>CM066034.1:913803943-915091443 GCA_033557465.1 Ichthyophis bannanicus
CCACTGATCCCTCAGAATGTCTAGTATGCCCCTAGGGCTCCTACCAAACATAAGCTCGTAGGGGGAAGTTCCCAACGAGGCCTGAATTCTCTCTCTACAGGCATAGAGGGCGAAGGGAAGCATCTTGTCCCATTCAGCCATCTTTCCTTCCAACCCCCTCCTTAACAAGCTCTTTAGGGTTTGATTGGTCCTCTCAACCAACCCGTTCGTCTGGGGATGATAAGCCGCCGTTCTAATGTGCTTGATGCCGAAGGCATCCCACACTTGAGCTAAGTACCGTGACATGAAATTGGTGCCACGATCGGACAACAATTCCTTGGGGAATCCGACTTCGCAAAACAATTTTATTAACTCGGCTGCTACTGTGCGAGCCGAAATATTACGAAGGGGAACCGCCCAGGGGAACCTGGTGGCGTGATCCACCATCACCAAAAGGTATTGAAATCCTCGTGGCGTCTTTATCAGGGGACCCACTATGTCAATAGCTATTCGGTGCATGGGAACTGGCACCACTGGTATGGGAATCAGGGGAACCTCCACAGGCCTAATAGCAGTGACCTTCTGGCAGGCCGGACAGGCTTCACAGAACTTGGTCACTTCTTTATAAACTCCGGGCCAATAAAATCGGGTCAATACCTGATCTAAGGTACCCTGAATGCCTTTATGAGCACCTACTGGATGGTCATGGGCTAATCTTAGGACCAAAGTCCTAAAGGTATTTGGAACTACTAATTGCCTCCAAGCATCCCCTGTAAAGGGATCTCGGCTTTCCCTATACAAAACGCCTTGATCTATCTGGAATCTGGGCAACTGTTCCCGGCCCTCTCTAGCAAATTTGAAGGCATATATTAGCGCAGGATCTGCCTCCTGTTCTTTGCTAAAAGAGGGAAATTTTTCCATTAGTTCCTGCGTAACCCAAGGTAAATCTATACCTGCCCGAATCTCATCTCTGTTTTGAGAGCGTATTTGCCTCTCATGGCGCTTCTCTCCCTTTGATTTCCTCACTTTCTTCTGAGGAATGTTTAGCAAATCCTCATGAGAGGGTAGACCCTCTGCCTCCCCCTCTGCGGATTCTTTCTCTAGGACCTGTTGAGCTTGGGACTGGGCTTGCGTAGATACTAAGCCTTCCTTAACCCCTAACCCTTGCTGAAAATGGGGCCAGTCTCTTCCAAGTACTACCTCCTGGGGTAGTCTGGGAACAATGGCGACCGGGACCTTTCTTTCTACGCCCAAACCTTTTATACGGACAGGGTAAACAGGGTAGGTGCTTGTTGTTCCATGAACGCACCTAATGTTCACATTGCCCGTGGGTGTCTGAGGTGTGTCTAAACTTGTGGCAGTTATCCTCCTCCATAACCTTTTGGAGAGCATCGATTGGTCCGAACCGGAATCCAATAGTGCTTTAACTGGTATGCCTTGTACTATCACCTCCAGTAAAAAGCCTTCCCTTTTTTTACTAGGGTCACTCAACACTAGGGCTGTTTTCATTTTGCACTCACGCATCAAATGTTGCTCACTTCCACACCGATAACACGCACGCTTCTCACGCACCCTTCTATTGGTGGGAACACCAACATTCTGCATATTCTTGCCAGTCACATTCAACCTAGCCATAGTCGTTTTTGTATAGGCTGAAGCCCTATCATTAGCTATCACCTCAGCTTCCAAGAATCGTTCTGACATAGCTATGGCTTCTCCGGTGTTTTTACAACCTTGTAGCAACAAGAATTCTTGTAACCTTTCGGGTACTGCCGCAAAATACTGTTCCAGAACGAGCTCATCTATCAGTGTTTCCACCGACTTATGTTCTGGTTCTAGCCATTTTAACACTAACATTTTTAGCCTATGGTATAGTGCTCGTGGTGTTTCATCTACGCGTAATTTTGCATTCCTAAGCTGGCGTCTATATACTATAGGTGTTAGACCAAACCTATCCTTAATAGCCTTCTTTACCTCAAAATAGTCATTGGCCGACTCAGCTGGAACGGTTTGGTAGGCTGCCAATGCCTCACCAGAAAGCGAGACAGCTAACCTTACCGCCCACTGTTCGGTTGGCCACCTGGCTATTTGTGCCACTTTTTCAAATGCATCAAAATACGTGTCTACATTTTCACCATCCCTTAATTGTCCCAAACCAAAGGTCTCTCTGGACCCGAGTCCAAAGTTATGGGCTATTCCCAAAGAAAAACCTGTTTGCACTGGATCAGGCTCTGGTGGTTTCTTCTGTTCCTTCACCCAGGCCTCCATGAGCTCCATCAGCGGTTTCTTCTGGGCTTGCGTCTGACTCGCTGCATGCGCTAGAAGTTCCAAAGATAAGTCCCTTTGCTTCTTGAGCTCTGCTGCCGCCCATGCAAGGATATCTTGGCTTTCCATTTTCGTCTCTGTTTCCTGTAGAAAAACAAACACACAACACCCAAGTGCGATTCCTAACACAAGATATGCGTTCCTCTCTACCTGCTGCTATTGCTCCCACCCAGTACCAGTATCCTTTAACTCTCTCTAGTTATACACGGGTTACCTGGTACTAGTGGTGCATCTCGCTCAGCAACAGCGTAGGACCTCGACAGGTCTCTGGACCCTCCGGCTCTGCAGGACTCTGGACTCCTAGTCTCAGGTGCTTGCAACTCTCCGGTGTCCTTCCGTCGACTCTGGAATCACTGTATGCGTCTCCTGGTGTGTAGTCGTACTTCTGGTGTAATCCAGTGAACTGCGTTCCTTTGTGGCGTGGCCTACTTCGCATCCAAACTTTATATCACTCTGTGGTGTGGCCTACTTCGCATCCGAACTACTACGCCACTCTGTCGCCCCCTCCTGGCCAGGTAGATGACTGGCAGCAGGTGAGGTCGCCTTTTAGCCTTAAGACAAGACTCCCTGTAATGGCTGCCAGAAGGGCTGATGGGAATCGTAGTTTATCCTAAGGCAAAGGAGTTGTGATCCGAGGGTTTAGGCACAAGACAGAGAATATTTCTTTTTAATGTAATCAGGGTTTCTTCATACACAGGAGGCGTGAGGCATAAAGTATGGAAAGGATTTTTAATCCACGGTACTGCTTCAAAACAACAGGAACAAATTATGCTTTGCAATATAACTTCCAACAGAAATAGGCATCACTTTGCTTGAGAAATCAAATTGGCACTTTTCAGAACTTTAAACAGATAAATGCTTTCTTCTTAGACAGGAACAACTTCTTGTTGTCCAAACAAAACTTTTAAATGTTCCTTAAACATGTAACTTAGCTTTTCACTTTGTCAGCACAGTCAGCTGTTTCTTGCAGTTTGTGACGTCTTCACAAATTAACGTGCTTCCTGAGCATGGCACAGCTATAATGGCTTTTCTAGGATTCTTCACCGTCAGAGTTAAAACACATAGTACACTGACAATCCATAATACTATTATCCACATTCGTTGTGTCCATTTCTTCCTCTCTATCACCCTCCCTTATGGCATACGGTATCTGCACAGAGAGCTGACTATTTTCCTTCTTTATTAAATCATTTAGCCTTCTCAGTAAAGTCTGCTTCTGCAGCAACTCGTCTGTTAGCTGAGCTACGTGCTGATTAGACCAGCTGTCTCTCTTTTCCCTGGGACTCTGGCTAGGCTTAAACTTAGCTTTCTCTCCTATGGGTAATTCTCTGGGGCTTTTCCTCTGTAGGCATTGAGAAGGACAGACTTGCCTTGGTTCTGAGGTATTTAGGGATTCCCTCCGTCCTGCAAACCAGTCATGCTTTTCTTCAAGTGCAGACCTTCTGTTTGCTGACACCAGCCTCTCACTCCCAGCTGTGTCTGGCAATCTCTCATCAATCTCCTCTTCACAGCAAATAGTATTTCTCACACTCTGTCTCTCAGGCTCTGCAAACACTCTCTTACTTGCTCTGCCTCCTGGACTCCGTGTTGGCCCCTCTTCTAAACTCTTTGAACCTCGTGAACTCCGTGAACTACGGCTTAGGCTCTCCTCTGAACTTCGTGAACTCCCTGAACCTCGTGAACTAACTTCTGTTCTGTGAATCAGCTTTTTAAACTTTCCTTCCCTTTGAGGCACACCCTGCTCCCAGCACATGTGACTAGGGACAAGCTTCTCTCTGACGTGCTGCTGTGGGCGGGGCTTAGGGGTGACTAGCTTCTGAGACACAGACTCCTGGTTACCGGGGAAACCTTTGATACAACCTGAATTAAAGTGACAGGACCTTTTTTCCTGTGCATTTCTATAATCAGCCGTGGTTTCCTCACCACAGTACCTAGCAGTTTCCCCAAGAGACACAAGTTCCACAATGCTTGTACTGGGTCAAGCATTGATATCTTCAGTCCCTTTTAATAATGGTTTATGGACCTTTCCTCCAGGAACTTGTCCAAACCTTTTTTAAACCCAGCTACACTAACAGCCTTTACTACATCCTCCGGTAACAAATTCCAGAGTTTGATTACACGTTGAGTGAAAAAATATTTTCTTTTATTAGTCTTAAATAGTTTACCCTGTAGCTTCATTGCATCTCCCCTAGTCTTTCTATATTCTGATAAGGTAAACAATCGATCTACGTTTACCCGTTCCACTCCGTTCATTAATTTATAGACTTCTATCATATCTCCCCTCAGCCGTCTCTTTTCCAGGTTAAAGAGCCCTAACCTTTTTAGCCTTTCTTCATAGGAGTATCCTTCCATCCCCTTTACCATTTTGGTGGCTCTTCTCTGTACCTTTTCTAAAATCGCTATATCCTTTTTAAGATACGGCGACCAGAATTGCACACAATATTCAAGGTGCGGTCTCACCATAGAACGATATAGAGGCATTATAATATCTTTTGTTTCATTTTCCATTCCTTTCCTTATCATACCTAGCATTCTATTTGCTCTCTTGGCCGCCGCTGCACACTGGGCCGAGGGTTTTAACATGGTATCCACAATGACGCCTAAATCTTTTTCCTGGGTGGTGGTTCCTAATGTGGAACCTTGCATCGTGTAACCATAGTTTGGGTTGTTCTTCCCTAGGTGCATAACCTTGCACTTGTCCACATTAAATTTCATCTGCCATTTTGATGCCCAGTCTTCCAATTTATCAAGATCCTCTTGCAATTTTTCACAATCCTCTTGCGTTTTAACAACTTTAAATAGTTTTGTGTCATCTGCAAATTTGATAACCTCACTCGTTATTCCATTTTCCCGGTCATTTATGAATATGTCAAAAAGCAGCGGACCCAGCACAGATCCCTGGGGTACACCACTATTCACCTTTCTCCATTGGGAAAATTGGCCATTTAGCCCTACCCTCTGCTTTCTATCTTTTAACCAGTTCCTGATCCACAATAGTACACTGCCTCCTATCCCATGACTCTTTAGTTTTGCCAAAGGTCTCTGATGAGGGACCTTGTCAAAGGCTTTCTGAAAGTCCAGATACACAATATCAACCGACTCACCTTTGTCCACCTGTTTATTCACTCCTTCAAAAAAACATAACAGATTAGTAAGACAAGATCTTCCTTGTCTAAAGCCATGTTGGCTGTCTCCCATTAGGTTGTGACTATCTACATGCTGAGTAATTTTATTCTTTATGATGGTTTCTACCATTTTTTCCCGGTACTGACGTCAGACTCACCGGTCTGTAGTTTCCCGGATCACCCCTGGAACCCTTTTTAAAAATTGGTGTTACATTGGCGATCCTCCAATCTTCAGGTATTAGAGATGATTTTAATGATAGTTCACAGATTACTGATAGCAGTTCTGCAATCTCATATTTCAGTTCTTTCAACACCCTTGGATGCATACCATCCATCCCAGGTGATTTGCTACTCTTCAGTTTATCTAATAGTTGTAAGACATCTTCCCGATGTATCGATATTTCCCTCAATTCTTCCGCACCTTTAAATACCACTTCAGTCATGGGTAACATCCCTACATCTTCCTCAGTAAAGACCGAAGCAAAGAATACATTCAGTCTCTTCACTATCGCCTTGTCGCCTCTTAGTGCTCCTTTAACCCCTTTATCATCTAATGGACCAACTGAGTCTCTCACAGGTTTTTTGCTACGAATGTACTTGAAAAGGTCTTTATTTCGCGTTTTTGCTTCCGCATTAAGCTTCTTCTCAAATTCTCTCTTTGCCTGCCTTATCAATGCCTTGCATTTGACTTGCCAGTGCTTGTGCTGTTTCCAGGTTTCGTCGTTTGGCTCTTTTTTCCATTTCCTGAAAGATGCTCTTTTGGCAACAACAGCCTCTCTGACCTCACCTTTAAACCATGCTGGCAGTTTTTTGGACTTCCTTCCACTTTTCTTAAAGCGTGGAATACAGCTGGTCTGGGCTTCCAAGATAGTATTTTTCAACAACACCCAAGCTTGATGTATGTCTTTAACCTTCGCAACTGCTCCTTTTAGTTTTTTATTAACTATTTTCCTCATTTTATCATAGTCTCCCTTTCGAAAGTTAAAAGGTAGTACTGTGGATTTCCTTACTATCCCTCCTCCACTAATTAAATCAAAGGCGATCATGCTATGATCACTATTGCCAAGTGGCCCCAACACCCTTATCTCTTGCACTAGGTCTGGTGTTCCACTAAGGACTAGGTCTAATATGGCTTCCCCTCTGGTCGGTTCATGAACCAGCTGCTCCAAGAAGCAGTCATTTATTTCATCTAGGAACTTTATCTCCCTAGCATGTCCTGCCGTGACACTGACCCAGTCGATACCGGGGTAATTGAAATCACCCATTATTATTACTGCGCTGTAAATTTTGTTAGCTTCCTTGATTTCTTTGAGCATTTCCTCATCCATTTGGTCATTCTGGCCAGGTGCTCGATAGTACACCACCACTGCCATCGCCTTCCCCCTTTTATATGGAATTTCAATCCATATAGATTCTACAGCAGATTTTGTTTCCTGCAAAACTTTAATCCTTTCTGAGTCAATGCCCTCTCTAACATAGAGCGCAACCCCTCCACCAATTTGATCAGCTCTATCATTACGATATAGTTTGTACCCAGGTATCACAGTGTCCCACTGGTTGTCCTCCTTCCACCATGTCTCTGATATTCCAATCATATCTAACCTTTCATTTAGTGCTATATATTCTAACTCTCCCATCTTATTCTTTAGACTTCTAGCATTTGCATACAAGCATTTTAGAGAATGTATTTTATTCATGTTAATTTGGCTATTGTTAGACATGGGTAAATTGGGATCTTTAAGCTCTGTCTGCTCCATACTTGAGGGCATTTGGGCTACTTTACTCTTTTGTGGAACCTCTCTGCTTTTGGTAGTATCCTTCAAGTATACATTCTTCCGAACCATCTGCTCTTGGGCGACTGTCGGCTTTCCCCTAATATCTAGTTTAAAAGCTGCTCTATCGGGGGGGGGGGGGGGAGTGGTCTGTATTCCAAGATGGCGACAGGGTTTGTTTGAGCTGGGATGCCTAAGAGGAAGGGTAAGCATCGGGCTCTTCCCGCGGTGCCTCCTGCAAAACCCTCTCCCTCCGTGACGACTGGACCGATGGATCGTTATGTCCAGCTTACCGAGCAGCAGATTGGGGAGATTAGAGGGGGCATTGAGACGCCGGCACAGGAATTTTCGGCTTCTTCCGCCCCGGATGTGACTCTCTCCCCCGATGGTAGGTCCCCGCCTTTACCGCCGAGGCTGCCGGGATCTTCGCCAGCGAGCGCAGACGCTCCCTCTCCAGCTTTTGGTGTTAGTGGAACGGTTGATGAGCGGGGCTCTGAGGATGCGGATCCCGGGGCGCAGCTGAGTCTATCTGCAGCATTGAATATTGCGGCGGCTGGTCCATCTTTGTGAGGCGTTCCTGTTGGACTAGGAGTTGGCGAGTCTATGGAAGAATGCAGCCCTCGGTCTTTGCCAATTGATCCCGAGACGCCACGCCTGTTGGTTCTAACTCGTCCTGCAGTTGTGTCTCTGGATAGCATCTGGGAGGCTATTTCTGGGCTGGCTACCATGGTGAGTCAACAATTGATATTGACTGGCACGTGAGTTTCTAACTTGGAAGTTTCTTCTGATAAATTTTCAGCCGAGGTGACTGAGCTAAAAACACAAGTATCTATTAATACTCAGTCGGTCTTACAATTCTCTGATGTGACTGAATCTTTAATTAAAGATAATAAGGCAATAAAGCTGAAGCTTGAAATACTGGAGAATGGTGCTAGATCCTCGAATATTCGTCTCTTAAATTTTCCTGTGTTGCCTTTGGTTTCACCGGTTGACCTCTTTAAAAGGTATTTACAAGAATCTTTGAAGGTTACGCCAGAGTTAACTCCCCCTATTACAAAAGCGTATTTTTTACCTTCTGGTCGGAAAACCGAGGAGAAAGCGGTTGGTCTTCCTGAGATGAGTCTACTAGATGTTTCAGCGCTACTTCAGACACCTAAAGATGAAGAACTTGAAGTTTCTACGCTAATTGTCTCCTTGGCATTATCATCTGATAGAGACTGGCTACTACGGCTCTATTTTAAATTTCGGAATAATTTGTTTTTGGGGAAGAAAATAGGAATGTTCCCTGATGTTTCTAGAGAAACTCAGCGTAGGCGTAAATCTTTCCTAATACTGCGTCCTGGGGTCATTCGTTTGGGTGCTACATTTGCTCTTCGTTACCCTTGCAAGTGTGTAGTAGTTTTTCAGTCGCATAAGTATGTTTTTTTTCAGCCTGAGGACTTGTCTTCTTTCATTAGTTCTCACGTTGTAACATCTTCTCCTATCCAGCAGACCTCCATTATTTAGTGTTTCTGCTTGGTTCCCTGTGTACCCTTGGGAATTTCCTTTTAAAAAATTTTCTTTAATTGTTATTCAGGGGATTTCCTGGACCCTGTAATAATTGTAGTGCTTCTCCCCCATTTTGGGGACTAACATTAGCATTGTTTGGTTTTTTCTTGAAGTTATGTACTTATTAATTTGAACTCGCAATGTCTATCACTGTACAAGTGTATGCTTGATTCGTTGTTAAAATGTATAAATATAAAAGCTGCTCTATCTCCTTTTTAAAGGTTAATGCCAGCAGCCTGGTTCCATCCCGGTTAAGGTGAAGCCCATCCCTTCGGAAGAGCCCCTCCTTTCCCCAGAATGTTCCCCAGTTCCTAACAAATCCAAAACCCTCATCTCTGCACCATTGTCTCATCCACGCATTGAGACTCCGGAGCTCTGCCTGCCTTTTGGGTCCTGCGCGTGGAACAGGAAGCATTTCGGAGAATGCTACCCTGGAAGTTCTGGATTTCAACTTCCTACCTAAAAGCCTAAATTTTGCCTCCAGAACCTCCCTACCACATTTTCCTATGTCATTGGTACCGACATGTACCAAGACAGCAGACTCCTCCCCAGAACTATCTAAGACCTTATCTAGGTGGCACGTGAGGTCCGCTACCTTCGCACCAGGCAGGCATGTTACCAGGCGATCCTCACGTCCACCAGCCACCCAGCTATCTACATGCCTAATGATCGAATCACCAACTATAATGGCTGTCCTAACCCTTCCCTCATGGGCACATGGCCCTGGAGAAACTTCCTCGGTGCGAGAGGGTTTTACATCACCTGGAGGACAGGTCCTAGTTACAGGATCACTTCCTGCCACACCAGGGTGATGCTCTCCTTCACGTGACCTCTCTCCTCCTTGGCAACAGGGGTGTTGCCAGACTGGAGGTGGGACTTCAGGACTATATCCCTGTAGGTCTCGTCTATGTACCTCTCTATCTGTCTTATGTTTTCCAAGTCTGCTACTTTAGCCTCTAGAGAACGTACTTTGTGCTATGGTACTGGGAATCCAGATTTGGATCTCTGATCCATTAGGGCCCGGTAGGGAGGAAAAGCAGAGAGCTGCCACTACAGTGGTGGCCCTTATGATTCAGCCAGCAGCACTAAGGGTGTATCTTGAAGGACGTGCCCATTCCATTGTTGGCAGGGGTGACAACTTTTGAAATGATATTTTACTGACAGTCTTCAAGATTTTTCCAGACAACTAAGCTTTTTTTTCGTTGACGCACATTCACTATCTCCAATTAGGAGGTCATTCTAGAACACAAATAAGGGATTGGTATGTACAGCGTGGATGCTTATGTGCCGAAAACGTTCCCGACTATATTCTGAAACACTACTGTCATGCATGTTCATGGTGCTAGCACGGGGATCCCAGAACGTGCCCAGGAGGGGCGGAACGGGGGCGTGGTCAGCCATGGAGACGTATAAAGCATATTTAGGAAAGGCCCATGTATGTTTTCAGTGCTTCCTGCAGACATCCACATTATTCCTGTGGAAACGTAGTATAAGGCCAGGACTTAGAAAAATTCTGCTCTTCTTTACAATGCGTCCCATATTGAAGAATGGTTGTGACAATTATGTTTTCAAATGGTGTGACTGAAGTCTGGAAAAATGCAAGATGCAGTTTTAAGGAACAGAAAGCAGAGGTGAGGGAATGTTGTAAGGTATAGAACCATTAATAAACACCCTTACTGAGATATTAAGAAGAGCAATAGTGTGTATTATGGCTATGCTGAAATGTGCTGTTTATTCTAAAGTGACCAATCTAGTGGACCCAAACAAGTCCCATGTTCTGAAAAACGGGATTGCTGATGTAGGGATAGTATGGGTATGAGCAGGGAAAGGATTCTTGTTTGGGTGAGAAGCGGAGATCATATTTTTAGTCCTGGTACCCAATGCTATCATGTTATGTCATAGCTGTTATATATAGGTTCAGACATCTTTTTGGCAAAATTATGTTTTTGTGACTGAAAGTGAGAGTGTGTGTGTGGTTTGAGGGGTGCACAGGAGGATCTCGTGCGCTCATCTTAAAACTAAGATGTAGACAGCAGTCCAGCAGTGAGATGGGGGCCCTCCAGTCTTTTGCACTGAGTGTCACATGTATGATTTTCTCCCAGTTGGTGAGGGGTCTTATGTGTGCACAAGGTGCAAGGAGCTCTTTGCTCTCAGGGAACGAGTCCGATCTCTGGAGGCAAGAGTAGCAGACTTGGAAGACATAAGGAAGACAGAGAGGTACATAGACGAGACCTACAGGGATATAGTCCTGAAGTCCCACCTCCAGTCTGGCAGCATCCCTGTTGCCATGGAGGAGATAGGTCACATGACAGGAGAGCATCACCCTGGTGTGGCAGGAAGTGATCCTATAGCTAGGACCTGTCCTCCGGGTGATGTAAAATCCTCTCGCACCAAGGAAGTTTCTCCAGGGCCATATGCCCATGAGTGAAGGGTTAGGACAGCCGTTATAGTTGGTGATTCGATCATTAGGCATGTAGATAGCTGGGTGGCTGGTGGAAGTGAGGATCACCTGGTAACATGTCTGCTTGGTGCGAAGGTAGCGGACCTCACGCGCCACCTAGACAAGGTCTTAGATAGTGCCGGGGAGGAGTCTACTTTCTTGGTACATGTCAGTACCAATGACATAGGAAAATGTGGTAGGGAGGTTCTGGAGGCTAAATTTAGGCTTTTAAGTAAAATTGAAATCCAGAACTTCCAGGGTAGCATTCTCTGAAATGCTTCCCGTTCAACGCGCAGGACCCAAAAGGCAGGCAGAGCTCTGGAATCTCAATGCATGGATAAGACGATAGTGCAAGGATGAGGGGTTTGGATTTGTTAGGAACTGGGGAACATTCTGGGGAAAGGATGGGCTCTTCCAAAGGGATGGGCTGGAACCAGGCTGCTGGCATTAACCTTTAAAAAGGAGAAAGAACAGCTTTTAAACTAGATAATAGGGGAGAGCTGACAGTCGCCCAAGAGTCCATGGTTCGGATATTATCAAAAAAAGGAAGTTAGGGCACATCAGCAGAGAGGTTCCAATAAAGACAAAGGTAGCCCAAATGCCCTTGAGTATAGACCAGACAAAGCTTAAAGATTTCAAATTACCCCGCCTACTGATAAACAGATTAATATGAATAAAATACAGTCTCTAAAATGCATGTATGCTAATGCTAGAAGTCTAAAAAATAAGATGGGAGAGTTAGAATATATATCACTAAATGGGAAGTTAGATATGATTGGTATCTCAGAGACATGGTGGAAGGAGGACAACCAGTGGGACAATGTGATACCTGGGTACAAACTATATCATAATGACAGAGCTGATCAAATTGGTGGAGGGGTTGTGCTGTATGTTAGAGAGGGCATTGAGTCACAAAGTATTAAAGTTTTGCAGGAAACAAAATTTGCTGTAGAATCTCTATGGATTTGAAATTCCATGTAAAAAGGGAAAGGAGATGGCAGTGGTGTTGTACTATCGACCACCTGGCCAGAACGAACAAATGGATGATGAAATGCTCAAAGAAATTAGGGAAGCTAACAAAAGTTACAGAACAGTAATAAGCAAGACATGCTAGGGAGATAAAGTTTCTAGATGAAATAAATGATTGCTTCTTGGAGCAGCTGATTCATGAACCGACCAGAGGGGAAGCCATTTTGGACTTAGTTCTTAGTAGAACACCAGATCTGGTGCAAGAGATAAGGGTGTTGGGGCCACTTGGCAAGAGTGATCATAACATGATCACGTTTGATTTAATTAATGAAGGAGGGTTGGTTAGGAAAGCCACAGTACAACCTTTTAACTTTCAAAAGGGACACTATGATAAAATAAGGAAAATAGTTAAGAAAGAAATAAAAGGAGCAGTTGCAAAGGTTAAGCTTGGGTGTTGTTTAAAAATACTATTTTGGAAGCCCAGATCAGCAGTATTCCACGCTTTAAGAAAAGTGGAAGGAAGTCCAAAAAACTGTCAGCATGGTTTAAAGGTGAGGTCAGAGAGGCTGTTGTTGCCAAAAAAGCATCTTTCAGGAAATGGAAAAAAGAGCCAAATGACGAAAATGGGAAACAGCACAAACACTGGCAAGTTAAATGCAAGGCATTGATAAGGCAGGCAAAGAGAGAATTTGAGAAGAAACTTGCTGTGGAAGCAAAAACGCGTAATAAAGACTTTTTCAAGTGCATTCGTAGCAAAATACCTGTGAGAGAGTCAGTTGGACAATTAGATGCTAGAGGGGTAAAAGGAGCAGTAAGAGGGGACAAGGCTATAGCGGAGAGACTGAATGAATTCTTTGTTTCGGTCTTTACTGAGGAAGATGTAGGGATTTTACCCATGATTGAAGTGGTATTTAAAGGTGATACTGCGGAAGAATTGAAAGAAATATCAATACACCAGAAAGATGTATTACAACTATTTGATAAACTGAAGAGGAGCAAATCACAGGGACAGGATGGTATACATCCAAGGGTGTTGAAAGAACTGAAATATGAGACTGCAGACCTGCTATTAGTAATCTGTGAACTATCATTAAAATAATCTGTAATACCTAAAGATTGGAGGATTGCCAATGTAACATCAATTTTTAAAAAGGATTCCAGGGGTGATCTGAAAACTACAGACCGGTGAGCCTGACATCAAGTACTAGGAAAAAAGGTATAAACCATCATAAAAAACAAAATTACTCAACATGTAGATAGTCATGGCTTAATGGGAGACAGCCAACATGGCTTTAGACAAGGAAGATCTTGTCTGACTTATCTGTTATGTTTTTTTGAAGGTGTGAATAAACAAGTAGACAAAGGTGAGTCGGTTGATATAGTGTATCTGGACTTTTAGAAAGCCTTTGACAAGGCCCCTCATCAGAGACTTTTGGCAAAACTAAAAAGTCATGGGATAGGAGGCAGAGTACTATTGTGGATAAGGAACTGGTTAAAAGATAGAAAGCAGAGGGTAGGGCTAAATGGCCAATTTTCCCAATGGAAAAAGGTGAATAGTGGAGTACCCCAGGGATATGTGCTGGGTCCTCTGCTTTTTGACATATTCATTAATGACCTGGAAAAGGGAATAATGAGTGAGGTTATCAAATTTGCAGATGACACAAAAACTATTTAAAGTTGTTAAAACCCAAGAGGATTGTGGCAAATTGCAAGAGGTTCCTCAATGCTTGTACTGGGTCAAGCAGTGATATCCTGGGTCCCTTTTAATAATGGTTTATGGACCTTTCCTCCAGGAACTTGTCAAAACCTTTTTTAAACCCAGCTACACTAACAGCTTTTACTGCATCCTCCGGTAACAAATTCCAGAGTTTGAATACATGTTGAGTGAAAAAATAGTTTCTCTTATTAGTCTTAAATAGGTTACCCCGTAGACCTTCATTGCATGTCCCCTAGTCTTTTTATATTCTGATGACATAAACAATCAATCTACGTTGACCCTTTCCTCTCTATTCATTAATTTATAGACCTCTATCACATCTCCCCTCAGCCGTGTCTTTTCCATGTTGAAGAGCCCTAACCTTTTTGCCTCTCTTCATAGGAGTATCCTTCCATCCCCTTTACCATTTTGGTGGCTCTTCTCTGTACCTTTTCTAATAACGCTATATCCTTTTTAATATACAGCGACCAGAATTGCACACAATATTCAAGGTGCAGTCGCATCATGGAACGATACAAAGGCATTATAATATCCTTTGTTTTGTTTTCCATTCCTTTCTTTATGATACCTTGCATTCTATTTGCTCTCTTGGCTGCCGCTGCACACTGGGCAGAGAGTTTTAACATGCTATCCACGATGACGCCTAAATCTTTTTCCTGGGTAGTGGTTCCCAATGTGGAACCTTGCATCGTGTAACCATAGTTTGGGTTGTGTGAGAGCCAGAAGGGAAAGAGTTAATACAAAGAACATCTAAAATGTGTCTAGATTACTGGAATTGTACTGAATGTGCGTTGTGGGATGCTATGGGTAGTAGGTGACATCAGATGTGAGAAAAAACACACTTATTTACAGAGCACAGGAGAGAGAAAGACATCATTAACATGTTTATGCCAGTTTGACATGGGGCCTACTGAGGCCTAGTGTGGAAACTGTCAGAATACCAGAGAACTAATAAGATATATATTTTCTATATTTCTTAAAAATAAGGGATGGAATAACAGACCAAGTGAAAGTTGGATAGGTGGGAAAAGGGTCAGATAACAAGGAATAAATCTGACAAAGGCCTGAGCACATGTTTATACACAAGGCCATAAGGGTTAATAGGTCAGCAGGAATTGGGTGTGCAGATATGACAGGACAAAGAAAGGAATGAAAGAGAAAATCCAGATGCATGGAATCGAAAACAAAGGGACTATTTGGAAAGAAAAAACTATATAACAGGACAGAGCTTTTTAAAAGATTGGGAATTTACATCCCATCCCAATTTCCACTGTATGTCTGCTAATGAGTTGGTATGATTGTCTGTGTGAAAGTCCCCTTAGTTTATCTTTGAGTGTAGCTAGGAGTCTCACTGTCATATATCCTTCTCTTTCACTGTGCTAGGATCTGTCTATGGACAGGAAACTCTATTTTTTTTTAAATTTATTATTTATAAATTATATATAAATTGCTACATCCAGGTAAAATAACATGAATGAAAGGAAAAACAATGGATTATAATATGACCAGCAAAACAAACCAAAAAACATCAAATATCCTTAAACAAAAATCAAAATTCATGTCATCCATATCATTTAGTCCCCCAATACAATAGGAAATAATAGGGGCGTATTAGGTAACATAACACTTGGTGCAAAATCAGCACGACAGTAATTATAAAGTAGGCGAAACAGGTAAAGACTTAAGTGTCAGCCGTATGGGATGTCTTAGAAACGTCTACCACAATTTCCTCCCTAGCCATTAAGAACTCATTGAGCTGCCTAGATTCAAAGAAAACATAACTTTTTTGCTTATAAACCACATAACATTTGGCAGGAAATTTTAGAAGAAAAGTTGCACCCAGAGCCAAAACTCTGGGGCGAAAAGCCAAAAGACTTTTCCTTCCCATCTGCGTAACTCATGAAAGATCAGGAAAAACTCGCACTTTAGAACCTAGAAATTCTACATTGATATTCTTAAAGTACAATCGAAGTATAAAAAATTTATCTGATTCCAACGCCAGGGTAACTAGCAGAGTTGACTTATCAGTGATGACCTTGGGTTAAGTCTAAGTGTGGAACTCTGTCTAATGACCAGTCTAGTCAGGCGGAGAGATTGTCTAAGCTTGAGCAAGAAGTTGGGCATTTGCATGAAGTAGTGAATGCTCAGGTTGTGGATAGGAATGTGTCCGCCAGAAAAATAGAATATTTAGAAAACCAGGTTAGACGTTGTAACCTTCGTTTTCTAAATTTTCCACGGTCACCCCTACTCTCTCCATTTGAGATGGTGAGGAGGTATTTTGGGGAGGTGCTTAAGCTTCCCCAGGATCAGTTTCCATCTCTGGTTCGGGCACAGTACTTGTCTGCTGGGTTGAGGGGTAGTGACCCCAATACCCTTACTGCTCATGCTGAGAAGGGTGACCTGACGGGGTTTTTAGAGACAGGAAACTCTTAATTACTTTAGAGCTGTAAGTGGAGGATGAAGGAATTCTCCAAGATACTTTGTATTTAGTTAGTTTTGGTTGTGCTTCCTGTATGTGCTTCCTGTATGCTTGCTTCTATTATAAGAAATAAAGGATTTTATTTGTAAGAAGAATTTGTGAAAATTTTGTGCCAGGTAATGAGTATAATCTGCATGAGGTGTGGTTTTTTGGGATGGGTGGTAAACCCTCCCTGTATGTGTATGTAAGGTTTTTGTTTTTCCCTCTTGCACGGAGGAGGAAGGATGGCAATCCGCCTGGCCAACGGACTGCCCCCCCCCCCCGGTTCCGTACAGTATTTCTTTCCTAGGTGCATAACTTTGCACTTGTCCACATTATATTTCATCTGGCATTTGGATCCCCAGTCTTCCAATTTATCAAGATCCTCTTGCAATTTTCCACAATCCTCTTGGGTTTTAGGAGTGGAGGAGTAGCCTAGTGGTTAGAACACTGGCTTGGTAATCAAGCAACCAGGGTTTGATTTCCACTAGCACTCCTTGTGGCCTTGGGCAAGTCACTCCACCCTCCATTGCCTCAGAAGAAAGGCCTGGCAATCTACTTCCAGTGACACTGCCAAGAAAACCCAGGAGCTTCTGGGTCACTAGGAGTCAAGACTGACTCAAAGGCACACATTGCATTGCTTGGGTTTTAACAACTTTAAATAGTTTTGTGTCATCTGCAAATTTGATATCCTCACTCGTTATTCCCTTTTCCAGGTCATTTATGAATATGTCAAAAAGCAGCGGACCCAGCACAGATCCCTGCAGTACTCCACTATTCACCTTTTTCCATTGGGAAAATTGGTCATTTAGCCCTACCCTCTGCTGTCTATCTTTTAACCAGTTCCTGATCCACAATAGTACACTGCCTCCTATCCCATGACATTTTAGTTTTGCCAAAAGTCTCTGCTGAGGAACGTTGTCAAAGGCTTTCTCAAAGTCCAGATACACTATATCTGAGAACATGGCTTTATTAACTCTGTGTCTCATATCCCTGCATGTTAAATGTATCCCCCAATTGTGTTGTGACCGCTTTGATTGAAGGATGAGGCGGTATACAAAACTGTCTAAATAAATAAATAAATAAAACTCTGCTGCAGCCCATTGCAGAGGGTCAGACATGTTCACCTTGCAGATAGCAGGCCCCCTGCTTCGAGGCATGGCAATGGCTTGGGGGCCAGGATACCAGGGTTGTGAGGCCCACTACCACTCCTTATGTGGCATTTTGGAATGTCTTTCTCTCGCATTTTATGTCTGCCACAACCTTCTTGTGACCTTGAGCTGAACACTTAACCTACCAATGGTTCAGCTGACTGAAGATCCATACAATCCCTGTGTATCATCAGACATTACCAATTGAGGGTAAGATGTACCTTGATGTGACTGCACTGATAACAGGCAGTTACATGCATGCAGCTGTAACCTACTTGGGCAACATGAGTCATGTATGACATCATTACTGCTACTGTACAGCGTTGGCTCCATTACATCTCTGCAGTACATGTGGACACAACTTCCCCTCAGATAGTCACCTGCAGGTATCCATACTTGCCCCATTTGCCCAGTTTGGATGACACTTGTGCAAGTTGTTATCTGCACATTTGTCTGAGCTGTTGTATGGTGACTGTGTGACTTGGACACATGTGAGCCCCACATGTCTGGTATCAGGCCTTCCAAGTGGCACTGGTGCACATTTTCACGCACAGTACAAATACGTTGGAGACAGCACCTACGGCACATCAGTGCTGCCAGCCCATACTACCCTCTCCTCAGCTGCCATCCTTCCTTCAGCCCATCCATCCGCTTCTGTCGGCTGTGTGCAGTCATGTCTTCTTGTGCAAGCTGCTACACCATGGCCTATACTGGCGCTCTTTTCCGCATTTTGGGTCTTCCCTCATGCCTCTCCTGTGCCTGATCTGCATGTTACCACTCCTACTCTGTCCTCCTGTCGCTGCACACATCCTGCCACATCTAGCTCTGCTGGGGGACACTTTTCCCTATCCTATGCCACACACTGACATTGCACCATGTTACACTGACACCTCCCTGTGCATTGGTACAGCTGTCTCCCACATGCTCATCCACCTTACTGGCTGCTACGTAGGGTGCCCACGGATATGGCAGGCACCCAATAAAAACGTGGAATGCAAATGAAAGGACACCAAATTTTATTAAATAATATCACTCCAGCCAAAGGCCCAACACAGGCCGTGTTTTGGAAAAGCCTTCTTCAGGGGCGTGTAGGCTAATAAAGATAAAATCTAATTGACCAGGGCACATAAAATAAATAAACATTGTGCCCTGGTCATATTTATAATGGTCTAAAGGATGTATTACAAGAGTATTTTTCTACTATCTTATTCTTCTTTTTGTATGTTTTGAATAATTGGTTTTAAAATGTTATCTACTTTTATGTGTAAGTTTTTATAGCTCCCCCTTTTTTAGCCGTATATGCAATTTATAATTTTAATTTAGCATTCATTTTAATCTTTCTAATTATTTATGCTTTTAATATGTTTGTCCTTAATGTCCATTTCTGTTATAACAATTAGATTTTATCTTTATTATTATTTTATTGTTTATGTGTATTATACTTCATCCTTTTAGCCTACACGCCCCTGAAGAAGGCTTTTCCGAAACACGGCCTGTGTTGGGCCTTTGGCTGGAGTGATATTATGTAATAAAATTTGGTGTCCTTTCATTTGCATTCCACGTTTTTATTGGGTGGTTCTTTGCACGTGGATCCGTGCTTGGTGTTGGACACGGATATGGCAGGTCCATCAGCTCCCACCTGTCCTTCCATCCATCACCTTTACATTGATGTTCCTTGGTGCTCCTTTATCAGGATTACAGCCATTTTCAGACGTTAAGGTGCATGTTTGACCTTAACACCCAATGTCCTGTTAACGCACATTAAATGGTCCATAGCGTCCTTTATGTCGAAACGCTGCTACCTGCCCAGCACTCCATATCGCTGCCATTAACTCCTGTTACCTTAATGCCCTTTAGTAAACATACCCCTAAGTAAAAAGGTGGGGACTCCAGTTAGGAGTCTATTATGATGGAGCTAAAACATTGGTGGAAAGATGCAAGGAGAAGGAAGTCAAAGAGAACAGCCTCTAGGGAGGCTTGGGAAGCCTGACTTTAGATGTTAGGAAAGTCTTTGCCCAAGAGAGTGACAAGGAAAAATTCCTAAAGAATTTGGAACAAAGGCCTGGGAGTGTCCTAGGGCCTAGCTGCAAGAGGTTGTTCTGGACGTGTTTAATACTTCTGAGCCATAAAGAGAATAATGAAATATTTTTGAAGGAGATGAAGAATGAACTGTTAAATGTGGTTGGATCATATTCTATAGGCCTGGAAACAGGGCCGGCCCCAGAGTTAGTTCAAAGTGTTGGTACCCTAGGCAAACCTTAAAAGCCTTATGCCATCCTGAATATCAGTATCTATTGTTTAGCTTTGAATGTCCTACTCTTTGCTGCTACTGAGAAGCTGCTGCCCTAGATGACTGCCTAGTTTGCCTAATGGATGGGCCAGCCCTGACTGGAGAAAGTTTATTTTGGAAGCCTTCTGCATCTATGGCTATGAAGAGGACAACACTTTTGTTTATTACAACTATTTGCTAGACTGCCATTCATGATATATCTTCAAACCTCAGCTGCACGGCTTATCTTCTGCCAGAGTCACTATGTTCATGTAACCCCTCTTTCAAGTCACTTCTCTGGCTCCCTGTTTCCGCATCCAGTTCAAACATCTCCTACTGACCTATAAATGCATTCATTCTGCAGCTCCTCACTATCGTTCCTCTTATCTCACTCTACACCCCCTGCTCGGGAACTCTGCTCCTCTGGCAGATCCCTTCTATCTGTGCCCTTCTCTGCCATTGTAAACTTTGTTCATTCCACTTTAATGCTCCATGTGCCTGGAACAAACTAGCTGAGTTAGTACGTCAGGCTCCTTCTCTAGCCCTACTCATATCCAAGCTAAGAAAGCACCTCTTCGAGGCTGCTTTTGGGTCCTGATGCTCCTCACTCTCTTGTTCAGCACTTACGTGTATCTTATCGTACTCTAGCTCCCAGTTTTGTGATGTTTTATTTTATTTATTTTTTATTTATCTATTTCTTCTATACCGCCCCTTCCAGAGATCAGGGGCGGTTTACATGGAACAAGTTAATAGTTTTGTATACTACTGTATACATTACATGGAACAGAGATTTCTAACTTTATACAGATAATAGTGCATTAAACTGTCGGAACTATTTACATTTTGTATACTTTTATAAATTTCTGTATTATAATATTGAACAGAATTTTCTAACTTTTTACAAAAAGGTTATATACAATGAATTACAGGGTGAAGCATTCGTTAGTCATGTGTGAGTGGTGGAATTTATTTCCATTTTATTTATTTATTTTTTTTATTCGTGAGTTTTTGGGGTGTCTGTGGTAAGTCTGTGTGTGGTTAGTTGAATGTGATTTAGGGCTTTGTGTTTGTGTGTCTGGGGATGCTGTGTGGTTGGACTTGGGGGTAGGGGATTTCAAAGTGTTCGGAGAATAGGTATGTTTTGAGTTCCTTCCTAAATTGGGTGAGGTCTTTCATGATACGAAGGTCTATTGGGAGATCATTCCAGAGCATGGGGGCAGTGAATGTGAAGGCCCTGTTGCTGGTGGATTTTTTAGTTTTCTTGAATGATTTTGGTATTTCAAGTGAGTGTGCTGCGTTTAGTCTGCGAGCTCTTGATTCAGATGGGGCGTGTAATAGTGTGGATAGATATGAGGGGGCGATGTCGTTCAGGAGCTTGAATGTGGTTAGGAGAATTTTATATCTGATTCGGCTGTTTATAGGGAGCCAATGCAGTTCTAGCATTATAGGGGTTACATGGTCTACTAGGCGGGCTTTAGTGACTACTTTTGCACAGATGTTCTGGGCTCTTTGAAGTAGGTATGTACTTTTTTGTGGTAGGCCAATTAGGAGACTATTACAATAGTCAAAGTGGGGGGTGATGAGTGTGTTAACAACTGATCTAAAGTCATGTGTGTCAAGAAGCAGCCTTAGGTGTTGTATGGTTTTGAGTTTGTAGAATATGGTTTTTACTGTCTGTTTTATGTGTGGTAGCATGGTGAGTGTATGATCTATTATTACACCTAGGTATTTTACCTCTTTTTTGACAGGTATAGTCGTGTTGTTGATTGAGATTGATGTTGGATAAGTGTTCTCGGTCATGGGTGATCTGGTTACGAACATTGCTTCCGTTTTTTTGAGGTTGATGCTGAGGTAGTTGGTTTCCATCCAAGAGGTGGTCTCAGCCATGCATTCGGATAGGGCGTCGTAGGTAGGGTTTTTGGTGGTTATGGGGAGAGCAAGCATGATGTCGTCAGCATAGATAAAGTGACTAATCCTGTGTTTTCTGAATATTTTTGTAATGAGTTGGAGGTACAGGTTGAAAAGGAGGGCAGAAAGGGCAGATCCCTGGGGTATTCCTTGTCCTTGGGGGAAGGTTTCTGATACTTCCTGGTCTATTTGAACACGTATTAGTCTGTGTGTGATGTAAGACTTAAACCATTTGAGGACAGTCCCACCTATTCCTAGGTTTTCTAGTCTATTGATCAGAGTAAGGTGGTTGATGTTGTCAAAGGCGGCAGAAATGTCTATGAAAAGGAGTAGGAAGCCTTGACTGTTGTCATCTGTGCCTTTGATGAGGAAGTCTATCAGTGTAATTAAAAGGGTTTCTACACCATGGAAGGGGCGGAAGCCAAACTGGTGTGAGTCTAGGGGTTTGTGCTCATCAATATGGTCTTGTAATTGTAATTGGACGGTTTTTTCTATTATTTTAGCTATAAATGGAATGCTAGCTATCGGTCTGTAAGAGTTTGGGTCTTTTGAGTCAAGTTTATTGTTTTTTATTATTGGGCGAAGCCTAGTGAGTTTTAGGGCGTTGGGCATGATGCCCTGAGCAAGGGATTGATTCACCATGTGTTGAATGTTTTCAGCGAGTTCTTCCTTTGTACATTTGATCCATGACACAGGACATGGATCGAGTGGAGAAGTTGTGGTGTTGATTAGTGTTATGATCCTAAGGAGGTGTTTTTGATCTATCGTGTGAAAGGAAGTCCAGGTGCTATTAAATTCAGTGTTTGAGGGTAGTATCGTTGTTATGGTATTAAGTTTGCACTTTAGTTTTTCTGCAAAGTGGGTTGCTAAGGTTTGTATGCTTATTGCTGATTGTTTTGTCTCTTGGTTTTTGGCTTTTGTCAAAGTTTTTACGATTGCGAATAGTTCTCTGGGGCGGTTGATAGCCATATTTATTACTTTGGAGTGGTAATCCCTTTTTGATTTGTTAATTGCATTCTTGTACTCGTTGAGGGTGTTCATATATTGGGATTTATTTTCGTCAGATTTAGTTTTCCTCCATTTCTTTTCTTGTTTCCTCAGTTGTTTTTTTTAGTTTTGCTAGTTCTTTCGTGAACCATTTTTCTGTCTTTTTTATTTGTTTATGCATGGTGTGTGTGGGGGCAGCTGCTTTTTGGACTGTTAAATTCCAATGATTTACAGTGGAGTTGATGTCTGGGAAGTTTGTGTTGAGTATGGGTAATACTTTGTCAAGAAAATTATCTTTGTCAAAGCGTGCAAAGCGTGATATATGGGGTGAGGAGTTTGTCGTATTCAGTGTTGCTTGAGCTGGGAGGTGGAGTGTAATAAGGTGATGGTCGGACCATGGTTGGAGGGGTATGTTGTTGGTGGTTATTAAGAGAGGAGGGGAGGAAGATGAGATCTAAAGTGTTGCCTTTTATGTGGGTGGGGGCATGTATTGTGTGTATCCCATTTGCGTCATAGCGTCAATGAAGTTGTCTGATTGGGAGTTGTTCAGAGAAGGGAGATTCAAATCACCTAGGATTACGAGTGGTTTGTTTGGTGATGCTGTGCATGCGAGTTCAAGGATGGGGGAGAGGTTTTTTTGATCATTTGAGGGGGTCTATATATGAGTGTGAGTGCAAGGGCTCTATTTTCTATATTGATAATGTCCATTCCATCTATATTATTTAAGCATGTTAAGGTGAATTGTAGGTCCTTTTTGGTGAGTATGAGAGCGCCACCTCCTCTTTTTGCATCCCGATGGCAGCTGAATGTATCATATTGATGCGTGGTTAGCTGATTTAGTAGTACGGTGTCTGTGGGAGTGAGCCATGTCTCAGTAATGCAGATGATGTCAGGGTTTTTGTCTTTTATCATGTCATTGATGATTGGTATTTTATTTCGTATGGATCTAACGTTTATTAAGATGAGCTTTGTTTGGGTGTCTATGTTGGTTGTGTTGTCACTTAAACCACTGTGTGGCTGGTGTTTTATTTGGATGAGTCTGCGATGGTATCTGTCTGAGTCATGGCGTGAATAATGATTGTGGGTGTATGTAAAAGTTGAACAGTGTGGTGTGTTTTGATGAGGATTGTGGATAGTGATGATGTTGTTATATGGATTTCGGTAATGACTATGTATGATGGGGATATTATTGTAGGGGTTTTGATTGGTTTTGTACGTATAGATGTGTTGAGATAGGAGAGTTATTAGAATGAGAGTGAGTGGGATGTTTATCTGTCTTGTAGGAGACATTGTGTATATATTTTGAGGGGGGAGGAAACTCTGTGAACGGGGGACTAGTGGATGAGTCTGTGTATTGAAGGTTACAGGCAATAATATAATAGCGTATGAGGGGTGTGTAAGAGAATTAATATATAGCTGTCTGCAACGGTTCTCAGTGGTCTGGGTGGCTACTGGCAATAGTAAATGACTACCGGGTTACACTCAACAGTGTAATGACTACTGGGTTACAGACAACAATATGACAGTATATGGGTTACAGACAACAATATAACTGTGTTACAGATAACAATATAACAGTATATGAGAGGTGGGTGTGAGAACTAGTTACTGGTAACAGTACAATGAGTGATTGTTACTGGCAACAATATAAAGGCTGATTACTGGCAACAGTATAAAGGCTAATTACTGGTAACAGTATAAAGAACTAGTTACTGGCAACAGTATGATGAGAGATTATTACTGGCAACAGTAGGAAGGCTAATTAATACTGGCAACAGTATAATGAGTTTCTGAGATCAGTATAGATAAGATGTGGTTACTAGCAAATAGTAAAATTGGATGCAATGTTGTTGGCTGAGGTAAATTTAACGCTAGTTGTCGTTAACAGAACAGTTGTACTTGCTGCGATCCGGGGGCTTTGGTCGTGTTGTTAAAGGGGGTGATCTCAGTTTTCTAGGAACTCTGGTTGCTAGGTACTTGTATTTAATTGCAGTGCAACCCGTTCTGTCACTGTAACGATGTGCGTTGTTGGGCGCGAGCTCAACCCAAGGGGAGCTCCAGCTGCTTCTTGCTTGTAAGGTAGAGTCGTGGTGGCTCCGTCGTAGGTCAATCGGGCGTTTTGTTGTTATAGGCCTCTGTCTATGAGCCGTGCGCTTGTTCGGCGCTCCTTTAGATGTGCCGCCATCTGCCCTGATTGGGCAATGCTTCCTGGTGGGGGTGGTTTGAAGTTCTGGCTTGCTCGATCCCCGTTGGGATGTTCTTCGTCTTGATTATATTGTAAGCTCTGATGAGCAGGGACTGTCTTGCTGCATACATCTTGTAGTGCTATACACATAATAAGGAGCAGTAGCAGTAATAGTGGTTTACATCGATACACCTAGAAAATAATAAAAAGGGAAATGCAGAAAGATAAAAGTTGCATATACTACCCATACTACATTGACTGACTGCTCCCCAAATGCCTGACCAAAGAAATATGCTTTAAGTCCACTTTTAAATTTAGCCAAGTTAGGTTGTAAGTGCAAATATTCAGGCATTACATTCCATAACAATGGTGCCAGGATGTAAAAAGCTGATCTCTCTTCCTTGTTCATAGAATCCATACCACATTTACCAGATGCGAGGAGGGAACAGAAACCTAGATGAATGAGCTTTCTGCAACTTAGTAGAGTGTGTGTGTGTGTGGGGGGGGGGGGGGCTACATAGGTATGCACTTATTGATATAAACATAGAAATATGACGACAGAAAAAGACCACATGGCCTATCTAGTCTGTCCTTCCACATCAACAACTACAACAGTCCCCCTTATTGCCATGTTGAAATGTGACCCTGCCAGATTCACCTCCCCCTTTATATGGCTAGGGGCTAAGTCCTAATTTCTTGCTGTCTGGTATGGAGAAATCTTCTGCTCTCACATCTAGCTCCTCTTCTGGTTATCATAACTCAAAGGATTTACCAGACTCCAGCTCCCCACTCACATGAACTTACTCGTGAAAAGCTGGTATGGATTCTTTGATGAGGGAATGGGAGGGTTAGTTAACTCTAAGACCTAGGTACAGAACTTTGACAAAGGAGGCACCTCAGTCAACAGACATGGCATTCTAAAAATTAAGGGGTCAGTACTGAAAAGCACAGATCCTTTAGCAGCACTTGCTGTCCGGATAAGGCTTGGTCAGTGTGATAGTCAATGGCACTATCCAGAGAGAACCACTGAATATTTCCTCTGAGCACCTTGGCACTATCCGGATAGTGCTGGGATAGTCAATGGGCAGAGCTCGAAGTTATCCAGATAACTAATGGCATAAAGTTAGGCCAGTGATTCTCAACCCAGTCCTTCAGTACCCCCTAAGCCAGTTGGGTTTTCAGAATACCCACAATGGACATACATGAGATAGATCTGCATACTATGGAAACACTGCATGCAAATCTATCTCATGCATATTCATTATGGATATCCTGACTGGCCTAGGAGATACTGGAGGAATGGGCTGAGAACCAATGAGTTAGATCAAAAAGAAAGGCAATCCTAAATTTATGCACTTTGCTATCCTGATAGCGGGCATATATCGCTGCTGTCCGTCACAGCTGAATCCAGATAGTCAGCACTGACCAGTATCCGGATACTGGTACTAAATATCCAGATTTAATTCAGCTATGGCAGCTGGTGTTTAAAAAATGCTCAGCACTGGGGCTGAATATTGACCTCTTAAGGTCCATTCAAAGCTGGTTTACACCAAGTTAAATACAATAAATATATTAAAAAAACAGTAAAAAGAAATATACATCAAATCCATACATCAAATTATACATCAGATTGCTTCTTCTTTATCCAGACTCCTGCCAAACACCTACTCAAGGAGCCAAGTACAATTTCAACCCTTTAAACATCAACAGTGAAGTATCTTAATGGGGTTCCTTTGGCATCTTATTCCAATATTTAGGCGTCTCCTTCCTCTATGTTTCCTTTTGTGCTGCCCCCACAGTTTCCATGTGCACGTTTTTCACTGTAGTTTTATTGATTTGCCAGTTGTAAGTTAGGGCAAGCAGCTCCCTGCTTGGTCTGTTACCTTAGCTCCTATAGACTAATAGATGCATGTGACCCAATCCCTCCAGTCTCCAATGCCTCTGCCCATTGGTCAACTGCAGTTCCCACTAAGCTTATGGGTCATTCCCTGCATTCCTCCTTTCAGTGCATGAATCTCCATCTTGGGGGACAGAAGCAAAGCTCCACCGTCTCTTCTCCTGTGCAATTTCCCTGAAATTCCATCAGCCTTTCACCGCTTTTTAAACATCCACACTCTTTCAACATTCACGTTCTCTCAATATCCTCATTCTCTTTTGTTAAAATCCAGTCCTTCCATTCCGCTTCCATCACCCACCCTGCTACAGTTTCAGTATCCAGCCATTCAGCCAGTTCCACAACCCACCTTGTCAGCAATAGGCCAGCTGGAACAGATAATACAGACAGACACAGTCTGTGGCATGTTGAATCAGAACAGTGCTGCCTCTTCAATGCAACTATTGCAGTAAGTGCTTTAATTTACTTAATGCAATAAGCTTTTAGAAAGTAGGAGATAGTCTTTTTCCTTGGATGCTGAAGTAGTTTAATTAATTGTGGAACATTGTACTTGAATGCAATGTGGAAAAAGGACACCTTTCTCATATTCTATCTATCAACAAGATCTCTTCTTCCAAACACAATGACCTCCATGGTTTGTATTCCCTTTTGCAAATATTCTGGTCTGCCATCTCTCAATGTCTTAAATACTAACACCAACAAGCTCAGCAATGAAGGTTTATAATAGATCCTCTCTAGGGCTGGTGGTACCATTAGGCAAACTAGATAGTTGCCTAGAGCACACGCCCTCCAGGGACAGCCATTATCGCTGCTGTCACTCCTCTCTGGAATTGACAGTGGCTGCAATGGCTTGAAACAGCCCCTTGGTGTTTACCTTCAAGCTTTGGTGCTTTGAGGCTGTTTGCTTCCACCCCTCTCAGACCCTTGATGTTGACTTCCTGTATGCACAGGAAGTTGCATTGGGCATCAAAGAGTGGTGAAGCAAACAACTCTATGGCGCCAAAGCTTGAAGGTAAGCACTGCAGGGCTGTTTGCGACTATTGCTGCCATTGTCAGTCCTGGAAAGGGGTGGTAGTGGTGGCAATGGGCATCGTGGGGGGGAGGTGCACCATGGGGGTGGTACAAGGGATAAGGTTTGCCTAGAGCACCTCATCTCCTTGCACTGGCCCTGATCCTCTCCTCTTCTGCGTTTTCCTTATTTAGGGGCACCTTTCTTCCTTTCCCCTGAGTGACTAGACTCCAGTTCCTCTCTGGGTTCTCTAGACCTTGCTAAGAACCTTGGGTGGTACCTGCTTTCTCTGATGCTTTAGTCTTTCTTCTGAATCTCCTCTTCTCTATTCCTCTGGACTCCACAGAAACTTTGGATATAACACCGAGTGGGTAGCTTACTCCTTTTTCTTTTCTTCTTAGCAGGGCCGACCCAAAGATTTCTGCCACTCCAGGGAGAAGCCCCAGTTGGGTTGCCTCACCCAGGGCCGGCCTGTCCATTGTGCAATAATGTTCGCACAGGGCCCCGCGCTTCAGGGGGCCCCATGTGAACACCATTAATGCACAATGTGGACGGCTGCAGAGGGAGCCAGGGAAGCCCGTGCGAGGCCCCGGCTCCCTCTGCACAGCTGCTAGCATGAGGAGTCTTTTCCCTCAAACTAGCGGCTGTATCTGTGAAGCTGCGAATGCCGGGAGAGGTTAAAGGGAATGCCCTTTGACCTTTCCCAGCATTCGCGGCTTCACAGATACAGCCACTAGCGTGAGGGAAAAGACTCCTCACGCTAGCGGCTGTGCAGAGGGAACTGAGGCCTCACACGGGCTTCCCCGGCTCCCTCTAGCCTTTAGATGGCCGCAGGGCTGTTGGGGGGGGGGGGGGGGCTAGGACTGGATGAGCTATGATGGAGGGAGGGGGAACTGGGGCTGGAAATGGGCTCTAATGGGGGGGGGGGGCTAGGACTGCAAATGGGCCGTGATGGGGGGGGGGGTCAAGGACTGGATGGGCTGTGTTGGGGGGGCTAGAAATGCAAATGGGCTGTGATGGGGGGCTAGGACTGCAAATGGGCTGTGATGGGGGGACTTGGATTGGAAATGGACTGTGATGGAGGGGCTAGGACGGCAAATGGGCGGTAATGGTGGAAGGGGGCTAGAACTGGAAATGGGCTGTGATGGGGGGAAACTTGGACTGTAAATGGGCTGTGATGGGGAGGGCTAGGACTGGAAATAAGCTGATGAGGGGGCTGGAAATTGGCTAATGGGGGAGCTTGGAGTGGAAATGGGCTGATGGGGGGCTGGAATAGAACTGGAAAAGAGCATATGGGGAGATAGGACTGGAAATGGACTGATGGGGGCTGGAATAGGACTGGAAATGGGCTGATGGCTGGAATAGGGCTGGAAATGGGCTGATGAGGGGGCTAGGATTGGAAATGGGCTGATGGGGGGCTGGAATAGGACTGGAAATGGGCTGACGAGGGGGCTAGGATTGGAACTGGAAAAGAGCATATGGGGGGCTAGGATTGGAAATGGGCTGATGGGGGAGCTTGGACTTCAAATCTGTGATGGGCTGGAATAGGACTGGAAATGGCTAATGGGGGAATAGGTCTGGAAATGGGCTGATGGGGGCTGGAATAGGACTGGAAGCGGTCAGAGGGGAGTTGGAATAGGGCTGGAAATGGGCTGACAAGGGGGCTGGGATTGGAAATTGGCTGATGGGGGAGCTTGGAGTGGAAATGAGCTGATGGGGGGCTGGAATGGAACTGGAAAAAAAGCATATGGGGGGCTAGGACTGGAAATGGGCTGATGTGGGGGCTTGAGAGATTGGGACTAGAAGGAAGCGGATATTGGGTGGGTCTAGAACTATAAGGGAGCTGATTTTTGGGGAGGACTAGAAAGGGTTAGGGATGGGGAATGAGAATGGAGAGGGGAAAAGATATTTTGTGGGAGGGAAGAAAAGTCTATGATGGGCTGGGTATTGGGAGAGTAAGTGGGGATTGAGACTGGAAGGGTGAAATTTGAGTGGATGATAAAGGAATAAGGAAAGAAAAGGGGGAAAGAGCAAAAGGGGAAAGATCAGTTTGTTAAAGCAGATATAGAGAGAGAATGGAAAAAATCTAAAAGAGAAGAAAGGACAAATGGATAGCTCGCAGAAAACACAAAGAAACCAGAAGAAAGTGAATGGAGCAATTGCAGCTGAAAAATAAAATCCCAAACAGAAGGTAGAAAACTACTTTTTATTTTGAATTTATTAACTGGAATATGTCAGGTCTGGGAAGTGTGTATTGCTAACATCTTCACGTTGTTCCTTAGTGCAAGTGGAAATTAATTTATAGTTTTATTTCTCCAGTGTTGTACATTTCATGTTTGGCTTTTGGGGTTCCCAGTTTAATTATCATCTTCCTATTTCTAAATTGTGAGCCCTTGTTCTTTGTGTGGTGACAGTCTATGTTCTGCATGTGTAACCAAGTTGAGGTATTCTGTTCATATTGTTTCTATTTGACAGTCCCACTTGTTCTCTTTCCCCTAGTGAGATGTATTGGTATTTTCTGAGATGTACTGGTTTTAATATCTGCAGTGTTGCCTTTGATAGGTAAGGTTTGGTGCTTTGTGAGTCCTGATAGTGCTGTTATGATACGGTGGATTTGCTATGGGTTCTAAATGATCAGTGTTTGTAGTACTTCCTAATGGGCCTGGTGGTTGTCACTGCAATATAGTAATGTAGAAATCTGTTAGTCTTTCTTTATTTAGACACTCATCAAGAGGCATGTTTACTAAAAACGCATGTTAACATTATGCAAATATTTATGCAAATTAGGTTCCTTATGCAAATGAGCCCCACAATTAATCTCCGCACATGGCCCCGCACCCCCCCTTGGACCGCCCCTGGCCCCAACCTCCAAGCCGTTCCACCTCCCCTTCAAGCTGAACCGAGCCGCTGCCAGTAATTCTGTCGGGGGGGTTGGTGGAGAGGGGAAAACTTAGCACGGTGCAGCAGTGGCAGCGGCAGGCCATGTGCTTTGGCGTACATGGTCTGCTGCTTCTAACCTTCCTCCTATACAACTTCCTGTTAGAGGAGGGTCAGAGATATCAGGCCATGTGTGCCGTGCTGTGCTGCCTACAGAGGTCTGCCGCCTAGCCCGCCTAGTGAATGGGCTGAACCTGTGGCATGAAAGCACTGAAAAAGACCATTTTATATACTCTCAGAGAATATCTAATTAGCTGGAAAATAATTGGCCACTTTTGGAAACAAAATACTGGGACTGAAGGAACTTTGGTCTGACCCAGTGTGGCATTTCTTATATTCCTACCTAAGATTATTTTTTGAAGTGCCATCAAGTCAATGCTGACTCCTGGTGACCCAGCAGTCCCTGGGGTTTCTTGGCATGGAATCACCAGAAGTAAATTGCCAGGCCTTTTCTTCCAAGGCAATGGAAGGTAAAGTGACTTGCTCAAGGCCACTAGGAATGCCAGTGGGAAACCAACCCAGATCTCTTGGATTGCAGGCTGTTGCTTTAACCTCTAGGCTACTCCTCCATGCTGTATACTGTTATTTATGCTTTATTTATGGAACTTTGTTGGCTAAGCTTTGAGCATTTGTGCTCATTGCTTTCCAGCATTTAACTGGCTTGCATGTATTTTGCAATGATTTTGTTCTGCCCACTTCTTCCCCCTTTTCGTTGATGTGTGGTTTAAAAGTGTGACTGTTTCTGATGTTGTTCTGCATTTTCCAGGAGTGACGTCCTGAACTAGTCCTTCTCCATCCATCACCCCCTTTTCTAGTTTAAATGCATATCCACATACTGCCTTAATTTTTCACTTAGGATTCTTTTCCCTGCGACAGAGAGATGTAGTCCATCAGCACAGTATATTCTCTTGTTGGTCCATCTGTTTCCCCAGTAACCAATAAATCTGAATCCTTCTCATTCACACCAGGTCTGGAGCCATGTATGTGATGCAGCCTTTCTGCCCCCTTACCATGAACAGGTGGAACTTCTGAGAATGCTACAGTGTTAACAATGGGCTTGAGTTTCTATCCCAGAGTCTGGAAGTCCCTTTGAACTGCAAAGGCACTGTTTCTAGCAAGGTCATTTGTACCCAGGTGGATGACAACATCAATTTTGGAGTGTTCACTTTCTGCACTAAGTACATCAACAATTTGGTTTGTATTCCTGATGGCTGAAGAGCCTAGGAGGCATTTGACTATCTTCTCTCCTTTGAACTGTGTTCCCAAGTTGGTGCCTCTTATGATGGAATCTCCAAGTAGTAGTCTGTTTGGTGAGTTTTTCTTCATATTTGGTGCTTTAGCAGGAGATGAGGCATTGACTGACTCAATTAAGGGCCCTTCAGTTTCCATGGATTGGTGATCCTCATTAACCAAAGCAGAGAAGGCGTTATGCAGGGATATCTCTTGATGTATAGGATGTCTCTGCATTACAGGTCGCAATCTACCAGAGCCCACTGTGAACCATTTGTTCCTGGGATGTTTGATTCTTTGTGGGAGCGGTGGTGGACTTTGTTCTGTTTGTATCCTAGAAGAAGAGCATTTCATTGCAGCTAGTTCTTCCCTTAGTAGAGTCAATTCTTTATGCATGGCAACTAGTTCTTCCCTTAGTAGAGTCAATTCTTTATGCATGGCAGCTGACTTGAGGCACATAGGACAAGCTCTTAGGTTCCAAATGATTTGTCTCAGAATGAAAGCACCACAGTTATTGCACTGAATACACAACATGCTGATTAAGCAGTCCTAGAAGGAGAAGAAGAAAAGGTGGGCTTAACACCAAATTAAAAAGGATAGATGGCAACGTATGTGACCACTATATAGGCAATGCAGCCCTGGGATGGGTGGGGTGAAGGGTAGGGTGGGCGGGAACATAAGTGTCCCTGGCCAGTAGGCCTTACATGAAAAGTGGGCACACTCAGATATCTGATGTAACACTAGAAGCCTCAAAAGGAATTTTATCTAGAAACCCCAAAGTGTGTCAATTGACGCATTATCACGACGACTGCGTTTAGCATGAAATGCAGATGTGAATTAATGTGAAGTTACTTATTTGTTAAATAGGGCAGTATGTGACGTCATTACATGACGTCATCATGTGTTTATTGTTTGTAATGTGGTAGCAAAACTGTAAACAGTGATTGAGATGTGCCACCTAGTGGGAACATGACTTTATACCTAGAAGCCCCAAAGTATGTCAATTGACGCATCCAAGACAATTGAGTGTGTCAATTGATGTACTTTGGGGCTTCTACGTATAAATTCATTTTCCCGCTAGGTGGTGCATCTGTCATTAATTTTCGATGCACATATTTGAACATCTTGACCTTGCTAACAAAGTCATGGAACATGACTGACATGGTTCTAGCAGTGGCGCTGGTATACAACTTCAAAGATGCACTTGCGTCAATTGACGCACTTTGGAGCTTCTAGTGTTAAGGGCTACACAAGGAATGTAGGCAGTCAGAATATTCCCAAAAAGTAATGTATAACAGTTAAATTCTATATTATTTATTTTTTTATTTAACAAACACTTATATACCGCACGTTCCGAAAGATCAGGTGCGGTTTACATAGAACAATATTAAGAATCAGTGAACAAAAACCTGTTCTTCTTACATGAAACGTAATTAAACTTTATAAATTGGGTAAAGGCGTTAATACAGTAAACTGGGACTATTAACTATTGACAATGGTCTAACTGCTAGAGGATAACAACTATTGCATAAGAACTTAAGGACTATGTACATGACATCAGAACATTGTGTTTATACTATTTACATTACAAGGCAGTATGGTCATCCTGTGTTTGAGTTATTGTTACATATTGTAATCTTGAATAAGTGTTTAATTTAGTTGACGGTAATAATTAGGTCTTTTATAGATTGACGGGTAAATTTTCTTCTGTTATCCTTTGTCAGTAAAGGTAATGGAGTGTTCCTGTGCACCATAGTGTAAGATGAATAGATGTGTTTTAAGTTTCTTACGAAATTCCTTGATATCTGTTAGTGTTCGGATTTCTTCGGGTAGTGCATTCCAGAGGGTAGGGGCTGAATGAGAAAATGCTTTGTTGTTAGTTGACTTTTTGACTTTTGTAAAGTCTTTCGGAATCGAGATTTTGTTTGTATTACCTCGCCTTTGGGATGTTTTTGTTGATTCTTTATTAATTAGCTTGCTCAATGTCAGTGGTGCCAAATTGTTTAATGCTTTGAATGTGGTTATTAGGATTTTGTAATTAATCCTGCAGTAGATTGGTAGCCAGTGTAGGTTAGCAAGTATGGGCGTTATATGTTCGAATGTGCGAACTTTCATGATGGTTCTGGCAGCTACATTTTGTGCCAGCTGAAGTTTTTTAAGGTTCTGTTTTGTTATGCCTTGGAGAACTATGTTTGCAAAGTCAAAGTGAGGAGTGATGATTGCTTGTATTATGCTCTTAAAGTCGTGTAAATGTACCAGAGGTCTTAGCTGCTTAAGTATCTTGAGCTTGAAATGGATTTTTTTAGTTGTATTTCTGATGTGAGAATCCATACTGAGATTCTTATCTAGAATAACTCCTAAATACTTTACCTCATTTTTTGTTTTGATTTCATGATTCTGAAGAGTAATTGATGAAGGTGATGTGTAGGCATGATTTTTTGTTACAAATAGGATCTCTGTTTTTGCGTAATTGATGTGTAAGTTTTGTTCATTTAGCCATGTTGTGAGTTCATTGAAGCAATCAGTTATTAATTGCATGGGTGGGTTGTGGATCTTGAATGGGATGTATAACATAATATCGTCCACATAGATATGATAGTGAACGTTAAACCGTTTAAAGTTGTTATAGACAGGTTGGTGATAAATATTGAAAAGAAGTGCGGATAGGGCTGATCCTTGTGGAAGGCCAATTTCTTGTTTGTATGTATCAGATGTTTGTGTGTTTATTCTTACTGTTTGAGTTCTATTGCTTAAGTATGATGTAAACCATTTATGAACTATTGATTTTATTCCTATTTTTCTGAGTCTATTTAGCATTAATGTGTGACTTATACTGTCAAATGCAGCAACAGGCAAAAAGATAGAAAGCTGAAAGCTTAGCTGTGTGAAGGCTCTGGAAGCTGTGTAGACTGGAGTTGACCAGGTACTTGTGGCAGGCTGTAAGATAATTTAATTAGCCCCTCCTTGAGAGTAGGCTTGCAACAGAAAATTCAAACAATGGAAGCAGAAATAGTCAAACAGAAATTTCAAACAATAGAAGCAGAAATAGTCAAACTGAACTTTTTCTTTCTTTGTATCTGCCTACTGTGCAAAGGTCCCTGTAACTTTAGCTGATACCTTTGCTTCTAAAGTAAGTGGAAGTCTCAGGTAAAAGACCAGGTCCCTGCAATTTAAGTATTTCTTTTCCAAGTAGCTTTATATCACTAGTGTCCCTAGCCAGTAGGCCTTACATGAACAGTGGGCACACTCAGATATCTGATTTAAGGGCTACACAAGGAATGTAGGCAGTCTGAATATTCCCAAAAAGTAATGTATAACAGTTAAATTCTATATTATCAATAGGCAAAAAGATAGAAAGCTGAAAGCTTAGCTGTGTAGAGGCTCTGGAAGCTGTGTAGAATGTTTAGAATGTTGACATTTCTAGCAGGAGGTGGTCTTATAATCTTTTCTTTTACAAATATGTTGTTTTGGACTATACCATTGTGCTATGCATCCCTTGCTTATGTGGCTTGTCTTGTTTTGAATGTCCGTCCTCAGGGCATTTTTTTTGTGAGCTTTAGTTTTTAGGTAAACACTGATTCTGTAAACTGCTATGATACTAAGGTTGAATAAGCAGTCTAACAAATCCCAATGATAAATAAAGAATAGAATATATGAATGAAAGTGGAGTGATAGACCTGGCTCAACCCCACAGGTCGATCCATTTTCTCAAAATCAATGTAGGTGTCTCCAGGAGTCACCAGAGGGAATTGATGTCCAGTGAGGGGTCTAAAGAGGCTGATAGGATAATGGGCTTTTCTCAGGAGGAGTATCTCCAGCTTCACCAAATTTTCTAGTGAGAAGTTCACCTATCTTGCCAATTAACCCATTTGGAGATATTGCAAATGCAATGTGTGCCTTGGAGTCAGTCCTGACTCCTGGTGACCCAGAAGCTCCTGGGTTTTCTTGGCAGTGTCACCGGAAGTAGATTGCCAGGCCTTTCTCTGAGGCAATGGAGGGTTAAGTGACTTGCCCAAGGCCACAAGGAGTGCTAGTGGGAATCAAACCCTGGTTGCTTGGTTACTAAACCAGTGCTCTAACCACTAGGCTACTCCTCCACTCCAAGATATTATGGATATTGGAGATATTATGTCAAGTGAAATAGAATAAGTCTGTTTTGTAGGAGCATAAGAACTTTCTTTTTCACTCACAAAGTGGAAGACGTTTGACCCCATGCACATTCTATTGGTGACCAACATGCTCTAGAGTGTGCTAGAAATCTGCAGCATTATGCAGTATTTGATTTTTGAGGGTGATTTCGATAGTGAAGGACAATGCACTTTATTTTGGTATGGGCCTTGTGCTGAGCATAGTAGGGCAAGTGGTCTTTTCCACTTGCATGACCAGTGGTTGAGCTTTCCTCTCTGACCTCTCCTGCAGGGTGAGACACAGCAAAGACACCATCCCCCTATGGCATTACGATTTATGCTCATGAAAGGTTTCCCCAGAGGAAGGGGCGAGGGGCTAGTGCTGAAAGAAATGGTTAAGATTATTACAAAGGGAAGAGTGTGGTAATGGGAAACACCAGGCAGAAGTGAGGCTGTTAAAATTTAATTGGTCTGGTGAGATGGGCTAGGAGAATGGTGAATAAGAATGAAAGAACCACATTGAAAACAAAACATGCAAGCAAAACAAGCAAATGTGGTTCACTATGGTCAATTCATTTGAGCAAACATTACTATTAATTAGAACCAAATTAATACTTTGTCTCAGGAGAACCAAACTCAACCATCAATTTTCTTTCCCTCAGTATTCACCTTAAGTAATCCTTCCCAACTCTTTAAGAAAGTATGGACTTGTGTTACCTCCCCTGTCACACCACAGCTTGTATGTATATTGTCCCCTTAATTAGTGTGTCTGTGTCTTTGTGATACCTCAGTTCAATGTATACCTTCTATAGTGTTAACCGAGTTCAATTAAATTAGTCTTCTGGCTTGAAGTGTAGTGGTGCAAGCTTGAGCCTCACCACTGGGTGCCTCCTGTGTAGTCTGCTGCTTGATGGATGTCCTAGTCCGATGTGCAACTTAGGATCCCAGGAAGATTTGCAATGCTCCCAGGCTATGGGCAAGCATACCCTCTTGTCTCTTGGTGTTGTTGTTAAGTGCCATCAAGCCAGTGTCAATTCATGGCGACCTTCTGGATAGTTGTCCTAAACTGTGTTCGGTCTTCAGTCAGGCCTTGTTGTTTGTAGAGTGGTACCCACAGCTGCAATTATTGTATCGATCCATCTCATTGCTGGTCTTCCTTTTTTGCGCTGACCTTCTACCTTGCCAAAAATGATGTCTTTCTCTAATGATCTCTCTCTTCGCATGATGTGTCCAAAGTATGAAAGTCAAAGTCTTCTTATCTGAGTTTCTAAAGAAAGCTTAGGTTTGATCTCCTCTGCTACTGACTGGTTTGTTCTTCGGGCAGTCCATGGTATACAGTACACAGTATTTGCCGCCAGCAGCATAATTCAAAGACATCAATTTTCTTCCTGTCTGTCTTTTTCACTGACCAACTTTTGCAACGTTCACTGACCAACGTTATTGAAAATACCATGGCTTGAACAAGTCAAATCTTTGTATGGAGAGAGACATCTCTGCTCTTGAGAATCTTGTCTAGGTCCTTCATGCGTTGTTGGAGTTCTGTTCTGCTCCTGCCTTCAACAGCTGCTGTTTTCCTGTTTGTTCTCTTTACCTGCTACAGCTTGATGCTCCTGCATTTTATTTTCTACCTGCCCTATCACTGTTTGCCCCTGACAGCACTTTTCCCAGTGTTTAACTTCAATCTGTGTGCTTCTTCTTTAGTTTCTCTCAGGAACTCTGCCTGCCATTTTCTCAGGATCTGCTTTTTCAGTCAGGCACTCACTGAAGTTGCAGTCTTGGCTGTTTTCTTCTATGGTTTGTCTTCCTTCTACTGGGTTAAACTTTTTTCTTTGACTCCCAGCTTTTTCCTGCTTTCTGGCTCCCTCACTTACTCCTCTGCCTTTTTTCTTTCTCTGGGAAAGGAAGGTGAGAGGTTCCTTATCTTGCTTCAGCTCAGCTTCTCCCAGTTTCATGGATTTCTGTTTTCACAGCACATGCACCCTTTTAAGCTTCTGCCTACAGTATGTGCCTTTTCTTCTGAACATGCTCTCTGTATTCTTCTACAGCAGGTTCTGGCTCCCATGTACCTGTCACTCATTCTAATCTTTTTCTTTAAAGCTCCATATAAGTTTGCTGATATCATTCTTCCTCTCTGGAGGGGGAGTGGTCATCTTACTTCTCCAATATCAGGAATTTTCCTCTCCTAGGATTCTCGTGAGGCTCATCCTATGCTTGGATATCCTGGGGGAGGGGGGGGGTAGGAACTCTTCTCCTACCTGGCTGTCAGTGCTGGAGGAACCCTGCTGTTCTTCTGCATCTCTTTCCAAGGGGGTTCCCCTGGGCTGGGGTTCCCCTCTCTTCCTCCTGTGTGTTGCTGGCTTGGCTCGGCTCTGGTGCTGCAGGCATGGGGGAAGGGTCTTCAGTGCTGATCCTCTGTACGTTTATTCCCTTGGCTGAGGTTCCTTTAAGAGAACCAGTGGGGGTGGCGTTTTCTTACTCCCAGGCCTGGCACTGTTCTGCCTGCTCTCTCCATGGGTTGCATCAGCCTCTACTGTGATCATGACCCTGACCAGGGGTGTAGCATAATAGTGCATAGTGGTGCAATGCACTACCAACTGCAATGAAAGCCAAGCTGTGCACCACCAATCAAATGCCCTGCTGATGTCACCCTTCCGTTTCCTTCCCTTTACCTTTTCAGGCAGGCACAGAGACACAGAGGAGGCACATTGCATTTCAATTTGAGCATACTTGAAGGAAAGGGGAGCCTGGGGACATGTGCTCCAGGAGTGGTCCTGCCTGCCTCAAAAGGTAAAAGGAAGCAAAGTGCCTTGTTGGTCCCTGGTTTCACTGAATTTGAGGCAGGCAAATGGAAGTCACACAGGAGGAGGGCCGCCCCGGAGCAGGAGCCCCTTTCCCCCCATCCCAGGCATGCTGGGTCTGAATCCCAATTTGCCTTTTAGGGTTCAGCAGGTGCAGATGGTGCATTGTAGCATTAAGCACACACAAAGATTACAGGGCACTATGGTGAGAGAAGAAGCTTGGCCTGATCTGCGTGGGTGGGGGGAAGCTGGCAGACAACAAATAAACGAATACTGCAGTGCTGGGAGGGGAAGGCTAATAAGAAAAAAAAAAGATTATTCCAGAGGTATTTTTTTTGGGGGGGGGGGGAGGGGCTGATAGAGAAAAAAAGATTAATCCATGGTCTGAGGGGGGAGCTGGCAGGGAGGGAAAATAAAGATTATTCTACGGTCTGGGTGTGTGTGGGGGGGGGGGGTGAGGGGGGAGGAGGGGAGCTGGCAGGGGGAAAAGATTATTCCATGGTCTAGATGGGGAGGAGGGTGCTTAATCCAGTTGTAGCTGTCCTTGTCACTACTGATTTTTGATCCCTGGCTTAGTGAACCAGATGCTTCTCCCGTTCCCTCTCACTTATGGTGTATTGACTGAGAAGCCAGAGTCACCTGCTGCTGGGGTACAGACCTATGTCAACCAAACAACTAACTGCATTTGGCTTTAGTATTTATGCTGCTTCAAATTTCCCTCCCAGAAAAGTCTCCTTCCAGCATTAGGTCACTGGAATTAGACAAACCTCCCTTGCTCTGGAAATTACAAGAGGCATTAAAGATCACAATACAATATTTTAGTCCAGTCATTAGAGGTCTCTGCTGCCCAAGATAAAGTAGGACTTTAGAGGTCTCTTTATCAGTGCTTTGGGGCACTGTATAAAGATTGTTCCTCTTGGGGGCAGTTTCTCCAAACTGATTAGTTCTGTGCATACTGTGACAATCATGAACCTCAATTCAAAGCTAGGGTATGGGGAGTATGATCTCAGTCTCTCAAATTTACTGCTAACACTCACCATAGTACTTCAATTGTGCCAAAAAGAGCTTCCTTCTGGAGTTCATGAGATGTAGCATGTATGAGTAATTTGTCAAGATGTGACTGGAAGTTCTTCTTTATCAGGTCTGTGGCTTCCCAATACAATGGGAAATATTTCTGTATCTTTCTGCCACATTTTCTTCATTTCTGACTGAATTTCTTGATACATCAAATCTTCTCCCTGTCCACGCAGTACACAGAATAATCACTTGCAACTGACACGTCTATTATCAATGCCATTCTGGTGTTTTTCTCCTTTACCACTATGTTGAGTTTCCTTGCATCCAGTTTCTTATTGTCGGAATGGGAATGTCCCAAGTTATCATGATGTCTTCATTCTCCATAATTCTCTTAGGATTATGATCCCAATGCTTTTCTGGTACAGTGATGTAGTGCTTACAAAGTTTCCAGTGGATCAGACCTGTCACCTTGTTGTGTCTTCCTGTATAGAAATTTTCTGCCATCAGAACTTCACAGCCAGCTACAAGGTGAGCAACTGTTTCCATCTGCAAATGTCTGTTTTACCTATTTTCTCTGTGCTCTCTAGGAACCATCTTGTCCGTAATCCACTGTCCTGGGTTGTAAGTATCATTCTTTCATCCTTAGGTTTCATTTTGCCTCTCCTTAACCACTCATGTGCCCTTGTTTGATTAACTAATGGCTCCTGGAATAAAGTTTTGTATTTCCCACTGTATTTATGAATTTGCCATTTCTTGTTCCTTGTTTGCTGATCTAATTCTTTAAAAGAGCTTTTTCTCTTGTTTTCCATATTCTGTTGCTTCCTTCCCTGTATATACTGGTGGATTCTCATCTATTCCTTCTGTTCATCGGAATGCCTGTCCTAGTTTAATAATGGATACAGACTCATAAGAACATAAGAACATAAGATATGCCATACTGGGTCAGACCAAGGTCCATCAAGCCCAGTATTCTGTTTCCAACAGTGGCCAATCTAGGTCATATGTACCTAGCAGTTTCCCCAAGGGACACAGGTTCCACAATGCTTGTATTGGTTCAAGCATTGATATCCTGGGTCCCTTCTTAATAATGGTTTATGGACCTTTCCTCCAGGAACTTGTCCAAACCTTTTTTAAACCCAGCTATACTAACAGCCTTTACTACATCCTCCGGTAATAAATTCCAGAGTTTGATTACACGTTGAGTGAAAAAATATTTTCTTTTATTTGTCTTAAATAGTTTACCCTGTAGCTTCATTGCATGTCCCCAAGTCTTTCTATATTCTGATAAGGTAAACAATCGATCTACGTTTGCCCGTTCCACTCCGTTCATTAATTTATAGACTTCTATCATATCTCCCCTCAGCCGTCTCTTTTCCAGGTTAAAGGGTCCCAACCTTTTTAGCCTTTCTTCATAGGAGTATCCTTCCATCCCCTTTACCATTTTGGTGGCTCTTCTCTGAACATTTTCTAAAATCGCTATATCCTTTTTAAGATACGGTGACCAGAATTGCACACAATATTCAAGGTGCGGTCTCACCATGGAACGATATAGAGGCATTATAATATCTTTTGTTTTATTTTCCATTCCTTTCCTTATCATACCTAGCATTCTATTTGCTCTCTTGGCCGCTGCTGCACACTGGGCCGAGGGTTTTAAAATGGTATCCACAATGACGCCTAAATCTTTTTCCTGGGTGGTGGTTCCTAATGTGGAACCTTGCATCGTGTAACCATAGTTTGGGCTGTTCTTCCCTAGGTGCATAACCTTGCACTTGTCCACATTAAATTTCATCTGCCATTTTGATGCCCAGTCTTCCAATTTATCAAGATCCTCTTGCAATTTTCCACAATCCTCTTGGGTTTTAACAACTTTCAATAGTTTTGTGTCATCTGCAAATTTGATAACCTCACTCGTTATTCCACTTTCCAGGTCATTTATGAATATGTCAAAAAACAGCGGACCCAGCACAGATCCCTGGGGTACACCACTATTCACCTTTCTCCATTGGGAAAATTGGCCATTTAGCCCTACCCTCTGCTTTCTATCTTTTAACCAGTTCCTGATCCACAATAGTACACCTGCCTCCTATCCCATGACTCTTTAGTTTTGCCAAAAGTCTCTTATGAGGGACCTTGTCAAAGGCTTTCTGAAAGTCCAGATACACAATATCAACTGACTCACCTTTGTCCACCTGATTATTCACTCCTTCAAAAAAACATAACAGATTAGTAGGACAAGATCTTCCTTGTCTAAAGCCATGTTGGCTGTCTCCCATTAGGTCATGACTATCTACATGCTGAGTAATTTTATTCTTTATGATGGTTTCTACCATTTTTCCCGGTACTGATGTCAGGCTCACCGGTCTGTAGTTTCCCGGATCACCCCTGGAACCCTTTTTAAAAATTGGTGTTACATTGGCGATCCTCCAATCTTCAGGTATTAGAGATGATTTTAATGATAGTTCACAGATTACTAATAGCAGGTCTGCAATCTCGTATTTCAGTTCTTTCAAAACCCTTGGATGTATACCATCTGGCCCAGGTGATTTGCTACTCTTCAGTTTATCTAATAGTTGTAATACATCTTCCCGATGTATCGATATTTCCTTTAATTCTTCCGCACCTTTAAATACCACTTCAGTCATGGGTAACATCCCTACATCTTCCTCAGTAAAGACTGAAGCAAAGAATTCATTCAATCTCTCCGCTATCGCCTTGTCGCCTCTTAGTGCTCCTTTAACCCCTTTATCATCTAATGGACCAACTGACTCTCTCACAGGTTTTTTGCTACGAATGTACTTGAAAAGGTCTTTACTTCGCGTTTTTGCTTCTGCAGCAAGCTTCTTCTCAAATTCTCCCTTTGCCTGCCTTATCAATGCCTTGCATTTGACTTGCCAGTGCTTGTGCTTGTGACTCTGGCTGTTTACTTTCATACTGCAACACTTTTCGTACATTCGGATCTACTGAGCTGTTAATCAGGCCTGGAGGCTTATGATGGTTGCTCTGTATGTATAATCATTTTCTATGAGGCCCGTTCCTCCTTCAACTGGCTTCTGTGTTTGATCCCTTGAGGCTTGCAGCTCATGCTATCTCCCCACCCCATTAGAAGAGTCCTGATCAAGGGGCAGCATCTAGTTTTTCCTACTTTGCAGTGCTCAAAACCTTGCCCTCACCTTAAATAAGGAATGTCCTGGGGAAAGGGGGCTTACAATAGTGCCCCGCCTCTCTTATCCTCCTAGAAAGAAAAATGGTTGTCTTAATTGAAAGTCAATTGAATTTTCTGTTTAAGTATAGTAGGAGAGTATATTTTTCTTGGGGGGGGGGGGAGGTGGATAGGTGGAGTTGAACTGCACTTCCAAACAATGACATAAAGCTCCAATGACTTCTGGATTTGGTTTGGGGGTGGTGGTGGAATTTTCAGTAATACTCTTTGTGGCAACGTTATGTGTTTAATTTAAAACACACAGAAACCAACTTCATTTTCAAACACAAGGTGCTCACATAAATTTGGTTTGAATATCTAGTTGTTCTGTGACTAAACGTGGGTGATTTTACCAGTGATAAAATGGGATATAAAACTATATGCATAAATTGCGTGCTAATTATTAGGGGTGTGTGGGCAAAAAAAATTGTATTGTTTTATTTTTGGATGTTTCATCTTTTTTTGGGGCTTTTTTCATCATTTCTGGGTTTTCCTCAATGGTGCGCACTATTAACAAACCTAGAAATGACAACATTTTGTTATGTCCTCAGTCATTCTTGTTTGAAAACAATATGAAATGAAATGGGAAATATTGTTGACATTTCCCATATTGTTTCAAACGATGCTCATCCCTACTGGTTATGCACAAAAGTAAAGGAGTATCTGCAATTTCCAACAAAATTATGACTCTTTTCTCAGCCACCAGTATAAAGTTCATCCCACAAGTTAGGTAGAGCCCTGTACCTCACTGAAAACTTATATCATGCACATACACTCAAAATATTCCATCACAATGCCCCTGAAAATGCTTCCTGTCTTATGCCACAAAATCAAAGCCCGTTACAGGTACGTAGGCAGCTGAAAATTCACTTGCACACATAGAAGCAGTGTAGATGCTGTGATGGGGAAACTATGTCTCCGGAAAGGAAGTCTTCTCCAAGACCTTCAAAGCAGCAGGACAGTAGCAGACTAAATTCCCCAGGGCAAAGGCAAGAGGATAAATGGAACAAGTTGAAAAGTGCACCCTAACGATGTAGCACAGTGACGCATTTCCTGCTTGCACCGTGTGGAAGACTAGGCTATGCAGCCAAGGTGGAGTGTATTTCAGGAGGGTTGCAGGGTATGTGTGGATGGTTATGGGGTGAGAAAGTGACCGATGGTGTGTGCGTATGCGCGTGCATGTGTATCAGTAGTATGCTGCATTGGCACTCCTTGTGCCCTTGGGCAAGTCACTTAGCTCTCCACTGCCTCAGGTACAACCTTAGATTGGGATGTGTGAGGGGGGTATCAGAAGAATGGGTGCTGTCTGTATCGAGGCCTATGTGTATATGAATATTGGCAATGGCTGTATATGCATGTGTGTATGGGTGTGTGTATTGGGGCTGAATATGTGTGTGGGGAGTGACAGTGTGTGTGCTGAAGATTGAGGTGGGTGTGTTTTTGAATGTGGGTATAAAAGTTTCTCTACCCCTTGTTCCCCTGCACTCTTCCCTCCTCTGCCCCACCTCCATATTGCCTATGACTTCCTTGAACTCTCTGCCTCTCTCCTGCTACCCATTCGTACACTCTTCCTCTATTCCCTCCCCTTTCCCCTTTTATTCCCCAGTACCCTTCCTCCTCGTCCACTCTTTTTTCTTCCCATTCCTTACATCTTTATTTCACCTCTGTCTCCTCCGCTTTGTTCCAATGTGTCCTGTACCATGCACACTAACCTCCACAGTCGCTTCTAGTACTCACCATGTAATTGCTGCTCTTCCAATGCTGTGAGATCTCCAATAAGCCATGGCTCTGCAGCCCAGCACATAGGCCAATGCCACACTTATGTTGCTGCTCAGGATGGCTGTGTGCACCATTTTGCTCTTGGTGTCGAGAATGGTGCAGCCCATAAACTTGATAGGAAAGCCTATGAGTGTGTGTAGGCCTGCATCAGTGATGGCAAGAGGACACAGTATCCGCAGCTCAGCTCCCCTGAGCAGGCCTTGAAGTGGTGTATTCAGGACAGCAGCGCTGTGCCACTGGTTCTCAGGCTTCCACTCACTCAGCCGGAACTGCTCCTGGGTGAAGCAGTTTGTGGTGCCCTTGCTGCCTAGCGCACAGGAGAGCATCAACAGCTTCAGGTTGTGGGAGATGCTTTGAGAGATTTCAAGCAGCGCAGACATGCTCATCTCAGCCAGGAGTGCATCTTGGCAGCAGCAGCAGCCGCGCAGCTCTGCTCTCTTCTTTATTCAGTCTGTGGGTCTTCACCTCTCTGCCATCTGTCCGGTGGCTCTCCTCTTTGGGGCGCTGGGCTTCATTGACATGGCTCTGCTCTCCTCTCTTCATTCTGACGACAGAGTCTGTTCTCCTCACCAGTAGTGGATATATGGTGAGCGTAAAAGTGATTGAAAGGGAAACTGTACGCATCTGTTTCTTTGTGCATGTGAACAGGCAAATAGACAGACAACTCCACATAGCCAGCTAGAACCTTCCCACTAGGAGTTCTTGCTTATGTGAAACATGCCTAAAAAGATTACATTTTCCATCATTCCTGGTCTTTTTCTTAACCAATGGGGTCCCAGGTGAGCAACTTCTAAGAGAAGGGGGGGGGGGAGGGATGGGGACTCCACCCTTCCGGGGACTCATAGGAAGTGTTTAAGGAGAGAGAGGAAGGGGTAAGGAACACGGAAGAGATTAGATTATATTTTCCCTCGTGCTTGGAAGAGGCAGCTTGGAATTCAGGGACAGCACAAACCACATGGGAGGCTCAACCCAGGTTCCTCACTCAGGGCAGTGAAGGGGGAGATCTTCCTCCCACAGAGAAGGGACAAAAAGACCTGTAAGCTATGGGCATAGAAGGCTTCAACACACAAAGTTAAACTGCTTTAATGTATAAGAATCAAGAGCCACTGCACAGGAGGATGTAGGACGCCTTGGCCACTCAAAAGCCAAACTTGTGAAACTGTTAGGTCAGTGGTTTCCAGACTGTGGGTCAGGAACCCAAACTGGGGGTCACATCATCACTAGATGGTGGCACAAAGCAGCGCTTTTCCTCTTCTCTGGAGCTCTATAGTGAGCTTGCGCCAGTGGTGGCAGTGAATATGTAGCCTGTAAGTCAGTGGATGTTCACAGGTCCTCCCTCTTCGGCCAGTGTAGACTTCCTCTTACACTAGGAACCCATGAAGAGTACTGGTGTCCCTGACAGACATGACATTCAGGGTCTGTGGCCGACAGCTGCTGCTGTTGCATTCGTGCTTTGAATAAGTGTTGCGGGAGGGGGGGGGGGAGGGAGTTGATGAGAGATGGTAATGGAGGGAAGTGGAGGCTGCTGTTTTGTTTTCATCATCATCTGGGGTCATGTGAATTTGTAAGGGTTAAAATGGGAAACATTATGTTAGGTGCTAATGCTACAGTGGGAAGTGGCAGTCTGGCTAGACTCTAGAGCAGGGGTTCTTAACCTTTTTATGACTGCAGACCCCCATTGGATTGTCTAGTATGTCCCTATACCCCCTTTGCCAGACTGTTGAAATCATATGTGCATATAGCTAGAAATAGAACAGTTTAAAGAAAATCTTAAGGATTTTATTATATTTATTCAAATCACAAAAACACAAGCTAGCTACTAGTGAGATTTTTCCAGTTGTTTTTGTGCAAATCAAAACAAGGAATCGAGTACAGTTACAGACAATGTTACTCGCATGTCATCTGACACATCAAGTCGATTTCTCCACTTTCATTTCATTTTCTTTGCTTTCATAGATCGCTTTATCTTAAAAGCAAAGCGGTTTACAATTAACCTTAACAATTTTACACATTACATTGAACACCTAAACAGAGATAACATAAATAACTAAACAAATCTGAATCCTTTTGCAGGTTAGATCTGGAACTTTTACATCTTACATTGGCTGCCTGAAGAGTGCTTATATTAATCGACTTTTGCTAATGAGTAGTCACAAATAATAAGAACTAGCTGTTGTGTGTTGAACCTTTGACTAGGTCTTCCTAGGTTATCTTTCATTTCCAAAGTAAACAGCTTCCTTTGAAAGTCAACAATTATTACACAGGTACACTACCAAAAAACTGCCTCCAGTTTTGCAACTGATTCCTATAGATTTTGGGGTGCTGAATCCAGGAAAAATAGCCAAAATGTTTCATCACGTCACGTTTTCTTGCAAAATTAGATTTCTTACCCATATAAGGAATGTTCACATAATTTCTTTTTAGCCGACTGCAGTTTATTTTCTTGGCCCAAAATAGAGGTTGTAATGGTTAACTAACTAGAAACACTCCCTCATGATATTTTAGAGTGTTTTGTATTCATTTTATACATTAACAGGATAATTGGGAGGCGGGGGGCTAAATCCAGTACTCGCGCTGGCGCATGTTCTTTCTTGTTCGCCTCGCCTCGTTCGCTCGCTCAAACACGGTGGTTGCGACATGAACGTTCCTGTCAAACTTCAGCTTCTTGCAAGTTCATTATTACCTTTTGTTTGCTCAGTCGTAATCCAGCTTTATTCCGAAGTGGTTCACTACAGTTGTAGTTTGCAGTGCTGTGTATTTGTGATGGCTCACAGAGCCAAAGGTTGCGTCAACTCTCCGGACAGTTTTTGTTTTATTTGTGGGGAATATACCGTGAAAAAGTGGCAGAGGAACATTTCAGCATTTATTAAAAAAGTATATTTTGCCTATTTTGGTTTGAAGTTAGGCGATCAAGACAAACCGTGGGCTCCTCACAAAGTGTGCAAGACATGTGAGGAAGATCTACGCTTATGGATGAAAGGTAAAAAACAAGCATTTCGTTTCGGAATACCTATGATGTGGCGTGAACAAAGAGACCACAGCAGTGACTGCTATTTTTGCTCTTGCATTGTGAAGGGATACAACTTAAAAAATAAGAACGTAATAAGTTACCCCAACCTTCCCTCAGCAATTAGGCCTATGCCTCATAGCAACGAAGTACCTGTGCCTGAACCACCAAAATCTTTGGATCATATTTGTGTGGACGGTTCTGATCATGATGAGACTCATCAGATGGCTTTTCCCGATGAGTCCAGTACTTCCGAGTTTGAAACTGAACCAGATCCGAAACCTGAACTTTTCTCTCAAGCTGAATTGAATGATTTAGTCTGGGATTTAGGACTCCCAAAAGATGCTGCCCAACTGCTAGGTTCTCGGCTTAAACAGAAAAATCTATTGTCACCAGGAACAACTTTTTATTGGTACCGCAACCGCGAGACACAATTTTTGAAGTATTTCAGCAAAGAGGAAGATTTGGTATTTTGCAACGATATATACGGAGTGATGGAAAAGTTTAAACTCAAGTATGATCCTGCTGAATGGCGGCTGTTCATTGATTCGTCAAAAGACAGCATAAAAGGTGTTCTTCTTCATAATGGCAACACATTCGCTTCAGTTCCTATTGCTCACTCTGTTATTCTCCAAGAAAAATACGAGAATTTGGCCCTGATTCTTCAGAAGATTCGTTATGATGAGCATAAGTGGATGATTTGTGGAGACTTTAAAATTCTATCCATGCTATTAGGGCAGCAATCCGGTTTCACCAAATATCCCTGCTTCCTTTGCTTGTGGGATAGCCGGGCCCGCGACCTACACTGGGGGAAAAAAGACTGGCCAATTCGGGAGTATTTGAGACCCGGTGAGAAAAATGTTCTTCATGAGAGCTTGGTACCTCGTGATAAAATTCTATTACCACCTCTCCACATTAAGTTGGGTCTCATTAAGCAATTCATCAAGTCCCTTCCAAAAGATGGTGAGTGCTTTCGGTACCTTTGCTCAAAGTTCCCCCGACTTTCTGAAGCAAAGCTAAAGGAAGGAGTGTTTGTTGGCCCTGATATAAGGAAACTCATTTCAGATGGAGCATTCGCTGAAACGATGTCTGAGAAGGAAAAAGAAGCCTGGGATTCCTTCAAGGATGTTGTTCTCAAATTCTTGGGGAACAGGCGGGATGAGAACTATAAGGATATTGTTGCCAGGATGCTCAATGCCTTCAAAGAACAAGGCTGTAACATGAGCCTGAAAGTCCATTTCTTGCACTCCCATGTGAACTACTTTCCCGAAAACTTGGGGGCGTACAGTGAACAAGGTGAAAGGTTTCACCAGGACATCAAGGACGCAGAGAGAAGGTACCAAGGAAGATGGAACACCACTATGATGGCTGATTTCTGCTGGTTGCTGCTGCGGGAAACCCCAGATGAAAAATACGCCAAGCAGCGCACCAAGAGAAGCATTCGGGGGAAGAAGAAACGGGCCCACCAGGAGATTGATTGACCCAAGAATGACTTTAAAATCTAAACTGTGTTGACAAATATTGTGTTTTTACTAAACTTTGAAATAAAAATTTGCTAGTTATTACCACAGTGTCGGATCTCATTTATTAGAATTTTATTTTCACACCATCGGGTGTTTGTCTTCATGTATTGCAATGGTGCGGTTTGCGTTTTCTATTCTTACATACATACCTGTACAACATTTTTTGCACATTTCTTTGCTTTGCTTTGTGTCTAACCTCGCTCTTATATGCTCAATGTTTGTGCACATGTATGTGGCTGTTTTAAGTGCAGACAATTTTGCTACCATCACAGTGTGTTTTGTTGACATTACTCTATTCTTATGTGCTGCCTTGTTACAATTTTCTTTATTCTTATTTGAATAACTACTAAACAATTAGTATAAAGAATTCATCCAAGAAACGTTTATCTCGATCACACTCAATCTGAAACGTTCACCTCAAACTGCTAACCCAATGTAGCAAAAAATCTGTACGTGATGGAGCAAATTGGTTACCAGATTTGGATTCAGCGCACCAAAAAACGTAAAAATCAATCGAAACATTAGAGGCAGTTTAAAAAAAATTTTTTTTAGTGTACCTGTGTTATTAGTCCATGGCCAATCAGATCTTAATAGCTGACCAGGGGATGAACGATTCCTGTAGAAGAGTGCCCATATTTCGCTGGGGATGGCTCTTAGCCAAACTTGCTTCAGATGCTGGAGGGATGGGCCTCACTGGTGGACTCCAGAGCTGTATCTCCTCTCATCGACCTGTGCCAGCACCGCCATGAGCAGGTTGCAAACTCCCAAGCTAGCACTTCCTGCCTGCTGATCCTGCAGGCTCTGAACCTGATCCCATGGGACCAGCAGGCAGGAAGTACCAGCCTGTGAGACTTGAATCTGTCTTTGGTGCCAGCATGGGCACTCTGGAGTGGTTGATGGCTGCAGGAGGGCTCTTGCAGCTTTGGTTCTGAGTGATTTTCTCCACCAATGACATGGAAAACACAAATGCCATTTTCATTTGGTTCTGTCATCGGCATCTCCACTGAAAGGTGGCTTGCTTTAGGCACAGAAGCCACAGAATACCTTCCGCCAAGTTGTTAAGGCATGAAAATTCTTTATTGACCTCGGGGTGCATAACTCTTGACTTCATCCATCACTGCATCCACTTTGATTTTGGGTTTAATAATGCAGAGAATCCTGTTTCACAGAGATAAGTAGTTGTGAAGGGAACCAAAACATTCATTCTCCTCATCGCTAAGCTAGGATAGGCTGTGACTTGCTCACACCAAAAGTGCCCGATATTCAGTCCAGCCTTTTCTAAATCAGCTTTCCTTCTTGGGTCTTCTTGGAATTCAATGACATCATCCTTTGCTAAATCATTGTCACTCATCGTAGATATATCAGACGAGAACGAGTTCATGATGCAAACAGATTCCATGCTAAAATCACTACTCTCTGAGAAGTAACCCTCAAAATTTGTACTTAAGAAGTCCAAATGGTTCTTGACTTCTTGAAGCATTTCCGCAGGCAATGTTTTACCATCTCATGCGGTGTTGATAACTGTGATAATTAGAAATCTAAATTTTAATCTAACAGCATCTTTTTTAATTGTTCAGAGATCCATTCCCACACCCCCAGCATTTGCTTCCCATACCCCAAGGAGTATGGCTACCCTCTTGGTTAAGAGCCCCTGCTCTAGAGGTCTAGACGATTAAAGCTAAGACAAACTTGCAATTGTATTTAAAGCTTAAAGCTGCAGAAAGTGTTGGCAAGAAAACGGCTAAGAGGACAGTTGGCATTTATGGACTACATTTGTTTGTTTTGAAGCCCCTGCGCAGCAGTGAGAAAATGTAACCAACAGGGTATTACTGAAAACTTGAACTGCGACTTTTTCATTTCTTCAAAACTTATGGGACTTTGGACTGCTGAATGCCTTATTACTGCTTTCTTGTGCTCAGGGCCGGTGCAACCTAGTAAGCGAGGTAAGCATGGCAGGAGGGCACCTCCCCCCACCTCCCAAGCCACATGCAGGAACTTGCTCTTATTGGGCTTCCTGGAAGCCCAGTGATGGTGTCAGTGCCCCTTCCTTCCTTGTGCCCTGTGTAGCTGAACTGCTTTCACGCCCTTCGTACAGTCCTGGTAGGAGTGCGGTGCACCAGAGACCTGCAGGACAGTACACCACAGGCCTGAACTCCTTATTTTACCTATCTAAATCCCAAGTAAGCTTTTAAAATTGACCTCTTCAGGCTCTGCATCCAAAAGGGGTTTGCCATAGGCACAGAACGAATGATCCACACCCCTTGTTGGTGAATGCATCGGAAGGTGGTCAGAAAGCACACCAAGACGACTTTTTTTCTCTTGCTACTGCAACACCCTGCACCAGAAAGCAATAAAGATCTTGGCAGCTTCCTTTTCTTTTGATTTAATTAGCCGGAGTTCAAAGCAGAAGCCTGTCAGATTCAAGGGGTTCACGATGCAGAATATATATTATAAGCAGGATGGAATAAATAGATAGCACGGATATGATGCCTAGTTAAAGACTAAATGTCATTCCATTATCACAGTGGCGGGTATGTCAACACTAAGGCAGAGAACTGTAATGTATTAAGATGAAAAATCAACAGATGCTCTTAAAAGCAACATCCATTTTCTCACACCACTATTGCATTATTGAATTCCCACTGAAGGAACCAAATACAAATCTATGAGAAGCTGATCTTTATTTTTTTTATCCACCGAGTAATATTAGAAAGCTGATGAATTTGCTATGTAGTAGGTAGAGTTCACGAAGCCCCCTTATAATTTAATAACCTGAGGTGCTTCAAACTGGTTGAATATGAGAAGAAAAGCACAAGGGGTGAATAATTGCATTTCTTAATGAACTCCAAGCCTAAGCACAGTACAAACACCGTTTCAGTGATGGATCTCTGGGTCAGAAGTGGCCCTCTAGTGGACAAAAATACCTATAATGAAATGCAAAGTTCCAGGCAATTCTTTCAGGAGCTGGCTTCATCAGACAATGAAAAAATGGTCTACGTCTGTTCCCCGTAGAGTGACATCTAATTTCTGTTACTGTCTGCAAACATAACGTGTACAAAAGTGATTTTTAATTGGCAGAGATTTCAGATATAAGATCCAGAAAAGCTTCACAGCATAAGGTCTCAGTCTCCCAGCATGACTTTTATTTTATTTTGGGGGGGATATTTTTTAGCCTGCCTTCTGAAATGATAATGAAGGCAGCTTACAGCATCATTAGAATTAAGATACAATAAGTCCCTTCCCCAAAGAGCTTACAGTCTACTCTAAATGGTTACCTGGTACAACAGGAGATAAAGTGATTAAATGTTATGACGAAATGTGGTTAGGGTTGCCAACTGGCTCCAGATGCGCCCGACAGGCTTGATCCAGTCCTGGGTTTACCCCATTGCATGCAGTGCCTTGTAGTTTTCCTTTTCTTATGGAGTGTAATGGAGAAATCAGAACTACATATCCCTGCATGCAATGAGGTAAAACCAGGACTGCATTAAACCTGTCGGGCGCATCTGGAGCCAGTTGGTAACCTTAAATGTGGTTCAGCTGGCTTTGGGTAAAGCTGGGCCGCTGTGTGCTGAGACACGACATAACTGAGGCACAGAGATGTTTTCAAGCACCTGATAGTCTGGTATATGGCTCCGGTCCTGATGATCCACATCCGTCCTCAGGAGATACAAGAGATGCAAGGATGTGAGCAAGACAGTTCCTGCATGTCAACATCTAGGAGGCCGAACAGCTGAATGGATCCCTGTGCGGACCGTGAGTTCATGATATCTAGATGTTACACTGGTATCTGAGGCTGAAGCTGCATCTAGTCTGAAGTACCGAAGTCTTGTTTAAGAGTATCTTCTGCCTGCGAAGAGGAAAATTACTGTTAATCTGATCCCTGGCTTGAACTAAGCCTTCCTCCAAGTTACGTAGTCCGTTGTGCCTGTAGTAGTAGTAACCAGGTTCTGTTTATGCTCAACTTATATGTGAATAAACCAGCATTTAAATAGGTAACCCGATGGTTAAACAGAGTAAAGAATAAAATTTACCTGGGGGGTCCATGGCAGCTCCAAGAGGGGTCCTCACTCTCATCCCTCTTGTTCAACGTCTATATGCAGCCTATCTGCGATATCATCAGGTCTTTCAATGTGAAATGTATGATATACGCCGACGATATCCTACTCTACATGCCATTTTCCACAATGCAAATGGATTTATTGCCTATAACAAACTGCTTCGATGCAGTCTCACAATGGCTCCTGTCACAGAACCTCCGCATTCAGCATAAGAAAACTGAGGTTCTCTTTATCACAAGAGACCCCAACCAGCACATATAAGTGTCAAGGGAGCTGACCTAGGCACCAAGGAAACAATAAAATACCTCGGAGTCACACTAGACCATAGGCTCGATATGAAATCACACATAAACAATATCGTAAAATCTGTATACTTCAAAATACGCACTCTCAGACACCTACATCCTCTACTAGACCACGAAGACTTCAGAACCATCTACCAAGCTCTGATACTGCCGCATTTCGACTTCGCCAACTCCATTCTACAAGGACTCCCACAATCCACCACAAGCTCCTTGCAGCTTGCAATGAACACCGCTGCCAGGGTTCTTCTAGGAGCGGCCAGAAGTGAACACATCACACCTATCCTCAAACAGCTCCATTGGCTCCCTATACACGGCAGACTTACATTTAAAACCCTCATTCTCACATTTAAGGCCTTAAATGGTTTATCGTCCACATCACTTTCTGAACTCATCCAATCCGTCCCATCAAATAGAAAAGGAGACATGCAGCATTAAACTCACTAACAACCCCAAAGGCTATAACAACGTGCAGCCTATCAACATCAAACAGAGCTTTCATGTTTAGCGCACCAAAATGCTGGAATGCTCTCCCACCTGATCTCCGCGCCATAACCGACCTAACCCAGTTCAGAAAGGCCCTTAAATTGCACCTTTTCATCAAATACTACCCCATGTGAACCGTAACATAACAGCCTCACCCTAATACAATCCACAGTATCTCTCTTGTTCCAAACATTCCTGCTAATTTTATGTAAATAGTTCGAGCATATTATCTAGCTATTAGATTATATACTCCATGTAGATAGTTCTCCCATGTTATCCAAGTTGTTACTCCTGTTATATGTAATACCAAACAGCCTGTTGTTCTGGTTTCTTTCTGTTATTTGTAAACCGCGCTGATGTCAAAGAGTGCGGTATATAAGAAGTTGAAATAAATAAATAAATAAATAAAAAAGAAATGAAAGTGCTTCATGGGTCCTCAGAGCCGTGGGGAAGTGTGGGGAGCAACTGAGTTGATTTTTAAAAATAAAAATAAATGAAGGGAGTTGCAGTGAATAGTGTGGCTGTGGCCTTTATCAGGACCGGCCTGAGCGTCTGTCCAGGATTTCTGGGCTCTGGAGTAACGGCAGGAGGCTGTTCGGGGCTTTGTTTGCAGCTATAGGGGTCTACAGGAAGTGGCAGGGTTGGGAGTGTTTCTTTTTAAGATTGGCTCCCTGGTTGCAGGGAAGGGCAGTAAGCCTAATCTGGCCTGTTTGTGTTGTTTTCTCTGGGGCTCTTAGGGGAGTTAAAGGGGTCCCGTTTGGGTTTCCCCTATGTCCTTGGGGGTCTGCCAGGTGACTGGGGCTGTGAAAGGGCTGGAAGAGGTCCTGAGCAGGTGTGGAAGGGGACTCCGGTGTTGTGGTGCCGGTCGGCACATGAGAGGGGGACTGTATTTTGTGGTCACAGTGATGTTAGGGCTGTAAGAGGCCAACCTGTGGGAGAAACTGGGCTTAAAGGGGCCAAATGCCTTCAAATCCGCTCAAATTTAAAGTTTAAAAAAATAAAATTTAAAGTATGCAGGACTGGGAAAGGGCTAGGGAGACCTAAAAATTGATTATTTGTAATTTTGAAAGCTTTATCTGATCACGATTTTCGGCGTTAATGAGAAGAGGAGTTGAAGGGTTCGTGGCCTGGGGAGAAATGGCCCGATTTATAAAAGTTTAATTTTGAAGTTTTTAAAAGTTTTAAAAGGTCCACTGTGTATGTATGAGGCCAGTGACCTCTTAAAGTACTTTGTGTGGAGTTTTAAACCTGCTGAAAGTTGTGATTTACAGTTATTCTAAAGTGAAACTAAAAATTATTTTAAAGTACTCAAAGGTATTCAAAAAGTGTGTTGATGAAATAAATATGTGAATTTGAAATAAAAACTGTAAAAAATGCTGTTCTAAGGTTAAGAAAAGTGTGTTTTAAACTTGTGAAAGAACCCAGATGTTGAGGGGGGTGATCCATTTGGAAATAGTGTTGCAACAAGGCACAGCTGAGAGGAACAGAGTAGTGACACAGATTCAAGCAAGGCTCTTCCCCTACAGAAAGGTTGAAAGAGACAGCATGAAAAATCTGTTGATACCCCACCATAAGAGTTACACAAGAATTTCTTTAGATTTAGGGATATAGGGGTTTTTCTGACAGAGGTCCAGGACTATTTGCTGACATTAGCAGGTGCAGGACTGTAGCAAGCCATAATTGCGTCCTGTGCTACTTGCACATCTGCCCCCCCCCCCAATACACCGTTGTTCCTCCATATCCAGCCAGCTGCCTGCCCTTGCTCTGCTGCTGCCATTGTTTTTCTCGGAGGCGGTGGCAGCAGCAGTGAGGCAGACCCAACTTCAAATAAAACAAAACAAAACAAAAAACGTGTGGGTCTTTCTGACTCCGGGCTTGTAGGCAGGTCGGGTCCCTCCTTCTCTTTTCTGATGTAGATTGCATCAGAGGAGGGAGGGACCAGGCCAGCCATTCAAACGAGGAGTTGCAAAGACCCGCGTTTGAATGGCTGGTCTGGTTCCTCCCTCCTCCGATGCGACCTACATCAGAGAAGGGGAGACCCGATCTTCCTACAAGCGTGGAGTTGGAAAGACCCACACATTTTGTTTTCTTTCTTTTTTAATTTGAACTCAGGTCTGCTTCGGTGCTGCCAGTGCCGCTGAGAAAGCAGGCAGTATGGGGGGGGGGGGGGGGGAGAGCTGAGGCCGGCAGCCTGAAATGCGCCCTAATCCTTTTGCGCCCTGTGTGGCTGCACCGCTCGCACAGTGCTAGGTATGGTGCTGAGCAGGTGTAAGAACACCGTTAGTAGGGGATGCAGAATGTTAGTGCTGTGGGGACAGAGAGACAGTTGGAGTTTGAATGTTGGTGTGAATGGATGCACGTTGGTGTGTGTGGTGACAGGGCCCTGGATTTGAGTGAATTTTTGAAAGTTTTGAATGGTTTGGTGACAGAGTGGATGGAGAAGGGTGTGAGTAAGGACATGTGGTTTTGAGTGATTTTTCCAGAGTTTTCTTCAGAAGTGAGCTGAGAGTAAGGTTTTAAGGTAAGAGAGAGATAGAAAGAGACATGTGGTAGTGGAGAGAGTAACTGTATAAGAAAGGGAATTTATTAAGTTTAGGGGTTTTATTTTTTTTCCAGATTTAGAGAGTTTGATGAGGAAAAGCTAAAGATAGACTGTTATAGTAACATAATAACATAGTAAATGACGGCAGATAAAGACCAGTAAGATGGCAGGAGTAGGTGCCACTCTGTGTAGGCCACCCCTTCCCATGGCTTTGTTTAGGGGTGAACCCACCGCCCCATGCAGGACACCCCTATTTGTTGAGAAGTTAGATGGTTCAGTTTATTTTGATTTTATTTTGTTGCTATAAATGGATCCATTGAATCTGTCCCATGCCATTTTAAATTCTGTCACTGAATTTGCCCCCACCACTTCCATCGGGAGGGCATTCCAAGCATCCACCACCCTCTCAGTAAAAAAGTATTTCCTGACATTGCCTTTTAATTTTCCACCTTGCAGCTTCATGTTATGCCCTCTAGTTTTACAGCTTCCCCGTCTTTGGAAGAGGTTTATTTGTTCATTAATTCTCTTTAAGTATTTAAAGGTCTGAATCATACCTCCCCTATCCCTCCTCTCCTCCAGAGTGTACATATTTAGGTCTTCAAGTCTCTTCTCATAGGGTTTCTTACACAGGCTCCAAATCATTTTGGTCGCCTTCCTCTGAACAGCTTCCATCCTTTTTACATCCTTTGCAAGATATGGTCTCCAAAACTGAACACAGTATTCCAGGTGAGGCCTCACCAGTGACTTATACAGTGGCATTAGTACCTCTTCCTTTCTGCTGGTAATTCCTCTTCGTATGCAGCCCAACATCCCCTTGCCTTTTGCCACCGCCTTGTCGCACTGCTTTGCCACCTTGAGATCTACAGAAATAATCACCCCGAGGTCTTTCTCCTGATCCGTGCACACCAACCTCTCGCCCTCTATCGCGTACATGGTTATGGTGTATCCTTTTCTTGAGGTTAATTTTCTTGAATAGTCAGGACTGGTGTGTAAGAATAGAGGGCTCGATACTGAATTGTGATGGCTATGCACCACTACAGCACATAGCCGTCTGCAGTGACCTATCATATGTTGCCTGGCATTGAATATCCGCGTTTGCCACACAACCTCCCAGCTGCAGTAGCTAACCGGGCAGAGGGAATATTGCATGCTGCTCAGTTAGCTGCTGCGGCTAAAAGATAGGTGAACGTTTACCTCATCTATCTTTTAGCCGCAGGTCGCTAACCAGGCAGCATGCAATATTTCCGCTGCCCGGTTATCAACCGTTGCCACCTCCACACCTCCCCAGAACGCCCGCGAGCTGTCCCAATGCTAAACGGTTAGCATCGCGGCATGCAGGGGAGAAGATCGAGGATATTCAGCGGCACTAACTGTGTTAGAGCTGTTGAATATCCTGCTGAGAGGCGTCTACATGGTTTACAGGGCTGTAAACCATGTAAATGCTTTTATCGGGCCCAGAGTGTCCGGGCGAGGAGATTCCCATAGGTTGACAGAGGAGTGAGAGAGGAAGGAAAGGTGCATGGTGTGATTTTCCAGGAGCGTGACTGGAAACCCGTATGATTAGAAAGAAAGGTGAGGGTCTGAGAGAAAATTGTGAAGGAGTGAATGCGTGTGATTGGATGAGAGAGTGAAGTTTGGATGGAAGAATAGAGGAAGAGGCATAGGAAGAGAATTATTTTACCAGTGCAAGCTTGCAGTAATAATTCCTTTTTGAAATTATTACTAAATACATTTTTATTCAGAATAGCTATGTTAGCCATTTTTCTTGTGAAGTGTAAGAGATAGGCTAGGGTTAGTGCCACTGGAGTCAGGTGTCTGAAGTTCCTGAAGGAGAAGGAGGAATTTTGAAGACCAGCTGAACTAGAAGCAGAAACTGGGCCTCAATGTTTGAAGACAACTGGGATAAGTAGAAGACTTTTCAAATGCACAACACACACTATACTTGAGCTCAAATATTTATCCCAGTTTGGTAAAGTAGGGATTTACTCTGACCGAGAGTAGTAACCATTCATTGGGACAAGATTCATGTGTAGCTGGGCAAATAGTTTGTTTAGTTTTGCATTCTTTGAGTAATTGTGACATCTTTAAACATACTTTGGGGGATTTCATACTTACCTTTTTATAACATCTACCTGAATAAAATAAGAATGACCTTTCTACCATCTGAGTGCCCAAAGCTTAAATCCTTTAGTTATATTTTGTATTCTGACTGTGTCCTCTTGCTTCTGAAAGGGGGGATTGGGGGAGGGGGGGGGGAGTATTCCAGCAAAATTTAAGTTTCTTATTCTCCAGCCACACTCTGGGAAGGCAAATAATTCTTAAGATCACCCCGCTCTACTGTGTGACAAGCTAGAAAGGGGACTACCCTAATTATCTTGCCCCCAGAGATGTTGGTGGCAAATATAATCCTTAAGTGACTGCTGCAAAGATCTTCAACCTGCCACTAGTCCAAGGTCACACCGAGTCTCAATAGCAGAAGCATGATTTGTACACTAGTTTCCCTGGGTCTCACTCTCCGCATACTGTAGTAGGTCACTTCTATCTCTGGAGGCCTCCTCTAAATCAAGCAGAAGGATCTGTGCACCCTTTTGTCCCAGGTAATCATTTTTGGTCCTCTATTTTCTTCTTTATTTGAGCAGTAACTGTTTTTATTGACTGCTTTTAAAATTAGTCATAGACAGCTAATCGTATCAAGCATAATTTTCAAACGCCGTTTATCTGGGTGAAGAGGCTGCCTGAAAATGACCTAAACATTCCCTGGGAAAACGTATATGCGGGAGGCGAGAATGAACATTCTTTTTGCATTTTCAAAACTACATATGAAGTTTGGAAGGGAAAAAGCAAGTACAAATCTCTATGGGCGTGTTTTCCCAGAAGCAATTTTTACAAGGAAAGTACATGCGTAACAGTACCTGTGGTCTTTGCAGCTACTCTCATAGTTTCGAAAATTGTCCCATACATTCTCCAAACATATTGTTGGGGCTTTCTCTGCAGTTTTAGCTGCTTCTCCTAAGCCCCGCCCATGACTCAGCTTCCCTTGGCTGGAATTGGGGATCAGGCAAGAAGAGCACCATAGTGCTGGAGCTGTGGGTAACTCTGGTGTTTCAATGTCGTTTTAGATGCATTGCTGCCTCTGCACATCCCAATGAGGGTTGGTAGCAGTGGCAATCGCAGTGGGAGTTGACAGAGATGGCACAAGGGATGAGGTCTGTCTAGGGCGACCCCATCACATATTCTGCCTCTCAGCTCAACCTTCCTGGATCAAGCGTCTATCTGTACAGGAGTATCCTTAATTCAGGTGAACTTTGCTGTCCCCTATAACTTCTCACTGGTGGAGAGCTGAAGGTTCAGGAACAAGCACATCACTCTAGTTCTGCTCCTCTTACGTCAAAACTATCCATTCAATTGGCTAATGGTCTATTTCTGAGACTGCCCAGTGTCTCTGCAGGTAATTGTGGAAAGCTTTCTGGGTCCATCTTCTAGTCAATCCTTCTCTCTGAATTCCTGTGGCTGTTGGTCTCTTGTGGGAGCAGTCCGTAGATTATAAAAGCCACCAGATGTTTTCAGCCATCCTCTTGGGGTAGCATAGCTCCCAGATGCCTTTCCAAGATATCTATTTGCATTGTGAAAGGGTACCAGAAGTCAGGACTCATCAGGAATGCCTCTAAAACTAGGACCCTCTTCATATCTTCAAATGCCTCCTGTGATTCTTCAGACCAGCAAACATTTTCTGATGTCTTCTTCCATTACAGATGGGCTAGTAGTTCCATTTTCTCCCCACACTTTGGGATATACTGGCTGTAATAACTGACTAGGCTTAAGAAAGTTCTTAACTGCTGCTTTGTTTGAGACGGGCCCCCTTGGATAATGGTTTGCACTCTTAATTTCAGCTACAGTAATCGCCCCTTCTTGGGGATTTTTCTAGGTGCTGCTGTTTCTGTCTCTTTCCTATGTTCTGGATTGTCGGGTCAGAGATTGGACCATGGTTCTTATTCAGTACTCATTTCTACCAAACATCCCCACTTTATTCTTAGCCAGAGCTCACCCCATCATTCTTTGGCTAGTTGGTTGCTTACGTAAGGGCCCATAGAGTGCTCTCTCTCTCTCTCTCTCTTTGAGAGTTTTTCTCTGAATTACCCCACAGTTTTCAGAAAACTCAAATTTCCTCCTTATGAAGATAGTGTGAAGGCTTGGATATTTGAGCCCATAGGTCTTCAAAGTCTGGGTAAGTCTGGGTAATCTTGATCCAGGATTATTGGATATGGAAGATCAGGGTGCACTCCTACTTCGAGGTTGACTTATCTACCCCCTGTCCCCAAGTCCACCTGGGCTGTTGGGTACTGCTATTGGTCCCCATAGATACAAGTGAGAGTCACTAAATGTTCATTATCAATATGAGTTATTTGTAGCAATTCTCTCTGAACAAGAGTCTTAATCCATAGTGGCTTGGTTGGGAGACCCTTCCAACTTAATTACAAGTACAAACTTGTAATCTTTCAAGCCTGGAGCATACACAAAATTGCAATATGGGACATTCCCCAGTTAACTTCCCTGTTATCTTCCATTATTTCTTGATGCTCTTGGGCTAAGTGGCCTCCTTCCCCACAATCAAAGCAGACCAGGGCTTTCAAAGATTGAGGCCAATATGTAGACACAGGCCACCCTGTGGAGAGCATTCATATATCTGCTTGTGAATAATCAGGTCTGATACCTCTTGTCATTTAAAGTTCTTAGGTATCCGCTGGGTTTGATGGAAGACTTCCATGGGGCTCCCTCAAGAGTTTGGGTTGGTGCTAATGTACCCACTCTTGCATGGAGGAACTCAAGCTATTTAGAAATTGTTTCAACAATATCAGCTTGGCCACTTCAAGACCAGTTCCCAGTTGAAGGGCTTTCTGTCAGAGCACTGTTGATAGACTTCTGGGTTACATCCTGATCGCTCCAGGAAAGCAGTTTTAACTTTTGGATATGAGGCTCTTCCATTTGGGTTTGTAGTTTGAAAATTAGCTTGGCTGGTGCCCATTAAGAAGTTGTGTCAATAGATGGTCCCCGTTTCTTCTGACTGCCCTACTAGGTGGGCAGTTCACTCTAAATTTACTAAAAATGAGTGGACATCCTCCCCAGAGACAAGTTTAGGCATCACAGGAGTCCACTGGCTGTGGGAGATTGAACATCTCGAATAACCTGCATGAAAGAATTCTGCTGCTGTTGCACCCACTCCTTTTGCTCTTGCAAAGCGCTTTACAGCTGCCGCCGCTGCCCTCTCAGCAGGATCTGAGTTAATCATTCCCTTCTTCTCAGTGCTAGACACCTTACTTGTCTTCGAGGGAGTTCTATGTTTTGGAAAGACCAATCCAGAGAAAAGAATGTCTAGCCTCTCTGGCTCTAGCTCACTTTAAACTGCCCTTTCTAAATGGGCAGAGCACAAACAATTAGATCCGTAGCTCTTTAGGAGAGTAGCGAGAGTCAGTAATCACAAAAATAAAAATCCCTTAATGGGGTAAATTAAATCCCACTGCTATCACAGCCTGTAACAGTGTGAGCATGCAACCAGAATGCTGGGCCTGAGGTGAAGCTTTAAGCATAAAATAAAGGTAGCTGAGCCCAGTTTCTAAGCCAAACGAAAGGATCTATTTTACACCAACAAAAAATGTTTCTGGCTTATCTTGCAGGCTTCAGGCAGAATTACAACTGAATCCTTCATACATACATTCTCCAAACATATTTCTGGGGCCTTCCTTCTTCCTGTCTAGGCCCCCCTGCTTTGCCTGAAGATGGGGGTCAGTTTCTTCTCCCGAGGCCCATCCCTGACTCAGCTTCCCCACCTTTACACTTATTAAGGTAGGCTGGATTTAAGGAGGACCAAGGATCTCTTCTTTATACACACTTGGGTAAAGTGCTATTTGCTTGGGTACATTACACTGAAATTTGTCTCTCCCAAATCTTTTTTTCCCAGGAGATCACCAAAACTATTCCATTCCATCAATCCTTCCCAAAGAGAGCAATCATTTTCTGTGTGATAACCAGTGCAACCAGGGCCGGATTTACCTTGAGTGAGGCCCTACGCCAACAAAAATTGTGGGCCCCCAGAAAAAATAAAAACGAGATCAACTTACCAAAACAGAAATGGCAATAGATGTATAGAATTGCCTGACATAAAGAGGCAATAGGGACAAAATCAGCATCGGAATTCAAGAAATACATTAAAGACATATTCCAGTTAATAAATTCAAAATAAAAAGTATTTTTCTACCTTCTGTTTGGGCATTTTTTTCAGTTGCAATTGCTCCAGTCACTTTCTTCTGGTTTCTTCGTGTCTTCTGCTAGCTATCCATTTGTCCTTTCTTCTCTTTTAGATGTTTTCCATTCTCTCTCTATTTCTGCTTTAACATACTGATTGTTTCCCTTTTGCTCTTTCCCCCAATTCTTTCCTTATTCCTTTATCATTCATTTAAATTTCACCCTTCCATTCTCAAGCCCCTCTTACTCTCCCAATACCCAGCCCATCATAGACTTTTCTTCCACACAAAATATTTTTCCCCTCTCCATTCTCATTCCCCATCCATTCTAGTCCTCCCCCAAAATCAGTTCCCTTATAGTTCTAGACCAGGGGTCTCAAACACGCGGCCCGCGGGCCGCATGTGGCCCGCGAGAGCATTTTGTGCGGCCCGCGGCCCGCGACCCGCGACGCCACGGAGTATCCTTTCTGCTATTTTTGCTATTTTTACTCACTGTTTTCCTTAGCGTGATTCCCGGGGCTGCATGGTGTTGGTCTCACATGACCGCGTCACGCGCCTGCCCTCCACCAATCAGGGACAGGCAGGAGGAGGAGAAAAAGGAGGAGGGGGGGGGCCGGGCCCAGAAGCAGTCTGAGCAGCCACGAGGTTCCAGCGTTTGAAGCATCGCCTGCTTGGAGGAAGGATCGCCTGCTTGAGGATCGCCAGGGTGCACAGCTCTTCGCGGCAGGTAAGGAAGCAGTCTGCCCAGAATTAAGCCAGCCCTGCCTCCCTCAGTTCCTCTCCTCTTCGGCTTTCAGAGCCGCGAAGGGAGAGCTTCTCCCTCGCGACTCTGTTAAGCTCGAGGGGGCAGAGGGGAAATTTCCCATAAGCCTCAGCCGGCTTAACAGAGTCCCGAGGGAGGAACTCTCCCTTCGCGGTTCTATCCGACGCCGAAGATGAGAGGGCCTGAGGGAGGGAGGATGGATGGATGGATGGGGGCTGTGATTTTTGCTGAGGGAGGGAGGGAGGATGGATTGGGGGGGCTGTGATTTTTGCTGAGGGAGGGTGGATGGATGGATGGGGGGGCTGTGATTTTTGCTGAGGGAGGGAGGATGGATGGAGGGGGCGGGGCTGTGATTTTTGCTGAGGGAGGGTGGATGGATGGATGGATGGGGGGGCTGTGATTTTTGCTGAGGAAGGGAGGGAGGATGGATGGATGGATGGGGGGGCTGTGATTTTTGCTGAGGGAGGGAGGGAGGATGGATGGATGGATGGGGGGGCTGTGATTTTTGCTGAGGGAGGGAGGAGGATGGATGGATGGATGGGGGGGCGGGGATTTTTGCGGAGGGAGGGAGGGAGGGAGGGAGGATGGATGGATGGATGGGGGGGCTGTGATTTTTGCTGCTGCTGCTGCTGCTGCTGATGATGATGATGGATGGGGGGGGTCACAACTGGTAATGTGCTGTGGGCTGGGGGTCAGAACCATCACCATTTCTGAACCCCCCAGCCCCACAGCACATTACCAGTTCTAAACCCCCCAGCACATTACCAGTGTGCTGTGGGCTGGGGGGTCAGAACTGGTAATGTGCTGGGGGGTTTAGCACCCGGTAATGGGCTGGGGGGGGGGGTCAGAACCATTACCAGTTCTAAACCCCCCAGCACATTACCAGTGTGCTGTGGGCTGGGGGGTCAGAACTGGTAATGTGCTGGGGGGTTTAGCACCCGGTAATGTGCTGTGGGCTGGGGGGCACATTGCTTCTAATATTATTTTAACACACGCCTCTTTTGGGAAATGTGCATCATTAATGTCTGTGCTTTAGTACAAGAAATTAATTTATAGTTTTATTTCTACAGTGCTGAGGTATTCTGTGTAATTCCTATTTGACATTGCTACTTGTTCTCTTTTCCCAGTAGGTCATGTATTGTTCTCTGAAATGTATTGATTTAATATTTGCAGTGTTGCCTTTTGATAGGTAGGGTCTGGTGCTTTGTGAGTCCTGGTAGTGCTGTTATGATACGGGGGGTTTGCTATGGGTTCTAAATGGGCAGTGTTAGTAGTAGTTCCTAATGTGCCTGGTGGTTGGCACTGGATTATAGTAATATAGAAATTTTCTAGTCTTTCTTTATCCATGCACTCATTATGCAAATATTTATGCAAATATTTATGCAAATATTTATGCAAATGAGGCCCCTTATGCAAATGAGGCCCCATGTCTTATGCGGCCCCCGGGTTACTTTACAAGTCCTCATTCGGCCCTCAAAGCAATTTGAGTTTGAGACCCCTGTTCTAGACCCACCCAGCATCCACTCCCTTCTAGTCCCATTCTCCCATGCCCCACATCAGCCCATTTCCAGTCCTATTCTAGCTCTTCATCAGCCCATTTCCAGTGCTAGCCTTCACATCACAGGCCATTTCCAGTCCTAGCCTCCCCCATCACGGCCTATTTCCAGTCCTAGCCCCCACCATCACATCCCATTTGCAGTCCGAGTCCCCCTGCACCATCACAGCCCATTTGCAGTCCTAGTTCCCCCCCTACCATCACAGCCCATTAGCAGTCCAAGTTACCCCCCCTCATAGCCCTTTTCCGGTCCAGGTCCCCCCCCATCACAACCCATTTCCAGTCCAAGTCCCCCCCCCCAATAGCCCTTTTCCGGTCCAGGTCCCCCTCCCCATCACAACCCATTTCCAGTCCATGTCCCCCCCCCCCATAGCCCTTTTCCGGTACAGGTCCCCCCCCCTTCACAACCCATTTCCAGTCCAAGTCCCCCCCCCATAGCCCTTTTACAGTTCAGGTCCCCCCCCCATCACAGCCCATTTCTTTCCAGTCCAAGTCCCCCGCCCTATAGCCCTTTTCCGGTCCATGTCCCCCCCCCTTCACAACCCATTTCCAGTCCAAGTCCCCCCCCCATAGCCCTTTTACAGTTCAGGTCCCCCCCACCATCACAGCCCATTTCTTTACAGTCCAAGTCCCCCCCATAGCCCTTTTCCGGTCCAGGTCCCCCCCCATCACAACCCATTTCCAGTCCAAGTCCCCCCCCCCATAGCCCTTTTACAGTTCAGGTTCCCCCCCCCCATATCACAGCCCATTTCTTTCCAGTCCAAGTCCCCCCCCCTAGCCCTTTTCCGCTCCAGGTCTCCCCCCCCAATCACAGCCCATGCAGTCCTTAGCCCCCCCCGACCAGCACCGCGGCTGTCTGAGAGGCTTCAGAGGGAGCCGGGTAAGCTCGCGCGAGGCCCCGGCTCCCTCTGTACAGCCGCCAGCGTGAAGAGCCTTTTCCTTCACGCTGGCGGCTGTATCTGTGAAGCCGCGAATGCTGGGAAAGGTTAAAGGGCATTGCCTTTAACCTTTCCCAGCAATCGCGGCTTTACAGATACAGCTGCCAGCGTGAAGGAAAAGGCTCTTCATGCTGGCGGCTGTACAGAGGGAGCCGGGGCCTCGCACGAGCTTACCCTGCTCCCTCTGAAGCCCTGCGGTGTGTGGGCTGGCCCCGGGTGGGCCCTTGCCAGCTGTGGGCCCTACGCCATGGCGTACATGGCGTATAGGTAAATCCGGCCCTGAGTGCAACTTTAAACTTTTTTCCTTTGATTTGGGCAAATGCATACCATTCATGAAATGCAGAATGCAGAATTTCATTGTACTGTGTAAAACCAACACATTGACACACAATCAGTTTGACACAGTGAAAACATAAAAGCAACAACAAATACTCCAAAATAACATAGGTCAGATCACAAAAAAAAAGCTTCCTGAAATAACTTGGTCTTAGTAAGGGGTAATTTTGGATTCCCTTGAAAATGCAAAGCCAAAAGAAAAAATAAAATATATGGATAAAACAAAAAGATGTAAAAAAGTTAAAAAATGTACTGGGGTAAAATTTTTCCCCTGGCTTCTAAAATATTGTGACAGATGCCCAAGTTTATAAGAATTTTTTCCATTCATGTTTATGTGATTACAATAGTCACCTGTGTTGGAGAGCCTAATCTTGAGGTATACAGGTAACAAACAGGATTGCACAGTACCTACTTTACAGGATATTAACCTGTTGCAAGTGCTACAGTTACCTCCAGGAATGCTTCTATTTTAAGACAGTAAAGGAAAAGAAATCAGAATGTTTCTAAAACATTTCTGTCCCTTTTTCCCCTAGAAAGATTCTGTGATCCTTAGCAAAGAGAAGCTGCTGGTGGTGTCTCCGACATACAATGTAATGTGACATGGTTGGTTCAAAAACCGCATGAAGAGCAGTCGTAATAGCCAGCTGAAAACTCCAAGAAGGGCATCTTATGACTAAGAAAGAGAAAGGGAAACAATCTGAGGTCTTCCCCCTCATATTAATTACTTAATTCATTTCTTTGTATGTTTATGAGTGATACACGGTGAAGAAGATTTTGGCGGTGATTTTTTAGTGCAGGGGTCAGAGAACTGCCAGGTGAAAGACTTCCAGTGAACGTCTGACTTTGTGCAGATTGCATGCAAATGTTCTCATCTTTTCGTAGATCTGCTTTGCCTTTTCTACTCTCCCTCTCTCCCCCTCCTTTCATTCACACCCTCCATTTCAGCTTATGCCTAGGTAGTGAAAAGCTACCTTTAGAACACACGCCACTCCTTCCGCCCTTCCCCCACCCCCGTTCCTTCTGTTTGGAGTCAGCGGCAGCTCGCTCTCTCTGGAGTCACTTTTCCAGGGTTTAACCAGAATCAGCAGCTTCTGTCACCTGCTGCTACCTGTTTTTAGTCATGTTCACTAAATCTGTTTTAACCCACAGATGTGTGATTAAACAGACAGAAGTTGAACGGAGGAGCTTCGCTCAGTGCTCCCCTTATGACTGAGGAGCAAGCAGTGCAGCTGCAGCAAGGCTCCCCTGGGTACACTGCTGTTGTACAAGCACATCTTGTTTGCCTTTTTTTAAGACTTTTTCTGCATGCTGCATAATCAGGGTTACAGAAAGGAAACTAATGATTACAAGCACTCTCTTCCTCACCTGCAAAGAAATAGCAGACTGTAAATCCTCACCACACTTCTGGTTAAATCTCTCTTGGTTCACGGTTTACGAGGATTTTTGATGCTGAACTTTGGGAAGCGCACAATAGGCAGCTCCACCTTTTCCTGTAAAATGACTGGGAGCCATCAATATTGTGAGTGTTGCACAGAGGTGTTGTTATAACAAAGGTGCTTTGCTGACAATGAGTTGGGTGTAGGGCCAAGTACTGTAGCCTTGCATTTGAAAGACTGCTCGTAGAGTGAGCCGATGAATGCAAGTGGTGTGTGTAGGCATCCTACACCCTCGGCCTCTCTGCTGTGCAACTAATGAGTGTCCTGTAGCTTTAAAGAACATATTATTAGGGTGGCCAGAGGAATAATAGCATCTGAAGAGGATCTAGTCTGTAGCCAACGTTCCCATAAATCTGTGGGGCAGTCTTCTGCCCACATTGTTGCTGATAGGGAAAGGCGCCGCCATATTGTGATTTTAGTCACAATGGCTCCTCCCCATAAATATCGCAATAGCTCCCCTACAAGCAGCAGTGCAGGCAGCGGATTCTTGCGCAGCTTTCCGGAATGTTGTCTCTAACTGGTGTATTTCTGACAGTGGTGTGAACTTTGAAACATTATAACTAGCTAGGCTTCTTTTGCAAACTGCTATGAACTTTGATGTGCGTAAACATACTTTTCAAAAGACCTTTTTATGATGAATAAACATGGAAGGTTTAAAGACAAATGAAATTATGAGCTGAAGGTTTTAAAACTGTTGACTGGCAGACTGTTTTGCACAATTTTTATTTGTTTAAAATGAAAACCTGAATTTGTTATTTTAAGAAAGATGGACAGATTATGAATTTGAAAAGAAATGACAACTTTTTACAAGTTCTGCAGAAAATACATGAAGTCGCTTGTTTGGTCTTTATGTTTCCTGTGCTGAGTTGTTTGGATAATACTATAACAAAGCTTTATTCAAAGCAGTAGGGCAGTGCTCTCTCCGGTTCAGCCCGCATGCGTATTGCAGTCAGAAAGCACTCTGTGTCTGAACACAGGCAAACTTTGCCATGAAACATAAACTTTTTAACCGGGGAGCTGCACCGAGCGCTTCCCTTGCCCAGCACCATCAACCTTATCGAAACTTTATCCCCACTCTAACAAACTTCAGACCACACATGAATTGGTATAACAACAGGTCGCAGCTTTATTGCCCCATAACATTTTAACATTTTTTAAACATGAATAACAACCCAACAACCAAACTCCCAAGCGGAGCGTTACCTCACCAGCCATATAATTAGCAAGGTGACAACACTACCGCACCTGCGCCGGTCAAACCACCGGTCAAGTTACTACCACCCCTGCCCGACTTTGCCATATCAGTAGCGAAAGTCTGCTAGGGGTTCTCCGGGCCGCGGGCACCCTGCTCCGCCCCAAGTATCTATGGCTCCGGACCCCGGAAACCTCCGGGATCCTGCCACCGGCACAGGCACACCTTGTGCCTTTGCCGCCCCCCCACAACCTTTAACAGAGCACAAGCTGCGACCTGCCCCGTATATCCTTAACCACCTGCTCCAATACCTCCTGCCAATCATTCAGGAGCAAGTCAACCCCCACCGGAGACAGATGCACCCCATCGCTTCTATACAAACCCCTACAAGCAACATCCACCCACTCATGCTGCACTTGATAACCCCCATGATCAGAAACCCATTTTCTGATCTGCCTATTGATCTTCGTCAGACCCCTAGACCACCGCCGCTGTCCCCAGCACGCTGGCCTTGGGATGACATCCGACCAAATCAGCACCACTCCTGGAAACATTCTCAATATCTGATCCATATCTTTCTTAACAGCATTAATGAGTTGTTTACAGGTCCATGTTGTGAGATCATTGCCTCCTAGGTGCAGCAGAATTATCCCTGGAGGAGTCCTCAATCGCGCGTGGTGACGCAGCAAAGGCATCAGCTGCGTCCATCGCAGCCCCCGCTTGCCCAGCCATAAGACGGACACCACGTCAGGCTCCAGTCCAAGGTTAAGCCCGATAGGCCATACCTCCACTCGTCGAGCAGCCCAAAACACAAACGAATGCCCCAGCATCCAAGAGCCCTGCACACTTCTTCCCCCACCTGAAACAAAAAACATTAGTTAACATAAAACTGGCTCCATTTTTTTATTTTTATTTTTATAAACGGACATAACCCTGAAAAGCCATTGACCTCCACTGGCCTATCATGCATATTTGCCATCCCAACAGACCAGCGCCCGCAGCGCTAGACTTTCATAGAAGCCCTAGATATCTTGGGATATACCCAATTGGTACAAGAACCAACACACACAAAAGGCAACATTCTCGACCTCATATTCGCCCCACAAACAGTGCTTCAACAAGCACAAAATATCACGTTATCATTAACAGCAGTACCATGGTCGGATCATAAGCTCATCACTTTCCAGATTCCGACTCCCATCAAGCCACAAAGACCCAATGTGGACACAAGTATGAACTCGAACTCAACTACCAGAAGTTTTCACCCGTTTAACAAAGAACGTATCCTAGCCGAAACGAACACACTCCTTGATAAGAATTCACAAAACCTAGAGGACCTAATCACCACATGGAACAGCAAACTCAGCGCAATCGCAATCCGTCCCCCAACAACTAAAGCCCCAAACAAAAGATCATCTGCACCATGGTTCACAGCTGACTTAAGGGCATCACTAACCCTCCTACGGAGATTGGAAAAGCACTGGAGGAAGTCACGTACCAGCAGTGACCAAGCAGCATACACCCAGCACTTACACACACATCGCAGGGCCGTCACAGACAGGATGAAACAACATCACACAGACACCCTGAAATGGTCATTAAACAAGCCACACGACCTCTTCAACCTGGTCAAATCTCTTGCCAAAGAACCCACCCCGGAGCACCCCGGAACCATACACCCGCAGGACTATGCCATCTTTATGCAATCTAAACTGTGCAAGACCGACAAAGTGGTGATACCAGACCCCCCCAACGAACAAGAGTGCTCAGCATCTCTAACTACCTTTGTCACACCATCAAAGAGAACTATTGAAGACACCATCGCAACCCTAAATACCTCCACTGCATACTCGGACCCCTGTCCAGCATTCTGGATAAAAGATCTGCGATGTGACCTCGCCCCGATCTTAGCTAAAATGATAGGCCTATCTTTTAGCACTGGGTCTTTCCCTTCCACGCTCAAACAGACCTCCATTAGACCGCTGCTGAAGAACGCCAAATTAGACCCTCAAAAGGTGGAGTCATACAGACCCATTTCCAGCATCCCGATGCTCGCTAAAATCTTTGAAAAGATAGTCTACAAACAGTTACAAGATCATATTGATACCAACGCCCCTCTAGATTCATCTCAACATGGATTCAGAGAGTCACACGGAGTCGAAACACTACTCACAACTCTTTTCGACACCATAATTTCAGGCATTGACAACTTACGTCAAGGTTTTGCACTCGTCTTTTTAGATATAGCGGCAGCCTTCGACTCGGTCTGCCACGAAATTCTCCTAGGTCGGCTAAGAGAGAAAGGCATTAGTGGAATAGCTCTCGAGTGGTGCAGATCCTACCTGTCTGGCAGATGGCAATATGTCCGAGCAAACGGGTCCACATCCAAGCCATTCCTACAAAGCCAAGGAGTTCCTCAAGGATCTTCCCTATCATCACTTATTTTTTTTATTTTATTTATTTTATTTATTTAGCAAGCATTTGTAGCCCGCTCCTTCCAGCGATCAGAAGCGGGTAGGATTACTATTGTGAAACTGCCGAATCAAGGCAGGTACAAATTTTGTTTACATACAGATTGTCAGAAAAGCACATCATACAGAGTTAACACTTCTTAGCTATGGGGGAGTTCATTTACATATATACATAAATACATATATACAGGATAATCTTCTTGGACACAGTGGTCAGGGGCTGCTCCATCTGTGGGTTTAGTTCAGGTTGAAATGTGATTGGAAAATGTGCGTTTTGAGTTTCTGAAGTCTAGAAGGTCATTGCTAGCTCGTAGTTCTGGTGGGAGTTGGTTCCACAGTGTTGGCGCCGCATATGAGAAAGCCCTGTGGCTGGTGTTAGCTTTGGCAGATCTTATATCTGTTGGAGTGTGAAGGATGTTGGAATTGTGGGTTCTTCTGTTTCGGGTAGGAGGTTGCAATCTTACTAGGTTGTTGAGGAAGGAAGGTGCTAAGTTGTGGATGAGTTTGAAGGTGGTTGTTAGTATTTTGTATTTTGTGCGAGCTGTTATGGGTAGCCAGTGTAATTGAATTAGTACTGGTGTGATGTGGTCACTTAGATTTTTCTTCATTATGACCCTGGCAGCTACATTTTGTGCCATTTGTAATATGTTTAGGGTTTTTTTAGGTAAACCTTGTAGGATGGCGTTGCAGTAGTCAAAATGTGGCATGATGAGTGCTTGGGCCACTGTTCTGAAGTCTTGGGGATCAATAATATTCCGAATGGGTTGGAGCACTCTAAGCTTGTGGAAAACTGCTCTGTTGGTCTTTCGGAGGTGTTTTTTCCATCTTTAGGTCACAGTCAAATGTGACTCCTAGATACTTTATTTCTTTTTTTGTTTGGTAAGTGTTGTTACATAGTGTTATTGATGTGGGAGGGTCAAAATTCGGTTCTTTGGAGATATACATTACTTCGGTTTTTTTGTGATTAATTGACATACTACTTTGTTGTAACCAGTCTTGCATCTCTCCGATACATGTCTCCAGTGGGTTGTAGTCTGGGTTTTTAGTGTCTAGTTGTTTGTATAGCATGATATCATCGGCATAGATGTGGTAATTAATTTCGTGCCGTGAGAAAATTTTGCATAGTGGCTGCATATATATGTTAAACAGAAGTGCTGAGAGAGCAGAGCCTTGGGGGATTCCCTGTGTTTGTGAGAAAGATTCTGCTTTTTCTCCGTTGAATTGAACCTGTTGTGTTCGATTTGAGATGTAGGATGAGAACCATTTTAGTGGGGTTCCTGTTATTCCTATTGATTTTATCCTATTTATGAGGGTCCCATGATTAACTGTATCAAAGGCAGCTGAGATGTCAATGAATACAAGAATGTACATTTTCTTTTTGTTTTCAAGGCCCTTTAAGAGGTTGTTAAGTAGAACTAGTAACAGGGTTTCAACTCCATGATGTTGCCTGAAGCCATATTGCTGGTCATCAAGAGGAGCACTGTCAGTCAGATGGTCTTGGAGTTGTAGAAGGACCGTTTTTTCTATGATCTTTGCCAGGAATGAGATACTTGATATGGGACGGTAGGAGGCTGGGTCTTCTCCGTTGAGTGTAGTGTTTTTTAGGATCGGTCTAATGCCTGATTTCTTTAGTTCTGAGGGCATGATTCCTTGTTGTAGGGATAGGTTAACTATGTGTGCTATGTGAGGTGCTATGTCTTGTTTCACTGCCTTGATCCAGGATGCAGGACAGGGATCTAGTGGGGAGGTGGTGCTTTTCAGGCTTGTGACAATGGCTGTGATTTGCTTGGTTCCTATTTTGTGGAAGTGCTCCCATAACTGGTTTTGCGTTGTGTTGTTCTCACTTCTGATTTGTGGTGTTGGTGGGGGGGGGGGTGTGGAGGACCAGGGGCCGTCAGTTTGGTCGCGTAGTGGTTTGCCAGTGTTTGGACCTTGATGGATTTGTTGAGGTTGGCATTTTGGTCGGTTTTGGTTAGTGATTTGACTAGTTCAAATAACTCTCGTGGGCGATTGATTGCCTTGTTTAGGATGTTGGTGTGATGTAATTTTTTTGCATTGTTCACGTCGTCTTTGTATTTTGCGAGATGGGCCATGTATTTAGTTTTGAGATCGGAGGATTTGGTTTGTCTCCATTTTCTCTCTATTTTACGGAGCTCCCTTTTTGATTTTATGTTTAACATCTATATCCAACCTATCTGTAACATCATTAGATCGTTCAATGTGAGTTGCATGATATACACAGATGATGTCTTACTGTACCTGCCAATATCCCTGGACTGCCCAGACCTTACCCCCTTGACTAAGTGTTTCAACGCAATATCCGAATGGCTCCTCTCTCAAAATCTGCGCATCCAACACAAGAAAACGGAGGTCCTGTTCATCTCTAGAAATCCCGAGTTTACACCACCCAGCTACTTGGAAGTGGACAACGCCGAATTGCAAGTAAAATCAGCTATACGTTATCTCGGAGTCATATTGGATCAGAACCTCAACATGAAGCAACACATAGCCAACACTGTAAGAGCGATCTACTTCAAGATTAGATCCCTTAGACACCTACGCCCTTTACTCGAACCAGGCGACTTCCGCACCATTTATCAAGCCAACATCATTCCTCATTTTGACTATTCAAACGCCATCCTACAAGGACTCCCTCAGGCCACCTTACATCCCCTGCAACTTGCCATGAACAGTGCCGCGCGGATTCTCCTCGGAACGCCAAGAAGAGAGCATATCACACCCCTCCTGAAACAGCTTCACTGGCTCCCCATTCAAGCCAGGATCAGTTTCAAAACCCTAGTGATGACATTCAAGGCCATCAAGGGGCTCTCCTCCTCTTCACTATGTGACCTCATCCAACCACCCACACCCAACAGGCTAAGAAGAACCGCAGTAGCCAACATGCTAGTGATACCGAGAGACACGACAAAATGCTCCAAAGCAACATCGAACAGAGCCTTTAGACTATGCGCCCCAAGTCTCTGGAACTCCCTACCACCATACATCAGAGCAATCCCCAACTTGAGCCAGTTCAGGAAGGCCTTGAAACACTTCCTCTTTATCAAATACCTCACTGACTGCCCCGAACCCCAGCCACCAAGTATGATCAATACCCTATAACTCTATCTAACATGTATATAGTTACCCTATTCAATGCTCCGCATATGTATATAGTTTACCCTGTTTTCCAAGTTACTTGTTCCTGTTCAATGTAATGACCTGACTTTTGTTTATTATCGGATACCATTTGTTTTATGTAAACCGCGCTGATCGCAAATAGTGCAGTATATAAGAAATGCAAATAGACGCTGCCCCAATGCGAAAAGAATGCTCTGCAAATCGTGAAGGGTCCTCACCCAAGCGCTGCAACCCCAGCCGCAAGACTGCAGTTACCTGGTAACGCGTGACTATCCCTGCATCCCTATGCAGGAATAGCCCGCCAATAACCATAGGGCGGCATCGCAAATACGCCCTCATGGCCATCACCGGGCACGTGGGTCCACCTATAGCTTGCAGCACTACCCACATGCCTCTTCCTTGCTGATCTGTCTTCGACCTTCGAAAGAGGACCTTCAATTGCTCCCCCACCACCCGCACATGCTGATGCTGAAGACTATTCCCCCCACTCCCCTTTTTTGAATCCGCCACCAATTCCCCTACCCTAAACGCCCCAAAAAATGCCAAACAGAAGACAGCTTTGAATAGCGTGGCCTCGTAATCAGACTTCGCCACCACCGGTAAGACCTCACAAAGTCCTCTTAGTAGGTCATGTGTCACCGCTGATCCGCCAGAGGAGGATTTTCCCGCCCTCACCCCTGCATCAATTTCCGCACCAAAAAAACCCCTTCTGATGGGCCCCAACCCACTGCTTTTGCAAAAAATGCAAAGCCCGCCAATTGCCCCCTCACCACAGCTCTAGTCACACCACGCTGTTTCGCCGCAAGGATGTACCCTGCCAGCAAATGATCGGCCACCGCCCCTTTTCTCCATCCATGTGCCCACAAGAACTCCACCACAGTATAACAACCCCGACAGTACGCCTCCCATGTTTTGTTCGTCACCGAGCTCTTCAACATCTCTCTCATAGCAGGAGGCCACTGTTCCATAACCTCCAGGGGACCGGTAGCCCCATCTCATCTGCCTCCGGTGCCAGGTGCCGGAACCGATCCAACTGCAAATGGGAAAGAGCATCAGCTATGCCATTATTCTGCCCTGGAATATGCCGCGCCCTCAACCCCACGTTCAGCCGCAAGCAGGATAAGACCACCTTTCTCATCAGATCTGCTACTAGGCAACACCGTGGCGTGTAATGGTTAACAACACTCACCACCACTTCATTGTCACACCACCAGACCACCCTCTTGTTATGCAATTTGTCCGGCCACAACTCCAGGGTCACCAAAATAGGAAACAGCTCCAAGAACATAATATTCTTGAGAAGTCCCTGCTCACGCCACGACATTGGCCACCGATCTGCACACCATGCCCCACCAAAGTAAATTCCTAAGCCTACACCCCCCACCGCATCCGTGTATAACTGAAGCTCTCGACTAGAACACTCAACCTCCATGAGCACTGGTGACCCATTGAACTCTTTTAGGAAAACATCCCACACCCGCAGATCTTCACGGATGCTCCTGGAAATTCTAATTCTGTGATGAGGCTTACGGATACCCGCCGTGGCCACCGCCAAGCGTCTGATGAATACACGCCCCATCGGTATCACTCGAGATGCAAAATTTAATGACCCTATCAATGACTGGAACTCTTTCAAGGTGAATTTCGTAGCCGCCATCGCATTTGACACCAAGGCAAGTAACATCCCCACCTTAGCTACCGGCAAACGAGCCACCATTTCTTCAGAATCTAATTCAATGCCCAAGAATGTGAGCCTGGTTGACAGTCCCTCCGTTTTTTCTTCCGCTAAGGGCACACCCAATTCCGTTGCAACACTCATAAAAGCTTCCAACAATGCCCTGCACAGGGACGTCTGCGCCGGCCCAACAAACAAAAAATCGTCGAGGTAGTGCACCACACTATTAGAACCTGCACGTCTCTCAACCATCCACTGCAGAAAGGTACAAAATTTTTCAAAACATGCCCACGATACTGCACAACCCATGGGCATGCATTTATCAAAATAAAATTCCCCTGCAAATTGAAAACCCAGCAGATGAAAAGAGTCTGGATGCACTAGCAACAACCGAAAGGCGGATTCAATGTCCACCTTCGCCATCAGTGCCCCAGTCCCCGCCGATCTCACTAACCGAACCGCCTGATCAAAAGATGCATAATGCACTGTGCAGCACTCCCTTGGAATATGATCATTGACAGACCATCTTGTCGGGAAAGACAAATTATGAATAAGCCTAAATTTACCTGGCTCCTTCTTTGGGATAATTCCCAAAGGAGAAACCACCAAATTCCTGAAAGGGGGCTCCGAAAACGGACCTGCTATCCACCCCAGGCACAATTCACCCACCAACTTCTGCCAGACAATCGCTCCGAACCGCCCAACATCTGGGGAATTCTTTGCCGCATGTGCCACTACCCCACCCTGCACTGGAATAACGAACCCCAATTCGAACCCACTCCCCAAAAACTCCCTATCCCGTTTTTTCGGGTAAAAGCTAAGCCACTCCCATAATACCCCCACCCTGATGGGCGATGGGGCTCTGCCTAGGCTATCAGCCTTACTTAGAGATTGGTACGGGAGCACCACTGACCCCTTTTTTACTACACTTTGCTGCAGAGTGCCCTCCGCCACACGATGAACAGGCGTGCCGGAACTTGCAATCCGGAAATGGGCAAGTGGACTTATTAAACCTCCAACATACGTCACTTCCTCTGCCTGCCCCTGGCTTACTTGGCAACCCAACCCCACCAGCTCGAAAGGACCGGCTCCCCGCTGCATTAGCCCCCCCTCCGAACTTTGCTCCACTCCCCGGCCCTCCCCCCCCCCCCGCATTTGATCTTACTGCCATCTGGGTGAGCCACAAGTTGATATCTTGTGTGCCCCAAGTTAGAAACTTGTTCTCCTCCATTTTATCACGGAACTTCTCGTCATAATTGAGCCAAGACCACCCTTCATGGGACTGCGAGGCTTCCAAAATCGAGTCAGCATAAGACAATAACATCCCATACTGCTCCGGGTATGTCTGACCCCAGACACTAGCCAAACACAGAAAAGCCCTGACCCAATTTACCACTGACCTCGACACCTTACGAGCCCTCCCAGCCTTCTCATCCTCCTTGCGTTTTTTCTTACTTTCGCCCGACCTCTTCCGACCTTCCAATAAACGGAAGATGTCGATATAGCGTCTCTTCCTAATTTTTCTCCTCAGCTTCTTAGGTACCCCCTCCCACAATTCAGATAAAGCTGTCACTGCTGCCGTGCCCCCCGCTGCAATGTTTCCCACCGAAACTGTAGCCCCTTCAGCTACACTCCTTCCACCCCTACTCGACACACTAGAGAAAGAACTAGAGGACGAGGAGGTGGATGACCTCGAATAACGGCACCTCCGAGAAACATGCTTCCTTTTCCTGCTCGCTTTTTTCGACTTGCCCGCTCGACCCCCATCCCCCGCCAGGTCTCCACCTTGTTGCCCCCCAGGTAACTCACCATCCACAGCTGCGCCAGTCGTCCGATCGCATGCAGGCTGAATCTCGTCTGGAGACTGCAGAGCTCCCGCTTCCAATGCCGAACCACTTTGAGTGTCCAACGAGAGGTACTCACCACCCGGCAGCCTGCCTTGCTGTGTCCCCCAAAGCATTGATCTAGGCGACGCCATCACCGGAATCTGTGAAGAAACAAAAGGCAAAAAAGGAGAAGGGGAAACGCTGGACCACGCCGGTTGCCAAGCCCCAACCCAGTTAGCCCTCGACGGGCCTTGCCCCCCCCTCTGCCATTGGTCCCAAAACTGATGGTCCATAGGTCCAAACCCTTCCGAACTACACATGCCTCCCCCCGGGAAAACCCCCAACCTCACCTCCCCGCCTTGCGTCCCAAACCAGGATGCTTCACTAGCAACACCATTGTCCCCACTTCTTGCACCTAACCCCCTCCCTACAGGTGATGCACTGCTCTCTTCCCCCGCATCCCTCAACTCTTCACTTATCACCGCGGTGTGGGACTCTTCAGCACCCCTGGCCTCTCCCCTCCCTCTGCACGCTGAGGCCACCTGTCCCACAAGCCTGCGCCTCGGCCCAGCCCTTGCCCTAGTGAGAGGAAGCTCCACTGGCCCCCCGCCCCTGGCCCCCAGGTTCCCTGCCTCCCTGCCACTCATCCTGCCCCTCCCTGGACCCATAGGCCTCCCCCCTCCCCCTTTCTTCACCCCTACCCCTCTGAGCCCCCAAAGAACTCTTTCCACCGAGTCCACGGCCCCCCTTTGCCCCTTTCTGGAGTCTTTTGCCCCTAGTCATCCTTTTGATCCCAACAGCCTGCAGCGCTGACAACAATTAAACAGCCTCGCAGCTGACTGCCTTCCTTCCCACAGTGATCCTTGCCCTGCGGTAATTAATTAAAGTAGCCGCGCACCTCCCCCAGTAACCCGCACCAGCAACTACAACTGACAATTTAATTATTATTTCTAAATTGCATGTACTCGCACTTGCCTGCTGCTGACTCTGACGCACACTGCCGCTCGTCAGCCGCTGCTCAGATCCCCACCGCTCACTCGGACCCGCAGCAATGGAAGCCAAAAGTAAATATTCTTCCTGCAAACAACGCACACAATACTGCCTGCTGGTGCCTCTGCCCCAATACTGCCGCCGGAATCTGTGCACTGCCAAAAAAGCGTACAATCACTGACACACCAGCCAGTCGCCCTCCTTCACACCATGTGCTCAACGGGCGTCCTCGCTACCGCTGCACATGGCCCGACCTGCAACCGGATTGGTTCCCACCGCGCGCTTCCTTGCCGCGGAACCAATCCATTTAAATGACACGCCCTGCGTCAACGCGCCCCCCCCGCGCTTCACCCCCCCCTCCTCAGCTTCCCCCTCAACCGCCAGCCTGCTACACTGGGCCGGGGCCCATGCCAAGGCTCGCCCCCGGTTATTTTCGGGCACCGGGACCCTGCCCATGCCCTTCTTTTATTTCAGATGGCAGACAGGCAAAGATAGGGCAAAGCTAAAACTGACCAATCTTTTTTATTTTTGTTTTCCCTATATAGCATAACATTCTTATTAGAAACATAGACTTTCATTTCTCAGTCTTGGCCAAATGACTGGGCTTTTTGCCATGCACTATGCATTTTGTTGGTGCACATTAAGCATATATTTAAAATATTGTTGCTGTTATTAAGTGTCGTTGAGTCAGTGTCGACTCATGGTGACCCTCTGGATAGTTGTCCTAAACTGTGTTCGGTCTTCAGTCAGGCGGCTCATTGTTGACAGATTGGCACCTGTAGCTGCTGTTACTGTATCGATCCATCTCTTTGCTGGCCTTCCTCTTTTGCGTTGACCTTCTATCTTGCCAAGCATGATGTCTTTCTCTAATGATCTCTCTCTTCGCAAGATGTGTCCAAAGTATGAAAGTCGAAGTCTTGTCATCTGAGCTTCTAAAGAAAGCTTAGGTTTGATCTCTTCTAGTACTGGCTGGTTTGTTCTTTGGGCAGTCCATGATATATGCAGTATTCGCCACCAGCACCATAATTCAAAGGCATCAGTTTTCTTCCTGTCTATCTTTTCCATTTTCCAACTTTCACATTCATATGACGTTATTGAAAATAACATGGCTTGAACAAGTTGAATCTTTGTATGGAGAGAGCCATCTTTGCTCTTGAGAATCTTATCTAGGTCCTTCATAGCCATTCTGCCAAGAGCAATGCACTGTCTGATTTCTTGACAGCGTGTTGTTTCTTTATTGATAGTTGATCCAAGTAGGTTAAATTTGTCCACTATTTCAATTTCTTCTCCATTAACAATGAACTTCTTGATTTTGCCAATTGTCAGGATCTTTGTCTTTTTTACATTAAGATGCAGACCCATTTTAAGACTATGTTCCTTGATCATGAGAAGCAAATGTTTCAGATTGTCTTTATTTTCAGCCAGTAATGTGGTATCATTAGCATAGCGCAGTTTTTTGAAGATTTGTGTTTATACCATTACTAAAGAAAGGTGATCCAACTGATTGTGGAAATTATCGCACAATCGCCAGCAAGATTCTACTCAAGATTATTCAGCAGAGACTACAACCATACCTGAAACGAGAACTAAGCAGGGTTCAGGAAAGGGAGAGGAATGAGAGACATCATCGTGGATGTGAGACGGATCCTTGAAAAGATTAAATAATACCAAAAGGATATCTATATTTATTTATTTATTGTTTTTTATATACCGCGCTCTTTAAAATCAGCGCGGTTTACAATTAACATTCAAGCATCTCAGATATCTGTTATGCCTTTACATCGAACAGGAGCGAAATCTTGGATTTCAACTAGGGTAACTATTTACAGTATCTATAATTCTGTACATTAATACCATGAGTTGTCTTGTGGCTATCCTTGCTTAGCTGGATGTGATGCTGCTAAATTAGGTTGTGAATAGTGTAATAGAAAGAGGTGATGTTTTAGGGCTTTTCTGAATTGAGCGATGTCAGTAATTGCTCGCATGGAAGATGGGAGTGCGTTCCAGCATGTGGGGGCATAGAATGTGAAAGCCCTTCTTCTTGTTGTCTGGTTGCATTTAGTTATTTCGCAGGGGGTTTGTAGGGTATTGATGGCAAAAGATCTCCTCACTCTGATTGTTGGGGTAGGGTGGAGCAGCTCTGTTAGGGAGGAGGAGGACATGTTGTTGATGGCCTTAAATGTCATCAAGACTATCTTATATGTAGTGCGACAGTAGATAGGCAGCCAGTGCAAGTCCTTTAGAATCGGTTGTAATATGGTCTCCTCTGGACGCTCCATGTAGGAAGCGTGCCGCGGTATTCATTGCTAGTTGTAATGGGCTTATTGTGCTCTTGGGTAGGCCATGAAGAATCGCATTGGCGTAGTCAAAGTGGGGGGGGGGGGGGGGGGTGTCACAAGGGCCTGAAAGACTGTTCTAAAGTCACCTGGTTGCAATAGTGGTCTGAGATGTCTCAGTGTTCTAATTTTATGGTGGATCTGTCTGATGATGTTGCTGATGTGAGTTTTGAACTCAAGTTGCTGGTCCAATGTGACACCAAGGTATCGAATAGTGGGTCTGCTTGTGAGCTCGGCATCTCTTGTCTTTAGAGCCGGTGGGGGAGAGAAAGATTGATTTCTTGTGGTGAAGAGTACGTCTGTTTTGCTGAAGTTTATTTTGAGGCCTTGAGCATGGAACCAGTCCGTGACAGCATCAAAGCATTTAAGCAGTGGGGAGAAATCCGGCTTTTCAGTCAAGAATGGTAAGAAGAGTAGGACATCATCAGCATAGATCAGACAGGAGACGTTGAAGGATCGGATTACTTCACATATGGGCTGCATGTAGATGTTGAATAATAAGGCGGAGAGTGATGAGCCTTGCGGTACGCCATGTTTCTGTTGGAAAGGTTCCGAGGTTGTGGAGTTTGTACGAACCTGCTGCCATCTGTCCGTTAGATACGATTTGCACGAACTCAATGCTGGACCGCTGATTCCCTTATCTTGCAGCCGTATCAGAAGTTGATTGTGGTTTACGGAATCGAACGCAGCGGCAATATCCAGGAAAATCAGCGCAAAACCTTGTTTGATGTTGTCGGTTCCTGTGATCAGTGTGTTGATTAGGGTGGTTAGGAGGGCTTCTACACCATGGGATTCTTGAAAGCCATGTTGGGATGAGTCTAGGGGAGCTGTGGAGTCGATGTGGTCCTGTATTTGGCGCTGAACGACCTTCTCTATTAGCTTTGCTAACAGCGGGATGCTCGATATTGGTCTATAAGATTCTACCTTCTGCGGGTCTAGCTTGGTGTTCTTCAGAAGGGGCCGGATTGATGTCTGCTTGAGGCATGATGGGAATACACCTGTGGAGAAAGATAGGTCCATAATCTTGCATAGTATAGGGCTGATTTCCTTACGTAGTGCTCTTATCCAGAATGCTGGACAAGGGTCATTTGGAGCAGTGGTGGCATTAATGGTTGAGATGATGTCCTCAATTTCTGCGGGTGTTGGTGTTCTGATAATGGTGAGTGACTTAAATTGTGCTGGGTTGCTGCTGGGGCTGGATAGTGTGGCTTTACCAATGTTGTTGGTTTTGGCCTGTAAGTAATTAGCATAGTCCTGTGGGTGGATCGTGGTTAGTTGGGGGGATAAGGGTTCCTTTGTTAAGGTTTTTACTATGTTGAAAAGTTCATGGGGTTTGTTTAGGGCATGGTTCAGGAGATTAGAGTGATGATCTCTCATTGTTGCTGATATCGAATCCCGATGTTTCTTAAGGTGGGAGGTGTATGCTGTCAGGTCTGATGTGGATCGTGTATGTCTCCATTTCCTTTCTAGTTTTCTTAGCAGAAGCAGTGAGGTTCTTAGTTCGGTGGTATACCAATGTGCTGGTTTCCTGCTTCTTGGATGATTGCCTGGGGCAGGTAGATTGGTTTGTGGGGGTTTGCGGGCAAAGGAGCTCAGGCTGTTGTTCCATGAGGCCATGATCTCTTCGCGGTTTGGGGGTGCAGTATTGATGTTAGGTAGGATTTCCTTGATGATTTTCTCCTTGTCAAAAGATCTGAAACGTCCGGTGGATGTAGTTGGATTTCCAGTTGGTTTCTTTGTATGATCACTATCCTTCTGGAGTGGTATTTGGAATTGTATCAGGTTGTGATCAGACCAAGGGACGGGTGTGATGACTATGTTGTGACTGTACTTTGGGTTCCCATCTGGTTGGGGGTTGAAGATGAGGTCTAGTTTGTTCCCTTTTCGATGGGTGGGGGCATCAACTAGTTGTTCGTATCCTAAGTTGTTGAAAGCATCGAGAAATGCATTGGCATGACTGTCCTGCAGGGTTGGAAGATTGAAATCACCTAGTACCCAGTTTGGCTTGCGTATGTTTTTTGGGTTGGATGCTAGATCAATTATAGTTGCAAGGTCTCCAGTGGAAGTAGTCGGGGATCTGTAGATGAGGTTAATAGTGTTAAGGTTGTTTACTATGGTGATTGCATCAAGATGGTCTGAGCTATTGGAGCTAATTGTTTGGTATTGTAGATCTTCTTTTGCCAGAATGAGAACACCGCCTCCTCTACGGTCTATTCTGTGGCAGAAGTGTATTGAGAAGTTCGGGGGCGTGAGTTGATTGATGAGTACTGAGTCTGAGGTGGCGAGCCATGATTCTGTTAATAGTAGGATGTCTAGCTTGAGTTGTGTTATGAGGTCAATAATGGCTGGACACTTCTTACAGACTGACCGAGCATTTATGAGGGCACATTTTAGGTTGCGTGGGTTCAGGCGCTGCTCATCCTTGTGTTTTTTGTTGTGTTGAAGTGGTATGTGGATTAGGTATGAGTGAGAGTTTTGGGGGGGTTCAGGCAGTATGTGGTTTGCGTGGCTGTATTGTCTCCTTCCCTGAGTTTGTACTATTGGGATCAGGCTATGGGTGGAGGCAGTTGATAGGGTGCCAGTGAGGGAGATATGAATAGATATAAACTGGAGAGGGTTATAAAGGAAGTGGACATATTGAGCTGGTGTTAGGATTCCTTTGGAGATGCTGTATATGTGTTTTATTGACTGCAGCAAGGCTTTTGACTGTGTAAACCATGAGAAATCCTGGACCACATTAAGAAGCATGAGTACACCTGAACACCTGATCGTTCTCTTGCACAACCTTTATATTGATCATGAAGCAACAGTTTGAATGGAACAAGGAAAAAAAGAATGGTTTAAAATCAGCAAAGATGTATGACAAAGCTGCATACTTTCCCCCTACCTGTTTAATTTAATTTAACATATTAGAACATTAAATACTGAATCTACTGTTGCAAAAAATATCTAGAGCTGTTTATCTTTAAACCAAACCATGACAGAATGGAATTTGAGAAGAGAAAAACAGATTTAGTGGAAGATTTATCAATAGTCCAGAGCTACATCCTAAAGAAAATGCATGAAGTGGCATTTTACAAATGATGTCCAAGTCAGAATGTTTGAACCAAAGCAGAGAAGTTCAGGCAGGATTTCACAAATGTGGAAGTGCATGAAATGGATGTCTGCAGGGTGTCTACATAAATATCCCTGGAGTAACATTCTAGAGTCTAGACCGTGGTCACCTGGGAATAGCTTAATGGTTAGTTTAGTGGGCTACAGACCAGGGAAGTCAAGGTTCAAAACCCACTGTTGCTATGATTATGACTTGGCTGGGGAGGGTGGAGTGCCATCTTCTCTACATCCTCTGGATGTTTTATGGCCAGAACAAGCAGGTATAACCCTAGACACGACTCTGGACATTTCTAAGATTAGAAAGTGATGTCCAGATTCTTGGGATCTTCCTGGCGACACCTCCACCATGCCCCTGTTCAGATTTGGATGTCCTCATGCTAGGGACATCCACAGACCCAGCTTCTAACATGCTTTCAGAGACGTCTCCGTGCTTTGGATGTCTCTATGCCGATTTTCAGACTCCAAAGCACGAATAGGGCGTCTGAAATAACCCCCATAATGAATGTTTGGGCATCATTCATTAAGAACATTTTTCCTATTTTGTACTTATGGAAAAAAATCGGTATTAAATGAAGCCCTTTAGCCTTTGAAATAAGGTGTGTTGTTTGTATTATACTCCCGTGTAATACTGAACAGTAGGCATATGCATTTTGGGCTCATTTGTGTGCATAAAAATTAACAGTGAGTGCAAATTGCTTGTGTGTGCATATACCTATGAATTAACACATGCACAATTGATTTACAGGCTCCAAAAAAACTGTTGCATATATAGAAGGCATGCAAATACAATTTAATTTTAAACTAAGACAAACCAAATTTGTTTTGGCCCTGCACATGCCTTCTCTTAATTTCCACCTATTTATTACAAATAAGCAAACATGGAACTTACAGTAAAAGTTGAAACCGAGAGTGCGTCACTGATTTTGGTTTCATGCAAAGAGGAAGAGCCAGTGATGTGAGGTACAATAAAGGGCCTCCAAGCAAAATTTTGCTGAGGGCCCCCCCTATGTGGCAGTGCCCTCCATGCGGCTCCCCACCCTCACTCCCATGCGGTGACAGTGGCAGCAACTTACTTCAAAGTGTTTGCACGCTACCTCCACTCTTTTAAATTTGCCAGTTTTTTGTGTCAGAAGCATAGCTGGCATCAGAATCAATACTGACTGGATCAATGGATACCAAAGATTTTGCATTGATAATGACCGAGTCTTTTTCAAGAAGAGTAGCTAGAACTTTGAGTGAATTGAGTAATCCCAGTTTCTGAGAGCATAGAATCTAGATTACAACAAGCAATCTCAGTCATGCATTCCCAAGACCTTCCCATGCGTGATGAATAAGAGGGATTGAATACCAAGATGCATTTTTGGTCACACAGATACTTTTTTATGGTTAAAATGTCAATTTCATCTGAACTAATGTTCAGCTTTCTTCAAGTGTCCACAAAGTTGGACCCACAGTCAGAACAGATCTGCATGTCCTCTAATAGAGAAAAATCTTTGAAGAACATTTATGAAGCTTGATGTATCCATGGATTGGATCATTTCAATGTGAACAGCATGGATACTCATACATATAGCCCATCCTGGCGTCACCTCAGTTAAGTTATACAAACTCTCCACTACCAGGCCCAAGCACTTTGCAGGCCACACAAACCCAACAAAAATACAGTCCGAACCTATATAAAAAATCTGCCATACGAAAACAGTAATAACTCACAGGACTCAAACATCAACAAATCCTGTTACACCAGACTCTAGGACACCAATGCTCCTCTTATGGGAAAATGTAACAGGTCAGATTGCTAAAGATCCCTACAGAAAAAACAAGTTCTAGAAAAAAAACTCACTGTTGACAGACACGCAGAACACAGACAAATACTCACCGAATACGATTTCCAACTGGCTCCACGTTTTCAGAACAGCATGATCCAAACCTGGTTTTACCCTGTTGCATAGAATGACTGTTAGTTTTCATTTCCTTATTGCCTCCTCTAAGATAGGCTAGACTAAAAGGCCACCTATGCAATGATGTAAACCCAGGGTTAGATCAGCTTATCTTCAAAATTTGGATCCAGATGCCAAATCAATCACTAAATAAATAAGGAGCCACACATTAGAAATAGGAAGCCCACGGAGCAAGCTCTGTATGTAGTAGAACACTGGAGAAAGAGGAACAGAAATGTATTTTACATATAAACAGAAAAATGATGGTAGATAAAGATCATACGGTCTCTCCAGTCCATCTATCTGCTCCAAATACTAAGCTCTACGATCCCTTCTAGAGGTGTGCACTGCAATAAAACTTTAGTTCGTGTTAGTTTACATCAGATTTTTGAGTTCATTTCCATATTTGCTGTTCAGATGCGCATTGAATGTGTGCTAGAACTTTTTTTAAGCACATGAATCGATTTTGCATATGCTAATTCATAGGTATACGTGCACCCTAGCGATTTGTGTGTACTTTAAATTTTAAGACACCCAAACAAACTAAATGTGCACTTGCGAATGTACAGCCCACTCCCTTCCTCTCCCTCAGAGATCCTGTGTGCTTGTCCCATGCTTTCTTGAATTCAGATACAGTCCTTGTTTCCACCATGCTCACTGTGAGGCTGTTTCATGCATTCACTACTCTTTCTGTAAATAAATACTCCTGAGTCTACCCCTTTTCACGTTCATCCCATGACCGTAATTCCAGAGCTTCCTGTTAACTGAAAGACATCCACCTCCAATGCATTTATACCTTGGAAGTCTATCACATCTCTCCTTTCCCATCTTTCTTTCAGAGTATACATATTTAAATCTTTAAGTCTTTCCATATAGTTACATAGTAAATGATAGCAGATAAAGACCATCATGGTCAAACTAATCTACCTAAGGAGGTGGCTAGAGCTGTACCCTCTGCTCCATGCAGGTTACCCCCTCTATGTCTTTATTTAGGGTTGTATCCATCAATCTGCAGGTTGTCCTCTTATTTAGGGTATCTGCGTTTCACAAAGACATTGAATAGTACAGGTCCCAGGACTGATCTCTGAGGGGCTCCACTGCTCATTTTCCTTTCTTTTGAATGAATTCTATGTATCACCATCTTCTGTCATCTGTCAGTCAACCAATTTTTGATCCATTCACCACTTTGGGACCCGTTCCCAGGCTACTTAGTTTATTCTGTGTTCAGTATCAAAGGCTTTGCTGAAATCTAAGTAGATCACATTCATTGCATGCTTTTGATCTAGTTCTCTGGTTACCCAGTCAAAGAAATTAGTTTCGTTTGGCATGATCTTCCTTAGATAAAACAATGTTGCCTCAAATCTTGCAACCCATTGGAGTTCACGATCCTTTCTTTCAGCAGGATCTCCATTGCTTTTCCCACCACCGAGCAAAAGCTGCACACAGCTGATATTTTATGCGCACACAGCCTACAGAAACTTAGAGGGAACATTGCATGGAGGTTTGGATTTCCCACAGGAACACCATGTTACCTGCCTTGGCAGATATCGTGGGAGAAGTCCCGTAGTGCCTGCCGAAACAAGTACCGTGGGTCCCCATGATAAATTCATTGGGTATACAGAACTGTCAGAAGCTCTGTACCCCGATCGCTGCCATGATCCACCAAAGGCTGTGATAGGGCCTGCTCCTCCCAAAATATTGTTGGTGCCACAGGGCTGCAATCTGTGGCACTGACAATATTAAAAATATAAATGTGTTCCCCCTTCAGCACCGAACCCCCTGAACAGCTCGCAGCATCATTGGGAATTTCCCAGGGGGGGATTGGTATACCTCTCTGGTATACTCTCAGGCAAAGAGTCCTGGCTAGCCAGTTGGGCTCTTCTCTTCTGCCCTTCTCATAGACCCAAACAAAGATGGCCACGATCTTGCGGTGCTGCCCTCTAGAGAGAGGCTTGAGGGCAGCACCTTGTGATGGTGACCATTTTGTATTGGCTGTAAGATGGGGCAGGAATAAGAAGGATTGCCCCTGCCCCATTATCCATTAGACTACCATGGATTTAAGGTATTGGGGGGGGGGGGGGGGGAGTCTCCTCCTTGCTGGCTAGCTAGCTAGGATTTGTTTTTTGGAAGGGGTGGTGGGAGGGAGAGGATGGGGAGGCCATGGTTCCCCCTACCCTTGTGATTCTGTTCTGGAAGGAGAGGGAGGTGGGCATAGCCCGACTGGCTAGCTGGGACTCTTTGCCAGTCAGGGTTTGCAGTGATCCTCCCTGGGCAGCTTCCGATGGAGATCGGGAGCTTTACAGGGGGATCGGTGCTGTGGGCACATATTTTTATTTTTTATATTGTCGATGTTGCAGATCACAGCACCACAGCATTGACAATACTGTGGGAGAGGAGTCCTGATTGCAGCATGACAAGGTCTGATTGCTGGCAGGGAAGATCCCACGTTATCAAAGATGGTGTTATCTGCCACCGCAATCGTGCCTGATTTTGGCAGCCATCACACAAAGTCTTTTTTGCGCAGTGGCTACCAACCATGGGCACCCCCAGTCTCCATCCCAATCCTGCCCTTAGGGAGTTGGACTGTGTGAAAATCATATATCGCAGATGTTTGCCTGTGATATCTGATTTTTTTCGTGGGTTAGCTGCTACTGCGGGGTATTAATCCTGCATTAGCTACATGGTAGCAGCTAACACACTTTAGTCGACATACTCAAAGATAGTCATGGTTTAATGGAACAAAGCCAACATGGATTTAGTCAAGGAAAGCCTTGTCTCACTAATCTACTATATTTTTTTGAATGTGTGATAAACAGGTGACTTGGTTGATATAGTGTATCTGAATATTCAGAAAGTCTTTGAAAAGATCCCTCATGAAAGACTCTTGAGGAAATTTAAAAAGTCATGGGCTAGGAGGCCATGTACTATTGTTGACTAGGAAATGGTTAAAAGACAGAAAATAGAGAGTAGGGCTAAATGGTCAATTTTCTCAATGGAGAAAGGTGAAAAGAGGAGTACCACAGGGATCTGTGCTGTGCGCCCTGCTTTTTAACATATTTATGAATGACCTGGAAATTGGAACAATGAGTGAAGTGATCAAATTTGCAGGTGACACAAAATTATTCAAAGCTGCGAAATCACAAGAGGATTGAAAAATTGCAAGAGGACAGTGACGTAAATTCCATCCAAGGTGCCATAGTGGTGCAGGAGGGTCCAGAGAAAGAAAAGCTCATGTATAGCTGCTCATATCTACTGAGATGGATTCCCCCCTGCTCTGGTGGCCCTTTCAGATATTTTGCTTTGGGGGCTTCAGTTTTCATTTCTGCTACTGCAAGAGGACCTTGAGAAATTGGAACACTGGACGTCCAAATGGCAGATAGAATTTATTATGGATAAATACAAAGTTATGCCTTTAGGGAAGAACAACCCAAGCTACAGTTGCACAATGCAAGGTTCCACATTAGGAATCACTAACCAGGAAAAGGATCTAGGCTTCATTGTGGACAATATGTTAATATCCTCTGTTCAGTGTGCAGTGGCGACAAAGAAAGCAAATAGAATGCTAAGAATCATATGGAATCAAATGGAGAATAAAATCAAGGATATTATAATGCCTCTGTATCACTTCATGATGAGACCTCACCAAGAATATTGTATGCATTTCTGGTCGACATATCTAAGAAAGGATATTTGGGAAATTGAAAAAGGTATGGAGAAGAGTGACCAAAATGACAAAGGGGATGGAAGAATACCCCTACGAAGAAAGGCTTAAAAGGTTAGGATTCTTCAGCATGGAAAAGAGATGGCTGAAGGAGATATGATAGAGATCTATAAAACAAAGAATGGAGTGGAATTGGTAAATATAGATTGGTTGTTTACTCATTCAAGAAGTAGAACGACTAAGGGACATGCAATGAAGCTACACTGTAGCTCATTTAATATAAATTGGAGAAAATATTTCTTCACTCAATGCTTAATGAAACTCTGGAATTGGTTGCTGGAAGATGTAGTAAAAAGTGTAGCTTGGTTTAAAAGAGGTTTGGATAAGTTCCTGGAGGAAAACTCCGAAAACCATTATTAAAGTGGACTAGGTAAATCCATTGCTTCCCCTGAGATAATTAAGCAGCATAGAATCTGTCTATCTTTTGGGAACCCGACAGGTACTTGTGACGTGGATTGGCCAGTTTTGGAAACAGGATATTTGGCTTGATGGACCTTTGGTCTGACCCAGTGTGGCATATCTCATGGTCTTATGCTCTGCTTTCAATGTCAATGCCATTTTCTTCTCTTTTTTCAGGGTCTCCTTCTCTCTCCTGTTTGTTTCCTTTACTATGTCTCTGTCTAACTTTAATCTATCCCTCTTTCTTCTCTCTTAACTCCTCTCCTGTTGTTCCATTCATTCCTTCTCCAGTCTCCCTTACCACCTCTAGTATCCCAACTTCACTCTCTGTTCTTACTCCCTTCTCAGCCTTTATTTACTTCTTCTGCCTTTCATCCCCTCACCTCACTGTGGCGCACCCTCTTCCCTGGCTCCTTCTTCTGCCATGGGACCAGTCTTGCTATATGAGATATAAGATTCCATAATCTCACTAATCATATTATGAAATTATATCCCACACTGCAGAGGACACATGCATTCTTAAGCGCCCTTGCGCCTGCTGGCCATGAGGGTTGACTTGCTGAGAGAAGCACTGGGATAGGGTTGCTGGGAGATTGAGGGAAATATATAATGTCTACTCGCTGCCTATTTGCCACTCCCAGAATCTTGGCACGTTAGATGACCTGCTAGTTGGCCTAATGGAAGCTCCAACCCTGTTAAATAGGCTTCAGTTTCACAACTCTCTTAAAATCATCCCTTCTCAGCCTTGAGCTGAGGACGGTTCCTCCTGAGACGTTTCACTGAGATTGAGAACCTCTATCCTTTGGGGGAATTAGAAAAAAATACATAATTTTTCAGCCTTCTTTTGGCTAAAATAGAAATGCATGGTCTGAGCTATGAGCTGAGGTTGGTTCTTTTTTGGCCTTTGACTGAGACCACCTGACCCCATTAAAATACAATACTGTTGGATTTATTCCTGCTAAACTGAAAGGATCAGACCTCTCTTACTAAAAAAGTTACAAAAATACTTTATTAACCTCATCAAAATCAAAAACTCTCTTCTACTGATGAATCAACTGGCTAAGAGACATGCTACAGTGTTCTCTTTGGGCTTTAATGTGTACATGACTTTATTTACTCTACTGCTTTTCAATTTATATTTGCTTGCTCAGAGCTCCACAGCAGCCTCTGTACAACAGCACTAGCTCTGTGCATTATCTTTCTAGACCAGTGGTTCTGAGACTGTGGTTCTTGACCCTCTAGTGGGTCCCCGAGGTGTTGCAGTGGCATCTTAAGCTACTGCGTTATCATGGGCACTCAACCAGGAGAGACAAGGGTACAAGAGAGAACAGCAAGACTGCAGTTTGTATTCTTTTTCAACAATCAGCACAACGTTTATAACACTGGAGCTCTGAGAAGCACTATCTTTTGACTTGAAGTTGGAACTCGTTTCATTCTGAAGTACCATGATTATATTAGAATCTCTAAGTGGCCTCCAAATGAAAACATTTGGGAACCACTGTCCCTGTTAACACTGGTGAAAAGTCTAACCTCTGGGATATTTGGTTAATATATGGAGCACAGCTTTCCATGAGTCAGAGCAGGCTTAATTAATCTATGCCTAAGATGGAGAAAGAATCGGCAAAAAGAAGGTAAGTAATTTGCTCAAGGCTCCACACTGTTATCTCTTGAAATATTTCCTGCCTGGGTATCTCATGAAGATTAAGGGCTAGATATACTAAGGTATGCTACCGTGTAACACTGTCAATGCACGTCCATTCGTAAATAGGTTCTATTGCCTAGAATTGGATCTGCTGTAAATAATGAGTATTAAAGCATATTAGCATGTGATAATACAGTAGCCCTAAGTTCTGTAGGACGCAGGAACACAATACATCAGCCTGTGCATGTATCTGTCTATTTGTCTATCCTCTGTCTCTCTGCATTTTCCCCAATAATATTTTGATTATACTGTAACCATAAAAAACATATCTCAAGTCCCAGTGATTAACAAACAAGATCTCGTCATTTTTAGTGTTAGATTGTAGTACTATTTGCTATAGGTGAGTATGATTTTTCCACTGAAGTTTATTGATTAGAATGATGTAGGGGAGCGAAGGGCTGACTTCTAATGAGGGTGTCACCCTTGAGATGAGGCTGTGTTGAAAAAAGGTATGTGTACATTTGTCTTTTGAAGACTACTGTGTCTGATTGCTGTTCAAAGAAGAAATTATTCCTTTAACTTGTTACAAGATCTCTCTTGGGTTTTCACAAAGCTGCTGATCACAGCACAAGTTAGCAGTAGAACAGAAAACTATGATTGCTAGCACACAAGGCCCTCCTCAATCCAGCTGCAAAACCGGCTGGCGTAGCATTTTCCCCCAAAACCAAAGAACAGCACATTTACCAGACGTGCAGAGCCTGCAAGAGGTCGATTATAGGCTAACATTGCTACCTTACTACAATAATCCCTTTCCAAACTAGAAGGCTTTTTCTTCCCTCCTCTGCTTGGATGTGGTATTTGTTATATTAGTCTTTAGAATAATTTAGTCCGTAAGATCTCGTGTCAAGAAAAAATATGCAATAACTTGTGTTTAGGAATAAAGTGATCAGGGGAGATTGAAGAAATAAGCTTAGAATAACATCTCAGAAAGGTAGGAGACTTTCCCACCTTTCCTCCAAAGTATACATATTGAGATCTTTAAGTCTATCCCCATATGCTTTATGATAAAGACCACTGTCCATTTTAGTAGCCCCCTTTTGGACCAGCTCCATCCTGTTTATCCTTTTGAAGGTATGGTCTTCAGAATTGTACGCAGTCCTCCAAATGAGGTCTCACTAGGAATTTATACAGACACCATCACCTTCTTTTTCCTGCTGACACATTCCTTTCCCTATGCCAACGCATTCTTGTGGCTTTTGCCATCAGATTTTCTACCTGTTTGGCTACTTTAAGATTATCCGATACGATTGCCCCCAGGTCCCACTCTTTTTCAGGCATTGAAGTCCTCATCCCATACTGTATTTTTCCCTTGGGTTTTTGCAGCCCAAATGCATGACCTTATATTTTTTTAGCATTAATTCTTTGTTGCCAAATTCTCGACCATTCTTCAAGCTTCGCTAGATTCCTTCACATGGTGTCCATACCTTCTAGGGTGTCTATCCTATTGCAGCTTTTGGTATGATCTGCAAAGGCAAACCTTTTCTGACAAACGTTCCTCAATACTGCTTACAAAAGTGTTAAAAAGAACAAAGCGAAGGACCGATCCCTGCGGCACACCACTGGCAATGCCCCTTCTTCAGAATGAACTCCATTTGCTATTACTCTCTGTCACCTTCCAATCAACAAGTTTCTATCCTAAGGACAATCAGTTTATTGGAGTGGAGTGGAGGAGTGGCCTAGTGGTTGGGGCAAGGTACTTCAGGCTGGAAGGTCAGGGGTTCAAATCCCACAAGAGGACAGCAACCTTGGGCCAGAAGGACTGGGGTTTCTAGTCTCACTGGTGCTCCTTGTGGTCTTGGGCAAGCCACTTAACCCTCCATAGCCCATGTTCCCTGTAAAATAGTTATCTCCAAGTAATAATGCCCTGTTCAATGTAATTTCAGTTTGTTTGATGTAAACCACACTGATGCAGAATAGCGCAGTATATAAGAGAATATAAATAAAATGTATAAGTCACTGATGCAGAATGGTGTCAGAGGCCTTGCTGAAATTAAGTACACCACATCTAATGCTCTCTCCCAATCCATATCTATGGTCAACCAGTTAAAGAAATCAATCAGATTCGTATGACCTGTGCCAGTCTTCTTTCTCCAGCAATAGTCTCCAGAATTGTGAGGTCTCATCTCCTCAGCCGTCTCTTTTCCAATATCACCTCCTTTTTCCTGCAAACCATTCCTCTCCCTATGCATCCAAGCAATCTTCTGGCCTTTGCCATTGGCCACCTAAAGATCATCAGATACTCTCACCCCCAGATTTGGCTATATTGTACTACTTTTTCCCAAATGCATGATGCTCTACACAGATTTTCGGGGTACTCAGACTCGCCAGTCATTCTGATCTCTCCAGTTAGCTCCTTTAGCTCTGTCACTGAAGTCTAGTTACTCCGAGCATTTCTCCTTTGGACTGAACTCTCCTCACTGTGGTTCTCTGAAGCTCTGCAGGCAGTGTCTTTCATCCCTGGCTCTGCTTGGATCACCTCTAATGCTGTGTTCCCCTTTCCAGCAGCATTTCTCTTCGGACTCCCAACTCCAGCAGCATCTCCTTCCCTGTTGACGGTGGTCACCTCCTCTGCTACCTCTTCTGGGGTCACACAGCCTCGTCCTGCAGCCTCTCAGGACCTGGTCACTTCTGCAGCACAGCCTCTTATCTGCTTCAATTCTTTAGGGACTTTCTCATTCAGGGCAGCTTCCGGTTGCCTTTGTGCTCCAGTCACTCCTCTGCCTTCGCTCTTCCTCTCCATAAGCTTCTGTTCTCTCCAGCACATGGATTTCCTGGGCTTTTTCATCTTCTCTCTTGGGCAGGAGAACTCCATGGGAGTCAAGTAGCAGCCTAGTGGTTAAAGCACTGTTCTGGAACCAGAAAGACCAGTGTTCAAATCCCACTGGCATTCCTCATGGCCTTGGACAAGTCACTTAACCCTCCATTGCTCAGGTGCAAATTTAGATTGTAAGCCCTCTGGAGGACAGAGAAATACCTGATTGTAAGACAGCTTGAACTACTACTGAAAAGGCTAAATTCTGCAAACAAATACATGGGCTTTTGTCTTTTTTTTCCCCAGTGGTGTTCACTCAAAGGTTTTCTCTCTTTCCTCCAGGAGAAGCAATCTTCTGCCCTCTTCTGTGGAGGTCTGGTGCTTCCCCAGCTCACTGCAGCAGCCTGACTCCTCTCCTGCAGCCGTTTCTTCTCAGACTGTCTCAGTGGCTGCCTGAGTGACCTCTTTCTCTGCTGCTACTATGTTTGTGCCCCTGGGCCTCTGTTTGCAGCTGCCACTGTGGCTCCACTTCATTGTGGCCTTGCTGCTCTTTGTGGCAGATGGCATTGCTGTTATACTGGCCCTCTTCTTCCACCCCTTCCCCTAATGGCTGTATACCGCCACTGCGATTCTTGGCTAATGGTTCTTCTGTTGTCTGCTAGCTGACTGCAGGGCCCCATGGGGTAAGTAACTTAACATATATTTAGCTACAGTGTATGTTTGCAGTCAATGAAGATTCCACAATTATGTTTAAGTAACAAATTAAGTATTTGTATTAATGTCTTTTAATAGGCTAGTATAATCCGCTGAGTGAAAATTTAAAATGGGGATATCAACCAGCCAGGATAGCTAGTATGACTGTCCACAATCACAGATTGCATCCTCCATCCCTAGCACGTGCACACTTGGAACTAGGGTTGCCAACTGGCTCCAGATGCGCCCGACAGGCTTGATCCAGTCCTGTGTTTACCCCATTGCATGCAGGGACTTGTAGTCTTGCTTTTCTTATGTAGTGCAATGGGGAAATCAGAACTACATGTCCCTGCATGCAATGGAGTAAACGCAGGACTGGATCAAGCCTGTCGGGCGCATCTGGAGCCAGTTGGCAACCCTACTTGGAACAGACTCGCCATTCAGCATTTTTCTTCCTTGGTCCCTCTCTGTGGAACACACTTCCCTCTGCCCTCCACCAAGAACACCTCTTCTGCCCTTCTCAGGACACACCTCTTCTGCTCAGCCTATGACCTCTGACCCGTGAAGACACTGTGACCATGTGCTTTCCTGTAAAAATTTTAGTTCTTTTCTATTTCTGGCCATGACCACTGTGCATTTTGTAAACCACCCTGATGTTGCAAAGGGTGGCCTATCAAGTTTAATAATAAAGATAAAATAAAGATATAACACCCACAAAGAATGTTTTAGGACACACCTGTTTACAAAGGAGCTAGAGTCTGTGTTCTTTATTCAGAACAGAAATGCTAGGTCACTTGGACTGCTGAGGGGACTGAGCTTGAAAGGGGAGAAAAGCGAGAAGGCACATTTTACAAAGGACGCCCATCTGAGATGTCCAAGCCAGAACGTCTGAAAAAAAAGCAGGAAAGTGCACGTTCAGACACTATTTCACAGATGTGGACGTGCATGATATGGACGTCTATGGGGATGTTTACATAGATGACTTCAGAATAGCATTTCAGAACAGGGATGTCTAATAGCCTAATGTTTAGAGTAGTGGGATAGGACCAGCGTGGCCTGGCATTAGCTAAATACTACCCTCCAGCCCCTCTGCTCCCTCCTGATGTAATATCTAACTAGGCAGATCTGCTTCCCACTTAGGGTTGCCAACTGGCTCCAGATGCGCCCGACAGGCTTGTTCCAGCCCTGTGTTTACCTCATTGCATGCAGGGACTTGTAGTCTTGCTTTTCTTATGGAGTGCAATGGAGAAATCAGAACTACATATCCCTGTATGCAATGGGGTAAATCCAGGACTGGATCAAGCCTGTCGGGCGCATCTGGAGCCAGTTGGCAACCCTATTCCCACTGCCACTTCTTGTGATCTTAGGATAGTCACTTAACTCTCCATCTTCTCTACTCCCTCTGAAATTGTCAGAGATGTCTAAGCACCTCCACCTTACCCCCTGCCTATTTGAACATCCCTGCATTGAAGACGTCTGTAAAAGCCATTTGTAAAATGGATCTGGGGACGTCTCATGTCCATGTGTATGTCTTCAGATGGCCAAATCATGACTAAGGCTTTTAAAATGACCCCCTTACCTACTAAAAATGAATGTCTATGACACCATAACAGGGAAGCATGAGAACAAAAGATGTGTCATATGAGGTTATATCAAAGGTCCTTTGAGTCTGGCTCCTTGTTTCCAAAAATAGCCGATTCAGAGCACAAGTACCCAGCAGAATCCCAAAAGGTAAACCCATTTCTTGTTTCTCACCCCCAGGAATAATTGGTGGCTTTCTCAAATCTGTACCACTAATAACAGATTTGTGCTTTCTTTTTTTTTTTTCAATTAATAGTCTTCTCTAATTAAATAGAGAAGTCACAATTTAGCATACTACAACAGAGACAATCATGTCCGCGTTTAGTACCAGTACAACACTGTTGCACGGTTCAAAAAAGCGTCACAAAATCTCTAGTAGTAATTTTGGACATGCAACAGTTTGTAGTCACACGCCATTACTGAAATATCCATTGCCACTGTTTACAGTGACCCAAGAACGTGCTGTAGGTTTTCTCCTGTGTCATTATGCTACACCTCTCTAGCGGACTGCAGAATCATACCATTTCTCAAAGGATACAAATGGGTTTCGTTCACAGGACAGCCAGAATACCTAAGCTAGCAATAAACTGGAGCTAGTGAATGAAAATAAAGATTCACTGTGGACATCCTGAATACTAGATCTTTTGGTGGCCCTACGGGATTGTGGCTAGTACCCCTGTTAACTTTCCTAAGGCAGCTAATTCTGGCAAAATAATGACATAACCTCCATTATGTTAAGGTGACTCTGTGTGCAGACGGTATGGTCCATTCTAGCCATTCTTGCTGGTATTTGTTAGCACTGTTCAAAGATCTTGTTGCGGATTTATTTATTACTGTTCTAGGTAAATTCATTCACATATACAGTATATATATAATTTGGCTTTGCAGGTTTCCTCCCATTTGTTTGATCTTTCAGAACAATTGGGATTAACCTTTGTCGGGCTTGGGTACTATGTGCCTTCATTGGTAACTAGCTGGGTTCTTCCCTCTTATTTTTAACCCCCTTCTACGCAGCCTAGTCATGGTTGTGTAACCCCCTGTCTGTGTGTGTCCCTCACAGCAGCTACAACTTCCAAGAGCAACACTGTTCTGTCAGTCTCTATTTTGGGGGATAATTTGGGTTCCTGTATACACTGGGAAGCCTTTGGCATTTTCGCTCCACTTTTCTTTTTCTCAGTAGTAGAGTCCAATCCAGAACTTGTGTTCTGAGTTAAAGGGCTTACTTAAAGAAAACATAGGACCACTGACAGTAATAGCAGAAAGTACAATTGTAAGCAGAAACAGGAAAACTATTGTACAAGCAGCTAGACTCCTTTTCCTCCTTCCTCTGTGCTGATTTCACTCCTTTCTCTCACCTTGCTCTGAGGCTTTTCTCTGTAAGGGAAACCCCCCTCCCCCTGCACTGCATTCTGTCAGCATAGCTTTGGAGCTGGTGGCTGATGTACATGCAGCTCCTCAATACTGCACTTGGGTAGCTCCTGACTCTGGTGTCACTGGGTTACAGGGATGCACTTCAGGATCCCCTCTTCTTCCTTTGCATCAGCGGCTCCTAGATAGTTCAGTTGCTTTACTCTTCTCCACTGATATGACTGCTCCTCTCTTCTTAAAGCTCTGGAGTGCATTGGAATTGTTTGCACAGACTCAACGGATATTGGGTGCAAGGCTTAAATGCCCCTCTCATACCCCATCTCCATGGTCCAATAACTGGTAAGTCACATTGTAATAATTGAGTGGGACCACTGGAGGTCTCTGTTGCTTAGAGGAGCAGAACCCAAGGGGTATCTACAGTTGCAACCAGTGATATAGGTTCAAATTTTGGGTCCCCAAGCAGAGATCACTCATGACTTCATGGGGAGTGGGGGAGAGGTTACCCCTTTGAAGTTGTGATGGGGAGTCCCTCTGTGTTCAGAGTTAGCTTGTAAGAGCCTGAACCTTTAAGAGCAGCAGTGGCCCATCAAATATCCTTAAAAACACAAGGGCTCACAAATTGGCATGAGAACAATGACATTAAAGACAGTGGCACATATTATTAGGGCACAAACCCCTTTGCCAGTTTCTAAAAACCAGATTGCTCCTATCCCACCAATAGTTCCTTGGCAGCTTTTCTCTCAAAGCCCCTTTTGAGGGTCCCTTCTCAGGGCCTCTCCCTTAAAACATAAGAACATATGATATGCCATACTGGGTCAGACCAAGGTCCATCAAGCCCAGTATCCTGTTTCCAACAGTGGCCAATCTAGGTCATACGTACCTAGCAGTTTCCCCAAAAGACACAGGTTCCACAATGCTTGTATTGGGTCAAGCATTGATACCCTGGGTCCCTTTTTAATAATGGTTTATAGACCTTTCCTCCAGGAACTTGTCCAAACCTTTTTTAAACCCAGCTACTCTAACAACTTTTACTACATCCTCCGGTAACAAATTCCAGAGTTTGATTACACGTTGAGTGAAAAAATATTTTCTCTTATTTGTGTTTAATAGTTTACCCTGTAGCTTCATTGCATGTCCCCTAGTCTTTCTATATTCTGATGACGTAAACAATCGATCTACGTTTACCTGTTCCACTCCGTTCATTAATTTATAGACTTCTATCATATCTCCCCTCAGCCATCTCTTTTCCAGGTTAAAGAGCCCTAACCTTTTTAGCCTTTATTCATAGGGGTATCCTTCCATCCCCTTTACCATTTTGACAGCTCTTCTCTGAATCTTTTCTAATAACGTTATATACTTTTTAAGATACGGCGACCAGAATTGCGCACAATATTCAAGGTGCGGTCGCACCATGGAACGATACAGAGGAATTATAATATCATTTGTTTTATTTTTCATTCCTTTCCTTATGATACCTAGCATTCTTTTTGCTCTCTTGGTCGCCGCTGCACCCTGGGTGGAGGGTTTTAACATGTCATCCACAATGGCGCTTAAATCTTTTTCCTGGGTGGTGGTTCCTTCCCCATTGCTCCTTCCAGGATCTACCCATTCCCCTGGCATCTTCCCTGGTCCTCAGTTCTGTTCTCTCACCTAACATTTTTCTAATCCTATGACTCCTTCCTGAGGTCTTCTCCTTCCCCTCCTAGCCCCTCATGATCCCTTCACAGATCTTCCTCTCATCTCAAGCATTCGTCTCACCTCACCTCTTTTGGCTGATCTGGGTTTCATCGGCAATGAAGATCTTTAGGTGGTTTTAGTAATGGGAGAAAAAAATCAATGCAGATATTTTGAGCCAGTGCATGCTCACAAGACTTCCAGCCTCCCTTCCCCTCCCATGTGTTACTTGAGTAATAGGAAGCCCATGGGAAAGCTACCACCACCTGAAGATCATCATTTGCTTTGATGAGTAATTCTAGGGGTGTGGACCAAAGGGTCTCCTTGCATGGGTCCCTCTGAACTGTAGGAGATGCATGGAAAGAATTTATTAAACTAGTGGTGACAGTCCTTAGAGGGGTGGCGGACAATGACTAGGACTTCCTTTAGAACCCTAAAATCACGGGTCTTGTCTGTTCTAGTGGTCATCATTGAGCGATGAGTGGATCTCCCGCTCTCTTCACAGGGGCTGTGAATGCTGCTTCCAGAAAATCTCCAGTCTTAGGAAGCTGAAGCAGGGCCCAAGAAACAAATCCAGGCCTTCTGTAGGGCAGTGAGTATCACTTGCCACAGAGCTTCTTAGGTACTCGCATATTTTGTTATTGATATATTAGCTGTTTTAGTGTCCTCCTGTGACTGAATAAAGCTGAATAAAGTTCTCTCACTAAGTACTTTCAGAAGGAAGCACTTTTAATTTGTCCTTATCTCTTTCCCTTAAGAACAGTATTTCAGCCCCTTTTTAGCCCTAAGTGCTATTTCAATGGAACACTGAAGCAGGTGAAATTCTGGATAATATTTCTTTATGATATTCAGCTATGTCTGCTCTGTGCAGGTAACCTGCACAATAAATTCCTCACCAGTAACTTCTGAGCAAGTGATCTAAATTAATTTTTTGGCACACAAATCATTTTTTTTCACGTGGAATATATGCTTGTTTCATCAATACTGCTTATTTCAGAGGTCTGGAGAAAAATGAATTGTTTCTAGTTTTCTTATGGGTCTCTTTCCCCCATCCCCGTCTTACTGACTGCAGGAACAATGCTGAAAAGATGCTGACAGTTATGGGGGAGGGGTGACCTGCCACACTTTTAAAAAAGCAGCTGCAACCACAGAAGGCTTACGGGCTGTGAAAACAGCGATTAATTATACCGGAGCAGTAATCAGGATTTCTAGAATTCTCTCTCGCTCTGCGCCATCCTCCCCCTCCTCTCTTCTCCACACCTCCATCGAAAACAGCAAAAGAAACCTTCTAATTAACTAAAGCTTTTCTTTTCTTTCAGGCCTATGATGTCTTCCAAATGATATTAAATGCCTGATAGGGGAATCCCGGCCATTGTTACCGCACCATCTCCTAGCTTGTGACCATTTCCAGAAACACGTTTGGGCTTGTGTCCTTCATGAGCAATAGTGGAAGCAATGCCTTAAATTCCACATGGTCATGGGTTCCATAAGCAGGCACAGTACTATACAGCAGCAGCCTCCTATAGAAAAGCGATTCAGATATGGCTACAGAGAGAAGGAAGTGATGAAAAGTTGTATGTGGACCAGTCTGAACTAAACTTGAAATTCTCCAACAATTTTTAGTACAGATGCAGCATGGTAAATGTTAGCGAAATCAGTTGGGTGCCATTTCCATTCTAACATGCATGGATGAACAGATGGACTGACCATCAACAATAAGTGCTTTCACACTTGAGAAATGTGCCTGAAAATGGAAAATATGCTACTAGTACTACTACTGATCATTTTGTATAGCACTACAAGGCGTACACAGTGCTCTACAGACACATGTAAACGGTCCCTGCTCATCAGAGCTTACAGTCTAGTCGAGACAGACAACACAATAGCTGGGGGAAGGATATGTCTAAGGGATGGTAAGGAAACACGTAATTGGAGAGCAGGAGACTACGTGGATCAGGATCCAAAAGTGGCACAGCTCAAAGGAAATGGCCCTTTCTCCCCCAAACTTAGTAGAGGCAACAGCAAGAAATGAGAGGTCTTACCTGCTGGTTCTTAAATTCAGAGGAAATGTGTCAAGCTCTGCTGGGTTAGAACCGGTAAAGTAGAGGGTGGGGTGACAATTTATTTAACAGGTTTTTTTATACCGCTTTATTCTTCATTCAAAGCGGTTTATGTTGTCTCTTAAACTTGGTAATGTACATTAAACAGGGATATTGATAACTTGGATTTTTCTGAGACAGTGGAGGGTGAAGTGACTTGCCCAAGGCCACAAGGAGTGCTAGTGGGAAATCAGTTCTAGTCTCTTGGTTCCCAAGCTAGTGCTCTGAGCATTAGGCTACTGTTCCATTCCACTGTCAAAGACTATGGTTTATTCTCTCACCTGGAGAAGACTAGAGAAGCAGTTATGCTCTATCTGGAGAACATCCATCAGTAGAAGCATTCACTGTTATGTGGCACAAAGATCCATTACCTAGAAGCCAAGCTAGAAGCTAAATATCATCTTCAGCTGCTCAGATGGCTGAGGTTCAGGCACCAGTTGTTTCATCGTGCAATGATTATCAGAGAAAATATTGGGAAAATAAGGGCATCAAGCATTGATTGGACAATAGAATGAATAGCTTAATCTACATGTGGAGCTTCTGAAACCTGTCCTGGTGATGCCATAGCAAAAAAACACCCATTTTATAAGTGCAACATAGGTGCCTATGTGCCTTTATAAAAAGGCTCCCACAAAGAAGGTATATGTTTTTGCACGTACTTTACAGATGTACATGTGTATTTTATAAAATATGAGTATGCATCATCTCTGCTCTGTCCAAAGTATGTACCTAGGAATACCTGCATGCAGATCATGTAAAAACAGGCAGACATTTTCTGTGCACATATATTTTAGGCATGTATGCAGCCATGCAATTTTATAAGTCCTTTTCTGCATGTAAAAGAAGGTTTTGCAAGTGGTAAAAGCTTTATAAATTAATCCCCTAGAAGAACAGGTTAGTTTGTGGGAAGAGACATTGCTGGGTAGGGAAGTGTTGGCATTAAAAGCCATGGAAAGTGACTGCAAGAAGAAGGAAAGTTGCTTAGTTTCACTTGGGGTTACTGTTGTTAAGACAGCATAGTAGGCATTATAAAAGGAAATGGGAAGAAGATTGAACACCTACAAACTTTCTGAAGTGCAAAGAGGATTCTCAGTTTTATAAATTAGTAAATCTTAAACCAAACATATGTATGGATACCAGCAGATAGTTGTTGATATTGTTTTTAAGTGCTGTCAAGTTGATGTCAACTCCTGGAGACCCTCTGGATAGTTCTCCTAAACTACGTTTGGTCTTCAGATGGCTAATTATTTATAGAGTGGCATCCATAGCTGCTCTTATTGTATCGATCTATCACATTGCTGTTCTTCCTCTTTTGTGCTAACTTTCAATCTTGCAAAGCATGATGTCTTCCTCTAATGATCTTTCTCTTTGCATGACGTGTCCAAACATGAAAGTCAAAGTCTTATCATTTGAGCTTCTAAGGAAAGCTTAGGTATGATCTCCTCTACTATCAATTAACTAAAATTTTGACTAATTAGGAGTAGTCTAGTGGTTGGGGCAAGCTACCACAGGCCAGAAAGTCATGGGTTCAAATCCCACCAGAGGGCAACACATTTGACAATGAACACTCATATCAGAAACACCATAAAGAAAATATATTTTAAACTCAAAATCCTTAAACAACTTCGCCCATTAGTACACCTACAAGATTTCATTAATATAATCCAGGCTACAATAACCCCGCACTTTGATTTTGCCAACCTAATTCTTTTAGGAATAACGAAACAAAACATCAAAAGAATCCAACTAGCACAAAACACCGCAGCTAGAATTATAATGAAAGCACACTCATTTCAGCACATAACACCAATACTAGCTTCCCTTCACTGGTTGCCAATTCAAAGCAGGATAATATATAAAACTACAATAACTACATTTAAAGCCTTAAATCACATGGCTCCAATCCCACTAAGCAACCTAATCAGTATGGAATCTCAAAAAACTACGCACAGAAAAGGACACTCAAATAAACTAAAATCTCCTAATGATTTCATAAAAGCAAATAAATTAACTAATAACAAAGCTTTTTCTCATGCTGCCCCATCCACATGGAATTCCCTTCCGGAGGACCTACGAACTATAAATGAAATTATGGAACTCCGCAAAAAACTAAAAACCTATGTATTCTCCAAACACTACGGCAAAATAGATAATCCCTCGATATACTCAGATAATGGCTAGAATCACCTGACTGAGTAATACTAAAACCAACAACTTAACAGAAAATACAATGAATTAAAAACACAATGTCTCAACCCTAAAGTGCCTACAACTTGTAATTGTATATAGTTTATTGTACATAGTTTATAAGCCAGTTTTATGCTGTTATGTATTAGCTCATACTGCTAACCTTTATATTGTTTATTGTTACAAAATGTTCGATGTAAAACCAAGCTCTTGCTTTGTGGATTTTGTTTTATTGTGAACCGCAACTGAACTCTGGAAGATGCGGGATATAAATGATTGTTAAATAAATAAAATAACAACCTTGGGCTGGAAGGAGTGGGGTTTCTAGTCCCACAGGTGCTCCTTGTGGTCTTGGGCAAGCCACTTAACCCTCCATTGCCCATGTTCCCTGTAAAAATGGTTATCTCCAAGTTATAATGCCCTGTTCAATGTAAACTGCCTTGATATCATGAAAGGTGGTATATAAGAAATGTTAAAAAAAGAAATAGCTCTCTTGCTTCTGACCCTCTACAACTCTTAACTCTCTCCTCAAGGTGCCGGTGCCTCCACCTCCAACCCCTCCTTCCTTTTCTGCCCAAACCCTGATTGACTATTTCCATGACAAAATCCACAAGATCACTCTCTAATTCCCCACTACTTCCCCTCCACTCCCAACTTCCCTCTGCTACTCTTTCTTCCTTTTCCATGATATCTGAGGAGGAAACCACACACCTTTCCTTCTCCAAACTCACTACCAGCTCCTCTGATCCTATTCCCACCTGTCTCCTAAGCCTCATCTCCTCCACTGTTGCCCCTTAGTGCTCACATTCTCAGCCTATTGCTCTCCATTGCAATTGTCCCTGCAGCCTTCAACTATGCTGTGGTTATACTTCTCAAGAAACCCTGACTAGATCCTCCCTGTCCTTCTAACTATTGACTCATCTCCCTTTTCCCCTTTGTTTCTAGACTACTTGAACGTGCAGTTCACTGCTATTGCCTCAACTTTCTCTCCTCTCAAGCCCTCCTGGATACTTTACAATCTGGCTTTCTGCTGAAACGGCTCTTACTAAAGTCTCCAGTGACTTGTTCCTGGCAAAATCCAAGGCCTTTACTCCATCCTCATCTTTCTTGACTTTTCTGCTGCTTTTGACACTGTTGATCACAACCTTCTTCTCAATACTTTGTTCTCACTTGGTTTTAAGGGCTCTTTGCTGTCCTGATTCTCTTTTTATCTCTCCCATCGGTCTTTCAGTGTTTATTCTGGTGGATCCTCCTCTGCTGCTATCCCAATCTCAGTTGGTGTACCCAAGGATCTGTCTTGGGTCCAGTCCTTTTCTCTCTCTATACCCAGTCCCTTGGTGCGCCCATCTTTTCCCATGGCTTTCAGTACCATCTTTACACGGATGACTCCAGATCTACCTCTCTACACCTGAGACCTCTCTGGCAATCCAGGCCTGGATCTCTACCTGCCTTTCTGACATTGCTGCTTGGATGTCTCACCACCACTTGAAATTGAACATGGCCAAAACTGAGCTTCTTATTTTCCCCTCTAAACTCTCCTCTCCCCTTCCTCCTTTCTCAATCTCTGTGGATAACTCTCTACTCCTCCCTGTTTCCTCAGCTCGAAACCTTGGGGTCATCTTTGACTCCTCTCTCTCCTTCTCCAAACATATCCATCTGATAGCTAAAATGTGCCATTTCTTTCTCTATAACATCAACAAAATCCGCCCATTCCTTTCTGAATATACTACTAAGATGCTTATGCACTCTTTAGTCACCTCCCGTCTAGACTATTGTAACCTACTCCTTGCTGGTCTCCCTCTAAATCATCTTTCTCCCCTTCAATCTCTTCAACACTCTGCTGTACGGCTAGTCTTCCACCAGCCTCATCATGCCCATATTATCCCTCTTCTCCAGTCACTTCATTTTCTCCTTCTCCATTTCCGCATCCAGTTCAAGCTTCTTTTTCATTTACTCTGCAGTTCCACACTACCTTTCCTCTCTTATCTCTCCCTACACCACTCCTCGGGAACTCTGCTCTTCTGGCAAATCGTTTCTATCTGTACCCTTCTCTTCTATTGCTAGCTCCAGATTTTGCTCCTTTCACCTTGCTGCTCCTTTTGCCTGGAACAAACTACCTGAGTCTGTATGTCAGGCGCCTTCTCTGGCCCTTTTCAAATCCAGGCTGAAAACTCACCTCTTCGCTGTCGCCTTTGGATCTTGACTCACCTGGTCTCCTTTCTGTTTCCTTACCATTCCCCCTAGATGTATCCCATTGTCTATGGCTACTGTGTTGTCTTGATTAGATTGTAAGCTTTGATGAGCAGGGACCGTCTTTTACATTTGTCTGTGCAGCACTCCGTACATCTTGTAGCGCTATACAAATGCTCAGTAGTAGTAGTAGTAGCAATTGATTTGTTCTTTGGACAGTCCATAGTATACACAGTATGCCAGCATCATAATTCAAGACTATCAATTTTCTTCCTGTCATTCTTCTTCACTGTCCAGCTTTCACATCCATATGACCTTATTGAAAATACCATGGCTTGGATAAGTTGAATCTTTGTATACAGAGATACATATCTGCACTTATGAATTGTGCCAAGATCCTTCATTGCCTCTCTGCCAAGAGCAATGTGTAATTGGCTTCCTTGACTACTTGTCATTTTATTATTGATTATTATCCAAGTAGGTTAAAGTTGCGTACTATTTCTGTTTCTTCTTCAAGTTAAGGTACAGGCCCATTTTATAGTAAGATTATGTTCCTTGGTCATCTATTATCTGATTATAAGCCTAAGGTCTTATTTCAGGTGATGTGGGATTTGGTAGAAAATAGGGGATTTCAGGAATCATAGTTGGCTTCCTTGCAGTCTACTGATATTCTTACTTATTGTAAGAAAATAATCAAAGTGATTCAAGCAGGTTTGTACAAGAAGTAGATGTACAAGTATTAGAAAGGTTGGATGAGGTAGGTTGTTAAGGAATTGCTGGACATTTTAGTCTAGTAGGTCCACTGGAATGTGGACAGGATTTGGGAAGTGATTTTATGTGAAGGTCTTGCAAATGTTTTCTCCAATACTACTACAACTTATCATTCGTATAGCGCTCCAAGGTATACGCAGCGCTGTACATATAGATGTAAGATACAGTCCCTGCTCATCAGAGCTTACAGTCTAATCAAGATGAACAACATCACAAAATTGGGGACTAAAGAATGGTATAGATACACATAAGTGATGAACAACAGCGTGAGGGGCATCAGGATCCAAAAGCAGCCTAGAAGAGGTGAGTTTTTAGCCTGGATTTGAACAGAAGTAGAGAAGGAACCCATCATACTGACTCAGGTAGTTTGTTCCAGGCATATGGAGCAGCAAAGTGGAATGAACAAACTCTGGAATCGACAGTTGCAGAGAAGGGCACTGATAAAAGGGATCTGTATGTCAGTACATCAGGCTTCTTCTCTAGGACCTGTTCAAAGCCAGACTAAAAACCTATCTCTTTGAGGCTAATTTTGGATCCTGATGCCCCGCACTCTGTTGTTCATCACTTATGTGTATCTATACCATTCTTTAGTCCCCAATTTTGTGATGTTGTTCATCTTGATTAGACTGTAAGCTCTGATGAGCAGGGACTGTATCTTACATCTATATATACAGCGCTGCGTATACCTTGTAGTGCTATACAAGGCCAGGTGGAAGAAGGACAACAAATGGAATACCCAAATGATAGGATGGATCAAACTGGTGCTACATAGTAAGGATGGCATAAAGTAGAAAAGAATAAAAGTCCTGAAGAAAACAAAATACAATGTGGAATCTTTATGTGAAATAATGAAGAGTATACTGGTGGGGATATACAACCATCCCCCTGTTCAGGAAAAGAAGATGGACAGTGAAATTTTAACAGAAATTAGGAAGGCTAACAACATAGGGTCAAATTTTCACTGGATTAAATTAAGTGCTGGTGCCTGCATGTAATGCAATGTGTATATTTAGCGTTACTCTCTGTAAAGGTAGCGGCACTGAATATACAGCTTGACCGTGGCACCAAAGTAGCACTATCCATATTATTTAGGCCAAGATGGCATTATATATTTAATTTAGGCCTGCTGTTCACCTTGCTCTCCATTCTCCCTTGTCGCACAGATCATCTGACAAGAGGAGGAGGAGAAGGGCTACATATAAGGCTGCATTCTCCTCCTTTTCTGTCTGGAATATGAGTGCTTAATTTGAACTGTGTGGTTAAAATTCAGCAGTCAGATGGGGAAGAAATGACATCATCAATAGTGAGGGTCCTAGACTTTGCCAATATGGGACAATACTCAAAGAGTCATTAGCAAGATGGGAACAGCTGGGGGATGTAGAAAAGCAGTGGGCAAAACTGAAAGAGGATATGTTAGTAACAGGATTAAGTGCAAAAGTAGTATTGTCAAATGCAAGGTTGAACAAGAGGAATATATTTTTATTTATTTATTTGTGAAATTTTTATACCGTCATTTCGGTTAATCATAGTGGTTTACAGTGGAACAACTGGTACAATAAACAAGTTAACATTAGGACAGGTGCATGGGTGCAAACAAACAATCATTAGCATTACAAGATTCTGATTAAATGAACTTATATACAGTTAGGGAGAATGTATTATTTACATTGTGTGCTTTCAGTAGAATTGGGAAGGTAAAATTTTATAGGTTGTAAGTATGGCGTGTATGATGTGGAATGTGAAGTGCGCTATGTTGGGTCGGCTTCGGTAGTTATATCATTTTGTCTAAAGTGTTTTAAAAATATAGAAGCTGATGAGGATAAAGTGGAATTGCTTAACGATTTTCAGAAGACTGTGTTTATGAGGAGCTAGCTAAACTAAAAGTAGACAAAGCAATGGGGCTGGATGGGCTACAACTGAGAGTATTAAAGAGGGACGTTCTAGTGGCTCCACTGTCTAACCTTTTCAATGCTTCTTCAGAGTCAGGAGTAGTCCCAGAGGACTGGAGAAGGCTGCATGTGGTCCCTTAACGCAGAAGCAGAAGTAAGGATGAGATGGGGAGCTAAAGGACAGTTAGTCCGATCTCTGTAGTGAGTAAATGAATGGAAACACAGTTAAACCAGAGGATAGTGAGGTTTCAGGAGTCCAATGGATTGCAGGATCCGAGGTAGCATGGTTTTTGTCAGACAAATCTAATTCATTTCTTTGACTAGGTGATCAGAGAGGTGGACTGAAGGAGAGCCCTAGATATGAGGTACTTTGATTTCAGTAAAGCCTTTGACACTGTGTGTATGTCTGCATAGGCAACTTATTAATAAGTTGGGCGCCCTAGGGATGGACCCTAAAGGACTGACTGGGTTAGAAATTGATTGAGTGGGAGGCAACAAAGGGTACAGGTAAATGGAGCTCACTGTGAGGAGAAGGATGTTACTGCAGGGATATGTCCTTGGTCTGATTCTTTTTAACAGTTTTGTAAGTGATATTATGGAAGGGCTGTCGGGTAAGGTTTGCATTTTTGCAGCCGATACCAAAATCTGCAATATAGTAGAAACCCAGGAAGGAGTAGATAACATGAGGAGAGATCTAGCGAAGCTTGAAAGATGGTCAAGAATTTGGCAGTTGTGATTTACTGTAATGCTAAAAAAGGCAGAGTCATGCATTTGGATTGCAAAAATCCAAGGGAGCAGTACAGTATAGTGGGTGAAGTACTTCTTTGTTTTTTGTAATCTTTTTATTGTGAACTACATAGGCCATGCAGGTACATTCATACTGATTTGGCCACAGGCCCTTTAGGCTGGTCATACATAAGGTTGACATAAGACTGGAACCTTGTGAACTCTAACAATAAGCTTCTATCAACATTTGTCCTTAGTTCCCCTGTCATTGCTATCATGCTAGCCAGTTGTGATCTATTTCCTTTGCATTTCCCTCCGAACTACCTTTCCCTCCCCCCATCCTTTCCCCTCCCCTCCTTCATGCATACTCCCTATTTTCTTTTTCTCTGGTCTTGTTGCTGCCGAGAATTTAAAGTCCCTTCCCAAATTCTTCCCACAAGCCATAGTATTTATTCTTGCAGAGAGATAGGCCTGCCTTCTTTGTCATGTGCTCCCATTCTGCCAACTCCCTCATGTAGTTTACCCACTGTTGCTTCTCTGCTGCCCCTGGGTTTATCAAATGCTTTAGGACTACTTTTTTTGCAGATATAAGTGCTACTTTGGCAAAGTGTTTCACTGCTGCTCCCATCCCTTTGTTGCTCAAGGAGTGTCGTCCCCAAGGATAAGGGCAGCATACATCCACTTCACTTGCTGTCCTTTCACCTTGTGTATGTGTGTGAGCTCCGTATACCAGTAGCTACCTGGTAGGTGACACTCCAGGAAAGTGTGCACTATTGATTCAATGTGGGCTCGACACCTCAGGCAATGGGAGCTATCCCATAGCTTCATCTTTGCCCCTCTTTCATGGGTGATATAGGTTTGATGCAGGAGCTTGTATTGTGTTTCCTCAAGTTGGCACTTGGTATGTCGGTGAATATGGCATTAAAGCATCATTGAATAGTGCGTTGGTCTATGCTTTCTCCTAGAGCCTGTGACTATAGATCTGGTAGGGTATCCTCCCATTCTACTCATCTCTGTTCCCTCCCCATCCGATACCAATATGAAAGGTTGTTCTACTTTATAGTGGATATGAGGAATTGCCTATCTACTTCAGTGAAACCCTGTTGTGTCCTATCAGTGTGCGAAGTACTTCTATCCAGGATCTCAGGGTCTTTGCTTCCAATGATCTTAAGGAAGCTAAATAGGTAGAAAAGGCGAAAGCGAAAGCCAGGGGGTGTTTGGTTGCATAGGGAGAGGAATGGCCAGCAGAAGAAGGAGGCGATAGTGCCTCTGTATAAGTCTTTGGTGAGACCACATTTGGAGTATTGTATGCGGTTCTAGAGATCACATCTTCAAAAGGATACAAAGATGATGGAGTTGGTGCAGAGGGTGGCCACCAAAATGGTCAGTGGGCTCCATCATAAGGCATATAGGGACAGACTTTAAGATCTCAATATGTATACTTTGGAAGAAAGGTGGGAGAGGGGATATATCACAGAGACTTTAAAATACTTCTATGGCATGAATGCACAGGAGGTGAGCCTCTTTCAATTGGAAGAAAGCCCTGAAATTTATTTATTTATCAGATTTTATATACCGCACTATCCTTTAATCAGAGCGGTTTACAAGATAAGTAGTCATATCTACACAACAGCATAACTAACTCTTAATTTCAGTGTACATTGGATTGCAGGGAGATATAAAGGGTGCTAGGGAAGAGATGCTTAGGGGTGGAGGGAGAGAGCTATTAAAGAAAAAGGACTATGTAGGACGGGGAGCGTAGGGAGGGGGGTGCTTATTTACAAATAAAAGAGGTATGTACAGCAAGGGGCTGCATAGGCAATGCATATATACAGCAAAGGGGAATGTATGTAAAAAAGAGAGAGTTATATACAGCAGGGGGAATACTAGGGTAGGGGCTTTACTGAGGGAAGAGTGGACTATGTATTGGTCCCATAGTAGTCATTGAATAGGAAGGTCTTCAGTCTAGTCTTGAAGTCCTTCGCGCCTGTAATAGTCCTGATGTCCTGGGGGAGTGAGTTCCATAGAGGAGGAGCAGCAAGAGAAAGTGCTCTCTTGGAAGTTGAGCTCATTGATTTGCGGTATGAGGCCAGTGTCTGAAGGGTGGCCATCACTGGTCTGCGTCTGGACCTAGTGTCGGCTTTTGTCTTAATCAAGTCATTGAGGGTGTTCGGTGCCAGATTGCGTTGGATTTTGAAAAGGATGAGGGCTGATTTCAATTTGATTCTGAGCGTGATGGGTAGCCAGTGTAATTGGCTCAGGATAGGAGCAGGTGCAGGTGTCTTGCAGAGCCTGTGAGGATACGAGCAGCCATATTCTGCACCATCTGTAGGGGGCAAGTAGTTGATGCAGGCAGTCTGAGGAGAATGGAGTTGCAGTAATCCAGAATGGGTGTTATTATTGCTTGACAGACTGTCCTGAAATGGTCTTGGCTTAGTATGGGCTTTAGCCGTCAAATGATTGCTAGTTTGTGGTATGCATTTTTTGTGGTTCTGTTGATGTGGGAGTGGAAGTTCAGGTTCTTATCTAGGATTATTCCCAGGTATTTTATCTCCTCTTTGATAGGGATGGATACGTTGATAAGGTCAATATGGTGGGGAGGAGAGAAATTGTTGTTGCATGTGACGAACAAGGCTTCTGTTTTCTTATAGTTGATTTTGAGATTGTTGTTAGATAGCCATCGGGATAAGTCTTGGAGGCAGCTGGTTATAGGTGCATAGTCAGGCTTGTCTAAGTCAGTTTGGGTGTAGATCATGATTTCATCGGCATAAAGTTCATATTGGATGTTGTGTTGTGCTATGATTTTGCAGATGGGTTGGACGTACAGGTTAAAGAGTAGGGCGGATAAGGAGGATCCTTGAGGTACTCCTTGTTTTAATGGAAATGGAGACGATGTGGTGGCTCCGATCTTGACTTGCTGCTGTCTTCCGTTGAGGTATGAGTCGAACCTTTTGAGCGTGGTGTTGCGAAGACCAATAGCCTCTAGTCTTTTGAGGAGGACAGGGTGGGATACGGTGTCGAAAGCAGCAGTTATATCGATGAAGATGAGGAGGAAGCCCATCTTGAAATTTTTTATTCCTTTGAGATTGTCTAGGAGCAGTGTAAGTAGATATTCAACGTTGTGAAGAGGTCGTAAACCGTATTGGTGGGGGTCGAGGGGTGCATGGGTGTCTACATGGTCCTGAAGCTGTCGATATACTGTCTTCTCCAGGATCTTGGCTAGGAAGGGGAGGCTGGAATTTGGGCGATAGGTTGATGGGTCAGTTGGAGAGGGGGTAGTGAGCTTGGAGATAGGGCATGTAGTGGCAAGCTTGAGAGGTGGGGGCATATAGCCCTGGGTTAGTGAAACTTGGGTTATTTTCTGGATGTGACTTCCCAACTCTTCATTTGCTGACTTGACCCATGTGACAGGGCAGGGATCTGTAGGTGCTGTGCTGGTATTGAGGCTAGATATGGTATGGGTGATTTCTTTCTTTGTGGGTATGTGAAATTCGCTCCATGTAGTGTTAGGGATGGTAGTTACAGGTGTGTGGATTAACTCTTGCGCTAGTTCAGTGCAGGGGAGGGGGGTGTTTAGTAGTTAGGTGTTGTGCGAAGGATTCTGGGGAGATTTTAATCGTTCCAGTGTTGCTTGGATCCTTTGTAAGCATGCGGACTATACTGAAAAGCTCATGAGGCTTGTCTCTTGCTTTGAGGACAAGGTTGGTATGGTGCTCCTGCTTACGTTGGCTGATTAGCTTGTTGTATTGCTCCTGTTTTTCTTGATAGAGTGACCGGGTAGTCTATGTCTTGTTTTTTCTCCATGCTCGCTCTAGCTTTCGGAGGGCTCGTTTGGCCTCTCGTAATGATCCGGAATACCAGGGTGCCGAGTGTCTTCTTGGTTTGCTACTTTGTCGACGGTTAGCTGGCATCTCTGATACTGCAGATAGAGTGAAGTTCCAGTGGTTTATGGCAGCGTCATATGAAATGAAGAGGTATAGGATGAAGGTGAAAGAGGATAGACTTATGAGTCATTTGAAGAAATATTTCTTTATGGAAAGAGTGCTAGATGCATGGAATAGTCTCCCATTGGAGGTAGTATAGATGAAGATTCTATCTGCATTTAAGAAAGCATGGGACAAACACAGAAGATCACTAAAGGAAAAAAAAAGGACTATAGTAGTTGGCATGGAAAGGCAGACTGGATAGGCTGTATGGTCTTTATCCTCCACACCTTGAATATTGTCTGCAATTCTGATTGCCATATCTTAAAAAGGATATAGCAGAATTAGAAAAGGTGCAGAGAAGAGCAACAAAAATGGTAAAGGGGATGGAAGGATATCTTTATGAGGAGATGCTTAAAAGGTTAGGGCACTTCAACTTGAAAAAGAGATGGCTCAGTGTGTTTATTATAGAGGTCTATAAATGAATTAATGAATGGAGTGGAATGGGTAAACGTAGTTAGGTTGTTTACAACATCAAAAAGTAGAAAGACTAGAGGACATGCAATGAATCTACAATGTAACCCATTTAAGACCAATAAGAGAAAATTTTGTTTTACCCAATGTGTAATCAAACTCTGGAATTTGTTACCGGAGGATGTGGTAAAAGCTGTTAGTGTAGCTGGGTTTAAAAAAGGTTTGGACAAGTTTCTGGAGGAAAAGTCCATAAACCATTATTAAAGAGGACCCAGGAAATATACTACTTTCCCTGGTATGAGCATTGTGGAATGTGTGTGCCTTTATAGGAACCTGCTAGGTACTGTACTTGTGACCTGAATTGGCCACTGTTGGAAACAGGATACTGGGTTTGATGGAACTTGGTCTGACCCAGTATGGCATTTCTTATGCTCAAGCTGTATGGCTCCTACAGGAAGCTGCAGTGCCATGGCAAAAGGACGCTACGACACCATAGTTCCATGCAGGAGCCTGACTGGGCTAGCCGGGTAAGTGGCTGGATGTCTGGGGGCCAAGAATTGGGGCACGGCCAGCCTGTCCAGGCCAGGTGCACCTGATTCTGATCCCACGGAATCTACAAGTCCCCGCGGGATCAGAATCAGATGCAATTCTGGCCCATCCGGATTTTGGACGTCCGGACAGGCCAGAGGCGCCTAGATCTGAATTGGCCTCATTGTGTATCTTGATTTTCAGAAAGCCTTTAACAAGACCCTCATGAGAGATTCTTGGAGAAATTAAAAAGCAATGGGATTGGAGGCAATGTATTACTGTGGATTAGGAACTGGTTGAAAGATAGAAACCAGAGAGAGAAAAGGGCAAAATAGCCAATTTTCTCAATGGAGAAAGGTGAATAATAGAGTACCGCCAGTACCCGACCACCACCAACTCCACTCCTGTCCAATCGGGACAGTGGGAGCTGCTCCCGCCCAATCCGGGCGGTGGGAGAGGAGCCGGGAAGGCCCATAAGACGCGGCGTCCCTACCCCGAGGGAGCCGCAGTACCGCCAGCACCCGACCACCACCAACTCCACTCCTGTCCAATCGGGACAGTGGGAGCTGCTCCCGCCCAGGCCGGCGGTGGGAGAGGAGCCGGGAAGGCCCATAAGACGCGGCGTCCCTACCCCGAGGGAGCCGCAGTACCGCCAGCACCCGACCACCACCAACTCCACTCCTGTCCAATCGGGACAGTGGGAGCTGCTCCCGCCCAATCCGGGCGGTGGGAGAGGAGCCGGGAAGGCCCATAAGACGCGGCGTCCCTACCCCGAGGGAGCCGCAGTACCGCCAGCACCCGACCACCACCAACTCCACTCCTGTCCAATCAGGACAGTGGGAGCTGCTCCCGCCCAATCCGGGCGGTGGGAGAGGAGCCGGGAAGGCCCATAAGACGCGGCGTCCCTACCCTGAGGGAGCCGCAGTACTGCCAGCACCCGACCACCACCAACTCCACTCCTGTCCAATCGGGACAGTGGGAGCTGCTCCCGCCCAATCCGGGCGGTGGGAGAGGAGCCGGGAAGGCCCATAAGACGCGGCGTCCCTACCCCGAGGGAGCCGCAGTACCGCCAGCACCCGACCACCACCAACTCCACTCCTGTCCAATCGGGACAGTGGGAGCTGCTCCCGCCCAATCCGGGCGGTGGGAGAGGAGCCGGGAAGGCCCATAAGACGCGGCGTCCCTACGGGCGCGCCCGCGCCTGGCGGGCCCGCGCCTGAGGGCCTCGCCAGAGGGCCCTTTGGCGTGGCCCTTAGGCGGTGGCCATTACCGTGGCCCGGAAAATCTCCACAACGGGCAAGGCTCGAGCTCCCCTGATCGGGTCTGAGCTCGCCAAAAACAAAAATAGCAACACCATCAACTCCAACAGCCTCAACACCCGACAACCATCTCTGATATAGAGGAGACTCAACGCAGCAAACAGCTCAACAGGACAAATACCGGATATTCAAACGCTCCAGCAAACCGGCAAGAAAGAGACTACACTGCTTCAAAACCCCAGGTACTCTTTCACAACATGCCGCCCTTCCTAATACCCATCTACCTTCTCACTCCTCTGCTAACACTGTACCCCCACCCAAGCACACTCAGCAATCCTCTCTACGCAGACACACTGACAGGCACAACCCCTTCCGCACAGACACTGTACTCCCGCCCCACCACACCTACTGACCTTCCATACACAGGAGCCACAGGACTGCAACCCACAAGCATCTACAACACCACGAACAACCCAACACACACACCACACGCCAGCCAAAAGCACCAATCACATCAGTCACCTGCACCTCTCCATCACACTCATAAACGCACGCTCCACCAGGAACAAATATCACATGCTCCAAGACCTGATCATATCTGAGAAGACCGACATCCTATGCATAACAGAAACCTGGCTAACAGAAACGGACACAGTAATAATGAACCAACTGACACCAACCGGATACAGCTTTCATCACTGTTCCCGAACGCACGCAAAAGGCGGAGGAGTAGCCATCATCGCAAAGGACAACCTCCACCTGCGCACCCTCACCTCTGAAACCTCCGACGAAGCAGACATCCTCACCCTCACCAACAAAAACCTCACGATATGCCTGGTCTACAGAACACCCGCTGCAAACTCTGACTTACCAAGGATACTGCACCTGATCTCCGAAAGCATCGACCCCTCAAAGGAACCAATTATACTAGGAGACTTCAATCTCCCATCCCTCCAAGACACACAAACAGAAACATTCCTTAACGCCATGACAGCAATGAACCTATCGCAGATCATAAATGAACCAACACACGAAAAAGGAAACACACTGGACCTCATATTCCTGAACTCCCAGGCATCCACCTCATACAGCAGTCCGACAATCTCACCAGTCCCATGGTCAGACCATTACATCATCCACCTCTCCCACGCATATCAACCAAATACAAACAGAGGATACACCCAACACACACGAAGATTCAAAGCATTCAACAAAGAAGACTTCCTGACGCTGACCCTACCTAATCTACTTATGAACTCAAATAACCTTGATGACCTCATGGACAACTGAAACACCACAATCTCCTCAGCATCCAGAGCAACTGTAAACAAGACCAGCAACAAGCCCATCTCCTCAAAGGCCCGCTGGTTCACCCCTGACCTCCGGAAACTGAAAACAAATCTTAGAAGAACAGAAAGAAAATGGAGAAAAAACAAAACTGACAAAGACAAAAAGCAATACCTATATGAACTTGCTGCCTATCACACAGAAACCGACAATGCAAAGAGAAACTACCACACCAAAATCATCACGACCGCTGCAAACAAACCTCGAGAACTCTTCCAAATCGCTAAAAAACTGACAAAGACACCAACCACTTCCGATCAACCCCCAGATATCCCCTCGGATCTCTTGGCCCGACAATACAAACAATTTCAGCAACCTCAACAACCTTACCGCTGCGCTACAGCCACAAGAACATACCCAGGAATCACCATAAACGCTAACTGGACTACATTCAATGACACCTCAAAGGAAGAAATATCCTCCACCATCTCCTGTCTGAACACCACTACCTCCCCACTGGACCCCTGCCCTACCGAATGGATAAAGAAAACCAAGGAAGATCTAAGTACCCCACTAACCCACATCGTAAACGAATCCTTTAAACAAGGATACATGCCAGATGCCCTCAAAACATCAATCATCCGACCAACCATAAAGAAGAACAACCTGGACCCCAAGGACCCCACCTCCTACAGACCAGTGGCAAGCCTCCCCCTCGCCACCAAGATAATAGAAAAGATAGTCCAACACCAGCTCCAAGATCATCTAGACACCAACGACCTACTTGACCCACAGCAACACGGTTTCCGACCACTACATGGAGTTGAGACCCTCATGACCATCCTAATGAACACACTCATCATCGGAACACAAGAGAAAAATTCAGGGTACATCCTGATCTTCCTAGACATATCAGCGGCCTTCGACACAATCTCACACGAAATCCTCATACACAGACTACAAACAATCGGAATCAAGGACACTGTACTCCAATGGTTTAGATCCTACTTAACTAACAGACAGCAACGGATTCGCACCCTCTCCACAACCTCGCCCCCCTACAAACAACTTCAAGGAGTACCCCAAGGATCCACCCTATCAGCCATGTTGTTTAACATATACCTACGTCCACTATGCTCAATCATACGCACCCACAACATCAACTTCCACATCTACGCGGACGACATAATGCTCTACGCACCAATTACAACCACCAACCCAAAAAACGAACAGCTATCAGCCTGCTTCAACGACGTGGCCAACTGGCTACAGGAGAACAATCTATCCATCAACATAAAGAAAACCGAAGCCCTAATAGTAACAAAAGAACCTGACTTCAAACCACCTACCCACCTCAACATGGGAACCACACAAATACAAATCCAGCCTCAAATAAGATATCTAGGCGTCATCATTGATCAAGCTCTCACCTTCAAACAACAAATCAACAAAACCGCTGGGATGATATTCCACAAAGCTAAAACTATCCAACGACTCCGGCCCCTCCTAGAACCTCACGACTTTAGGACAGTGATGCAAGCTGTGACACTCCCTCATCTGGATTTCTGCAACATAATCTATCATGGACTTCCTGCCTCGCACACCAACTCCCTCCGTACTGCCTTAAACACCACAGCAAGGATTATTCAAAATGCAAAAAAACGGGAGCACATCACCCCAATCCTAAGAGACCTTCACCTCCTTCCACTGCAAGCAAGAATCAAGTACAAAGCCATCTTACTCATCCACAAAACTATCCACCAAGCACGGAACACCTCACTACACTCCTTACTGCCTCGACCATCCCACAACAGATCAACCAGACATTCCTCCAATAACTCTATCGTTGTCCCCCACAAAAGAACCAAATCTACACAATGGACCTGCAACAGAGCATTCGAACTTTATGCTCCATCCCTCTGGAACTCTCTACCAAACCACGTCAAGAACAACAACGACATCACATCATTTAAGAAACAGCTAAAGACAATCCTATTCCGTGAACACCTCTCAACGGAAACACCACCATGACCTCACACTTAGATTTTAGCAGAAGTAAATCATGTCCATGTTCACCCATAATCATTAATTGTTGACCCTGGTGATGGCCCCACCCAAAAAGAAATTACCCCTCCCTATGTTACATGTTACACCGCTTTGACCCGGTGAAAAGCGGGATATAAATGCAGTTAAATAAATAAAATAAATAAAAATAAAAACCTCAGGGGATCTGTGCTGGGCCCGCTGCTTTGTAACACATTTATAAATGACCTGGAAATGGGAATAATGAGTGAGGTGATCAGATTTGCAGATGACACAAAATTATTCAAGGTTGTTAAAACACAAGAGGATTGTAAAATATTGCAAGAGGACCTTGATAAATTGGGAGAGTGGGCATCCAAATGGCAGAAGACATTTAAAGTGGACAAGTGTAAAGTTATGCACGTGGAGCCCAATTCCAAAATATGCACGTCTGTCCCTCGGTCACGTCCAAATCAAAAATGGGTAGATTCTTACGTGAGTCCGCAGCCATAGGGATAGACACAGCTGCGGTTCCAGAATAGGGGACAAAGACTTATTTAGAGTGGCATGAACAAAGCACAATGGTATACGAGAAATGGGTATACCTAGCCAACGATTGTATATGTTCTCATGCCCACTGTATTCAGAAATGATAGATGTATTCGATCCTGCCCAACTTTACAATATATCCGGGAATGGTCATGCCTCCTCCGTAATATGTGCATTACCTAAGTTGTTGTGCTCACTGACAGTGTTGTGCTGATGCAAACTACACATGAAAGCTGATGGTACATAAATGTTGATGCATAGTAGATGATATATTCCAGTCTGTGGCATGTCCGGAACAATATAAAGTTAGCTCAGGGCACTCTAGGGTAGTATAAAAGCAAGTAGAAGGTGATATGTGTATCATGCGCTACAATGCATCACAACATACATGGCAGTAGAAGACCCCCTAGTTCTGTCTATTTTGGTCATCTCAGGAAAAAGTCTGTACAATGCTAAGTCAGGATCAGACAAAATTAGAACAGGGTCTCCATAGCTAAATATCAAAACATAGCCCTGTCTGTAATGAGGGACCCTCCGAATGAGAGCAGTCACCAGTGCAAACAATACTAAGACATGCCCAATGGCTCCATCATCGCTCTCTACAAATGTGCAGTCATCCCTATGGTCCAGGTACCGGCCAGCCATTCATGTCCCGCCAGATTTGTGGATGAACACACTAGATCCTTCCGTGCAACACGCAAACACTACACGTACTCTCACTCTCATGTGTAGTCTCAAAAATGCATACTGCATACTTCTGCAAAAAACATGCCCAACACCTAACAGCTACAAATGGTATAATGTTATAGCATGGCAGCCCAGGTCTCCATAACCAGTCACATAATTTTGGCATTTGCATTATTAGGGACCCCTAGATTTGCTCACATAGCACAAGCAGTGCATGTCAGCATTGCCAGAACGAACACTGGGGCACTCCTTAATATTTATGTGGGGGTGTTTCTTAATGTGTCCTCCCCGTACAACCTTCCCTCACCTCTACTTTCTGCTCTGTACAAGTGCATCTTGTGTCTTCCCAGACTGCAGACACACACAGTCAATCTTCTAGCTAGGCTGCATTGCACAGCAGAGCGGAACACTTTCTAAGTCCAGCCTTTATTCCCTCTTTCTGCAGGATTAACTTGGACGTACGCGGGTAACATTGACGATGTACACGGGCCTTTCCAGGATATACTTTATGTGTCTCTGTGGCTGGCCACGCCCCAGTCCACCCTCTCCTGCCCACATTCTGCGATCCCCGTGCTAGCGCCGTGTATGTGCAGGGTCGCATGGTTTCGGAATATGGTTCTAGACGTTTTCACGTGTCACATGTCTATCCCTCACATCTAACCAGCTTATTTGGGTTCTGGGATGACCCCCTTAGGGAAGAACAATCCAAACTACAGTTATACAATGCAAGGTTCCACATTAGGAACCACCACCAAGGAAAGGGATTTAGGTGTCATCGTGGATAATACGTTGAAATCCTCTGCCCAGTGTGCAGCAGTGGCCAAGAAGGCAAATAGAATGCTAGGTATCATAAAGAAAGCAATGGAGAAGAAAACGAAGGATATTATACAGTAATACCTCTGTATCACTCCATGGTGTGACTGCACCTTGAATATTGTGTATAATTCTGGTCACAATATCTTAAAAAGGATATAGCAGCATTAGAAAAGTTACAGAGAAGAGTGACAAAAATGGTAAAGTGGATGAAAGGATATCCCTACAAGGAAAGGCTTAAAAGGTTAGGGAATTTCAAGCTGGAAAAGAAACAGCTGAGGGGAGATATGATAGAGGTCTAGAAAATAATGAATGGAGTAGAATGGGTAAATGTGTATCGGTTTTTATCCCTTCAAAAAGAAGAAAGACTAAGGGACACGCAATGAAGTTACAATGTAGCACATTTAAGACTAATATTTTTTCACTCAACACGTAATCAAACTCTGGAATTCGTTACCAGAGGATGAAGTAAAAGCTGTTAGTGTAGCTGGATTTAAAATAGGCTTGGACAAGTTTCTGGAGGAAAAGTCCATAACCGGTATTAAAGAGGACTGGTGAAATCCACTGCATACCTATTGGACAAGCAGCATGGAATCTGTGTACCTTTTGAGAACTTGACAGGTATATGTGATCTGGATTAGCCACTGTTAAGGATACTGGGCTTGATGGACCCTTGGTCTGCCCAGTATGGCATATCTAAAATCAGAGCTTGTGAAATTGGGGACAGATTTGCATGCAGATATGTTGGAGCTGGGCCACCACATTGAAACTGTAGAGCTGAAGCATTGTATACACATGAGAAGCAGATGGAGGATTTACAACACTCAAATTTGGAACTTTCTGATAAGCTGAAGGATTTGGAGGATTTGGAAAATGGGAGCTGAAGACATAATCTACATTTTAGAGTCTTGCCGGAAGTCCTGGAGTATATGGACTATGAAAAGTGGTTCAGGGTATCTGGAAGCAGCTCCTCAGGACTGGTGAAAACCTGGAAGCTTTGGTTCTGCATATCAAATGGACCCATCATGCTTTGGGGAATCCATGTTCAAGCCAACTGAGAGATATTATTGCATGTTTCAGGAAGCATAAGGATAAAGAGAATTCTTGCTAAAGCAAGGGCAGAGACTGATATAAAATGAGACACATGTTAGATAGCTTTCTTTCAAAACCTGTCTGCAACCACGCTGTGATGATGGCATGCTCTTCCTGATGTTACCACAAAATTGTGAGGTGAGAAGATAAGGTACAGATGGCTATACCCATTTGCAAGGCAAGGCCTTCACGTATAAGGGGAAATCCTTTGAAATTCAGAACAATGAGGATGCTACACAGGTTTTTGAGCATTTAGGACTTGCTGGAGTAGAGCTACTATGTTCAACGATGGCTGCACCTAAGGATATCCCATGATGGCAACGCATGTCGATTCCCTTAGATAGCCCCTTCATTGATCCCAGCATGGAATGGAGACTGACTTTAGAAACCTTTATCTTTTGTTATATCAGGCATAAGTTTGAACTTTGGGTCTGTGATTGCTTGTTTTGGCTGTGTGGGGAGCTGAGATTTATGATGTGATGGTATATGAATGGGATAGGGGAGCGAGAAGAGCAATGTCTGAATGGGAGACTGGCACATAGGGTGTATAGTGCAGGGATATGTGTGATTAGTAGCTTGCATGAATGTTGGGAGAGTGTGGGGGTCACCTTCTCCAGGGATGATCTGTAGGGAGGGTACTGGCAGGGGTTGAGCATTGGAAGGGGAGGGAGGGGTAAGGAGGGAAAGAACGGCTAGTTTTAGGATTGATATGGTGGTAGTCTTCCATAGAATCATATCTGCAAGCCTGTGAATATTTTTTTCCTTTTTTCACAGTTTTATATCTGTCACAAAACTAACGTTTGTTTCTATAAATGCTAAGGGCCTCAACTCATCCTTCAAGAGATAATCCTTAGTCATGGAGGCTTTGAGATATACTGTAAAACCTCAATATGTTTTGTTTAAGAAATTAATTTTCTTAAAAAGAGCAGAGTAGGTTTTGTTCTCCTAAGATCCCCATATGCTTCTTTGCTTCTAATCAATTAGAGAAATAAAAGGCGGGGTGGATATATTATTTTCTAATATTCTCCAACCTGATACTTTTGAAAAGATAGATGATCTGACGGGAAGAGTTTTGGCCTTGAGGATTTCATTGTGTTCCAGTATATATCATTTGGTCCACATTTATGCACCTAATGTCCAACAGGCAACATTCTATGTACACCTGGAAAGTCAATTGGTCAATATGGATGAGGGCCTTCGGATTGTAGGAGAGGATTTCAACATCACTCTGACCCTGAACCTGGATGTCTCATCACCAGGGGTGCAAAGGAGTGCTGATAGGCAGGCATTAAAGTCCTTGAGTACTTGGGTGTTAGTTGCATCCATGTACTAAGGGCACGATATTCAGGGCAGGCTATGTGCTGCTACGGTGCATAGCTCTGCCCACTGACCCATAACCCCGGATATTCAATGCTGGGGTCATATGTGGCCCTGTCATTGAATATCCGGGGTTTGCCGCACATGCCAGAAGCCGCATTAGGTAACTGGGCAGCAATGATAGTGCATGCAGCTTGGTTAGCTCCTGCGCTGAAAGATAGGTGAGGGTTTTTCTTGCCTATCTTCTTGGTACAGATCACTAACCGGGCAGCATGCAATATTGCTGCTGCCTGGTTATCGCTTGTCATCACCTCTGCTCCGCCCCGGAATGCCCCAACATGCCCTGATGCTAACCGGATAGCATCAGGATGCGTAGAGGAGTTAGAAGGGGATATTCCATGGCACTAACCGTGAAAGTGTCATTGCCGATTTAAGGCATTTACACGGTTTACTGGACCGTTTTTATATCCTACTCAATACTTCAGAAATTTACAGTTGTATCGACTATTTGCTATTGGATTATGCTCTGTGTCCAGTGGTTGAGGAAACTGAGATAGCAGATAATATATGGTCAGATCCTACACCCATTATGGCGGCATGGAGGCCCAAGAAATTGCAGGTGGAGGTTCATTTCTGTAAGCTGAATACAAGTTTATTAGACATACCTAAAGTTGTAAAGAATATGGAAAGAATCATTAGGGAATATTTTGAAATTAATGTAACTTCTGATGTGAGACTAGGACACCTTTAAGGTGATGATAAATGACCACCTTCTTCAATGGGCGAACAGTGAAACCCCCCCCAAATCTCTCAGCTATGAACGTTTATTGAACAAATATGGAGCGTAGAGGAAGATTTGCTAGAACATTGAGACTTGGCTAAGGAGTAGCAGTTGCTTTCATTAAGGGGCAGTTGAAGACTTTATGGGCTGACACTATTCACTTTGATTTAGCTCAGGTTAAACAAAAAATGTTTAAAGAAGACAACCATGGAAATTAAGGGGAGTTGTTGATAGAGGTGCAGCAGTAAGATGCCAGTTCACAAAATTTTATCAGCATTTATATTCTTCTGAACCGGATGCTGTTCCTGATGAGATAGGGGCATAATTAACTAAAATTTCTCTACAACGTTTGTGCAAAGAGCAAATGTTAGCATCAGATGTCTTAATTAAAGAAGGAGAAGTGATGATGGCCATCAAGGACCTTAAAACCAAAAAATCACCTGGTCTAGATGGTCTTTCCTCAAAATTTTATAAGCATTTTGCATATTTGCTGCTACCCTGGCTGATTGACCTTGCCAATTCTGTGTTTCAGGGTGAAGAATTACCCACTTCTTTGGTGGAGGTGGGACATTTCTTTTATTCATAAACCTGGTAAAGAGCTAGTGCACTATGCTTCATATTGCCAAATTTCTCTGTTAAATTTAAATGTGGAATTGCTTGCTAAGATTTTGGCTAATCACTTGAACCGGGTTATAGTGGACTTGATCCATGAGGACCAATAAAGCTGTATCTGGCAAGTTAGCTGGAGATAATGTGTGATGTCCAGTAAACCTTATCTATCGGTCCTTTTGTCAACAAATCCCATTGGTCTTACTTGTGATCAATGCAAAATAAGTATTCAACCATATGGAATGTTACTTTATGGTAGTAGTTGTTAAACATGAAGGGTTGGACCCATATTTTTTGAAGTGGGTTGGGGTTCTTCACTCTGCTTTGTGGGTGAGAATATAGATGAATAGATCTATTCAGGAATCTTAACTTTGGGGCATGGAATGAGGCAGAGTTGTCCTCTGCCTCTGCTGCTATTTGCATTGGTGATAAAACCCTAGTTCCAGATTTTAGCATTGCCAGACTCTTGTGGACTGAAGCTTGGAGGCGACAAATATAAAATTTCTCTCTTCACTTTAACAGTGGCTCATCCATTACAATCTCTTTCTGCAATTACGTGGGAACTGGTCCTCCTACTCTGCTCATCAAGAATGTCTCATCAATATCGCCACATGGCTCCAAAAAACCAACCTGGAAATCAATTACAAGAAAACAGAAACTCTCTTTATAACAAAAGACAACACCTTCTCCCCTCCAACGACGAACCCTGAACAACACCCAAGGGAAGGTCAAGACTGACGTTAAATACCTTGCAGTCACCCTAGATCAGCACCTCTCCTTCAGACCACAGATAAGCAAAGTCACCAGAGCAGTATACCTGAAAAGAAAAACCTCGTAATGCCTCCGGCCGCTCCTTGACCCAACAGACTTTCGGTCTTCATTTCAAGCTATCATCTTACCACATATTGACTACTGCAATGCAATATACCAAGGCCACCCTCAAACCACACTGCTCCCCCTACAGACCTCCCTCCCCACATCTGCACACATTCTCCAGGGAGCAACCAGACAGGACAACATTACACCCATTCTCAAACAACTCCACTGGCTACCACTACACAGTCGGATAAAATATAAAGCCCTCCTCCTATCCCAGAAAGCCATCCATACCGATTCCTCAACCCACCTGCACTCTCTTCTGGAAACCCTGCAACCCAACAGATCAAGGCAAACCTCTACCAGGAACACACTAGTCATCCTCTATGCCAGAACAAAATATAGCCATCAAGCCTGTGAGCACGCCTTCCAACTCTGAGCACCATCAGTCTGTAACATGATACCAAACCTCATAAGAAACATCACTGACCTCATAAGAAACATCACTGACCTCAGCAGCTTCAGGAAACAACGAAAGGCACATCTTTTCTCCGAGCACTTCAACCCAACCATATAAATCTCAGCAGAAACAACGTCCACCTACAGCTCAAGATACAATATACGATAAATGCCCTTATAACCAATACCCCCAGAAACTGTAAATATGTATATAGCTCCTTACCCCTACCTACTCAATCACATGTTGTACATAGTTAGATGTTACATTGTTACATTGTACCATTAAATGTTTAGTTTCATGTGCACTGTTTTGATCTGGTGAAAGGCGATATAGAAATCCAGCTAAATAAATAAATAACACTGAGTTATTTGAGGTAAATCTGAGCTGATATTACAGGGCAGCCCAGTTGCAAACAGCTTTGAAATGGTATCACCACCCACATAAGAGTGGATTCGGAGTGAACAAGTGATATTGGGACATACTGTAAGACTATAGAGCCCTACCTTTGGACACAGGGCAGGAGGTAGTAGTAGTAGTGCCCTGGTGATAACTGCAGCTCAATGCTGGGGCCAACAGCCTGACTCTCCATGCATCTTTGGATTGTGGAGCCTGTGTGAGTGGGTGTTTGTACCCCTGTTCGCCGATGCTTTGGGCTTTGCACATGTTGCTGTTGTATCTGCATTGTAGGGTAAAACATAGGTGTGTGTTCACAATATTGATTGATGGTCAACTATACAGAGGGATAAATACTAATATATATGGGAAAACCCTCCACGTTAATCTGGACAAGATTCTGGTTTTATGCTTATATGTATGGTCAAGGTGTCAAAGTTATCAATACTGTTCCTATAATATGAACCTGTGGTCTCAGCTCAAAATATTTTGCAATATGAGGCGATTTGCTCCAAAGCTGCAAAAACTCCGATCACATCAATGACCACTCATCTTATCAGGTTCAAAATTTTGATCTTCACTTCTTTTCCGACCAAACAATTTAAAACTAGATTTGAAACCAGAACTTATCTTAGATAATTGAAGCTTTTTTCTGCTTTATGTAGACAGCAATCGTGCTGTGGGTTTACTGCAAGTTGCTTATCATCCCCTATTACATACTGCGTGTTAACGTTACCTAACGATCGTTAACGTTACATAACGCGCGGTCTGTAACGTTACCGCAGTTTAGTAAACATACCCCTATATATGCTACTATTGCACACACTTCCATATCTGCCAATCTGATCAAGAATAGTTGTAAAATCTTATTGAGGTGGTATATGACTTCAAAGAGATTTCTTTATACTGACACCGGAGGGTAAATTTTATGTTGGCAGGTGGGAAGTTTTCTCCACATTTGGTGGACTTGCCCTCTCTTAAAAATGTTCTGGAAGAAATATCAAGATGTCTGTTATCTCTTAACTGGGATTGAACTACCTTTGAAACCTCAGGTATTGCTGTTGTCATTACTTCCTGACCAGGTGGAGCCTGGGGAACATAAGAACATAAGATATGCCATACTGGGTCAGACCAAGGTCCATCAAGCCCAGTATCCTGTTTCCAACAGTGGCCAATCTAGGTCATACGTACCAAGCAGTTTCCCCAAAAGACACAGGTTCCACAATGCTTGTACTGGGTCAAGCATTGATATCCTGGATCCCTTCTTAATAATGGTTTATGGAACTTTCCTCCAGGAACTTGTCCAAACCTTTTTTAAACCCAGCTACACTAACAGCCTTTACTACATCCTCCGGTAATAAATTCCAGAGTTTGATTACACGTTGAGTGAAAAAATATTTTCTTTTATTAGTCTTAAATAGTTTACCCTGTAGCTTCATTGCATGTCCTCTAGTCTTTCTATATTCTGATAACATAAACAATCGATCTACGTTTACCCGTTCCACTCCGTTCATTAATTTATAGACTTCTATCATATCTCCCCTCAGCCATCTCTTTTCCAGGTTAAAGAGCCCTAACCTTTTTAGCCTTTCTTCATAGGAGTATCCTTCCATCCCCTTTACCATTTTGGTATCTCTTCTCGGAATCTTTTCTAATAACGCTATATCCTTTTTAAGATACGGCGACCAGAATTGCACACAATATTCAAGGTGCGGTCTCACCATGGAACGATATAGAGGCATTATAATATCTTTTGTTTTATTTTCTATTCCTTTCCTTATCATACCTAGCATTCTATTTGCTCTCTTGGCCGCTGCTGCACACTGGGCCGAGGGTTTTAACATGGTATCCACAATGACACCTAAATCTTTTTCCTGGGTGGTAGTTCCTAATGTGGAACCTTGCATCGTGTAACCATAGTTTGGGTTGTTCTTCCCTAGGTGCATAACTTTGTACTTGTCCACATTAAATTTCATCTGCCATTTTGATGCCCAGTCTTCCAATTTATCAAGATCCTCTTGCAATTTTCCACAATCCTCTTGGGTTTTAACAACTTTAAATAGTTTTGTGTTATCTGCAAATTTGATAACCTCACTCATTATTCCCTTTTCCAGGTCATTTATGAATATGTCAAAAAGCAGCGGACCCAGCACAGATCCCTGAGGTATACCACTATTCACCTTTCTCGATTGGGAAAATTGGCCATTTAGCCCTAGCCTCTGCTTTCTATCTTAACCATTTCCTGATCCACAATAGTACACTGCCTCCTACCCCATGACTCTTTAGTTTTGCCAAAAGGCTCTGATGAGGGACCTTATCAAAAGGCTTTCTGAAAGTCCATATACACTACATCAACGGACTCACCTTTGTCCACTTGTTTATTCACACCTTCAAAAAAACATAACAGATTAATAAGACAAGATCTTCCTTGTCTAAAGCCATGTTGGCTGTCTCCCATTAGGTCATGACTATCTACATGCTGAGTAATTTTGTTCTTTATGATGGTTTCTACCATTTTTCCCGGTACCGATGTCGGGTTCACCGGTCTGTAGTTTCCCGGATGACCCCTGGAACCCTTTTTAAAATTGGCATTACATTGGCGATCCTCCAATCTTCAGGTATTACGGATGATTTTAATGAAAGTTCACAGATTACTAATAGCAGGTCTGCAATCTCATATTTCAGTTCTTTGAACACCCTTGGATGTATACCATCTGGCCCAGGTGATTTGCTACTCTTCAGTTTATCTAATAGTTGTAATACATCTTCCCGATGTATCAATATTTCCTTCAATTCTTCCGCACCTTTAAATACCACTTCAGTCATGGGTAACATCCCTACATCTTCCTCAGTAAAGACCGAAGCAAAGAATTCATTCAGTCTCTCAGCTATCGCCTTGTCGCCTCTTAGTGCCCCTTTAACCCCTCTATCATCTATTGGACCAACTGACTCACAGGTTTTTTGAAAAAGTCTTTATTTCGCATTTTTGCTTCCACAGCAAGCTTCTTCTCAAATTCTCCCTTTGCCTGCCTTATCAATGCCTTGTATTTGACTTGCCAGTGCTTGTGCTGTTTCCAGGTTTCGTCGTTTGACTCTTTTTTCCATTTCCTGAAAGATGCTTTTTTGGCAACAACAGCCTCTCTGACCTCACCTTTAAACCATGCTGGCAGTTTTTTGGACTTCCTTCTGTTTTTCTTAAAGCGTGGAATACAGCTGGTCTGGGCTTCCAAGATAGTATTTTTCAACAACACCCAAGCTTGATGTAGATCTTTAACCTTTACAACTGCTCCTTTTAGTTTTTTCTTAACTATTTTCCTCATTTTATCATAGTCTCCCCCTTCGAACGTTAAAAGGTAGTACTGTGGATTTCCTTAATATCCCTCCTCCACTAATTAAATCAAATGCAATCATGCTATGATCACTATTGCCAAGTGGCCCCAACACCCTTATCTCTTGCACCAGATCTGGTGTTCCACTAAGGACTAGGTCTAATATGGCTTCCCCTCTGGTCGGTTCATGAACCAGCTGCTCCAAGAAGCAATCATTTATTTCATCTAGGAACTTTATCTTCCTAGCAGGTCCTGCTGTGACACTGACCCAGTCAATACCAGGGTAATTGAAATCACCCATTATTATTACTGCGCTGTCACGTTTGTTAACTTCCTTGATTTCTTTGAGCATTTCATCATCCATTTGTTCATTCTGGCCAGTCGGTCGATAGTACACCCCTACTGCCATCGCCATCCCCTTTTTACATGGAATTTCAATCCATAGAGATTCTACAGCAAATTTTGTTTCCTGAAAAACTTTAATCCTTTCTGACTCAATGCCCTCCACCAATTTGATCAGTTCTATCATTACGATATAGTTTGTACCCAGGTATCACAGTGTCCCACTGGTTGCCATCCTTCCACCATGTCTCTGATATTCCAATCATATCTAACCTCTCATTTAGTGCTATATATTGTAACTCTCCCATCTTATTTTTTAGACTTCTAGCATTTGCATACAAGCATTTTAGGGAAGAGCAGATGATTCTCCCATTGCTTGCAGCCCTCAAGTGTGAGCTGGCTAGATGTTGGAAATCCTCTTAAATCCCAGACTAGCAGAGGCTTATGCAGAGAGAATGTGGACTGTGGTTTATTGTTTAGTAAACTTACCACTATAGATACATACTGGCAGAAGTGAGATGTTTATTAGGTTTTGGATATAAGGGATATGCATTTGAACATAAGAACATAAGAACATAAGATATGCCATACTGGGTCAGACCAAGGTCCATCAAGCCCAGTATTCTGTTTCCAACAGTGGCCAATCTAGGTCATACGTACCTAGCAGTTTCCCCAAGGGACACAGGTTCCACAATGCTTGTATTGGTTCAAGCATTGATATCCTGGGTCCCTTCTTAATAATGGTTTATGGACCTTTCCTCCAGGAACTTGTCCAAACCTTTTTTAAACCCAGCTACACTAACAGCCTTTACTACATCCTCCGGTAACAAATTCCAGAGTTTGATTACACGTTGAGTGAAAAAATATTTTCTTTTATTAGTCTTAAATAGTTTACCCTGTAGCTTCATTGCATGTCCCCTAGTCTTTCTATATTCTGATAAGGTAAACAATCGATCTACGTTTACCCGTTCCACTCCGTTCATTAATTTATAGACTTCTATCATATCTCCCCTCAGCCGTCTCTTTTCCAGGTTAAAGAGCCCCAACCTTTTTAGCCTTTCTTCATAGGAGTAGCCTTCCATCCCCTTTACCATTTTGGTGGCTCTTCTCTGAACCTTTTCTAAAATCGCTATATCCTTTTTAAGATACGGCGACCAGAATTGCACACAATATTCAAGGTGCGGTCTCACCATGGAACGATATAGAGGCATTATAATATCTTTTGTTTTATTTTCCATTCCTTTCCTTATCATACCTAGCATTCTATTTGCTCTCTTGGCCGCCGCTGCACACTGGGCCGAGGGTTTTAACATGGTATCCACAAGGACGCCTAAATCTTTTTCTTGGGTGGTGGTTCCTAATGTGGAACCTTGCATCGTGTAACCATAGTTTGGGTTGTTCTTCCCTAGGTGCATAACCTTGCACTTCTCCACATTAAATTTCATCTGCCATTTTGATGCCCAGTCTTCCAATTTATCAAGATCCTCTTGCAATTTTCCACAATCCTCCTGGGTTTTAACAACTTTAAATAGTTTTGTGTCATCAGCAAATTTGATAACCTCACTCGTTATTCCACTTTCCAGGTCATTTATGAATATGTCAAAAAGCAGCGGACCCAGCACAGATCCCTGGGGTACACCACTATTCACCTTTCTCCATTGGGAAAATTGGCCATTTAGCCCTACCCTCTGCTTTCTATCTTTTAACCAGTTCCTGATCCACAGTAGTACACTGCCTCCTATCCCATGACTCTTTAGTTTTGCCAAAAGTCTCTCATGAGGGACCTTGTCAAAGGCTTTCTGAAAGTCCAGATACACAATATCAACCGACTCACCTTTGTCCACCTGTTTATTCACTCCTTCAAAAAAACATAACAGATTAGTAAGACAAGATCTTCCTTGTCTAAAGCCATGTTGGCTGTCTCCCATTAGGTCATGACTATCTATATGCTGAGTAATTTTATTCTTTATGATGGTTTCTACCATTTTTCCCGGTACTGATGTCAGGCTCACCGGTCTGTAGTTTCCCGGATCACCCCTTGATCCCTTTTTAAAAATTGGTGTTACATTGGCGATCCTCCAATCCTCAGGTATTAGAGATGATTTTAATGATAGTTCACAGATTACTGATAGCAGGTCTGCAATCTCAAATTTCAGTTCTTTCAACACCCTTGGATGTATACCATCCGGCCCAGGTGATTTGCTACTCTTCAGTTTATCTAATAGTTGTAAGACATCTTCCCGATGTATCGATATTTCCTTCAATTCTTCCACACCTTTAAATACCACTTCAGTCGTGGGTAACATCCCTACATCTTCCTCAGTAAAGACCGAAGCAAAGAATTCATTCAGTCTCTCCGCTATCGCCTTGTCGCCTCTTAGTGCTCCTTTAACCCCTTTATCATCTAATGGACCAACTGACTCTCTCACGGGTTTTTTGCTACGAATGTACTTGAAAAGGTCTTTATTTCGCGTTTTTGCTTCCGCAGCAAGCTTCTTCTCAAATTCTCTCTTTGCCTGCCTTATCAATGCCTTGCATTTGACTTGCCAGTGCTTGTGCTGTTTCCAGGTTTCATCATTTGGCTCTTTTTTCCATTTCTTGAAAGATGCTTTTTTGGCAACAACAGCCTCTCTGACCTCAGCTTTAAACCATGCTGGCAATTTTTTAGACTTCCTTCCACTTTTCTTAAAGCGTGGAATACAGCTGGTCTGGGCTTCCAAGATAGTATTTTTCAACAACACCCAAGCTTGATGTACGTCTTTAACCTTTGCAACTGCTCCTTTTAGTTTTTTCTTAACTGTTTTCCTCATTCTATCATAGTCTCCCTTTCGAAAGTTAAAGGGTAGTACTGTGGATTTCCTTACTATCCCTCCTCCACTAATTAAATCAAAGGCGATCATGCTATGATCACTATTGCCAAGTGGCCCCAACACCCTTATCTCTTGCACTACATCTGGTGTTCCACTAAGGACTAGGTCTAATATTGCTTCCCCTCTGGTCGGTTCATGAACCAGCTGCTCCAAGAAGCAGTCATTTATTTCATCTAGGAACTTTATCTCCCTAGCATGTCCTGTTGTGACACTGACCCAGTCGATGCCGGGGTAATTGAAATCACCCATTATTATTACTGCACTGTAACTTTTGCTAGCTTCCTTGATTTCTTTGAGCATTTCATCATCCATTTGTTCATTCTGGCCAGGCGGACGATAGTACACCCCCACTGCCATCGCCTCCCCCTTTTTACATGGAATTTCAATTTCAATTGTGAGTGCACATTTGGTTTGTTTGGGTGTCTAAACATTTAAAGGGCATACAAATCATCTTTACCTGTGTAGAATGGATTTGTGTGCTTAAAAAGGTTCCAGCACAGACATAGGACACATCTAAAAAATGAATAGGTGAAACAAACTGAAAGAGAGCCTGAAAAATGAGAAAATGAATTAGAAAGAAACATGACTAAACTTTTATTAGCCATTCATTGGCTATTCAGCTGAGATTTTAAGTTCACTGTAAAAGACTCACTATTCTGAGCTGGTGTTTTATGTCTGGGGTTTAAGTTGGGCTGTCTGGGCACTGCTAATTGGCCATTTAAGACAGTCTGGCTTCCTGTAATATATAATCTCTTACAGAAGACTTCTATATCCATCTGACAAACTCTTGCCACTAACCTCCAATATCTCTTTGTCACAATCACCTTCCTCTTCAAACTGCTTGTCTTGTATCCCTCCTTCACTTTTCCATGGCAAAGTTCTCAAGATTAATCCCGAGCTGAATTCTAGGCCTTGACCTCTGCTGCTTCATTTATTTATTTATTTTATTTAGCTGTATTTATATCCCGCTTTTCACCAGGTCAAAGAGGTCAATTGGGAGATACATTTAACACGAGGGGATATGACACACATACGCTAATACTTACAGGGAACATGGGCAATGGAGGGTTAAGTGGCTTGCCCAAGACCACAAGGAGTGCCTATAGGACTAGAAATCCCAGTCCCTCCAACCTGAGATTGCTGTCCCCAGGTGGGACTTGAACCCCCGGCCCTCCGGCCTGAAGTACCTTGTCCTAACCACTGTCTCATTCCTGTCTCTTTCCTTTAACCCCTGCCATCCTTTCTTTTTCATCACATGAAAACGTTACTTAACGATCGTAGACGTTCCGTGGCATGGTAAAATGCCGCAGAAGGTGGAGAGAGGGCGGAGAGAAAGGGTCAATGGGCGGAGTGTGGGCGGGGAGAGGCTGCATTCACACTAATGCGCTGATCTGAAGAGCTGAATCCTAACGCGATTGAAAACCTGCCGTTAGTATTACATCACATGAGAGAAATACTATATAGCACTATTGGGGAACCTAGCCATGCCGTGGTCACTGCTCAGTCAGGGTGAGAGTGACCTCCCAGCAAGACATGCTGTGGCCACCCTGTCCATGCAGGTGGTGGCCGGCCACTACAATGTCCGAGCCATTGCCCTATGCTATGTACAGATGGATCCAGGCCAGGCCATCCTATCCTGGCTATTCCCACAGTACCTTGCCCTTAGAAGTATAACTGATATTTTCAGTGACTCATTTTCATCGCTGAATGTCTAAACTTCTATCCTGCCTTCAGCCTCCCCAAATCATTCATTTTTATGGGCATAAAATGCTGGCTGTTTTACACATCAAAGGCTCGAAGTATATGTAGACCCTCTGCAGTTTTAGAAAGTATGTATGTGATCAGGCCATAAGTGTTTTGCAAGTCTGACGTTTCTTTCTTGATAACATCAACAAAATCTATCCCTTTCTTTGTGAACACACTAGCAAAGCCTTTACCCACTATCACATCATCTCCCACTAAGACTCCTGCCATCTGTTTCTCACAGGTCTCCTAAATGGACTTTCTCCACCATGGTCTATTAAAAATTCAGTGTTCTCCAATGTTGTTAGGGTCACATAACTCTTCTCGCATCACTATACTGGTTCCCCATTCGCTCCCATATACCATTCCCTCTCACCTGAAGTGCATTCCTTTTACAGCATCTCATCAACTCTCTTTTCAACTCGCATGCCTTCCTTGTGAATTCAGTTTATTGAACAAGCTGTCCCCATCTGTGCCCTTCTTATCACCACAAACTCCTCACTCTACTTTCCATCCTGCTCCATTGTGTGCCTGAAATAGCTTTCTTGAGTTGGTGCATCATGCCCCTTTCTCAGCCATAATCAAATCACACCTGATCCCTGGATAAATACGATTGGCTGGGCCTATTCAATGATTATCTGGATAATGCCACTGAGGATCATTACTGACCACTCTGGCACTACCTGTATAGTAGTGGGTAGAGTGGGGGTGGTCTTGGAAGTTATCCAGAAAGCATTGACATTCAGCCCACTATTCAGATTACGGTCTGGATCACTTTGAAAATGCAATGTGTGCCTTTGAGTGAGTCCTGACTCCTGGCAACCCAGCAGCTCCTGGGTTTTCTTGGCAGTGTCACTGGAAGTAGATTGCCAGGCCTTTCTTCCAAAGCAATGGAGGGTTAAGTGACTTGCCCAAGGCCACAAGGAGTGCTAGTGGGAATTGAACCCTGGTTGCTTGGTTACCAAGCCAGTGTTCTAACCACTAGGCTACTCCTTCACTCCTGTGGATCACTTTAGGATAGCAAAAAGCATTTCAATGTCTTAGAGTGATCCAGATAGTTAACTGGATAAGTGGGCTTAATATCGCCACGACCTGGTTAGTGGAAGTGCTTGTTGTTCTATTGTAATATTTAGTGTTGGCCTCAATTCAGGTGCTGGTGCAAATTTTTTTTTTTTAGTGCCATCAAGTTGGTGTTGACTCACAGCAACGCAGCTATCTCTGTGTTTTCTTGGCAATGTATCACTGGAAGTAGACTGCCAGCCTTTTCTTCCAAGGCAATGGAGAGTAAAGTGACTTGCCCAAGGTCACAAGGAGTGCCAGTGGGAATTGAACCCTTGATCTGCTGGGTACTAGGTAGTTGCTCTAACCATTAGACTACTCCTCCACTTGGCTGGTGTTGAATACCTGAGTTTTTTTTTTTTTTTAAACTTTTATTTTCATTTTACAACAAGCAAAAAGAAACAACACACCAAAGGAAACAAATACAAGCATACAATAAGGAAAAAGCAACCCCAATTACCCCCCACCCCTATGCTTCTTCTCTAAGCTGATAAGTATCATCATATAAGCGCTTACAAACAACAGTTATTGTACATCAAGCAAACAGAAATAGTATCTACGATACAGAATGATCATGTGACAGAGATTAACACAGATTTAAACAGTCAAATGAGAGCATTTAGCAGTTTGAACATAGTCGTTGAGCATCTTCCATTTAGACAAGTGGTGGGGGGTCTGAGCGGAAGAGGCTGACATACGAGGTATTTGCTCATATTTACTGTAGAGACAGACATGATTCCACCATTCATTGGGGCTCAGATGGGAGCTATTTTTCCAGTATTTCGTAATTAGGGAAATAGCTATGCCCAGCATAAAGTCTAAAAGGAAGTAAGCCGATTTGGGAAGAGAGGGGATCCCCGCAGCTGAGCGGAGTCCCACTATCTTCCAAGAGAGGGGCTCCTGAAAGTGCAAAATAGATTGAATACGACCCCAGACCCGACTCCAGTAATACTGTAATGCGGGGCATTCATACATAACATGAGTTAGTGAACCAATGGCCGCATGGCATGTCCAGCATCTATTGCTCTGGGTGGCGTTCCATTTGGCTAACCTGTCAGGAGTATAGAAACAGCGGTGGGCTAGAAAGAAAAGTGTCTGAGTGAGTGAGGCGGATCGAGAGACCCGTGTCACCTTGCTCCAGACTAGGCTCCATTGCTCCGGGGTCAAAGTTACATGCATTTCCCGCTCCCAGGATTTCTGTGCTGTAGGAGGGCCTCTATTTACAGTATTACATAAAGTTTTGTAAAAGTTAGATGCCACACCCGATGAGCTCCCGATAGACCGGATTATCTCCGACAATCCTTGGGTATGGGTTTCCGATGGCGGGGGCACCTTAGCACTCCGAAGACAATGCTGAAGTTGCACCAACTGAAAGTAGTGTTTCGCTGGGAGACCAAATTCAAGTTGTAATTCGCTAAAAGTTTTCCAGCGACCATCATAGAACAGTTGATTAGGGATCCAAATGCCCCTAGTGTACCAGGGGCTCCACGCCATCGGTTTATTTTGTATTTGAAATCGAGCATTGTGCCAAAGCGGGAGCCTATCTAGCGGACAAAGTCGGGGGTCTAGAGATTGCTCAAGGGTATTAAAGGCACCTAAAGTGTCTAAGAGCATTGGTGGATAGTGGGAGTCTGATGGGAGAGTCATACCAGGGAGATAAGTAAGAGGAATTGGTTTACAAAGGTCCTCCTCTATATCTAGCCACACAGGTCTACTCGGTGTGAGGTCTTCCAGCCAACGAGCGCCTTGTTTGAGAAGAAAAGAATGGTGGTATTTCAGGAAATCAGGGAATCTGACACCACCATTTTCTTTATCTGCTTGTAACTTATGTTTCGCTATCCTAGGTGTCTTGTTTTGCCATAAGTATCTAGTCAGAAGACCCTCTAAATCTTTATATGTACGTCGAGGTAGGAGACATGGCAGCATTTCTAAAATGTAGTTCACTTTGGGAACAATCATCATTTTAATGGTTTCTAGGCGGCCCCACCAAGTAAGTGTTAAAGGAGTCCAGCGTTGAGTAAGCGCCCGGACCTTAGAGGTTAAGTCTTTAGCATTAAAGGTGATGGTGTCTTCCAAAGGAGAGCAGTAGTGCACCCCAAGGTATTTGACCATGCGAGGTTGCCATAAAAAGGGAAAGGATTGCATATCTGCCTGATGGATCAGAGGATTTAGTGGAAAGGCTACCGATTTAGTCCAATTTATCTTATAGCCCGAGAGTTGTGAGTAGTTACCAATTTGCTCTAGGACAGCCGGCACTGAGTCTAGGGAGACAAAGAGCATAAGGTCATCAGCATATGCTGAAATTTTGATTTCCCTATGAGAGAAGGGGACTCCATGAATATCCTTGGATTGCCGGATTAGTAAAGCTAAGGGTTCGAGTGCGAGATCGAAAAGAAGTGGAGACAGTGGGCATCCCTGGCGAGTACCGCGTTGCAGGGGAAATGGCTGAGACTTTAAAGCATTAGCACAGATACTAGCTGTAGGCTGTGCATACATGGTTCGGAGACAACGGAGAAAGCCTTCTCCGAATCCGTACCAGCGGAGAGTTGCAAACAAGAAGGGCCATTCTAAGCGGTCGAAGGCCTTCTCGGCATCAAGTGAGAGGCCAACCAATGGTCGATCAAGATTAACTGCGGCAGTCAGTACATGACATAGAGTCCTAGCATTATCAGCAGTTGATCTACCGGGAATGAAACCGCATTGATCTGGGTGTATTAAAGTAGACATCTTGTCGGAGAGCCGGGTGGAGAGAATAGTGGCAAATATTTTATAGTCTGCGTTTAGTAGGGAAATTGGACGATAATTAGCCGTTAGTTGCGGATCTCTCCCCTCTTTCTCAAAAACTACTACATTTGCCATTGAGAAGGATCCAGACGGAGATCCCTCCTCGGCCAGAGCAGAATAATAAAGTTTCAAAAACGGAGCTAAGTCAGCGTTAAAAGTTTTGTAGAATTCAGCTGGGAGACCGTCCGGGCCTGCGGCTCGACCTGTGGCACATCTCTTGAGTGCAGATTGAATTTCTGATAAAGTAAATGGTTTGTCCATGGCCTCTCTATCTTCGTCAGATAGGGTCGGCCGTTGTACCCCTGATAGTAGTTGTTCAAATGCTTCTGGCTCGAAGTCACATTCAGATTGATAAAGCCGAGTATAAAAATCACGAAAGAGTTCTAAGATTTCTGTATCTTTAGTGACCAGGCTCCCCCCCGACGGATTGCGGAGAGCGGTAACGCGCTTGGCTTCTTTTTGACCTTTCAGAGCATTGGCTAACAATTTGCCAGCACGGTTATTTTCCCGATAGTACATCCCTTGTTGTGATTCAATATTTTTAGCAGCAGCGGTATATAAAAGCTGATTGTATTGAAAACGAAGGCGTTGTAAGCGAAGTAAAATACATGGGTCAGTACGGGACGTGAGGAGACGCTCTCCAGCTTGTATCTGTTGTTCTAGAATCAGTAAATGTTGCTTTCTTTGTTTCCCCTGTCGAATTTGATAGCTAGTTATAGTTGCACGGATGGACGCCTTGAAACCCTCCCACCAAGCCCAGCTCGCAGTGTCATGGGGTGAATTAAAATGAAAGTAGTCTTGGATAGCGGCCTTTATGTCAACCTGAAAATCTTTTTGGTCTAGTAGGGATCTATCAAAAAACCAAGCACGGGGATGTTCACCTTGCGTAGTGACATGTAATGAGAAAGATATGGCAGCATGATCTGAAATATGGAGAGGATGAATCCTAGCCATGTCCACTTGGGATATCAGTGCTTTGGAGATAAGAAAAAAATCTATTCTAGATTGTGAGTGATGGGGGGCTGAGAAAAAGGTGAACTCTAAGTCAGAGGGGTGAAGCAGCCTCCATATATCTACTAACGCTAGATCTTTCATCAGAGCTGTAAGGGTATCGAGACTCTTGGGTGGACCACTCGTTCTAGGCGGCAGTCTATCTATCAAAGGATCAAGTACTTGGTTGAAATCGCCGCCAAGTATTAATGGAGTATTGGCAGAGGCCTGTGCCAACTGCGCAATACTTGCATAGTAAGCAGGGTTATCCACATTCGGAGCATAAATACAAATACACGTGAATTCACTATCTCCAACCTTAAGGTGTGCACGGGCCCATCTACCCTCCTTATCAGAACTAGTATCCATAACAGTAGCTTGCAAAGACTTCTTAACCAAGATGGCTACCCCACACCGTTTGGAAACGGCGGGAGAGTAGGCAGCCACCATGTAAGGCTTAGCATTAAGTTTCAGTGTTTCAACGGAGTTTAAATGCGTTTCCTGAAGAAACACTAAATCAGCATGTTCATGATTAAGATAGCTAAGGATTTTCTTTCTTTTGATTGGACTATTGATGCCTTTTACGTTCAGTGATAAGATCTTACATAAGGCCATTCAGAAGGGTTAAAAATTCTGAGAAAGAAACATGATAACGCACATAATTGCACAATGTCCCTCATATTAACTGTATATGGCTGTACACATGACATGATAGAAAATAAGCTAATGAAAAACAATGAAGCGCCCCATATAACAAAATAAGCACCGAAGTGCACTAGAGAAGAAGCAGAACCCCAGAAATTACTGGCGACCATATGTCTGCAGGGAGAAACCCCAGAGAAGGCCTAAATTGAAACATATAACCTGTATAGCTGTGCGTGCTCCGAATCCAACCGAGGTGCACATCATGGAGGGAAAGGAGACCAAGAAAGTTATATATAGAAAGAAAGAAAAGTCCAGGCAGTCTCTGTTCCAGGCAGTGATCACCGCGTCGGGCCATTCAAAATGGCGGGCAGATCTGGCGGATTACAGATCCAAGTTGTTGGATTAGCGCATCTGGTCTGCTTCTTTGGAATCTAAAAATGTTGCTAGCAGATCAGGATCTTCGAAGGTTCTAGTTTGGTTATGGAGAGTCACTCTAAGCTTCGCTGGATACAATAGGCCAAAGCGAGCCTGTAGCTGTTGAAGTCTAGGTCGAAAAGCAAGGAGTCTCTTCCGACGGTCAACTGTGGGCTTTGCCAAGTCAGGGAAGAAGGAGACTTTATGACTTTCAAACTCCAGATGATGATTCGCCCGGGCAGCATTTAGAATTTGCTCAACTTGCTGATATCTCAGTAAGCGAAAGATGATAGGCCGGGGGGTCGTCCGATTGAGCGCCATGTTGGTAGGAACACGATGTGCTCGGTCAATTTCCAGATCTCTGTGAAAAGTGATCTTCAGCAAGGAGGGAAGAGTTTTGACCAGGAATTCTCTTATATCTCCTGCTTCCGCCCCCTCCGGTACTCCAATGAGCCTTACATTGTTGCGACGGGCTCGAGTATTGCTATCCTCTAACTCTTTTTGAAGATTCTGTATCTGACGCTCAGCCTTGTCCAGTTTCACCAAGCGCACCGCGTGCGAGTCGAGGACCCCCGCCATATTGTCCTGCCGTAGTGAAAGACCTTCAAGCCGGTCCTGAAGCATACCGAAATCTTCTCGCATGGCTCGGAGCGCTTCTCCGTTGGACTGTACCAGTTCTTTCACACCGCGTATTTCCTCCAAGATCTCCTGTTGCATTTCGGGGTTTTCCCGAAGTGGAACCATCTTTTGTGGGGAAGACAACTCTGTTTTGGAGCGTTTTCCGTGTGAAGAAGAGGGAGACCCGAAGTCTAAGCGCGCTGGTTTGTGGGCCGCCATCCCCCCCGAGGCACCCCGGTAAGTTCGGAGCAAAATATTAAGTTTATGTAGGTATTAAGTCAGGATTCTGAGTAGGCCCCTCGGGAGCTTCAGCGCGAAGCGTCTAACCCGCTGGACATCAGGCTCCGCCCCCCTGAATACCTGAGTTTTATTTAAATGGCTGGTGTTTCATAAATAAAGGCCAACTGCATGGATGAATATCGACCTGTAACTTTTTAAGACTGCTTTTAAATTTCAAGCCCTGGCTCTTTCAGATCATAGGCTTATTGTGGGTAATACTGAAAAGGGCTTAGCCGGTTATCAGGATCTGCTAACCGGCTAAATCCCGGTGATCTCAATATTTAGTAGCACTTTCTGGATAGTACCACTGAATATTGCCACAGACCGTAGGAAAGACGTTCACTTAACGGTAGCAGAGGTTGTGGTAACTATCCAGTCAGAGGTAATATTGAGCTGTTAACCAGATTGCTAAACCGCATAAAATTAGCACAGGTCAATGGGTGTCCTAACTTTATGCGGCTTAGCTATCTGTTTAGTGGCTCAATATCACTGCTGATCAGATAGTTGCTGCAATCGCCAGCGAAACTGTATATTCAGTGCCAGACATCAGATAGGTTCCGGTGCTGAATCTCTGGTTTTATGTTTAATGGTGACAGCCAAGCGCTGTGAAAGCACTGACCACTGTTGCTGAATATCGACCCTGTTCTTTTTAACCATGGTTTCCTCAAAACATACAGTACATGTCTCTTCTTTGTCTTTCCTGTGTATATGACTAAATTTTATGCACCACAGAGCAGGAAAGGTCTCTTATGTATATCTACACAGCACTGTGCATGTGTAGTATTGCTAAAGAAAGGACAAATAGTACTGGTATTAACAATTGTAATGTTGGTGCAGTAAAAGACATTATTACTCACAAGTTTCTAATCAACTTTGATTAAAATTACATTGAAATTCTGCCCAAACTGCCCAAACGCTTTGAATCCATTTTCAAAGCTAAAGTACTCTTTGTCTTCACCACTTCAGCCCGCCAGGCATCCATCAGTAGGATTATGGCTTTAAGATGGGCATTTGCTCTTTCCTTAGAAATATGTCCATCATGTCAGCCAGAGGGCGTTAGTCACCCCTGGCGCTCTAGCCCAGCATTGCACCTACCAAAGAGGAAAAAATATAAAATGTAGCAGGTTAAGTCCTAACCATACCAAAATAAAATAATCATAAAGGTATAACAACTTCCATCTATCTCTCTTCAATGTTTCCCTGCACTGTTTGAGGCTGGTATTGAAATAAATGACAGTGTTTGCATGCCTGCAGCCTGCCAGGCAGACTCTCGACCGTAAATCTTATCTGTGAATTTTCAGAAGGCTTTATGCTCAACATATGATCCTGGAGTGTGTAAAGCAACTCCCCCCCTTTCCTACAGTCCTAATGCAGTTGGCAAAAGCCTTTTGTTTATACCTTTTAGCACGAAGGAGATTAACCCCTAATCCAGTCCCTTCTTCCTCTTCCCTGAATCCTTCCTATGTTCTTGCACACATAAATCTTAATTGTGTCCCTGATTTTTATTATGTTAATTAATCATATTTAGCTCTGTTCCCAGCTGTTGCCATGGAAGAGCCATATGTATGTTACTTTTGGTGAATCTGATAAGTTCAGGAATTCTGATTCTGGTGAACTGGACCCCGGGAGGGGAGGTGGGTAATTCATCATTATTTCCTAAATTCCATATTTCATTATGCTGGGAGCTTGGATCATGCTCATCTGTGCTAAGGATGATTTCCCAGTGTAACTGATTTAACTTGGCAAAATAAAAAACATGAAGAAGGGGCAAAGTACGATGTGCGATCAGAAAGTATTGAGACTTCTACAGTAACACAAGAAGTATAACGCTGACACTTATTGCATTCAGTCTCCTTTCTGATAAAACACACTTCCTCCAGTGTTCCTGCCACTGCTGGGAAAAATTTTGAGATGCCTCTTTCGTTATGTTGTGAAGCTGCTGTGTCGAATTTTGCTTAATGGTCTCCAAGTCATCAAATTTTCTTCCTTTCAGCGGTAATTTCAGTTTTGACAAGAAAACGTCACAGGGTGAGAGGTCAGGTAAGTACGGAGGCCGATGGATTTGCTTGATTTGGTGTTTGGCCAAGAACTGTTAGACAAGATGTGATGCGTGAGCTGGGGCTTTATTGTGATGAAGCAATCATTCACCATTCCTCTGCAACTCTGGCCTCTTACGACGAACTGTATCTCTCAAACGAGTCAGAACTTGGACGTAGTACTCCTTATTGATGGTTTGGCCTTTTGGAGCGTACTCATGATGAACAATACCCTGGTGCTCAAAGAAAACTGTGAGCATGACCTTGACATTGCTCCTCACCTGAAAGGCTTTTTTGGGTCTGAGAGAGTTTGGAATCTTCTATTGTGAGGATTGAGCCTTAGTTTCCAGGTCATAACCATAAACCCATCAGTAATAATCTTTCTGATGAAATCTGAGTCATTTTCAATGCATTCCAATAACTCCCTAGCTGCAAAGGTCAATCTTTTTGGTCAGGGGACAGGTGTTTCGGCACAAATTTTGCAGACCCAAGTCTCATCCCCAAATCGATAGTAAGAATGGACTATACCAATCCAAAATTGATGTCCATGTCCTCAGCATGCTCTCTGATAGTCAATCGACGATTTGAGCATATTGTGACTTATACTGCTTTAACTTTGTCTTCATTCCTGCTCATGGATGGCCTTCCAGAACATTTGTCACTGTTAACACTTTGGCGGCCCTCTTGGAAATGTTTGTACCAATCATAAACTCAAGTATGACTCATGCATTCATTGCCATACATTTGCTGTAACTTGTCATAAGTCTCTTTGCACATATTTCCAAGTTTCTGGTGGAATTTAATGCAAATTCATTGTTCAATTTTTTCACTCATTGTAAATCTGACGAATTGCTTTTACGTGATACCAAACATCATGTGATTATAAAAAGTATTGGTTTGCTGCCACCACGCTACACTCTGCACATGCAGAGCACATAGCTAGATTACCGAATGCTTAAGAGCATCGCGGTGGGACGTATTGTCATATAGCTACACACCAAGTCTCAATACTTTTTGATCATACCTCTTACAATGTTCTTGACAGTGTTCAGACGACATCACTAATTTTTGGTGTGGCTTGCCATCTGTACTGTAAATAGTCATACTGAAGTATGCAACCATAAGCCCATGGTGGCTTATGGCTACAGAATGAAACTGCTCAACTTAGTGTTGTTTTCTAGTGATGGTGAGATCCACCTTATTGCTCGTAATGTGTGAAACATTGGGATGGCTGTGTCTTTAAGTAGACAGTCCCTGCTCTCTCTCTCTCCTGAGTGTTCCCGGCAATCCGCAGTCAACTGTGCCCCGATTAAGATTCCTCTTCATGCGGGGACTGTGCATGACACCACATTGCCATGTCACCTGACATTAGCCTGCACCTGGCATCACATAAGGCATTGCCTAAATTTAAAACAAACCAAAATTCAATCTGTCGCCTATGCCATTTCTGATTGCAACAATAACCTCAGTTCTCAGCTACATGAAGCCACTTTTTAATAATACTTTTCAGCATTAACTGCTTGAAACATTGGGGATAGTTGGTTCCCAAATAGAGATCAATATCTAGACAGTAATAAGAGTTCAGTATGTTTTCTTAAATAATTTCAAGTTTATTTTCATAGCAAATCCCCAGAAACATTAAGTGGATGGCACAGGAATTTGATTGTTTTCTAAAATATATCAGCAAAGTACAGTAGTTTAGCTGTCTTCCAGTCAAAGCTTTGAAATACATCTAAGGTTACCAGAAGTCCCTGATTTTTGGGGATTATCCCCGATTTTGAGGTAGTGTCCCAGATTCCATGGACTATAACCACCTCCTGTCCCCGATTTCAGTGGAGACAGTGACTAAACATATAGCGTTTCCTGCATATCCTTCTAAGGAAGTCTTCTCAATCCTGTTAGGAGAAGATGAAAAATTAACTTATTTTCTGAAAAAAGAGGAGGAATTTTAGAAATATATAGAATTCTTATCTATATGTATAAAATAGTTCAAGCATATATGTATGTATGCATGCACACTTATAACTTCAGAGGGGCTGCTACTGTCTTTTTTAAACTGTTGGAGTTACTGAATGCAACTTAGGCTTGCCATTTCGAAATATATGGGGAATAGATGCTTGAGGAGGGAAGACCCCTGCCCCACCCAACCCAGCTCAGCCCTATCCAAGTGCTCTGCAAAAATCTGGTAGCCATAAGTACATCTCAGTGGTTTCAAATTTCTAGTGGACAACAGAAAAAAACAATATCTACTTAGGCCAACTCATTAACAATATTCATTGTCAACAGTTCAGGCCAGTGAAGGTCCATACATGAGCCTCTAAGTAGTCCAGAGAGAACTAGAAAAAGAGTGTGCTTCAGTGCAAACCTAGGCATATTTAGGCAGCAGCAGGTATGGCAATAAAGGTGGTGCATGTTAGCAGCAAATAATCACCAGGAAAGAGTGTTACTATGGATTATGACATCATCCATATATGCAAAAGCATAATTTTGGTGGGGTCGAAGTACCTGATCCACTAACCTTTGGCAGGTAGCCGCTGCTCCATGCAGTCCGAAAGGCATCCTCTTGAACTGGAAAAGGCCAACGGGGGTGCTGAACGCAGTCTTCGGCTTCGACTCCCTGGTTAGAGGGTTTTGCCAATATCCTTTTGTCATATCAAGGGTGATTAAGTATTGAGCTTGTCCAAGCTGGTCCAACAGCTCTTCAATTCTTGGCATTGGATATGCATCAAAAACTGATATTGCGTTTACCTGCCGGAAGTCAATACAAAATCTTAAAGATCCATCAGGCTTCGGCACCAGGACTATGGGGCTATTCTAGGGACTCTTTGACTCCTCTATTACTCCCATGTCCAACATCTCCTGGACTTGTGCCACTACTTCCTGTCTCTTGGCTTCAGGCAAGCGGTACGGCCTTTGATGAATTAATTTCCCAGGTGGAGTTATTATTTCATGGGCAACCAAATGTGTCTCCCCAGGTATGGGTGTCAACACATCTGGGAATTCTTTAAGCAGTTTCCTAATTTCTTCCTGTTGTACCACTGTCAGGTCCACACCTATTTGGGGCTCTGATTTTTCTTTACAATCAGATACCTGGGGTCCCAAATCTTCCTCTTCATTCACCTCCCTCTCTCGGGCACAGGTGGCAGCTAGGCTTTTAACCCCTTTGACGTCAGTAGAACCAAAGCCTTTGGTTCCACGCTCAGAATTTTCCAGGGATGTGACCTCCTCCACAGGTGGAAAACCCAGTCTCTCACAGATCAATTGGGCAATTCTGTCTCCTGTCTTCACGTGATAATCATTCTGTCCAAAATTAAATAACAGAACTTTAATATTGCCCCTGTAATCGGGATCAATTACTCCCGCACCCACATCGATGAAATATTTAAGGGCTAATCCGGACCTTGGGGCTACTCTCCCATAGCATCCAATAGGTATTTCCACTTGGAGACCGGTGTCAACCAGGGCTCTCCCTTGGCTAGGTACAGTCACATTTTCTATACTGCACAGGTCAAACCCAGCAGCTTGAGGGGTTGCCCGTTTAGGAGCTTGGGCCTTCTCTGTGACCCTATGGTACTTTAAGACGAATGTCTGCTTTGGGGTAGCTTGGTCTTCTGGACGCTTAACCATCTTTTTAGCTGGGGTCTGAGGACTTCCAAATAAAGGCCCGGGAGCTATTACCATTAATCCTTCTCCCTCCTTCTTTCCTAGTCCTTCCACTAGACCCTGTTTAAAACTTGGCCAGTCTCTTCCTAGAACCAAATCAAAGGGTAGCCTAGGCACCACTGCTAACAGGACTTCCTCTTGTTCCCCCAGGCACTTAACCTTTAGCCAATAGGTGGGATATGATGTTGCAGCACCATGAATGCATCTGATGTGAACTTGGCTTTCAGGGGTTCTAGGCATAAATCCTTCTTGGGCCTCTACCCTCTTCCAAAGCCTTTTTGACATCATACTCTGGTCTGCCCCAGAGTCTAACAAAGCATTTGTGGTAATTCCTTGCACATCAACCATCAAAAGAAATCCCTCTTTGGGCTGTTTTAAATCCACACCCATTAAACTAGTGTGTGACTGGCATCCCTTTTCTAAATGTCCCCATTTTCCACATTTGAAACATTTCTTTCCATTCCACTGTGTCATCTGGTTTGGCACAGTACATTTACTTTCAGAAACATTTTTAACTATTTTCTTTTCTGATACAGCACAGCTTGCCTCAGCACCCATCTTCAGAGGGCCACCCATTCTATGGCAAGCCTGCGTGGCTTCCAAGAATCTCTCTGCTAGCATGGTTGCCTCTCCAAGATTTTGGCAATTTTGCTGTATAAGGAAAGTGTGCAAATCTTTAGGCACCGCAGACATAAATTGTTCAAGCATAATAATGTCTAATAACATTTCTACCGTCTTTTGCTGAGGCTCCAACCATTTTACAGCTAATCCTCTGATTCTCTGACTCAGAGCCCTGGGTGTTTCAACCACTCTCAATGTAGTAGCTCTAAACATTCGCCTATACTCTGAAATAGACAACCCTAGGCGATCTCTAATAGCAGCCTTTACATCCTTATAATTCAAAGCCTGGGCTGCTGGCATTGCTCTATAAGCTGCAAGCGCCTCTCCAGTTAAAGAGGCTGCCAGCCTTACTGCCCACTGGGTCTCTGGCCATGCTAATGCTTGTGCCACTCTTTCAAAAGACTCTAGAAAATCATCAACATTATCACCTGGAGTTAGCTTCCCAAAACTAAATGCCCCAATTCCCTGATTGAGTCCCACACTGTCCACATGTGGTGTACCAGTATTTACTGCTGGTCTTGCATCTGGTCCACTTTGGTTCTGCAGTTTAACTAGGGCTTGCACCAGATCAAGCACTGGCCTCTGCTGGTCCATTAAGGCTTTCATAGCAGTGTCCTGAGCCTGCTGTGCTAGCTCCTGTTGCCTGCTAAACTGGGCTGCCATCCACTGAGGTAGTTCCCTTGGATCCATCTTGATCCCTACAAGAAAACACAAAGAAAAAAAACACAGTGCACCACCTTCCAAACAGGTGTTTTTTTCTACTTTTTTTTTTCTCTCAATTACCCCTGTGCCTTACTCCCATCCACCACTAGACATGCCCAGGTACTTGTTACCTTATGCCAGTGATGAATCCAGCTCTGCACAGGGTCTTTTCTTCCTGGAACAGCTACCTCTCCTCCAAAGTGCAGTTGAGGGAAAATCTTTTCTTTCAGCTTTTAAGCTTGAACTGTCTTTTCCTTCAGACTTGAGTTGTAATCCTTTAGCAAGTAAATCCCTTTGCGCAAAAGCAATCCGAAAAACTATGCCATTTGTCAGACGGCTGCCTGGGTGAGAATGTTCACAGTCTTGGCAAGTGCATATATCAATATGATTTGCAAGGGATTGTGGGAAATGCAGTCCATTCACACCAGACACAGCTGCTCACAATAATTAGTTGTGCTTAAGTGTAAAGCCAATAAGATATTTATTTATGGGGTTATTTCTCCCAACACAGATATGCTTGGTAGCACATAAAACAGGATACTTGCTTTCAGTGTTAAACTTAGAAAAACAAAATCAGGAAAACAACAGTTGAACTTGTCAGGCAATCAAAGCAAAAGAATAAAGACCTGGTTGGTAACAAACTGGTCTTTTCTGTAGGCTTTAGCTAATATTTTCTTAGCAGTGTTTCAAACAACAAGCAAAACCCACAAAGAAGGGAAAAACTGTTCTTTTCAGGTTAACCTCTTATATCTTCACACATAGATTCAGAAGTGATTCCCTCAGAGCTCACAAGCAATTAGGTAAGGCTCAATTGCTAGCAGTTACCCAGCTGAAACCCCTTAGCTGGCTTGCTTTCTACTGCGTGGCTCAAATCCTACTTCAGGAGCTTTTCTGAGTAGATTAAAGAACAAGTTTGTATTTCTTTGTGATGGTTGTTGTACTTTGTAACAGAAAATTACCAAAGGAGTTTAGACAGAGAGCAATCCATATATTCACAGCCTGTATCTAAGACCGCTCCCCCTTCTTCAACAATCATGGGTTCAATATCATGGATTGGCACAGAGGAATTTCTCAATGGAGCACTCTCAGGAGAATACTTGTTTCCCTGCTGTCTTTCAAGGGTATAGCTAGGGCATAGATCAGTGTTCATACCTGAGCTTCCATTGCTGTTAGAGTTCCTCTCTAAATAGCCTGGCCAGTATGTAGTCCAGTTCTTATGTCCAGCCTTTCAATCCAGATCCCTGGACACTGGATCTCTCTTCGCATACTTTCTGGCACGGGTCTTAGGGTCCCTTCCACGTGCAGCCGTCTCCCTCACAGGTACCATCTGGAGATTCCTAGCCCTGCAGCACCATTCCTCTGGCTTTCCCCAGTCCAATGGTGTATGCTGGCCTTTTGAATGTCCCCCAGTATACGTACTGCTCTGGACTCCTCTAGACCTCCCAAATGCTTTTCTCTTCTTTCTTCCAAAGGGTTTCTTGCCCTCTCTGTCCGTCCGGTCTGGCTTCTGCTTCTGATGATGATCCTCCAGATGATGAAGCTGTCCAAGATGAGGATCTCCAAGATGAAACTGAGGATGAGGATCAAGATGAGGATATCCAAGCTGATCCTGAGAATGAGGATAATTCTCTGTAGAATAAACTCTACCTTTATTCTGCTTTGATGAGTGCTCCACCCTAGCACAGCGCAGCTGTGCTGAATCAGGCCCTGCCCTTTGAGATGAGTGCTTGGGGATTACCTCATAGCCCTCTTGATTGAACACACGTTTCCCCACTTCAGCTCCTCTAATGGCTGGTGGAAACCTGGTGCATTCTGGGACTGGTAGTCTTTTATGGGAAAATTCTGTTTTCTTATTTCTACCAGAACTGACAGGTTGCTTGTTCAGAGTCACTTCACCTTTTCTATAGCTCCTTCCTGAGCTATGATAAGCTTCCTTATCACAATACCTAGAAGTTTCCCCAAAAGACACAGGTTCCACAATGCTTGTATTGGGTCAAGCACTGATATCATGGATCAAACAGAGAGACTAAAAAGGTCTCAGTGCTATGATGACTCCTGTGAAAACGTGACTGGTTAGGCTAATTTTAGCTAGGATTTGGGGATCAGAATTGAGATGCCGAGGGCAGGATGTGCTCAGTTCTGACGGTTCATAAACACCTACAGAGTCCTCCATGTTTATCTCATTTCAATTTGGAGGAGGAAATAAACTTTGGGGGATAGGTAAAAGCAGCACTGATCCTGGGTAGACAGCTTGCATCTGGGCTGTGACCACAGCCATGCCCTTCTCTTCTGCTGCTTGGGGGGGGGGGGGGCATTCGGGGATGAAGCATCCCCGTTCCCAGCCAACAATTTTAATCCAGATTGTATTTGACATGGCTATGAGGTTACCTCTTCCAGCTTGCCCATCTTTCCTCCAGCAAAGACTCCCTACCCAGGTGTCTAATCTAGTAGATGCATTATATATATTTAACTCATGCCTTTCCAGGAGAAGATCAAGGCAAGTTACATTCGGGTACAGTATCATTTCCCTGCCCCTAACAGGCTCACAATCTAAACTTGTACCTAAGGCAATGGAGGGTTAAGGGGCTTGTCCAAGAGCACAAGGAGTGCCAGTAGGATTTCAGCTCTAGTCTTACTGGTTTTAGGCTGCTGCCCTAACCATTAGGCCACTCCTCCATGCTTTCCTAGAAGTTTCTAAACAGGACCTTTCATTGAAAACCCACAACTTTCTTGTCAGCTTTCTAAAACACTGATAGTTTCCTAATTCCTTAATTAGCAGCATTCTTTCATAAAACTCCTACCTCATTTCAGGATTTGGCATTCCTGCACTAAGCCCATGCATCCCCCTCTTTGTTCCTCCTGTCCATGCTGCTGCCCATCCTCCTCTTTATAGTCTGACTTTTAGCAGGTTTCCAGATTGGATCCAGGTGCTCAGCTACCTTCACGTGTGTTCCGAACTCTAAGTGCTTCCAAGGGCTAGCCCAGGGTTTTCTGCTGCCCCAGGCAGAAGCCCTAGCCATGCTGTCCCCCCTGCATCGAGCCACACCCCCGTGCCCCATGCCATGCCGTGCCACCACCTCTGCTGCCACTGATTCTGTTGGTTGGGTTGTGGAAGATGGCTCGGCGCGGCAGCAGCGGCCCACGGCAGGCCATGTGCTTTGGCACATATGACTTGCCGCTTCTGACCCCCATCCAACACAACTTTCTGCTGGAGGGGGGTCAGAAGTGGCAGGCCATGTGTGCTGAAGCACATGGCCTGCCCTGCCACCCACAGAGGTCTGCCACCCTAGGTGGCCGCCCAGCCTGCCTGGTGTTCAGGCTGGTCCTGCTGCTTCCTCACTACTTCTCCCAGGTTGCCTTTCTCAAATATGAGCTCATTTTTATTAATTCAGGACCCTCAAAGGCACATCTTCCAGCATTACCATGCACTCATTTTCTTTCATATGTTCTCTTGAGCTCTCTCTAGCTGTGAATTGCTGCATAACGAATGGCAGACTACCCAGCATGTTGCATAATCCCAGAAGGGGAATGCATCTCTCCCCATAAAACTTGCAGTGAAGATCTAAGAGATGATTAGACCATATTATAGCAGCTTTTTGAAAGCCAGAAATAGCCCCAAAAATAGTAACGTGATCATGCTGAAAAACTAGGTTCAATGTGTGAACTCTTTCATGTATAGCTAATGGCATAATCTGTCTATACCCCAAAACAGACATCATTTCTGAAAGGTCCACAGACAAAGGATTCACAACTAAGTCCACATGGAGATTTAAGTCCCCTAGAATAATCTTATTCCACAGATCAGACTTAGTAGAGAGAAGTATCCACCAAATCCAAGGGGTCTGGACTCTCCCTTCCCCCCAGAGGGCAATAAATCAACAAACCCAGATCTTAACAGATAAGCAAAGCCTTTCAAAGCCACTAGGGAAATCAAGAGAAAGGCCCTCTTTAAAGAGCTCCAAAAATTTTCTCCACGTTACCTATCCTAGATTTTTGTTCATAAACAATATGACTTGCCCTCAATAATATAAACATATGAAATAAAAATATTCTAGTAACATAGCTAACAAACATAATTGATACCACACTAACTTCCCAAATGAAAAACATTGAACAACGTCAACCCTCCCAGAACCTACAAACCAACATATGAGCATGATCGCAACCAAGCAACGGCCTTTATAAGTTATGGCAAATCGTCCATGTCGTATCCTACCTCCCCTAATACCCATCCCTCCCAATTACCTATCCTCACTTAACCCCACAAATGTACACAACTTAGCTACATGTAAACCACTTTGATTGAAGGAAAAGGTGGTATATAAAACTGGTTAAATAAATAAATAAACACATAAAGTCTCCATATTCATTAGGGCCCACTAAAGGACACATAAAGAGGTAAATCCCCTTTGATGATGTCCCACTACCTTTCTTGAACTATTCCCCCTTCCTATACAGCACTGACCTCTCTTCTCTCCACTCACCCATGAACTCTCTCCCTTAAAACATTCACTGTCTCTTTTCTCCTCTAACCCTGTCCCTTCACTTATGCACTGTCTTCTCCTTTCTTCTTCTAGTACAGCCCCTTCCATTATACCTGCACCCTTTTTTTCTAACACCACCCTTTCCCATAGGCTTCACCCTTCACCCAGGCCTTCTCGCTAGTCCCTCCTCTTCTGATGACAGCTGGACACAGGAACTCCACCAGCCTTTGCAGGCCACACCCTGGCTCTTCTGGCTGATACTACCTGGGGACTCCAAACTTTCACAAACATGTGTAGAGACAAAACATCTCCAGCTGCTTGAATCCTTGACAATACCCTTACCCATACAGCGGAGCTAGTATGGCAAACTTAACTTAAAGCTGTAGGTGGCTTGCTGTGCTGCCTTCACTCTAGGCCCGGTGGCTGTTTTCTCCTAGGCCGAAGTCTCGCAACTGGCATCCTCCTCATGGCTTGAATCTGGGGGTGTATAAGGCTGAAGGTTTGCACCAGCCTTGGGGTCAAGCCTTGCCATTCTTAGAGTCTGATCAATAAGTGTTGATAATGTTAAACCAGGTGAAGAACAAGGCCCACCTAGCTTGACGGTATTTTAATGATTTGGGCAGACTGAATATATTCTAAATTCTTGTCATCTGTAAACATAGTTACAGGATTTCAAACTCCTTCCAGAAGGTGCTACTACCCTTCAAATGCCCATTTCATAGTCACCAGCTTCCAGTTTCCTAGAAATGTAAGCGCAAAGGTGAAGTTTGGAAGAGTCTGTATCCTACTGAAAAAGAACTGTTCATACCCCAGCTTCTGAGGCATCAGTTTCCATTACAAAAGGCAGATAGGGGTTGAGGTGCTTTAAAGCAGGAGTCATCAGAGGTTATGTGATGCAGTGAGCTCAACAGGACGTGGTTCTTTGAGCTCCAGGGCTCCCCACCTCAAAAAAGGCTGAAAATGGAATAAAATGCTGAAATGACCATCGTTAAACATACTGGCTGATACCTGTAAGATCCCTTTGCAAAGTGGGAGCTGAGTGGCTGAGTCCATAACCTCTAAACAACCCAAAAAGACAGGCAGGTTCGACCAAAGCCCTAAGTCCAAGATGGCGGAGCTCCCATCAGTGAGCCCAAGGGGGGCTGCGCTGAACGGCAATCTGATAGAGGATGTGACAGCGGCTATTGTTAAAGCGCTCGATGGCAGATTTCAGGCCTGGCAGACCATATGGCCAGTATCTCGCAAGCTGTGACAGAATTCTGGGAGCTCCTGGGGGTTCTGGAGCAGTAGGTCTCCACCCTGGAGGATGAGACACCGGAGAATATGGGAGCCATCAAAAGACTGGAGGAGCAGATCGCGCAGCATGCGGCCAAGTTAGGTGACCTGGAAAATAGAGGCATCCGCAAAAATCTAAGAGTTGTTGGCATTGCGGAATCTATAGTGGAGTATGAGCTGCGGGGCTTTTTAGATATCTGGCTCCCCGCCCAACTACAGTTTGGAATCTACAAGGTAAAATGCTTATTAAGCCACTCATCGTTTGGGCCCCCAGAGGAAGGGGGAGAACCGGCCCCGTGTGACAATTGCCTGTTTTCATAATGACATATACAAAGAAGCAGTTTTACGGGTAGTCCAGGAGAAACGCGGGTGCGAGCACAAAGGTAGTAAAGAAACGATGCAAAGACTTTGCTATTGTCTGTAGTAAGGTATTTCAGCAGGGACTAAGGTTCTCACTGTTGTATCCCTCTCAGCTGAAAATTATAGTGCAGAGGAGAGCCTCATAGTTTGAGACACAGGAGGCAACGACCATCTTTCTCAACTCATTGCTGGAGATGCACTAGGTGGGAGGCAGTAGTGTGGCAATAGGAGCACAGAGCACAATAAGCACCAAAGACTCTTGACACCTCCTCATAACAGTTAAGAAGGTGAGCAGACCCTCTTTCCTAGATTACACCTGTGGTTGGGCTTCTGAAGTGCAGCAGTGAGGAACTTGCAGCTATGGTGGCCCTGAGGCTGCCGGGGAGTGGGAACTGCGCTGTGGCCTGGAGAGCTTGAACATGAGGCCCCTCTCATTCTCTTGAACTGTTGGGTTACCTCAGTGTTTTCAGGGGGACATTGCTGGACCTAGGAAATCCAGGATACAGGAGCAGTGGGATGCTCTCTGGGGTCCCGCACTAGATCCTGCTACAAAGAACGCGATGGTGGGGATTATAAACCAGCTCTAGAGGAGAAGATGTGCAGACCTGGACTTTCCCATTCAGGGACATGTCGTGCTTGGTTATGTTCCACTACAGAGTTGTTGGGTTAGCACATGTGGAAATAGGGGTGCTGTTTGATGTTTAAGGTTTAAAGCGGGTTTAATGTTTTTGTTTCTTTTCTCCTTTATTACTTTTTGAAGGTTTTTTGAACGAGAGTGAGTGAGTTTGCAGATACCCTAGTGTGCTAATTGCTCTTAAGGGCACAACTCGATCTGAACGGATCTTTCCCCAGGGGCAGAGTACTATGGTTATATCTATCTCTATCTATCTCCCACTATTTTTGTATGGACCCTTGCATGGTTCTCCGGAATAGCTTTGCGCAGGGTACCAGTGGACCAGGCAAACCTGGGCACCCAGCAGAGGAGAGGGATAGGGAGTTCTGTGTCTGGTCGCAGGCCGCTCATTTTTAACTCTGGTGCCCTAAGACTCATAACACATGACGCCAAAAGGGGGGCTGTGAGTGCATGTGGATGTATGCATGTCGGGGAGGTGGGATGGGGGACCAAGTGGTGAGAATGTGCTGAGTGTGGAATGGATGGGACAGCAGGGGGGCCAAGGGAAGGCATGCCATGGTTGGGTGGGTAGTAGATGGCTTTTGGGGGGGGGGAACATGTGGATGGGTGGAAGGCTGGAATTTCATGAAGCAGAGTGACCGGGGGGGAGGGCTAGCTTATGTAGGATTGGGGTGTGGAGCCTCAATGCATCATCATCTACTGGAGGGCTCCAGATGAAGCATGGGGAGAGGGCTGTAGGGGTAGAAAAGGGAGTAGGGAAGGGGGGAGGGGGAGAGCTGGAGGGAACGGGGGGAAGGGAGGGAAAGGCATGAAGGTGGGTACTATGACATGGGCACACTATGTATGCTGGTGGATGGGAGAGAAGGAGGGGGATAGTGCATGGGAGTCCTAGGCAGTGGGGGGGGGGGGGGGGGCTCTCAACAATGCAGAAGCTAAGTATAGCAGCTTTTGATAATGTGACTTCTATTGAAATAGACCCTGGCTAGACACCTTCAGATAGCTTCTTGGAATGTCTGTGGGATAGGTAACCCCATAAAACGCCATAAGCTGCTGCGCTATTTATGGAACCAGTGTGTGGATGTGACACTCTTGCAGGAGAAACACATGACAGAAATTGAACATACCAAATTAAAATGATGGGAGAAATATATGGCGCCTCCTCGGGAGAACGAAAAGCAGGAATTGTCATTTTGGTAAAGCGCCAAGTGAGTCTGACAGTGACTAAGATCTGAGCGGACCACCGGGGATGCTTCTTAAGAACATAAGAACATAAGATATGCCAAACTGGGTCAGACCAAGGTCCATCAAGCCCAGTATCCTGTTTCCAACAGTGGCCAATTTAATGATCCTTAAAAGGAATCTTCAAGGACAGCTGATTTCCCTGGGTACAGTATATGGCCCCAATACATATGATGCTGGCTTTTACCAGGATGTGATTTGGTGTGTTCTGAAATGAACACGGTCCACCTCATAGTGGGGGGGGGGGGGACTTTAATTGCATTCTCGATGCAACAGTGGATCGCTCGGCCTGGAAAGGGCAGAGATGCGAGACAGAGGCAGCGATTCCGCGGTCTGTATGAAGGATATGACCTTGTAGATGTGTGGAGAGTGCTACTTTCAACAGACCGTGATCATACCCACGTGACACGGGCACACGGCTCTGGATCTCTCATAGATTACTTTTTTGTAGCCGGCGATATGGTGGATAGAGTGGGTCGGGAGGACGTAGGTCCCATAGTGATATCCGTCCATGTTCTTATATGGGTGGACCTGGCATGGGGGGAACCAGAGGTGGGGGTACGTGAAGATTCCCCCTACACTGTGTGGGAGATCCAGAGGTTCGGGTTTATTTACAGGCCCAGTGGGCAGATTATGAGACTTATAATGAGGAGCATAAGGAAAATCCCGCCTTGTTTTGGGAGGCAGCCAAGACAGTCCTTACAGGAACTATTAAACAAAGCGTAAGGAGCAAAGCAAGCGAATGATCCAACTCGAAAAAGACATGTGGCAGGCATGGCATAGGTTTGTGGCACATCCTGCACAAGCACGCCACGGGGCCATGTTGGATATTCAGTCCAAACTGAATGATCTCCTACACAGAAAGACACATAAATCTCTGTTTTACTATAAGTATAGACTGTACAGATATGGCAATAAGACGGGGAAGCTTCTTTCGTCTCTGATTAAATTGGGAGGTGGGTCACGATCAATATGGGCTATCTAGGATAAGGCTGGGCAGCTGCAAACTACTCAACCAGGGATCAAGCAAGTCTTCTGGGAGTACTATTAGGGGCTTTATAGAGAGAAATCATGTGATCTCAACCATGCTCGGGATTACTTGCAGGAAACCGTGTTGCCCCATTTAGCAAGTGATCAGGTAGAAAAACTCAACGCCCCACTGACGGCGCAAGAGGTGCAAAGATGTATTCGGGGACTCTGAAAGTGTAGGACTCCTGGCCCGGATGGGTATCAGATACTACAAGACAAGGTAGCGATACCATTGGTAGAATACTTCTCGTATTTGGTCCAAAGACAGAACTTCCCATATGAACCTAATAAAGCCCTTATTACAGTATTGTTGAAACTGGGAAAATACCCACTGCTGCCTGGGTTCTATAGGCTTATTTCTTTACTAAATGTGGAATTACATTTTTGGCAAAAGTAATGGCAGACTGACTGGCCCCCTATGTACCACTACTAGTAGGAGACTCCCAAGTAGGATTCATGCAAGGTTGGACAGTGGTGCGTAATTATGGAAGATTTTGGCAACACAGGTGGTGATTATCCAGCATGATTTCCCAATGCTTCTCAATAGTTTTGACGCTGTGAAAGCATTTGACAGAGTTCAATGGGAGTACATGTATCTGGTCTTCGAGTGGATGGGCATTTCTGGCTATTTTGTGGAGATGATCAGTTGGTTTACACATGCCCATGTGGGTTGATTTTAGTCAATGGGGTGCAGACACATAACTTCTTTCTAGCAAGAGGCATGTGGCAGGGCTGCCCCCTCTCCCTCCTTCTTTTTGTGCTTCAGTTGGAACCCCTGCTAGAGTGTATTCAGAGCCATCTGGCATTAGAGGGGGTCCAGGTGGGATTGGAGGACTTTCGCCTTTTGGCCTTTGCAGACAATATGTTGGTCTGCTTGCCTGGAGACGTCCTTGGAGGTGCTATTAAAGAATTTCCAGGAATATGGCAGGCTTGTGGAGCTCAAATTGAACCTTGATAAGTCTGAAGCTCTACCTCTTCACTCTGTGCTGTGAATCCAATGGCATGGTTCCTTCCCGCTATGCTGGGGAGGCGGCAGTTTTAAGTACTTGGGTTTCCATTTGCCTTGTGATCCCCAGCAGATCTATGCCCTTAATGTTATGGAGCTTATGAGAGACCTAGAGCAGTGCCTGCATAGGTGGCAAGAGTTGCCGCTTGGCTAAGTGGGCATATCAGCCTATACAAGATGCTGATTTCTTCCAAAATGGTTGTATATTCTCCAGGTACTACCTATCTTACTTACATGGAAAGATCTAAGGAGAGTGGACTGGTGGCTGGGGGCATTCTTGTGGAGAGGGAGGTGAGCGCGTATCAGGCTTGAGGCCCTACAGAGACCCTGAAAGGAGGGAGCATCGACCTCCCAGATTTGCATCAGTATAATCTAGTTTGTGTGGGGTGCTGCCTGCATGAGTCGATTTATGACACATCAGAATATACCCGGCTCGAGATGGAACACGCCTTGGTAGCTCCACTCTCCTTACGGTATGTGTTACATCAGGCACCCTCCCAAAATAAGAGCCTCTTCTGGGAGAATCATCTATTGACCTCAGTCTGCTGTTGTTGGCAGGCCCTCTGCAAAAAATTGCAGTGGTCTTATCGGTGCACCTTGTACCTGCCTCTGAGAGGAAATGCTGACTTCACCCCAGGCTTGACGGGGTGGGCGTTCCTTCATTGAGCATGATCGGGGGTGAATGGAGTAGAGCAGTTGGTGAACACAGAGGGGCAGGTGATGCCGTTTGCATACTGGCGAGAACGGTACAAATGGATTGGGGCGGACCAATTTCCATATATGCAAGTACGAAGCTATATTAAGAGTTTATCTCAGGCATCTCTAGGGAGTACCTTTAGTTCCAGAGTGGAGGAGGTTTTAATGGAGAGACCCAAAGGCCGAACAAGGATTGCGGTGTTGTGACGTGTTCTAGCAGAGTTAGCAGACCCGATAACATTTGCAGTGCTGGCTGACCATTGGAAGGTGGACTTGGGTACACAGGTGGGGGGGGGGGGGGACGACGACGGATCTGCAGGAAGCCCTAGCCCGCACTCTGGAACTCACTGTTAATGCTGACTTGAGGGAAACGTAATACTGTCTCTTGTGGAGACTCCATTTTGCACCAAATCGTTCATTCAGGGCCAGACTAACGAAGTCCCCAGGCTGCCCTAGGTATAGGGTGGAAAATGCCACTTTAGGCCACATGCTCTGAAAGTGCTTGGTGGTACACATTTTTGGGGGCAGGTGCGGACCTTTCTGAAAGTCCTAGAGGGAGATTTCAATTTGTTGCTACGGATGGCTGTGCTGGCTTGCAGGGAGGATGGTGGGACATAGTGGGGGGGGGGGGGGGTGGAGAATCATTGGCTGCACCTGTCTCTGTTATTAGCCTGTAAATGCATACCGGGGACATGGGTGGGGTCGAGGGGCCCCATGGTGGTGGCTTGGAGAGCTGTTGTACATCGTCTAACGCTTTTAGAAAGAGAGCAGGGGAGAAGTAAAGGGTGAAATAAAGGGCGTGGGTGGGACTTATTTCTAGCAACCTGGGGCCCTACATCAACACGTTACCCCCTAAGTTGCGGAGCTATGCACTGAACCAATGCTATACGGCAGAGGCGGCAGGGGAAGCTCGTGGAGCAGATTAAATGAATGATTGTGTGACCGAAGTGCATATGGGGAGCGTAGTTGGTTGAGCGTAGTTGGTTGAGGACACAAAAGACACCATGCTGAGATGAGGGGGTTGACTAGAGGGGAATGCCTTTTCTTGGATCTTCTTCTTTCTTTCCTCATATCTCAAGTCACCAGCTAGGATGTAGAGTACTGAGGGAGGGAAGGGAGGGGGGATGTACTGTAAAGATTATAATGTGTAGCACTCCTGCGACCATGAAAGAGCAAACACAGTCCTGAAGTGTAGGTGGTGGGCATGGGACTAAAGGGTGGGGGAGGAGAGAGGCAGGGAACGGAAAGGGGAGGGGAGGGGAAATAAAAAATGTTAATATAGTATCTGCAAGGAATGTCACTGTTACATCCATATGTTTTGTTATTTGTTATTTGCTATCTCTGTGTTCCAACTGGTTTTGGCTGGACAGTGCCTTACTGTTAATTTTCACCAATAAAAAGATTTGAACATAAAAACAGGAGCCATCAAGAAGGTTGCCTTGAGGTTCTGAAAAGCCTTAACAGCAGCCAGGGACCAATATTTTGGGTTGACTCCTTTCTGGGTGAGTGTAGTAATGGGTGCTGCAATAGTGGAGAACTCCTTAATAAACTGGCAGTAATAGTTTGCAAAGCCTTGAATGGGTGTGGCCTGTTTTCTGTCTAATGATAAGACCTCTACCACATTTCTCTGCAAATCAGCAATTGGTTGTGCCATCATTGCTATCACTTTAGGATCAATGGTGGAAGATAAAACAGTAGCTGGTCCCTGAGGGCAAGATTTTGGCAGTGAAGCATCTCAAGGCTCCATGGTGATCTTCAGACAGTGTCACAATTGGGACTACTCCAGGGAAACACCAGGAACCGTGAGAGTGCACCTTTACCTGTAACTGCTCCCTTTCCCTTTTGGTTGAGCCCTCTGGTACTAGCGAGCAGCACGGCTTGAAGCACTGGTCTCTCTAGTGGAGTGGAGTGGACACCAGACAGGGGAGGAGGCAAGAGAACTGGACATATCACCAAATCCAAGCCATAGACAGAGGCAGAGTCCAGGAACAGGTAAAAGCAGAGATTCAATATTGGAAGGCTAGCAGATGTCAGATATCAAGATCAAAGCCCACATAGCTCCCACAAGAGTTCTATCTAAGGACAGAGGATACTGGGAGTTCTAGGATATATATTTGTATAAAGAACCAATCAATTGCAGCCTTCTTCAAGGCCTAATCAGTCCAGGGGATCTTAGGAAGAACCAATCAGCTTGTACCGCCTCTTAGGGTGGAGACAGGCAGTAGGATAAAAGCAGACAGAGAACCTAGCTCACTTCTTATTTAGGGCCCAGTTCCTATAAGTGTATTTCAGTTGGCTGTGGCTCCAGAGGACTTACAATTTAATAGCCTATTGTGCTTACCTGAATTAGCATATCAACAGGTGTTAATGCATTTTAAATAATGCAGGCACCATTATTCTCATTGATGTCTATTTATTACTACTGTACTACTACTGAACATTTGTATAGCGTTACAAGACATATGCAGCACTGCACAGACACATGTAAAAGACGGTCCCTGCTCATCAGAGCTACAATCTAGTCAAGACAGACAACAGAGTAGCTGTAAACATGGGATGCAGCTAGGGGGAATGGTAAGGAAACACAAAGGAGATCAAGTGAGTCAAGGTTCGAAAGCGTTTAACTCAAATAAATACCCATTTATACATGTTTATTCAATGCAAGCTAGTAAATGAAGCCTTACATTTGTATCCAAGGCAATGGAGAATGAAGTGTCCTGTGTAAGGTCACAAGCAGCATGAATGGGAGATGCAGGATTTGAACCCTGGATTCCCTGGTTTGCCTGTGTTAGCCATTGATGTTCAGTTTTAGGATATCCCTAATAAACATTTTTTATTTATTTACATTCTCTTATATACCGTGCTATTCTGCATCAGTGCGGTTTACATTGAACAAACTGAAATTACATTGAACAGGGCATTATAACTTGGAGATAACTATTTTACAGGGAACATGGGCTATGGAGGGTTAAGTGGCTTGCCCAAGACCACAAGGAGCACCTGTGGGACTAGAAACCCCAGTCCTTCCGGCCCAAGGTTGCTGTCCTCTAGTGGGATTTGAACCCCCGACCTTCTGGCCTGAAGTACCTTGCCCCAACCACTAGGCTACTCCTCCACTCCTAGACAGACTCCTAAACATGTATGAGAGATTTGCATAGAATGGGAATGGTAGGTTTGCAAATCTCTCTTGGGCATATTTATTAGTGATATCCTGAAAACCTGATTCTGTGGTGGCCCTTGGAGACTGGAAATGAATACAAAGACACTGTGCTACTCTTCCATTCTTCTCCAAAGCAAGTGGTAAAAGTAACTGCCACCCCACTGGCCCAAGTGGAATTGCATTGGCAATGGCTAGAGCTGTGTGTGTGGTGCCATGGACCATAGGAGAAATGATGGCAAGGTGTGGATAGAAAGCAAATTTGTAGAGTATTAAGAAAGACTAGTGGCAGGCATGGGCTGACCTTGAACTGGTGTTCCAAGAGTTCAAGGGTACCAGTGTCCCAGGAGGAGCTATTTAGCTCTCTGAGGATTAGATTCCAGTTAGCCCACTGTTGACTGTGTCTTGTGCTGCCTGCATTTTGAGTTCTTGTATTCAGATTGGCCCAGTAGTGGCTTGGGTATTCCTTCCCGCCTCTGGACCAATTCCCCGTTGGTTTCCTGCTCTGGGTCTTTTATCTTTGTTGGTTTCTGTATGACCTGCCTTCCCATTCATGATGCTCTGTATTAGTTCATATCTTCTTACCTTTTCTGAATCTTGCATTTGCTCTTGGTATCTGAAATGTCTGAATTCTTGCATTTTTGGGGATTTATCCTATGATATATAGTGAAGAATAAACTTACTTTGTTCAGTTCCGTGTTTTGAGTCTAATCTTTGGCAGGTCCATGCCAAACTTAAGCCTCAAGAATTCCTTTTCTTAGTGGCCACTCACCCTCTGGCAAGCAATCCATGCAACTAAGGCTTGAAAAGAACATATGATTTGTAAGAAATGAGGACACAGCTGTGTTGATAGACGTTAGCACTATGTCAGCTTGTGCTATGCCTGAGGCTCTTACGTCCTTATTTTCACGATCACCTACATTCATAAAGTTTTAAAAAATGCAAAGGAAGACAAATTAAGAAGTTGAGGATTGTCACTGGAAAATAAAATTATAATTTTTATACAATTAAAAGAATAACATGGGTTTTTTTACAAAGATAAATGGGTGCTTGCATAAAAATGGCCTTATAAAAAACTGGGGGGGGGGGGGGGGTAAAGGTAAATGTGGGGAAAAGGAGCAGGGTTTTTGCAAGGGGAGGGATGTATGTGCTTTCTGATGCCTGCAGGAATTTGCACCTGCTGCAATGGAGGGACAAAGCATACGAGTACTGTCATTCGCATGATGTGTGCACCGCCAGATCTTCAAAGGGAAACGAGGCTGCAAGTCCAAGGAACCTGCAAGCTGCAGGGAATTCTGAAAACTGACCACCTGGATGCCTATGTGAAAAATCCAAAAAAGGCAACTATGGCTTTAGACATTAGACTCCTATAATGACCCTAGTAGCACCCAAATTCTCTTGCACAAATTTACACTTGCTCCAAAGAAGGTGTAAATGAGTGCATGTACTTTATGAAAATAGGCAATTACATTGCAACTGCCATGTAAAGCTGGAACACTATAAGAAGACACCATCTGCAGCTTTTTGCGCCACAGTGGCGCATGCCCAACGAGCAGGACATGCTCCTTGGTCGTGCTCCTTGGGGGTGACTCTGGAAATGACTTCCTTACATCGGGCCCTCCAGCCACTAGCCTACGTTCACTATACCACTGTTCTTTTAACAGGTATTGTGATTTTGTCCCCCTATTTGTTTGCTTGTACCTTTTCTTCTTTATCTCAACCATATTGGTATTTTGGGGCAGGCGCCTCACACACTCCTGTTCCCTTTCCCATTCAGCACCCATTCGTGTACCTCAAAATCTGGTGCTTTGTCCTACTGTCTCTGTCTCATTCCCTATCTCTGTGACTTTTCTTGCTGTCTCTCTGTGTTTTGCATTATTAAATTGTAGATCTCTCAGAGCGAAGACTCTCCTAGTACATGACCTCCTTGTTCAGCACTCCCTAGATGCTCTCTTTTTGACTGAAACCTAGTTGAGGGAGGGTGAGGAACCTCTTCTTCACCAGTGCCTCCCTCCTGGATATGTGGCCTTTTGACCCCCAGGCTTGGCCATGCTGGGGGGGGGGGGGGTGTGTGAGAGTGGCTGCCCTCTTCCGCTCCTCTCTTCCAGTAACAGAAAGCACAAATCTAGTCCCGTCCTGTCCTGAATCGCTCTTAATCTGTCTTGACGGTTCCCCTTCTCTTTATTTTCTGCTGATTTATACTTCTCCATCCCTAGACCCTCATCTCTGGGATTCCTTCCTTCACACTCTTTCTGAAGTCTCCCTCCTTTACCCTCACTTCCTAATCCTGAGCAATTTCAACACCCACTGCGCTCTCCCACTTAAATCCCATGATAAGTCTTTTCTACAATTCTTCTCTGCTCTCTCCTTCCTGCAACATAAATCCTTTCTAACCCACACTGTGGGCCACATCCTTGACCTTGTCTTCTCTTCTCCATCTCTATCCTCGGCCCTTTCCCCTTTCTCTTCCCTCCCTGTCTCTTGGTCTGATCACTTCTGTGTCTTTTTCTCCTTCCAATACTCCCCACCAACTGCGCCTCATTCTGATTGTCTCCTAGGACCCTCTTTTCCATCTTACACATATAATCTCTCCTCTCATACTCTTGAGCATTTCCCTCATGCCAAGGATATCTTCCCATCTGATTTTCCCTCGCTTCCAGTTGAAACACAGGCCAATCTCTGGTTCTCAACACTCTCTTCCACTCTTGATACTATCATCCCCCTTTGTCCCCATAGTCGCTCCACCAGGCACAATCATGCGTGGTTTCACCACAGTCTTCTTTTACACCATCAACAGCTCCGTCGGGCTGAACGACTGTGGAGGAAACATTCATCCACTTCCTCTCTTCAGCGTTACAAAGCTCTTCATTACTACTACTGCTCCTTAATCCACACGCTAAGAAGGATTATTATTTTACCCTCATCTCCTCTTCTTCAAACTCCACCTACCGGTTATATTCCATTCTGGCCACATTCTCAAAACCATCCACTGAGATATCTTCTTCCTCTGAACATGTGCCCCCTTTTCCCCAATTTCTCACTGATTATTTTTGTAACAAGGTCTCGTCCCTCAGGTCCATTTTTCCAAATTGCCTTCCTCCCCCTTGTCTCCTCTCCCATAGTCACCTCTCCCACATGAATCCCCTGACCTCGCTGCCACCAACTTGCCCCCTGGTTCCTCCCTGTCCTACACCTGGTCATCCTTTGCACAGGTCTCATCCGATGAAGTCATAAACATCATCACTCTCCCACAAGACCACTCTTGCTGCTGATCCCATCCCATCCCATCATCCTGGCTTACCACCCCTCTCTTACTCTACTTCCCATGATCCTGTCAATTCTTAACAGTAGCTTATCCTCTGGTACCTTCCCAATCTCCTGGAAACATGCCATAGTTTGTCCTATCTTGAAGAACTTATCCCTTGATCCTCCTTATCGGCTCACTATCGTCCTGTTCTTTCTAAGTTGCTTGAGAAGCTGGTCTTTGCACAACTCTCCTCCCATTTGGACTCCACTCATGCTTTTCACTCCTGTCAATCTGGATTCCGCCTTGGGCCTAGCACCAAAACTGTTCTCCTTTCCTTCGTTAGTGAGCTTCACCAGTCATGCAATCATGGTGATATCTCGGTGGCAGTTTCCCTCGATCTTTCCTCAGCCTTTGATCTCATCAATCACACTATTCTTCTCACCCGATTGCATGACTTTGGGCTTCGGGGCATAGTTCTTCATTGGTTTTGTTCTTTTCTTTCACAGCGGTCTTTTTCGGTTTCCATAGGCAACTCATCTTCCTCCACTCTGCCCCTTCTTTTTGGTGCCCTCAAAGTTCTGTACTTGTGCCCCTCTTATTCAGCATCTTTCTGATCTCCCTGACCTTCTTGATACAACAACAAGGAATTTCCGCCCACTATTACACCGATGACATCAAACTGTTTCATCACACCAGTCTAGTTGCACCTGACCTTTCTCCACTCAATGCCTGTTTATCCAGTTTTTCAGTTTGGCTATCTGAGAACTACCTTCATCTCAATCCCAGCAAATCTGTGGCACTTTGGTTCACCTTTGGTAGCCCCTCTCCCACCTTAGTTCCTTCTCTCTCCAGTTCTTCCATCCCAGTAATTGATTCCCTCCGGTATCTTGGTGTTATTCTCGACTCTATTTTATCCTTCTAGGCTCATCTTTCTTCTTTGGTCGGTCGCTGTTTTCTTTCACTTTGCCAGATTCATGCCATCCGTCCTTTCCTCTACATTTCATCCTTGACCACTTTACGTCTTACACTTGTCATATCCAAGACTGATTACTACAATATCGTTTACCTCGGCTTCCCCCAATACCAACTACACCATATTCAGTTCATCCAAAATACTGCAGCTCGTATCCTTGCCCATGCCTCTGGCTTTGAACATATTACTCCACTTCTCATCTCAGGTGCATTACACTCTGGTCTCCCCATTATCTCTTTGATTCTTTGCTCCTCTATTCCTCACATCATGCCCTCCGTAACATCCATATCAAGCGTCTACATCTCCCCTCCGCTTTCCAAGCCCGGTTGACATCTACTCGTTCGTCTGCCTTCTACTTCATTGCTCCTGCCTCCTGGAACTCACTGCCCACTATCCTCAGACTTGAACCTTCCTATGCTAAATTCAAAACTCTTTTAACACTAGAAGCCCCAAAATGAATTTTACCTAGAAACCCCAAAGTGCGTCAATTGACACATTATCACGACGACTGCGTTTAGCATGAAATGCAGATGTGAATTAATGTGAAGTTACTTATTTGTTAGATACATGCAGTATGTGATGTCATTACATGATGTCATCATGTGTTTATTGTTTGTAATGTTGGAGTAAAACTGTAAACAGTGATTGAGATGCGCCACCTAGTGGGAACATGAATTTATACCTAGAAGCCCCAAAGTATGTCAATTGACACATCCAAGACAATTGAGTGTGTCAATTGACGTACTTTGGGGCTTCTAGGTATAAATTCATTTTCCCTCTAGGTGGTGCATCTGTCATTAATTTTCGATGCACATATTTGAACATATTGACCTTGCTAACAAAGTCATGGAACATGACTGACATGGTTCTAGCAGTGGCGCTGGTATACAACTTCGAAGATGCATTTGCGTCAATTGACGCACTTTGGGGCTTCTAGTGTTAAAGACACATCTTTTCAATACCACATTTGACTTGCCATTTCCTTGCCCTTCTGTTAGTTTCCCCCTCCCTTCTCTGTCCCCCTTTCCTTGTATGGTTTGTTTTAACTGTCCTTTTAATTTATGGAGTTCCTTTCTGTTTTTACTTTATTTAACTGTGTATTTTTTTTAAAATTTTTACACCGCCCCGCTGCTTATGTGAAGGGCGGTCAAGCAAATCTAATAAACAGAAACATAAACCCTTCTTTGCTGTACCCTACATGCAGCATGTATATAAGTATACTGTATTGAATGTCATCTTGTTGGCACATATTTAGCAGTGCAATTTTATAAGAGTCTTTTTCAATAAGTAACACATGCTTTAAATGTGAAAGATGGTTAAGAAAATTGCCTCCCACAATATGCATTATGTGGTAATTTTATAACAGGGCGCCTATGTAAAATTTTACAAATATGCCATTTGAAAGAATTACTGGGACCATATGTAGATGTAGAAAATATCGCTTCTTAAATATGATATCACGCTGGGTGATGAATGGACTGCTGCATTATTAATAACTGCTGGTGACTGAATCATTGAGGTATTTATACTTAACTACAGAAAATCAGTTAAGTGGTTTGGTTTTTGCTGTAATGATGGTTTGATGTTAAGGAATAATTCCTGAACTAAAGTGGAAAAATGTATAAAAAAATATATAGAAACATGATGGTAGGAAAAGACCATATGGCCAATCCAGTCTGCCCCTCCATATCAACCACCATAATCTCCCTCTCTCCTCTAGAGATTCTCCATGGCAGTCCCATGCTTTCCTAATTCAGACACCATCCTGGTTTCTACTATCTCCACTTGGAGACTGTTCCACGCATCTACCACTCTTTTCGTAAAGAAATATTTCTGCATATTACTCCTGAGTCTATCCCCCCCAAACCCATCCCATGTTCCTCCATTGTAGAGCCTTCCCCCAATTGAAAGAGGCTCTCCTGCTGTGCATCCATGCCACAGAGGCATCCAAACGTCTCCATCATATCTCCTCTCTCATGTCCTTCCCTCAAAGCTTACACACTGAGATCCCCAAGTCTGTCACCACATGCCCCATGATGAAGCCCACCAACTATTCTGCTAGCCACCCCCAGCACAGACTCCATCCTGACCACATCCCTCTGAAACCAACTATTTAAGGTTTTTCGACCTATGATGAAAACTAAGGTGAAGCTACCCTTCATTTGATGTAGGTGTATTCCCAGATGAATGGTCCGTTTATAAAGAAGCTACTTATAGGGCTCTGATATTAGGTAGCTGGCGACTTGCTTTATGTTTGAACTTGTCTTCATATTTTTTTAATGACTGCCCATTTGCTTTGAGGGTTCTCCCTCACATTGTAGTTTATAGGAACATATTGTTTTAAATAATTTTTGTCTTTCATTTTTCGGTAGGATAGTTTTATTTTTCCTTGATAACATATTCTGTTCCTATTAGTATCTAGGGGCCCAATATTCAGCTGGGCAGGCTACGTGCCACTAAGGCTCATAGCCCTGCCCGCCGATCCTTAACACCAGATATTCAATGCTGTGGTGATGGCATTGAATATCCGGAGTCGCCGCACATGCTCCAGACCCGCCAAGGCTAACCAGGTGGCGTTGATATTGCACTGCTATCTGGTTAGCATTTGCAGGTAAAACTAGGTGAGCCAAAAAAGCTGATGCAGAAAACTAGCGTGGTCTTTACACACACATAATGCAACTTTTAGGTAAAATTGCCTCCACAGCCAAATGCAGAAAAGAGACGGACACGCGCGTCAGCATCAAAGGAAAAGCTAGCGCACACATAATGCCAGTAGTATTTAAATTATAGGCAAACGAGCTGTGTGTATTAAAATGCCATGCTAATATTTTCTGCACCTGATGCAGAGAAATGTGTAGAGGATTTCATAACCAGCCTTTGCGCCAATATTCCTATGCTTGGTCTTGAGGGGACTTAAACATCTAGTGCATGTCCCAGACAGTATTTTGATAGCATCAGGGGCTTTCCCCGATGCCTGGATCATCTGAGGGGAAGTGTCAAAGTGTCAAACTTCCCCTCAGATGATCCAGGCATCGGGGAAAGCCACTGATGCCAACAAAATACTATCGAGGAGCTGGTGCCTCCAACAGAAAGCAAATCCCTGGTGGTCCAGCGGCCCCGATCCCCCCACCTGCCCAACTAAAAATAATCCTGGTGGCCCAGTGGTTCCGATCCCACCCCCCTCCGCCCAACTAAAAATAACCCCGCTGGCCCAGCAGCTCCGATCCCCCCTCCTGCCCATCTAAAAATAACCCTGGTGGCCCAGCGGCCCCAATACCCCCTGCCATGTATGGCTGTCTGTCTTGGCTCAGTGCATCCCAGGCCGCCATTTTTCAAGATGGTGGCATAGGAGCGAGAGCACATGGGCAGTGCTCCCGCTCTTTTCTAAAGATACTGGGAGGGGTTTTTCAGGGCTGCTGGGCCGCCAGGGTTATGGTGGGTCATGGGATAGGGGCCTCTTGGCCACCAGGATTATTTTTATATGGGCGGGTGAGGGGATAGGGCTGCTGGGTTACCAGGGTTTTAATTGGGCGGGTGGGGGGATTGGGGCCGTTGGGCCACCAGGGATTTGCTTTCTTTCAGGGGCACCAGCTCCCCAACAGTGTTTTGATGGTATTGGGGGCTTTCGCTGATGCCTGGAAAGTCCTCGATGCCATCAAATTACTGTCGGGGCACATATGTAAATTAACCATGTAGTGTCCCTGTTTCTCTGGAAGAGCATGCCAAACTTATGCCAACTTCTGTGTGCATGTGTTTGGCTCGCTCTCCCAGTTTAATGCTGCCATTTGTGCCACAGTTTAACATGTGACTAATTTGCATATGTGCCCCTTTTTGCATGCTGGTGCTGAAGTCGCGTGCTGTCGGTGCGCTACAAAGTGGCGTACAGAGTTGATAGCGCGCGATTTCAGCACCAACTTTCTGCATCATCCTATATGTCTGTTACAATATTGCATCGTTTCCTCTGATAATGATAAACTTTTGTTGATTACATTTAATATACAGCTTTCCATAAAAGTACATTAAGTGGTTTCAAATAAAAATATCTCTACTTAAAATGCACATAAAACAATCTCCTAAATTCCTGCAATGACCCCCCTCATCCTACCAACTCGTCTTTAGCTTTCTCTAATCCTTCCTATTCTTAAATTTCTCTTTTGTTTCTAAATTCACTCATTTTGTTTCCTTTTCCAATATTTTACCTGCCTTTAGAATTCTACCACAAACCTTCTTTGTTGGGATTATGGAAATTAGGCAATGATTAAAAAGGGAAGAACGTCAGAGAAATGTCAGATGGAGGCAGTGACGCTCAGGTTTGCTTTCGTTTCCTGATCTGTCACTCCTTTCACAGTTGGAATAGCATGGAACTTTATTCTGGCACTAACATTACTTGAAAATCAAATTCACTGTCTTTCCAAAATCAAACTTTTACTCCAATGCCAGAGATGATTTCTGTTGTGTCCATGTTGAGAGTTATCACAGACCTGTAGTATTTTTGATGAGCCATTTTTAAATGGAACCTCATTACTGTTCCTCACAGCTTTATGCCAATTTATAATGGCTCGGACAATAGACAAAATATTACACCAGGTGCTAATATGGTACAAATTCTCAGAGGATTTATACATCCTCATATTTGTAGGAGCCTAGTCCCTGTGCCAGTGGAAAAATGACATTACAAGGCATGTCTATGGCTTTACGCATGAGGCTGGAATAGGTCTTTGGTGAATGCAGCTTGCAGAAGAGGCAGATACAGTGTGAGGTGAATGCACGTAACATAATCAATGTCTAGTCTGTCCAGGAAGGTGCTTTGTGCAAGTTATCCCCATTTCACTGCTGTTCTGGGCTGAGGTGCCCAATGCTTGATTGCTATCCTTTATGTTTACCCCATGTCTTTCATGAATTCCATCACCGTTTTTGTCTCTACCAGCTTCTCCAGGATAACACTCCAGGCATCTACCATCCTTTCTATAAGCAAATATATTATTTCATTGATAACTATTCCATTTCAAGTGAGGAGAGGTGTGTCATATACTGTTTTCTTTGTTCAACAAAATAAATTATAAGTGAGTTTCAAAGAAGAGGAGGCGAAGGGTCAAAAATGGATGGAAATCTGTAGGGGGTGGGTGGGATGTCTTCACCCGATGATGGGACAAGTGTAACAGACTGTTCTTGGGTGTGGAAGGGGGTCTGATGCAGCCTGACCTTTTTACCAAAATCTTTGGCAACATCTCAGAGAACTCAGCCAGGATCAGCTTTCCCCTCATCTACCAGTGCCTTTTAAATATACTGTAACTCTGCAATACTTGTGATGGAGGCATTCTTATGATGGACCTCAAGGTTAAATGAAGCAGGATATTAGAAAGGGACATTTAGGAAGAATCTGGGACATCCAGAGCACGATGTCCAAAAATCCAGGGGAGTGGCAGCAGTGAAGGGAGACACGTATAAGTGTCTTCTGAAATTGCCCTGAAAGATGAACATCCCAGTAACTGGTTCTGGCATTGGACCCCGTGCAGTAGCAAGGCCGAGTACATGCACAGGTGTAGGCCGTTTCACAAATGTGGACCTCCCCGAATTGCATGTCCACAGAACCAGGTACTTCACGTCCCGGTTGGGGTATTTCAGAAGGGGGGCAACAATGTTATGAGACTAGCACTAGCACATCATCAGACGTGTGTGGTGGGCCGGTAATATGTTTGGAGCATGCATTTGCATGCAGGTTTCTTCGGCCAGGAAATATTAACTGTGGTGATGAAAGCACATTTTGCTCTTCCCCCCTAGAAGCATTGCAGCCATGAAACGAGCACCTCTTTGCACTTATTCATGGTCAGGAGCAGGTATAAGCCTGGACATCTCAGTAACCAGGGCCAGATGTGCTTCTGTCTCTCTAAAAGCGCACCACAACGTACATCTCTATCGCTCTGCCCCGGGCATATCTCCACCACGACCTTGTGCAACTTGGACCCTCTCGTGCTGGGGATATCAATATACCGGGTTTTCTAAAATGGCTCTGGAAACATCTGTCTGATTTACACATCTGAATGTCCATTTTCAGATGTCGACTCACAATAGGGCTTCCAAAATGCCCCCCTTAGACTTTAGACATACCTATTCTATGCAGCACTTTTATATCCAAGGATATCTTAACAAAAGAGAGTGACTGGGGTAGAGACTGTGCTGAGTCTCCCAACAAGTTAGAATTTAATGCAAACATTTCAGTTTTTGCAGTAATAAACAAAAGCAAAAGAACAGACATTGCCAGTCTCCATGCTCCCCCCTCCCCGTTCCGCTGAAGGTCATCTTATGGCGCACGCTGCAGTTTCGTCTGCTGACGAATAACAACATTTTGATAAATTACAGAAAGATGAGGCTTCCAAGCTGGAGCGGTGACAGCGCCAGGCTTTGCCGTAAGTGCTCACACACCTGATCGTGTTAACCCTTCTCAGCTTCTCTTCCACAATGCTGTCAGCCACTGCCACCAATGCACCCAGTCCACTCTCTTTGCATCTAGCTCCTTCTGCAGAGGACACACATGGATTTCAGTTCATGCTAGATATGCTATACAGGTTTAAATCTGTCCATTTTGTGTTTTTCAGATCACAGGTTTAAATATTGCTTATCTGATATTATGAATGCATGCAACCCACTGAAACATTTGTTTGCTGTACATGCAAAGCTCTCTGTAACTTCACAAACAGAGCCAGCTATTATTGGCTAGCATTCGTGTTATTGCACTTATGTAAGAGCTGGACAAGAGCATTGTGCAAGTGCAGAATAATATAGGTACTAACATGAGCAAAACTGGAGAAGAAAGTTTGGCTAGAGAACGCGAGTGACAATACTGGACCTAGCTTAGCCAGGAAAGCAGTCTCTCTTTGAATCATCTCCTTCATAAATCAAGCTCGCTGGGTCCTTTTGGTCATTTGGGAGAGTGCCTCAGCTGCACTCAATGACTGTGGCAGATGAATTTGGGCATTCTTATTGGCTTTGGTGCGAAGTTCCTCCTCCCTGGGTAAATCGACTATCTGAAAATTGCCCAGCCCTTACCAGGCTAAAGTATACGTAGGAACAAATGTGTGTACCTTAAACCAGGGAACGATAGATACCCCTGGGCATGTCTTTAGGTCAAGGGAAGGATATAACATATATAGATGACATTTTCAAATATATGGGACATGTTTACTAAGGTTTATGCTGGTAGCGCGTGATCAGCCACGAAAATGAGCGCGGTGTGGTGTTCAACCCACTCTACAAAATGGAGGTGTGCCTGACATGTCCCTATGTAGCTACCATGGGGTTTTCGCCACCTCCACACTCCTCTTTGGTGCGTCAGTGCAGGGGGAAGGAATACCATGAATTGAGGTGGTGGAAAGAGTATCCACGCTAAGTGCAATATCATTGGAAAGCAGCACCAAAGACATCTGGGCTCCGCACTATACGAATGTTCTACCCCCTAAACCTCCAGTCTCCATCCCAACCTGTGCTACCTAGATAGTGCAGGATTTTTAGCACGTGGGATTTTTACTATGGCACACGCTGAAGCCCACGTTACCTGGTAGCATGCTTTAGTAAACATGCTCCTTAATGCATTATTTTGCATGAAAAAATTACCCACAGAAAAAGTGGGTTCAAATTGCTGTAAGTGCTTTATCCCAGGACAGTATTTGATGGACTGTGTGCTCATTCTTTTCCTTTAAAAACTGGGGCAAAGTCTAGAGCTAAGGTACATGCAGACTTTGCATCAGTATGGGCGCATTTGAAAATGTCCCCGACTGAGAACAGTTTTCCAAGGGATCTAGCTGGCTACCTAAAGAATTTTCAAACTGGATTCTAGAGATGAGCAATTCATTTTGTTTTGCTGCTTTTATACAAATAAAATCAAGTTATGCATACCAAAGAGCATTTGCATGCATAACAAAAGGGAATGAACAAAAGAAGAAATGAACAACAACAAAAAAAAAGAAATGGATAAACAAAATGAACCAAACAAAATGTTTACTGTGCAGACCCCTAATGCAGACTGTGGCTAAAACAAAGTGTTTGCGGGAACACAGGTTGATCTGTGGAAAGAACCATGTGAGTCTTTCCAAATATTTAAACAGACAGCCATAGTTTCCCCTCCTATCCATCTGAAGCTATGGGAGGGGCAGAGTATTTGGGCACTTTGATACTCATGCACATATTAGCAAATTTTCAAGGGCAAACTACCTGGATATATGGGTATGCTGCTAGTCGACTTTGTGAGAATTGCCTACATCAAGTCTGAAGGTTTCTTAACATGGCAAGGGCCTCCTATTGTCTCAGGTTCAGCAGGGTTTGAACCAGCGACCCAGGACAGCAGAGCTGAGAAGTGACAGGAAATGCAGAGGTAAGGAAAGGGCAGGGAATATTTATCCTATGGTTGCCCGGGAGTTATACATGCCCTTGGAAGGTGTACTCTGATTAGTGGCAGTATACAAGAAGGGCAATGCAGATAAACCTTTCCTTGTACTGCGGACTCCCTGGATATATCCTCCGGAACCTCTGCTAATCGGGCCTTATTTCTGCTTCATGCCTGGCTCTTCAGTCCTGTTTCATGGTTCCTGATCCATGCCAAGATGCCTTCCATGCCAGACCTGGTTCTCCCCACTGTTCTGCCTCTCCAGATATGCCTTCCCTTTGGGTACCATTTACCAGTGAATGTATGTATCCCATAGGTGTCAGCTGTCTTCTGTCTGCCTGGTGGGGGGGGGGGGGGAAGAGGAGATTAGATCCCTGTGGGCAGAACAGGAAGGGAAGGCCGCGATCGTGGGTAGCAAGGCAGCAGGTTTCCCGTCCCCTGCAGGTAGGAGAGCAGAAGAGAGCCACAGTGATGGCAAAGACCCCTCCTGCTTACCCACAGGAGACTAGATCCCCCTGGACAGAACAGGAGGGGAATGCCACAATTGCAGCCACGAGGCAGGTTATCTGGCCAAGGAGGACTAGAGGCAGAATTGGGTGGAGTTAAGATGGAGTTAGGGCAGAGTTGAGAGGAGTTGAGGCAGAATTAGGGAGAAGCTAGGGGCCCTCCCAAATAAATAGGCGTTCCGCTGCCCCTCTATCCTGACACATTGCTGTTGCTCTGTAGGACTGGTATGTCTCCAATTCTCATAATTAAAGAGTTCAGACCAACTATATTAAACATGTCTAGGGTAGTGGTTTCCAAACCTATCCTGTAGAATCCCTAGCCGGTCAGGTTCTCAGGATATTCACCAGATGGATTTGCATGCACTGCCTCCATTGTGGAAAATCTGAAAACCCAAGTGACCCAGTACAGACTGAGGAACCACTGGTCTAGGGAAAGAGAACGTTTCTTTTTCATTCCCCAAGACTACTGACACCTGCATGTTGCTTAGAAAGTGCAAGTTGCTGACCACACGAAGCAATAATCAAAGTACCCACTTTGATACAAACCTCACGTGCAATTTTTACTTTTGGGGTTTGCACCAATAATCAAAATAAAAAAACACAAATGTAAGGCCTTTGAGCTTGGTAGATTGACTCCAAGCATAAGTAAAATAGCACTACAAGGTGCATGCAATGCTGTACATATAGATGCAAGACATATTTCCTGCTCATTGGCGCTTACAATCTAATCAAGATGAAAAAACATTGCAGAACTGGGGACTAGAGTATGGCAAGATACACATAAGTAGTGGACAAGAGAATGAGGAGCATCAGGATCCAAAAGCAGCCTCAAAGAGGTGGGTCTTCAGCCTGGCTTGAATAGAGCCAGAGAAGGAGCCCGACACACCGACTCAGGTAGTCTGCTCCAGGCATATGGAGCAGCAAGGTGGAATGAACAAAGTCTGGAGTTGGTAGTGGTAGAGAAGGGCACAGATAAAAGGGATCTGAAAGAGGATCAGAATTCCCGAGAAGGAGTGTAAAGTGAAATAAGAAAAGAAACACAGTGAGGAGCTGCAGAATGAATGCACTTGTAGTAAGCAGAAGTTTGGAAATGGATGGGGAAACGGATGGGGAAGCAATGAAGTGACTTGAGAAGAGGGGTTACATGAGCATAGCGATACTGGCCAAAGATAAGCCATGCAGCTGAGTTTTGAACAGATTTAAGGGGAGAAAGATGATCCCCAAGGGAGGAGCAGGTTGCAATAGTCAAGATGGGAGGTGACTTGTAAGATGATGAGGGTAGCGTGTGTAGAAAGGAAGGGACGAATTTTGGCAACATTATAGAGAAAGAAGTGACAGAGAATAGTCAAAGATGACCCCAAGGTTGCGAGCTGAGGAAACAGGAAGGAGTGTAGTGCTTATTCACAGAAATAGAGAAGGGAGGAAGGGAGGAGGTGGGTTTAGGGGAAAAGATAAGGAGTTCAGTTTTGGCCATGTTCAATTTCAGACAGCAATGAGATAACCAAGCAGCAATGTTGGATAAGCAGGTAGAGATCTGGGCCTGGATTCCTGGAGAGATTTGAGGTGCAGAAAGGTAGATCTGGGTTTCAAAATGGTGGTGATGACCCTTTGCAGTAGTCTCTTGGTACTACCACTAGGGGTCAACCTTACTTCTTATATAGCAAGTTGACCTCTAGCAGAGGTACTGTGAGACTATTGCTAGGGTTATTGCTGTCATTTTGAAACCTGATGGCTACTGGGGCAGGAAAAGAGGTGGATCACTCCTGCCATGCTCCACTAGACTCTCTGAAAAATAATGCAGGTTAACAATGTTAGTGTACACTAATGCAGTAGTGCATAGTAGCAACTCTCTCTGTAAAGGAATGATATTTGATTTCTGTTTGTGTATGTGTACCCACTTTGATGCCTGACAGCAAGAAGCAATATATGAATTATATAAATCAAACAAAATCAAATATAGTTGACTTTGTTGGTGCTACCAAAGCTTTTATGGTCTGAGCACTCAGAGATCAACCTCCCTGAGACTTAAAGGTGGAGGAAATCTGACCAAAGAGAGTTGAACCATCAACAATCATTAGAAGGATCTTTTTAAAGATCTTCTCTGAAGACATTGTTGATTAGAATGTTCTCAACTCCATCCAATAATTTCCACTCAGAGCCACTCAAAATTTCCAAGACTTTGGTGTGAAATATGCCATAAAACAAATGAATCCTTATAATGTCAGCTGGAGTAGGAAAGGCAGGGGTAGAAGAAACATTGTATTCCAGACCCAGTCAATATAATAGGGCCAACCAAGGCAAGTTGCAGCAGACTCCATCAATCCCAGATTGACCTAATCAGCTATCATTGGACTTACAAATAGGGCAATAAGATCATATGATGTGTCATATTTGAGTCAACCAGAAGTCCATCAAGCTTAGCATCCTGTTTCTATCAGTGGTCAATCCAGGTCCGAAGTACCTGATAGGATCCCAAAGAATTGATTCATTCCTTGTTGTTTACACTCAGAGAAAAACAAATTGCTTTTCCAAATCTATATGGCTAATAATGAATTATGGACTTTTTTCTCCAGGAATTTGTCAAAGTCCTTTTTAAACTTAGCTATGCTAATTCTTTGACCACATAAGAATATAAGGTAATCTATGTTGAGTCTGATCAAGGTCCATCAAGCCCAGTATCCTCTCACCAGTCCATATCTCAAGTACCTGGGCGATCTCAAACAAGTTGATCAATTTCTCATAACTAATTTCAAAGGATAAGCGATGACTTTTCCAAGTCTTCCTAGCTAATAATTTTTAATGAATCTTTTGGAACTTGTCGAAACCTCTTTTGAGCTCTGCTATCTTAGTTCGTCAACAACAGATTCCATATCTTAATTGGGCACTAGGTGACAACGTGCTTTCTACGATTTGTTTTCAATTTGCTGGTCATTAGTTACTTGGAAGGTTTTCTTGTTATTTCCTTGTTTAACAGGTTTTTTATACTGTTTTATCATTTCAGTCAAAGCGGTTTACATTGTAACTTAAACTTGGTAATGCACATTAAACAGGAAGATTAATAACTTGGATTTTTCTGAGGCAATGGAGGGTTAAATGTTTTAGTGTTGTTCGAAAGTTTAAACAACTGCCCCCTGTTTAACCATTTTACTTCACTCATAATTTTATAAACTTGCCCTCTCTGTCCTCTCTTTTCCAAGCTGAAGAGCCCTAACATTTTATTGTTCCTCTAAATTGTTTTTGAGATGGGGCAGCCAAAACTGCACAGAAGGTGCAATTGCAGCATGGACAAACTGTATACACAGGCATAATGATATTTTTGGTTTTGTTCTCAATTCCTTTTCAAATAATCTCTAACATTGCTTTTTTTGGCAGCTGCAGCACACTGGGCTGAAAAGGTGAATGTACTGTCCTCAGTGACTCCAAGATCTTTTTCTTGGATGGTAAGTCCTAACTTGGAACCCAGTATTGAATTATTTTTCTCTATGTGTATCACTTTACACTGGTCCATTTGTCCGGTTTCAGCTGACCATCCAGGGACAAAAGAACTAAAAACCATGACAGGGGATCCACCTCAGTAGTAGTCTTGCTGGGTTTCTCAGCAGCCTTTGACGCTGTGGGCCACGATCTTGCTTGCACGACTGGCAGAAACAGATAGCTGTGACACTATATCAGCGTGGCTCGAATCCTATCGATCATACTGTCTGCAGTTAACTCTGTTCAGCATTATTTAGTTTTATTTATCTCATGCCTTTCCAGCAGTAATTCAAGCAAAGATACATTCAGGTATAGTAGGTAGTTCCCTTCCCTGGGGGTCTTACATTACCTTGGGCACTGAAGTGCAAGGTACCACAGGAGTCCATACTCTCACCCATTTTATTTGATATCTATCTCAAGCCTCCATCTGAACTGTTGATATTCACAAAAATTCTAGATCTACGCCGATGATGTACAGCTGCTTATACCCATCAAACCAGATCTCCTGACAGCTTTGAGTAAACTGACTTCCTGCCTAACAATAACTCAAGACTGTCTGAATTGAAGTAAAACAGAAATTCTGTGAGTTCCTCACAAAAGTGGGCAGGTACCTGACATCAAAATCTCTCTTCAGAACTATGAACTCCCCCCAAAAATCACAGGCCAGAAATCTTGAGATACTGCTGGACTCATTACATATTTTGATCCCACAAATTCAGGCAACCCTTAAAAACGGCTTCTATCATCTGTGGCAACTGTTCAATCTCTATGCATTAAGAAGGCAGGTTTGATCACAGTGATCTGTACCATTATAGTCATCCGACTTTAATGCTCTGTACACTGGTCTGACCACAAAGAGCTTGCAAGAGTTGCAACCAATTAAGAATGCAGCAGCATGGTGGTTAGAGAGTTGCAAGCAGCGTGACTAGATCACATTCTTTCTGCAAAGGTTGCACTGGCTACCAGTATAATTCAGGGCAACATTTAAAACACTGTCTCTAAACTTTAAGGACATTAGAGGAAATGGTTCAGAGCATCTCAAAGAACAAGATAACCTTCTTTGGAACTTTGAGGCCTCTAAAGTCCTCCTAAGTAAGGAAATCACAGGATGTGACACTTGCCAGTGAGCCCTCAGGAGTACCCCTCACCCTTTGGACTTTATTCCCAGAGGAGCTATGCCTAACTCAAGAAAGCAGCTGAAAGCCTTGTTCTTCTATCAAGCTTTAATGGCCATGGAAGCTAACTAGCCAATCATTCACACGATGTTAGGACTAGGTTAACGTGTACCCTCTAACGGAAACCAGTTGCACATACTTTATTTGACTGTACATGTACAGCCTGATAGTCAGCCGAACCTTAAACCCGGTTATTCAATGCCGGAGACTTATCTGGGCCCCGGCATTGAATATCTGGGTTGCCCAGAATGCTGGGAAACTAACCGGGCAGCAGCGCTATTCAGCCTCTGCCCAGTTAGGCCAACCTGACTTTTGCCATGTGTTGATAACAGGGCAATGATTCAATATTGTCACTGTCCAGTTATTGCTTCCCTGACATGCCCTGATAGTAACTGGTGAGCATCGGGACCATACAGCAGTGGCATCCAGAGATATTCAGCCGCATAAATATCCTGGACAAGGGCATTGATGCGACTAGCAGGTCTCGAACTGTGTTAATCCCTGTGAATATCCTCCCCCTTGCAAATCTAACCACCCACTTTTCTTTCGTAGTGCCTTTATGTTACCCATCTTGCCTATTTTTCCCAACAATACATGCCCCCTCTCCTGCCTATTAAGATGTTTCATTGTATTGTGCTGATGTATTCTTTTTCTGCCAGGGGCAATGTCTCCAATTAGATTAATTTTGCACATGTAAAGGCACATTTTAGAATTAATGTCTAGGTGCGGTCTCGAAGGTCCAGGTCAAACGTATGAAGAAAGGCCAGCCATGTGCAAGTTTTGGCTACATTTTAGAAACTTGCATATGCCCAAAATGGACAGCAGTAGCCACAGTCAAATAGGCATCTCCCAACAAAATTTTAGGAAAAGAGACGTCTATCCCATGATGCAAGTGGACAATCAGAAAACAAGTGTCCTCGTATCCCTTCAATTTTCTTTATGATCGTGACACGTATTGGAGATATTAGAGTACCTTCTTCTCTACTCCTTCCAGGTGGTTTAGTGGCAGAATGAGAGCTTATTTGTGCCCTGGATTAGACATGGGTGTTTCTGCTGGTAGGTTGAGACATGCTCTCTATTTCTGAAATCATTTATCTTTATCAGAACACCCTAGAGACTTCTCTAAAATGTACCCGTGCGTCATGGGTGTTCTCACACTGAGGCCATCTATATGCCCAGCTTCGAAAATGGCTCCAGGAAAGTCTCCAAGATTTGCACATCTAAGTGCCTGTTTTCCAATGTCCAACTCACGAATAGGGCTTCTAAAATGACCTTTATTATTTTCCCAATGGAGAAAGGTGAATAGTGGTGTACCCCAGGGATCTGTGCTGGGTCTGCTGCTTTTTGACATATTCATAAATGATCTGGAAAAGGGAATAACGACTGAGGTTATCAAATTTGCAGATGACACAAAACTATTTAAAGTTTTTAAAACCCATGAGGATTGTCGAAAATTGCAAGAGGATCTTGATAAATTGGAAGACTGGGCATCAAAATGGCAGATGAAATTTAATGTGGACAAGTGCAAAGTTATGCACCTAGGAAAGAACAATCCAAACTATGGTCACATGATGCAAGGCTCCACATTAGGAACCACTACCCAGGAAAACGATTTAGGCATCATTGTGGACAACGTGTTAAAACCCTCTACCCAGTGTGCAGCGGCAGCCAAGAGAGCAAATAGAATGCTAGGTATCATAAGGAAAGGAATGGAAAATAAAACAAAGGATATTATAATGCCTCTGTATCATTCCATGGTGCGACCACACCTTGAATATTGTGTGCAATTCTGGTCGCTGTATCTTAAAAAGGATATAGTGTTATTAGAAAAGGTTCAGAGAAGAGCCACCAAAATGATAAAGGGGATGGAAGGATACCCCTATGAAGAAAGGCTAAAATAGTTAGGGCTCTTTAACCTGGAAAAGAGACGGCTGAGAGGAGATATGATAGAAGTCTATAAATTAATGAATGGAGTGGAATGGGTAAACGTAGTTTTATTGTTTACGTTATCAGTATATAGAAAGACCAGGGGACATGCAATGAAGCTAGAGGGTCAACTATTTAAGACAAATAAGAGAAAATATTTTTTCACACAACGTGTAATAAAACTCTGGAATTTGTTACCGGATGATGTAGTAAAGGCTGTTAGTGTAGCTGGGTTTAAAAAAGGTTTGGACAAGTTCCTGGAGGAAAGGTCCATAAACCATTATTAAAAAGAGACCGAAGATATCAATGCTTGACCCAGTACAGTGTGTCTTTTGGCGAAACTGCTAGGTACGTATGACCTACTGTAGATTGGCCACTGTTGGAAACAGGATACTGGGCTTGATGGACCTTGGTCTGGCCCAGTATGGCATATCTTATGTTCTTATGACCCCCACCATGACAGCTATGAACCTCATTCCTAAACCAAGGTATGTCGAGTATAATCTCAATCTGTGAAATTTACTGCTAGCATAGTACTTGTATATTGTATGTGCCAAAGAGAGCCGGATGTTGATGGGTACAATTCTGCTGCGGTGTCATCTAGAAGTAAGGAGATCCTGGATTCTGTACAGGGAGAACTATTCAGGCAACTGGTAACAGAACCCACACATGAAAGGGCCATACTGGACTTAGTGCTTCCCAATGGGGAAAGTGTTTCTTATGTTACAGTGGGAGATCAACTCGCATCCAGTGATTGCCAGATGGTGTTCAGTATTAGGACTAGGGTTGATAAAATTCATTCAAAAGCGAGGGCCTTATACTTTAAGAAAACTAACTTTCCCAAGATGGGACAATACTTCTAGGAGTCGTTAGTGGGATGGGAACAGCTGGGGAATGTAGAAAAACAGTGGGCAAAACTGGGGCAGTCTGTGGGCGGTGACTGATGCTATCCATTTAACAGAGATATTCAGCTGCTAACCAGATAGCTCAGCCGGCTAAAGTTGGGTCAACTGAACAGCTGAACAGCTGTCAACTGAACAGCTGTCCTAACTTTAGCCGGTGTTCACTATCTAGTTAGCAGCTGAATATCACTGCTATCCAGATCACAATGCTGCTATTAGCAAGCCCAGATATTCAGCAGCAGCGACCAGATAGTTTCTGCCCACCAGCACCACCAGCAGAAGGGCATGTCAGCAGGGTGGCAGAGGGGTACTGGTGGTGGAGGGGGCAGTGGCAGCTGCCCAGAGCAGACCGTGGCCTAGCCCTGTGTAGGTGGGTGCCATGCACTGCAACAGAGAGGCCCTGTCTGACGAACAGTCATGGTATCCCCACGGAATGCACTCTCTCTGTGGCAACAGTGTGGTGCAGTGCACACAGCCAGTGTGTTCAGGAGCAGAAGGTCACAGGGTCAAGTCCCAGCTGTGGTTCCTGCCACTCCAGCCCCCATATTTTACCCACTACTAAAACATGCTAATACAGACAGAACCTTTATTGCAGATGATGTAGACATGCCCAAAACACCTACATTTTACCCTACAGAGCACAGACACCATAAGCATGAGCATTACCTAGAGCAGAGTCTCCCAAATGCAGTCCTGGAGGGCCAAACACCATTCAGGCTCCATGTTGCCTCTAATAAATATGGCTGTGCTGCATTTCTATGCACCGCCCCCATGGTATGCAGATGTATCTCATGCATATTCATTAGGGACTATATACAAAATATATCCTCAAGGAGCCAATATGACAAAAAACACTCAATCAAAATCCCCAAACAAGGCAGACAAAAACCAAACAAAACAAAAACAAAATGTGAGACAAAACAACCAGATGGAGTGAGTATGATAGAGGAAAAAAGATCTCAGTAGCCCTCCGGATAGATAATGGAGGAAACGAGTCTAACATAAGGGAACAAGTCTCATGAATCATGAAAAGACTCTCTTTACATCAAAGGTCAATAAAAAAACCTCTAACACATCACCCACTGGTACAGCTCGAGCAGGGCAGAAAAAGACAGCAATCAGCGTTGAGAAAAGCAGCCAAACAGACTCAAAAAAAGTCCAAACTTATCTAAAGTGAGGGCCTGAAGAGCAAGTATCCAATGAGCCCCGACATGAGCTCCGACACCAGATGTTTCGCCTTACGGCTTCCTCAGGGAGCTGCAACATATGTGGAACTACAATAGGAAAAGGAACACTGACCTGCAAAAAAACAAACATTTATGTCTCACAACAAAAATCAAAAAACAAAAAACAGGAAAGTTTACCCCAGGTAGGGCAAGCACAAAAACTTACTGTGAATGCTGTGTGGAGCGATAAGCTATACCAGGGCACGGCATCGGTATAACCCCCAAAAACAAAAAGACGCCGAGAGAAAAAAAGCCATACGCATGCGTTTAAAAAGGCAAACCCTCATAACGTCAGGGGAAATCCTCAAGCCGAAAAACATCGAAACCAGAAAAACCACCGCTCCACATGATAGCCAATGGAAAAAAACGAAACAATTATGAAAAATTATGAAAAAACCGTGAAAAAAAACCCACTGACCCACCCAAAAAAACTTTGATCCAAAAATGAAGAAAATTACAGACAGTTCTTCCATTCTATAGACTCATTCAAACCATAGGGAACCACAGTATTTAAAGAAAAAATCCATCGTTGCTCCAGACGGATTAAAATCTTGTTCAAGTCGCCTGAAGACAAAGCACATTGTGTTATGACTAAACATTTAAGATCTTCAAACACATGCCCAAAAGCTTGAAAATGTTGGACCAAAGGTGCACCCTCCACTGTAGCCATATTCATTAGGGACAGCATGAAAACCCGAATAGTGTTTGGCCCTCCAGGACTGGAGTTGGGAACCTCTGCCCTAGAGCAGCAGCCAAAAGGGCAGACACACCTGCACCCACAGGCTCCATTATCCCAAGCCTCCTGGAGAGGCAGGATGTTGGGCCCTGCGTGCATCTCCCAATACTAGCACTTGCATACCTTAGCAATGACACCCTAAACCTGGGGAAACTGTACACAGCTATCAAAAGGTTGCTATGATAACTGGCAGATAACAATTCCTAAGTTAAGCACAATTGGCTGATTGAGCTGCATCATAGCAACCTTTCTGATGTCTGTGGAGTGTGCCTCAGGTCTGGTGTCTGACAGAGTGACCCCAACAGTACTGCATACCATAGCCATGCCTGCACTGTGCCCAGGACTGGTGTGGTGGCCGGGCTGCCAAACACCTCTATAGTTGCACAATGCTGGCATAGGTGTGTGGAGTGTGTGTCTGTCTATCCAGTGTGTGGTGGCTGCCAACACCCTCCACAGCCCACACTGCTAGCACTGTTGCCAGTACTGGCCTGCCAATGTGCATAATATGGAGCAAGGTACTGTGAGAATAGCCTGGATAGGGTGGCCTGGCCTGGCTGCATCTGCACAGGACATAGGGCAATGGCTCAGACATTGTAGTGCCCGGCCACCACCTGCATGGACAGGGTGGCCACAGCATGTCCTGCTGGGAGGTCACTCTCACCCTGACTGAGCAGTGACCACGGCATGGCTAGGTTCCCCCATAGTGCTATATAGCATTTCTCTGATGTGATATTTAAGGGTTCTCTTTTGGGGCCCAATCACTGACTTATCTGCTTGGTGTGTATGCTGACATCCCAGTTCTGGGTACACGCATCTCCTCCAGGAACATGCACTATGGACTAGCTAGCAGACTGTCTGCAGCTAGTATGTGTCTTGCTAGAACACCTTGCAAGGTGCAGCGGCTGGAGGCTTGCTGCTGAAGAGTGTCAGATAGTGGTGGGGGGCAGCTGAACATTTTCAGGCCTACTGTCTGTCTGCTATTGTTTTATGTATGTGTACAGATCTGCAATGACTGTCCTGTAGGGTGTCTGTTCCCCCGCACGATTGGGGTTGATGGTCCCCTCTACTGCCACGATTGCAGGGAGGTAGAATGTGGATCTGTTGGTGGGAGATCCTGTTTCCCACCCTGAGCCCCAGAGGGTGGGTTAGGTGGTGGTACATAATCTGCCTATGGGTCCAAACACACCCCCCCTTCACCTACATCATGTAACCATGGCACCAACACAGGATATGCACTATTCTGGGTGCATCATAGCCCATCAGGGCTAGACATGACTGAGAAATACAGATGGACACAGATGTATCCTAGGTGTGTCTGCAGGGGCTACCTATCACACACAGCACTGATGGGGACCTGCAGCATGGCATACATCAATCATGAAAGGTGCTGTGGACCTGGTGCTGGGCGCCCCACCTCACCCTCAGGGTGAGCACAGTACCTGCACAATGTGACGGTCTATAGCTACTCTGTGCCAGTAACACACATGGTCAGTACCCCCTACCAGGCTGAGGTGCTGTGGGGGTGCACACAGTCAGTTCCCCCTACCAGGCCGAGGTGCTGTGGGGGTGCATACCCCATCTTGTGATCATCTGTAGACTGCTGATTTGCATGTGCAGTGCATCATGGGTACGGGTGGGTTAACCCTATCCTGGTAACCACAGCAGACAGTTTGTGTGGTGACCTGCAGTCCTTCTGTAGCCAGCCAGGGGCTTGTTAGCAGCTGTAGCCCTCTGGTTACTTCACTGTCTGTGGGGTCAGAGATCATGGGTTCAAACCCACAGTGGGGTTATTTGATAGGGCTGTCCAAGGCATTGTCTATTTTTAATGTACATTAGTGCTGCCAGCAAATCACCCTCAGAGTACTGTAGCCATAAGGTGCCTTATAGGTTGCCTTATAAGGCGCCCTATAAAGCACCTTCTACGGTGCCTTATAAGGTGTCCTATAAAGCGCCTTATAAGGTGCCTCATAAGGTGTCCTATAAAGTGCCTTATAGGGTGCCCCATAGGGGACATTATAGGGTGCCTTGGCAGACAGTGCACTTTATAATGTGCCCTAAGGAGTGCCTTATAGAGGGCCTTATGCAGCACCTTAGGTTACGGCACGTGAGGGTGTGTTTGCTGGCAGCACTAAAATATACATAACATGCCTCAAAAATCAATACTTACACATAACAGCTAATGCCTCAGCCAGCCCATATGCATTAGGCACACTGGGGGATTGAACTCATGACCCCTGTACTATCAGTCAGTGTATTAACCATTGTGCTACCCCTCTGTCTCTATGCTTGCATGTCTGCGAGCCTACTTAAGATTACCGTGTGTTAACGTGCTTAGCGGCATCTCGCCCGATAATGTGCACAGCGCACGTTATCACAGGATAATCCTGTTTTGCTACATTAAGACAGAAACGCCCACTCCTTTTATGGCAGCTTACACACTATCACCGGGCGCACGTTAAGACGGTTTAGTAAACATACCCCATAGTTTTAAAATGGGCCTGCACCTTAATGTAAAGAAGACAAAGATCCTGACAATTGGCAAAATAAGTAAGTCCATCGTTGATGGAGAAAAAATTGAATACTGGACAACTTTAACCTACTTGGATCAACAATCAATAAAGAAGGGACAAGCAGTCAAGAAATCTGATGATGTATTGCTCTTCGCAGAATGGCTATGAAGGACCTAGAGAAGATTCTCAAAAGCAGAGATGTCTCTCTCTATACAAAAATTTGACTTGTTCAAACCATGATATTTTCAATAGCGTCATATGGATGCAAAAATTGGACAGTGAAAAAGAAAGACAGGAAGAAAATCGATGCCTTTGAATTATGGTGCTAGCGATGAATACTGTGTATACCATGGACTGTCCAAAGAACAAACCATTCAGTACTAGGGGAGATCAAACCTAAGCTTTCTTTAGAAGCTCAGATGACAAGACTTTGACTTTCATACTTCAGATACATCATGAGAAGAGAGAGATCATTGGAGAAAGACATCATGCTTGGCAAGGTAGAAGGTCAATGCAAAAGAGGAAGGCCAACAATGAGATGGATCGATACAATAACAGCAGATATGGGTGCTACTGTGTCAATAATGAGCCGCCTGACTGAAAACTGAACATAATTTAGGACAACTATCCAGAGGATCGCCATGAGTCGACATCGACTTGATGGTTTGTTGTTGGACAACAACAAAAACAATACCTATATATCCCAATAACAAAGTTAAATTGCACAAGAAAATAAATCCCTACATCAGAACCCAACTTGCACTAAAACTCCTATTACCTATAATTATGTTCTACCAATTGTTACAGGAAACTCTTTTTGGGGTGCTGTATTAGTATTAGTGCAAGCAACTAATATTGTGGACCCTTCACGTGAATGAGATTCTAGAGAGAGATATGGGTAGCCACAGACACTATGGTCATATACATGTGGAATAGATAATAATCTCTTTATTTCACTATATATAAGCACACTTCAGCTTGTAGTCTCACAGTCACAACCAAAAAAGACCATTCAGTTTGGTCCACACTAGAATCTAATATTTTATATTTACCTATTGTTGGTCCCCTCCTCTCTCTGAATGGAAGCCTCTCACCACAACTAAAAGTGAGATCTGCCTCAATGGCATATCCTTCTGCTCTCCCTGTTGGTAGCCGTGGATCATCTTTGTCAATTAGCTGGCATCCAAGAAACCCCTTATTATATAGGGTTTTCTGTCCATAGGCTGTGATGTATTTTGCTCGCCATTAACTGTAGTCAGGCAAGTTTCAATATAGTGCCTCACTATATTCATGATTGGTCCATCTATTAGTGACTTTGTGATTTGACTTTATCATGGTCTCAGCATCTGCTGTTCTTCTGCAAAGTCAGTACACGTGTGTGAAGAATGCAGCTTATCATGAGCCTCCCTCCTGGCACATGACCTTAGTTGCTTACTTGAAAGGATGATTGGAAATTTTCTGTTGATCCACTTAATATTAATTTTAAGGTCTAGTTACAAGGCTTCATCTCAGAGTCCCTTGACCTAACTTTCCTATTTCATGCTAACCTACCACCTAGTTCTCCCCGTCCAAATTTTATCATAACACAATGACCCCCCTCCCCCCCGGCATTACTACTCATTTCGTGGTCCATACTCCAACCGGAGCTACCAAAAAGCCCAAAAGGTCTCCTGTCTCTGCAGAGCCAGTCAGCAGCCACTGAACCACTCCAGCTGCCATGCCAGGTACAAATTTAAAATCCCAAGCCCTGGCTCTTCCTAAGCTCCTTATCCAAATCACAACCACCCCTCTGATCCCCTAACCCCTCTCTTCCTCCATTGCTATGAGTGTCCATGAAACTCAGCTATGTTAAGGTCCCCTACCCTACTGTGTTCCAAGGGTGGTGGCATAACTAATTTTCTGTTTTGAGACCGGGGATTTTATGTGCTTAGAGTGTCTCTCTTCATCTCTGACACAATTTCAGATTCCATTTATAGGGCATCGTAATTTCCATACGCTGAAGGAACTTGGTAATGGTATCATCATTTCAGGAAGTGGGTATCTCTGTGTTGCACGTCGTACTCTACAAGAGTTCACTGTAATTCATCTAGTTCTAGGTTGTTCTATTCTTCCTGGAAATGGGGGTAAATTATTTGGATAGTTGGGTGGGGACTCCTTTTTTTCAATTAATTCCTCTTTGAGTTAAGTCAGTTCCTTTTTCAGTGTCAGAGACAGATGGGGCAAGCTTCAAAGAAGCCATTTTATAAATAATTTTCCATGTGTAAAACCTTTCTAAAATTGCATGGCTGAACATGCTTGTATAAGCAAGCATGTCAATGAGATTGCATGCAGGTATTCCTGGAGTCGGAGTTAGATGGAGTAGGGGCAAAGTTGGGAAGCATGTACATATTTTTAAAAATTCTTTTGTAGAAGCATAAAGTACAAGCAGACATTGAAACCTCTGCAGCAGGTGTACATTGGCGCATGAGAATTTGTGCATTATTGGAGGTTGCCTGTAATTGCCTTTATGAAATAGGTACAGCAGTTTTTTAGAACTTTGACAGGCATCTTGTTATAAAATTATTCCCAGGAGGGCAATTTTATAATCAATACCTAGTTAACATGTGCTTTATGCCTATTGTATAATACAATATGAAGTGCGCACCTACTTGGCTTTATAAAACAGAGCACAAATATGAAAGTATGCGCATATGTTAAGGTGTGATCATTTACATCAGCCCTAGAGCTAGTGTAATTGGCTTCCCCTACTTTTTGCAATTGCATACATAAAGTTACACAATACTTGTGTGGATTCTCACAACGCCCACGGTCTACCCAAACTCCACCCTCGTGCAGACCTGCAGTGAAGGTATTCTTGATGCAAGCTACAAATGTCCTTTCACTTTGGTTGGTATTTCATAAGAGATCATTTACGCAGGTAAAATACCAGAATGCATTGTTCACAAGTAAATACATATGCATTGCTCACATGTAAACCTTAGGACTAAACCACTACAGTTTTTACATTGAATAATAGTCATTTTAATTGTTTGGTTAGATATAGGGCTTCTTATTATAAAGAATATAAAATTACTTGATTGCAGAAGATTGGGGATGTGTCCTAGGCTCTGGTGTGAGTCGGAAGAATTTGAGAAGTTAAGGCCCTTCAAACTCATACTAAACACAAACTCTGTCTCTCTCACACAAACATGCACTCACTTGCTCTCAGACACTCTCTGAGAAGTACACACTACACGTTCTGTTTGACTCTCCATCAATAAACCACAAGGACAGTTATTTAAGATAGCAGATATTAACCTAGAGACCTCTTGCTTTTCACATGGGCAACTTCTGGTAGCATAGCAACAAATAAACATAGAAACATGATAGCAGAAAAAGACCACATGGCCTATCTAGTCTGCCCTTTCATATCAACTAATAGTCCCCTTTTTACTTTTAGAAATCCTCTGTGTTTGTCCCATGCTTTTTTGAATTCAGATATTGCCCTCGTCTCTATCATCCCAACTGGAAGACTATTACATGCATCTACCACTCTTTCTGTAAAGAAATATTTCTGCATATTACTCCTGAGTCTATCCCCTTTCACCCACATCCTATGTAGCAGGCTTGTTTCAATCAAAAGAGACTCTCCTCTTGTGCATTTATGCCATGGAGGTATTTAAACATCTCTAACATATCTCTGCTCCCCCACCTTTCGTCTAATGCAGGGGTCTCAAACTCAAATTGCTTTGAGGGCCAAATGAGGACTTGTAAAGTAACCCGGGGGCCGCATAAGACGCGGGGCCTCATTTGCATAAGGGGCCTCATTTGCATAAATATTTGCATAATGTTACCATACACTAACTTTTAGTAAACATGCCTCTTTAATGAGTATGGATAAAGAAAGACTAAAAGATTTAGAAACAAGAAGACAATAATTAAACTGGGAACCTCAAAAGCCAAACTTGGAATGTACGACAACACTGTAGAAATAAAAATATAAATTAATTTCCTCTTGTACTAAACAAAGCGCAAACATTAATGATGCACATTTCCCAGAGCTGACATATTCCAGTTAATAAATTCAAAATAAAGAGATATTTTTCTACCTTTTGTGCATTTTTTTCAGTTGCAATTGTTCCAGCCACTTTCCTCTGGTTTCTTCATGTCTTCTGCTAACTCTCCATCGTCTGCTGTCCATTTGCCCTTTCTTCTCTCCTAGTTTTTTTTCCATTCTCTCTCTACATCTGCTTTAACATACTAATCTTTCTCCTTTTTCTCTTTCCTCATTCCTATTTCATCCACTCAAATTTTACCCCTCCATCCTCAATCCCCACTTACTCTCCCAATACCTGGCCAATTGTAGATTTGTCTTCTCTCCCAGACAAAATATTTTTCCCCTCTCCATTTCACTTTCCCAGCTCCATCCCATTCTAATCCTCCCCCAACATCAGCTCCCTTCTAGTTCCAGCCCCACCCAGCATCCGCTCCCTTCTAGTCCCCCATTAGTCCATTTCCAGTCCTATCCTAGCCTCACCATCAGCCCATTTCCAATCCTAGCGCCCCATCAGCCCATTTCCAATCCTAGCTCCCTCCCCTCACAGCCCATTTCAATTCCAAGCCCCCCTCCCCATCAGCCATTTGCAGTTCAAGCCCCCCTTCCACTCAGCCCATTTCCAGTCCTAGCAACCCCCCCCAGCCCATTACCAGTCCTAGACCCCCCATAGCCCATTACCAGTCCTAACCTCCCCATAGCGCACTTCCAGTTTTACCCCCCATCACCCCATTTTCAGTCTTACCCCCCCATAGCCCATTACCAGTCATAACCCCCCTGCCAATAGCCCACTTCCAGCCCTAACCCCCATTACCCCATTTCAGTCAGCCCTTCCATAGCTCATTACCAGTCCTAACTCCCCCATCAGCCCACCTCCAGTCCTTCCTAACCCCCACCTGCCCCCTTCCAGTCCTAGCCCCCACCATAGCCCATTACCAGTCATAACCCACCTTCCTATAGCCAATCTACAGTCATAAACCCCCCCCTGCCAATAGCCCATTTCCAGTCATAACCCCCCCCTGCCAATAGCCCATTTCCAGTCATAACCCCCCCCTGCCAATAGCCCCCCCTGCCAATAGCCCATTTCCAGTCATAGCCCCCCCCTGCCAATAGCCCATTTCCAGTCATAACCCCCCCCCCTGCCAATAGCCCATTTCCAGTCATAACCCCCCCTGCCTATAGCCCTTATCCAGTCTTAACCACCCCCTGCCAATAGCCCATTTCCAGTCATAACCCCCCCCTGCCAATAGCCCATTTCCAGTCATAACCCCCCCCCTGCCAATAGCCCATTTCCAGTCATACCCCCCCCCCTGCCAATAGCCCATTTCCAGTCCTACACCCCCCCCCCCGGTAAATTAAAATAAAACCTGGCTTCTGCTGCTCAAGCAGCAAAATCAGCTGTCCTGCGGCCCCTTCCCCTGTGCCCGGAGATCCGAGTCTGCTCTATCAGCGGCGTGCTTTTCAAGCCGCGAGGAGAGTATTCCCCTCTCGCGCGGCTTGAAACCGCGCGAGAGGGGAATACTCTCTTCGCGGCTTGAAAAGCACGCCGCTGATAGAGCAGACTCGGATCTCCGGGCACAGGGGAAGGGGCCGCAGGACAGCTGATTTTGCTGCTTGAGCAGCAGAAGTCAGTTTTTTTTAAATTTGACAATTGCTTCTGCCGCTGCCACGGCGGCAACGGCAGAAGCCAGGGTTTGGGTTTTTTTTTGTTTTCCTCCGTCGCGGGCCGCACAAAGTTGTCTCGTGGGCCGCATGCGGCCCGCGGGCCGCGTGTTTGAGACCCCTGGTCTAATGTATACATATTAAGATATTTAAGTCTGTCCTGATATGCTTTATAACGAAGACCACTAACCTGCAATCCATTGGAATCCAGAAACCTCACTATTCTCTCTTTTAGAAGCGTTTCCAATAATTTACTCACCACAGAGGTTAGACTAACTGGCCTGTAATTTTCAACCTCATCCTTACTTGCAGTTTTATGTAAAGGGACCACATTTGTCTTTCTCCAGTCCTCTGGAACCACTCCCAACTCCAAAAAAGCACTGAGAAAGTCAGTCAATAGAGTCGCTAGAATGTTCGCAAGTTCCTTCAGTCCCATTGCTTTATCTATTTTTAGCTTAGCTAGTTCCTCACGAACACAGTCTTCTAAAAATTGTTCGAGCTCCCCGTCACTTCTGTACCTATTTGTGGGTGTTTTCTGAGGTACTGCTCCTAGCCCTTCATCTGCAAACACAGAATTGAAATATTTGTTAAGCAATTCCACTTTATCCTCATCAGCTTCTAGATATTCCCCCCTTCACCCTTGAGTCTAACAATACCACTTTTACCCTTCCACCTCTCACTAACATATCTGAAAAATGTCTTATCCCCTCATTTTATTGTATTGGCTATTTATTCTTCTTTTTGTATTTTTGCTTTCCTGACTACTTTGCTAGTTTCTCTAAGTTTTTCCAAATATAGATGCCTGTCTTTCTCTCTTTTTGATCTCTTGCATTTCCTGAAAGTCTTCTTTTTTGCCCATTGCGTCTAGCGGCATTAATCGGGGATATTCAGCACCACTAACCATGTTAGTGCCGCTGAAAATGCTGCTGAATGGGATTAGCTTGGGTGTGTTTAGCAGTATTAATCTAGGATATTCAGCAGCACTAACCATGTTAGTGCCACTGAAAATCCAGTTCAGTGGCATTTACACAGTTCATGGGTCTGTAACCGTATAAGTGACTTTGAATATTGAGCCAAAGATGTCTTGACAACAAAAGAAATATAAAGCCATGTTACTCGATGAGAAGAAGCAGTATATTTCCTGTCAGGTCCACACTAAGATAAATTACCCTGAACAATTTTTGGTATTCTTAAGAGATTTGTACCCAGCATAACATAAGCAAGGAGTGGAAGAGTAGCCTGGTGTTAGAGCCCTGGGTTGGTAACCAAGAAACCAGAGTTCAATTCCCACTAGTGCTCCTTGTGGCCTTGGGCAAGTTGCTTAACCCTCCATTGCCTTAGAAGAAAGGCCTCGCAATATACTTCTGGTCATGCTGCCAAGAAACCCCAGTTGCTGCTGGGTCACCAGGAGTCAGCACTGACTCAAAGGCACATGTTCTTTGCATAATACAAGCATCCTCTCCCAACTTATATTTACCCAGATACCTTTGCCAATTTTTTGCAAAATAAGATCATGTCTCTACAGAATCTCTCAGAGTTGCAGGTACACAATTTCTAACCCCTTCCCCTGCCCGACTGGGGTATTGTTCCCAGTGATCCTTTCTCTGGTATACTTCAAGGGCAGTTATCTAACTTTAATACCCTATCCTTATTACCCTGGAAAAATTGCTTTCTTCCATAAACACCACTTCCTCTCAGGCTGATAACATTCCTCCTAGCCTGCTGAAGGACTGTTGGACTGATCTTGCTCCAGTCTTTCTTGATTTACTGAGTAGTAGCTTTACTACAAGCCTCATTCCCAAAGATTGTAAACAGTAATGCACCACTTACTAAAACAATCAAACTCAGATCCTTCCTTCCCACACAATTTTCAGCCTATCTCAGATATTCTTTTCCTGGCAAAATTACTGGCAAAAACTGTTCCAGAACAAGTCATTAGGTTTCTTAATTCCAAATAACAATTTTCACCCTTGACAGTCAGGTCTTAGGCACGGTCATAGTACAGAATCATCTCTCTTGGCCTTGTTAAACAAAACTATCTTACAGCAGGATAATTTCAGAGATGTGCTTCTTATTCAACTGGATTTGTTCGTTGCCTTTGATGTAGTTGATCACATCCTTCACACCCAAAATATAGAAAGACTAGGGGACATGCAATGAAGCTATAGGACACAGACTTTATAGGAAACATACAAGTAAAGTTGGATAAACTAGTAATCTGGATTGAAGAAAACAAATTAGTCCTGAACTTGTCCAAGACCGAGGCACTACGGATCTCTTTCCAGGGAAACGAACCTCCATCGCTCCCTTTAATGAAATCCTCACCTGATAAATTTAAGGATTCAATGAAGTTCTTGGGGTAATTTGGGATCACAAGCTTTCTTTTACATGTCAGATACTGGAGATAACTAGGACTTCACATGTTGCCTTACACCAAATTAAATCCCTGAAGAATGTTCTTGACACTAGGGTTTTAAAAACACGAATCCATGCACAGGCGATAACCCACCTGGATTATTGCAATTCCTTACTTGCTGGTGCCCCCAGTATCAGATAAAGAGACTTCAACTTATTCAAAATACGGTAAATTTTTGTATGAGGCTATGAGAAGGGATCAAGTGATTCCTCTTTTCAAGGAACAACACTGGCTTCCGATAGCTTTCATATTAAATTTAGACTCCCTATGCTTGCACATTGAGCTTTCTATATGGGATTACCTATCTACCTTAATTCTCTCCTAGTTCCATATGCGCCATCACGAACATTAAGATCAGCTCAAGGAAATTACCTAACTCTGCCCGGGAAAACACGTCTCCATTGACATTCTTCAAAAACTCAAGCTTTATTTATCAGCTTCCTGTTTTTTGGAACTTCTTCCACTGGATCTCCAGATAAAAAATTTAAAAAAAGGACTTAAAACCCGACTCTTTGAAGAATCCTTTTAACTACAATTTTAGAGGACAGTTACTCTCACCACCTTACTGGGCACCCTGGTTGGGCCATTTCAGTCTTAACAGCCAACATCTACTATGCTCCATTGGTAAATCTGTAGCAAAACAAGGGAGTTTCCCAAACAATGCAGCAAATCCCTCTAACTGATCAAACAAAACACAAGAACTTAGGGATCATGTGCTTTCGTAAGCAGAAGTGTGTATTAGTTAAATTTTACTAATCTGATCCAGCAACTATTCTCATCATTGCTTTTTTATCTGTCACTCAAATAAAACAGGCAGCTTTCTCTTTCCTTATCTCATATCCTCTCTATTCTACTTGTATATGTCAGAAATCGAAGTAAACTCGTATCTGGGCGATAGAACTGAAGAAACAAAAATGGCAGACCAGATGGCCGTATACGTTCTACACAGAGAGCCCTGCCCTCTAATCACTGCCAGGTTGGCTAGTGAACAGTTGCCGTGCAGAGCTCGAGGTTTTCTGGAAACAGGAGCAGTTTTGCCCATCTTGTCACAAGATAAAAGGTGATGGATGCCCTGTCTTTGCCAGATTTTCTGCTTAGCCTCTCCCTGAACCCAATTACACTAACTAAAACGAATGTGCTCTAATATGACAGAATTTTCTCTTTGATTAAAGACTTCCAGGCTTTTTGCAGATGGCACACCCATAATTCACTGTAAAGATGGCTGAGTTTTATAATCTGTTTTCTGTCTCTCTCTCTTTCTCTTTCTAGATCAGACTGAACTGGGTTTAACTAGGCCTAAATAATTTAAGACAGTCATTACATTCAATGTTTTTCCTTACTGTCAACTGTAAAATCCATACAGTAGCTTCAGGAAACCAGGGCTAATTTGAATTGATAATAGGAAATGCTGAAAAAAGTCATCTATTTCAGAAGGTTCTTGGAGCAGATGCATGCTAAATCTTGTATAATGAAAGAATGTGCCGATGTCAATTATGTAACAGAATGACTTTACAGTGGTTTGAGGCGATGGGTTAGCATTCTGCCTGATATTATCGCATAAAAAACACCTATCAAAATTTCTCATAAATATGGAAAGGGAAGTAAGATTACATTATAAATTTGAATGTTATGAATGTGTATGAGTGCAGAAAGCCTGCCTCATAACTGAATAGTAAAAGGGCCATATTTCAAAATTTACATACTGTTATTACTGTGAATACTGAAGTAAACTAAGGCGTTCTTTGCCCCAACTGGATTCTTGTTTTGGGAACAGGAAAGAAAGTACTTAGGTCAGATCTCCAGAGTTCTGGTGTAAAGCTTCTAGGGCCGGCTTCTCCTAGGTCAGGGGTGGGCAATTCCGGTCCAGGAGGGCCGCCGACCAGTCAGGTTTTCATGATGTCCCTAATGAATATTCATGAGATCTATTTGCATGCACTGCCTTCCATTGTATGGAAATAGGTCCATGAATATTCATTAGGGACATCATGAAAACCTGACTGGTCGGCGGCCCTCCAGGACCAGACTTGCCCACCCCTGTCCTAGGTCACTTCATCACTAGGCGTTGATGAGTTTACCTCTCCCAGGACGAGTGATCGGGGTAAGAACTTCCTAGGAGGCAGGAACAGCCAGCTGGCTGGGGCAGGGCTAGCCAAACGTGTCATAGGGACCTCACAGCTAAATGGGGGTTTCCGGATATCCACAATGAATATGCCTAAGATCAGTTTGTATATACTGAGTCCCTAATGCATGCAAATCAATCTCATGCATATTCATTGTGGATATCCTGAAACCACAACTGGCTGCTGGGTCCCCAGTACAGGTTTGGGAAGCCCTGAGTTAGGGGCAGCTGCTTCCTCACTAGCAAGGCCGGACTCAGGGCTGAAGCAAACTAGTGGGCATTCTAGGTAAACCTTCAGCCTTACGCCACCCCTTCCCCCGAGATTTTGATAATTAAGCTCAGCAATCATGATCACCTGAACACCACTCTTTCAACAACAACGTCAGGCTCACCTCGTTGAGGCTGCTTTTGGATCCTGATCCCTTGTCTTCCTTGTGTCTCCTTACCCTTCCCTTTTCCGCCCTTTTCTTATCTTTTGTCTTGTCTGTCTTAATTAGATTGTAAGCTCTAATGAGCAGGGACCATGTTTATAGATGTCTGCAGAGCACTGTGAACGCCTTGTAGCGCTATATAAATGATTAATCGTAGTAGTAGTAAAAATATATTACAGGACATCACACTTTTGAATATTAAAGTTTGCTTTGTACGTAGGTGTGGACCTGCTCTTCCTGCAGGTAAAGCAATGTTCTGATATCTCTTTGCGCTTGTGGGACTATCAGAATCTATTGTTTTGCTATGAATGCTGTTTAATGCTGTCTCCAGACGCTGCTGTGTAGGCAGCCGCCTTGTCTAGCTCGTGGTTGGGCCAGCCCTGGCCCCTGGATGTGGTGATCCTGTACAGCCCCTTCCATCTTTTAAGATATCAGATAGATACATCTTTGAGGGGGAGGGGCTCCTTTGGACCTACCACAATGCAAATGTTTGGAGCGGGCAGCCAGAAGGTGTAACTGCACTGCTGTGAATGAGTCAGTATTGTTATGATGCTAAAAGTCAATCCCAATCAAAAGGTGAATATTTAAGACATTTGTAAGCATCCCTTATTTTAGTACCGTTGTTTTAGCCTTTGAAAACAGTAAAACCACAGGAAAATAAATGTGTGGGGAGTTCAGGAGAACACTGTGATGCTCCTTGGATGCAGCAAGTGTTAAAGGATGCCCACATTAGGAAAAATTTAGCAGCCTTAGTATACTAGTCTAACTTTTGTTTTTCTTTAGGCTGTGCACGGAATTCACAGCAATGTCGCGCACGACTCCTCCTCAGTCAAAGTGGAATTCTCAGTGGCTGCAGACGTCACATTCAAATCAATCAATACAGTAGAGGTATGTGGTAGGTATTGATGCAGATTAGATTGCTCTGCTACTGTTTATTTTTCTGAGGCCGCATTATATTTCACTTTTTTCATGCTTGATGCTGAAGCTTGCCAATCTACTAAGCTGGTGCAGATCGAAAACAGATTTTGAACATATGCACAGCAGAATCATAGTCATGAGGTAGAAAACAACACTAGGCATGCATAGTGTAAGAGACAAGCTGGTACAGAATTAGCAATTGACTAGGAGCTTGCCCTTACACGCAGGCATAAATCAATATAAATGATATTATGCAATGCAATAAACGGGAAGCTCACTTCTGTTTCACAGAATTGACTATTATTGTATTACAAATGAATTTAGTGAAGACTCAGAAGAAGAACTGACACTCTGTTGTGCAAAATGTAGCAGGCTGTCTTTCAAATCATTGGCTTTTGTTGATCCATCTCTTCCGATGCAGAAGGCCAAAGGTATTAACCAGTTGTTTACCTAAACCCCACAGCGGAGACGTTCAGGGGCTGATGGAGGAAACTACCCTGTGTTTTAGTGCAGCAGTTTGCTTGAGATTTTCCCTGCTAGTCTTACTCTGGATATAGAAAGGCGGCTTCTAGTGCAGAAAAGTCTTGAGTAGAACCACTGTGCTACTACTACTAGTAGTACACTATTTTTCATTTCTATTGAGCCACTAGATGAATACAACTCTGTGTACGTACACACATATAAACAGCTGAATAGGAAATTGCTCCCGATGCAAATAACGGTGCTGAAACCTAGTGCGGTTTCTTAACTCTTTCCTTAATGCTGAATTTCTTCACCCCATGGCTGGAGTGAAGATGCAGTACAGGAGCAAAAGAGTCATCTGAGGTGAAGTGCGGCACTTCATTTGTAGAAATGGGCAAAAGGGGCAACTTCTGGAAAGTGGTGTGCATGAATGCCCATAGAATGGGAAATACGATTTCAGATATTGAGGCTTTAATGGAAGAGGCTGACTTGGATTTGGTGATGGTTACGGAGACATGATTCATGGAGAACCATGACCTGGATGTAATTATACCGGGCTATAATTTACTACTAGTGCTACTACTACTACTAGTACAGGTCATTTGTATAGCGCTACAAGGCGTACACAGTGCTATACAGGGACATGTATGAGACGAAGGACAGGGTAGGAAGAAGGGGAAGAGGAATAGCATTATATGTAAAAAATAATATGAAAACTACAGAATTACAGGGCTTAAGAGGGAAGGAGAGTGCACTGTGGGTTAAACTGGAAAGAAGGAACGGAGCATCCATTTGCATCGGTGTGATATACAGACCCCCTTCATAGGCAGAAGAACTGCACAGAGATTTAATTGAAGACATTTACAGTATTGCTATAAAAGGAGACATGCTGCTTATAGGTGATTTCAATATGTCAGTTGTTGATTGGGACATCCTTTCTGTAGTGTTGTACAGAAGTAAGGAGATCCTGAATTCTCTACAAGGAGAACTATTCCAGCAACTGGTAACAGAACCCACACGTGAGGGAACTAATGTTCTTATAATCATTATTAAAGAGGACCCAGGAAATCCACTGCTTACCCCGGGATGAGCATTGTAGAACCTATGTGCCTTTTTCAGAACCTTTCCAGGTACTTGTGACCTGGATTGTCCACTGTTAGAAACAGGATACTGGACTTGATGGACCTTGGTCTGACCCAGTATGGAATTTCTTATGTTCTTACTGTATGACCTGGCGCTTACCAATGGGGAAAGGGTTTCTGATGTCATAGTGGGTGATCATCTCGTATTCAGGCAGGTCACCCGTCTCTATTATGAGGCGGCAGGTACAACCTTAAGCAAAGGCCTAGAATATAAGATATACCAAACTAGGTCAGAACAAGTTCCATCAAGCCCAGGATCCTGTTTCCAACAGTGGTCAATCCAGGTAACAAATAGCTGTCAAATTCCCAAAAAGATACTTAGATTCTAAGTTGCTTATCCTGGGCTAAGTGGTGGATTTCCCCAGTCCTCTTTAATAATGGTTTATGGACTTTTCCTTCAGGAAATTGTTCAAACCTTTTTTAAACCCAGCTACACTAACAGCTTTTACTATATCCTCCAGTAATGAATTCCAGAGTTTGATTATGTGTTGAGTGAAAAAATATTTTCTCCTTTTAGTCTTACATGGGCTACAATGTAGCATCATTGCATGTCCCCTAGTCTTTCTACTTTTTGAAGGAGTAAAAACCCTATCTATGCTTACCCGTTCCACTCCATTCATTAGGTTATAGACCTCTATCATACTGTATCTCCCAGCCATCTTTTTTCCAAGTTAAGGAGCCCTACAGGGTTATTCCTGTCCCATGAATAGTGGGGATAGACGTCCCACCGAATGGCGATAAGTGCAGGAGTGGAAATATCACTGGCATCAGATAAGTTTTATCATTCCTTTCAGTGTGATACATTGTTGTGGCATTTTCATACATTTTTTGGGCATTTATTTGCTTAGTAACTATAATAAAACAAAAAGGTTTGTTATGAGAGAGGTTCCCTCCTCTCGAAACAAACAGTCCAACAAAAAATAAAGAACTAATTTTTGGGACATTTTGGGTCAAGCTTTGTAATTTTGGATAGTTTATGTAGTTTAGACCATAGTTTTGTATTTGTTTAGGATGGCTAACACTGGGCAGAGGATTTCAATGTATTATTCATGATGATGCCTAAATTCTTTTCCTGGTTGGTGGTTCCTAATGTGGAACCTTGCTTCATGTAACCGTAGTTTGGTTTGTTCTTCCCTAAGTGGATAACTTTGCACTTGTCAACATTAAATTTAATCTGCCATTTGGACATCCAGTCTTCCAATTTATCAAGGTTCTCTTGCAATTTTTCACAATCCACCTGTGTTTTATCAACTTTGAATAATTTTGTGTCAGGTGATTTGCTACTCTTTAGTTTATCAAATAGTTGTAATACATCTTCCTGGTTTATTAAGATTTGTTTCAATTCTTATGATATATCACCTTTAAATACCATTTCAGGCATGAGTAACTTCCCTGCATCTTCTTTGGTAAAGATTGAAGCAAAGAATTCAGTCTCTCTACTATGGTCTTGTCCTCGCTTAGGGCCTCTTTTACCCCTCTATCATCTAATGGTCCAACTGACTCTCTCACTGTTTTTTTGCTATAAATATACTTGAAAAAGTTTTTATTTTGTATTTTTACTTCCACTGCAAGCTTCTTTTCAAATTTTCTCTTTGCCTGCCTTATCAATATCTTGCATCCAACTTGCCAGTGTTTTTCTTTTTCATCATTTGGCTCCTTTTTCCATTTCCTGAAAGATGATTTTTGGCTACAACAGCCTCTCTGAGCTCACTTTTAAACCATTCTGGTGTTATTTGGCCTTCCTTCTACCTTTCTTAAAAAGTAGAATACATCTGGTCTGGGCTTCCAATATAGTATTTTCGAACAATACCCATACTTGATGCAAACCTTTAACCTTTGCAGCTGCTATTTTTAGTTTTTTCTTAACTATTTTCCTCATTTTATCATAGTCCCCCTTTTGAAAGTTAAAAGCTGGTGATGTAGATTTCCTTGCTGTCCTCCCTCCATTTATTAAATTAAATGCAATCATGCTATGATCATGATTGCCAAGTGGCTCCAACACCATTATCTTTTGCACCAGCTACTCTGTTCCATTAAGCACTAGAGCAACCATATCTAAGCCATATGATGAATATTTATATGTTGGAAGATAGGTCTTGAGGGACAATCCCCTCTCGTAGCCTCTCTTCCGAAGACCTATCTTCGAGCATATAAATATTCATCATATTGATTAGATTTTTTTGCTCTATTTTTTGTTTTTGGATTTATATTTATATTTATAGAGCTTTGTTATTTTGGGTTTTGACCCTTAAGGACTAGGTCTAAAATAGCTTCCTTTCTTGTTGGTTCATGAACCATATGCTCCATGAGCCAGTCATTTATTTCATCTAGAACGTTTATCTCCCTAGCATGTCCCAATCGATATCTGGGTAATTGAAATCGCCCATTATTACTGTGCTGTATCTTTTGTTAGAGGGTGAGTAACCTGCATAGAGCAGCAGGTGGAGCTGTACAACTCTATCCACCTTACTGGGCAGATTAGGTGGACAAAGCTGATCCTTATCTGATGTCATTTACTATGTTGCTATATAAGAGCACAAAACCTTGGTAAATCCACCTGGTCATCTCATCATTTGCTTGAAAGTTTTGTTGTTAGAACTGGTGTCGATTTTTGTGGAGAAATATTTAAGAGTGCTTATCGGACTCAGTGCATATTGCTTTAAGATTTTACTCTCTATTGCAGCCCAAACTCACTCTAGTTATGATTGACGTAGAATCATTGTATAATAATGTGCCTCAAAATCTTTCCGTTTTGGTCATGCAGAAGATTTTAAATTGTAGGGGTGCCCCGACGAGAGCTCCTATTTCTTTTTTGAGCATTTTGACTTCTCTTCTCTAGCTCTTAAAATGTCCTTTTCTTTTATTAATGATTATTTTCTTCAAATCGAATGGAACTACCATGGGGGTCACAATGGTCCCGGATGTATCTAATCTCTGTGCCGATGCTTTAGAGGAGTCCAAGATTTTGATATGGTGTAGATTTATTGGTGAAACAGTATAGAATTGACCACAAACTACTGCCATCACATTGTATAATAACGTTAAAAATGTGACATCAAACTAACTATATAACAATATTTTAACCTATTGTATAACAATGACCCAAAAACAATCATAAAGAGTCAAAATGCAACAGGCAACCATCCTAAGACACTACTAAAGTGATTCAAGTTAGACTTGCCTTGTAGTTTTAAATCATATGCCCCAGTTCCATAATCAACAGACATATAATTATGCAAAACAGAACAGATCAAGGTGTGAATTCAACCTCTCCAGCATCTGCTATAGGTCTGCAGTTCAAAGGGCCAGAGCACAGCATTGATGATTTTATGGTGAGGGTCCTGGGAGGAAGATTTTATTCTATTCAGGACCGTAAAACCTTTGAAATGAAGATGATAAGATACTTTGAATCAGACCAGACAGGACTCAATAAGGACATTGGTTTCCTATCACATTATAAACTATAGATATCTACAGCCTGATCACCAACAGGACTCAACAAATACATTTACTTTCTGTCAAATTATAAACTCTAAACACTTGCAACTTTGTCACCCTCTAATCAACCATCTATTCCTTCCCCCTCCTCTCCTGTCTAAGTAATGCTGTATTGATTCCTGAATATAGAAACGTAGAAACCTGAGGGCAGATAAAGACTATATGGCCTATCCAGTCTGTTCTTCCATATGAACCACGAAGCGCTACAGTCCTTTAACCTTTAGCAATCCATTGTGTTTGTCCCTTGCTTTTATCTCTACCACCTCCACTGGGAGACTATTCCACGCATCTACCACTCTTTCCATAAAGAAATATTTCTGCATATTACTCCTGAGTGTATCTCCTTTCACCTTTACCCTATGCCCCCAGTTGCAGAGCTTGCTTTCAGGTGGAAGAGGGTCTCCTCATGTGCAAATACTGTATGCCAGGGAGGTATTTAAACATCTCCATCATATCTCCCCTCTCCCGCTTTTGTTCCAGAGAATACATATTGAGCTCTTTAAATCTGGCCCCATATGCCTTATGGTGAAGCCCACTGACCATTTTGGTAGCCACTCTTAAGTGCCGACTCTATCTTGTTTATATCCTTTTATAGGTTTGGTCTCCAGAATTGCACCCAAGCATCCTTCTGGATTTTGTTGTCGTCTTTTCTGCCTGTTTAGCCACCTTAAGATCATCAAAAACAATCACACCCAGGTCCCGCTGTTCTTTCGTGCACAGAAGCACTTTGCCCCCTATACTGTTCCGCTCCCTGGGATTTTTGCAGCCCAAATGCATGACCCTGCATATTTTTAGCATTAAATCTCAACCTGCCAAATTCTCGACCATTCTTCAAGCTTAGCTAGATCCTGCCTCATATTATCTACACCTTCCTGAGTGTCTACACTATAGAGGATTTTGGTATCATCCACAAAGAAGCAAGGCAATATCACTTACAAAAATTGTATTTTGGTATCATCATCTGTTGCTCATATTGTCCTGACTTGAGGAAGAAGGTTTTGTCTTCGAAAGCAAGTCCACAAATGTATTGTTAGTCCAATAAAAAGGTATCACATTATTTTCCTTTTTTATTTAACTACCATAATTAGCCGTAGTGCTCATGCATAGCTGTATATGAATCTTGCAGCAACTGCAAAATCATATAAAGAATTTCAGCAAAGTATTTCTTTTAAAAGCCAACAAAATCATAACTGGTGTAAGTTGTGCTGCATGAAAACTCAGCAGCTTGACACTATTCTCCTGCTGCTTGATATTTCGGCCTTATTATGCCTGCTTTAGGGACCCAAAATTTTCAGCCACAATAAAGTCACAATATCTACAATAGCAATGCAAAACCAAACTGACAGTATTTAAACAAGCATAGAGGGGCCCTTTTTAATAAAGTGCACTATGTAGGTAATGTGTGATTTGGCACGCATTGACTGCAGGCTCGGATCCGCGGTGACAGTTACCACACAGGAAGGACAGGAAACGTACACGGATTTTCATGCAAACTGCCAGTCCCACGTTAAGGTATTGAATGGGAAGCTTAGGAGTGGAAAACGGTTATGGTGACCACATTGCAGTTACCACAGGAGTACATATTGTGTGCTGTCGATATTGCAATTAGCATGGGTTTGCCTAATGCTACGTCAATGGTGGGTTAGATGCACCTACGGTAATTGCACTCCACATTAGGGTTTGCATCTGAGCGTTAACTGTCAGGAAATTTCTGGCTGCACTCCTGACAGTTACCCCAGAGACTCTACACTAAATGCATGTTAGTTTTTGCGCTAAAACCTAATGCACTTTAGTAAAAGAGCCCCATAATTCCAAAGTAGTCAAACCTATTTATGTTGATGGCTTTTGAAAAGCTCCTCTGGTGCAAAACCCAAAACAGATCCTGCCCCATTCCATCATTATTACATAGTCTCCACTGACTCTACTAGGGAGTTCTCAGAAGCAGTCCCAGGTATATCACATTGCAAGCTCAACAGTGATTTTAGTGATGTCGTACAGTCCAGCTAAATCATACCTTGCTCTCATCTAATAGTTACAAAAATCTGAGGTCGATATTTAGTGGGCCGGCCACTATCTGAAGATATCCAGATAAGTTGCCTGCCAAAAAAGATATATGCGGTTAACTCTAAAATTAACTGTATAAATCCATTGTTTATAGGGTATCACTGATTAAAGCCTGCACAGATGACAATGTACTAATACTCTGTATTTCCGCTGCTGACCTTTACATGTAGTCAAGGTGCAGTAGGTGTGAAATTAACACGTTAGAGGAGCGGACCTGGTAAATATTGCTAGATTCTTTCAGAATAGTGGACCAGTTCTGGGTTAAGACTGGCAAGGTTCTTATAGATTGTTAGGCTGGTAATACAATGCACATTAATAGATAGAGTGAAACAGCATATTCAGACCACATGCTGACCACCAAGGCAGTGTTGAATTCATCACCAGCATGTTTTTGGGCTCTGAACGGAGAATATTTCCAGATATTTGGGCCGATGTGCTATCCTTAATAAGGCAGTTTACTCTGGATGTTCCCTCACTAATTTTACTACCTGATGTATTAAAGGTTTTAATGCATAAATTCTGCGGTAACACCACCATGCTAAAGTGCAGGGTCGCTTTAACCTATGGGCAAAAGGAGTATCTGCCCCAGGCCCCTGCACAATGGGCCCCAGCTGGAAAAGTTTGCTCTGGGCCCTATAAGGGGTTGAAGCAGCCCTGCTAAAAGGAAGCACAGTCTGCCTATAAAATGCATTAAAACCAGCAGAATCAGTAATTGCTCCCAATGTAAGAACTCAGTTTAAATTGGTTGTGTTTCATTTACTTTTACTTTAGTGCTGAATCTTTGCTATAGCCCTGAGCCTTAGTAAAAATTCTACTGAGAGAGCTAATGGTCAAAAAGATCCCTGGAAGCCCAACTATTTATTTATTTTATTTATTTATTTATTTACTTTTATATACCGCACTCTTTGAAATCAGTGCGGTTTACATATAACTAGAACAAAATAATGGTTTACATGGAACAGTTTACATTGAACTTAAAATAACTTGAACAGTAAACAGTTAACAGTTGATATGGAACGGAACAGTTTGTATTGAACTTAAAGAAACTTGAACCATAGATAGTTTATATAGGGCAGAACATCCTCTCCACCCCTCTTACGAAAACCAATCCTTGGTGGCTAAAATGGGCCCTGAACATCCCTTCCCTCCTGCTCATCAACCCACCTTTCAGATCAGGAGGCAGAAGTGATGCCCACTCACTCCTGACACGGACACCACCATCTTGAAATCTTAGACCTTGATGCATTAAATGCTGTGTTAGAATGCTGCGCTAAGCTCCAGTGCACAGCATTCTAACACAAGTGCCATCACAAACGTTTTACGTCTGCTGCAATAAATTAATGGCATGCAAATTACCACTGCATTAAACAGCGCATGTAGTCAGAAAAACTAGTCTACACTTCAGCTGTAAAATGTTGCATCTTGGCTGCCTGAACTGTTTGCTGCCTGTGCTTCCTCAATGGGTAAACGAAACGTTAAGGCAAAGATGGGGAAACCTCTCTAGAATGTCCCAACTAAGCTGACATTGGGTCCTATGGATCGATATCTGCATGGGCAGACCGGGGAGCTCCAGTGAGGGTCCGGCTGTATCGATGCCGCGGTTCGTGGATCTGCCGACTTTCTCGGACGTGGATATCCCTTGCCCCCAGAGGAGCGTCTTCCCCCTCTACCCCCTGGAGAAGAAGCACAATTGCAGGGCATTCCGACCTGCGAATAGCAGGGATGGAGTCCATCCCCGCTATTTGTGCTCCTTCCCGCCGCTGGCTAATTTCCCCGCTGGTTGTATGGGGAAGTTTGTTGGGGACGGGGAAGGGGTGGATTGGGACAGAGTTAGGGAGGGCAGTGAGCGGCTGTCGGCCCTGGACATACAGGGCCGATTCTAATGTTGACCCTCTATGCTCGGGGCTGGTGACCTGTATGGGGAAGTTATTCCACCTCTGCGATGGAATAAATTCCCTAGACATCGGGGATCAGTGGCCCGGACCGCAGATGAAGCTAGATCAGGGGTCGAGCTGTGGGGAAATCGATGCCGGTGATGGTGGATGGGGATCATGGCTCTTCAACGGAGCCACCATGCCATGGCAACCAGATGCCATGGCGCCACGGCTCCATTGAACTGTCCTGACTGAGTTATTTGGGCAGGACTTGACATGCAGGCCAGACTGAATCACCATCCTAACCTGCACATACAGGCCTGATTGTGATTCTGATCCCATGGGGCTAGACATACCCTGCAGGATCAGAATCCCAACACCCTCTATACGTCCAGTTCAGAACTGGGCGTACAGAGGGCATGTACGTCTGGGATGGAATCAAGCTTTTGGTATCTAGCTCTGGTGGTCCACGGCCGAGGGAGTGCAGCTGCTCTAGATGCCGAAAATCTAGCTGCAGTGGTTACTCCGGCAGCAGTGGCAGGTGGATCTGAGAGTGCGATTGAGCAGGGCAGTTTGGATAGTTTGATTTTTGTTGCTACCTCTGCATCTCGTCCTGTGCTTTCTGGAGGTCTCTCTACTGCAGTGTCTTTGGTAAGACTGGATAAATTTAACTTGGAGACTATTTGGGATGCAATTGCTAATTTAACCATTGCAGCATCCAATCAAACCCAGCAATTACCATTGAATATTCATAAGAACATAAGAACACCCTGTTTCCAACACTGGCCAATCTAGGTCACAAGTACCTAGCAGTTTCCCCAAAAGACACAGGTTCCACAATGCTTGTACTGGGGCAAGCAGTGGATATCCTGAGTCCCCTTCAATAATGGTTTATGGACCTTTCCTCCAGGAACTTGTCCAAACCTTTTTTAAACCGGCTACATTAACAGCTGTTGCTACATCCTCCATTAATGAATTCCAAAGTTTGATTAGACGTTGAGTGAAAAAATCTTTTCTTTTATTAGTCTTAAATAGGTTACCCTGTAGCTTCATTGCATTTCATTGCATTGATGGCATAAACAATTGATCTACATTTACCCGTTCCACGCCATTCATTAATTTATAGACTTCTATCATATCTCCCCTCAGCCGTCTCTTTTCCAGGTTAAAGAGCCCTAACCTTTTTAGCATCTCCTTATAAGTTTATCCTTCCTTCCCCTTTACCATTTTGGTGGCTCTTCTCTGAACCTTTTCTAATAACACTTTTTAACATACGGTGACCAGAATTGCACACAATATTCAAGGTGCGGTTGCATCATGGAACAATAGAGGCATTATAATATCCTTTGTTTTATTCTCCATTCCTTTCCTTATGATACCTAGCATTCTATTTGCTCTCTTGGCTGCCACTGCACACTGGGCGGAGGGTTTCAACATGTTATTCATGATGACGCCTAAATCTTTTTCCTGGGTGGTGGTTCCTAATGTGGAACCTTGCATCATGTAATCATAGTTTGGGTTGTTCTTTCCTAGGTGCATAATTTTGCACTTGTCCACATTAAATTTCATTTGCCATTTGGATGCCCAGTCTTCCAATTTATCAAGGTCCTCTTGTAATTTTTCACAATCCTCATGGGTTTTAACAACTTTGAATAATTTTGTGTCATCTACAAATTTGATTACCTCACTTGTTATTCCCACTTCCAGGTCATTTACGAATATGTTAAAAAGCAGCGGACCCAGCACAGATCCCTGGGGTACTCCACTATTCACCTTTCTCCACCTTTCTCCATTGGGAAAAATGGCCATTTAGCCCTACCCTCTGTTTTCTAACTTTTAGCCAGTTTCTGATCCACAATAGTACACTGTCACCTATCTCATGACTTTTTAATTTTGCGAAAAGTCTCTCATGAGGGATCTTATCAAAGACTTTCTGAAAATCCAGATATGCTTTATCAACTGACTCACCTTTGTCTACCTGTTTATTCATACCTTCAAAAAAAACCATAACAGATCATGCTGGTATTACTACTCAACAATAAACTGCGATTGAGTGTCTGAAAACTGCTCTGGCAGACCATGAAGTTAGGATTGACTCTGTGCGGAACTCCAATGTTTCTATCATGAAAGATTTAACTTTTGTAAGAATTAAATTAGAGGCTTTGGAAAATTTGTCTAGAGCGGCTAATCTAAGGTTTATAAATTTTCCTAAATCTGCTGTTGTTTCTGCCTGGAAAATGTTCCATAGATACCTGATTGAAATTTTACAGGTGCTCAAAGATCCAGTTCCCCCTATTTCATGGATGTATTATCTTCCAGTCAGGAAGAAAGAATCTTTGGGGGATCCTCAGGCTATGGATACCCTAAGGGAGTCATTCCATCCTGGACGTGCAGGCTCTCTGTATGTCTGGTTGGAACCAGACCCACAGAGGGAGTCGCGATTCTGATCCCGCGGGGCACCTGTAGCCCTGCGGGATCAGAATTGCAAACAAGCCTGTACATGCAGGCCGGGACCGCGATTCAGCCCATCCTGCACATACAGGCCTTGCCCGGCTAACTCAGTCAGGGCTTTTAAATGGAGCCACGATGCCATGGCGTCTGGTTGCCATGGCACTGCTGCTCCATTTGAAAGCCGCAATCCCTGGTCGCTGGCACCCAAAGTGCTTTCCCCTCAGCCCGACCCCCAATCTATCGTCCCAGGGCTAGGATTGGGCTGCAGAGAATGCCCTCTGCTCCCGTCACCTCTTCCCAGCCCTAGTGCTGCCGTTTCCTCTGCATCGGCTCTGTGCATGAGGGGAGAGAGGCTTTCAGCATTCGGGCAGGACGGCTAACAGGGTTGCATGTCCCACCATAGTCTTTGCTTTTTGAAATAATGACCAAGTGATTCACGTTTACCCATTCCACTCTACTCAGGAGTTTATAGACCTCTCTCATATCATCCCTCAGCCATCTCTTCTCCAAGCTGAAAATCCAGATACACCTTATTAACTGGTTCATCTTTATCTACATGCTTATCAACACCTTCAAATGGGGGGATAAGACTTTTTTCAGATGTGGTAGTGAGAGGAGGAAGTGCAAATGTGGAATTGTCATACTCAAGGGTGAAGGGGAGGCATATGTAGAAGCTGATAAGGACAAAGCAGAATTGCTTAACAAATATTTCTGATCTGTGTTCACAGATGGAAGGACCAGAGCAGGACCTCAAAAAACATCCATAAATAGGAACAGAACTGAGAAGGATCTTGAACAATTTTCTGAAGATTGTGTTTGTGAGGAGCTAGCTAAACTAAAAGCAGACAAAGTAATGGAGCCAGATGAGATATTTCAAAAAGACCTTAGGGAAGTTCTAGCGGATCCGCTCTCTGACCTTTTCAATGCTTCTTTAAAGTCAGGAGTGTTCTTAGAGGAGAAGGGTGCATGTGATTCTTTTATACCAGGGGTTCTCAACCCGGGCCTCGAGACACACCTAGCCAGTCAGGTTTTCAGGATAACCACAATGAATATGTATGAGAGTGATTTGCATGTATTGCATCCATTGTATGCAAATCTCTCTCATGTATATTCATTGTGGTTATCTTGAAAACCTGACTGACTAGGTGTGTCCTGAGGACTGGGCTGAGAACCCCTGCTTTACACAAAAGTAGTAGTAAGGATGAGATTGGGAATCACAGGCTGGTTAGTCTGACCTCTGTGGTGAGTAAATTATGGAATTAACAGAAATTAATGGAATTAATACTAAAAGAGTAGATAGTGAGGTTTCTGGAGTCCAATGGATTGCAGGATCTGAGGCAGCATGGTTTTACTAGAGGCAGGTCTTGTCAGACAAATCTGATTGATTTCTTTGACTGAGTGACCAGGGAGTTCGACGAAGGGAGAGCCCTAGATGTGGTGTATTTAGATTTCAGTAAAGCCTTTGACACCGTTCCGCATAGGTGACTTATAAACAAACTGAGCACTCTAAGGATGGACCCTAAAGTTACTGCTTGGGTTGGAAATTGGCTGAGTGGGAGGTGACAAAGGGTACAGGGAAATGAAGTTCACTCTGAGGAGAAGGAAGTTACCAGTGGTGTGCCCCAGGGATCTGTCCTTGGTCTGATTCTTTTTTTTTTTTTTTTTTAAATAGTTTATTTATAATCCACCATAAACAGTACAACAAAGTACATATAAGCAAACAGAGGGACCGGGAGGGCGTGGTGTACTCTGATCCCCGCCCCCCCGGGCAATACAAAGAGAAGCACAATGTGTCAATTAAAAAAGTATTTCCCCGCCCCTCCCACCCCCCATGCTGTCTGCCCCTCCCATCTGTCTCCCCCCGCCCCCTGATACAACTTGTGGTGTTGCCCTTCTCACAATCAATCCTCCTTGTACCACTCAAGGTAGTACCTCAGCTCCCATACTGTAAAATCTCATTCCGACTTCTGGGCCCCAGTTGCACAATGTAAGGCTCCCATACCGCCATAAAGGCCGGCCACCGTTTGACACTGCCCCGCGCCCAGCGATGTTCCATTTGCATCAATTGGTGAAAGTTGTTCCTCCACTCTCCGAAAGCAGGGGGCTGGGGATCCCTCCACAGTCGAAGGATCGGCGCCTTCCCCACCAGACAAGCCTTTCGGACCAATAGCCGTTCCCCCTTCTTTCCTGGGCATGGGGGGGGTAGGGAGTCCAGCACCACAAGGGAGTCCGACCACCGGATGCGCTGCCGAAGAAGACCCCCCAAAAAGGAAGAGATTTTAAGCCAATAGGGCTGCAAAGATGGACATTCCCACCACATATGGAGGAGGGTCGCCAAGGGCTCCGAGCAACGGGGGCAACTGCCGTCTGTAGTAAGTCGGCTCCGCAGCGCCCGCCTCGGGGAGAAGTGAACTCTAGTGAGACACTTAAACTGGACCTCCCTCCAACGCATCCCTCGAGCTAGGCCAACTATGCGGGAGAGTGCCGCCCGCACCGTGCCAGGGGGCACTGCACAGGCCAATTCCCCCTCCCAAGCCAGCTCCACCTCTCGGTAGTCCGGGGCGGGGCTGAGGTCAACCACTCGGACTTTGAGGACAGATATCGATACCGGAACGTCGCCCCCAAGGCCAAAGAAATCCAGAATCCGCTGAGCCCTCTCAGCAGAAAGTGCCTCTCGCGGCAAGGAGGATATATAGTGGGCCACCTGAATGTAAGCATAGGCGTGCCGAGGGGAAAGGCCCCACTCCCGACTCAGCGCCCCAAAGGATTTGCAGATTCCCGAGGGTTCTACCAAGTGGCCAAGGAGCTTGATTCCACGGCTATCCCAGTCCTGAAAAAATATCGACTCCGAGCCCGAAGGAAAAGAAAGATTCCCTCGCAATGGCAACCAACTAGAGGTCTGCCATGGTGCACCCCAGCGAACGTTGAGATATTGCCAAGTCCGTTTCGCCGAGATGATCAACACACTCTGCCTTATATAACGGGGGAGACCCGGGTTGGCTCCATGCAGGACCCCTAACAGAGTGAGCGGGGCGACAAAACATTCCTCTAGACGCCGGGGTGTGTAGTGAGCAGTGTCACCCAGCCAGTCCGTCAGATGTCGCGCTTGGCAGGCTAAGGCATAGGCCCGCAGATCCGGGAGACCCATCCCCCCCGCACGCCACCTGCCCAGTAGCCGGGCCCACGGGATACGTGCCCTTCCTCCCCTCCAGAAAAAGGAGTGAAAGCAGGCCTCGATGCGGCGGAGATCTTTGCGGAGCAGCCACACTGGCAGAGTCTGAAGCCAGTAAAGGAGGCGGGGGAGGACCACCATCTGTACCGCCGCTATCTTCCCTGAGAGGGACAGTGGGAGAGCCCTCCACGCCCGCAGTTGCGTTTGCAATCTTCTCAGGATCCGATCGAGATTACGGCCATACAACTTGCCGGGGTGACTGGGCAGGGCAATCCCCAAGTATATGAACTCGTTTGTTGCCCATTTGAGCGGGAACCCTCCGGCCCACGCACCCCGAAGAGTGCCTGATACATCAAGGGCCTCTGATTTCTCTTTATTGATGCGCAATCCCGCCACTCTCCCAAACCTGTCAAATTCCAACATCAGACCACGCAGGGAACGCTTCGGGGAGAGTAGGTGAACAAGTAGATCGTCGGCAAATGCAGAGAGCTTGAATTCTTGTGAGCCAATGCGCACTCCGGAGATCTCTCTGGAGGCCTCGATGGTCCTAATCAAGGGGTCGAGGGAAAGGACAAAAAGCAGGGGGGAGAGGGGACACCCTTGTCGTGTCCCACGGCCTAAATCAAAAGCCTCCGACGCGATGCCATTGCAAACCACCCCCGCCGTCGGCTGGGCATAGAGACTTCGCACCATCCGGCAGAAACGGGTACCAAGTCCATATTCCGGCAAAGGTCTGATTCTTTTTAACATCTTTGTTAGTGATATTGCGGAGGGGCTGTCAGGTAAGGTTTGCCTCTTTGCGGATGATACCAAACTATGCAATAAAGTAGACACCCAGGAAGGTGTAGATAACATGAGGAGGGATCTAGCTAAGTTTAAAGAATGGTCTAGAACAGGGGTCTCAAACTCAAATTGCTTTGAGGGCCAAATAAGGACTTGTAAAGAAACCCGCGGGCCGCATTGTCAGAACTTTTTTTTACAATGGAAAAAAGTCAATAAAAAAGTCAACATAATAAGAACATAGTGCTTTGCAAACTTTAATTATTTTAGTCCATTTATTATAACTGTACGAATGTAATTATCGTGTAAGCTGTGAGGCAGCAATGGATTGTCCAGGCAAAGCAGCAAATGTTAACCTATAAGCAATGAGGCAGCAATGGATTGTCCAGGCAAAGCAGCAAATGCTAACCTACAAGCAATGAGGCAGCAATGGATTGTCCAGGCAAAGCAGCAAATGCTAACCTACAAGCAATGAGGCAGCAATGGATTGTCCAGGCAAAGCAGCAAATGCTAACCTACAAGCAATGAGGCAGCAATGGATTGTCCAGGCAAAGCAGCAAAATGTTAACCTACAAGTAGTGAGATGGGAGTGAAGCGGCAGATGGTTCAGTAGGCTATGCTGTGCAGGATGTTTTGAGCTGCTTACCCATCAGGGTGGCTTGGTGGTGACTCAGTCCCATTGGGCTGGAGCTCCCTGGGCACGCGGTGCTCTGCTTTGGGGAGGCCGGACACGTCGGTGATGGTGAGATTGGGTGCTTCCGCCCCTCCCACAGCCCCGATTGGGCTGGAGCTCCCTGGGCACGCGGTGCTCTGCTCTGGGGAGGCCGGACATACCAGCGGTGGCAAGATTGGGTGCTTCCGCTCCTCCCTCAGCCCTGATTGGGCTGGCGCTCCCTGGGCACGCGGTGCCGCGTGGCCTTAACAAAACCCACTTGAAAAAAGTCGCCCCACGGGCCACGTGTTTGAGACCCTGGGTCTAGAATTTGGCAGCTGAGAATTAATGTTAAAAAATGCAAGGTCATGCATTTGGGCTGCAGCAATCTAAGGGAGCGATATTGTATAGGGGGTGAAGCACTTCTGTCCACAAAAGAAGAGCGGGACCTAGGTGTGATTGTGACTGATGATCTTAAAGTACTAAACAGGTAGAAAAGGCAATGGCAAAAACTAGAAGGATGCTTGGGTGCATAGGGAGAGGAATGGCCAACAGAAGAAAGGAGATGATAGTGCCTCTATATAAGTTTTTGGTGCTACCTCATTTGGAGTATTGTGTGTAATTCTAGACATCTCACCTTCAAAAGGATATAAACAGGTTGGAGTCGGTGCAGAGTGTAGCTACGAAAATAGTTAGTGGTTTTCGTTATAAAGCATGAGGATAGACTTAAGGAGCTTAATGTGTATACTTTAGAGGAAAGGCGGGATAGAGGTGATATGACTGAGATGTTTAAATACCTATGTGGCATAAATGCACAGGGGGACAGCCTCTTTCAATTGAAAGCAAGCTCTGCTACGAGGGGACATAGGATGAGGGTGAAAGGGGATAGACTCAATATGCAGAAATATTTCTTTATAGAAAGAGTGGTAGATGAATGGAATAGTCTAACAGTGGAGGTGGTAGAGATGAAGACAGTATCTGAATTCAAAAAAGCATGGGACAAAAAAGCATGGGATCTCTAAAGGAAAAGGGGGATTTTTGCAGTGGTTGATATGGAAGGGCAGACTAGATAGGACATGTGGGTTTTTTCCGCTAACATGTTTCTATCTCCCTTATATCTTCTTCAGTAAAGACCGAAGCAAAGAATTCATTTAATTTCTCTGCTATTGCTTTGCCCTGCCTGAGTGCCTATTATTCCCCTTGATCACCTAATTGTCTAAATGACTCCCTCACATGCCTCTTGCTTTGAATGTACCTGAAAAATTATCCCAAAAAAGACCCTGAATCCATCATAACGTCTACACTGCTGTTTGTTTCCTTTAGCCGTAACAGAGAGGCTGATATAATAAGTTCTGCATTAGAACAGTGTGTTAAGTTTCAGCACCCAATTTCCTAACTTAGGTCTGAAAAAAGGTTTACACCAAATGCAGTAAATTAATCACATGCAGACTATTAGAGCATTGAAAGAGGTATGCTTACAGAAAAAAACTGCATTGGAAAGTCTTTTATCTGGACCAGGAAGTCTTTTATTCTACATCGGGAAGTCTTTTCTTTTCTTTCAGCTTTCCTGTGAGTGCATGGGCCAATCCCCATAAAGCATACTGAAGAATGGCTTATGCACTAACAGGAAAGCGGAAAGGAAAAAAAGACTTTCCTGCTTTAAGAAGGCTATCTGGTCCAGGACCCCCCTGGCTTGAGCACCCTAAGCCAGGGAAACCCTGGAACAAACACCACTGAACCAAGAACCCACTACAGGAAGTTATTTAACCAGATGGCAGCTACCCAGGCATGTCCTTGTCTTCCATCACCACCTTTATCAATGGCAGCGCCTGACCACCAGAGGTGTATCGGAATTTACCATTAGTGATGAGTCTCCCAAATAAGGGGCTACTTCCCTTATTTGGTAGGCTCATGCTTAGTGATTTTTTTTAGTGCCATCAAGTCAGTGCTGACTCCTGGCGACCCAGCTGCCTCTGGGTTTTCTTGACAACATATCACCGGAAGTAGATTGCCAGGCCTTTTCTTCCAAGGCAATGGAGGGTAAAGTGACTTACCTAAGGTCACAAGGAGTGCCAATTGGGAATGATCTTCTGGGTATTAGGCAGTTGCTCTAAGCACTGAGCTACTCCTCCGTTCATTAGTGATATGCTCTGATATATTACTAAGGGGCCCAAAAAGTAATTTGCGCTATGTTTTAGCACAATGCTCAAAATTTTCCTGCACTAATCTTACTCCTGCTGTAAAAAGACTTCTAGCGTGGGAAAATCTAGAGTGAAACCGTTGCACTGAAGACTAGCACAGCCGCATGAACATCACATACATTGCTCCCAAACTGCGCTAAAGCAGCATAGCTTTTATTTATTTGATAGTATTTAGCTCACACCTTTCCAGTAGCAGTTCAAGATGAGTTACATTCAGGTACAGTAGGCATTTCCCTTGCTTGCTGTGCTGCCTCCAATCCAGGCATCATGGCTCTTTTCTCCCAGGCCGAAGTCTCATGCAACATTGGGAGGCAGGAGCAATGCCCACAAGCTCATACTTCTGTGCTGCAGTCTGAAAAAATGGTAGCGCATGACTCCGCACAGTGCATCCTGACATGCTGTGCACCGTCAGACACTGCCATTTCTCAAGACAGCAACAGGAGTCTACTAACATCTTCTCTTGCCTTTCAATATTGGAGATACGTAAGTGGGTTGTGGATATGGGGAAGGTAGGGAGTTTTGAGGCGGTATGGGAAGGAGGCCACAGGCCACAAGGGATATTTGTGAGATCTGGTCTGAGGGCCTACTAGGGCCACCAATGAGATTTTTTTGGGGGAAGGGGTCAGGGAGAAAGGGATCAGGGATATTGGGAAGGAAATCAGGCAGGAGAGGAACAAGAGCATGGGAAGGTAGTCAGGAGACCAACCTAATTTTTAATCTCTGCAGTCACACACTGACAGGAAGGAAGAGGTTTTCTCAAGATGCAGCATTTTTCTTTAAATATTTATTGAATTTTCAATACATATCCAAGCATCCACTTGTTTAGAAACAGAACGGTTTAAAACCAGCAAAGGTGGACGACAAGGCCGCATACTTTCCCCCGACCTGCTCAATTTTTATGCAGAACAAATGATCAGAGAAGCAGGACTGTATGAAAACAACCAAGATGTGAAGATTAGTGGGACTCATCACCAGCCTTCGTTATGCTGATACCATGTTACTGGCTGAAAATGAAGACCATCTGAAACATCTTTATCAAGATCAAGGAACATAATCTTAAAATGGGCCTGCACATTAACTTGAAGAAGACAAAGATCCTCACAACTGGCAAAATCAAAAATTTCATCCTTGATGGAGAAGAAATGGAAATAGCAGGCAACCTTTGAGTGGAGGAGTAACATAGTGATTAGCACATTGGCTTGGTCATCAAGAAACCAGAATTCAATTCCCACTAGCACTCCTTGTAGCCTTGGATAAGTCACTTAACCCTCCATTGCCTCAGAGGAATCCAAGTTCTCAATGTCCGTGTTTAATGTATGTCACAATGTAAACCACTTTGAATAAAAATATGATAAAGCAGTATAAAATCCTAATAAATAAACATTAAACTATTTGGATCAATAATCAATATAGAAACATCAAGAAATCCAATGATGCATTCCTTTTGGCAGAACTGCTATGAAGGACCTAGACAAGATTTTCAAGTGTAAGGATGTACAGTAACGCTGCATACAAATATAAACCCCTTTTCTCTAAGGTACAAGCAGATGGTGTAGTACTGCTAGGCAGGCAAGGGAGCATGCTTGTCCTAAGACCTATTAGCCAGAGTTTCTCTTAGTTCTTTTGAGTGTTAAGTATCAGGGTTCAGACTCGAGGGAAGGAATTACTCTATGGCAACCAGTATTTAATATTTAGGCATTTGATATACTCTCATTCATCCTTCTCAATAACTAGAGTCTAGAACAAACGTTTGTGTTCTGAACATGGAGCCCGATGTAGGAAGGGGCATATTTGGGCCATCCAGATGTCGAAAATATGGATGGCTGAATTTGTATCCGATTCTGCACCCGCAGGAACTAGACGCGGGTGCAGAATTGGGCAATTAGACAGGCCAGATATGCCCGATGCTGCTGTGGGAGACATCTACCCTGCTGCATACACAGCCAGCCCCATGCCCCTGCTGGAACGATGGTGCCGTGGTGTCCCATCACCATGGCACCAGTGCGCACCGCAAGAGCCCTGACACACCGCACCAATGGCAAATCTGCTTTTACCCTTGTCTGACCCCTGGAGGGCTCTGCCAGGGCTGGAAATTGGGGGGAGTGGATCTCTTGCTGCTTCTCTGTGCTGGTGACTGCCGGACCCAATCTCCAAAAACAGGTGGAATAAGTCCCTCGTCCATCTTCTGCAAGGTGGATATAAAAGGCCATGTCCTGAATTGGCCCTGTATGTCCGAGGTCATAGGTCCGCCTCCGCTCCACCCACCCTCTGCCCAGTTGCTGCCCCCTCCCACCCATGTCCAGCTATCCCTGCACTGCGGTTCTATGAGTGCGGGGAGATTTGGAGGCAGCATGCAATCTCGGCAAATAGCGGGGCTGATGTCCAACCCCACTATTCACGTCTCTGCATGGAGGTCCAAGGGTTTATTTAATTAGGGCCACTGATAGCAAACTAATTTAGAGCAATTACAATCTTAAAACTCAACTCTATTACTGAGCTAGTGTTTCATCCAGTAGTGTGTGGGAGTATTCTACCCAAATCTTTTTTTAATCTGCACACTTATAAATAAGTTTACTTCAGTTGCACCCTTTTTCCTCAGAATGTTCTCTAGCTTAAACTTAATAATCATTTGGAGGGGGATTTTAGAAAGGACGTCCAAGTGCAAACTGGGATGTCTAAGCTAGAATGTCTGAAAAAAAAAAGCAGTCATGTCCAGGTGCAAACATGGATGTGCCAGAAATGGACGTCTGTGGGGAGGGGGGGGGGGGCATCTACACAGACATCCTCAGAATAGTATTTCAAAGCCTGGATGTCTAGGAATAGGCTAATGGTTAGAGTAGCGGGCTAAGAACAGGGAAGCCAGGGTTCAAATCCTACTGCTGATATTCATGAAATTGTGGTGAGTACTGCGGATGAGGGAGGTCTATCTTCTCTAGCAAAAACATTTGTGCATGGAGCAGGACTAAATGTAGACACAATGCAAGATGTTTCTGAGATCAGATGTGGATGCCCAGGTTCCTGGAACACCTCAGCCATGCCTCCCATCATGCCCCCATTCAGACTTTGACATCCAGAAACCTGGCTACTAAATGCCTCTGGAGACGTTTCTATGCTTTGGGTGTCTCCAGAGCCATTTTCAGTCAACCAAAGCACAAATAAGGCTTCCAAAATGACCTCCTTGGTGTTCTTCCTTCCTTCTTCCATAGTCATAGCATTTAAGCTTAGGGATGATTGCCCTTCTATTCCCTGGTGCAAAAGGGACTTACTTCCCTTTTCTCAGGTTCCTTGATGTTGTAGTTCTTCAGTGGAGTTGTGTGCACGTCCCTGCAGGACGTTGAATATCCAGGCTGAGCACTCTCCTGCATTGGCACAGTGACTCCAAGACTTTTTTCTGCTTTGAGCTGGTTAGAGTGGCTTGTGCAGATCTTCTTCCTAAGTGGATGGAGCATTCTGGCTGAGTGCCAGAGGCACCTGCCCTTAAGGGCAAATACCCACATACATGCACATGGTATAATGGCTTGAGGTCAAAGAGAAAAAACTAGCTTTAGCTGAGGTTTTTATAACCTTGGGGCTGTTCCCTTTCCAAAGAATCTTCTCCCAGTCCAAACTTCCTGGCAGAGGAAACCTCTCTTAATCTGAAAGTTGCCGTACACTTCCAAAACTCACTGACTAATACTAGTAGAGTCACTGGATGCTGCTATGACTCTCGGTGCAACAAATCCATGGGGTTTCTCACAAAGATTTGACTTGCCCAAGTCATAGTATTTGCATTAATGTCATATGGATGCAAAAGTTGGACAGTGAAGAAGAAAGACCGGAAGAAAATTAATGTTTTTGAATTGTGGTGCTGATGAAAAATATTCGGTACACCATAGTCTGCCCAAAGAATAAATCAATCAGTACTCGCAGAAATCAAACCCAAGCTTTCTTTAGAAGCTCAAATGATAAAACTTTGACTTTCATACTTTGGATACATCATGTGAAGAGAAAGATCATTGGAGAAGGACATCATGCTTGGCAAGGTTGAAGGTCAATGCAAAAGAAGAAGGCCAGTAATACAATGCATCGATACTATAACAGCAGCTATGAATGCCACTCCATCAACAATTAACCATTTACTGAAGCCTGAAGACAGTTTAGGACAACCATCCACTGGGTGCTATGAATTGATGTAGATTCGACAACAACGTGCGTTCACCACTGGATGGTAAATGCACAACTTGCCTACATGTTGGTTTTTACCACTTATACAGATAATACAGATAAGGTACACTTAGATTGTGAGCCCTTTGGAGACAAGGGAATAAAAAGTACCCGTTAGTATACATGTAAACCACACTGATTCTAAATAGTACAGTATAAAAATAAACAAAAAAATAAATAAAATAATTGGGCTTGCTAAATACCCTAATTTTATCAGTCCCCAATCATGCATATAGTCAGCAATGCTAGTCAAAAATACAGAGCCACTGGATATATGCATAAAGTTAAGCACCATTGCAGATGTTTACTTTAGATGCTGGCCAGCCCCTTTTTTATATACTGCTTTATCATTTCAATCAAAGTGGTTTACATTGAAACTTAAACTTGGTAATGTACATTAAACAAGGACTTTGATAATTTTGATTTCTCTGAGGCAATGGAGGGTTAAGTGACTTGCCCAAGGCCACAAGGAATGCTGATGGGAATCAAACCCTGGTCTCTGGGCTCCCAAGCCAGTGTTCTCAACCATTAGGCTACTCCTCTGCTCCGTTTGAATAATGGGCCCACTATTTCCATATTTGCTTTTTTGGAATATATTTTCAATGAGTGTTGTCAATATTCATGAGTTCTTTTTTTAAATCTTTGGATATTATAGGGCTGATTCTATAAAGGGTGCATGGAAAGTTACGTTCTATTTAAACACATAAATCCCTATTCTAAAGGACTGAGGCATGTGACTGGCACTTACAGATGAGCTTTAGGTGGTTGCTATTGTGTAAGCACCTGAGGATGAACTATTGCATGTACTTTTGGTTTGGGTGGGTACAGGGATGGGGCTGGTTGGAGAGTAAGCAAGGCCTAAATTTATGCACCTAAGTTATAAATTAGTACTGTATAACTTATGTGCTTTCTTTACAAAGCTAGTCGTGGGCATTTACACCAAGTCTAGGGTTGGTGTAAGTGGTTGCACCTCGATTTGGCATGCATATCTCAGCACTTAAGTCTCTATTTTGTAAAGTTTGCTTGTACTTTATAGAGTAGGCCTCGCATATGTGCATGGCAGCACGCATTAACTGCTTGGGAGCTTGTAGGATCACCCTCAATGAGGGTAATTTTATAACAAGACACCATTGGTAGGTACCTACATAGGCACTAAATTATACAGGCAAATAGGTGCCTATATGTCTTTATAAAACTCAAGTGAATGTGGCAGGGGATGTACTTGAATCTAAATGCGTTCACTTATACCTGCTTGTGAGCAGGTGTAAATGAATGTGCGTACTTAACGCATGTACGTGTGTAGATTAAGGTATTTTATAATGTACTCATGTAGATGCAAACTCCATCCCTGCTCTTCATCACCCTGCCCTGAAAATATCTATCAGTAAAGTACATGCCTTCATGCCAAAGAAAGTATTTTCACGCTGGTTGGTATTTTATAAGAAGTTATCTAAACATATATATAGCCACTTACATATGGAAATGACTTTATACAAATACCTTCTATGGGGTCGATATTCAAATGGTTTATTTGGATAAATATAGGAATTAACTGGATAAATATCAGCTTTAAAAGTTTTGGGCTGAAGACTGGTTAACTTTACTCCAGAGAACTCAACATTTGGCCAAAGGTTAACCAGTTAAAAGGAATAGAGAGGCAGGATATGGTTATAATTTAGCCAGGAAGTGCTGAGATTTAGTGCCATCTGTGCTAAAGTCAAACAGAGCAGTCCTGCCCCACTGGCATCTAAATTCAAAATGGCACTGGTTGATCCATGTCACGTCTGAGGGGGCATGCCTGACGAGCAAAGGAGAATCATGGGTCACTAGCACTGTGTTGAATTTTGCACCAAGAGGCAAGAGGGATTACATTTCAGGTGCGGCAATCTAGTGAGACCTTGGAGGAGCCATAAGCAACGATATACTTGGGGATATGGTATAGGGGGCAGGACTTCACATTTATTCTTTGAGGGAAGGCTATAGGCGGGCTACTTGGGATGAGGTGGCTGAGTAGCTACTATAATGGTTTTGCTTTCTATAACTACAGACATAGAGAGGATATTTTTTAAGTCCCCGCAGAAGCTATGTGTGTCACTGCACATGTATTGCAGCTCTATTATAAAGTGACACACGGATGTACCTCACTTTATAAAATAGTGGCATACCAGCATGCCGTATCCTATAAAGGGTAGTTACATCTACTGTATAGCAGGCATAGCTGGCCATGATGCAGAGATATGCATACATCATAGTATTTTACAACATATGGATGCTCTTTGGGGCCATGTCTGTGCTCCGCCCATGCCCCACCCTGGTAAACACCTGAAGGAAAGGTATACGCAATGGGCACTTCTGTAATTGCTTACTTCTGCTGTCTGGGCCTGCCGTCCCCCGACATCCAGGGGGACTTATTCCAACTCCGAGGTAGAATAAGTCCCCCATCCAGTCTGCTGGCCCTGGACGTTGTGACGCAGTGGCAACAGCAGAAGCCATGGAAACTGATACTGACCCTCTGGTAGGTTCAGGTACTGCAAGAAAAGACAGAGTTTTCCATTCTCAGCATAACTTACAGGCAACCAATCAGCTCACCTCAGGGGAGGAGAGAAGCAGAGCTGTGGATTGGGCACGCCCTAGTAGGAGGCGGGCTTCCCAGAGCAAAGGCCCCTTGTTAAGCAGAGAGAGTGAAGACACAGATAGAGTAAGAATGAGAATAGGAATGCGAATGAGAAGGAATGGAGAAGTGAGCACTACAAACGGATTGAGAAGAAAAGGTGGTTTGAATCCACAAGAGAGAAGGCAAAAGGCATTGGGAAGGCAAGAAGCTCTCTTGATTGCAGAACCCTTTGACCCTGCTACAGAAACACTGCCCAGCTGCAACAGAAGGGAAACTGATTCAGAACCAGGAGAAAAGCCTATGTTGTTGGGAAACAGTTTTTACCCTTGGAGAGAGAGGCACGCTGGCAAGGCATTTTCTGACCGCTCTCATTTTAAGGTACCTGCTGCACTTAATTCCTTTCATAAGTTTTACCAGCCAGAAAGAGGGAATCCTGATTTTAAAGTACAGGATAGTTTCAGGCAAGGGGAGAGACGTTGGTTACAGCCTGAAAGCTCTCTAAGTAAGCCAAGCTTTTCTCAGCCAGTAATTCCTGCTTTTAACAAGCAAGATGACGAGAGGAACTCAGCCAAATTGTTTACAAAAGGATTAGGCTATACTGATACTGAAGGTCCTACCTTTGAAGCTTTTCTTAAGAGCAGAGCTTGTGCAAAGGAACCTGTGATTACACCACTCACTAACGGAGATAAGTGGGGGAGGGGTAACTCCACCACGGGCACAGAGTGTCTAAAGAGGGAGAGCAGTGTTTGCTTACCAGGAGCAGATAATTACCTGCCCAAGCAAGGAGAAGATTTACCCAATAGTCCTGCTAGGAGACAGGCAGAACAACTCCTGAATGAATTTAGACAATTCTTAAATAAAAGAACTGTTTCAGAAGAGGCTAGCATTCAAGCAGGGAGTAATCCTGGAATAGGAATTCCCACACCGGCTCCACGTCCCATGATTGAAATTAACCAGCCGATGGACTGCTCAATTGGGTTAATTGAGAAAACTGATAAGTGCAAAGCTTGAATGATTATACCTGACAGTTTATTCTGGTAATGCTAACCCAGGATATGTGAAAAGCATATGAAAGAAATACTGTTTTGAGCAATTGAAAGGGAAGCTTATTGAAGCATTGAAATAAGCTGGACTGTATCCTAATTGCAAGAGAAAACAATATTATTTCTTACCAAAGCATTTTTGTAAATACAGCACAGAGAAGACACATGAGGTAATGTGTTTTCCTCAGAGAAGAATAAGTTGGGGAGAGCAGAGAGAGGCAGCGTGGAGGTCCGGAGTTGCAGGCTTCGTTCCCGCCGGCCCTGACGTCATCGGGGGCCTGGATTGAAAAGCGGAACCGGGTGAGCTGTGCCTTGGGAGAGCAGAGAGAGGCAGCGTGGAGGTCCGGAGTTGCAGGCTTCGTTCCCGCCGGCCCTGACGTCATCGGGGCCTGGATTGAAAAGCGGAACCGGGTGAGCTGTGCCTTGGGAGAGCAGAGAGAGGCAGCGTGGAGGTCCGGAGTTGCAGGCTTCGTTCCCGCCGGCCCTGACGTCATCGGGGGCCTGGATTGAAAAGCGGAACCGGGTGAGCTGTGCCTTGGGAGAGCAGAGAGAGGCAGCGTGGAGGTCCGGAGTTGCAGGCTTCGTTCCCGCCGGCCCTGACGTCATCGGGGGCCTGGATTGAAAAGCGGAAACCGGGCGAGCTGTGCCTTGGGAGAGCAGAGAGAGGCAGCGTGGAGGTCCGGAGTTGCAGGCTTCGTTCCCGCCGGCCCTGACGTCATCGGGGGCCTGGATTGAAAAGCGGAACCGGGTGAGCTGTGCCTTGGGAGACTCGATAAAAGGCTGTTGTTTTGGCGCAGCCGGAGGCGCTAGCCGGGGTAGCGATAGAAGGGGCTAGATACAAGGGGCATAACTGGCCCCTTGGGAGCCCCTTGGAGCATCGTAGGAGCGTCGCACCCCGAGTGGATCCCGGATGTGCTTGCATTGATGGGTAAAAGAAAGAAAAAGACGGAGGTGGTGACATCTGCCGAGCCTGCGGTGGGCCCCATGGACAAACACGTTCAGGTACTGCCTAGTGCTAATGGCAAGCTTGACTCTGACTTTCTAACACTCCAGCCCTCTCCGGTGTCCTTGAGTTCTCCAGACCGGACACCACCTTCTCCTCCAGTTTATACATCTCCTCTTGTGTCTACTTCTGTTGAGGTGCAGTTTCTCCAGAGTACCCCAATAGAAGGGGGGGAAAAGTTGAAACCGGTTGTATGGGCTCCCACCCCAGGAGAAGTGAAGGTTGTACCTGATGATCAGGTAACCCTAGCGGATATCTGGCGTGTGGTAACCCGTATTGAGAGTTCCTTGACTCCTACTGTGGTACAACTATGTAGTTTCTCTTCTGAGATAACTACACGGTTGTCAGAAGTGGATACCAAGATTGAGAATACTATGCATTTAGTTACTAATTGTGAAACTCAGTGTCAGGCTTTGAAAGCTGTAAATTCTTCTCATATTAAGGATAGTTTGGTGTTACATCATAGAATGGAGCAATATGATAATATGTTACGTGCTAAGAATATTCGTATATTGAATTTTCCCATTTGTCGGTTATTATCTGCTGAAATTCTTTTGAGGAAATATTTTAGGGAGGTCTTGGGCTTAGCTTCTGCTGACTCCATCGGCCTCTCTAATATTTATTATTTGACAGGTAAGGGCCTTTCTCCAGGTTCCCCAGGGGGGTTTGATGTAGTCCAGGGCCAAGCCAGCCTTGGACTCACCAAATTCCTTGAGGACTCGCAGGATAATATTTCCTCCAGAGCCACTTTGTTGGTATCTTTTCTGTCTGATTTGGATAAGGCTCTTATTTTTCGTAGTTACTTTAAAACTATGTCTGTTCCGTTCTGTGGATCACGTGTGCAAATTTTTCCGGATGTTTGTAAGGCGACTCAAACTAGGAGGAAGAGTTTTTTGGCTCTTAAGCCTAGGGTGGTTGCCTTATCAGCTACGTTTTTTCTTAGATATCCCTGCAAGTGTCTTATAACCTTTCAGGGTTCAAAATTTATATTTCTTGATCCTGTTCAACTTGAGGTTTTTCTTTCCGCTAAAGAGGGGCCTGGCATTAATTGACTGGGGTGGGTGGTTAGTTTAAAAGCTGCCTGTAAGTAGAGATTGTTCTTAGATTTCCTGTATTTGTTTCCTTAAATATCTCCTCGTATTGTGGGCTAGGAATGATGGGATGTCTTTATTATTGTATGTATTGATTCCCGCTATGTCATCGACAATTTCTTTATGCTTGCTTTTCTGTAAGTTTTGTTAAATTTCAATAAAAAAAAAAAAAAAAAAAAAAAAAAAAAAAAAAAAAGAGAAGAATAAGTTGAAGCACAGCATTGAAAGCCTCTGTTTTTGTATAATTCCTGATTGCTTAACCTTCTCACCTATTCCTGACCATCAAGGAGCGGGGAAAATAAAATCCTTGTGAATATAAATTTTCTTGTTCCCGACTTTAATTGGCCCCCACAACTACACAAGGCCCATCCCTCCTTAACCCTCAAGGTTAGGGAGTGGGTGTAAGGGTGACAAGTGGCGTAGCACTGAGGATTTCAGCGCAGGCGCAGAAGGAGCTGCATCAGGAGCTGCAGAGAACCTCTTCTTTGAAGTGGACCCCGGCTGAAGAGCTGACAAGGCCCAGCAGAGGAGGAGGGATCGCAGAGGGCTGCAGGAACCATTTCCTGAAGTGCTTGATACACACCTGAGCCAGGTAACGGGTACACACCCTGGGGTTGTGTGGATACCGAGGCAGAGGGTGACCCCTAGTGATAGCTGGGGAGGAAAAAAAAAAAAAAAAGGTTTATTTCTGGAGGAATCTCAGAAATAGTGTCAAAGATACCGCACTTGGGTTCCTGTTTGTTTTTGTTTGCATTCCAGTGAATCCCAAGGATGGCGATGGATCCGAAAGACATCATCCAGTGGATGGCGACACAATTTGAGCGCCAAGCCGAGCTAGCGCTGGAGGCGCAGCAGAGGGCCAACGCGTCTTTAAAGGAGCAGCAACAGCCGCTTCTTGCTCTGTTGGAGGAGTACTTGAAAGGAAAGAAGCAGGACACTGTTCCAACGTCGGAAGCAGGTTCCTTAGTGGCTAACATGACACCAGCTGTTAACATGCCAACAGGGACTTTGTTCAACTTTGGACCTTTAACTAGTCAGGATGACATAGATGACTACTTAGAGAGTTTTGAGAGGGTGGCACGCCTGAGCTTATGGCCAAGGGAACATTGGGCCTTAAGGCTAGCTGCATCCCTTACTGGGGAAGCGAGAGCAGCATACAGAGCCATGCCTCCAGACTTAGCTGGAAACTTTGAGGAGTTGAAAAAGGCCATTCGGGAGAGATTGGGTCTCACTCCACTCGTATATCACACCCGTCTAAGGAATGTGAGACTCGGGCCGAGTGAAACTCCCAAATCACTATACCACCGAATAAGGGCTTTATTGTACAAATGGTTGACTCCCGAAGGGAGATCTGTAGAATCTATTTTAGATGATTTAATATTGGAGCAATATATGGAAGCACTGCCACAGGAAATTCGCACCTTCCTGATCCTGCAGAACTGCAAGAACCCCCAGGAAGCGGCTGCTCTCTCAGAGAGATACATGGAGGCAGAGTTAATGGCCCAGAGAGCTAGCACCCCATTCTCTGAACATGGCAGCAGCGGATCAGAAAGGCGGCGAAGGGTCCCAGAGGATCCAGTAAAAATGTCTATGCCTGGTAGAAAAAGTTCTATAGGAAAAATGAGATGTTTTAAGTGTGGGCAAGTAGGCCATATGCAAAAGCAATGCTTGATAAAGAATGCCTTAGTAGCTGATACCTATGTAGAGGACAGGCCAGGTTTTCTATTAGCCGTGTGCGTGCAAGGTATAACCACTCAAGCTTTGCTGGACTCGGGTGCTGAGTTAAGCATGATATCCGAGGAACTCTGGAAGGAAATAGAAGCTAGAGAAGCCCCAGAGATAATACACCCCATAGATGAGGTTAAGATAAGGTGCGTTCACGGGGGAACATCTCCTTACCCCATCTATAATCTACACATAGCAGGCTTAGGTGCACAGAAAACTGTCCCGCTAGCCGTTGTCCCACACCTCCCACACTCAATGATCTTAGGCAAAGATTGGCCCCAATTTCATCAGGGTCTAGTACAAGGAATAAGGGAAAGAGAGAGTTCCCATATAGAAGAAGGCCCTGAGGAAGTGCAGGCCCTGGCCACGCAAAAAGTAAATTCGATACTCCGACCCTTAGTGCCTCAGGTCAATAAAAACAAAGGGGGAGAAACTCCGAAAGATAGCACTACCGAGAAGCCCCGGTTTGTGTTAAAATATTGTAAGATGACCCCTAGTGCTCAAGCACCCAAGAGAGCCACGCCTAATGCCGCAGGGTTGGACCTCAGCAGTGCAGAGGATGTAATTGTTCCTGCGGGCGGAAAGGCGCTAATAGATACGGCCCTGCAGATAGAGCTGCCTGTGGGGTGTTATGGCCGGCTAGCTCCCCGGTCAGGCTTAGCACTGAAACACTTCATAGATATAGGGGCAGGTGTAATTGACCCGGACTACCGAGGTTCCCTGAAAGTGCTTCTTTTCAATTTTGGAAAAGCTAACTTCCAAGTAAAAACCGGAGACCGCATAGCCCAACTCATTTGTGAGCGCATTGCGATTCCCCCATTGGAAGAGGTGCCTGCTCTGTCCACGACCATGCGTGGGACGCAAGGCTTTGGGTCAACAGGAACTAATAGCCTGCAAGGATTGGCGGCTTCAGTGGAGAGGGAGGACCTGGAAGAGGAAGACCTCGGACCCCAGCTGACCGACTGCCAGAAAAATACGGAGCCCCGCTTAGATGAAGGACTTTCCTGGGCCCAAAAGCAGGAGTTGGGGCAAGTCTTGTCTAGGTATAAAGATGTCCTCACCTCGCTGCCAGGCGAAACTAAATTAATTGCCCATGAGACAGTGACAACCCCCGGTGAAGTAGTTAGGCAGCGGCCTTACAGGCTTCCAGAGGCCAAGAAAGAAGAAGTGGTCCGGCAAGTAAAGGAAATGCTCGCCATGGGGGTTATTGAAGAGTCCCGGAGCCCTTGGAATAGCCCAATTGTAATGGTTCCAAAACCGGATGGGTCGATCCGTTTTTGTATAGATTTTAGAAAAGTAAATATGATATCTCGCTTCGACTCCTATCCGATCCCAAGAATTGAGGAGCTGCTCGACCGCCTAGGGCAAGCCAAGTACCTTACCACCCTTGGCATGTCTAAAGGGTATTGGCAGGTTCCCCTCACAAGAGAGGCTAGGCCAAAGACCGCCTTCAGCACACCTATAGGCCTCTACCAATTTCGAAGGATGCCCTTTGGCCTGCATGGCGCCGCAGCTACGTGCCAGCGCCTCATGGATATGGTCCTACGGCCTCATCACGCATATGCTGTGGCTTACATGGACGACGTGGTGATCCACAGCGAGAACTGGACCCAGCATGTCCAAAGAATTGAAGCAGTACTTATGTCAATTCGGAAGGCGGGCCTTACATTGAACCCAGCGAAGTGCCTCTTTGGGGGACAAGAGGTGAAATACCTGGGTCACGTGGTGGGCCGAGGGATGGTAAAACCTCTCCTTAGTAAAATCGCCAGTGTACAGGCGTTCCCAGAACCTGCTAACAAAAAGCAGTTACGCAGCTTTTTGGGGCTAGTGGGCTACTATAGGAGATTCATCCCGCATTTTTCAGAGAAAACAGCCCCACTGACAGAGATGTTAAAGAAAAATGCCCCCAACAAGTTAAAATGGAGTACAGAAGCGGAAGGAGTGTTCAACCTTCTGAAGAAACAGCTGTGTGAAGCACCAGTGTTAAAAGGAGTGGACTTCTCCAAGATGTTCATTGTGCAAACGGACGCTTCCGATACAGGTCTCGGAGCAGTATTATCACAGCGACATGAAGGGGTAGAACACCCGGTCTTGTTCCTGAGTAGGAAGCTGACACCGCCGGAACGAAATTACTCTACAATAGAACGCGAGTGTTTGGCCATCAAGTGGGCTATTGATGCGCTGCGTTTCTATTTACTGGGGAGAAAATTCACCTTAATTACAGACCACGCACCCCTGAAGTGGTTGAACCAAATGCACAACCATAATTCACGGCTTACACGGTGGTTCATGGCACTACAAGCTTTCGAGTTCCAGGTAGAACACCGTGCAGGAAAACTCCACCAGAACGCGGATGCCCTGAGTCGTATCGCGTGCTGTCCGGATTCTCCTAAAACAGCCCATGATATCTTAAGGGGGGGGGATCTGTGACGCAGTGGCAACAGCAGAAGCCATGGAAACTGATACTGACCCTCTGGTAGGTTCAGGTACTGCAAGAAAAGACAGAGTTTTCCATTCTCAGCATAACTTACAGGCAACCAATCAGCTCACCTCAGGGGAGGAGAGAAGCAGAGCTGTGGATTGGGCACGCCCTAGTAGGAGGCGGGCTTCCCAGAGCAAAGGCCCCTTGTTAAGCAGAGAGAGTGAAGACACAGATAGAGTAAGAATGAGAATAGGAATGCGAATGAGAAGGAATGGAGAAGTGAGCACTACAAACGGATTGAGAAGAAAAGGTGGTTTGAATCCACAAGAGAGAAGGCAAAAGGCATTGGGAAGGCAAGAAACTCTCTTGATTGCAGAACCCTTTGACCCTGCTACAGAAACACTGCCCAGCTGCAACAGAAGGGAAACTGATTCAGAACCTGGAGAAAAGCCTACGTTGTTGGGAAACAGTTTTTACCCTTGGAGAGAGAGGCACGCTGGCAAGGCATTTTCTGACCGCTCTCATTTTAAGGTACCTGCTGCACTTAATTCCTTTCATAAGTTTTACCAGCCAGAAAGAGGGAATCCTGATTTTAAAGTACAGGATAGTTTCAGGCAAGGGGAGAGACGTTGGTTACAGCCTGAAAGCTCTCTAAGTAAGCCAAGCTTTTCTCAGCCAGTAATTCCTGCTTTTAACAAGCAAGATGACGAGAGGAACTCAGCCAAATTGTTTACAAAAGGATTAGGCTATACTGATACTGAAGGTCCTACCTTTGAAGCTTTTCTTAAGAGCAGAGCTTGTGCAAAGGAACCTGTGATTACACCACTCACTAACGGAGATAAGTGGGGGAGGGGTAACTCCACCACGGGCACAGAGTGTCTAAAGAGGGAGAGCAGTGTTTGCTTACCAGGAGCAGATAATTACCTGCCCAAGCAAGGAGAAGATTTACCCAATAGTCCTGCTAGGAGACAGGCAGAACAACTCCTGAATGAATTTAGACAATTCTTAAATAAAAGAACTGTTTCAGAAGAGGCTAGCATTCAAGCAGGGAGTAATCCTGGAATAGGAATTCCCACACCGGCTCCATGTCCCATGATTGAAATTAACCAGCCGATGGACTGCTCAATTGGGTTAATTGAGAAAACTGATAAGTGCAAAGCTTGAATGATTATACCTGACAGTTTATTCTGGTAATGCTAACCCAGGATATGTGAAAAGCATATGAAAGAAATACTGTTTTGAGCAATTGAAAGGGAAGCTTATTGAAGCATTGAAATAAGCTGGACTGTATCCTAATTGCAAGAGAAAACAATATTATTTCTTACCAAAGCATTTTTGTAAATACAGCACAGAGAAGACAAATGAGGTAATGTGTTTTCCTCAGAGAAGAATAAGTTGAAGCACAGCATTGAAAGCCTCTGTTTTTGTATAATTCCTGATTGCTTAACCTTCTCACCTGTTCCTGACCATCAAGGAGCGGGGAAAATAAAATCCTTGTGAATATAAATTTTCTTGTTCCCGACTTTAATTGGCCCCCACAACTACACAAGGCCCATCCCTCCTTAACCCTCAAGGTTAGGGAGTGGGTGTAAGGGTGACAACGTACAGGGCTGACTTCAGAATCAGCCCTGTACATCTGGGGCTGCAGACCACCCATTGCCAACCCTCACCCTGTCTCCACGACGCCCCCTCCTGCCCCTGTCTAAGCCTCCCCATACAAACTCCTTGTTCATATGGGAAGGATTTCATCGGGGATGGCAAGGGAGCAAATAGCGAGGATAGAGGTCCCCAACTGGATGTCCATCCCCGCTATTCGCGTGTTAGAAGAGACTCCATAGTGATCAGCTGATTTACATGTATTTGCATTTGATGAAGCTCATTAAACATAGAAACATAGAAAAATGATGACAGAAAAAGACCACATGGCCTATCTAGTCTGTCCTTACATATCAACAAGTACAACAGTCCCCCTTTTTTTGTACACAACATAAGAACATAAGATATGCCATACAGGGTCAGACCAAGGTCCATCAAGCCCAGTATCCTGTTTCCAACTGTGGCCAATCTAGGTCATACGTACCTAGCAGTTTCCCCAAAAGACACAGGTTCCGCAGTGCTTGTACTGGGTCAAGCATTGATATCATAAGAAATGCCATACTGGGTCAGTCCAAGGTCCATCAAGCCAGTATCCTGTTTTCAACAGTGGCCAATCCAGGACACAAGTACCTAGCTGGTTCCCAAAAAGACACACAGGTTCCACAATGCTTGTATTGGGGCAACCAGGGGATTTCCCAGGTCCTCTTTAATAATGGTTTATGGATCTTTCCTCCAGAAACTTGTCCAAACCCTTTTTACATTGGAACCTGTGTGTCTTTTTGGGAAACTGCCAGGTACTTGTGAGCTGACTTTGGCCACTGTTGGGAACAGGATACTGGGCTTGATGGACCTTGGTCTGACCCAGTAAGGCAAGAAGATTACCATTGTATATAGTTAAATAATTTATATGTACAAAGTTTTCCCCTATGTTGTATCCTGTTAGACTTGCTGTTACATGTAAACTCACGACAGCCTGTTGCTATCTGTGAGTACTTTATGTTTACTGTAAACCGCGCTGATGATAAAAGTGCGGTATATAAGAGCGTTAAATAAATAAATAAATTGCTTATGTTCTTATATTCTTTTATGGTCTGAGTTAATAGGGAGAGTAATAGCATAGTACACATAAGTATGTGCAAGAGGAGGTGGAGGACAATCATGATTCCTGACATGCTGTCAGGTTTTAGGGGTTAAGTCTGAGAAACTTTGGTTCAGAGTGGAGTGAGGGAGTATTCAATGTTTTGCTAGTATCCTTCAAGGATACATCCTTCTGAACCATGTTCTCTTGGGCGACAGTCGGCTTTCCCCTATTATCTCGTTTAAAAGCTGCTCTATCTCCTTTTTAAAGGTTACTGCCAGCAGCCTGGTTAAGGTAGAGCCCATCGCTTCGGAAAATCCCCTCCTTTTCCCAGAATGTTGCCCAGTTCCTAACAAACCCCAAACCCTCTTCCTTGCACTATTGTCTCATCCATGCATTAAGACTCCGGAGCTTTGCCTGCCTTTTGGGTCCTGCATGTGGAACTGGAAGCATTTCTGAGAATGCTATCCTGGAAGTTCTGGATTTCAACTTCCAACCTAAAAGCCTAAATTTGGTCTCCAGAACCTACCTCCACACTTTCTTATGTCATTGGTACCAACATGTACCAAGACAGCAGACTCCTCCCTAGCTGGCCATGATGCCCGCTCCTCCCTAGGTGGTGCATGAGGCCCGCTACCTTTGTACCAGGCAGGCATGTTACCAGGTGATCCTCACTCACCCAGCTATCTACATGCCTAATGATCGAATCACCAACTGTAAGGGCCATCCTAACCCTTCCCTCATGGGCACATGGCTCTGGAGAAGCTCCTCAGTGCGAGAGAGTTTTACATCATCTGGAGGACAGGTCCTAGCTACAGGATCACTTCCTGCTACACCAGGTTGATGCTCTCCTGTCATATGACCTCTCTCCTCCATGGCAACAGGGAGGCTGCCAGACTAGAGGTGGGACTTCAGTACTATGTCCCTGTAAGTCTCATCTATATACCTCTCTGTCTTCCTTATGTCCTCCAAGTCTGCTGCTCTAGCCTCCAGAGATCGGACTCATTCCCTGAAAGCAAAGAGTTCCTTGCACCCAGTGTACACGTAAGACCCCTCACCAACTGGCCAACTAGGAGAAAGTTATACATGTGACACTCAATGTAAAAGACTGGAAAGCCCCCATCTCGCTGCTGGACTGCTGTCTACATCTTAGTTATAAGGTTTTGTTTAGGTATTTAAGTTGTTTACTTACTTTAGTTTGCCGGAGATAGTTATACTCATACAACTATACCTAATATGTTTAATGGACTTTGTTCACCTCAAGATTAATTAATTTCAGGTCCTTAATCAATCTACTCCTGATGAGGATAACCAGCTACACCTGAAAGTGAATATCGACACCTTCTTCCCTTTAATAGCTTTAAGAGCCTATAAAGCTAAGATTATCCCTATGGTGGGTGGAAGGCGTGGTGGATGGGAGGGAAAGAAGACTTAATATAAGCTGGTTTGCTACACAGTGCCCTTAACTGTGCTTCTAAGGTAAAGTCTTACCAATTTCCTGGGTGATTCACACAGCCCTTGGTTTGATAGAGGGGGCCTTGCAATTTGCCCCTTTGATCTCTCACTTGTCTTTAGCACCTATTTAAGACAAGTTCACAAATCTTTTGTCTCTTAACTGGAAGGCCTCTCTGTAAAGGTCACTAGAAACACATTTCTTTCTTCCTATTCAGAGATTATTTATTCTACTTGTATGCTAAGCTATACTCTTATATGATTTAAATGAAAAGTTGTCTGGTGGTACTAAAACCTGATTCAGCAAAAACACTGAATTCTAAAATACACAGATTTATCAGTTTTAACCCAAAGAATTCCTTTTTACCTCAAGATTTAGAGTATATTCCAGAAGATAAATACTTACAAGGGCAGATCTTTTTCCAGCTGTAGCGGTCCCTTTTGGTAGTCCTTCAAGACTAAGAATCATAGAGCTCTGACTGATCTTTTTATATGTGTGCTTCTAAGGTAAAGTCTTACCAATTTCTTGGGTGATTCACACAGCCCTTGGTTTGATAGAGGGGGCTTTTCAAATTGCCTCTTTGATCTATCACTTGGTTTTAACACCTATTTAAGGCAACTTCACAGATCTTTTGCCTCCTAACTGGAAGTCCTCTTTGTAAAGGTCACTAGAAACAAATTTATTTTTTTTCTACTCAGAGACTATTTATTCTTGTATGTTAAGCTATACTCTGATTTGATTTAAATGAAATCTCTCTGGTGTTACTAAGACCTGACTGATTCAGCAAATGCACTGAATCCTAAAATACACAGATTTATCAGCTTTAACCCAAAGAATTCTCTTTTTTCCACAAGATTTAGAGTATATTACAGAAGATAAATACTTACAAGTGCAGATCTTTTTCCAGCTGTAGCAGTCCCTTTTGGTAGTCCTGTGGGAAATCAGAAGATCATGTGCTAATAATGTACATTATTTGCTATCTTCTGCATTGTTTGCAGATCATGTGCAATATATATTTTGGGCCCAATATTCAGCACTGACATCTAGCACCGATAAAGCAGCTAGCATCTGGCATTGATCTTAAAACCTGAATATTCAATGCCGGGGCCATATCTGGGCTTCAGCATTGAATTTCCGGACTGCCCAGATTGCCGTGAAGCTAACCGAGTAGCGGCAATATCGAGCTATTGCCCGGTTAGCAATGGGTGCCATCCCGGAATGCCCCAGCAGGTCCCGATGCTAGCCGGTTAGCATTGAGGTGTGTAGTGGCAGCATCCACAGATATTCAGTGGCACTAACCATGTTAGTGCCACTGAATATCCCTCAGAGTGGCATTTACTACTGCTACTACTACTACTACTACTACTACTATTAAACATTTATATAGTGCTACATGGCCTACACAGCACTGTACAGATACATATAAAAGATAGTCCCTGCTCATCAGAGCTTACAATCTACAATCTAATCAAGACAGACAGTACAATAGATGAGAACAAGGGTACAAATAGGGAAGGCTAAGGAGAACAAGGGATTGGGTCTGCAAATCATGTAAACACCTTTGAATATCCTCCCTTTTATCTCTAAGACTGTAAACCCTCTAGGGATAGGGAAATACCCAACTGTACATGAATGTAAGTTCCCTTGAGCTATTAATGAAATGGCGCGAGCTAAACAAATAAATATTTTGGCATTAACAGAAATAAAGGGGATACCATTTCACCCTGCTTTGTTTCTTCATATTGTATGATTAGGATGCCATCCAGAACTCTTTGAATGTGAAAGTCGGCACCTATTATGCCTGGTTTCTGCCAACATCTGTAATGTCTGCTTCACTTCTGGAGTGCAGGTGCCTGTCTGCAGATACACTTCAGTAAGTGCTGATGTACTCTTGGGACCATCAGCACGCATCACCAGCCAGCCTATAACTTTACATTTCACAGCTACAAAATGTCGAGATGTAAACCCAGCTGTTGTCACATCCGAGAACGAGGTGGCATGAATTTAAGCTGAAGAAAGACCCATCGCTGAGGGAATTCAGGTGCAATTTCTTTATTCACATAACAATCATTAAGCAGAATAAATGCCCGAGGCTGCAAGCTAAGCATATGGTATACCAATAATGATAACAAAAAGACTTTTTAAAAATACTGCGGGTTATAAGAGGAGCAGTTTTATATCAGCTAACTGAAAGGGGATTGATTGACTCCAGTTAGCCAGCCTGCCTCAGAAATCTTCATATTTCTGGTGCCAGTTAAAGTGTCCATCTTAAACTGGATCCACCCTCCAAGAACGTTTTTTACCAAAATGTACGTGCTGTAAAGTAATTAGCACCTCATACCAATCACAGGGATGATCGTCCGTTGTTATTTTTAAAAATCTTTTCATTGCCTGACTGCCGTTCCCTGGAGTACCCAAGAATAGCAATAGATGGAACAGTTTTGCAACTTACCTGACATAACATTGGCATGTTGTCCCCAATCACATTCTGGATACTATGTGAACCAATCGCTATGTGTGAGTTAATTTGTGTCACTGTACCAGACACAACTGTTTTCATGGGGTTTGGATATGAAAGTTGAGCTACTTAAAGGGTTTCAGTATGAAAATTTAAAGGGGGCATTTTCAAAGGTATTTCTGCGATTTGTACACCTGAAAACCGCAAAAATGCTTCTCATTGGGCTATTCAGCAACACAAACTCAGTTACTACTGTTAAATATCTCCCTATGTGATCTAAACACCCAGTTGCTAACTGGTTAGCAGTCCCATCATTAGCTAGCTGGGAGCGGCGATATTCAGTCACTAACCAGTTAGCTAAACTGCCTAAAATTAGGACAGGTGAAAGGTTGTTTAGGCGCTTTTGCTGCCTGCTTAGCCGCTGCTGAATATTGTTGCTAACCTGATTACAAAAGAGCAATCTGGGCAAACCAGATATTCAGCGCCGATCATCGGATATGGCATCGGATATGGCATCGGATATGGCCTCGCACTGAATATTTGGGCTTAATTTAAAGCAGCAATAGCCAGCCGCTTTAAAAGTGCAGGTCACGGCAGCCAAAACTACCCCTCCTAAAAGAACATTTTGAGCATTAATATTTAGTATATATATATTTGACACATTCTACTCCAAAGGGGTAATTTTTAAACAACCTGCAGTGTTTGCAGGTCCTCGGGTATGTTGTACTTACGGGCCTGCTTTAGCATATTTTCAAAGAGAAATCTTGCTTATTCTGTTTCTATAAAGTATAAAAAGGGACTATTGCAGTGGATATGGAAGGGCAGACTAGATAGGCCATGCGGTCTTTTAATGCCCTCATTTTCTATATTTTTATGCTGGCAGGAGGATAGCAGGCCCAACATACCTGCAGAATTTCAATGTGAGGCTTTCAAAATGCCAGCACCATGTGTACTTTCCCTCCTTGACCTAATCCCATCTTTTCCTCATGGACACAAACCAAAGTACGCAGGCTATCATAGCAAAGGCGGACAATTTCCAGCTGAGCTTTTCATGCTGGTAAATAGCTGTTGATCCATAGGAAACTAGCACTCCTAGTGGCCTTGGACAAGTCACTTAGCCCTCCATTGCCTTGGAAGAAAGGCCTCGCAATCTACTTCCGGTCACACTGCCAAGAAAACCCAGGAGCTGCTGGATCTCCAGGAGTCAGCCTCGACTCGAAGGCACACGTTGCATTGCTATAGAAAAAGCTCTGAAAATTGGCCTCTGCATGTGCTGAAAAGAATCATCTTTAAACATGAAAGCATAAAACTGCAACGGATCTGTTAAAGGACATCTATGGATTGGGCCTTTGTTTTAAATATAGCTCAATTTGCTTTTCAGTCCCTCAGTGAAGCTGGCAGTGATAGTGTACTACAGAAGCAGTGTTCACAAATAACATTTCTGAATGTGCACTTCGATATCAGAGTAGCTGAAAATATTGCATCGATTGCATATTGAACCAAAAATGTTTTGCCTCATTTACATCTTTGCATACCCTGGTGGTATCCCCCATCAATATGAAACAAACAAATCTGTTTACTCTTTGGCTTTGAATGGAATCCTTATGACTTGTGCTGCAGGCAAAAACATTGTATACTCTGGTCTTCACCTTGGAGAAGAGAGTGATGGAATAGGTTAATAAAGATTGGTTGTTTACACCCTTACATTTCACTGGGGCTAGTGGACAGTCCATGAAACTAACAGGTAGCAGGTTTAAAGCAAATTAAAGAAAGCATTTTTATCACTCAGCAATCAAGTTGTGGAATTTGTTGCCAGAAGGTGTGGTCGAGGCATCTAACATTGCCGGGTTTAAAAGGGGTTTAGGGATGGTGATGAACCTTTCTTAACTTGCCATCTTGCACCAGGCTACTCTGCCCTCTTTGTACCATGGAGATCCAGAATGGGGCAGGGGGGAGGGGTATTCTCTAATTTATTGTTCCTTTCAGAACGATCTGATAATGCATTGTTGTTGTTGTTAAGTGCCGTCGAGTCGGAGTCGACTCATGGCGACCCTCTGGATAGCTATTCTAAATTGTGTTCGATCTTCAGTCAGGCGGCTCATTGTTGACAGACTGGTACCCGTAGCTGCTGTTATTGTATCGATCCATCTCATTGCTGGCCTTCCTCTTTTGCGTTGACCTTCTATCTTGCCAAGCATGATGTCTTTCTCTAATGATCTCTCTCTCCGCATGATGTGTCCAAAGTATGAAAGTCGAAGTCTTGTCATCTGAGCTTCTTAAGAAAGCTTAGGTTTGATTTCCTCTAGTACAGACTGGTTTGTTCTTCGGGCAGTCCATGGTATACACAGTATTCGCCGCCAGCACCATAATTCAAAGGCATCAATTTTCTTCCTGTCTATCTTTTTCACTGTCCAGCTTTCACATCCATATGATGTTATTGAAAATACCATGGCTTGAACAAGTCGAATCTTTGTATGGAGAGAGACATCTCTGCTCTTGAGAATCTTATCTAGGTCTTTCATAGCCATTCTGCCAAGAGCAATGCGTTGTCTGATTTCTTGACTGCTTGTTGCTTCTTTATTGATAGTTGATCCAAGTAGGTTAAAGTTATTCACGATTTCAATTTCTTCTCCTTCGACGATGAACCTGTTGATTATGCCAGTGGTCATGATCTTTGTCTTCTTTACATTAAGGTGCAGGCCCATTTTGAGACTATGTTCTTTGGTTGTGGGAAGCAAATGTTTCAGATCATCTTCACTTTCCGCCAGTAATGTGGTATCATCAGCATAGCGAAGGTTGTTGATGAGTCTTCCACCAATCTTCACACCTCTGTTGTCTTCATACAATCCTGCTTCTCTGATGATTTGTTCTGCATATAAATTAAACAGGTAGGGGGAAAGTATGCAGCCTTGTCTTACACCTTTGCTTATTTTAAACCATTCTGTTTCTCCTTGTTCCGTTCGACCTGTTGCTTCTTGATCAATGTACAGATTGTGCAAGAGAACGATCAGGTGTTCTGGTATACCCATGCTTCTTAATGTGGCCCAGAGTTTCTCATGGTTTACACAGTCAAAAGCTTTGCTATAGTCGATAAAGCACAAATAGATATCCTTTTGGTATTCTTTAGTCTTTTCAAGGATCCATCTCACATCCGCAATGATGTCTCTCGTTCCTCGCCCTTTTCTGAACCCTGCTTGCACTTCAGGTAGTTCTCGTTCCAGGTATGATTGTAGTCTCTTTTGAATAATCTTCAGTAGAATTTTGCTGGCATGTGGGATCAGAGCGATTGTGCGATAATTTCCACAGTCAGTTGGATCACCTTTCTTTAGTACTGGTATAAACACAGATCTTTTCCAGTCAGTTGGCCATGATGCTGTCTTCCATATTTCTTGGCAGAGCCTTGTAAGTATGGTAACAGCTGCATCAGATTGCTGTAATACTTCTATGGGAATGCAATCAATGCCTGGTGCTTTGTTCTTTGATAAGGCTTTCAATGCTGCTTCAACTTCTTCTTTCATCACCAATGGTTCCAGATCATAAGGTACAGGTTGAAACGGCTGTTGGTCCACTTGATCTTTATCATATAAAAACTCTGTATATTCCTTCCATCTTTTCTTGATCTTCTCAGCATCATTCAACATAGAACCTTGAGCATCTTGTAACATTCCAATTCGAGACTGGAACTTTTTCTTTAACTCTCGTAGCTTTAGGAAAGCTGATCTTGTTCTTCCTCTAATAGTTTCTGCTTCTATTTCCTTGCATGCGTCATTGTAGTACTTTTCTTTGTCCTGTCTTGCTGCACGTTGGAAATCTCTGTTGAGTTCTGTGATTGTCTTTCTTTCTCCTCTGGCTTTAGCTTCTCTGCGTTTCTGGGCAATTTTCAGAGTTTCTTCCGTCATGCATTTTGGCCGTTTTTGCTTTTTTACCTTTTGTAGAGACTTCTCGCTTTCTTCCAACACAACCTTCTTGATGTCATTCCATAACTCTTCTGGAACTCTATCATTTGTATCTAAAGCAGCAAATCGATTTTGCAGGCAGTCTTTAAATTCCAGTGGTATATTCTCAAGGTCATATTTTGCTGCATTCATGAGTGGTTTGCTCTTTTTCAGCTTTAGCTTGAGTTTGCATACTAGTAGTTGATGATCTGTACCACAGTCAGCTCCAGGTTTTGTCTTTGTTGATGTTATAGAGCTTTTCCATCGTTGACTTCCACAGATGTAGTCAATTTGATTTTTATACAATCCATTGGGTGAAGTCCATGTGTACAGTCTCCGCTTGTGTTGCTGGAAGAAGGTGTTCGAGATGAATAGATCGTTGGTCTTGCAGAATTCTATCAGTCTTTCTCCAGCTTCATTTCTGTTGCCAAGTCCATATTTTCCAACTACTTTGTCTTCTTTGTTGCCAACCTTTGCGTTCCAATCACCCATGACTATCAGGATATCCTGTTTGCATGTTCTGTCAATTTCAGCTTGTACTTGTTCATAGAACTCTTCAATTTCATTCTCTTCTGCAGCTGTTGTTGGGGCATATACTTGAATTATAGTTGTGTTGATAGGCATTCCTCGTAGACGAATAGAGATTAAGCATTCGCTGACTGCATTGTATTTCATTACAGTTCTTGCAAGTTTCTTCTTTATTATAAATGCAACACCATTTTTTCTTTGTCTTTCATTTCCAGCATAGTAGACCATGTGATCATCTGATGCAAAGTGCCCGATGCCAGTCCATTTCAGTTCGCTGACACCCAACAGATCAAGTTGTACACGTTCCATTTCATTCTTGACCACCTCCAACTTCCCTTGGTTCATGCTTCGTACGTTCCATGTTCCAATGTGTAAGACATCTTTACAGCTTCTGACTCTCATTGGGGCATATTTAATAAACTGCACTAACCATTAGCGGGAGGTAAGTGCACCATGCTAAAAGTTAGCATGGGGCTCCGTGCTAAAAATCCTACATTAACTGGGTGGAGACAGGGTGAGTTGGGGTGAAACCTGGGCATTGACTGTGCCTTGCAGTTAGGACGGGTGTTGTGGGCACATGCTCACTGTGACTGTTGCTGTTGGCGTAGGTGCACGTAACACCATCTGTGTGCTGGTTTCCATGGTGCTGCACTTTAACAATGTGCCAATGGTAGGCAGAAGTTGGCACGAGTCTCTGCTCTAGTTTTGTGGCCTGATCGAGTGCTAACAGTGAGCCCTTTAGTAAATATTCCCCTATGTTATCCTAAGGCTTTGATAGTAAAAACAGGTTTGATGCCCATCTTGCATTTACTCCTGGCTTATTGTCTCCCCTCTTTGAAAGCAACTTCCTGGAACCCAATGGCATAAATTCTGTCCAAGCAGACACTACAATACAGGGGGGGGGGGGGGTGGGTGGGAGACACAGGCAGAAAGGGGTCCCACATGGCGGCAGTGAAGGCAGAGCGGCAAACTTACAGGAAACTGTTTGCCATGCTGCCTCCCATCACTCTTCAGCATGCAGTGAAGTTTTCAGGTTCGCGGTTTGTGGCTGTTATCGCAAGACTTTGGTTGGGCAGCAGGGGGTGGCAGTTGCCAGACCTGAAAACATCAATGCATGGAGAAGAGGAGCAGGAGACAGCATAGCAAACAGTTTCAAGTAAGTGTTCCAAGGGGAAAATGCGCCTGCCCCTGCTCGACAACAGGGAGCTCTCAGCAAAATTTTGCTTGCCAGCCCCTCATTAGAACTTATGCCACTGCTGGGACCTCTTCTATCAATCATTATATGAAATAATGGCCTGTTTCCAAACTTGCTACCACTAAGTGACTTTAACATTCATTATGACTCCTTTATCAGGCCAAAAGATACTCTCTTTCTGACTTTGGCCTTCTTCAGCAATCCAAGGACCCACCCATGCTGCAGGACACATCTTAGATCTTGTCTTCTCAGAATACTGAGCTCCCTCATATCCTTCTCAGATCGATACTCTTCCACCACCTTGAACTCACCATTATCTTTTAACTTTTCAGATGTTTCTGGAACACAGGCAAGGCCTAGTGGGTCTTATCAGGTCAAATACTATCCCCTTTTCACAGAAATTAGCAGCTATTGATCATAATTCCTTAGACTCATTTCAACCATATTTCTCTGATGATTTAGATTTACTTTCTCTGCAGTATCAGGCATTATCTTGGAAGGCAAATGTTGGTAAAGCCCTTGAATTAATTGCTCCTCTCTGGCTTGTACTGCATTCTATTACTCAGTAACACCAGTGCTTTCATGCAGAACTACACCTGCTTAAACACCAGGTAAGAAAGGCTGAAAGGCTATGAAGAAGGACCAGTTTGCCTTTTGACCTAGCCATCTATAAGAAGTGCTTCTTCATTTTTCATTCTCAGGTGACAGCCACCAAAAGGTACTATTTCACCAACCTCATCAATAAATCAGCGTTGTGTATGTAAATGTTTGATCAAATATCGATCAATTTCTTATATTTTTTATGAGCCCTCCCAGCTGCTGGCTTTTGTGAATGCTCGACGTTTAGAAACTTCGGTTGATTCTCCTGATGTGTGAATATTGGGTACATGCTGGATGTAAACTCAGTTTGGGATTTTTGCATTTTGGGTTGGTTTATTTGGAATCTCCGCCCCTTTGGTAGTGGGCTAGGGAGAGCACTAAACTTATTTTCTGCATTTGCTTTTGGGATTTTTGGTTATCACATTTTTTTTCTTGTTAGTGCTCTATTTCTGTACAAGTGTATTCTTGGATTGTTGTAAAATTGTATAAATAGAAAAATAAAATCAGTGTTATGCCCCAACCCTTCCATTTCCCAAGAGTGTCAACCGAGCAGGTCAAGTCCTTTGGCTGATATTCTTGCTGCCTGCTTTAATAGCAAGATTCTCAATCTCCACAAAGAATATAAAATTAGTATTGTCCAGCCACTATTATGTTCCCCCTCCTGATCCAGATTCTTCTGATCCACTTTCTCACCACTGGTCTCTCTTCAAATTAACCACCAGTTTCTCTCTGTCCAAGCTGTTCACACAAATTGGGAAAACGACTATAAATGAATTGGAGAAGATGCCCTAGGCCTTCTGCCCATTGCACTTTTCATTATCAATTGCAGTCTCTCCACTGATCTGGTACTTAGCATTTGGAAGCAAGCCTTGGTACTTCCAGTCCTTAAGAGGCCAAAGCTTAACCCCTATTCCCCAGAAAATTAATGTCCAGTAACAAACTTATCATTCCTAGACTCTCCCCCCCCTTGCTACCTCATAAGAACATAAGATGTGCTATACTGGGTCAGACCAAAGATCCATCAAGCCCAGTATCCTGTTTCCAACAGTGGCCAGTCCAAGTCACAAATACCTGTCAGGGTCCTAAAAGAATGACAGATTTCATGCTGTATATCCCAGGGGCAAGCTCAAGAGAAGGGCCTCCTGTAGCAGAGGCTCCTGGTAATGGAGGATCCTGGTTCCTTCGCACTTATGGCCTGGCCCTTGAGAGGCATAGACTTTCCAAGAAGACCTACTCAAGAGCAAAATCAGACACTCTGCTTAAGGCCTGGGTGGGCCTCTATGTCCTTAGCTTATGTGCGAGTCTGGAGAGTTTTAGAGAAATGGTGCTCCTCTCAATCCATGGAGACCATGAAGGTGGGCATTTTCGCTATTTTGTCCTTCTTGCAGTCTGACCAGGTTCAGTGCTTGGCCCTGAACTCTCAAGGGTCAGATGGCAGCCCCAGTTGCATCCAAGGGATTTCATTGGCAGCGCTTCCCCAATGTCTCACACTTAAATGATACTGGAAATGGGAACAGCAAGTGAGGTGATCAAATTTACAGATGACACAAAATTATTCTAAGTTGTTGAAATGCAAGAGGATTGTGAAACATTTCAAGAGGATCTTGATAAATTGGAAGACTAGTTGTTCAAATGGCAGATAAAGTTTAATGTGGACAAGTGCAAAGTTATGCACCTAGGAAAGAACAACCCAAACTACGGTTACACAATGCAAGGTTCCACGATAGGAACCACCACCCAGGAAAAAGATTTATGCGTCATCATGGATGTTGAAACCTTCCGCCCAGTGTGCAGCGGCAGCCAAGAAAGCAAATAGGATGCTAAGAATCTTAAGGAAAGGAATGGAGAATAAAACAAAGGCTATTATAATGCCTCTGTATCGTTCCATGGTGCAACTGCACCTTGAATATTGTGTGCAATTCTGGTCGCCATGTTTTAAAAAGGATATAGCGGAATTAGAAAAGGTACAGAGAAGGGCCACCAAAATGCTAAAGGGGATGTAAGGATACCCCTATGAGGAAAGGCTTAAAAGGCTAGGTCTTTTCAACCTGGAAAAGAGACGGCTGAGTGGATATATGATAGGGGATTTATAAATTAATGAATGGAGTGGAACAGGTAAACGTAGATCCTCTGTTTACGCCTTCAAAAAGTAGAAAGACTAGGGGACATGCAATGGAGCTTGTCGCCCCCGCCTGGCCAGGTAGATAACTGATACCAGGTGAGGTCGCCTTTTTGGCTTTAAAATAAGTTTCCCTCAAAATGGCTGCCAGGAGGGCTGCTGGGAATTGTAGTCCTATCTTAAAGCAAAGGAGTTGTGATCCGAGGGTTAGGCATAAGACAGAGAAAATTTATTTAATGTAATCAGGGGTTCCTTCATACACAGGACGCAAGTGGTAAATCATATAAAGGATTTTTAATCCCACGCTACAGCTTCAAAAAGAAAACGAACAACTTTGCTTTGTATTCCAAAATGCAAAGAAACAGGCACAACTTTGCTTGTTAAACAAAATATCACTTATTCCAAAAACTTTCAACTTCTTAAATGTTTCTCCTCTTTTACAGGAACAAAACTCTTGCAGCAAAACAACTCTTTAAATGTCCCTTGAACAATAGTAGCAGCTCTCAACCTTATCAGTTGAACTCAGCTGTTTCTTTCAGTTGTGACGTCTTCACAATTCAGGCTGCTTCCTAAGCACGGCATACATTCAATGGCTCTCTAGGACTCTTCCACATCAGAGACCTGACATACAGCACATTGCATTTCCACATTACTGTTCTCCACATTTGTTATGTCCATGTCTTCAACACTATCACTCTCACTTATATCAAAAGGTATCTGTACAGAGAGCTGGCTATTCTCTTTCTCAATTAGTTCATTTAACTTTTTAAGCAGAGCCTGTTTTTGCACTAGCTCCTCTGCTAAGTGAGCCACTTGATACTTGGACAAACTGTCTCCCTTTATCCTGGGGCTTTGTCTATTGCTAGAATTAGCTTTCACATCTAGAGCTAATTCTCGTAGGCTTTTACTGTTTAGGAATTGAGAAGGACACACTTGCCTTGATTCTGAGGTATTTAGAATCTCTCTCTGCCCTGCAAGCCAGTCAAGCTGTCTTTCATTTGCAGCAGCTTCGTTTGCTTGCACCAGCCTCTCTTTCCTTGCTCCCTCAGCTGTGCTTGGAAATCTCTCATCAGTCCTCTCTCTTCGGCTTCCAGTGTTTCTTACACTCTGTCTTTCATGCTCTGCAAGCACTCTCTCACTTGCTCTCCATGCTCCTTGTCTTGCTCTTTCTCCGTCTCTGCTGCTTTCTCTTCCTCCTGCCCTTCTACTTCGCCTGCTTCCGTCACTTTCTCTATCTGTTTTTCTGAAAGTCAGCTTTTTAAACTTTCCTTCTTCCTGAGCCACACCTTGCTCCCAGCACATGTGACTAGGGTCAAGCTTCTCCCTGACGTGCTGCTGTGGGCGGGGCTTAGGGATGACTATTCTCTGAGTCACAGACTCTTGGTTACTAGGGAAACCCTTGATACATTCTGAATTAAAGTGACAGGACTCATTTTCCTGTGTATCTCTATGTTCAGCAGTGCTTTCCTCACCACAAGCTACAACATAGCCCATTTAAGACGAATAAGAAAATATATTTATAGACACTGTAGAGGTGCTAGCTGGCACTGCTGAATATTCCCCCACTTCATGTTCAGGTCTGAAGGCTCTATCCTGAAAGGATATAGACAGTGTTGATGGTTCAGGCACCTAATTGTTTTTATAAACTACTAGTATAAGTGTCCTAACGCATGCTTACATTGCAGGTGAAGACATTTGTACCATCCCTAGAGTTGGTTTAAATGTCTGTGCCTAATTTTTCAAGTATGTGTTATGAAATGTTTTATAATCTATGAGTGTATGTGCAAACTCCACCCACACTCCAGCTAAACTCCATTCATGTAAATGCCCACCAGTCAAGTATGCATCTTGATTCCAAAACACAGTATTTTAGGTTAAAACTGTTCATTGACCTAAAACATCAGTTGGTTGAACAGGAACACTGAATATTCCATTTTAACAGACCAACAAAGCCATTATATACGGTTCTTAACATTTGCACCTTCATTTAGCAGCAAGGGCTCTATATTTTCAGTTTATCATACTGTTCCTTGGACCTCTATCTACCCAAGAACACCCAAGCACACACTCTTTCTGCTCATGGCACAACCCATTCCTCAGTGCACGCATTCCAACACCCATACCCTGCAACCCACCCCTCCCAACCCAGTCTCACCCCCACCTCTACCCTCCCCTCCTTATGCCAGTCGGTATTTTATAAAAGGATATTTACATATGTAAGTGGCCATATAGGCGTGGAAATGACATTATAAAATTGTGTCCTAAAAACCATGAGAAGAGACTCACAGAAGATCTTCAAGCACTACGAAATGCAGCCAGAGACCAAGTAAATGTGCCAGAAAGATCAGAGTTATTTCCCATCATGTTGGGTGCCACAGGCTTGATTAAGAAGTATTTTCAAGTACACCTTGATAAATTACCCGTATATGTTTCATCTTTTGAATTCCAGAAGGAGGCTCTCTTTGGCACGATGCAAGTACTACACTGAGCATTAGCAGTAAATTTGAGAGACTGAGATCATATTCCACATATCCTGGCTTAGGAGTGAAGTTCATGACTGTCATGGTATGTGCAAAACTAACTCATTTGGAGAAATTGCCTCTCTTAAATATTCTAGAGGAGAGCAGAGATGAGGAAGAATAGGAAGCAAAACCTTTTCAGAGGATAGGATGTTCTAGAAGGAGCCTTAATATAACACACTAACATGGTAACATAGCATATGATGGTGGATAAAGACCAGCATGGTCCATTTAGTCTGCTCGGCAAGGTGGCAAGAGTAGGTGTGCCCGCCGCTCCATGCTGGTCACCCCTTCCCAGGCCTTTGTTTAGGGGTGTTGACTAGGAGCAACATCAGAAAATATTTCTACACAGATAGTGCAGGTGCAAATAAGATCAAATGACCTCTTGTGTGGGAAATAAGAATAACAATGGAATTTAAGAAACCATGAGATAAGCACAGTGGATTCCTAGTGTTGAAGAACTGATGGGAAAGCTAGAGATCAATTGCGGTATTTGGAAAGAAAATGGGTAGGCTAGATGTATCTTATAAGCCTTATCTACTATCATCGTCTAGATTTCTATGTTTGTATCTCTGCATTGTACAAAATGACAGGGGGAAGGCAATTTTCAGCCTTCCTGCTTCACTTGCAAGAAGACTGTGGATTCATTTTTAGCCAGATGTATTAGACATTTTTTCTGTAGACACAAAAAAATGGAGTAACCTTCTAGGACGATGGACATATACTATGGTCCGATGGGGATATAAGCAAATCCGGTTTCAAAGTAATCAAAACACTTTTTCTTGGGTCAAGCACATGCAAATATATTTGACCAATTGATTTGATAAAACTTTGATACCATGCCTGTGGCACTTCTTTTGAAAGCAATTACTGCTAATTCAAGAAGGCTGAAACTTCTCCTTTGGAAGTAGTTAAGATTAGTTGGGAAAAACCCTAGCCCAAAGGAATAGTCTTCCTGTGGAGTCTTAAAAGATATTCAACGGGCCTCTATATTTAATTTTTTCAAATTATAATGAAATAAATAAACTAAACAAATTTGAGCAACATACTAGAGCCCAGCACGAACATGGCATGGTAGCCCTACTTTGTAGGAACTGTTTGACCTATGGTGGATTACTAAGGAAGTCCTCATATAATTGATGCTTGAAGAAAGCAATCATATCTCCTGTAACACTTTCTAAAATTTCTTTTTCAACTTCCTGGATTTTTAGAGACCACAATCTTGATGTGTGAACCTGCTAGCTGCACATGCTTCTATCTTCACCATGACGAACTGAATCAATGAAGTATTCTGAAAAACAAATGTGAGGCTTGATCAGAACCTCTACAAAAGGCTGGATTAGCATGTCAGAGCCATAATGATTTATGTGAAAGCAGGGTGAGAATGTTGGGTAAAAACCTGCTTCGGTCTTGCCACTCCCTCTGCCCCCAACCCCTACCCAAGAGTAAAATAAAGATGTTGACTTTTGATATAGCTAACTTTAACAAAGAAGGACAGCTTATTTGTCAGGCTAACATATGGCCCACTATACCCACTGTAGCCTGAAGCACCGTACTGGCTAATTTAATATTCTAATAGAATTCAAACAGCTCTTAAACTAACAGGGATAACAGCTCTATTAGCAGGTCCACAGAAAGAAAAATAAACCTCTGTAAACATTGAATGTATCAAACAACTATTTTGAGTAAGAAGGCACGTCACAGATACTTCATCTGCTTTTACAGAAGCTGTGATTTATTTGTTCCAGAAAGAAGCAATCCAGAATAGGTCATTGAAACGCTTCTGTGCACCCACCACCTGCAGTTACTGCCCGGCTCTAAAGAGCTGAAACATTAGCTCCGTAGAATTGCATGTGCGCCCGTCTGCTGCATGCTCTTCTGTTTGAGAAGATTATTTTGTGACCACACTGCTAAGCATGGCACTTAACCCTACAGAAATTCATGCCAAACAGAAGCTTGTCATACGCTTTTTAAGAAATCACTTACTGCATGACACTGGTCAATAGGACCCTGTCTGAATCCATTGGTTGAGATCTTTACTATATATAATGCTGGAAAAATAGTTTGTATTTTGATATTTTGTGGTACTACATATATTTGAAGGATAAGTATCTTTATTTAGTACATCTTTATTATTTGCTGGAGATTTAGAGCTCTGACCAGGAAGGTCAAAGACTTGTTCCAAATGTGAGGTGTGTGTTCTAATGAACGTTTCTACAATGGAATCAATATGTGGGCGTTTGGGATAATCAGAACCATTTTATACATGTATAGGGCCCTGCATAAACTCTCATAGACGGGTCCCCTTTTATTTTTGCCGGATTGACCTTCCCCCAAACCATGTATCAAGTAAATGGTGAATCACCTCCAGGGGTGCCATTATCTTTAATTTTTTTGCTTTGTCATATCAAACATCTTAAGATACAGAAGCATCCCATCTAAAATAACAAATAGCTGGGACAAACATACCCTGTGGCATTAAGTGTTTCACTTATCCTTTCCCTATATGGGGTGAAATCTGGGATATACTGTATATAGGGTGGAGCAGAACCTCAGTATAAATCCTGCAGATCAAGTTCTCTAAACATATCCTGCATTCCCAGAAACTCCCACAGCAGTTGGTGCAGAGCAAAACTAGGATGTTTCCCCTTACTACTCACCATGGAAAAGAAAAAAAAGCACCTTAGTAACAACAACAATATTCTCCCCATTACCAGGCATGCTGTGGAGAAATACAAATCCCTACAAAACGGCACTCAGAATCTATACAGCAAACCTGCCATAACAAGGCAACACTAATTGTTAGCACTTAAACAGCAACAACCTATCCTATGAGACTAAAATATTCCAACAGGCACTAGAATATGAATAAACCTCCTATTAGAAAACTGCCATCGATCTCTTCACAGGAACTATAAACTGGCAGAATTCTTTATCGTGGTCATCCATGCCAAACATGGGTAGACCTTCACCTAATACAAGACAATAAAGGAAAACCCTCGCCTATCTTTAAGGCGCTGGGGCTAAACGAGCAGCATCGAAAATTGCTGCTGCTCACTTAGCCTCGGGGACTGCGGCCTGTACGGCATGACCCAGATTTTCATTTCCATTGCCACGGAAATGAAAATCTGGGTTAAGGGGGTCAGCGGGCAATCTATGCACTGATGCAGCACATAACCTGCCTAAATGAAAATCAGACCCTTAATTCTTTAAATAAGGCAATTTTTTTCTTTCTTCAAAAACATTCAGTCCTTCACTCTTTCAGACATACACTCTTTTCCTTACTGAAATAATTCAATATGTTTCAGGATTAAATAAATCCTGTGAGCAACATACTGTTTTAAAACAGATCACTTTTAAGGTTTTTCTTTTCACTGCACTGGGAGTTTTATACCTTCAGCCTTATTTTCCCTTTACTGCTTGAAGGACTCCAATGCTATAGAAACCAAGTCACACACTGTTAAGCTTTTAACCAAAACAGTGCTCAAAATTAAACTCACTCTAATAAATTAATTCAAGCTTATGCTTTTCCGTATGATGCCCTGTGAAACTAGATCCTGTATAAATTGCTTGAACTCTTGGAAGATATGTGGAGATACCCTCCTGTAAGGTTGTTTTATTGGATGAGATTCACCAGTATTTATGGAATGAATGATCAAGTTGGTGTAGCCCAATATCCATATCAGACTTTGAGAAAACATGATGGTATCTTTGCAATAGTGTCTTCAAATCTTGTTGCTGGCCTGTCAATTCATTCCACTGAACTTCCAATGAGGTTAACAACTCATTTATATCTTATGAACATGCTTCAGGTGAATCAGTTGTCTGAGCCTGAATTAAACGCATGCAGTTAGTGTCTAGTTCAGGTTGTAGCTGAAAAGTCTCAGGTGCACAAACTTGATCCGGCTTGATTACTTCAGCCACAAATTCTTGGAGGTAATCACACTGAATTGTATCCAGCTTTCTTAAGTCTTACAGGGACAGTTCCCCTTTTTGAAATGGTTAGAACACTAGCAACCAAGATAGAGGAATGTAATTGCACCGTTTCAATTGGCACAATGGCTACTTAACAATTTCCCACTGGCTGTAATTTAAAATATTTGCCTTCAACAACTCTCTCAGTTAAAGGAGATATTGTCACGCTTTGACTTCCAGTCAATTTTACATATCCTACACTTGCAGGTTGTTCTACAATTTCTTGCCTGTATTGTAACTGAAATAAAATTCTTGAGATACGTTCTTTCTTTCCAGATACACAATTTAATTGTGTCAAGTTTTTGAAAATACCTTTGAGATCTGGCATCATGTTCAAGTCCATTTTACCGGGGATAGGTTCATCCTTATCTGTGACATTGTGTATCGTGTCATTCTGAACAATGAATATATGTTTAGATGGCAATATTTGTCCCATTCATTCAATCTCTGCTTCAATATATCTTATCACAGGCAACTTCATCCAGTTAACAGCGGTTAGTTTAATCCAATTTGCATTATCAACTCTTTCACCTTGGAAATTCTTTGTGAAAAATTCTTCTGTCACTGTTACATCTGATCCCGTATCAAGGAAACACAGTGTGAACACCATTGATTTTGGCTTCTATCACTGGACTCTTTCCAAATATATGCCTCTGGGGATACTCTCCAGAAGATGCTCTCACCATTTGCATTCTGATGCATGATGTAGAAGGTCTTTCTTGGTCTTACACTACCTTTGAACCAGCACTCTTCTCTGGAACAACAGCTTGTTGTACAACTCCTGTTGTAGTTCCCATAGCTTTCCTGGGCTCATCAACTGAGGATCTCTTTCCCAGAGTTTCTCTCATTCATTATGGCAATTTAATCTAATATGGCCAGTTTCACCACAACCAAAGCATACAAAATGTGATTTCTCTCTTCCTGTTTCAAATGAACTTTTGACAGTGAGATTTGAATTAAATTCTCAAGGATGACTTATTTTAGCTCCAAAATTCATGTCTTGTTTCTTTTCCATTCTTTCAAGACAAGATGTAAGGTTTTGAAGAGTAGATATCATCAATTCTCTGGGGATATAACAGGAGAAGACTTCATAGTTCTTACTGCCAGTTCTGACCTTTCTAAATCTTTCCTACCTCTGGTAACAAGCCTCGGCTGTTCCACCTCTGGCTTTATTAGCTGGTCTTCTTCTGCTCAGAGTATAATATCTTGAATGAGATCTGGAAATGAAATTTCTGAATTTTCCTCTAATCTCCTCTTCATTTCACATCTTAAACCAATGCCTCTTAGTCCACTGACAAGCTTTCTCTTTAAAGTAATGGTAGCGGTGGTTGGTGACTCTCTTCTGAGGGGTACTAAGGCACCCATCTCCTGACCAGATTTGTTGTCTAGAGAGGTGTGCTTTCTGCCAGGTGCCAAAATCTGAGATGTTACGGAGAGTTTGCCAAGACTCATCAAGCCTACTGACTACTATCTGATATTGCTCATCCATATCAGCACAAATGATACTGTTAGAAATCCCTCCGAGCATATCAAAAGTGACATCATGGCTCTGGGACAGAGGGTGAAGCAGATAGGTGCACAGGTGGTGTTCTCTTCAATCCTCCCTGTTGAGGGTAAAGGACAAAGCAGAGAAGTTCACATCCTGTAGATGAATGCATGGCTCCATGGATTGTGTCATTGAGAGCGTTTTGGTTTCCTGGACCATGGAATGATGTTCCAAGGTTGCAGAGCAGTGATGGTGTCCATCTGTCCAAGAAGAGTCGAAGTGTCTTCAGCAGCAGACTGGCTAACTTAATTTAACAGGGCTTTAAACTAGATTCATTGGGGATGGGTGAAGAGAGCCCCCAGGTAAGTGAAGAAAGCCCCCAGGGAAGTAAAACATTAAATACCTCTGTAGAAATGGGTAAAAGGGGCAACATCTGGAAAGCGGTATGTATAAATGCCCATAGCATGGAAAATAAGATCTCAGATGTTGAGGCTTTAAAGGAAGAGACTGACTTGGATTTAGTGGTGATTACAGAGACATGGTTCACAGACATCTATGACTGGGGTGTAATTATAACTGGCTCTACTTTATTCAGGAAGGACAGGGTAGGAAGAAGGGGAGGTGGAGTGGCATTATATGTAAAAAATAATATTAAAGCTATAGAATTGCAGGGCTTAAAAGAAGAGAGGAGGCACTATGGGTTAAACTAGAAAGAGGGAAAGGAAAATCCATTTGCATTGGAAATATATACAGATCCCCCTCACGGGAAGTAGAAGTGGTGAAGATTTAATTGAAGATATACACAGTATTGCCATGAAAGGAGAAGCGCTACTGATAGGTGATTTCAATATGCCAGATGTGGATTGGCACATCCCTGCTGTGGTGTCATCTAGAAGTAAGGAGATCCTGGATTCTCTACAGGGAGAACTATTCAGGTAATTGGTAACAGAACCCAAACGTGATGGGACCATACTGGACTTAGTGCTTACCAATGGGGAAAATGTTTCTGATGTTACAGTGGGACATCATCTCACATCCAGTGATCACCAAATAATATGGTTCAGTATTAGTACTAGGGCTGATAAAGTCCATTCAAAAGTGAGGGTCTGAGACTTTAGGAAAACTAACTTTGCCAAGATGGGACAATACATTAGCATTAGCAGAGTCATTAGCAGGATGGGAACAGCTGGGGGATGTAGAAAAACAGTGGGTAAAACTGAAAGTGGATATTTTAAGGGCAACAAACCTTTTTGTTAAAATTGTAAATAAATGTAAAAGGAAAAGGAGGCCACTATGGTTCTCAAAAGAAGTAGCTGAAAAGGTGAAGAAAAAGAGGGAGGCCTTCAAAAATATAAGAGTGGCCTAGTGGTTGGGGCAAGGTACTTCGGGCCGGAAGGTCGGGGGTTCAAATCCCACTAGAGGACAGCAACCTTGGGCCGGAAGGACTGGGGTTTCTAGTCCCACAGGTGCTCCTTGTGGTCTTGGGCAAGCCACTTAACCCTCCATAGCCCATGTTCTCTGTGTGCTGTGCTTTCCTGTCTAATCAATGTGTTTATACCTCAAAAATTTCCTATCATGATTTGACAATTTCCAATCTATAATCAAAACCGCTGCTGATCGCTGGAAGTAGCGGTATACAAATGTATACTAAATAAATAAAATAAATAAATAAAGAGATCCTAGAGAGAGGAAGACAAACATCTATATTTGGAAAAACTTAGAAAAGCTAGCAAAGTAGTCAGGAAAGCAAAGGTACAAAAAGAAGAAGTAGCCAATGCAAAAAAATGGAGGTGGAGGATAAGACATATTTCAGATATGGTAGTGAGAGGAGGAATGGCAAAAGTAGTATTGTCAGACTCAAGAGTGCAGGGGAGGAATATACAGAAACTGATGAGGATAAAGCAGAATTTTGTTTATTTTATTTATTTGTTATCTTTTATATACCACCACTTCCAGAGATCAGTGGCGATTTACAATGAATGTTGCATGCAACAAGAACTTTACATTAAAACATCAGTGGAACATATTTACATGGAGAACATGGCAACAATAGTGACATTACCATAACTATTTACATGGTAAAGAAGGCAATAATAATGATGTTACCCTAAGCATATAGGGTATGGAGGAGTAGCCTAATGGTTAGAGCACTGGCTGGGGAACCCAGAAACCAGGGTTCAATTCCCAGTAGCACACCTTGGGCAAGTCACTTGGAGCGGAGGAGTGGCCTAGTGGTTGCAGCAAGGTACTTCAGGCCGGAAGGTCAGGGGTTCAAATCCCACTAGAGGACAGCAACCTTGGGCTGGAAGGACTGGGATTTCTAGTCCCACAGGTGCTCCTTGTGATCTTGGACAAGCCACTTAACCCTCCATAGCCCATGTTCCCTGTAAATAGTTATCTCCAAGTTATAATGCCCTGTTCAATGTAATTTCAGTTTGTTCAATGTAAACCGCACTGATGCAGAATAGCATGGTATATAAGAGAATGTAAATAAATAAATAACCCTCCATTGCCTCAGAAAAATCCAAGTTATCAATAATATCCCTGTTTAATGTACATTACCAAGTTTATGTTACAATGTAAACCACTTTGATTGAAATGATAAAGCAGTACATAAAACCAGTTAAATAAATAAAATACAAAACTCAATTTACTGTTTAGGAGCATGTTGGCGCAGGATAGTTAAGAATGTCATGTGTCCAGTTGAGCAGAGGAGTTATGTTGTTTGTGATTGCTGTTAGTTGGAGATGGAACCATAGTACTCTATAAAAAGGTGCATCTTGAGTTCTTTGTGGAAGGTCTGTAGGTCTTTGATGTTCCTTAAGTAATCAGGTGGAGCATTCCAGAATTGCTTAACAAATATTTCTGTTCTGTGTTCACAGATAAAGGGCCAGGAGCAGGACCTCAGAAAACACTCACAAACAGGAATAGAAGTGACGTGGATCTTGAATGATTTTCAGAAGACTGTATTTGTGAGGAACTGTTGTTGTTAAGTGCCATTGAGTCAGTGTTGACTCCTGGCGACCCTCTGTAGAGTTGACCTGAACTTGTTCAGTCTTCAGCCAAGCGGCTCATTGTTGATAGAGTGGTATCCAAAGCTGCTGTTATTATACCAATCCATCTCATTGCCGGCCTCCACTTTTATATTGATCTTCTATCTTGCCAAGCATTATGTCTTTCTCCAATGATCTCTCTCTTCGCATGATATGTCCAGAGTATGAAAGTCAAAGTCTTGTCATTTGAGCTTCTAAGGAAAGCTTAGGTTTGATCTTCTTTAATACTGACTGGTTTGTTCTTCAGGCAGTCCACGGTATACACAGTATTCGTTGCCAGCACCATAATTCAAAGGCATCAATTTTCTTCCTGTCTATCTTTTTCACTGTCCAACTTTCGCATCCATATGATGTTATTGAAAATACCATGGCCTGGAGAAGTCGATTCTTTGTTTGGAGAGAGACATCTCTGCTCTTGAGGATCTTGTCTAGGTCCTTCACAGCCATTCTACCAAGAGCAATAAGTCATGGGATTTCTTGGCTGCTAGTCCTTTCTTTATTGATTGTTGATCCATGTAAGTTAAAGCTGTCAACTATTTCAAATTCTTCTCCATCAATAATGAACATCTTGATTTTGCCAGTTGTCAGGATTTTTGTCTTCTTAAAGTTAAGATGCAGACCCATTTTAAGACTATATTCCTTGATCTTGAGATGCAAATGTTTCAAATCATCTTTACTTTAAGCCAGTAATGTGGTATCATCAGCATAGCAAAGGTTGTTGATGAGTCTTCCACCAATCTTCACACCTCGGTTGTCTTCATACAGTCTTGCTTCTCTAATGATTTTTTTCTGCATATAAATTAAACAGGTAGGGGGAAAGTATGCAGCCTTGTTGTACACCTTTGCTGATTTTAAACCATTATATTTCTCCTAGTTCCATTTGAACTGTTGTTTCTTGATCAATGTAAAGGTTGTGCAAGAGAACGATCAGGTGTTCTGGTATACCCATGCTTCTTAATGTGGCCCAGAGTTTCTCATGGTTTACATAGTCAAAAGCCTTGCTGTAGACAATAAAACACATATGGATATTCTTTTGGTATTTTTTTGTCTTTTCAAGGATCCATCTCACATCTGCGATAATGTCTTTCGTTCCTCACCCTTTCCTGAGCCCTGCTTGCACTCAAGGCAGTTCTCGTTCCAGGTATGGTTGTAGTCTCTGCTGAATTATCTTGAGTAGAATCTTGCTGGCATATGAGATCAGAGTGATTGTGCAATAATTGCCACAGTCAGTCGGGTCACCTTTCTTCAGTATTGGTATAAACACAGATCTCTTCGGTCAGTTGGCCATGAATTTACCTTCCAAATTTCCTGGAAGAGCATTGTAAGTATGGTAACAGCTTCATCCGATTGCGGCAGTACTTCAGTGGGAATGCCATCAATGCCCGGTGCTTTTTTCTTTGATAAGGCTTTCCTAACCAGGGCTCCACAGATCAACAAACAGTAAGGATTTGAGGGTTTGTTTGTTTGTTTTATTATATTACATTGCTAGCTCTCTGACTGGGAGCTCTTAAAAGGGTTTTTTGTATATTTTTTAAAGCAAGGTTACTTTATTTTGGTGCTTTAGGGGAACTTTCCTTGAGCACAGTAGGTTGCTGAACTCCAGTAACCTCCTCAGGTTTAGAAACTGCTAACACCTAATCAGGAGTTAGTTGGCCTGTTTCCTGAGTGCAGTTGAAGCCTGCATAAAAGGCTCCAGTGCCCTGCCCTGTTGTGACTTTCCTAACCAGGGCTCCACAGATCAACAAACAGTAAGGATTTGAGGGTTTGTTTGTTTGTTTTATTATATTACATTGCTAGCTCTCTGACTGGGAGCTCTTAAAAGGGTTTTTTTGTATATTTTTTTAAAGCAAGGTTACTTTCTTTTGGTGCTTTAGGGGAACTTTCCTTGAGCACAGTAGGTTGCTGAACTCCAGTAACCTCCTCAGGTTTAGAAACTGCTAACACCTAACCAGGAGTTAGTAGCCTGTTTCCTGAGTGCAGTTGAAGCCTGTATAAAAGGCTCCAGTGCCCTGCCCTGTTGAGGCTTTCCTAACCAGGGCTCCACAGATCAACAAACAGTAAGGATTTGAGGGTTTGTTTGTTTGTTTTATTATATTACATTGCTAGCTCTCTGACTGGGAGCTCTTAAAAGGATTTTTTTGTATATTTTTTTAAAACAAGGTTACTTTCTTTTGGTGCTTTAGGGGAACTTTCCTTGAGCACAGTAGGTTGCTGAACTCCAGTAACCTCCTCAGGTTTAGAAACTGCTAACACCTAATCAGGAGTTAGTAGCCTGTTTCCTGAGTGCAGTTGAAGCCTGTATAAAAGGCTCCAGTGCCCTGCCCTGTTGAGGCTTTCCTAACCAGGGCTCCACAGATCAACAAACAGTAAGGATTTGAAGGTTTGTTTGTTTGTTTTATTATATTACATTGCTAGCTCTCTCACTGGGAGCTCTTAAAAGGTTTTTTTTGTATATTTATTTATTTATTTTTATTTTATTTAACTATTTCTTTTATACCGCCCCTTCCAGAGATCAAGGGCGGTTTACATATAACAGGTTAACAGTCTTGTACACAGTTTGTATACATTTTACATAGAACAATAGAATTCAACTATTTACATTGAACAGTAATATAAACTTTGTAGGTATTAAAGGAAAAACAAAAAGCAGAAACATCTTTTAGGTATTAAAGCAAGAACTTTGTAGGTATTAAAACAAACACATCTAACTTTTTACAAATGTATATTTACAGTGTGTGGTGTGTGTGTTGTGTGGGTCAGATATTGGTGTAGGTGTTGGAATTTAGTTCCTTTTTATGTCGTCTTGGGGCGTGTGTGGAGGGAGGGGGCAGGCTTGTGTTTACATTGTTTGGATTAAGGGAGTTTGTGCATGTGTGACCACGTTTGTTGTGGAGCTAGCTTTGGGGTAGTAGGGGACTTCGAAGTGTTCAGTGAACAGGTAGGTCTTTAATTCTTTTCTGAATTGGAAGAGGTCTCTTATGGTACGAAGTTCAATGGGGAGGTCGTTCCAGAGTGTAGGAGCAGCGAATGAGAATGCTCTGGAGCTAGTGGTGTTCTTAGTTTTGCGGATGGTTTTTGGTATGATGAGAGAGTGGGTTGCGTTTTGTCTGAGGGTCCTTGTCGAAGTTGGAGATTGCAGTAATGTAGATAGGTGTGAGGGGGTTATGTCGTTTATGAGTTTATAGGTTGTTAGGATAATTTAATATTTAATTCGGCTGTTTATAGGGAGCCAGTGGAGGTCTAGCAGTATAGGGGTTACGTGATCTGTTAGGCGAGCTTTAGCAATCACTTTTGCACAGATGTTTTGTGCTCTTTGAAGAAGGTATGTGCTTTTTTGCGGGAGGCCTATTAGGAGACTATTGCAATAGTCGAAGTGAGGGGTGATCAGTGTACCTACTACGGATCTAAAGTCTGGTGTTTCTAAGAGTGGCCTTAGGTGTTGAATTGTTTTGAGTTTATAGAAAATGGTTTTTACTGTTTGTTTTATGTGTGGTAGCATGGTGAGAGTGTGGTCTATTATAACTCCTAAGTATTTTACCTGTTTTCTGACAGGTATGGAGGTTTTGTTGATAGTGATTGTTTCTGGGTAGGTGTTCTCAGTCATAGATGATCTTGTCACAAACATTGCCTCGGTTTTTTTGAAGTTTATGCTGAGGTGGTTAGTGTCCATCCAGGAGGAGGTCTCAGCCATGCATTTGGATAGCGGGTCATATGTAGGGTTTTTTATGGTTATGGGGATAGCTAGCATGATGTCATCGGTGTATATAAAGTGATTAATCTTGTGTTTTTTAAATATGTTAGTTATCGGTTGCAGGTACAAGTTAAATAGGAGGGCTGATAGGGCTGATCCTTGGGGTATTCCCTGTCCTTGGGGGAATGTTTCTGATGCTTGTTGGTCAATTTGGACGCGTATTAATCGGTGTGAAATGTAGGATTTGAACCAGTTAAGGACAATCCCGCCTATTCCTAGGTTTTCTAGTCTGTTGATCAGTGTCAGGTGATTAATGTTATCGAATGCGGCTGAGATATCTATAAATAGGAGTAAGTAGCCTTGTTGTTTGTCATCTGTGCCCTTGATGAGGAAGTCCATAAGAGTGATTAGGAGGGTTTCTACTCCATGGAATGGGCGGAAACCAAATTGGTGTGAGTCAAGGGGTTTGTGTTCATCAATGTGTTCCTGTAACTGAATTTGAATTGTTTTCTCTATAATTTTGGCTATGAACGGAATGCTGGCTATGGGTCTGTAGGAGTTCGGATCTTTTGAATCGAGCTTATTATTCTTTATTATTGGTCGGAGCGTTGTGAGTTTTAGGGCATCAGGCATGATGCCCTGTGAAAGGGATTGGTTAACTATGTGTTGTAGATTTATCGCCAGTTCCTCTTTCGCACACTTAATCCATGAAACGGGGCATGGGTCGAGTGGGGAGGTGGTGGTGTTTATCATTGTTATGATTTTGAGAAGTTGTTTTTGTTCTACCAACTGGAAACTTGTCCATTCATGCGTGGTTTTCGTGTTTGATAATAAAGGAGTTGGGGTAGTGGTCTTGTTTTTTAGTTTTTCTGCAAAATGTTTTGCTAGTGTTTGTATGTTAATTGCTTGTTGTTTAGGTTCGCTGTTATTAGTTTTGGTTAATGTTTTTACTATCGCGAATAACTCCCTTGGGCGGTTGATGGATGAGTTTATTACTTTAGAGTGGTAGTCTCTTTTTGATTTGTTAATTGCGTTTTTGTATTCTATAAGTAGGAGCATGTATTGGGATTTGTTTTCATCAGATTTTAGTTTTCTCCATCTCTTTTCTTGTCTCCTCAGTTGTTTTTTTAGTTTTGTCAGCTCTTTCGTGAACCATTTTTCTGTCTTTTTTGTTTGTTTATGTAAGACTTGTGTGTGGACAGCTGCTTTTTGAATAGTTAGGTTCCAATTTGATATGGTTGAGTTGATGTCTGGTGTGGTTGTGTCTAGTTTGGGTAGTACTTTGTCGAGGAATGTGTCTTTGTCAAAGTGTTTGAAGCGTGATATATGCGGAGTTGTGCTCCCATTATTTTAAAGCAAGGTTACTTTCTTTTGGTGCTTTAGGGGAACTTTCCTTGAGCACAGTAGGTTGCTGAACTCCAGTAACCTCCTCAGGTTTAGAAACTGCTAACACCTAATCAGGTGTTAGTTCCCTCCCTACCCACCCCAACTCCCACCCACCACTAGTGAGCAGCCTTGCTTTATAGGGCACCTCCCCTTTTAACAAATCACAGAGAATTGGACCAGCACATTTTGAATATAATTAAAGAGATTTAATTGCTTTTTCTCTGAAAGGACAGCTGCGAAACCAGCTGGTACTTGGTAGATCTCTCTCTTTTGCTTTAGCAGATACCTAAGCTCCACGAACAGAACAATGGCTGGGAAAAATTGTATTGCTAAAACTGTTGCCCCATTACAGCTTCTGCCTCGGTCCAGACAGAGGTCCTAATGTCAGTTGAAGGACCGGTTCCATGTGCAGGGTGCCTTCATGCTGAAGCTCTGAGGAAACAAGTGAAGGAACTCAGAGAGGAGGTGGCGAGGCTGAGGAGCATTCAAGACAGTGAGACGTACATTGAGATGCTTCTTGCAGCAACCAAGCTCTCCAGCACAGGAGAAGATGGGTGCCAACAGAATGTCGATGGTTGGACACAAGTCACCAGGGCCTGCAAAATCACCAATCCAACTTCGCCAGCCCTTGAATTGAAGAACCATTATGCAGCCCTGGAAGTGGAGGAGGTGAAAGCATCCCTGGAAAGGGAAGAACCAGAGTTCAAGTACCTCAAAGTTGCAGAATCAGTGACCAGAAGGAAACGAAGGGTAGTGGTGGTTGGAGATTCTCTTCTGAGGGGTACTGAGGCGTCCATCTGCCGACCAGACTTGATGTCCAGAGAGGTATGCTGTCTGCCTGGTGCCAAAATCCAAGATGTTATGGAGAGTTTACCGAGACTCATCAAGCCCACTGACTATTACCCAATGTTGCTAATCCATGTTGGAACAAATGATACTGCCAGGTATACCTCAGAACGTATCAAAAGTGACTTCATGGCTCTGGGACAGAGGGTGAAGCAGTTAGGTGCACAGGTGGTGTTCTCTTCAATCCTCCCTGTTGAGGGTAAATGCCAAGGCAGAGAGGCTCGCATCCTGGAGATGAATGCATGGCTGCGTGGATGGTGTCATCGAGAGCGTTTTGGTTTCCTAGACCATGGGATGCTGTTCCAAGGGTTGCAGAGCAGAGATGGCATCCATCTGTCCAAGAAAGGTCAACGCATCTTCGGTAGTAGACTGGCTAATCTACTTTAGAGGGCTTTAAACTAGATTCATTGGGGATGGGTGAAGAAAGCCCCCAGGTAAGTGAAAGCCCCCAGGTAGGTGATACATTAAATACCTTTATGGAAATGGGTAACAGGGGTAACATATGGAAAGCAGTGTGTATTAATACCCGTAGCATGGGAAATAAGATCCCTGAAGTTGAAGCTTTGGTGGGAGTGGCTGACTTGGATTTAGTGGCAGTTACAGAAACATGGTTCAAAGAAAACCATGACTGGGATGTAACTATACCTGGCTATACTTTATTCAGAAAGGACAGGGTAGGAAGAAGGGGAGGAGGAGTGGCACTATATGTAAAAACTACTATTAAAGCTTTGGAATTACAGAGCTTAAAAGGGAGAGAGGAGGCATTGTGGGTTAAACTAGAAAGAGGGAAAGAGAAATCTATTTGCATTGGTGTGATATACAGACCTCCCTCACAAGAGGAAGAGGTGGACAGAGAGTTAATTGAAGACATACGCAGCATTGCTAGGAAAGGGGAAGTGCTACTGATAGGAGATTTCAATATGCCAGATGTTGATTGGCACATTCCTGCTGCAGTATCATCTAGAAGTAAGGGGATCCTGGATTCTCTACAGGGAGAACTATTCAGGCAATTGGTAACAGACCCCACACGTGAAGGGGCCATACTGGACTTGGTGCTTACCAATGATGAAAGTGTTTCTGATGTTGTAGTGGGAGATCATTTTGCATCCAGTGATCACCAGATGGTGTGGTTCAGTATTAGGACTAGGGCTGTTAGAATCCATTCCAAGGTGAGGATCTTAGACTTTAGGAAGACTAACTTTGCGAAGATGGGCCAATACCTCAGGGAGTCGTTAGTGGGATGGGAACAGCTGGGGGATGTAGAAAAACAGTGGGCAAAACTGAAAGGGGGTATTTTAAGGGCAACCAACCTTTTTGTTAAAATGGTAAATAAAGGCAAAAGGAAAAGGAGACCACTATGGTTTTCGAAGGAAGTAGCTGAAAAAGTGAAGAAAAAGAGGGAGGCCTTCATGAAATACAAGAGATCACAGAGAGAGGAAGACATCTGTAATTGGAAAAACTTAGAGAAGCTAGCAAAATAGTCAAGAAGGCAAAGATTCAAAAGGAGGAGGAAATAGCTAATGCAATAAAATGGGGGGATAAGACATTTTTCAGATATATTAGTGAGACGAGGAAGGGCAAGAGTGGTATTGTCAGACTCAAGGGTGCAGGGGAGGAATATGTAGAAGCTGATAAGGATAAAGCGGAATTGCTTAACAAATATTTCTGTTCTGTATTCACAGATGAAGAACCAGGAGCAGGACCTCAGAAAACACCCACAAATAAGAACAGAAGCGAGGGACATCTTAAACAATTTTCAGAAGACTATGTTCATGAGAAACTAGCTCAACTTAAAGTAGACAAAGCGATGGGACCGGGTGGGATACACCCTAGAATACTGAGGGAACTTGGGGACGTTCTAGCAACTCCACTGACTGACCTTTTCAATGCCTCGTTGGAGTCAGGAGTGGTGCCAAAGGACTGGAGAAAGGCTCATGTGGTGCCTTTACACAAAAGCGGAAGTAAAGATGTGGTTGAAAACTACAGGCCGGTTAGTTTAACTTCGGTGGTGAGTAAATTATTGGAAACGCTGCTGAAAGAGAAAATAGTGAGGTTTCTGGAGTCCAGCGGATTACAGGATCCGAGGCAGCATGGATTCACCAGAGGCAGGTCTTGTCAGACAAATCTGATTGATTTCTTTGACTGGGTGACCAGGGAGTTGGACCGAGGGAGAGCTCTAGATGTGGTGTATTTAGATTTCAGTAAAGCCTTTGACACTGTTCCTCACAGGCGACTTATAAACAAACTGAGCACCCAAGGGATGGACCCTAAAGTTACTGCTTGGGTTAGAAATTGGTTGGGTGGGAGGCGACAAAGAGTACAAGTAAATGGAGCTCACTCTGAGGAGAAGGATGTTACCAGTGGTGTGCCCCAGGGATCTGTCCTTGGTCCGATTCTTTTTAAAATCTTTGTTAGTGATATAGCTGAAGGGCTGTCGGGTAAGGTTTGCCTTTTTGCAGATGATACCAAAATCTGCAATAGAGTAGACACCCAGGAAGGTGTAGATAACATGAGGAGGGATCTAGCTAAGCTTGAAGAATGGTCCAGAATTTGGCAGCTGGGATTTAATGTTAAAAAAATGTAAGGTCATGCATTTGGGCTGCAGCAATCCAAGGGAGCAATACAGTATAGGAGGTGAAGTACTTTTGTCCACTAAAGAAGAGCGGGACCTAGGCGTGGTTGTGTCTGATGATCTTAAAGTAGCTAAACAGGTAGAAAAGGCGACGGCAAAAGCTAGAAGGATGCTTGGGTGCATACGGAGAGGAATGGCTAGCAGAAAAAAGGAGGTGATAATGCCTCTGTATAAGTCTTTGGTGTGACCTCATTTGGAGTATGATGTGCAATTCTGGAGACCGCACCTTCAAAAGGATGTGAACAGGATGGTGTCGGTGCAGAGGGTGGCTACTAAAATGATTAGTGGGCTTCATTATAAAGCATATGAGGACAGACTTAAGGATCTTAATATGTACACCTTAGAGGAAAGGCGGGATAGAGGTGATATGATTGAGATGTTTAAATACCTCCATGGCATAAATGTTCAGGGAGAGAGCCTCTATCAATTGAAAGCAAGTTCTGCTACGAGGGGACATGGGATGAGGGTGAAGGGAGATAGATTCAGGAGTGATATGCGGAAATATTTCTTTACAGAAAGAGTAGTGGATCCATGGAATAGTCTCCCAGTGGAGGTGGTAGAGATGAGGACCGTAACTGAATTCAAAAAAGCATGGAACCAACACAGAGGATCTCTAAAGGTAAAAAGTGGACTGTTGTAGTTGTTGTTATGGAAGGACAGACTAGATAGGCCATGTGGTCTTTTTCTGTCATCATGTTTCTATGTTTCTATGTAAGGCTTTCAATGCTGTTTTGACTTCTTCTTTCAACACCAATGGTTCCTGATCATAAGGTACAGGTTGAAAAAGCTGTTGGTCCACCTGATCTTTATGTTATAATGACTCTGCATATTCTTTCCACCTTTTTTTGATCTTCTCAGCATCATTCAACATGGATCCTTGAGCATCTTGTAGCATTCCAATTCGAGGCAGGAATTTTTTTCTTTAGCTCTCATAGCTATAGAAAAGCTATTTTCTTGCATGTGTCATTGTAGTTCTTCTCCTTGTCTTGTCTAGCTGCACATTGGAAATCTCTGTTGAGTTCTGCGATTGCCTCTCTTTCTCCTCTGACTTTAGCTTCTCTGTATTTCTGGACAATTTTCAGAGTTTCTTCAGTCATCCATTTTGGCCTTTTTTGCTTTTTCACCTTATGTAGAGACTTATCACTTTCTTTCAACACAACCTTCTTGATGTCATCCCATAACTCTTCTTGAACTTTGTCATTTGTATCTACAGCAGCAAATCGATATTCCAGGCAGGCTTTAAATTCCAGTGGTATATTCTCAAGGTCATAGTTTGCTACATTCATGTGTGGCTTGCTCTTTTTCAACTTTAGCTTGAGTTTGCATACTAGTAGTTGATGATCTATACCACAGTCAGCTCCAGATTTTGTCTTTGTTGATATTATCAAGCTTTTTCATCGTTGTCTTCCATAGATGTAGTCAGTTTGATTTCTGTACAGTCCATTGGGTGAAGTCCACGAGTACAGTCAGTGCTTGTGTTGCTGGAAGAAGGTGTTTGAGATGAATAGATCATTGGTCTCGCAGAATTCTATCAGTCTTTCTCCAGCTTCGTTTCTGTTGCCAAGTCCATATTTTCCAACCACTTTGCCTTCTTCTTTGTTGACAACTTTTGCATTCCAGTCACCCATGACTATCAGGATATCCTGCTTGCATGTTCTTCAATTTCAGCTTGTACTTGTTCATAGAACTCATCAACGTCTTCCTCTTATGCAGCTGTTGTTGGGGCATATACCTGAATTATTGGGCTTTCCTCATAGACAAAAGAAATTAAGCATTCACCAACTGCATTGTATTTCATTACAGTTCTTGCAAGTTTCTTCTTAATTATAAATGAAAACACCATTTCTTCTTTGTCTTTTATTTCCAGCATAGTAGATCATATAATCATCAGATGCAAAGTGCCCAAAGCCACTCCATTTCAGTTCACTGATACCCAACAGATTGAGTTGTACACATTCCATTTCATTCTTGACCACCTTCAACTTCCCTTGGTTCATGCTTCGTATGTTCCATGTCCAAATAAGACAACTTTGTGAGGAACTAGCTAAACTAAAAGTAGACAAAGCCATAGGTCTGGATGGGATACAGCCAAGAAAACTGAGGGAACTTGGGGCCATTCTAGCAGCTCCATTGTCTGACCTTTTTAATGCCTCTTTGGAGTCAGGAGGGTGCCAGAGGACTGGAGAAAGATGCATGTGGTCCCTTTACACCAAAGCGGATGTAAGGATGATAGTGAGAACTACAGGTTGGTTAGTCTAACCTCTGTGGTTAGTAAATTATTGGAAAGGCTACTAAAAGAGAGAATAGTGAGGTTTCTGGAGTCCAATCGATTGCAGGATCCGAGGCATCATGGATTCACTAGAGGCAAGTCTTGTTAGACAAACCTGATTGATTTCTTTGACTGGGTGACCAGAGAACTGGACCAAGGGAGAGCCCTAGACGTGGTGTATTTAGATTTCAGTAAAGCCTTTGACACTCTTTCACACAGGCAACTTATAAACAAACTGAGAACCCTAAGGATGGACCCTAAAGTTACTGATTGGGTTAGAAATTGGTTGAGTGGGCGGCGACAAATGGTACAAGTAAATGGAGCACACTCTGAGGAGAAGGAGGTTACCAATTGTGTCCCAAAGGGATCTGTTCTTGGTCCAATTCTTTTTAACATCTTTGTTAGTGATATTGCAGAATGGCTGTCGGGTAAGGTTTTCTTGTTTGTGGATGATACCAAAATCTGCAATAGGGTGAGCACCCAGGAAGGAGTAGATAACATGAAGAGGGATCTAGCCAAGCTTGAAGAATCGTCTAGAATTTGGCAGCTGAAATCTAATGCTAAAAAATGCAGGGTCATGCATTTGGGTTGCAAAAATCCAAAGGAGCAGTAAAGTGCAGAGGGTGAGGTACTTCTGTCCATAAAAGAAGAGTGGGACCTGGGCGTAATTGTGTCTGATGATATTAAAGTAGCTAAACAGGTAGAAAAGGAGATTGCAAAAGTGAGAAGGATGCTTGGATGTATAGGGAGTGGAATAGCCAGCACAAAAAAGGAGGTGATAATGACTCTGTATAAGTCTCTGGTGCAACCTCATTTGGAGAATTGTGTGCAATTCTGAAGACCACACCTTCAAAAGGAGTTGGTTGGAGTTGGTGCAGAGGGTGGCTACTAAAATGGTTAGTGGTCTTCATTATGAAGCATATGAGGACAGACATAAAGATCTTAATATGTATACTTTAGAGCAGGGGTCTCAAACACGCGGCCCGCAAGAGCATCTTGTGCGGCCCGCGAGTAAAAAAAAAAAAATTCCAAACTTGCCGCCGCCGCAGTATTAAGCGTCCCGCGGGCCCCGCTGTCTGGCAGAGTCCTCTCCTCCCTGCAATATCAGCTGCAAAAGCGGCAGCTTTCAGAGCCGCGAAGAGAGAGAGTTTCTCTCGCGCGGTTCTGAAGAGCAGCGAGAGAGTCTTCAGAATCGCGCGAGAGAAACTCTCTCTCCTCGCGGCTCTGAAAGCCGCCGCTTTTGAAGCTGATGCTGCAGGGAGGAGAGTACTCTGCCAGGCAGAGGGGCCCGCGGGACGCTTAATACTGCGGCAGCAGCAGCAGCAGCAAATATAAATTTTTTAAAAATCTACCTTGGCTGATGGTGGGAGGGGGGTTAGGACTGGTAATGGGCTATGGGGGGGGGGTTAGGACTGATAATGGGCTATGGGGGGGGGGCTAGGACTGGTAATGGCCTATGAGGGGGGTAACTGAAAATGGGGTGATGGGGGTAACACTGAAAATGGGGTGATGGGGGGGCTAGGACTGGTAATGGCCTATGAGGGGGGTAACTGAAAATGGGGTGATGGGGGTAACACTGAAAATGAGGTGATGGGGGGGGCTTAGGACTGGTAATGGGCTATGAGGGGTAAGACTGGAAGTGGGCTATGGGGGGTTAGGACTGGTAATGGGCTATGGGGGGGCTAGGACTGATAATGGGCTGGGGGGTCTGCTAGGACTGGAAATGGGCTGAGTGGAAGGGGGGCTTGAACTGCAAATGGCTGATGGGGAGGGGGGCTTGGAATGGAAATGGGCTGTGAGGGGAGGGAGCTAGCACTGGAAATGGGCTGATGGGGGGAGCTACGATTGAAAATGGGCTGATGGGGGGCTAGGACTGAAAATGGGCTGATGCAGTGACTAGAAGGGAGGGGGTGCTGTGTGGGACTGGAACTAGAAGGGAGCTGATGTTGGGGGAGGATTAGAATGGGATGGAGCTGGGAGAGTGAAATGGAGAGGGGAAAATATTTTGTGTGGGAGGGAATACAAATCTACAATTGGCCAGGTAAGTGGGGATTGAGGATGGAGGGGTAAAATTTGAGTGGATGAAAATAGGAATGAGGAAAGAGCAAAAGGAGAAAGATTAATATGTTAAAGCAGATGTAGAGGGAGAATGGAAAAAGCTAGAAGAGAGAAGAGAGGACAAATGGACAGCAGACGATGGAGAGTTAGCAGAAGGCACGAAGAAAGAAACCAGAAGAAAGTGGCTGGAACTGAAAAAAAAATGCACAAAAGGTAGAAAAATATCTTTATTTTGAATTTATTAACTGGAATATGTCAGTTCTGGGAAATGTGCATCAATAACGTCTGCGCTTTGTTTAGTACAAGAAATTAATTTATAGTTTTATTTCTACAGTGTTGTTGTACATTCCAAGTTTGGCTTTTGGGGGTCCCAGTTTAATTGTCTTGTTTCTAAATTTTGATTCCTTGTTTGGTGATGGTGTATTCTGCATGTGTAACTGAGCTGAGGTATTCTGTTTATGTAATTCCTATTTGACATTGCTACTTGTTCTCTGTCCCCAGTAGGTCATGTATTGTTATTCTCTGAAATGTATTGATTTAATATTTGCAGTGTTGCCTTTTGATAGGTAGGGTATGTTGCTTTGTGAGTCCTGGTAGTGCTGTTAGGATATGGCGGGTTTGCTATGGGTTCTAAATGGGCAGTGTTTGTTTGTAGTAGTTCCTAATGTGCCTGGCGGTTGGCACTGGATTATAGTAATATAGAAATCTTTTAGTCTTTCTTTATTCATGCACTCATTAAGAGGCATGTTTACTAAAAGTTAGGGTATGGTAACATTATGCAAATATTTATGCAAATGAGGTCCCTTATGCAAATGAGGTCCCACGTCTCATGCGGCCCCCGGGTTATTTTACAAGTCCTCATTTGGCCCTCAAAGCAATTTGAGTTTGAGACCCCTGCTTTAGAGGAAAGGTGGGATAGGGGAGATATGATAGAGACATTTAAATATCTCCATGGCATAAATGCACAAGAAGATCTCTTTCAATTGAATGCAAGCTCCGCTACAAAGGGACATAGCATGAGAGTGTAAGGGATAAACTTAGGAATAATATGTGGAAATATTTCTTTATTGAAAGAGTGCTAGATGTGTGGAATGGTCTCCCAATGGAGATGGTGGACATGAGGACAGTATCTGAATTCAAAAAAGCATGGGATAAACACAGCGGATCTCTAAAGGAAAAAAAGGGGACTATTGTAGTTGATATGAAGGGCAGACTAGATAGGCCATGTGGTCTTTTTCTGCCGTCATGTTTCTATGTTTCTAAGTTTTATCTGGATCTCCGAGATACGAGTTATCTCTGGCAAGTATTTTTGAAAGTTTATCTTGGAAAATATATACAAAATCCTACATGGTCTCACGGGGTTGTTGTAACCTCTCAGTTGCTAGTACTTGATCCCTATAAGCCTTTTTCAGAACTTCATATAAATCGTCCTCTGTTCCCTCTCTTAATTCAGAGTGGAATTTCACCATTTCATAGGCTTGACCTTTGAGATGATCTTTCATGATCTCCATTTGATCATCTGTTGTAATTCCTAATGATGCCTTCATCTTCTGTATCTATTCCTCAATGGTCAGATCACTTGGCTTCTGAGGTGTTCCAAAATAATCGGGGATTTTCCTCTCCCTTGGGATATACAAGGTTGTAGTTGACGTTGCAGCTGATTGTTCTTGAACTCATGTCTGAGCCTGCTGAGCAATGCCATCCATCCTCTGAACCATTCCCATGGCCTGGGAAAATGCAGTCCTCTGTTCATCCATTCTTGCTTCTTGAATCTGCAGTCTAGCATTAAATCTTCCAACTGTGCTTGCCAGTCTTCATCGTCTTGGCTTGGGGAGACAATCAGAGTAGAGAAGAAAGCTACTGTAGATATAGACACCACACAATAATGACTTTCATTTAATTCTTTTTCTGAATTCAAAATTCCAGTGAATTCAGGATCTTCAAATATTGTGTCTGTTTGTATTCTGTCCAATCTTATCCTGTACTAGGGTATCTTATCCTGGCCTCCTGTCCATGATGCCACTTCTGTAAATCGGGGGCTCCATATGGGTGTTACTCTACTTTACCTTGATGTTATGACTGTCATGGGTGGCTGAGTTATGTAAAGTAAGCCATCAATGCACTTCATAACTTCTTGAAACTTAAAATTCAAATAAGAGCTTACCAAAGAGGTGAGAACTCTCTCAGAAGGAACCACTTGAAGAAGTTCAACTTTTGCAACTTTTTATAACTAAACAATAACAATATTGATAAATGTATTCAAGTATTTTTCTGTGAACAATTCTTACGGTGCTTCTATTCAACAGTGGTACAATATTGTTACTTTCAAAAACAGGCACATATTAATTAACCAGTTTAAAGCTTCGGATTTCTTAGTGGAAGAAAAGTTCAATTCTAACGCTGTCTTTTATCTGTAACTTTGCAGGTGAATGGGTATTATCTTTCAGGTAAAGATACCTTTTGTTTCAAAAAATTCAACTAGTGTTTTGCAAAAAAAAAAAAAAAAGTCACTGTGGTGTGTCATACACTTATCTCAAATCTTCTTTCCAGGTATTGCTGCTTTTTTTGGATGTTGGGTGCCTTAGGATCCCCTCTGCTCCAGTGATGTCCTGCTGTAGTCAAGATACCTAGTACTTATCTTTAAAAAGAAATAAAAGAGACTAACTCTATAGTTATATGTGCAGTAACTAGAAAGTGTTCCTATCCTTTTTTCTTTTTTTCTATTTCTGTTACTTGTGAGACTTGCTTTTCCTAAAAACAAAAGATAATCAGATTCCCTGTCTTTCCCTCCCACAGAACTCTTTGTGCAAAAATCAGTTTTCTTTAGGTATGTACCAGGGTCAATCCTTACAAATGCCAATTAGTTCAGGAAAACTAAACCAATTGCCAATAAACTTAGGGCCTGATATTAAGTTGGGCAGATGATGCACCCTTACGGCACGTGGTCCTGCCTGCCAACTCTTAACTCCAGATATTCAATGCCAGGAACATATGCAGCCCCAGCATTGAATATCTGGGGATTGCCACACACACTGGAAACTGCAGTAGCTAACCAGGCAGCAGTGATATTGCATGCTGCCCGGTTAGCTCCTGCACCTTAAAGATAGGTGAGGGTTTTCCTTGCCTATCTTTAAGGCGCAGATCACTAACCGGGCAGAATGCTGCCCGGTTAGCGCTTGTTGCTGCCTCTGCCCCAGAACAGCTCTGAGATGCTGGATAGCATCGGGACATGTACCTTCACTGCTTGAAGGATTCCAACACTATAGAAAACAAGTTGCACACTGTTAAGCTTTTAGCAAAAATAGTGCTCAAAATTAAACTCATTCAAATAAATCAATTCAAATTCTCAATCTCTGACCAATCAATTCAAAATCCTCATTCAGCTTAGTATTAAAAGTGCTTGAATGAGCTTCAGGGCTCCCTCAGCCTGCTTTCAGTCACTAAAGAAAACAAGTTCTCACATTTACTTTTAATTTTTTCTCTACCTTCATGCATGTTCCTTGCACACTCTTCTTGTAAATAATTCTCAGTAACTTACAAATCTGATATCAAACAAATCCTTTCACAGCTCTCCCTCACAGAGACGCTCTAGTGTACCTTTCTCCATTTGAAATCTTTTTCCCAAAAAGCCTTCAGCTAACGTTTCTGCACATAGTTTCTATCCTCTCTGTAAAAGTATTCTTATACCCAGCACTGTCCAGAAACAATCCCTTACTACCTTCATTTCAATTCACATAGCACACTTTCAGTGCTCTAAAACCCCTAGCAGACCTTTGCACACATAAAAGTAACTTTATGGGTCATTTTCTTTAAAGTTTGTTTAGTATCTGTTTTATTTACTTAACTGGGTCATGCTTTTTATCTCCTTATGTCCTGTGAGCTTTTCTTACCTCCTGTGAGCTCTCCCCATGTTTTCTCTAGGCTCTGCTGCTTCCTGCTCCAGCTCTGCTTTGTGCATTAACTCGTTCAACATGGTATTGAAACTGCTGTCTGATTCCCCATACATTCATACACACATATTCCTTCAGAAATCAGTAAAGATTTATTTATTTGGCATGTTTTCTTATTTGACACTTCATTTGAACTAGCCAGCCTTTCACTATAAATGTTTATTTCCTTATTTGAGACCTTACTGACCCTTTTTATTTATTTTTCATATGGCATTCAGCAGGTACTTTTAACTTTTTTTCTCTGCCATTACATACTTTTTCCCCTTCTCAGATTTTCCCTCGATATTTGATTCCTTCCTCCATCCATGCTAACTTCTCACTCTTCCCTCCTTCCAATCTCACCTCCTCTGTGCCCCTCCACCCCTCCATGCTGGCTCCCTTCTCACTTTTCTCCCACCTCTGTTCTTACCCCTTATTTGATCCCTCCCTCCAATCTCACCCTTTCTCACTCCATCTTCCCCCTTCTTACCACTTTCCTTCAATTTAGCCCCATTCTCAGTTCCTTCTTCACTCCTAGCCCCTTGTCCTTTTCTCACTTCTTTCTGATCTTTTCAGACGTTTCCACCACAGATTGGATTCCAGCCATTCTTAGTGGCCTCATTTACAAATTCAAACCCAGCTGGCAGCAGGATATGCATTTAAATGCATAGTATCCCTTACTGCTGTGGAACCAGTCTCATGGGATGAGCCATAAAATCTTGCAGTTTCTTACGGGATTGGCTGCACAGTAGTAAGGGATTACCTGCATTTAAATGCATGTCCTGCTGCCAGATGTAGGGAAGAAGAACTAGAAGGTTTTGTTTCACACACCATAGTGGATCAAGCAGGAGTTTGGAATCCTGGCCCAATCTGATATGCTAACATCTTAAGGCTGCCTTTACAGGGAGAGGATTGTAGGTGCACCTGTAAGTTGGTGCTTGATCAGCTGCGAGTGACAGTTTCCTGGTGCAAGGAAGTGGTCAGCAAGTTCCACGGACAGCATGTGAGATTCTCAGCTGACATCACCAAGAATGGATGAGGGCCCTTTAAAATTTTGAGCCGTACTGCAGAACGCTGGGAGAGGAGTGTAGGCACACCTGCAAAGGGATGCCTGATACAGCTGCGGGTAACAGTTTCCTGATGCAAGGAGTTGGGTAGCAAATTCTATGGGTATCATGTGAGATGCTCTGCTAATATCATCAAGAGTGGATGAGGGCTCTTTGAAAGTTTGACTTCCTAAAGGGGCATGCCCAAAAGGGAACACCTCTTTGGAGCACATGAGGAGAACCTGAGGAGCAAGGAGTTAGGAGGCTTTTTGTCATCTAACTCCAGATATGGGAAGAGAAAGCCAAAGGAAGTGACACTGGAAAAGCAGGTATGAGTGCCACAGGTGGCCTGATAGACCAGTATGTGAGGTCCTTGTGCAAGAGACGGATCTACCCCGATCTATAAGTACCTTTGCCCCCTAATGAAGCCCACCCCCAACCCACAGATGCTATGGGAGGAATCTTCCTAACCTCTCAAGCTGAGGATCGGTCACTGTCTTCAATATAGCCCCTGGCTGAAAGCCTCTCTTTAATCAATATTTCAGATACTGTTAAAGCGATCGGAATTCCTATTCCAAAGGCAGTTTCACTTCAGTTGGGGTTAGGTCCTGTTCACTCTATGGAAGACACTCAGAAGATGAATGTCCCTTTAAAAGACATTTGGCTTGTTATGAGACCCCTCTAAGCAGCAATTAACTCAACTATGTGAATTTTCAAAGGAGTCTGTCCTTCAAATGACTGAACAGGATAAGAAGTTGACTTAGGGGCATGTTTACTAAAAGCCGTACAATTGCGTGCCGCACAATAGCGCACGGAAACGCGGCACTCAAACGCTCAGAAACGCTCTTAAACGCCCCGCACAAGTGCGCTTGGGCCCCGCACAATTGCGCGCCGCACTAACGTGCCCCGCAAAAGTACCCGGCCCGCAAATGTCCGATAGAGGCGTGGAAAGGCATTCTGAGGGCGGAGGAAGGCTCCCGAGGGGCGGAGGGACGGGGTCAATGGGTGGAGAGTGGGAGGGGAGAGGCTCCTCGCACAGTATCGGGCCCGAATTTGCATGTAAAAACTACCGCGAGTGAAACACTCGCGGTAGAAAGCATTTAAAGGGAAGAGAAACCATTTCCGTCAGCAATGTACAGGAAAACCGGGGAAACCAGAAAAACGTGAGCAGTGTGATATATGTGCACAGCACAAAAGTGAAAATAAAAATAGAAAATGACCACAACAGAACTATTAAAAATAGTAATTCAGCTGGGGAACAGTTATAGTGATGGGCAAATACAGAAATCACACCCATCAAAGCTCCAGAAAAAAGAAATGACGTTTGGAAGGGTCTACTGAGAGGAGACTCTTCCAAAAAACATTGCCACGTATTGGAGCTTTCCTGGGAGTGTTTGCTATGGTTGCCCATTAATATCACTGTTGCCCAGCGTGGTGATATTTTGTCCCACATTTTCCGTGGTCATTTCCGGGGTTTATGTGCACGTTTGTCACCAGACAGGGTGCATATGCCCACAGTAGAATTGCGTAGAGCAGGGTTTGTGACTCCATCCTGCCAGGCTTACTGCCTCCAGGGGCTGCACTGTCTCTGTGGCCAAAGTGTGGTACAGCGGACAGAGTCATTACCTCTAGGACCAGAGGGCAGAGGTTCAAAACCCAGCTGGGGCACCTGCCAGCCCAGTCCCTATATTTTACCCACCACTAAATAAAGATAGCGCAGACACCCCTGTATGCATGGGGAAAACACCCATATTTTACCCAACACCGCACACACACCACAACAATGGGCATTACCTACAGCCAAGTCCCCCAAATGCAGTCCCATACTGCCACATTGCAATCAGGTCAACTGCTTTTTCTGAGAGAAGTTCATGCCAGCATGTTGGCGGACAAGTACATGTGGTGCAGGGGGCAGTGGCTGCTAACCACAGAAGACAGAGGCCTAGCCATGTGCAGGCTGGCACAGTCCACTGCAACAGACAGGTCCTGCCGGATCCACAGTCATGGACAGTCCAGGGAATCCAACCAATCTGTGGCTACACAGTGGTGCAGTGCACACAGACAGTGCATACAAGAACAGAAGGTCACAGGTTCAAAGCCCAGCTGGGGCTACTGCCAATCCTGCCCACATATTTTTCCCACAACTAAACAGTGATAGTAAGGACACACCTTTCATGGCGGGGACATATGCAATGGTAAGACATCTATCTTTTACCCCACTGAGCACAGACACCATGAACAGGGGCAGTACCTAGAGCAGAATCACCCAAATGCAGTCCTGGTGGGCCACACACCAGTCAGGTTCCATGCTGACACTCATACATATGCCTGTGCTGTATATCTATGCACCACCCCCATGGCATGTACATGTAGCCCATGCATATTCATGAGGGATAGCAGGAAAACCCGAACAGTGTGATGCAAACCTGGACTGGAGTTGGGAATCTGTGCCGTAAAGCAGCAGCCATCAAGGGCAGACACACCCACACCCACAGGCCCCATTGGCCAATGTCTCCTGGAAAGGCAGAACATTGGACCGTGCATGCAGCACCCAAAACGAGCACTTGCATAACTTACCAATGTCACCCTACACCTGAGGTATACGGTACACAGCTCGGAGACGTTTGCTAGGAGCACAGGCAGGCAGTTATCCATACGTTACGTACATACTGCTAGTTGACCCCATCCAAACAATCTGTTAGGTGTTTGCGGGGCATGCTCCAGGCCTGGCCTCTGACGGTGCTTACCACCCTGGGGAGTGACCACCAGCTGTAATGCGTACCATATCCATGCCTTGCCGTGCTCAGGACCGGTTTGGTGGGCAAGGCTACTTACCCCCTCAATCGTAGCACCATGATGGCAGAGGTGTGGAAGTGTGTGTCTGTCTATACAGTGGGTGTTGGCTGCAAGCCCCTTCAACAGCCCGCACTGCCAGCACTGTTGCCAGTATTGGCCAGTCAATGTGCATAATGAGGTGCAAGGTACCATGGGTATAGCCAGGGCAGGGTGGCGTGGCCAGGATGCATCTGCACTGGGCATAGGGCCCTGGCAGGGACATTGGCTGGGATATTGTAGTGTCCGGCCACCACCTACACAGACAGGGTGGCCAAAGCATGTCCTTCTGGGGGATCACGCTCACCCTGACTGTGCAGTGACCACAGCATGGCTAGGCCCCCCCATAGTGCTGTATAGTAGTTCTCTCATGTGATAGATATGGGTTTCTCTTTGGGGCCCAGTCACTGATCTATCTGCTTGCTGTGTATGCAGACAGCCCAGTTCTGGGTGCATGCATCTCCATTGGGAACATGCACTATGGACTAACCAGCAGACTGTTTGTAGCTGGTAAATGTCTTGCTATAATGGCTTGCAGGGTGCAGTGGCTGTTGGCTTGCTGCAGGGGAATATCTGGTGGTGGAGTGCAGCTTACCATACCCTGGGCTTATGTCTGTCTGCTATTGTGTTATGGCTGTGTATGGAGCTGCCTGCCTGGGGGGGGGGGTGGTGGTGTTCCTCAGCAGGACTGGGGTTGATGTTGCCCTCTACTGCCACCTTTGCAGGGAGGTAGAGTGTGGATCCCTTGATGGGGACCATGTTTGCCACTGGGGGGTGCCTGATGGCGGCAGACAGGGATATCCATGGTGTTTGTGCAGAAACTAGCTATCTTACACATTAACACTGCTTTGGAACGCCCGCTTGGCCTCCAGCAGCCATGGCAGGTGTTGTTGACCTGGTCCTGGCCACCTCATTGCACACTCAGGGTGAGCACAGTACCCGCACGATGTAACGGTGTGTGGCTACTCTGTGCCAGTAAAACACCCGGTCAGTGCCCCCTACTAGGCCAAGGTGCTGTGTGGGTGCACCCGGTCACTTCCCCCAACAGGGCCGAGGTGCTGTGGGGGTGCATTCCCCATCTTGTGTCCATCTGCGGACAGCTAATTTGCATGTGCAGTGCATCATGGGTACGGGTGGCCTAACCCTATCCTGTTGACACCAGCAGACTGTCTGTGAGGTGACGTGTAGGCTATCTGCAGCCAGCCAGGGGCCTGCTTACAGCTATGGAGCTGTAGCGCAATGGTTACATCACTGCCTGTGCAGCCAGAGGTCATGGGTTCAAACCCACAGTGGGGCCCTTTGGTAGGGCTGTCCACAGCTTTATTTTTATTTACTGTACATATGTCTATGCCGGCAAGACCACCCTCAGCTTACTATACCCATTAGGTGCCTCTGAGGGTGCTTCATAGGGCGCCCTGTAGGCCACCTTATGGTTGCCATCCCTATAGGGTGCACTATACATTATCCTGTGTCGCAACATACATGCTGCCCCATAGGGGTCATTCAAGGGTGCCTTGGCGAACAGTGCACTGTAACATGTGCCTTATGGGCCGCCGTATGTTAACATGCTGGGAGAGTGCGTTTGCTAGTAGTGATAACAAAATAAATTTATACAGCCTCCTACAGCATACTACATACTGCCTCAGCAGGCATTTTTCACTGGGCATTGTGAGGTGTTGAACCCCTGATCCCTGCACCATTGGTCAGTGTTGTAACCATTGTGCTGTGGCTCTGTTCCTGTGCTTGTGCATCAGCGCGCCGCCTTGTGCCTATCAGCGCGCCGCCTTCTGCCGCCCAAGGGGACCAGTGCGCCGCCTTCTGCTGCCCAAAAATAACTGTGCGCCGCCTTCTGCCGCCCAAAAATAACTGTGCGCCGCCTTATGCCGTTCCAAATTAATTTGCCTCCTAAAACAATGTTAATCATTACAATTACTGCCTTAGCTGACCTTTGTCGTTGCGCACACTGGGGGATTGAACCCATGGCCCCTGCACCATTGGTCAGTGTCTTCACCATTGTACCACGGCTCTGTTGTTTTGTATACTCAGCAGCGTGCCACTTTGCCTTTCCACGCGCTAATGTCGACCCCCGCACATTAGCGCGACGCACACACATCCGGTTGCTTACTACCGTTTTTTTTCTATTTTCTGCCTGAACCGCCCACTCCTTATATGGCACAGGCACACTAGCACGGCCCCGCACGTTAGGAATGTTTAGTAAACAGACCCCTTAGTTTGAAACATGGATAGCAAAAGTGGAAACTCAAGTGACCTCTATGTAAGCAGTTGGAATGTCTACTGTGAGGAACACTTAATGATTTTCTGAAAATTGAAACCGATAGAGAATTTACCAACAGCAAGAAATTTGAGATTCTTGAATTTGTCCCTTTTGGAGTTCCTTAGGAAGTTCCTAAAGGAACTTTTGTTTGTATCCTCACTCAGAAGCTCTATCGGTTGCTAATATATATTTTTTTCCCCTGAGGAGTTAAAATAGAGGGTGTTATGGATCATAAAACATTAGAGGACAGCTTTGAATTGTCAGCTTTTCTTGAGTCTTCATAAGATAGTATTCCAACCTATGCTCCGCTTTTAGTCATATTTCATTCTGAAATGGAAAAACTGTCAATTTTCAAGTTATGTTTTCCTAAGAAACATGTGCCTTTCTGTGGGCAGAGGATTAACATTTTCCTGGATGTGTCCAGACTTACATCCTATGGTGTTCCTAGAGCTGAAACCTCATGTTTTGGAAGTAGGGGAATTTATGTCCCTCAGATTTCCTGGTAAGTGAATGGTCACTCACGTGGGAATCGATATGTGTTCTCTGATCCTATCTGGTTGGAAAATGTTCTTTTTCAGAAACTTACAATTTAATTTTCCTTTTGTTTCTCCTTGGTGGGTGGGAGTTTGCATAAATCGGTCTATAATTGTTTTCTTGCCATTTTTCTTGCCAATTTTTGTCTTCATTTATTGAACATTCTGTTTTCCACTATCCTCCTGATGTGGACTTTACGCAGATTACTGTGCATTTCTTTCTTTTCTTTTTTTGGGCACGCTTGTCATTTACCTGAATTTGCATCTATGTAAATTCATAAAGCTCAATAAAAAATGCTGCTTTTACTTATGGGCTCCTGTTTTGCAGGACCTGGTGCAGCTGTCCCTTTTGCCCATAAGTAAAACTGGCCCTGAGGATAATATATTACAGTGGTTTCACAAAGAGTGAATGCAAAGTGACTTTACCAAAGCAAAGAGACAGCATGTGAAAAATGGCTCTCAGTAATGAAACGGCAATCAGGAAATAAGTTTCCTCGTTACCATGACTGAAAGCTTAAAGGAGGCTACAGAAGGAACTAAAATGCTTTTGGATTCAACAGACAAGCTCAGGGAAAATATCAGTAATTCTATTAAAGGTTTAATTTTGTAAGCGTTGGAATAATATTTATTAACCTTTACATGGTAATATCAGTATCTACTTTTCAGAGAAATCTACTGAGAAACTCTGGGGCTGGTCTTTTTTTTTTTTTAATCTATAAAGAGAACATTTTACATAGTTATGCAGTAAAACTGTTACATTCAAAGAAACTTATAAATATCAAAGAAATAAAGAAAATAAAGAAACAAATAAACTCATAACTAGCCCACATCTCGGGGAGACTTATCAGTAATAAGGAAATGAAATTAAAGAGAAATCAAGACAAAGGTTACCCCTAACTGAAAAAACAGAAGGGGAAAAGACCATAGCCAACTAATACAGCCAGTAGAGACCACCCGCTACCTAACTACAACTATCATGAAGTTTTGCGCGCTTTTTCCTGTTCCACAATCCACTTTTCAAGCTCAGAGGAGGAGAGAAAGACATATTTATCATATTGTAAGGTAATACAGCATTTACAAGGGTACTTTAAAAAGTACGCAGCTCCTAAGGCAAGCACTCTAGGTTTCAATAAGAAATCTTTCCTACGCAATTGTGTAGGAGAGACATCCGGAAAGATAGCTACTTTATCCCCACAAAATTGAGCTCCTTCCTCCGAAAATAACTTTTCAAAATAGCAACTTTAACATCCTCTGAGGATAGAGTCACCAATAAAGTAGCCTTAGTAGCTATCACATCATGAGATTCTTCTAGAAAAGCAGTTAGGTTGAAATCACCAGTATCCAAAGGGAGATCCTCCTCCTTACCTACTGAGTCGACTATATTCTTAGAAGGCAAATAATAACATTTAAGAATCACACAAGAGTCGGCCAGTGGATAGAGAAGGATATCCTTCAGATACTTTCTAAATAACACCAAAGGAGATAGTAGAGAACAGCTGGGAAAATTTAAAAGCCTTAAATTCTTACTACGATACAGATTTTCTAAATTCTCAAGTTTCTGGTGTAAAATGAAACTATCTTTAGCATGAGTAACCGCAAATTCAGAAAACAATTTGACCTGCGATTCCATTTTCACCAGTGCTGAGCTAAAAGCCCCAACTTGAGAATCAAGAAACTGGAATTTTTGTACAGAGTCCTTTGTAAATTGGCAAAGTTTAGGAACAGTTTCTTCAAGCATTTTTTCAGTACGCGAAACCACTCGCCAAACATCCGAAAGAGAAACAGTGGACACAGCCGGTTCAGTAGAAAGCGAAGGCAAAGGTCGCCAAGAAACATCTTTGGGAAGCAACTTCGAGTAAGCAACTTCAGGAGACACCACCCCAGAAAGTTCAAGGAAACCTGGAGGGAGCGGGGGGGTATGCTCAACAGAGCTTAAACTCGGTCCCTCGAGTAAAGGATCAGAAGACACAGTACCTGTATTGGAGATTCGCAGTGTGGAAACCACATGTTTTTCTATCGCTCCAGCTTGAGAGTCCTCTGCTGGCTGTTTCTTCTTGCGCTTCCCGCCTGGCATAATTAGCGCAACGTAGCCACTCCTCCTCCACGTGGCTCCTAAGGGGCTCACAAGGGGCAAAACATACCCCTTTGAAAACGCCCCTTAGAAAATGCGCCGACGGCTAAGCGCCATAGAACAACAACTATAACAGGGCCCTCGATGTGATGTCAGCTGGGCTGCCTGCTCAATCGCCAGCCTTGGAACTGGCTTCTCCCCCTCGAAGGAAACCAGACTGCAGATGAAACGCTTCCAAAAGGAAGCAGCAGCGGCAAGATCTTTAATAGAGCCCTCGAGGTGACGTCAGCTGGGCTGCCCGCTCAATCGCCAGCCTTGGAACCAGCTTCTCCCCCTCGAAGGAAACCAGACTGCAGATGAAACGCTCCCCAGGGCTGGTCTTTTTATGCATTCCACTTTATTTAACGGGATGCGTGGAAACAGTGCAAGTGGACAAATTTTGTCTCCATTCCTAATTCTAATCTATTCTTATAATCTACCATATCCACAAATTTTGAGGCGGGGTACAATGGTTGAGTCATGGAGGAGTAGCCTAATGGTTAGAGCAGCAGGCTGAGAATACAACTCATCTTGAGCTCCTACTGAAAAAGGCATGAGCTAAATCCAATCCAAATCGTAAATACTGACAGTGCCTAGAGATAATGAGAAAGAGGCTGATATCCAGCTGAAGTTACTCAGACAAGGTCATCTGGGTAAGCAGTTATTTATCTGAACCTAATATCCGTGAGCTGGACAACGTACAACCATACCCCGCGAATACCGCCAGTGCCAAATCTCTATCCACGGGATCATTTTGTCTGGACAGTGATTTGCCTGGACAAACCTTTGGTGGGTGATTATAGGGAGGGGAAATTTAAAACATTGGTGGTTTGTCTGGCTAATGCCAAAAGTTAGCCAAACATACCCTTTCGATATTTATTTCAAAATGACCCTCCTAATGACATCATCAATTAGGGCCAATCTAAGATGCCGTTTGATTAAAAGTGTCTGAGTACCTTTGACTGCTTATTCTGCACAGGGCACTTTATTTCAGCCTGAACTGTACCTGTTAATTTCTTTGTCATGCTCTGCAGCTTGTTCGTGAGTGAACTTGCCTCCACATGAAAGAGATGATGCGGCTCTACTAATGACATCATCAGTTAGGGTCAATATATTTGCCGTTTGGTTAAAAGAGTCTGAGTATGTTTGGCTGCATATACTGCACAGTGCCCTTTATTACAAACTGAACAGTATCTGTTAATTTCTTTGTTGTACTCTGCAGCTTGTTGGAGAGAGAATTTTGCCACGATGTAAGAGAGGTGATTCAGTCCTGCTAATGACATAGTCTGTTAGGGTCAATATAAGATGCCATTCGATTGAAAGAGTTTGAATGCTTTTGGCTTCTTATTCTGCACAATGCACTTTATTTGACTTGAGTTGTTGCCCAAAGGGGCATGTCCCTTAGCATGCCTCTTTGTGGGACTGAAATTATCAGAGTGGTTTGAATTGGAATATTATGGACATTTAGTTTGTGGGGAATGATGGGGTATGCTATTGCTCCTATATGGGGACAGAGCAGATATGGTTTTGGGAAGAGTGGATTGTTAGAAATATGGGGAAGAGCATAGAGGTTTCAGACAAATTGTTGGTGGAAATTCCTTAGTCGAATATTATTGTGCCTGTATGGGGATGGGGACAATATGGGACTGAGATGACAGCCAGAGGAGATTAGAGTTCTAGAAAGGTTGGAGATAAATGTTTAGAAATTCCCAGATCTAATATTGTAGAGTTTATGAAGTTTAGGGATTTTAAGGAGATCTAATGTGTGTATATTAATAACCGTTCTGTGGTTAATAAGACTCCACTGAATCATGAATTGACTAAACAATAGGAGTTAGATGCACTATTCATAAAAGAAACTTGGTTGCCTGATATAGATAGTACTACATGTGTCTAGTTTACCCCCACTACATTATGAGGTGGTTCATCAACCCTGGGAGGGGCGGTGTGGTAAAAGGGGAGGTGAGACTGATGATAAAGGACAGGGTTGAGATTTAGTAGGCTAGAATGTTATTTCAAAGGTAATTTTGAGTTTTTATTGATGACCTTTGAATAGCTTTCATCTAAACATTCATGATGTAATGACTAAAGAGTTTGTATATTTTTTAAGGTCTGTGAATTGCATGTTGTTAATTGATTTCCTTACATATATTAAGGGTCATATTTTAGATTTGGAACTAGTTTCAAAGTCTTTCTTAAACTACCATCAATTAAAGATGTGCAGTCTTGTCCACTAATATTGTTTTTATTATAGAGAGAATGAAGGATCAGGTTCAGGTTCTTGACGAATCTATTAGTCATGTCTCTCATCAATTTATTTTACCAGATCAATTTCCACAGTCAGTGGAGGATATGTTTGTGGTGCAGAAAGGGACAAGTTTGTAAGAAAACATTTTAAATTGGAATGATATTTTCCAAAAATCTTTTGATCAATTTGCCCCTATTAAAATAAAAAATGGAAAGAGGAAGAGTTTTTTTCCTATTTTTGAGTGATGCTAAATCTTTACAGTTGGCGTTTGATGGTTAGAATGTAGATGGTGTAAATTATGCAATGATCTGACCAAGAAAGTCTGGAAAGAGAAATCTGGGGTTTACAGAAAGCTTCTGAAAAAATTGTAGAGAGATTGTTTAACTAAGAAGATTATTAATGCAAAGAATTCTACCAGGGATTTACTTTTAGTAGTGAAAGAACTTTCAGACATAAAAATAAATTCAAATAAAATGCTATTTTTAACTTGTAAGGATTTGGCTTAATTTCTTTGTGAGAAGACTGCTACTGTACAGAAGGATTTTGTTTTTGGAGAGAGAGAGAGCATTTATCAGAGGAATGGGAATTAGAGAAGGTTTTTTTTCAAGTATTTGTCCTTCCAGAGGAAGAGCAGGTAAAAAGATTACTGATCTGACTTGAATAAGGCAGAAACCTGGTTGTCCCTTGCCCTGCTCAAGTTCTTCAGTCTTTAGCTGGGAATAGCTTTATATGTTTGAAAGATAAAAATATATGATTTGTTGTGTACAGGAGACTTTACAGGTGAACTATAGCAAGCAATAGCTTGTCCTCTCTTAATGAAATCATCTTTACCTAGGAATGAGACAAGTAGCTATAGACCTGTGTCAAATTTGCCGATACTGGCAAAAATTATTGAGATGTATGTGCCTACCCAACTTCCAGAATATTTAGAAAAGGTGGAAGGGCTGGATAGGGCACAATTAGGTTTTGTCTAGTATAGAAATGGTGGTGGTATCTTTGTTATTTGATATGCTAAGGTGGTAAGAGGGATGTGGGATTTTGGTTTTGCATGACCACACTTCTGCCTTTGATACTGTTCGTCATGCTATTTTCTCAGCCAGATTACAGAATCAGGCACTGAAGTGGTTTGAGTCTTTCTTAAGTAATAGATCTTTTAAGGTGTTTTTTTCAGACACATATGTCTACGCCTAAAAAATGTGATATGAGTGTACCTCAAAGATCACCATTATCTCCTGTTCTTTTTAATGTATAGTTTAATCCAATGGCAGGTCAAATTAGAAGGTTTAGATTTCCTCTGTAAGTGTATGTGGATTATGCACATTTTTTAAATGAATATGAAGGGCACGTTTAAGGAAATAGCGAAGCAATTGAAAGATTGACTGAAGCAATTAGGCGCTTGGATATTTAAGAATAAATTAAAACTTAATGCAGCAAAAACAGAGATCTTATAGATAGGAAACCCCTTGTGCTCTTTGGATTACAAAATGGTGGATGTTCTGGGTCATAGTATTTCTCTGTCTCAGGAAATGCGAACACTAGATATTTTATTAGAATCTAATTTGATCCTTGAAGCTCAGGTAAATACTGCAGTTTCTAGGGCATGGTTTAGAAGGAGATTAGTAAGACACATGTGGTCTCATCTTTGAGCCCAGGATTTTCATATGGGGATTCAGATGACTGTTTTAAATCAGCTGCTTTACTGTAATGTGATTTACCTTCACCTTTCTAACAATTTACTTAAAAGGTTGCAGCAAATTCAAAACCTAGATGCCAAGAACATTACTTACAAGGGCATATTTGCTAAAGGTCATACTGGTAACACACGATTATGACACAGTATCATTGAGGAAGCCTTTGATTTATTTATCGCCTTTCAGTGGTATCAATACAGTTTATATCGAACAAAACAAGATTACGTGGAACATGATACAACTAACTGGGTACAGGCAACTTCAGTCACAATGTTATTAACTATTTATGTTTTAACTGATAGGCAGTATTTACTTTCTGGTCAGTGGACTGACAACTATTTACAGTTGAGTGGTATAGAGTCAATACTTTTATATAACAGTCATTTAGGTTTGTTTCAGGGGTTTGGATGTGAGTGAGTTTTGCAGTCTGTCCCATAATATTTCTAGAATATATGTGTTTTTAGCATCTTCCTGAAGTCCTTTAAGTCAGTAGTTGTTCTGAGATTAGCCGGAAGGGAGTTCCATAGAGTAGGTCCGTAAATGGAGAAGATGCGATGGCATATTTCTTGCATACTGGTTGTTTTCTGTCTGGGGATTTTAAGGAGGTTTGTGGTTTGGTCTCTTCTTGGTCTGTTGACTGAAAGTGTGGGTGTGAGGGATTATAAACATCCTGCGGTTAGGTTAGGTATACCCTTGAATGTGTTTATGGCTGCTTTATATTGTCTTTGAGCTTTGATGGGCATCCAGTGTAGTTCCTTTAATACTGAGGTAATGTGCTCTTGTCTAGGTGTCCTTGATTTTAAGCAAGCTGCAGAGTTTTGTACTATCTGAGTGGAAGGAGTGTACCTTTTGGTAGGCCTTGCAGTAGTCCCGGATTAAAGTAATGATTGCTTGGCAGATCATGCGGAATAGGTTGTGGTCCTTTGATGTGTTGCTGCAGTTGTTTTCTTAATGTGTGCTTGGAAATTGAGTTTCCGGTCTAGTATCACACCTATGTATTTGATTTCAGATTTGATGGGGATATCGTGGTTGTTGAAGGTAAGTTTCTCTATTGGAATGTAGTTGGGATCTCTGTTCACAACCAGTGCCTCGGTTTTGCTTACATTCAGTGTGAGCGAGTGTTCATGTAGCCAGTGGATCATTTCCTTGAGAGAAGATAGGATGGTGGAGAAGTCCGGGTTCCTTGTTGCAATTTGGATGTACAGCATGATGTCATCTGCATAGATATGAATCATCCTGTGTTTCCAGAGGATGGTACATATGGGCTGGATGTATAAGTTAAATAAGAGGGCTGAGAGAGCTGATCCTAGAGGCAGCTCTTGGCGAATCTGAAATGGTTTTGATGTCTTGCTTTGTACTTTAACCTGTTACGTGTGGTCAGATAAGTATGAGTGAAACCATCTTAAGGGAATCCCATTTACTCAGATTTCTGCCAGGCAGATGACAAATCTTCTGTGGTTTACGGAGCTGAATGCCGCAGAGATATCTATGAATATGAGGATGAAAGCCTGTTTGGATCTTTCGATTTCCTTGAGTAGAGTGTCAAGGACTGAAATCAGAAGTGTTTCGGTACTGTCATGTTGCTGATCATCCAGTGGTGCGCTGGAGTCTATAAATTCCTGCAGCTGGAATTGGATGGCTTTTTCTATTATTTTTGCTAGGAGAGGGGTAATAGAGATGGGTCTGTAGGAAGCGAGTAAGGTAGGAACAGCAGTAGCATTCTTCAGGGTAGGCCTAAGAGAGGAGACCTTTAGGTTAGTTGCCATATGACCTAGGGTGAAGGAAGAGTTTATTATTTTTAGCAGTGGTGAGGTTAGCTCTTTCCTGACTGCTTTGATCCATATGGTTGGGCATGGGTCTAGTGTTGATGTGGTGGTGTTCATCAGTGAGAGAAGGTTATCTAGTTGCCTGCTTGATATTGGAGCGAACAGGGATAAGGTCTTAGATAGTGCTGGGGAGGAGTCTGCTGTCTTGGTACATGTTGGTACCAATGACATAGGAAAATGTGGTAGGGAGGTTCTGGAAGCTAAATTTAGGCTTTTAGGTAGGAAGTTGAAATCCAGAACTTCCAGGGTAGCGTTCTCCGAAATGCTTCCCGTTCCACGCACAGGACCCAAAAGGCAGGCAGAGCTCCGGAGTCTCAATGCGTGGATGAGACAATGGTGCAGAGATGAGGGGTTCGGATTTGTTAGGAACTGGGGAACATTCTGGGGAAAAGAGGGGCTCTTCCGAAGGGATGGGCTTCACCTTAACCGGGATGGAACCAGGCTGCTGGCATTAACCTTTAAAAAGGAGATAGAGCAGCTTTTAAACTAGATAATAGGGGAAAGCCGACAGTCGCCCAAGAGCGCATGGTTCGGAAGAATGTATCCTTGAAGGATACTACAAAAAGCAGAGAGGTTCCAAAAAGAGTAAAGTAGCCCAAATGCCCTCGAGTATGGAGCAGACAGAGCTTAAAGATCCCAAATTACCCATGTCTACCAATAGCCAAATTAATATGAATAAAATACAGTCTCTAAAATGCTTGTATGCAAATGCTAGAAGTCTACAAAACAAGATGGGAGAGTTAGAATATATAGCACTAAACGAGAGGTTAGATATGATTGGAATATCAGAGACATGGTGGAAGGAGGACAACCAGTGGGACACTGTGACACCTGGGTACAAACTATATCGTAATGATAGAGCTGATCAAATTGGTGGAGGGGTTGCGCTCTATGTTAGAGAGGGCATTGAGTCAGAAAGGATTAAAGTTTTGCAAGAAACAAAATTTGCTGTAGAATCTCTATGGATTGAAATTCCATGTAAAAAGGGGAAGGCGATGGCAGTGGGGGTGTACTATCGTCCGCCTGGCCAGAATGAACAAATGGATGATGAAATGCTCAAAGAAATCAAGGAAGCTAGCAAAAGTTACAGTGCAGTAATAATAATGGGTGATTTCAATTACCCCGGCATCGACTGGGTCAGTGTCACAACAGGACATGCTAGGGAGATAAAGTTCCTAGATGAAATAAATGACTGCTTCTTGGAGCAGCTGGATCATGAACCGACCAGAGGGGAAGCAATATTAGACCTAGTCCTTAGTGGAACACCAGATGTAGTGCAAGAGATAAGGGTGTTGGGGCCACTTGGCAATAGTGATCATAGCATGATCGCCTTTGATTTAATTAGTGGAGGAGGGATAGTAAGGAAATCCACAGTACTACCCTTTAACTTTCGAAAGGGAGACTATGATAAAATGAGGAAAACAGTTAAGAAAAAACTAAAAGGAGCAGTTGCAAAGGTTAAAGACGTACATCAAGCTTGGGTGTTGTTGAAAAATACTATCTTGGAAGCCCAGACCAGCTGTATTCCACACTTTAAGAAAAGTGGAAGGAAGTCCAAAAAACTGCCAGCATGGTTTAAAGGTGAGGTCAGAGAGGCTGTTGTTGCCAAAAAAGCATCTTTCAGGAAATGGAAAAAAGAGCCAAACGATGAAACCTGGAAACAGCACAAGCACTGGCAAGTCAAATGCAAGGCATTGATAAGGCAGGCAAAGAGAGAATTTGAGAAGAAGCTTGCTGCGGAAGCAAAAACGCGAAATAAAGACCTTTTCAAGTACATTCATAGCAAAAAACCTGTGAGAGAATCAGTTGGTCCATTAGATGATAAAGGGGTTAAAGGAGCACTAAGAGGCGACAAGGCGATAGCGGAGAGACTGAATGAATTCTTTGCTTCGGTCTTTACTGAGGAAGATGTAGGGATGTTACCCATGACTGAAGTGGTATTTAAAGGTGTGGAAGAATTGAAGGAAATATCGATACATCGGGAAGATGTCTTACAACTATTAGATAAACTGAAGAGTAGCAAATCACCTGGGCCGGATGGTATACATCCAAGGGTGTTGAAAGAACTGAAATTTGAGATTGCAGACCTGCTATCAGTAATCTGTGAACTATCATTAAAATCATCTCTAATACCTGAGGATTGGAGGATCGCCAATGTAACACCAATTTTTAAAAAGGGTTCGAGGGGTGATCCGGGAAACTACAGACCGGTGAGCCTGACATCAGTACCGGGAAAAATGGTAGAAACCATCATAAAGAATAAAATTACTCAGCATGTAGATAGTCACGACCTAATGGGAGACAGCCAACATGGCTTTAGACAAGGAAGATCTTGTCTTACTAATCTGTTATGTTTTTATGAAGGAGTGAATAAACAGGTGGATAAAGGTGAGTCGGTTGATATTGTGTATCTGGACTTTCAGAAAGCCTTTGACAAGGTCCCTCATGAGAGACTTTTGGCAAAACTAAAGAGTCATGGGATAGGAGGCAGTGTACTATTGTGGATCAGGAACTGGTTAAAAGTTAGAAAGCAGAGGGTAGGGCTAAATGGCCAATTTTCCCAATGGAGGAAGGTGAATAGTGGTGTACCCCAGGGATCTGTGCTGGGTCCGCTGCTTTTTGACATATTCATAAATGACCTGGAAAGTGGAATAATGAGTGAGGTTATCAAATTTGCAGATGACACAAAACTATTTAAAGTTGTTAAAACCCAGGAGGATTGTGGAAAATTGCAAGAGGATCTTGATAAATTGGAAGACTGGGCATCAAAATGGCAGATGAAATTTAATGTGGAGAAGTGCAAGGTTATGCACCTAGGGAAGAACAACCCAAACTATGGTTACATGATGCAAGGTTCCACATTAGGAACCACCACCCAGGAAAAAGATTTAGGCGTCATTGTGGATACCATGTTAAAACCCTCGGCCCAGTGTGCAGCGGCGGCCAAGAGAGCAAATAGAATGCTAGGTATGATAAGGAAAGGAATGGAAAATAAAACAAAAGATATTATAATGCCTCTATATCGTTCCATGGTGAGACCGCACCTTGAATATTGTGTGCAATTCTGGTCGCCGTATCTTAAAAAGGATATAGCGATTTTAGAAAAGGTTCAGAGAAGAGCCACCAAAATGGTAAAGGGGATGGAAGGCTACTCCTATGAAGAAAGGCTAAAAAGGTTGGGGCTCTTTAACCTGGAAAAGAGACGGCTGAGGGGAGATATGATAGAAGTCTATAAATTAATGAACGGAGTGGAACGGGTAAACGTAGATCGATTGTTTACCTTATCAGAATATAGAAAGACTAGGGGACATGCAATGAAGCTACAGGGTAAACTATTTAAGACTAATAAAAGAAAATATTTTTTCACTCAACGTGTAATCAAACTCTGGAATTTGTTACCGGAGGATGTAGTAAAGGCTGTTAGTGTAGCTGGGTTTAAAAAAGGTTTGGACAAGTTCCTGGAGGAAAGGTCCATAAACCATTATTAAGAAGGGACCCAGGATATCAATGCTTGAACCAATACAAGCATTGTGGAACCTGTGTCCCTTGGGGAAACTGCTAGGTACGTATGACCTAGATTGGCCACTGTTGGAAACAGAATACTGGGCTTGATGGACCTTGGTCTGACCCAGTATGGCATATCTTATGTTCTTATGTTCTTATGGTGTGCTGCTGGATGTGTTTCTAGGAAGTTGATTCAGTTCTATTGTTTCTTTAGTGCAGGGGAAGTTATTCTTGAGGTAGGAGGCGTAATCTTGCGGGTTCAAGCTGGGGCCTTTTGAAGCAGTAGGGGTTTGTATGAGTGTCTTGGTGATTTCAAACAATTCTCTAGGCCGGTTGAGTGATTTGTAAATGATATTACTATGGTACTCTCGTTTTCACTGGCTTATCAGGTTATTGTAGTCAACTTGCTTGGAGGCATATTCTTTGCGATGGGTGTCTTGTGTTCTTCATCATTTGTGCTCAAGTTGACTTAGTTTAAGTTTTGCTTCTTTTATGTCTTTGGAGTATCAGAGTGCTGAGCAATTTTGCCTTGAGCCTCGCTTTGTGGGGAGTACTGCAAATGAAGTTATTCAGTTGTTTTATTCATCAATTAGTTTCATGGCATCTGTAGAAGATGGTTCCGTTAGAGGGGTGAGGTGTTCAAGGAGGGCTTCCTTGTCGAATTCTCAGAATTTGCGCATGCCCTGGTGTTGTGGTTTCCATTTTTGGGTAGTCATGAGAAGTAGTAAGTTGAAGGATACTATGTAGTGGTTAGACCATGGTAATGGTGTGGTTTGAACATTCTGTGCTGTCATTGTTTTAGAAATCAAAATTAAGTCCAGAATGTTTCCTCCCTTGTGTGTGGGGGAATTGACGATCTGTGAAAGGTCCATCACATTAATTGCTTCCAGGAAGAATGTGACTTGGTTTGTTGATGCTATGTGGAGGTTTAGGTCTCCTAGCAAGATGAATAGTTTTTCTGATGCTGATTAGGAGCTTGCTAGTTGAATTAGTGATGAGAGATCATCTACTGTTGATGTTGGGGATCTATAAACTATGCATATGGATAATTGGTTGTTTTGAATCAGTAGGACGTTTAAGGTGGCGTTTGTTAAAGAAGTGGATGCTTGGAATTTGAGGTCTTTCCTGGTTAGGATGAATATTCCTCCTCCTCTCTTATTTATCAATGGGCAATTATGTAGGTCCAGGTCTAGTGTGATGAGTTGATTTGTGAGTACCTGGTCAGTATTGGCAAACCTTGACTCAGTCACGAACATTATATCTAGCTTGCTTTCATTTATGTAATCATTAATAAGGTGTATCTTCTTGTGTGTGTAGCTTGCGTTTGCTGGCGCACATTTTATATATTTAGGTGGATGATTGTGGTTTTATTGGACCATTGAGGAGGAGGATGTAGCAATCTGGATTAGTCTTGGTTGCCTTCTGGGTATATGCAGATATTGTTGGAAGCTGGAGAGGTTCCTCTAGTTGTATACAATTTATTCATTTATTTGGCATTTCTTATATACCGCTTTTCAGTTTTATCAAGGCGGTTTACAATGAACATAGCAACAGTTTTACATAGAACAGGTAAATTCAACAACTATTTTACATGGAACAACTAACAATTGGAATAAATGTTGTCTGGTCATGGTTCCGTTAAATGATCCTGTCAGAAGGAGTGCTATTATCAGAAGTATAAACGCCTTAGAGGTTATCCGGGCCATGTTGAGCCTTCGTAACCTAGCTCAGTCTGCTGTGTATTGCAAGATCTACAAGTGGCGGTTTTTGTGGGCTATGTTGTTGGAGCCTAAGGGGGTTATTCTGTGCTACGAATAGTGGGGATGGATGGCCTATTGGGACAAAAACTGAGCTAACGTATGTGCAAAGCCTATCACACTTTACTGCACATGGTCCATCTGTTTACTCTAGCCTCCCTTCCTTCTCTCTTGTTCTCTACTGACTGCCTGCGAGGGCAGGGGCTTCTTCCAATTGCTGTTCCCTGTCTTCCATTAAGCACCTTGTTTCTACTAGCTGTCTGTTAAGGAGCTTTACTTCTTCCTCTTTTCTTTCCCATTGGTGTTGCATGCCTGAAAATGCCTCTTGCTTTGTGTGCCGAGACTAAAACTTGTTCAGATAAAGCGGGTTTCCCCCTGAAAGACTGTCTTGTTCTTTTTACACACTCTGTGGTTCTGGTTTTCTCTCTACCTTTTAGTGCAGCTCCCCCAGTGATGCCATGTCTCTGCTGATTATGCTCCTTTCTTTTTCACACTCCTGGATGTCAACATTGAAGGCACCAAATACTAGGCTGAAGTAGTCTGTTCCTGGCTTTCTTTAGGGCCACTTTTCAATGCTACCTTAAAGGAGCACTATTGTGGCACTCTGATCTCATCTCCCTAACCCCACTCTCCATGGGGACTTCCTGCCTCTCTCACTCTCTATGCTGTCTATGGCCACCAAAATCTTAAATCTGTTCCTACTTGTTCATTATCTGAAATATTCCTCTTCTGGTCATCATCAGAGGTGCCATAATCTGGCTTGTCGTCACTGACACACTTGTGCATCATTCCTAACTCAGACACTGCAATATTGTCTACATGGGAGTCAGAATATGTCAAATTGCATGACTGTATGCAGAACACTACAGCCAAGCTAATTTTTATAGGCTCAAAAGGGAATTGGACTTCTCCTTATCTCGAAAAACTTCACTGACTACAGACATTTATATGCCACATTTTCTGGTACATCAAATGTGGTTTACAGAGAACAAGTTTTGAACAGTACAAAAAAATGGTACATTTTCAATTACATGAAACAGAACTATATACATTAGTTTAACTAGTGAAATTATATACAATCAATGATAAATAACCAATGAAATATGTACATCTTGGAATTTAATACAATATTTATGGAGGATCTATATGGGGTGCCTTTGAAGGAATGCTATTTGGATCAGGGCAAGTTGTAGATTTGATCATGATTATGTGTTGAGGAAGGTGTGATCAGTGCTGTTGAGGTCATTTAGGTTTCTAAAGTGTAGCATAAAGAGGTGGGTTTTGATTTTTTTGCGGAAGGTGGATAGATCGTTTATATCTCTTAGATTGTTGGGGAGATTGTTCCAGAGGGTAGGGGAGAAGTGTGAGAATGCTCTATTGGTTTCTTTTCTAGTTTTCCTGAATTCTGTTGGAAATGTAAGTTTGTTTTTGTTACAATCTCTTTGTATAGGAGTAGGAACTTTTTTGATAATGAGATTGGAGAGTTGTGATGGGACAATTTTATTCAATAATTTATAGGTAGTAAAGAGTATTTTGTAGTGTATACAGCTCTGCATTGGGAGCCAATGTAGGTTAAATAATATTGGGGTGATATGATCTGTTGTATTGGCGTTTGATGTAATCCTTGCAGCTATGTGCTGTGCTATTTGGAACTGTCTTAAGGTTTGTTTAGGTACACCTTGGAGGATGGAGTTGCAGAAATCAAAATGGGGTGTAATGATAGCATTGAGGACTGATCTAAAATCATGGGAATGAAGGAGAGGGTGGAGTTGCTTTAGCATTCTGAGTTTGTAAAATATCTTTCTTGTTGTTTGCTTTATATGTGAAGACATGTTGAGTATGCTGTCTAGAATGACTCTGAAGTATTTTACCTTGGTTTTGACAGAGATGTTTGCATCCTGAATTCTTATAGAGGTTGGGGGAGTAAAACTTTGGTTCCTTGTTATATAAAGAGCCTCAGTTTTATTGAAATTGATCCTTAGGTTATGGGATGATAACCATTCAGTTATCTTGGTAAAGCAATCTGTGATTTGTTGGATTTTAGTGTTAAAAGTATTAAATGGGAGACATAACATTATATCATCCGCGTATATATGATAGCTTACATGGAATTTTTTGAAACTTGCACAGATGGGTTGAAGGTAAATGTTAAATAAGAGGGCAGAAAGAGCAGATCCTTGTGGCAGATCTTGTTCTTGGTTATAGGGATCAGATGTATGCTGTCCCATTCTTACCTGTTGAGTTCTACCTGATAGATATGAGTTGAACCATTGAAGTACTATGTCCTTGAGGCCTATTTGTTGTAGCCTGGAGAGCATGATATGATGGTTTATACTGTCAAAAGCTGCAGTGATAGTTAGAAATAGGAGTAGGAAGACTTGACTCCGTGATAAGGGTGAAAGCTGTATTGGTGTTCGTCTAGGGGTGCAAAGGTGTGGATATGATCCTGGAGCAGGATTTGAACTATTTTTTCTATCAGTTTGGCCATAAAAGGGAGGCTGGAAATGGGTCAGTATGCTGAAGGGGACTTTTTATCCATAGAGTTATTTTTTAAAATGTGACGTATTAGTGCATGTTTTGGGGGGGGGGGGGGGAGGTATGTGGCCATGTTGTAGGGAGAGGTTGACAATTGGGAGGATAAATTGAGAGAGTTCTCCTTTTGTTGCTTTTATCTAGCTAACTGGACAAGGGTCAAGGTAGGATGTGGTTGTGTTTATTTTGGAAATGATCTTATCAAGTGTGTCCTTCGAGGTGGGGGTGAAAGTTGACCATGAAGAATTTTCAGATAGGTGTGGACTGTTTTGATTAAATGTGGATAGGTCTTGATGTATTGTAATCTACCCTGAGCTCCATTTATGGTGGGGTTGGTGCAGAATATAAGAAATTGCATTAAGTTAAGTTATTTGCAATGCACCCTCGATTAGCCTCCGTGTTTCTCTGCTTCAGTGTGTCATTTATGATCCTACATGTTGGTATCTCATTCATAATGCTGAACTCCTCTGCATCTTCAGTGATGCCATGTCCATGCTCACTATCTTCCTATTTGCAGTTATGTCATGCCCATTGCTGGCTATACTCAGTGACTGCAACCCAAGAAACAATGGAGGGGATCCCCCACAAAATTACTCACCCATCTACTGTATGTCCTTACACAAGCCTTTATCCTAAACGCAAAATTTGGCACAAATGAAGTAAAAGTGAAGATGACCAGCACTATTCTCCTAGCTCCCTCCTGATGGGCTTCAAATTCATGCTCTTTGGATTTACACTTCCCAAAATCTTCCATTTTCTGTTCTTCTTGGATCTACAACTCTCAGTGGCTTGCATTTAATGTCCCTTTTGGGACTACAACTTCAAGCTCCTATTTCCTGCTTCTGCCATTTCCAAAACAGTATTATCTCTAAGATTCTCTTTGCAGTGTAGTGGTATATCAAGAGGGAATGGGGACCAATGGCACTCCTGGTGCTGGTCTGCAGAGAACACCAGATGGAGGGTGATGGAGGATGGTGGAAGGAGGCATGTCATTGGCCCTTGTGAGTCAGAGGGAGGAGGAGCCAGCATCTCATTGGCCTGTGTATGCCAGAAAGAGGAGAGGCTAGTTTGGTATCTGCCCACCCAGACTGGAAAAAGGTAGAGGCACACCTCTGCCTATGCTAGCTAGAAAAAAACAGTAGTGATGATTAGGGAAACTACATTAGTCCAAGGGTGCCAAGGGGGAAATCAGGTTCACATATAGCAGATGGGAGAGGGAAGGGGGGGGGGGGTTCTGGGGTTGGATAAGTGGAGGAGGGTAAGGAGAGTGCAGGAACTGGAGCTAGACCTGAGGGGACATAAAAAAAGAATACTGAAGTCAAGCCTGGAGGAGGGGTGAAAAATGCTGGTATCAGGCTAGGAAAGGGGGAGAGAGTTGGGTTTGGTCCTGGGGAAACAGGCAGATGGTACTGGAGTCAACATGAAAGGGGAGAATGCTAGGGTCAGGCTTGGAGGAGGGCAGAAAGGGGTAATGCCACTAGAAGCACTGGCCCCCAGACATGCATCTCTATGCATGAAAAGCTGTCTTCAAAGTTAAATTGTAATTTAATAAACAATAAATAAATAAATTCATTTCTGCAGGCCAAAGACTAGACTCTAAACCAGACTATAAAAGTCATATTGTCTATTGTCAATTCCAGCATACAACAGACAAAGAGTAGCAGTGAATTAATGAACTGAGTTTAATTTAAATTTAATTTAATTTAATTACAGCACTTATATTCTGCCATTACCATCCAACTGACATACAAAGCAGAGTACAAAAGTAATTGTTTAAAAATAAATTACATAAAATCACAAGAAGCAGAAATAAAACACACTCTTAAAACAGGCAGCCTTAATGAACAAAACCTCCTCACTACTAATTAAAATTGCCCAAAATAGGCTTCAAACAACTAAGTTTTCAATTTACAACAAAATAATATGTAATTCTTCAAATCCCTTATGTCCTCAGGTAAATCATTCCATAATTTAGGAACAGTACCAAAAACCTCCAATTAATTCTAATTTGTACAAAAGCCAAAGCAGATGGCAACACCAATAAATACTGGGATGATGACCACAACGTCTTAGAAGAATAATATCTAGTCAATTCTCTGAAAGATATTTAAAGCCCATGCCTTGAAGAGCTTTGAACGTCAGGCATATTACTTTAAATTAGGGTTGGCAGATGTCCTGATTTTATAAGGATTGTGCTGATTTTTGGAAGCTTGTCCTGATTTGAAAAATTGTCCTAACTTGTCCTGAATTTCTGTAAAATTTTGACAGATGATTAAGATGAACATTATAATACAAATGAAGTTATTTTTATTTGCTTATTGTACATATAATGGAGAAATGAAACATCAATTAAAACTGTAAAATGCTTGCTTCAAGTTAAAATAAACTATTCATTATCTTGTGGTGAATGTAAAAAAAGATTTTGGCTGACAAAAATCTGCTAAATCAAATATCGTTGAACAATAAGTACATGTAAATAGTGTTTTGTTGTGTTTGATGCCTAATAAAACCTTTTTTGAAAAGTGTTATTTTTTGAAAAAAATGTCCTGATTTTGGACCAAAGGTATCTGGCAACCCTACTTTAAATCTAATTCTTAATTCCAAAGTTAGCCAGTGAAGGTCAAGCAAAAGAGGTGTCACCCTATCCCTATACACACTATGGGGCATGTTTACTAAAGTGCTCTACCAGGTAGCGTGGGATTCAATGCATGCTAACTGCACCATGGTGACAATTAGTGCAGGGTACTTACTACACTAGTGACTTAGAGCCCGATCCTAAAAGGGACATGTCTGGGTCATCTGGACATCCAAACATTGGGTGGGCTTGGATCGTACCTGATTCTGCACTGCGAGAGCTAGATATTCCCGCATTTGCAGGATTGGACACCCAAGATGGCCCGGTGTGCCACTCTTTTTGCCGCAGGAGACGTCCAAATAGCAGCACGGCCAGCCGATCATATGCTCCTGCTGGCATGCTGGTGCCATGGCGTCCCATCTCCATAGCACCAGGACAACCAGCAGGAGCGCCGAAGCCCCGACATGGAGACAGAGGTGATTTCCCCGCCACCCAACCCTCGGTGGGGCCTGCCAGGGCCGGGATCGGGTGGAGGGGGCTCACCTGACACTGCTGCCTGCTTTTGGGGGGGGGGACTGTCAGGCCCAATCACTGCCATCGCCATTACTTATTCCACTTCCGAGGTGGAATAAGCATCACGCTGATCCCCCAACCACCGGACATACATGGCCATGACCTGAATTGGCCCTGTATGTCTGGGTTCCTCAGCCCACCCCCGTTCCGCCCACTCCCCGCCCCCTCCCACCCCGTCCATCTCTCCCCACATAGCAGCTCTGTGTATGCAGGGAGACAGTGAAGCAGCATACGGTCCCAACGAATAGTGCGGCTGCACATCCTACTGGGACGTTCAGCCCTGCTATTCACATCTCAGAATCGGGCCCTTAGTGCGTTAGTGGGTGGAGACAGGGTGTGATGAGGGACATAATGTGAACACTTATGGCGCATCATAGTTAGCATGGACTTTATGGATGTACTGTATGCTAACTGTGACTGTTGCTGTTAGTGGTGCATTTAACACACTTCAATGGATGGCAGGTTGCAGGTTGGCACAGTGCCATGCAACTGCAATGCGCTATCAGCATGGGGAATGAAAGCAGTGCTGATAGCACATTATTAAGACCAATCGGGCCCGGAGCACCTCGGCAGCAGGACATTTAACTTTGGAAGCGACAGCAGGCTCCATCAACCATCCCAGCACCTAATCGGTATTGGGGGTGGAAGTGGGAGATTCTAGCCCCTCCTGCTCCCCCTGCCAAGGCCAGTCAGGCCTGGAGCATCCCGGCAGCAGGACATTTAAATTTGGAAGCACCAGCAGGTGTGCCCGTGCCTGAAGGCCTCACCAGAGGACCCTTTGGTATGGCCCTTAGGCGGGGACCTTGGATGGGACCTCCAACAACAACACAAACCTACATGAAAGAGAAAACAACCAGAGAACCCATAATCACCAAATTGCTACCAATACTGCATGGAGGCCGCATGGAACAGACAATAAATCATATAAAGAAGAGGCAAGAAACACGGCTGTGTAAAGAAGTAGCCCACCAACGCCGTAACAGCCTGAGCGGGTCTCCTGTATCAGAGAGGTAAGCTCCTCTTTACTGCTCGATTCAATCAGGCATCCCCTTCAACGAGGCAGAATCCTCAAAAGAAAATCTGCACCAAGAGCCCTCCTTTTCCTACCTGGGCCCTCTGTGGTAGAATAGCCTTCCTTCTTATAAGAGAACTGAATGTAACTACCAAACGTTTAAAGGGACTGCTAAAAACTTATTTGTGCGTTCCTTTCCTGCGTAATCTTCAGAAATCTCGTCTGCATTTTGTTTGGCAGCTGAACCAGTTTGATCTTTTCCTTTGTACTGTTATTAGTGTTGCCAACTTTTTGAAAGGAAAAATCTTGCCACCTGCGACTACTTGTGCCCCCTCTCCTGCCTTCTGCTTCACCTCTGCGCCGCCCCTGCCCCACCCCCAACAAATAACTGCAGAGAGGGTAGCAGTGCAGGCTTTAGTATCTGCAGGCCATAACGAAGGGGGGAGGGAGTACAAAAGGTTGCATTCTTCCGCATCCATTCAGCCACAGACCGTTGATCCACAGACTCATCCACCCCCACTCCTTCCCCAACAATCTGTGCAGAACAGAGCTAGGTCACTTCCCCATTCGGCAAACCATACAAAACAAAGATCTCAATAACGGCAATACAAACCCTCCGAGTACCAGGCCTATTGGAAATTAATACAAAAAAAAATCCTTTAGAGCCAAGAGCCAGAACCGTACCAAGCCATAAGTGCCCCATGTGCGACTTGCACCTCTGGCACCCCCCCCCCCGATGTTTGTCATTTTCCCCATGCTCAACATTTCCCATCTTACCCACACCTACATGTCTACACTGCCTGCCTTTGCCATGCTGCCACCACTTTCCTTGTCTCCTTGGCGGCGGCAGTAGCAGCAGCGGAGCGGATCTCTAATTGAGAGAAAAAACATGCGGTCTTTCCAACTCTAGGCTAGCATGCTGGCCCGATCACCTCCTCCTCTGACATAGACTTGCGTCAGAGGAAGGAGGGAGCAGATCAGCCATTCAGGCGCAGAGTTGCAAAGATCCGCATTTGAATGGCTGGCCTGGTCCCTCCCTCCTCTGATGTGAGCCTACGTCACAGGAGGGAGGGATCGGGCCAACATGCAATTGTGGAATCGGGAAGACCCGCGTGTTGTTTTCTCAATTAGAGATCCGCTCCGCTGCTGCCAACGCTGCTGCCAAGGAGACAGGAAAAGCTGCAGTGGCGGAGCAAGGGCAAGCAGTGGAGGGGTGGGGGGAGTGCGGGGGAAATGAGGCCAGCAACCCAAAATGTGTCCCTATTTTTTTGCACCCTGTACCGCTCGCACAGGGCTGGGTATAGCTCTGCCAAGTGCAAATCTACCATGCCGACACTAACTTCCAAAACTCACCCAAGGACTCTATAAGGAAAAGGCAGGAGTGTAAAGATTGCAGGAGGCCTTCAAACATCAGTAAATCTATTAGGAAAGCTGAACAAGCCAGATTACTACACATTAGGGTTGCCAACTGGCTCCAGATGCGCCCGACAGGCTTGATCCAGTCCTGGGTTTACCCCATTGCATGCAGGGACATGTAGTCTTGCTTTTCTTATGGAATGCAATGGAAAAATCAGAACTACATGTCCCTGCATGCAGTGGGGTAAACCTAGGACTGGATCAAGTGTGTCGGGCGCATTTGGAGCCAGCTGGCAACCCTACTACACATTCATAAATAGAAATGACATCATTCCAAATACCAGAGTTACCAAGTTACTCAGTTCCAGCAATGAGATTTCTGACCGTCTCATTCTGGCACATTATGCGATCTGCTGCACTGATTTCAATGGGTAAAATCAGGGACTACAAATACCATACTGCAGTGCAAGGCAAATGTAAAACCAGAACTGGCCAAAAATCTCACTCCTGGAACTGGGTAACTTGGAAACTGGAATACCCAGCCTTATGCGCACATTCAGAACACAGATGGACCTTCACCAACTAAAAAATAAGTTACCAAAAAGTGAATATAGAAATATGTACACAAAGGTGAAACTGGAACTTCAAAAAGCCAGACCCTGCCTGCAATGCAACACAACAGCAGAGAAACAGAAAGAGGTGCATCCCCCTGTACTGTACAAAAAAAGCAGATGTCAGGACTGGCGTTAGGAGGAATGTAACTAGGGCAAGTCCTCTGAACCCCCAAGGCAGATAAGGCCCCTGAACCAGTCTGATGCTGAAGAAGGAACAGCTTGCTAGTAGGGCTTAGGATCTCCTCCAAGTTTTGCCTGGGCTGGGCCCCAACTGTGTCTAACAGCAGTCCTGGCAGCTGCGCATTCCAAAAACTGACATATTCCAGTTACTAAATGAAAAATAGACTTCTTTTTTTTCTACCTTTGATGTCAGGGCATTTTATTTTTTAATTTGTTTTTGGTCCCAGTCTCTGGTGTCTGTCTCCCTCAGTCTTCTCCTACCTCTCTTTTCATGATCACCTATTCATTTGCCATATCTTCTCTCTCCTCCTGCCTTCACTTCCTCCCTTAGGCCAGTCTCTAACATCGATTTCTTCTTTTCAGTTTCCCTCGGATTATTTTCCTGCTTCTCTATCCAAATTTCACTCCTCCTTCTTACCAGCCACTTCTCAATTTTCTTGCAGGGAAGTTAGAGAGGAGGGGAAAGCTGGCACGAATAGCGGGGATGGGACGTCCCATTGGAACGTCCATCCCCGCTATTCGTGCCTCAGAATAACCCTCTATGTGTCTTTTAGACAGATAGGATATCATTCATTTGTATTAGCTTTTCACCTTGGTATACTTTCCTTGTCCAGGTTTGTGTGACTTGATGTTCTTTTTTATGTTTTTAGATATTTCTCCTTTTTCAGATTGTAAATCGCCTTGCTGCTTACATGAAAGGCGGTTCATCAAATCAATACACGTAAATAATATTATTCGGTGCAGAATCATATTGTCATTTATGCCCCAGATAGCATTCCAGCACATGCACACAAGTGTCACGCATCTTTTTGGGCATGAGATATTGGTGCTGCTAACGCAGACCCCTGTGCACATGCATCTGGCTTGTCCTTCCTGTTTTGAGCTGACTTTTCGCACACAACTTATTTGCCTGCCGTTCACGTACAGCATTGGAGAGCAAAACATCTGCGTTAGACTTATGTTAGGAAATCCTGTGCTGAGCTTTAGCGCAAGGCTCTAACTCAGGGTTTCTGCATTGGCCTGAGAGCAGAACTAGTCTCCTCCCTAATTCAGCTCCTCCCCTCCTGTTATTTTATCCTGTGCAGAGAAGAGGAGGGTAGAGAATGCAGCTGGGGCAGACGGAGGCGAAGACTTATTAGCAAGGTGTACAGTGTTGCATATATCTAGTAGCTCCACAGAGATGATAAATAGTAGTAGTTACTCCTTAATCCAGTCCCTTTCTTCCTGACATTCCCTCCCCCGGTCTTTGCAGAGAACAGGAGGGGAGATTGGAGCAAAGAAATGAGCCGCTCTGCTCCATAAAACAGTCCTTTACCCTCCTCTCCCATTCTAACCCCATCCCTCCCATCTTTTTTTGTTTCCTCTGACTCTTCCCCTCTTGCCCTGTGCAAACAAGAAGGGATGGTGGAGGCTGGAGTGGACAAAGCAGGTCGCAAAAACGTTTCTCTAATCCCTAAGGTAGCCCCTTCCTTCCTGTCATTTTTCCCTTATTCCACCCCTTCCTATAATGTTATAGTCAAAACTAAAAGGCTGGTTTCTTCTCTCATTGGCTTCAATGGAAACCACACAGAGCATAAAGTGTGAGAAAACAACATAGTGACATAAAGCCCAAATGACATAATGATATAACAACACAAAACACATTGATATTCATGCACATGGGGAGGGTATTGTCTCATGATTACGTGTGCTTGCGTGTGGATTATAAATATGTCTTAAGATAAATAAACAGGGACAGAGCCTGGAAGTGCTTGGTCGTGTGGAATAATGTAACAAGTACAAAATAAATAACAGGTATAGCTGACCATTGCTGGGGAAAGGGTGGTTACTTAATGACATGTTTTCATGTTGGTTTCGAGGAAGTGCAAGGTTGGGTGAGATCAGAAAGACAAGTGGGGTTCTATTCGTGTTGTGAGCCAGGGCCATAAAATTCATGGAAGAGGTAAGTCTTTACTCTCTTCCAGAAGTTTGTTAGATTGTCACTGCCTCTTAGGTCTGCAGGTAGGGAGTTCCATGTCGTGGGGGCATAGAGCGTGAAGGCGCGATTACATGTGGACAGTTTGCTCTTGGCTTTCTGGGGTGGCAAGGTAAGAAGGTTCTGCGTGTTGTGGCTTCTTAGTTTTTCATTGCTGGGTTTGATTATTAGCAGTTGCAGACAGTTTGCAGATTTGTTGTGTAGGACCTTGAATGTGCTAAGTATTGCTTTGTATTTTATTCTAAGGGTGATGGGCAGCCAGTGCAGCTGCTTAAGGATGGGGGTGATGTGGGAGTGCTGTGATGCACCATGTACAGTCCTTACGAATGTGTTTTGGGTCATTTGGAGCGGGCAGAGTGTGCTTGGGTAATCCTTGGTAGATTAGGTTGCGGTAGTTGAGGATGAGGGTTATGATTGTCTGGTATACTATACAGAAGAGGCCCGGTATCAGAAGCAGGTACAGGTTCTTCAGTGTTCTCAGTTTGTAGTATTCTAAACTAGTTGTTTTCCTGATTTGTATGTGAATATCGAGAGCCAATGATGAGCTGGTGCTTTGTCAGGGCCGTTCAGCTGAGATGCAGCAGCAGAGATGGATTCTTGGTCCCTTAACTACAGGTGTTTCTCCCTTGCTGTAACTTGTCCTGAGCTTCTTGATTCTTGGAGATATCCACCTCTGTGACTTATTAAATTCAAAAGGAGGGAAAATCTTAACTTCACTCAACTTTTGGGGGGGGGGGATTTTCAAAGTGATTAATATGGTTAGCACCCCTCCTCTCCCACATTTGGTGCCTTGGGAGGAGGGGGGCGCTGTCTCATCCCTTGAGCTGCCCCTAGCTGCATCCATGGCAGTGCCCTTTAGCTGAAGGTAAACTCGTTCATGAAAACAGAAGTAATTATTCTGCAATGCTCTACCTATGAGAGCACATACAAATTGTACATTATTGTTCTTAAGGGATGTTTGTATACAATGAAGTTATACCCAAAGTGGCAAGAGCCAACTTCTTGAATATCCATAAAAAATGATAAATAGGTAAGAAGATCAGATGAATCCTAAACATAAGAGACCTCAAAACTTTATCAGTATAAATAGATAATGACTCAAAAATAGAGAAACAATATCTGCCATGATGGATCTTCCAGGTGAAGACAGTAAAGATTTGTGTATTTTTGGCATAAAATAACATGGATAACTAATTGTTGTTCAGACAATAAAAACATAATAATTGCTTTGAATGAAGCCTGCATCAAATGCCCTCCATCCCTCTCCTCGTCTTCTGTCCTCTTGTATACCCCCATTTAGTTTTCCCTGTACTCTTCTTTGTTTTACCTTAATTGTTATTTACTTTGTTAACCGCCTAGTTGCTATGGCCATAGGCGGTATAGCAAATAAAATCAAACTGTAACTATAACTGTAATAACTTACATATCTTTGCATGCGATTTAGTACTAGGATCTGAAGTTAATGGTTGGAAAAAATGGTGGTCTACCAAGTGATGTGCTGCTTCTTCAACATACAGTATGATTGCCTGTCTTGTATAATGATCCTGCTGCTTTTATTGGCGGGTTTAATAATAGCTGTATTAGAGGATAAAATTTATACTGCTACCTGGTCCAAAACCAAGTAGGTCTTTGTTCTAGACCTGCAAGACTATTCATAACCAATAACACAAATGCTGCAATCAAAGGTTCTATAGGAGCGGGTGGTATCCAAGTATCAGGTCATGACACAGTCACTGATGCTTGTTCCTTATTAGTCATATTAAAAAAAAAATCCATTTGTTTGAGAAGGCCGATAAATTTAAATAAAGGAACAGAAGCATCAAATGAATTATATCTAGGTTGTCTGGTTCTATGCGTTTATCGTTTGGAAATTTAGGGGGTTATTTTTGAGGCAATTAGGAGGTTTCCTAAAGTCAGAAATATAGGGGTTTACAAATATTTTAGTAGTTATTTAGGAGGATTCTAGGTGGATTATATTTAATGGCAAAAAACATGATTTTCCAATACCAGCTCTTTTTCCCAATCCCAGCACTGCCTTCCTTCTCCAACCCCCAGCAACGGCATCAGCATTTCCCGTTCTCCAAGTTCTAGCAACAACATCAGCATTCCCTTTTTTCTAACCTCCAGCAACAGCATCAGCATTCCCCCTTCTCCAAGTCCCAGCAACAACATCAGCATTTCCCTTCTCCAAGCCCCAGCAACAGCATCAGCATTTCCCCTTCTCTAATCTCCAGCAACAGCAACAGCATCAGCATTTCCCTTCTCCAAACCCCAGCAACAGCATCAGCATTTCCCCATCTCTAACCTCCAGAAACAACATCAGCATCCCTCTTCTCCAAGCTCCAGAAAAAGCATCAGCATTTCCATTCTCCAAGCCCCAGCAAAAGCATCAGCATTTCCCTTCTCCAAACCCCAGCAACAGCATCAGCATTCCCCTTCTCCAAGCTCCAGCAACAGCCTCAGCATTTCCCCTTCTCCAAGCCCCAGCAACAGCATCAGCATTTCCCCTTCTCCAAGCCACAGCAACAGCATCAGCATTTCCCTTCTCCAGGCTCCAGCAACAGCATCAACATTTCCCTTCTCCAAGCCCCAGCAACAGCAACAACATCAGCATCAGCATTTTCCTTCTCCAAAACCCAGCAACAGCATCAGCATCAGCATTCCCCTTCTCCAAGTTCCAGTAACAGCCTCAGCATCAACCCTTCTCCAAGCCCCAGCAACAGCATCAGTATTTACCTTCTCTAACCTCAAGCAACAGCATCAGCATTTACCTTCTCTAACCTCCAGCAACAGCATCAGCATTTCCCTTCTCCAGGCTCCAGCAACAGAATCAGCATTTACCTTTACTAACCTGCAGCAACAGCATCAGCATTTTCCTTCTCCAGACTTCAGCAACAGCATCAGCATTTCCCTTCTCCAAGCTCCAGCAACAATATCAGCATTTCCCTTCTCCAAGCTCCAGCAACAACATCAGCATTTCCCTTCTCCAAGCTCCAGCAAAAGCATCAGCATTTCCCTTCTCCAAGCTCCAGCAATAGCATCAGCATTTCCCCTTCTCCAAGCCCCAGCAACAGCATCAACATTTCCTCTTCTCCAAGCCACAGCAACAGCATCAGCATTTCCCTTCTCCAAACTCAAGCAACAGCAACAGCATCAGCATTTCCCCTTCTCTAAGCCACAGCAACAGCATCAACATTTCCCCTTCTCTAAGCCACAGCAACAGCATCAACATTTCCCCTTCTCCAAGCCACAGCAACAGCATCAGCATTTCCCTTCTCCAAACTCCAGCAACAGCATCAGCATTTCCCCTTCTCCAAGCCACAGCAACAGCATCAGCATTTCCCTTCTCCAGGCTCCAACAACAGCATCAACATTTCCCTTCTCCAAGCCCCAGCAACAGCAACAACATCAGCATCAGCATTTTCCTTCTCCATAACCCAGCAACAGCATCAGCATCAGCATTCCCCTTCTCCAAGCTCCAGTAACAGCCTCAGCATCAACCCTTCTCCAAGCCCCAGCAACAGCATCAGTATTTACCTTCTCTAACCTCAAGCAACAGCATCAGCATTTACCTTCTCTAACCTCCAGCAACAGCATCAGCATTTCCCTTCTCCAGGCTCCAGCAACAGAATCAGCATTTACCTTTACTAACCTGCAGCAACAGCATCAGCATTTTCGTTCTCCAGACTTCAGCAACAGCATCAGCATTTCCCTTCTCCAAGCTCCAGCAACAATATCAGCATTTCCCTTCTCCAAGCTCCAGCAACAACATCAGCATTTCCCTTCTCCAAGCTCCAGCAAAAGCATCAGCATTTCCCTTCTCCAAGCTCCAGCAATAGCATCAGCATTTCCCCTTCTCCAAGCCCCAGCAACAGCATCAACATTTCCTCTTCTCCAAGCCACAGCAACAGCATCAGCATTTCCCTTCTCCAAACTCAAGCAACAGCAACAGCATCAGCATTTCCCCTTCTCTAAGCCACAGCAACAGCATCAACATTTCCCCTTCTCCAAGCCACAGCAACAGCATCAGCATTTCCCTTCTCCAAACTCCAGCAACAGCATCAGCATTTCCCCTTCTCCAAGCCACAGCAACAGCATCAGCATTTCCCTTCTCCAAGCTCCAGCAACAGCATCAACATTTCCCTTCTCCAAGCTCCAGCAACAGCATCAGCATTTCCCTTCTCCAAGCTCCAGTAACAGCCTCAGCATCAACCCTTCTCCAAGCCCCAGCAACAGCATCAGTATTTACTTTCTCTAACCTCAAGCGACAGCATCAGCTTTTACCTTCTCTAACCTCCAGCATCAGCATCAGCATTCCCCTTCTCCAAGCTTCAATAACAGCCTCAGCATCCCCCTTCTCCAACCTCCAGCAACAACATCAGCATTTCCCTTCTCCAGGCTCCAGCAACAGCATCAGCAATTACCTTCTCTAACCTCCAGCAACAGCATCAGCATTTCCCTTCTCCAGACTTCCGCAATAGCTTCCGCATCCCCATCCTCCAACCCCAGCAACAGCATCAGCATCCCCCTTCTCCAAGCCCCAGGAACAGCATCAGCATTTCCTTTCTCCAAGCTCCAGAAACAGCATCAGCATTTCCTTTCTCCAAGACCCAGCAACAGCATCAGCATTTCCCCTTCTCCAAGCTCCAGCAACAGCATCAGCATCTCCCTTCTCCAAGCCCCAGCAACAGCATCAGCATCCCCCTTCTCCAAGCCCCAGGAACAGCATCAGCATTCCCCCTTCTCCAAGCTCCAGCAGCAGCATCGGCATTTCCCCTTCTCCAAGCTCCAGTAACAGCATCAGCATTTTACCCCCTCCAACTTCCAGCATCAGCATCAGCATTCCCCTTCTCCAAGCTCCAGTAACAGCCTCAGCATCAACCCTTCTCCAAGTCCCAGCAACAGCATCAGTATTTACTTTCTCTAACCTCAAGCGACAGCATCAGCTTTTACCTTCTCTAACCTCCAGCATCAGCATCAGCATTCCCCTTCTCCAAGCTTCAATAACAGCCTCAGCATCCCTCTTCTCCAACCTCCAGCAACAACATCAGCATTTCCCTTCTCCAGGCTCCAGCAACAGCATCAGCAATTACCTTCTCTAACCTCCAGCAACAGCATCAGCATTTCCCTTCTCCAGACTTCAGCAATAGCATCAGCATCCCCCTTCTCCAACCCCAGCAACAGCATCAGCATCCCCCTTCTCCAAGCCCCAGGAACAGCATCAGCATTTCCTTTCTCTAAGCTCCAGAAACAGCATCAGCATTTCCTTTCTCCAAGACCCAGCAACAGCATCAGCATTTCCCCTTCTCCAAGCTCCAGCAACAGCATCAGCATCTCCCTTCTCCAAGCCCCAGCAACAGCATCAGCATCCCCCTTCTCCAAGCCCCAGGAACAGCATCAGCATTCCCCCTTCTCCAAGCTCCAGCAGCAGCATCGGCATTTCCCCTTCTCCAAGCTCCAGTAACAGCATCAGCATTTTACCCCCTCCAACTTCCAGCATCAGCATCAGCATTCCCCTTCTCCAAGCTCCAGTAACAGCCTCAGCATCAACCCTTCTCCAAGCCCCAGCAACAGCATCAGCATCCCCCTTCTCTAAGCCCCAGGAACAGCATCAGCATTTCCTTTCTCCAAGCTCCAGAAACAGCATCAGCATTTCCTTTCTCCAAGACCCAGCAACAGCATCAGCATTTCCCTTCTCCAGGCTCCAGCAACAGAATCAGCATTTACCTTTACTAACCTCCAGCAACAGCATCAGCATTTCCCTTCTCCAGACTTCAGCAACAGCATCAGCATTTCCCTTCTCCATGCTCCAGCAACAACATCAGCATTTCCCTTCTCCAAGCTCCAGCAACAACATCAGCATTTCCCTTCTCCAAGCTCCAGCAAAAGCATCAGCATTTCCTTTCTCCAAGCTCCAGCAATAGCATCAGCATTTCCCCTTCTCCAAGCACCAGCAACAGCATCAGCATTTCCTTTCTCCAAGCTCCAGCAATAGCATCAGCATTTCCCCTTCTCCAAACTCCAGCAACAGCATCAACATTTCCCTTCTCCAAGCCCCAGCAACAGTATCAGCATTTCCCTTCTCCAAACCCCAGCAACAGCATCAGCATCAGCATTTCCCTTCTCCAAGCTTCAATAACAGCCTCAGCATCCACCTTCTCCAACCTCCAGCAACAGCATCAGCATTTCCCTTCTCCAAGCTCCAGAAACAGCATCAGCATTTCCTTTCTCCAAGACCCAGCAACAGCATCAGCATTTCCCTTCTCCAAGCTCCAGCAACAACATCAGCATTTCCCTTCTCCAAGCTCCAGCAAAAGCATCAGCATTTCCTTTCTCCAAGCTCCAGCAATAGCATCAGCATTTCCCCTTCTCCAAGCCCCAGCAACAGCATCAACATCCCCCTTCTCCAAGCCCCAGCAACAGCATCGGCATTTCCCCTTCTCCAAGCTCCAGCAACAGCATCAGCATTTTACCCCTCTCCAACCTCCAGCAACAGCATCAGCATCCCCCTTCTGCAAGCTCCAGCAACAGAATCAGCATTCCCCCTTCTCCAAGCCCCAGCAACAGCCCCTCTCAGCCCTCTGTATCTGTCCTACACACAGCAGCGGGAGATTCTGCTTTTTGCTGCTGCCTCTCTTTGCTGCTTCTTCCTGCAGCCTGCACTGGAGAGGGTTTGAAGTCGAGAACAGGAAGTACCTGCTCTTTCCAGCAGCCTATAAAAGTAGCAGGGAGCAGAGAGTGCAAAAAACACAAACTCCCACTGCTGTTGAAGGGACTCTGCCTGCAGCTTTTTGTTCCAATGATGTCGCCTGGCTGCGATGGGGGTTTTTCAGTTATAACCAAAAACCCAAAATTCCCCTTTGGGGTTGTTTTATCATTGTTTTCCGGTTATAACTGAAAAACAGAAGCCCTATTTATATCTGGTAGGCACAAATGATGAACCCTTAAGGAAAACGTGGGGCTCAGTGGATGTCTAAGGTTGTGAAGTTGCTATATCTGAGTTCGCAACTCGATCATTGCAGCTGTGGGCCCTTGAGTTGTTGTCATGTGATGAAGAAGTGGAGGCCGTAGAGAATGGTCCTGAATGTGTTGGCTTGGTGCTTAACCCCCTTTTTCCTCTGAAGGCTTACTCAAAGATTGTGTAAAGAATACTGTTTTCTCTAATTTTCTTTTGTTTGCTTTGCCCATGCAAGGATAATCAAACACTCGTGTTGAATCTGATTTATCTCATTACAATTTAGGAATTTTAACTTTTTTAAACTTCCTGTTTGAATTTGTTCATTTAATGCCAATAATCTTCTTACTGTATCTCAAAAACAGAAACAGAAACCTGCTGCAGTGGTTCAGTTATTTTTGTCTGAACTTCCAAATGAACCAGTCTTTGTAAAATTGACATAAAATAGGCAAGTTTTTAAATTTTGTATAGGTGTTTTGTTATTGAATTAGCCACCATTTGATCAGGCTGTTCTTTTGAGTTGTCTGGCAGAGGTTTGCTCATAGGATGAAAGAAAGCTGATTATTTATGGAACGAGACTCATAAGATATCTTTGAATGAACAATACAAATTCTACAATCACAGAATTTTCTGCAAACCTCCTAAAACATAGACTGCTAAGATAATTCACTACTGTACATTGCTGTACAGTATTTAGTTTTGGAAAAGAGTCTGTGCAAAGCAAGAAACTAAACAGAGATTGGAAACCCTCTTTTGGCATGACGACTTCATAGATTTCTGTTAATGTGAATTTTCGTTCTTTAGGGGTATTTTAGACCCCTGTTTGTGCTTTGGACATCTGAAAATGGGCATAGAGACATCCAAAGCACAGAGATGTCCCCGGAGCCATTTTAGAAACCAGTTCTGTGGATGTCCCCAGTGTGAGGATGTCCAAGTTGGAACAGGGGTGTGGGGTAGGCGTCACCAGGGTGTTCCCAATAACTTGGACATCCTCGCATGATTTCAGAAATGACTTGGATGTCCCGAACCATGTCAAAGGTTATACCTGCTCTGGGCCCTTCGATCTCCACGCCTTTACCTGTGGTGGCCTTTGGGCCTCTTGATACTTTTCTTATTTGGCCGCCACAGCAGCCAACAAGTTTAGGGGTGTGTAGTCTGGCTGTGCTAGTGTCTGAGTTTGGCGGCTTAGCATTAACCTTGGTCAGTAACTCTTGCTCCCGTGATTCATGGCGCTCCTCAAAGCTGGCATACCTACATGACTCCACGGAAGTTCCGCGGCAGGAGATTCTACCCAATGTGGTTGAATCTGACAACCATCGAGGGTCGGCTCTGGGATCTCCATTGGTCGGTGCATCTGCTCCACTGGAACAGTGTTTTGCATGATTCAGTGTTGGAGCAGACAGCAAGAGTTCTCGTAGCTGGGATGGCTGCTCTACAGGACCAGATGCAAGCACTGAGTGGCATGGTTGGCGTTACCCCGGTGATGTAGGATTCTTCTCTCTTCACTCTTTAGCATCCAGAGACATTTTCATTGGAGTCAATATGGTCTGCAATAGTGCAGCTAGGGGAGGTCCTGGTTCCTCAAGTTTCTTGCCTTGCACAGAAGGCTCAATGCAGTTGCTCTGCCATTGAAGAGAACGCCTCCAAGGTACTTTTGGTTAAAAACTTTGTATCTGTAGGTCAAACAAAGATTAATATGCTGGAAGAACATTCAGCTTCTTTTACATAGTAACATAGTAACATATGTGGTGCAGCAGAGGATACACAGCCCAGGGTAGTGCTGGTAAAAGAAGAGCTTACCTTAGATTCAGCGTTGAAAAGAGGCACCAGGCATAGTGAAACAGTTGAGCAGGGAAAACTGTTACTACGTGCCAAACAGAAAGCTCATCAGGAACACCTGATTGCAACTCCCCACGTCACGTGCAGGGCTGGGGATTACATAAGACAGGGTTCCAGTCAGTGGAGAAAGAGGCAGGACACAACCCAGGAAGAGGAGAAGGAGGAGGAGGGCAGAAGCCAGAGAGAAAGCAGCAAGAGGTGTGGCTACAGTCAGCTGAGCGGAAACCCCAGAGGAGTGCTGGGAGGAAAGTTTTCTATCGGAGAACCAGGAAGTGAAGGTAGCTCCAGCACTCATGAGAAAAGGTTTGAGGCAAGCTGCACTGGGAGAAGGCATGCCACCCGAGTCAGTCCTCAAGAGAAGCCAGGAGTGTCCTACCACACAGGAGACCGGTATGTGCCAGCACTAAGCACAGGTCAATTCAGAAAGAGAGTGTTGGGGGAGGGGAACTCCAAACACACTTGCACATTAAGAAACAGCTGCAAAACTAATACTAACTCTACTAGTGCACAACCAGCCTGGGAGGCTAGAGAGAAGAGATACAGGGAGCCAAGTGCCAAGACAATCCCTAAGGATAAAAGGAGGCATCCATGTGCTTACAGAGAAAGGTTTAAAACATATACGTGCCAAGGGCGCGGTCCTGAGCATAGATACAGGAAGCAAGGATATTCAGAACCTTTGTTTTGGGAGGAAAACCCAGAGAGATTCTACTGCATGCCAGACAGGTATAAACCTGAAAAGAGAGGAACCTTCACTGGAAGATATAGTGAGTTATCACAAGGAGTCGTGCCTGAGTACTCCACACAGGAAGAGTGTGATACAGGGAGTTTGGGGAGCGCTGGAGAGGGTATGCTGTGGGAAGATAACAGCAGCCTTCCAGACCCCACGCCCATGGATTGTAGCATTTGTTACAAGTGCAGCCCTGCTGTTTAATTGAATAACGAAAAGAACTTTGTGAAGTTAAACAAAGGAATATAAGTTTGCTGATACTATTTTTGTTCATTGCTTGTATCGGGAGTTTTGATCTTGTTGATAGTCCGAGCGGGACGGGGAATAAAACCCCTCTTATTTTCTTATTCACTTTTTGCTCTGAGAGACTCTATTATTTACCTAGCAAGAGCAGATTACTTGTTTTACAGACCCTAGGCAACCGCCTATATAGGGTTAAAGGGCTCTACCCACGGGCCCCATCACACATAGTAAATGACGGCAGATAAAGACCAGTATGGTCCATCTAGTCTGCCCAGTAAGATGGCAAGAGTAGGTGCACCTGCTGCTCTGTGCAGGCCACCCCTCCCCATTTCTTTGTTTAGGGGTGAACCCACCGCTCAATGTAGGACACCCCTATTTGTTGAGAAATTAGTTGTTCAGTTTATTTTGATTTTATCCTGTTGCTGTAAAGGGATCCACTGTGTCTGTCCCGTGCCATTTTGAATTCCATCACTGTGTTTGCTCCCACCACTTCCATCAGGAGGGCATTCTAAGCATCCACCACCCTTTCAGTGAAAAAGTATTTCCTGACATTGCCTTTCTTTTGTGAAGAATTTATCAGCAATTAATGCTAAGCTGGAACAGTTGGAAAATTCAACCAGGGCAGCAAACCTGAGATTGGTGAACTTTCCTCGGCTCTCATTGGACTCAACTAGGCATATGTTTTGGACATATTTGACTGATATTTTGAATATTACTACCTTCCTACTTCTAACTCGGGGGATGTGCCAGGGTTGTTGCAAGTGGATGTTCTCAACATATCAGCTATTTTGGAAAACTCTCAGGAAGAATCTGTAACTTCTGCTACATTACTTGTCACCTTTGCTCTGTTTTCAGATAAAAAGTGTTTAATGAAGTTCTTTTTTAGGAAAAATAACTTGCAGTTTAAGGGCTTCTTGGTCTGCATGTTTCCAGATTTGGCTTGGGACACACTACAAAGGTGAAAGGAATTTCTTCTCCTTCGTCCTGGAGTCCAACAACTGGGAGCACTCTTTTTTCTTAAATACCCATGTAAGTGTATGGTTAAATTTCAGTCTTGTTCCTATGTGTTTTATGAGCCCTCTCAGCTTTTGGCCTTCCTAAACGCTTAGCGTTTGGAAAATCTGGGAGTGCTACCTGCTGATCCACTGTGATATGTAGGGTGTGCTAGCTGTTTGTATTTGGTTTCCTAGGTGGGTCTCCCTGTGTTGTAGGCTGGTGTGGGAATGATTGCGTTATTATCTTGATATTGATTTCTCATTACTTTTTTTCTGTAATCATTTCTCAATTTCTGTATAAGATTGTATTTTTGGTTACTATGTAAAATTGTGGACAGGAGCTTAGAGGATCTTGTATGATTATCTACTCAGAATGGTGGAGTACCGAGGATGAAGTAAAAAATATTCTCCCAGATCAGGGAAGATATCTTTTGGCAGTATGGACAGAATAACTGGATAGATTGGATGGGTCGATTGATCATTTCCTGCTGTTATTACTATGTCATATAGATATCTTATCTAGTACTAAAATGGATAAGGCAATACCAAGTAATCTCATTGATGTTTTCCAAGTCATGCTTATACATAGTCACTCTGAACAACTGAATTGTGCCTTTGTCCCAGAAAATCCACAGAAAACTGAGCAAATGCCATCCAAGAATAGTGCAATCAGAAAGTAACTTCAAAGGAAAATGTCATTGATGCAACCATATAAAATAGCAGAACATACTGTTTCAGATAGGAATAATCAGAAGACAGTTAAGATGACCAATTTTCTTAACAATGTAAAGAAGAGATAAAAAAGAGAAACAGGGGATGTATATACAACTGATAAAGATTAAGGAGAAATCCAATTCACTAATGAAGAATGTGCTAAAGACCCAGAAGCAATAGAGGGGAAAGCTAGAAGAAAGGGTAGTTGATTAATACAGTCAGACATGAAAGAGGTGACTGGAAGAAAAGATTATAAACTACATAAAAAATATCAACATTGACTGGAGAATCTCCTGACCTGGTTTCGGTTTATAAGGTTGTCAGGGACTGGTGATGCTACCATGGCAGAGATCATGAGTATGGGAAATTCCAATCATCACTGAATCTTTGAATCTAGGGCTGAGATTCAGAGTGCATGAACACTGGGTTCTGAAGGACACCCCAGTTTGTGGCCCTCCCCATGGAGGCCGTTTGATGCTATAACTGAGCTATTAAAGGTGGAAAGGTAGGAAAGGGGAAGGGGAGAGGATAAAATAATGCTGGGCGGTGCAACTCAAGACTTATGGAGCCAGAACCTTTGTAGGCACAGGTTTTGATTACACAGGAAACACAAAGGGCTACAAGGAAGCTGCTGTACCAAAAAAGAATAAGAAAACAGAAGTAAACCCTACCATGAAAGACACAGAAGCATGAACAGAATATATTAGAGGCCCTATGTGATGATGATAAACATAAAGAAAATCAAGAGTTAAGGGCGAGACAATTAAGGAAAAAAGCCCTAATGATAGAGAAACATTATTCCACTGTTAGATTAGGAAGGAACAGAGAAAAGTCATAAACAGTGATAGTTTTAATTAAAAATGTTTTAACAAACGAGGGAAAGGGATCAAATCAATTAACACTATTTATAATTTTTTTTAGAATGTGGAGTTGGCGTTGAAAGGTCTTAGAAATTCTATCTTGGTAACTGCATACCCAATAAGGATAATGGAGCTGAAGGATCTATCAGTCTGGTGACTTGTGTCAAGTACTGTAAGTCCAACTAAAGGTTTAATATAGGGGCATAATAGAAGAGAAACAGATGGGAGATCAGTAAAGAACAGTTTGATCTAGTAATGGAAATGCTATGGGAATTTTCATTACACCATGAGCTGTTAAAACATGAATTGAACTGTAAAGGAATATAGTGGGTGCTATCTAAGAAAAAAACTAGAGGCAAAATTCAGTAAATTGAGTGTATCAAATTAAAAAAAAAACCTAATAAAAACAGAAGGGAATGGATTTGGTGTGGATTCCCGTGCAAATGTAGCTCACATTTTCTAGCTCTGTGCTTACGGTTACCAGATTTTTTTGCAGTCAAATCTGGGACATCTTAGTTCCAGGTTTGAGCAACAAGGCATGAAGGAGAAAGAAGAGTCGTTACCCTGTCCCCCCCCCCCCCCATCCATCCCATGACAGCAACACTATAACTTCCAAGCAGATAAATTGACAGAGAAATAGAAACAGTGCTGCATTTCCCTCATACTGTGCTAAATATAAAGATAATGGATATAAATTCTAAAAACTGCCATATTCAAATCACTAAATTGAGAATATATTTTTTCTATCCCCTCTGTTCCCATTTCTGGAATCGGGAACAGGAGGCTTCCCAATAGGTGGGAATCGGGGACGCACTTGAAGATCGGGACATCTTATAACCTTATCTATGCTGCAGAGTAACATGGAGGGGAATTTTAGAAGGGATGTCCAAGTGCAATCTGGAACATCTAAGCCAGAACATCGAAAAAAAAGCGAGCACGCCCAGGTGCAGACACGATTTCACAAACTTGGACATGCCTGATATTGACGTCTGTGGAGACATCTACACCGATGTCCTTCAGAACCTGGACATCTAGGATAGCCTAATGGTTAGAATAGTGGGCTAGGAACAGGGTAGCAATGGTTCAACTAGACATTATGCTGAGAACTGAGGATGATAGAGTGCTATCTTCTCTACACCATCTGAATATTTCTTAGCCAAAAAGAGCATTTTTCAGATGTCTGGAGCAGTTCTAAACTTAAATGTGATGCCGAATGTCCATGATGTTTCTGAAATCAGGTGGGGACGTCTAGGTTCCTGGGAACACACTGGCCATGCCTCCACCATGCCCCTGATCAGACTTAGATGTCTTCACAATACGGATGTCCCCAGAGCCAGCTTTTGAAATGGTTCTGGTGACATCTTTGTGCTTTCGGACATCTAAAGCAGGAATAGGCTTCTAAAATGGCCTCCATAGTAAATGATGGCAGATAAAGAGTGAAATGGCCTATCCAGTCTGCCCAGTAAGGTGTTTAGTGATGTAATTACTGTTCCATGCAGGTTACACCAATGTCTTCTTTTAAGCGTTATAACTGCTACTCTGCTCGGGGTAGCCCGTGCCTTTGTTTAGCAATGTAACTGCAGATCTGTGCTGGTTACTGCCCCCCATGCCTTCTTTTAATGTAAATCTTTATTGAGAGCAGCCAAAAGAACAATAATCAGATCCTTTCTGCACAATAAAACCCATAGAAAGACAAAGAGAGTGAAACTTTTCAGAATGGAACCCAGAATTACCCCATCCACCCATCCTCGAGAACCCCCAGCCCCAATAATGATAAGTATAGAACCAATTCTCAAGAGGAACGCCACTGGGGTTAATAATGCCTAAAACGTTGTTAATGATATTGAGGTAAGTATGCAACACATCCAGGTATATAGTTCAAAAAATTACTAGGGCATTGGACCTACCTGTTGAGCACAGACTACAAGGGATGCAAAGGGGAGTTCCAATAAGCCTCTCCAAAAAATCCCCAAAACCGTGGATAATTATTTCTAGTTGTTTTCCATTCCAATAACATCAAATCATATAAAACAACCTGCCATAGTGTCATCATAGATGTCTCCTCAGATCGCCACTCCAAAAGTATGCACCTACAAATCAAGACGAGATCCTTCACCAAAAGAGCTTAGCACCCTTCTTCAGCATGACAAAACAGGAAAAATCAGAAAAAGTAGTACCTCCCCACTACTTGAAAGGATACCCTAAAAAGAAATGCTAAAACGCTCCCAGAAGTTTCAAACCACTCGACAAGCCCAAAACATGTGACCAAAGTGAGCTGATTCAGCCCTGCAGTTAGAACAGTTGCACACATGCGCAAGCCCCGCTCGAAAAGCCCACTAAGAGGCTATATAGGTCCTTAGAAAATATTTATATTGGGACTCCCTAATATGCTCATGGACAAGCCGGGGAGATCCATACAATTTTTACAGAGGAAGTCAGGCACTGTGATGAGGCCTACAGAATGCTACCTCTCCTTCTCAGCAGTCAACTTTAAGAGAGTCTGTAGCCCAGAGTTCAGGGCTGGGAAGTCATGGTTCACAGGAAGAGGTTAAGAACCCAGCAGGCTGCAGAAGGGGGAGAGGCCCATGGGGTCAGGAGTTCTTCCAAGGCAAGTCATGTAAAGGAGTTCTGAAGTAGGAACTTTAACTGGGACTGGAGGAAGGGCCAGGAGAACCAGCTTGTGGAAGTTTAACATGCTGGGACAGAAGTAAGCTGGTTTTGTTTTCCCTGAACTTCTCTCTGTTCTGGGTTGTACTTTGTGGAGGTTTAACAAGCTGGAGAGAATAAAAACTGCTTTTGTTTTCCATGAACTGCTGTCTGGCCTGTGTTTTAAAGAAAACCTCTTTCCACTGCACGCCACACTACAACAGGCATTAATTGAAAACCTAACTCCTCCGCCCACTGAGCATTCAACAGCACAAAGTCCAGCCCCCTCCCCCCCTTCCAGTACCTGTAAGGACTGGTGGTGGACTGTGAGTTTTATTCAAGCACAGGCATAATTGAAAGACTCACTGAGTTCCAAAGACAAGCTCTCTAAACTCCGGGTCCTGTATCGCATCTGCAGATGAGCAAACCGCCCCCCCCCCACCCAATCCTTATGTGAAAGCTGAAATTCAGTAACCATATCTTGAAAAGACTTGTGTTATTCTCTTCCCTAAATTCATCTAAAGACTTCAGCCCCTGGGTATGCCATTTAGTAAACACAACATTGGCCATGCCCACTGGAAAGTCTAGGTTCTCACAGAGCGGTAGCAACAGTGCAAGCCACTGTTTACAGCGGAGACACCTACACAACCCACCAAATACATCACATATAATGAATGATGACATGTTGGCACACCCAGAGGGCTAACTTATCACTTGTGGCATGTAGAACATTCAACTCCGCTGTTGGAAACAAAGAGCCCGATTCCAGTAGGGGCACGTCCGGGCTGTCTGGATGGCCCCAAGCAAGATGGGCCCGTTTGACTGTGGGAACAAAACATTTCCGCGGTAGCCAGAATTGGGCCCGAGGATGGCCCGGCATGCTCCTGTCACCTGTGGGGACGTATTCCCTGCAGATGCCCCCGACTCCGGCATTCCCAGCCCCCCTTTTCCCTGCCGCCCAACCCAAGATGGGCCTGCCATGGCCTGGATCAAGTAGTGGGGACCCCACTGCACCCGGTCCTGACCACGGGGGATGGGAAGATCCTCGGGCTTGATCGTGGCAAAAGTGTTGCTTATTCCACCTTTGAGTTGGAATAAGCAGTGCGTCCCCATGGGCCTGGCAGCATGTACAGGGCCGTGACCTGAATTGGCCCTGTACGTGCTGCGAGTCTAACCTGCCTCCCGCTCCGCCCCTATCCTGCCCCCTCTCACCCCCGCCGGCTCTCTCCGTCATGGTGCACAGGATGTACAGGGAGAGGCGGTGGGAGAATCAGGCCGTGACGGCTTGGGGGCTGCATGACCAGCAACCCGTGTTTTGGAACGGGGCCCAAAGTGTAACTTTTTTGTCTCAACTGAATTGTTCATCCAAGCACAATATATTCATTGTCAAGGCCTTCCAGCACTATGCAACATAAGTGACAACCTCTCCACAAAATATAGAAAAATAGAAACATGACTGCAGAAAATGACCATATGGCTTATCCAGTCTGCCCTTCAATATCAACTCTTATAGTCCATTTTTTTCCTTTAGAGATGTACTGTGTTGGTCCCATGATTTCTTGAATTCAGATACAATGCTGGACTCTACTACCTCCACTGGGAGACTGCTCCATGCATCTACCACTCTTTCCGTAAAGAAATGTTTCCTCATATTACTCCTGAATTTATCCCCTTTCATCTTTATCTTATGTCCCCTCATTGCAGAGCTTGCTTTCAATGGAAAGGGTCTCTTCGCCTGTGCATTTATACCATGGAGGTATTTAAATGTCTCTATCATATCTTCTCCTGCCTTTCTTCCAAAATATACATATTGATATGTTTAAGTTGGTCCCCATATGCCTTATGATGAAGTTCACTGTTCATTTTGGTAGCCACCTCTGCATAGACTCCATATTGTTTATATCCTTTGAAGATATGGTCTCCAGAACTGCACACAGTACTCTAAATGAGTTCTCACGAAAGACTTATATAGAGGTACTATCACCTCCTTGTTCCTGCTGGCCATTCCTCTACCTATGCACCGAAGCATCTATCTGGCTTTTGCCGTTGCCTTTTCTACCTGTTTAGCCACCTTAAGATCATCAGAAACAATCATCCCCAGGTCCCGCTCTTCTTTTGTGAACAAAAGTAAGTCACCCCCTATACTGTATTGCTCTATTGTATTTTTGCAGCCCAAAGCATGACCCTGCATTTGTTAGGGTTAAATCTCAGCTGTCAAATTCTTGACCATTCTTCAAGCTTAGCAAGATCCCTCCTCATGTTATCTACTCCTTCCTGGGTGTCTACTCTATTGCAGATTTTGGTATCATCTGCAAAGAGACAAACCTTACCCAACAGTCCTTCAGCAATATCACTAACAAAAATGTTAAAAAGAATTGGACCAAAACAGATCCCTGTGACACACCACTGGTTATATCTTTCTCCTCAGAGTATGATCCATTTATCTGTACCCTTTGTTGCCTCCCACTAAACCAATTTCGAACCCAGTCAGTCATCTGTGCAGAGCGATGTCAAAGGCTTTACTGAAATCTAAGTACACCACATCTAGAGCTCTCCTCGGTCCAACTCTCTGGTTACCCAATCAAAGAAATTAATTAGATTTGTCTGACAAGACCTTTTCCTAGTAAAACCATGCTGCTTCAGAACCTGCACTCCGTTGGACTCCAAAAACCTCACTATCCTCTGTTTTAGTAGCATTTCCATTAATTTACTCACCACAGCCTGTAGTTCTTAAGCTCATCCTTACTTCTACCTTTGTGTAAAGGGACCACATGGGTCTTTCTCCAATCCTCTGGGATCACTCCTGACTCTAAGGAAGCATTGAAAGGTTAGATAGTGGAGCCACTAGAACATCCCCAAGATCCTTTAATACTCTGGGATGTATTCCATCTGGCCCCATTGCTTTGGCTACTTTTAGTTTAGCTAGTTCCTCATGAATACAGGCTTCTGAGAATCTTTCAAGATCTCCTTCACTACTGTTCTAATCAGAGTAGAGCTTAGCATAGAAGGAAGAATAGGGTAAATGTTCTTTGAGAAGAAAGAAAGAAATTGTTTCTAGAGACCTTTACAAAGAGGCCTTCCAGTTAGGAGGCAGGAGACCCATGGAATTCTTTTAAATAACATAGTAACATAGTATATGATGGCAGATAAAGACCAGTATCCGTGCAGATCAACCCCCCCCCCCAATGCCGTGTAGATCACCCCTCCCCAGGCCTTTGTTTAGGGGTGTACCCACCGCTCCATGTAGGTCATCCCTATTTGTTCAGATATAAGAGATATTTATGCTTATTTTGATTTTATCCTGTAGCTCTAAAGGGATCCACTGTGTCTGCCCTATGCCATTTTGAATTCTCTCACTGTGTTTGCCCCCACCACTTCCATTGGGAGGGCATTCCAAGAATCCACCGCCTTTTCAGTGAAAAAGTATTTCCTGACATTGCCTTTAGTTTACCCCCTTGGAGCTTCATGTTATGCCCTCTAGTGTTAAAGCCAAGTGACAGATCAAAGGGACAATTTGAAAGGCTCCCCATATTAAACCAAGGGTTGTGTGAAGCACCCATGAAATTGTTAAGAGATTACCTTAGAAGCACAAGTCAGGGCACTGTGTAGCAAGTCATCTTTTGCTAAGTATTCTTTATCTCCCACCTACCACCCTGCCCAGGCATAATCTTAGCTTTATAGGCTCTTAAAATTATTAAAGGGGAAGAGGTGGTCAAACTCACTTTTGGGTTCAGCTGGTTATCCTTACCAGGAATAGATTAATTAAGGACCTGAAATTAATTAATCTTGAAGTGAACAAATTCCTTAAACTTATTAGGTATAGTTGTATCGGTACAAGTATCCCTAACAACTTTAAGTATGTAAACAACTTAAGTAGCTAAATAAAACCTTAAAAATAAGATGCAGACAGCAATCCAGCAGCGAGATGGGGACTATTCAGTCTTTTGCATTGTGTATCTCATGTACGATTTTCTCCCAGTTGGTGAGCGGTCTTACGTGGGAACTAGGTGTAAGGAGCTCTTTGCCCTCAGGGAATGAGTCCAATCTCTGGAGGCTAGAGTAGCAGACTTGGAGGACCTAAGGAAGACAGAGAGGTATATAGACGAGACCTACAGGGACGTAGTACTGAAGTCCCTCCTCCAGTCTGGAAGATTCTCTGTTGCCATAGAGGAGAGGGGTGACATGAAAGAAGAGCATCACTTTGGTGTGGCAGGAAGTGATCCCTGTAGCTAGTGCCTGTCCTCTAGGGGATGTACAAACCTCTCGTACCGAGGAGGTTTCTCCAGGGTCATGTGCCCATGAGGGAGGGGTTAGGACAGCCGTTATAGTTGGCGATTCAATTATTAGGCATGTAGATAGCTGGGTGACTGGTGGATGTGAGGATCACCTGGTAACATGCCTGCATGGTGCGAAGGTAGTGGAGCTCATGCACCACCAAGATAAGGTTTTAGTGCTGGGGAGGAGCCTGCTGTCTATGTACATGCTGGTACCAATGAAACTGGAAAATATGGAAGACAGATTCTGGAGGCCAAATTTAGGCTTTTAGGAAGGAAGTTGAAATCCAGAACTTCCAGGGTAGCATTCTCTGAAATGCTTTCCATTCCATGCACAGGACACAGAAAGCAGGCAAAGCTCCAGAGTCTCAATGCATGGATAGGATAATGATGCAAGGAAGAGGGTTTTGGATTTGTTAGGAACTGGGCAACATTCTGTGGAAGGGAGGGGCTTTTCCGAAAGGAAGGGTTCCACCTTTACTGGGATGAAACCAGGCTGCTAGCATTAACCTTTAAAAAGGAGATAGAGCAGCTTTTAAACTAGATAATAGAGGAAAGCCGACAGTCATCCAAGAGCGCATGCTTTGGAAGGATGTATCCTTGAAGGATACTAGCAAAAGACAGGTTAGAGCATCCTGACAGAGAGGTTCCAAGAAAGATAAAAAAAATTCAGATGCCCTTAAATATAGAGTAGACAGAGCGGAAAGATTCCAAAGTACCCTATCAACTGATAAGCAGATTAATATGAATAAAATACAGCCTCTAAAATGCCTGTATGAAAATGCTATAAGTCTAAAAAATAAGATGGGAGAGTTAGAATATATAGCACTAAATGAAAGGTTAGATATAATTGGTATCTCAGAGGCATGGTGGAAGGAGGACAAACAATGGAACGCTGTGATAATCTGGGTACAAACTATATCGCAATGACAGGATCAATTTGGTGGAGGGGTTGCACTCTATGTTAGAGAGGGCATTGAGTCACATAGGATTAAAGATTTGCAGGAAACAAAATACACTGTAGAATCTCTATGGATAGAAATCCCATGAAAAAAAGGGAAGGCGAGGTAGAGGGGGTGCACTAAGGGGGTGCACTACCGACCGCCTGGCCGGAATGAACAGATGGATGATGAAATGCTAAAAGAAATCAGGAAAGCTAAGAAAAGTTTCAACATAGTAATAATGGGTGATTTCAATTTTCCCGGTATCGACTGGGTCAATGTTAAAGCAGGACATGCTAGGGAGAGAAAGGACCTGATTCTGGGACACGGGACTTGCAGCCACTCAAGTCGCCCAGGCCTGATTCCCCCTCTGGCTCTCCCTGTACGTCCTGAGCAGCAGGATGGTGAGAGCCAGCGGGAGGTGGGAGGGGGCGGGGTCTGGGTGGAGCAGGGGCAGGCCAGCCCAGAAGCATGTACAAGGCTGATTCAGGTCACGGCCGGCTGAAAGGGGACATGCTACTTATTCTTACTCAAAATAGAATAAGCAGCACCGACATGGCGATTGGGCCCAGGGATTCCCCCTGGGGCAAGAGTTGGGTGTGGGGGGGGGGGGGGGACCCTGCTGCCTGATCCAAGCCCCAGCATGCCAGCCGTGGGTCAGACAGCGGGGAAGAGGGGGGCTGAAGCCATGGGTGCCTGCGGAGAGGACATTGTCCACAGGCCTGATTCTGTGCACCACAGGAACATTTGGTTCCTGTGGTCCAGAATCAGGTCCTAAATGGCCCGTCTTCCTCGGGGACATCCAGATGGCCCAGACATCCCCCCTCCCTGAATCAGGCTCAAAGTTTCTAGATGAAATTCAGTAAAGGATGGCTTCTTGGAGCAGCTGGTTCATAAACTGACAAGAGGGGAAGCTATTTTGGACCTAGTCCTTAGTGGAATACAGGATCTGGTGCAAGAGATAAGGGTTTTGGGGCCACTTGGCAGTAGTAATCATAACATGATCACATTTGATTTAATAAATGGAAGAAGGATGGCAAGGAAAACCACAATACTACCTTTTAACTTCCAAAAGGGAGACTATGATAAAATGAGAATAGCTAAGAAAAAACTAAAAAGAGCAACTGCAAAGGTTAAAGATTTACATCAAGCATGGGTGTTTTTTTAAAAATACTATCTTGTAAGTCCAGACCAGCTGTATTCCACACTTTAAGAAAAGTGGAAGGAAGGCCAAAAAGATGCCAGCATGGCTTAAAGATGAGGTCAGAGAGGCTGTTGTAGCAAAAAAACCCCATCTTTCAGGAAATGGAAAAAGGAACCAAATGATGAAAACAGAAAAACAACACAAGCACTAGCAAGTTAGATGCATAACATTGGTGAAGCAGGAAAGAGAGAATTTGAAAAAAAGCTTGCCATGGAAGCAAAAATGCATAATAAAACCTTTTTCAAGTACATTTGTAGCAAAAAACCTGTGAAAGTCAGGTGGACCATTGGATGATAGAGGTGTAAAAGGGCCCTAAGGGAGGACAAGGTTATAACAGAGAAACTGATTGAATTCTTTGCTTTGGTCTTTGCTGAACAAAATGTAGGGAAGTTACCCATGCCTGAAATGGTATTTAAAGGTGATGTATTGGATTAATTGAAAGAAATATCAATAAACCGGGAAGATGTATTACAACTATTTGTTAAACTGAAAAGTAGCAAATCACCTGGACTGGATGGCATACATCTAAGGGTGTTGAAAAAACCAAAATATGAGATTGCAGACCTACTATTAGTAATCTGTGAACTATCATTAAAATCATCCGAAGTACGTGAAGATTGAAAAATGGCAATGTAACACCAATTTTTAAAAAGGGTTCCAGTGGAGATGCGGGAAACTACAGACCTGTGAGCCTGACATCAGTACCGGGCAAAATGGTAGAAACCATTATAAAGAATAAAATAACTGAACATGTAGATATTTGTAGTTTAATAGGAGAACGTCCACAGGGATTTAGCCAAGGAAAATCTTGTCGTACTGATCTATTATATTTTTTGATGGTGTAAATAAACTGATATAGTGTATCTGGATTTTCAGAAAGCCTTTGACCAGGTCCCTCAAGAGAGATATTGGTGAGATTAAAAAGTCATGGGATAGGAGGCAGTGTACTATTGTGGATCAGGAACTGGTTAAAAGATAGAAAGCAGAGGGTAGGGCTAAATGGCCAATTTTCTGAATGGAGAAAGGTGAACAGTAGAGTACCCCAGGGATCTGTGCTGGGCCTGCTACTTTTTAACATATTCATAAAAGACCTGGAAATAGGAATAACGAGGGAGGTGATCAAATTTGCAGATGTCACAAAATTATTCAGAATTGTCAAAACAAAAGAAGATTGTGAAAAATTTGGAGACCGGGCGTCAAAATGGCAGATTAAATTTAATCTGGACAAGTGTGAAGTTATGCACCTATGAAAGAACAACCCAAAGTATGGTTACATGATGCAAGATTCAACATTAGGAACGACCACCCAGGAAAAAGATTTAGGTGTCATCATGGATTAAATGTTGAAACCCTCCACACACTTTGCAGCGGCAGCCAAGCAAGCAAATAGAATGCTAGGAATCAAGGAAAGGAATGGAGAATAAAACCAAGGATATTATAATGTGTCTGTATCGTTCCATGGTCCAACTGCATCTTGAATATTGTGTGCAATTCTGATCGCCATATCTTAAAAAGGATATAGCAGGATTAAAAAAGGTACAGAGAAGAGCCACCAAAATAATAAAGGGGTTGTAAGAATGCCCCTATGAGCAGGGGCGGCTCAAGGCAATCTGCTGCCTGAGGTGAAGGATGAGATGGCGCCCCCCCCCTCGTAGAGGGGGGCAGGGCTTTTTCAGAATTCCAATCAGGGACTGAACCAAACCAAAAAGCCGATTAGATTATATGGAGGAAATGCAAGATGTTTGCACACCAAGGAACTAAAAGAGAGTGAGAACCAACAGCACAGTTTATAAAACCAAATTATAACTCTTTTTTATTTTGTTGTTATAAAGTGCGTTATGGTTCTTGCTTTTTCTTTTTCAACATATATTTTGCATCCACAGTGGGTGCAGAGCAGAACCAGGACATTCATCCACAGAACTCAATATCTTAAAAAAAAATCTGATTCTGATCATCTCACTAACAACAACAACAACAATAACAACAAACATTCTCCAGTACCAGGCATATTGTGAACTAATACAAAACCCTACAACAAACAGCACATCTACCATACCATACCATACCATACCATAGCAGCACCAACTTCCAAAGCTCACATAAGGAGCCCATCTAAAAAAAGGTCACTGTAAATACTTCAGTGGGCCCTGAAACATCCATACACCTATTTGAAAAGCTGAACAAGTCAAATTACTGCAGTACAATATAGATCTTTATGTACAAACTCAATGTTAACAGAATATCTGGCCTCAGTCACACACTCAGAACACAAACCCTCACCAAGTACAGAATAAGTAACCACAATCTAAAGTAAAAAAAAAAATATGTAGACAAAAATTTAAACTCAAACCCCAAGAAGCCAGACTCCGCATGCAGTGCAACATCAGATAGATAAGAAATGCAGTTCCCTCATACTGTGTAGAATATAAAGACAGCACAAAGTCCAATTACTAAAATTAAATACAATTATTTTTTCTACCTTTGTTGTCTGACCATTATATTCTCTGATCATGCTGGTCCCGATCTGAGCTTCTGCTTTCCTGTCTTCTCTTATCTCTCTTTCTGTGGTCTATGGTCCATCTGCTATTTCTTATCTCTTCTTTTGTTTTCTTCCTTCCATCAGCCCATTTCCAGTTCCAGTAACCCTTCCCGATATCGACCCCCCTTTCCAGTCCTCCCCTCCCAGTACCCTCCAATGTCAACCGCCTTGCATTCCCACGACTGCCACTGGTGTCCATTCCCTTCCAGTCTCCTCCTTCCTCACTGTCCAGCCCATTCTAGTCCAAATACTATCCCAGGTATCAGCTCACGTCCACTCTGTGCCACCCCCCCAATCAGCTCCCTTCCAGTCACCCTACCCTCTATCCATCCCCCTTCCGGTGCCATTTGCACATGTCAACTCCCTTCCAGCCTCCTCCCCATTACCCAGCCACCTACCACTCCCATCCCCAAGTTTCAGCTCCCTTCCAATCCCCCTTCAGTACATCCCAGGTGTCAGCTCCATTCCAGCCCCCTCCTTCCCCCGCCATATCAGCTCCTTTCAAGCCCCCTCCTACCCCCGTGTCAGCTCCCTTCCTGCCCCCTCCTTCCACTGGCAGTCCCTCTCAGTATCCGCTCCCTTCCAGTCCTATTCTCCCATCCCCCTGCATCAGCCCATTTGTAGCCCTAGCCCCTAGCTTTCTTCCAGGGTCAGCAACACTCTCCTCACCTCCCCCATTAGCCCATTTCCAGTCCCAGCCCATTTCCAGTCCTATCCCCCTTATCAGGCCACTCCAGTCCTAGCCCCCTATCAGCCCATTTCCTGTCCTAGCCCCCTAATCAGCCCATTTTCAGGCCTAACCCCACCAATTAGCCAATTACCAGTCCTAGCCCTCCCTCCCAATCAGCCTATTTCCATTCTTAACCCCCCATCAGCCCATTTCCAGTTCTAACCCTCCCGATAGCCCATTACCAGTCCTAGTACCCCTCCTGATCAGCCCATTTCCAGTTCTAAACCCCCCATCAGCCCATTTCCAGTTCTAACTCCCCTTCAGCTCATTCCCAGTTCTACCCCCCATCAGCCCATTTCCAATTCTAGCCCTCCCCCCATCAGCCCATTACAATTTCTAGTGCTACCTCCTCCCCCCAGACCAGCCCAACCTTCTGAAGGGAATTTAAAAAAAACAACAAAAAACGATCACAGGAGCTGCTGCAGCTGCCGCCACAGCAGCAGCAAAATGAAGTGCCCCATGGCCCCTGCCTCCCCGGCAGAGCCCTGCCTTCTATTTTCCCCAGTGCCAGATCAGTTTTTCAGAGCCACAAAGGGAGAGTTTCCCTTTCCCGTGGCTCTGTTAAAGTTGAGCCCACTGGCGCTGATGGGAAACTGGAAATGCCTGTTTCGCATCAGCACCAGCGGGCTCAGCTTTAACAGAGCTGCAAGAAAGGGAAACACACTCCCTTTGCGGCTCTGAAAAGCTGAGCCGGCGCTGGGGGAAATAGAAGGCAGGACTCTGCCAGGGAGGCGGGGGGCCGCGGGGCACTTCATTCTGCTGCTGCCGCAGTGTCAGCAGCAGCAGCAGCAGCACCTGTGATAGTTTTTTTTTTTTTGAAGGCCGAGTGAGGCGGTCTTTTTGGGGGCAATTTTTGCTGCCCTCAAAAAGTTGCCACCTGAGGCCACCGCCTCACTCGGCCTCATTATAGAGCTGCCCCTGCCTATGAGGAAAGGCTGAATGCCTGTGATAGTGCTAGTGCGGTGCATGTATGGGGTTTAATAGACATCCAGGATTTATTTATTTTATTTATTTAACATCTCTTATATACCGCACTATTGTCATCAACGCGGTTCACATGGAACAAAAACATATACATACAGGATAACTGTAGTACATTTTACATTTAACAGGGTTTTGAAAACTTGGAAGAAACAGGGGAGTCGGTATAAATCATATACATATAAACTATATACATTAAGCGCAGTCAAAATTCACTGGAACTGAACATGAAGTGACTATTTCTCTTGGAGCATTTATGATTTAGGAAGGGCAGTGCAGGCATTATTTTATGACTGCTAGTGGTATCAAGGTGAGGAGGGGGTATTAGGAATCCCCTCCTCAACTTGGAAAAAAGATGGCTGAGGGGAGATAAGATAGAGGTCTATAAATTAGTGAATGGAGTGGAATGGGTAAATGTAGATGGGTTGTTTACGCCATCAAAAAGTGAAAGACTAGGGGACATGCAATGAAGCTATAATGAAACCCATTTAAAACTAATGAGAGAAAATATTTTTTTCACTCAACGCGTAATCAAACTCTGGAATTTGTTACTGGAGGATGTGGTAAAAGCTGTTAGTGTAGCTGGGTTTAAAAAGGTTTGGACAAGTTCCTGGAGGAAAGGTCCATAAACCGTTATTAAAGAGGACCCGGGTAATCCACTGCTTACCCCAGCACAAGCACTGTGGAACCTGGGTATCTTTTCAGGAACATGCTAGGTACTTGTGACCTGGTTTGGTGACTGTTGGAAACAGGATAGTGGGCTTGATGGACCTTGTCTGACCTAGTATGGCATTTTTTATGTTCTTATGCTCATATGTCCCCTGTCTTCCTGGAGCTCCTCCAGTTCCACCCACGTCAGTATATGGTTAGCCATCTCTAGTGGCCACTGTCCATGCAGTTCACTAACGGAAAATATCATGCGATATCGAAAACTAATCAATGAGTAACATCATACTATGCACACACCATCTGTCCACAAGATCTGAAGTCCTACACAAACAAGGTAGACCCTTATGCAAAAATGACTTGCCCCCCCTCCACCCACATACTACCTGATCTGTCAATTCTTGCATGTATCACAGAGTAAATTCAGCAGCCAGCATAATTGGCCGACCTCCCAAAACAAAGCCATACTGGAAAATATTTCTATAGAAAGTTTGCAACCCGCTCCCCGCCCCCCCCCCATTGGGAGTGTAAATCAAAGCCAACATAAAATCCTTACCAGCAATGCTAAGGGTAAGGAAGATATATCAATACCCAGGATCACGTACTACTTCCTCGCACTTGATAGCACAGTTTTGGAAAACAAAATAGCATCCTTCCACCCACCTTCCCCACCCTTGAACACCCAAACAAGACACTTGACCAGAAATCCCACAGACTATGGACTCACTTCCTAATATCCCCTCCTCACCTTAATAGCACTAGCAGTTATATAGTAACGCCTGCACTGCCCTTCCTAAACCATCCTGGATGTCTATTAAACCCCGTATATGCACCACACTAGAACTATGACAGGAATTCAGCCAAGGGCAAGACACAATCACCTCTCCACAATGACTTCCTCATACATCTCTCAAGACTGACCAACACTTACCAGTCCAACTCACACCATGCCTCCACACTGCAGTCTCACCTCATGCTCAACCTCAACAACCAAGCACAAACACACTATCCTCAGGCACCATACACATCTAACCCCTTGCAAAGCACAATATACATACAGCCCTTTTGTAACAAAACCAGAGCCAAATGTTGGAATTAAAAAGGGAAAAAGTTATTAAACTGTGTCCATTAGAAGAGAAGACTCCATGTCCATTAGCAACACTACTATGGGAAAATCATTGCTATCCAATATACCATGCAAGAGATGAGTAAGGAAAAATACTCCTGTTGATTGAAAGTCAAGTGGGACTCCATAGAATACACTTTTATCTGTGTTGCAAAGTAACAGCAAATAAACAAGTTCTAAATACAGCTGACCAAAAAAGAAACCAGGAATCCCCAGCAGTGCAAAAGGCAGTTGTACAATCAGGTCTCCGATGCAGCCCGTGGCAAATCCCAAGCCATGAGCCGCTCAGCAGCTTCCGTAGGTGTGGCAAAGGTAGGCAGTGCCATCTTAGTGTAGCTGAAGAACTGCCGGATATTGCAAAATGAATTTAATCTTCTGCACTGCTAATTGCTAAACACCACCACCACAAAGGGCTTGTGATCAGTAACAACCTGAGCTAAATAGCTTTGAAAAATATAGCTGCAGAGATTCTGCTATCTCAAGTCCAGTTTTTTTCCAGTACTGCTTCATGATGGCAGTCTTATGTGTGAAATTCAATGTCCAGTGCACTTTCCCCATCTCCATAAAGAAACATTTTTTCCTTCTTTCTCATGATCTTCTTGCATTGATTTCTGTTATGCTTTCCTTGCATACCATAGTCTGCACATAACCATAAGAAAGACCTGGAAACAGTGGCTCACCTCACAGCTGGCTGTGAAGTTCTGATGGTGGAAAATTTATATATAGAAAGACACAACATAATAGCATCCCTCATCCATTGGAAACTCTGTAAACACTACAACATCACTGTGCCTGAAAAGCACTGGGATCATGACCCTAAGAGAATTACAGAGAATGAAGAGGTTATGATCACCCGGGACATTCCCATTGTGACGGATAAGAAACTAGCTGCAAGGAAACCTGACATAGCAGTAAAGGAGAAAAACACCAGAAGGGCATTGATAATAGAGGCGTCGGTTCCAAGTGATTATTCTGGAAATGGCGTGGAGAGGCAGAAGATCCTCAAGTACCAAGAAATGCGTCAGAGACCAAGAAAATGTGGCAGAAAGATACGGAAATATTTCCCATTGTACTGGGAGCCACAGGCTTGATAAAGAAAAATGACCAAGCACATCTTGACCAACTACCCATACATGTTACATCTTAGGAACTCTAGAAGGAAGCCCTCTTTGGCACAATGCAAGTCCTACGTTGAGTACTAGCGGTAAATTTGAGAGACAAAGATCATACTCCACATACCCTGGCTTAGAAGTGAGGTTCATAACCGGTTTGGAGAAACTGCCTCCATCCACAGCACTTAATTATACTGCTGTCTGAGGGAAGAATCGGGATTCTATGACAAAATAATGCAGCATTCTATTGTTATAAGTGCTTTACTTGTTAACAGTGATGATAGTTGTGATGTTCTATATAAAATGTATATAGGATCCAGTTATGATATGAGCCACTAGATGGCAGATTGTCAAAGCGTCCTTTTCTGTGCTTCACTCCGCAGGATCACTGTGCATTGGAGTAGGGAGTTGAGAGACAAAATGAAGAACATTAAAGTTCTTGTAAAAACCATATTGCATGGCATAGAACTCAGCCCCTTGTGTTCTGATCACCAGTGAAAGTATAGTTTGAAAAGGTAAAAGAGATCTCTTGCAAATTAGGCTGATCTCTCTGAACAAAATACCACTAAATCAAAACAGAGAAGCACAGGACCTTTGGTGTGTTTGGACCTGCGACTCTTAACTGTCTTCACTGGTTATCCTGCCTCAGGACAGGACAGAACAAAACATTGATGCCACTCACCGCAGATCAGGGTTTTCAAGCCAGTCCTCATACCAAGTAGTCGGGTTCTCAGGATAATCACAATGAATAGATTTGCATGCATTGCTTCCATTGTATACGAATCTCTCTCGTGCATATTCATTGTGGTTATCCTGAAAACCTGAACGGCTAGGTGTGTCCTGAGGACTGGGTCGAGAACCCCTGCCATAGATGCATAACCTAACTGGCTTGAAAAACTCCTGCTCCTAAATTTTCATGCACATTTATTGCAAGAGAAAGGGAAGGTATCCAACTGAATCAGGAATTTCAATAAATCTGCAACAGGATTTCCTTCCTCTGTTGACATATGTTCATATTAGTTGTCTCACTATGATATGTATAGTTTAATAAAATGCATTTAATAGCCAAAAATACCTTCTATCTTGCTTCCTTTAATCAAAGTCAGCATGAATTGTCACAGCACAAATTCATATGTTCAAATGCAATCAAATATCTTGACTTTTATCTCTATTAAAAAGGGAATTCATGAAAGCCGAAAAAGGCACCTCAGCAGGATTCATTGTGACACCCCATTTGGCCATTCTGCAGGAGATAAAGTGTGATGGAGACATGGGCGTAGTGTCAGTTGTGCATATGGTGCATATGTACCACCAACCTAGAAAGGCCATATGCCTTGCACCACCAAAGATGATATCCCAGCCTGTAGCATCTTCCTGCAGGCTAGCCCAGCACCTCTGCCCTCCTTCTTCTGCTTGCCAGTGCAGCCGGGTGGTTCACAGATCATCCATTTCTTGAACTATGAGGCTGCTGTATCTATGGAGTGCTGTACGATTCAAACAGCTGATCATCAATGAACCTCACAGCCACACTGATGGGGATAAGGGCATAGGAAGAGTTTGGGAGGGTAATGCCCCCAAACATAACAGGAACAAGCTGCGGACCTCTTGCTGACTCTGTGACTGGTGTCTTAATTTGCCCGGCTGCTCCTCCTCTCACTCAGTGCTACTGCAGTTTGCCCGCCACCTCTTCCATCTGTCCTGTGGCCTGTATAGTTCAAATGTCAGCTGTTTGAACCATGCAGGTCTCCGTAGATACAGAGAACCATGCAGTTCAAACAGCCCAAGTTGGAGATGAAGGAGGGAGTGGCCCTGCTGCAGAAAGAGCCTTCTCTTGGTTAAAAGCACTAGTGCTGAGCCGGAGGAATAGCCATTGGGCAAATAAAGATGCATGTCCAGTCAGGAAGGGGCTGTGGAGGAAGGATCAGCGGGAGCAATACAACCCTTTTGGAGTCCCTTAATGGGAAGAGGTAGGAGGGAAGGGGATGCAAAGCAAGGCTTTACGAAACGAAGATTTGGGAGAGAGCAGAAAGCATCAGGACTCGCACAGAGATAGAGAAGGAGGAACTGGGAATTCTGTGGGGAGAAGAGGAGCAGAGGAGACACGTAGCTCAGCGATAAGATGGAGATTGAGGGCACAGCAGGAGCATGAGGATAGGGGAGAAAAAGAGAGTAAGCACGGGGAGTCAGGGATTAAGGGGAGAATGGGGGACCAGAGCAGCACTTTGAGGACTGGGAGAATTGGAATATGGAAAGTGAGTGGAGATTAAGAGGGAAAGTGGAGGGAGTTTGAGAGGTAGTGTGAATAATGTGAAGGACTGGGAAGAGGGCGAGAAGCAGCAGAAAAGGAGGAGGTGCTTTGGAGGGGTGAGAGGGGAAAGAGGGAGTGAGAGCGGGTGGGAATGGGGCTGTGGAGGTGGTGAAAGGGAGAAGGAATTGCACCCAGCCATGACTGCATAGAAGCAGGAAAGAGGAATGAAAATGAAAGATTAATCTTAGAGAGATGCAGGGGAAGAAGTGGAACGAGAAGAAACAGAAGATGGTCAGGAAATCCTGGCCAAGGTTTTAGGAGATGAAAGATGAGAAATATGAAAATGGATAAGATAAACTGTCCAGACTGAAAAAGTAGAAGAACATTTTATTTTCAATTTAGCAATCAGATTATGTCATCTTCAGGAATGTGCGCATCTTATAGCAATATACTTTGCATTTCCGTTTGTGTTTCCCCAGCATTGCACTGTCTGAAGAGTCTGACATTTTGGGGTGTCCAGTTTAAATTGTGTCTGCATATTTCTATTTGTAATACGTAGTCCCTTATTCTTTATTTGGTGAGGTTCTGTCTGTGTTCTGCATGTGGGACTGAGACATTCTGCAAAGCTGAAGGTTCTGTGCAGGGATCTGTTGTGTTTTACAGAAATATTTTTGATGTGCTACTACTACTATTACTCTTAATCATTTGTATAGTGCTACAAGGCATACGCAGCACTATAAAAGGGTGCTACAAATGAGGGAGATTGTGGGCTGGAGGATGACTTTAGCCAGCTAGCTCCCGATTTCATCTACTATTGAAAGCATTTTGCTTTTACACCAGCTTTACTTTAAGATAAATAGGTGTGTAAAAGATAAATAGGTGTTTAACATTTCACAGCCTAGCATACATAAAATAGTTGCATAGTGAGATTTTAAGCCAGAGTGAAGGTCAGATGCAATTCCCCTAAAACATCTCGAAACTCTTGTTTTTAGTAATATGACAGCAGCAAGTTTTCTGGTGCGCCACTGACTTAAGCAGTCACCTTATGCCCCTGGATGAAGATGTCAATAAAGCAGAAAGACCATAAAATGTCATGCATAATAAGGCAATTGTAGTGTCATCCTGAAAGCGAAACATCTCTGCAACTCCTTTTCCTCTACAGAATAAGGCAATACTATTCATTCGCAGTCCTCGAGGCCGTCATACGTACAGTATTCATTAGGAATATTCTGTAGACCTGATCTGTCAGTGCCTCTTGAAGGCTGGGAGTGAAGATTACTGCCCCAATCGGTTGTTTCTGGGTTAGCTGAGGACTCTGTTGGTAAATGCTAGAATTACAAGTGAAGAAAGTGGGCTAATTACAGCGCGTCCCCACGCCTTTGGTAACTGTGAGCAAGAATAAGACTAAAAACCCGTAGGAGGTTTATGGTAGCATACAAGAGGGCGAAGGAAACAATCATATTAACACATTTGTATCTATTTCATGCTTTGCTGCTAAATAGCCCTTGAAGTTTTACAAGAAACTTGTTGAATATAAAATCACAATTTAAAATAACAAAAATTAAAAAAACAAAAAACAAAGCCTCCATTTAGAAATCAAAACTGCAGCCCATCACCCAATCTGTGAACGTCACCAGGACCCGTGAGGTCTGGAAAGCTGATGGACTGTATCTGTTTTGTTTCTTATTTTCCTGAGAGTGGGGATTCAGTGGGTTCTTCTTGTTCCTTTGGGCTTCCGGCTCATTTGGATCAGGTGCTGGGACCTAGTGCCTTGAGCTTTCATTTGTAACTAGCCAGGGATTTTTCCTCTTCTTGTACTAATACTACTGTTCTATTACTTCCCAGCTCACTGCATTTATTGCAGTGACAATCCTTCCCTGGAGAGTCATATACGCCAGGGCTCCTCCCAAAACCTTACAGGCACGGTCCTTAAATCTAACCACTAGGGGTCACTGTTGTACAATGACTGGGGTTCTCTGAATGCTGCCTCAATGGCATCCCCAACCCAAAGAACAAAGTCATTAAAAAGATATCACAGTCTACTATGTCACCAAATCCTTGAGATGGACTTGTGAAAACCTTGTTCATATTTTATCCATTTCAATTGAAAAAAAGCTCTGCAATGAGGGGGCATCAGATGAAGGTGAAAGGGGATAGACTCAGGAGTGATATGCGGAAATATTTCTTTATGGAAAGAGTGGTTGATGCGAGGAACATTCTTCCAGTGGAGGTAGTAGAGACTAGGACAGTATCTTAATTCAAGAAAGCATGGGACAAGACAGAAGATCTCTAAAGGAAAAAAGGGACTATAGAAGTTGGTATGGAAGGGTAGACTGGATAAGCCATATGGTCTTTTTCTGTTGTCATGTTTCTATGAGCTGTCTTGATAAGACTGTAAGCTCTGATGAGAAAGGACCGTTCCTTACTTGTACATGTACCATGCTGCGTAGGCCTTGTAGCGCTGTACAAATGATAAGTACTAGTAGTAGTAGTAGGCCAAAAATCTGCACATGGCTTCCCCATATTGCATAGGAAATACACGTGTATTTTACAACATTTCTCCATCAGCTTTTGCACTATCTCAGAAGGACATACTAATTTTTTAAAAAGTGCTTGTTTTGGCCAGGGTTTGCATGAGGGATTAAGGGAGTAATTCTCCCATGTTTATTTTCCCCTCTAAAATTTGAAAAAAACATAGAAGCTTCACTAGTTAATTAGTGGAGTTTATAAGTCTAGATTTGTAAAATGGCTCCACTATGGAGGTCATTCTGGGATGCGAATAGCAGGGCAGTGCGTCCTGGTGGGACGTGCAGCCCCACTATTTGCATGGAGTGTATGCAACCAGCCAGGCTCCCCGCACATGCAGGGCCTCCGTGCAGGGAGCACTGGATGGGGGCAGGCTAGAGGTGGATGGAGGGTGGAGCGGGGGTAGGCCCACAAACCCGGACGTACAGGGCCGATGCAGGTTATGTCCCTGTATGTCAAAATGTGACAGGATAGAAATGGGACTTACTCCATCTCAGAGGTGGAATAAGTCCCCTCAACAGGGGGGATCCGGCCAGGCAGCCCCACAGAGGTGGAGGATCAGCTGCAGGGAGGCCCACTCCACCCGATCACGGCCCTGGCAAGCCCCGCCAGGGGTGGGATGGTGGGGAAAGGAGGTCTGTTCCTGCGGTGGGCTGTTGCTGCAGTGGGCATTCGGGGCTCCTGCTGGGCGCCCTGGTACTATGGCGATGGGACTCCACAGCACCAGCACTCCAGCAGGAGCATAGGGAGGGCTGGATGGGGGTGCCGGGTGGATGTCCTGTGCTTCAGAATCGGGGCACCATTGGGCTGTCTAAGTGCCTGATTTTGCACCCCTGGGAATATCTAGGTCCCGCAGGTACAGAATTGGATGCACATTCAGCACATCCAGTTTTTGGACAGGCTGATGGCCCAGATGTGGCCCACTTGGAATGGGGTTCTACATGTATAACTATTGATACTTCCATTTGGAAGCTGCAAAATCATAATTTCCATGTGGAGGTACCAACACTTACTTCTATGTGGAAGATGCGCATGAAGATTTGAAAAATGGCTCCTTCCGCTGTATATGCTGGCAAATATGCATGCACTCCTGCACGTCCTTATATATATTTTACAAAAGGCTTCACATTTGGCAGAACCTTTTGTAAAATACCAGGGAAATAGAGCAAGTCCCAGTCTGGATGTCTTAATTCCTTATCAAAAATGGGGCTTAAAATCAACTCCAACATACAAGGGCCTAAATTTAAAGGAAATAGAGATCTAAGAGACAAGAAACCAAGGGAGAAAAAAAATAACTAAACAAAAAAATAGAAAGTAGGCAGGATTACAGAGAGCATTTACCGTAACGTCAATGTACAGCATCATCTTCCAGGGCCATACCAAAGGCTGTGTGAGCGGTACAGCCACTCAGAGCACAGGTACAGAAGGGGCACCAATAACATCACTGGGCTTCCAGGAAGCTCAAAAAGAGTGAGTTACTGCATGCTAGTGGGGCAGAGAGGGGCACCAGATCTGTTAGTTGCACAGGGCACATTTCTAATTTGGTACGGTCCTGTCATCTTCCCCAACTACTTTTAAGCTATGTGAATAACCATAGTGCCCAGATGTGTTACATTCAAGAAACATTTTAAATTGTTCAGGGTCAAAAAATGCATAGAAATTGTTCTGAAAAGTAAAACCACATTTACCTGAAAATCTCAAAAGAAAATTAAAGTTCAAGACTCCACCTTTTACTCTCAGTAGCATAAATTCTTTATGTATTAAAATCCAACTCTGGTCATGATCTTTCTAGAGCAAAGGTAGCTATTACAGTGGAACGAATATCCTCACACGCTGCTAAATTATCGGATTTATGAAACTTTGTCATATATAGACTATCCACTGACAATGGTTGCCCACCTTCTCCAGACATTTCAGTCTTTTCTTGCTGATGTTTAAATCGTATGCATGCGTAATAAGTGGCATATTGTCTGTGGATATTTTCAAAATCTGCATAAAATGCATCCTTAGCATATACTCAGGTTTAAACACATGGGGCATAGGAAAGTTAAGGAAATAAAGACTAAGGGGTCTAGTTACTAAGGTGTGCTAGTACTATTTCTTATTGAAGGCATACATGTCCCTCAGGCATGCATATAGGGCAGGGTTCGTGCAGACAAGGGCCTTTCTCAAATGTGGGGAAATGTTGAATTTTTCACGTCATTTTTACTTGTGTGTTCTGGCACTGTCTGGAGATACAGCACTTTTGGGGACAGACAGATGAGGCTTGGACGAAGGTCTTGGAAATTAAGAACCTAAGAACATAAGAAATACCATACTAGGTCAGACCAAGGTTCATCAAGCCCAGTTTCCTGTTTCCAACAGTGGCCACTCCAGGTCACAAGTATCTGTCAAATTCCCAAAAAGGTACACAGATTCCACAATGCTTATCCCGGGGTAAGCAGTGGATTTCTCTGGTCCTCTTTAATAATAGTTTATGGTCTTTTCCTCCTAGAACTTGTCCAAACATTTTAAAAACCCAGCTACACTGACAGTTTTTACTACATCCTCCAGTAACAAATTCCAGAGTTTGATTACTCGTTGAATGAAAAAATATTTTTTCTTATTAGTCCTAAATGGGATTCATTGTAATTTCATTAAGTGTTCCCTGGTCTTTCTACTTTTTGAAGGAGTAAACAACCAACCTACAGTATATTTACCCATTCCACTCCATTCATTAATTTATAGACCTCTACTGTATCTCCCTTCAGCCATCTCTTTTCCAAGTTGAAGAGCCCTAACCTTTTAAGCCTCTCCTCATAGGGGTATCCTTCCATCCCCTTTACCATTTTGGGGCTCTTCTCTGTACTTTATCTAATTCTGCTATATTCTTTTTAAGATATGGTGACCAGAATTGCACATCATGGAATGATACAGAGGCATTATAATATCCTTGCTTTGTTCTCCATTCCTGTCCTTATAATTCCTAGCATTCTATTTGCTTTCTTGTCCGCATTGGGCAAAGGGTTTCAATGTATTATCCAAGATGACGCCTAAATATTTTTCACAAGTGTTAGTTCCTAATGTGGAACCTTGTGTCGTGTAAACGTAGTTTGGGTTGTTCTTCTCTAAGGGCATAACTTTGCACTTGTCACATTAAATTTCATCTGCCATTTGGACATCCAGTCATCCAATTTATCAAGGCCCTCTTGCAATTCTTCACAATCCTCTTATGTTTTAATAAATTAGAATAATTTTGTGTTATCTGCAAATTTGATCACCTCACTCATTTCCATTTCCAGGACAGATCCCAGGAGTACTCCACTATTCACCTTTCTCTATTGAAAAAATTGGCCATTTAGCCCTACTTTCTGATCCGGGAAACTACAGACCAGTGAGCCTGACGTCAGTACCGGGAAAAATGGTAGAAACCATCATAAAGAATAAAATTACTCAGCATGTAGATAGTCACAACCTAATGGGAGACAGCCAACATGGCTTTAGACAAGGAGATCTTGTCTTACTAATCTGTTATGTTTTTTTGAAGGAGTGAATAAACAGGTGGACAAAGCTGAGTCGGTTGATATTGTGTATCTGGACTTTCAGAAAGCCTTTGACAAGGTCCCTCATCAGAGACTTTTGGCAAAACTAAAGAGTCATGGGATAGGAGGCAGTGTATATTGTGGATCAGGAACTGGTTAAAAGATAGAAAGCAGAGGGTAGGGCTAAATGGACAATTTTCCCAATGGAGAAAGGTGAATAGTGGTGTACCCCAGGGATCTGTGCTGGGTCCGCTGCTTTTTGACATATTCATAAATGACCTGGAAAGTGGAATAACGAGTGAGGTTATCAAATTTGCAGATGACACAAAACTATTTAAAGTTGTTAAAACCCAAGAGGATTGTGAAAAATTGCAAGAGGATCTTGATAAATTGGAAGACTGGGCATCAAAATGGCAGATGAAATTTAATGTGGACAAGTGCAAGGTTATGCACCTAGGGAAGAACAACCCAAACTATGGTTACACGATGCAAGGTTCCACATTAGGAACCACCACCCAGGAAAAAGATTTAGGCATCATTGTGGATACCATGTTAAAACCCTCGGCCCAGTGTGCAGCGGCGGCCAAGAGAGCAAATAGAATGCTAGGTATGATAAGGAAAGGAATGGAAAATAAAACAAAAGATATTATAATGCCTCTATATCGTTCCATGGTGAGACCGCACCTTGAATATTGTGTGCAATTCTGGTCGCCGTATCTTAAAAAGGATATAGCGATTTTAGAAAAGGTACAGAGAAGAGCCACCAAAATGGTAAAGGGGATGGAAGGATACTCCTATGAAGAAAGGCTAAAAAGGTTAGGGCTATTTAACCTGGAAAAGAGACGGCTGAGGGGAGATATGATAGAAGTCTATATATTAATGAACGGAGTGGAACGGGTAAACGTAGATCGATTGTTTACCTTATCAGAATATAGAAAGACTAGGGGACATGCAATGAATCTACAGGGTAAACTATTTAAGACTAATAAAAGAAAATATCTTTTCACTCAACGTGTAATCAAACTCTGGAATTTGTTACCGGAGGATGTAGTAAAGGCTGTTAGTGTAGCTGGGTTTAAAAAAGGTTTGGACAAGTTCCTGGAGGAAAGGTCCATAAACCATTATTAAGAAGTGACCGAAGATATCAATGCTTGACCCAGTACAAGCATTGTGGAACTTGTGTCTCTTGGGAAAAACTCCTAGGTAAATATGACCTAGATTGGCCACTGTTGGAAACAGAATACTGGGCTTGATGGACCTTGGTCTGACCCAGTATGGCATATCTTATGTTCTTATGTTCTTTCTATCTTTTAACCAGTTCCTGATCCACAATAGTATATTGCCTCCTATCCCATGACATTTTAATTTCACTAAGGGGTATGTTTACTAAACCGTCTTAACGTAGCAGCGGTGACGTTATCGCGCGATACGTAATGTTATCACGCGATACGTAATGTTATCGCATGATACGTAATGTCATCGCGCAATAACATCACGTATCACGTGATAACGTCGGCAGCAGCGTTAAGGCACACTAACGCTATGAAATCCAGCTCTGAAGCGTGGAGTAAGGCTTCCCAGAAGGCTGAGATAGGGGTCAATGGGCTGAGAGTGGGCGGGGAGAGGCTCCAGGCACACTAACGCTGTGAAATCTGGGTCTGAACACTAATGCCAGTGAAACCCTCGCGTTAGAGGCACATTTGTAGGAGAGAAGAAACATTTCAGTCAGCAATGTACAGCAAAGGCAGGGAAACCCAGAAAAGTGATAGTAGTGATCCATGTGCAGGAACCAAAAAGGCAAATAAACATATAAAATGACCAGAACCACATTTGAAATCCCAATAACCAAGCTGGCCAATAGTGATATTAATGATAAACATAAAGCAACACTACTGACAAAGCGTAAAAAGGAAGATATCATGTTTGGAAGCGTCTATCCTCTGTCCCCCTACAACTGACATCAAAATCCTTAACTTTACCATACCTATAAAGGAAAATATTAAATACTTAGGGGTCACTATAGACAAGGCTCTTAATTTCACAAGCCATATCAAGAAAACAACCAAAACAATATACTACAAGCTACGCTCAATTCAACAACTGAGACCGCTATTAGAATTCAATGACTTTAGAACCATCACACAGGCTCTGATAACACCCCATTTTGATTACTGCAATGGGATATTAACAGGTGTATCTAAAAAGAGCTTAAAAATACTACAGATGGCTCAAAATGTTACAGCTAGAATAATCTTCAAAGCCAAACTGACTGATCACATCACCCCGATACTTTATTCATTACATTGGCTACCTATACAAAGTAGAATTCAATATAAAATAATATTGACCACTTTCAAACTGATAAAACCAGATTGCCCCATCATACCTCTCTACACTAATTCATAGACCTACAGAAAATAGAGTAAGACGTAGAAAGAACCTGCATACTTTTGCAGTCCCCGACTCAATAAGAAAAACTAAACACATAACAAGTACAGGTGCCTTCTCATATGTAGCACCTTCTCTAAGGAATAATCTCCCGGATCAACTAAGGGAAATAAAAGCCCTGAAACAATTCAGAAAAGATCTAAAAACCTACTTGTTCACGCAATATTATTCCAACACAGATAAAGAACTGGATAAGACCTCTCATCCTCCTTAGATCTATGAACGTTCCCTCTAATTATTGCAATGCTACCCTAGATCTCCATAATATGCTCGCCCTAATACTCGCAAAACTACTTCCAATAGAAACCCATTGATAAAACCTCAATATATATATGTAAATAGTTTCAAATATTGATCAAATCTATCTATATAGTACTGATTTCTGTTCTTTGTACTTGATATTAACTACCTGTATATAGTTTTTGAACACTGTTCAATATACCTGTATATAGTTTAAATACTGTTCGATGTAACTGCTTACCATAGCAATGTTTTATGTATTTGTTGTTTAATGTAAACCGCCACTGATCTTGGGAAGTGGCGGTATATAAGAGATTTGCAAATAAATAAATAAAAAATAAAGTGAATGATCCCACATTGAAATAGCGGTGATCAGGGTTTTTCTCATTTATATTGGGCAGGTTTGTTAGGGCGTGCACATGTGCAGCAACAGCAGAGTGGGCATGTAGGAAAGGGCAACTGTACTGATGCTGTAAATGGGATACAGGGGCTGCAGGCGGCACATGCTGTGGTCCAGCTGGGGCACAGTGCAGACTAGGCAGATGCCTAGGTGGCACATAGGAATGCCGAAACTGTAAAGCAGCAAGACAGCAACTGATGAGGGACCAACATGGGCACAAATGTGTGTCCCACAGTGTCACAGGGGATATTACCTAGCAGGTACCCCCAAGGGCACATAACATTGGCAGGCAGTGCCGGGGGGAAGCGCGCATGTCCATTTAGGCACCCCTACCCGAGAACCCACACCATAGGCAGCTGCCTACTGGCACACTGGATGGCCTGGGACTGCGCACCACCAGCACCACCGGCATAAGGGCATGTCAGCATGGTGGCGGAGGGGTGCTGGTGGCGGAGGGGGCAGTGGCATCTGCCCACATCAGACCACGGCCAAGCCCCATTTAGGTGGGTGCCATGCACTGCAACAGACAAGGTCTGTCTGACGAACAGTCATGGTATCCTCAGGGAATGATCTGCCCCTGTGGCAACAGTTGGGTGCAGTACACACAGCCAGTGTGTTCAGGGGCAGAAGGTCACAAGTTCAAGTCGCAGCTGTGGTTCCTGCCAGCCTTGTCCCCATATTTTACCCAGTACTAAACCATGGTAATAAAGATGGAACCTTTATTGCAGATAAATTAAACATGCCTGAAACACCTATATTTTACCTTACAGAGCACAGACACCATAAACATGTGCAATCCCTAGAGCAGAGTTTCCCAACTACAGTCCTGGAGGGCCAAACACCATTCAGGTTTTATGCTGTCCCTAATAAATATGCCTGTGCTGCATTTGTATGCATCGCTCCCATTGTATGCAAATGTATTTCATGCATATTCATTAGGGACGGCATTAAAACCTGAACAGTGTTTGGCCCACCAGGACCAGAGTTAGGAACCTCTGCCCTAGAGCAGCGGCCAACAGGGGCACAAACACCCACACCCACAGGCTCCACTATCCAAAGCCTCATGGAGAGTCAGGCTGTTGGGCCCTGCGCGGAGCAGCATCTCCCAATATTGGCACCTGCATACCTTAGCAATGCCATCCTAAACTTGGGAACACGTTCCACATATATCAAAAGGTTGCTATAATTAATGTCAGCTAACAAATCCTAAGTTAAACATGATTTGTTGATAGAGGTTCATCATAGCAACCTTTCTGATATCTGTGGAGTGTGTTTCAGTTATTGCTTCTGACAGTGTTTACCACCCTGGGGAGTGACCCCAACAGTATTGCGTACCATAGCAATGCCCGCACTGTGCCCAGGACTGGTGTGGTGGCCAGGGCTGCCACAATCCTCCATATTTGCACAATGTTGGCATAGGTGTGGGAGTATGTGTATGTCTATCCAGTATGTTGTGGCTGCTACACCTTACTGAGCCCACACTGCTTGCACTGTTTCCAGTTTTAGCCTGCCAATGTGCATAATGAGGAGCAAGGTACTGTGGGTATGGCCCGGACAGGGTGGCCTGGGCAGGATGCATCTGCACGGGGTATAGGGCAAAGGCTGGGATATTGTAGTGCCCGACCACCACCTGCACGGACAGAGTGGCCACAGCATGTCATGCTGGGAGGTCACTCTCACCCTGACTGAGCAGTGACCACGGCATGGCTAGGTTCCCCCATAGTGCTATGCAGCATTTCTCTCAAGTGATATTTATGGGGCCCAGTCACTGACATACCTGCTTGGTGTGTGTGCTCACATCCCATTTTTGGGTGCACACAGTTTCTCCAGGAACATGCACTATGTACTAGCTAGCAAACTGTCTGCAGTTAGCATATGTATGGCTGGAACACCTTGCAGGGTACAGTGGGTGGAGACTGACTGTGCCCTCTGCTGGTGAATATTGGATAGTGGTGGGGGGCAGCTGAGCTTCTCCAGCATTCTGCCTGTCTGCCATTGCCTTATGTGATGCGTACAGATCTGCATTGACTGCCCTGTAGGGTGCCTGTTCCCCAGCAGGACTGGGGGTTGATGGTCCTCTCTACTGCCACCATTGCAGTGATGTACAATGTGGATCTGTTGGTGGGAGATCCTGTCCTCCCACCCTGAGCTACAGAGGGCAGGTTGGATGGTGCTACATAATCCGCTATTGGGTCCAAAACCCCCCTTCACCTATAACATGTGACCATGGTACCCACACAGGATATGCACTATTCTGGGTGCATCATAGTCCACAAGGGCTAGACATGACTGGGAAATACAGATGGACACAGGTGTATCCTAGGTGTGTCTGCAAGGACTACCTATCGCACACTGGCACTGATAGGGACCTGCAGCATAGTCTATCTCAGCCAAGCCAGGTGCTGCGGACCTGGTGCTGGGTGCCCCACCTCACCCTCAGGGTGAGCACAGGACCCGCACAATGTCACAGTCTGTAGCTACTCTGTGCCAGTAACACACATGGTCAGTTCCCCCTACCAGGCCTAGGTGCTGTGGGGGTGCATACCCCATTATGTGATCATCTGTAGACTGCTGAGCTGCATGTGCAGTGCATCATGGGTACGGGTGGGTTTACCCTATCCTGGTAACCACAGCAGATAGTTTGTGTGGTGACCTGCAGTCTTTCTATAGCCACCCAGCAGTGTGGTAGCAGCTATAAAGATGTAGCCTACTGGTTACTTCAGTGACTGTGGAGGCAGAAGTCATGGGTTTGATCCCACAGTGGTGTTATTTAGGAATGCTGTCTGAGGCTTTTCCTTTTCGTTTCAATCAGTGCTGCCAGCAGAAACACCCTCACTTTGCTGTAGCCTAAGGTGCCTCATAGGCGCCCTATAGGGCACATTATAGGGTGCCTTGGCAAACAGGGCACTTTATAATGTGACCTATGGGGCACCTTATGAGGCACCGTGGGGTTACGGCACTGTGAGGGTGTTTTTGCTGGCAGCACTGATTTAAATTAAAAGAAAATGCCTCAGACAGCCTTTTTAGATTATACCACTGTGGGATCAAACCCATGACCTCTGCCTCCACAGGCATTGCAGTAACCAGTGGGCTACATTGTTATAGCTTCTAACACTGCACTGGCATGTACTTAGGGTTAACGCGTGTTAACATGCCACGGCGCCCACTATCGCGCGATACAGATTCTTGCTACCTTAGGAATGGAACGCCCACTCCTTATATGGCATTCCTCACATTATCGCTGCAACTAGCACCGGTAACATTAAGATGGTTTAGTAAACATACCTCTAAGAGTCTCTCATGAGGAACCTTATTAAAGGATTTCTGAAAATCCAGTTACACTATATTGACTGGCTCATCTTTGTCTATCTGCAGGGCCGGCCTGTCCATTGAGCGAGAATGTTTTTTGCACAGGGCCCCGCGTTTCAGGGGGCCCCGCGCAAAAAACATTCTGATCCTAAAGTAAAATGTAAAAAAAAAAAAAAAGCTGTGTTCTCCCGCTGCCGGGGCCACCGCGGCAGGATCGAGTGTGCCGCGGGGCCCCCCCCTGCCCAGCAGAGCTTGCCCTCCCCTGTATCCGCTCTCTCGTTGTAGCTTCAGTCACACGCGCCGGCTTTCAGAGCGCGAGGGGAGAGTTTCTACCTTTGCGCTCTGAAAGCCGGCGCGTGTGACTGAAGCTACAACGAGAGAGCGGATACAGGGGAGGGCAGGCTCTGCTGGGCAGGGGGGGCCCCGCGGCACACTCGATTCTGCTGCGGCGGCCCCGGCAGCGGGAGAAGACAGCTTTTAAAAAAAAAATTTCCCTAGGCTGGGCTGGGCTGGGCTGGGGGGGATTAGGAGTGGTGATGGGCTATGGGGGGGCTGGGGGGGGGGTTAGGAGTGGTGATGGGCTATGGGGGGGGCTGGGGGGGGGTTAGGAGTGGTGATGGGCTATGGGGGAGCTAAGTCTGTATATGGGCTGATGGGATTAGGGCTGGAAGTGGATTGATGGGCGGTTAGGACTGGTAATGGGCTATGGGGGGGCTTAAACTAAAACTTGGGTGATGGGGGATTAGGACTGGAAATGGGCTGGTTGGATTAGGACTGGGAGTGGGCTGATGGGGAGGTTAGGACTGGTAATGGGGTATGGGGGGCTTAAACTGAAAATTGGGTGATGGGGATTAGGACTGGAAATGGGCTGATGGGGGGTTAACACTGGAGGTGGGCTGATTGGGTTAGGACTGGTAATGGGCTGTGGGCTGATGGGGGGTTAGGACTGGTAATGGGCTATGGGGGGGGGGTAGGACTGATAATGGGCTATGGGGGGGCTAGGACAGGAAATGGGCTGATGGGGAGAGGTTAGGACTTGAGGTGGGCTGATGGGGTTAGGACTGGTAATGGGCTGTGGGCTGTTGGGGGGGTTAGAACTGGTAATGGGCTATAGGGGGGGGTTAAGACTGGTAATGGGCTGTTGGCCGATGGGGGCTGTCTGGTAATGGGCTATGGGGGGGGGGTTAGGACTGATAATGGGCTGTGGGGGGGCTAGGACAGGAAATGGGCTGATGGGGAGGGGTTAGGACTTGAGGTGGGCTGATGGGGTTAGGACTGGTAATGGGCTGTGGGATGATGGGGGGTTTAGGACTGGCAATGGGCTATGGGGGGCTGACTGGAAATGGGTTGATGGGGTTAGGACTGGAAGTGGGCTGATGGCGGGTTAGGACTGGAAGTGGGTTGATGGGGGGGGGCTAGGACTGGTATTGGGTTGGGGGGTTGCTAGGACTGGAAATGGGCTGATGGGGGGCTAGGACTGGAAATGGGCTGATGCAGGGACTAGAAGGGAATGGATGCTGGGTGAGGCTGGAACTAGAAGGGAGCTGATGTTGTGGGAGGATTAGAATGGGATGGGGCTGGGAGAGTAAAATGGAGAGGGGAAAAATATTTTGTGTGGGAGGGAAGACAAATCTACAATTGGCCGGGTATTGGGAGAGTAAGTGGGGATTGAGGATGGAGGGGTAAAATTTGAGTGGATGAAATAGGAATGAGGAAAGAGCAAAAGGAGAAAGATTAGTATGTTAAAGCAGATGTAGAGAGAGAGAATGGAAAAAAAACTAGAAGAGAGAAGAAAGGACAAATGGACAGCAGATGATGGAGAGTTAGCAGAAAACATGAAGAAACCAGAAGAAAGTGGCTGGAGCAATTGCAACTGAAAAAAAAATGCACAAAAGGTAGAAAGATATCTCTTTATTTTGAATTTATTAACTGGAATATGAAAGCTCTGGGAAATGTGCATCATTAACGTCTGCGCTTTGTTTGGTACAAGAGGAAATTAATTTATAGTTTTATTTCTACAGTGTTGTTGTACATTCCAAGTTTGGCTTTTGGGGTTCCCAGTTTAATTATTGCCTTCCTGTTTCTAAATTGTGATTCCTTGTTTGGTGATGGTCTATGTTCTGCATGTGTAACTGAGCTGAGGTATTCTGTTTATGTAATTCCTATTTGACATTGCCACTTGCTCTCTTTCCCCAGTATTCTCTGAAATGTATTGGTTTAATATTTGCAGTGTTGCCTTTTGATAGGTAGGGTATGGTGCTTTGTGAGTCCTGGTAGTGCTGTTAGGATACGGCGGGTTTGCTATGGGTTCTAAATGGGCAGTGTTTTGTTGTAGTCGTTCCTAATGTGCCTGGCGGTTGGCACTGGATTATAGTAATGTAGAAATCTTTTAGTCTGTCTTTATCCATACACTCATTAAGAGACATGTTTACTAAAAGTTAGTGTATGTTAGCATTATGCAAATATTTATGCAAATAAGGCCACTTATGCAAATGAGGCCCCGCACCAAGTCTCCGCACATGGCCCCGCACCCCCCTTGGGCCGCCGCCCCTGTCTATCTGTTTATTCACACCTTCAAAAAAATATAAGAGATTCGAAACACAGGACTTTCCTTGACTAAATCCATGTTGGCTTTCTCCCATTAAACCATGACTACCTACTGTTCAGAATTTTTTTCTTTATAATGGTTTCTACCATTTTGCTAGGTACTGATGTTAGGCTCACCAGTCTGTAGTTTCCTGGATCACTGTTGGAACCTCTTTTTAAAAATTGGCATTACACTGGCCATTCTCCAATCTTCAGGTACTACAGATGATTTTAATGATAGTTCACAGATTACTAATAGTAGGTCTGCAAACTCATATTTCAGTTCTTTCAGCACCCTCGAATGTATACCATCTGGTCCAGGTCATTTGCTACTCTTCAGTTTATGAAACAGTTGTAAGACATCTTCCTGATTTATTGATACTTCTTTCAATTTTTCTGATACATCATCTCTAAATATCATTTCAGGCATGGGAAACCTCCCTACATCTTCAATAAAGACCGAAGCAAAGAATTCATTCACTCTCTCCACTATGGCCTTGTCCTCTTTTACCCCTCTCATCTAATAATCCAACTGACTCTCTCACAGAATTTTTGCTGTGAATGTACTTGAAAAAGCTTTTACTACACATTTTTGTTTCTACGGCAAGCTTTTTTTTTCAAATTCTCTCTTTGCCTGCCTTACCAATGTCTTGTATCTAACTTGCCAGTGCTTATGTTGTTTCCTGTTTTCATCATTTGGCTTTTTGGCTACAACAGCCTCTCTGACCTCACCTTTAAACCATGCTGGCAGTTTTCTGGCCTTCCTTCCACTTTTCTTATAGCGTGGAATACATCTGGTGTGAGCTTCCAAGTTAGTATTTTTAAACAATGCCCATGCTTGATGTAAATCTTTAACCTTGCAGCTGTTCCTTTTAGCTTTTTCTTAACTATTTTTATCATTTTATCAGTCTTCCTTTTGAAAGTTAAAAGGTAGTACTGTGGATTTCCTTGCCATTCCCCCTTCATTATTAAATCAAATGCTATCATGCTATGATCACTATTGCCAAGTGACTCCAAAACCCTTATCTCTTATACCAAATCCTGTGTTCCATTAAGGACTAGGTCCAAAATAGCTTCCCCTCTTGTCAGTTCATGAACCAGCTGCTCCAAGAAGCTGCTGTGACATTGACCCAGTCGATACCAGGGTAATTGAAATCACCCATTATTACTATGTTTTAACTTTTGTTAGCTTCCCTGATTTCTTTTAGTATTTCATCATCTATCTGTTCATTCTGGCTAGGTGGTCGGTAGTACATGCCCACTGCCATCACTTTCCTCATTTTACATGGAATTTCTGTATGTAGAGATTCTACAGTTTATTTTGTTTCCTGCAATACTTTAATCCTGTGTGACTCTATGCCCTCTCTTACATAGAATGCAAACCCCTCCACCAATTTGATCTATTCTCATTTCGATATAGTTTGTACCCAGGTGGATGCTTGGAATGCACTCCCGATGGAAGTGATGGGGGCAAACACAGTGACGGGGTTCAAAAGGGCATGGGACAGACACAGTGGATCCCTTTACAGCAACAAGAAAATATCAAAATAAACTGAACCATCAAATTCCTCAACAAATAGGGGTGTCCTACATGGAGTGGTGGGTTCGCCCCTGTACAAAGACATGGGGAGGGGTGACCTGCACAGAGCGGCAGGTGTACCTTCTCTTGACATTGTGCTGGGCAAAACTAGATGGACCATACTAGTCTTTATCTGCCGTCATTTACTATGTTACTATAATATCCCATTGGTTGTCCCTTCTTATGGTGGACGTTTTGCAGCTTTTTGCAGATATTTTTGCCCTTCATGACTTGCAGAAGGGTTCATAGATTTTTAATGAAGTTGTTTATGGCTAGGAAATACACTTTGATCAAATGGAGATCCCCAAATCCACCAGACCTGGTCCAGTGGTGAGAGCTACTTTTGGATCCTTTATTGTTGGAACGTGAAATAGCAGGCAACACTTCTCCTTCATGATGGTATATTTTTCAATCGATTTGGGAGCCTTATTAGGATGCCTCCCCCCTCCCCCATGCACTCTACACTCCATCAGCCACTATCACTACCAAATTCACTTCTCTGTCAGAATAGCTGGAACAAATACAGTTCAAAAAGCCATTTTATTAGTCCAGCAAAGTTCCAAAACAAAGTAGCTTTTCTGTGCATCAGCTTCAAACACGGGCTTACTTCTCTCCTCCAAACCCTTGGCTACATTTGTGCAGCAGTACTAGCCCTGTGCTTTACCTCAGCAACCTTTGTCTCTCTCTCTCTCTCAGCAGCAGATTAATTAGCCTTTCACAGCACTCTGCTTCAGACAATGTCAGCTGCAAATGCAGCTACAGTACATTGTGAAGTTCTGTTCAGTTTCAAACAGTCCTCTTTCACTTATTCCTGTTTAGCACAGCACCACATTCTTATCATACACAGTCCCTTATATTCCTCACACTCTCATAACTGCCCTGAGAGTGGGGTGGACAACCCTCTTTTTGGCAGACAAGTTGTGTTTTCAGTTAGCATTCTGCCTCCCTCCAAATGCTGTCTCTCTTTCTCCTGTATTTAGCAGTTGAAGTATGCTTGTAACTCCTTCCTCTGCTGGAGCTTAATGCCATTGGTTCAAGCTCATCCCAAGGTTCAGTTCCTATGCTTTCCATAGTCAGTGTGCTGTATAATCCTGAGCCTCCTGGCTCCATGGCAGTTCAACATTCTGCCCCTCAGCAGCTGGTTCCTGCTTAGCTCTCTGCATCAACTCCTCCCTCTCTGTATCCAGGAAGGGAGGATATGTAGGAAGACCTAGCCTCTGGCCCTGCCTCAGCCCTTCTACTCTCCTTCCCAGCTCCACCACCTCCTAGGTTCTTCTTTCCTCTGAGCCATCTGGGGAGCTTTCTCAGCGGCAGGGGCCTTCCTCTCACTATCCCAAGGGATTTTGGGAGTTGTAGTGTGCTTTATGTTACTGACTCTTCTACATACCCCACAGAGTATATAGCTTGGTGCTTAACAAATAGATAGTATTTTTTATGCTTTCTCTGTCATATGTAGTCAACGAGATTCTATTGTCTCTTTCTTTTAAGTTGATATATATGATGAGATTGGCTGAACCTCTGTTGTGTTGTTTACGTTTGGAGAGGTTTATTTCTATTGTCCTCTTGTAGTTTTATGCCAGGGGATATGTAAGGTGGGAGGAGAGTTTTTTGTAGATGGGGAGATGGGAGGTTACTTGATGCTTAATGTAAAATGTGAATCTGTTTTTTTTCTCTTGTAGGGGTGTCCGCACAGAGAAACAACTGCATAGCCCCTGGTTGTTATGTGTCTTTGTTGTCAATAAAGAGATTGATATCTAATATGGGACCTGCACTAAAATAATACATGTTAACAGTGGATTAGCACATGTTAGCATTCGTGCACCTTAGTAACTAGACTCCTAAATCTCCTATTCTGATTATCAAGATCCTCCAACTTCCTATGAATGGTCATCTGGTCTTTTATCAATACAGATGTACATGTCTGAAGATTTACAACTTGGCAAGATATATTCTCCACTCTAGCCTCTTGTGTGGCAAAAGGCAAATCCTGCTGTTGAACCTCATGCTTCAGCTCCAGAAGCTGATTAATATGGTAAGACATGGATTTCTCCAAAGAGACAATAGCTATCCATAAAGTTGACAAAGTTATAACAGGGGATTTACCCAGAACAGTGGAAGAACCATCTTCAGATGCTCAACCGGCCCACCAGACACATCTTGGGAATTTCCCTGTTGCTCCAGTCTTTCCTTACATCCATCAGTAGTCCTTGGTCTACTACTACTACTACTAGTACTGAACATTTGTATAGTGCTACAGATACATGTAAAAGATGGTCCCTCTCATCAGAGCTTACAGTCTAGTCAAGACAGACAACACAGTAGCTGTAGACATGGGATACAGCTAGGGGGAATGATAAGAAAACACAAAGGAGATCAGGTGAGTCAAGATCCAAAAGCGGCAGTGAAGAGATGAGTTTTCAGCCTGGATTTGAAAAGAGACAGAGAAGGTGCCTGATGTACAGACTCAGGTAGTTTGTTACAGGCATAAGGAGCAGTGAAAGGAGTGAAGTCTGGAGTTAGCAGTAGAAGAGAAGGACACAGATAGAAGCTATTTGCCAGAAGAGTGGAGTTCCTGAGGAGGGGTGTAGGGAGAGATAAGAGAGTAAAGGTAGCGAGAAGCTGCAGAGTGAATGCACTTACAAATCAGCAGGAAAAGTTTGAATTGGATGTGGGAACGGATAGGGAGCCAATGAAGTAACTTAAGAAGAGGGGTAATAAAAGCATGACGAGGCTGGTAAAAGATTAGCTGCGCAGCAGAGTGTTGAACAGATTAAAGAGGAGACAGATGATTCAGAGGGAGACCAGCAACGAGTAGGTTACAATAGTCTAGTCAGGAGGTGACTAATAAGTGGTTAAGTGTCTTAGTAGTGTATTCAGAAAGGAATGGGCAAATTTTATTGATGTTGTAGAGAAAGAAATGACAGGTTTTAGCTATCAGATGGATGTGTGTGTGGAGAAGGAGACAGAGGAGTTAAAGACTACCCCAAGTTTGCAAGCTGAGGAGACAGGGAGGAGTAGAGAGTTATCTATAGAGAATGAGAAAGGGGAGAGGAGGGTTTATGGGGGGAAAATAAGAAGCTCAGTTTTGGCCATGTTCAATTTCAAGTGGTGGTGAGACATCCAAGCAGCAATGTCAGAAAGGCAGGCAGAGATCCAGGCCTGGATTACTGGAGAGATTTCAGGTGTGGAGAGGTAGATCTGGGAGTCATCAGCATAAAGATGGTACTAAAAACCATGGAAAGAGATGAGCGCACCAAGGGACTGGGTATATAGAGAGAAAAGGAGTGGACCGAAGACAGATCCTTGGGGTACACCAACTGAGAGTGGGATAGCAGCAGAGGATCCACCAGAACAAACACTGAAAGAACGATGGGAGAGATAAGAAGAGAAGGGCTTCCATTATCTTCAAGGCCTGTCTTTGGGGGCAAGAGAACAATGCTTCTTCCATTCAGTCCTGTCAGCAATGCTACTCTGATATCCTAGATTGATTTGTTCAATATTCCTCTGGGATGCACTGGAGGGCTGTGCAGATGTGAGCTGGGAAACAATTTTGTGCTCATTTCAGCCGGGTCTGCATGATTACAATTCTGCTGAACGGTCTTTAACAGAGCATGGTATGTAACCAATATTTATGGATGAAAAATGTTCTAGTATAACATTTCCATGGGATTCAAAACAAATGTGTGTATCTATCGTTGTACATACCACCAGAGGGTCTCAGACTCTTTAGCGCAATAGTCAAACAGTATATAGATACCATCAATAGCGCTCTTAGCATCAATGACTGCTCTGGGGTTTATTTTCTTTTCAAATCCTCCACCAGTCTTATATAGCTAAAAAGATCCACACATAAATACAAATGCTTATCTTGTCGATGTTCCCCAACGCCACCTCAGGCGCCCTTTTCCACGTTTCACTCTAAACAGAGTTTCTTCAGGGGGTCTGTAAATACAAACAACAGTCTTTTAGACACTATTTCCCACGATATTCCTTCTTCCATACTTATTAAACCTAAGGATACACATACCAACTGCCAGCATTTAAACCTGATACTGCCCGCGTTTTAATGTCCAGCTTCTTCTTGTTAACTTCTGAAAAATGCCGCGCATGCGATGTAGACTCCCGTCCCGAATATTTAAACGTGCCTATGATGACATCCCATGATGTCCACCATTAATAAGCTCCTTCAAAAGCTTCTTGGAACTAAAATGCGCGCGCTGCATCATTATTCCAATGTGATAGAGATAAACGCAATTTTCAAGTGCATATTCCCCAATCAATGGTGCCATTTAAACCTGTCGATAGCAAGGTCTTCACTTCAAAAATCCAACGCTGTTCTCAACAATAATGTTTGTTCTAATGTCTTACCACACATAGCCTTCTTCACCTGCTCAATGGCAAAACAACGCAAATCATTGAAATCAAGTGTTGGAGAAGAACATGTTAATTTAATAACTAAATTTTCGCCACTTAGTTATAAAATCCAGAAGATCTTAAAGAAGAATGCCAATGTATTAAATACTGTAGTAGGACTGGAAGATAAACATATCCGATGTGTGTGGAAAAGGGATAGAAATTTAAAAGAATATTTAAGCCCGACAGTATTGCAATCAGTGCGAGATGAGGAAAATGAAGAAGTGACACCGGTTGGTCATTATAAATGTGGCCGGTGTGATATTTGTGACATCTCTGAGGAGCTAACTGAGTTTTTGTATCTCGGCAAGACATACTTTTTGAAAGGCAATACAACATGTGTTTCAACAATTATCATTTATGCCATTAGATGTCCTTGTAATCTCCTTTATATAGGGAAAACAACACGATCTTTGAAAGTGAGGATAATGGAGCATAAAAGTCGGATAAAGTGCAAAGTGCTGACAGCGCCTTTAGTGCAACACTGTTGTGATTGCTCTCATGATTTCAATGATTTGCGTTGTTTTGCCATTGAGCAGGTGAAGAAGGCTATGTGTGGTAAGACATTAGAACAAACATTATTGTTGAGAACAGCGTTGGATTTTTGAAGTGAAGACCTTGCTATCGACAGGTTTAAATGCCACCATTGATTGGGGAATATGCACTTGAAAATTGCGTTTATTTCTATCACATTGGAATAATGATGCAGCGCGCGCATTTTAGTTCCAAGAAGCTTTTGAGGGAGCTTATTAATGGTGGACGTCATGGGATGTCATCATAGGCACGTTTAAATATTCGGGACGGGAGTCTACATCACATGCGCGGCATTTTTCAGAAGTTAACAAGAAGAAGCTGGACATTAAAACGCGGGCAGCATCAGGTTTAAATGCTGGCAGTTGGTATGTGTATCCTTAGGTTTAATAAGTATGGAAGAAGGAATATCGTGGGAAATAGTGTCTAAAAGACTGTTGTTTGTATTTACAGACCCCCTGAAGAAACTCTGTTTAGAGTGAAACGTGGAAAAGGGCGCCTGAGGTGGCGTTGGGGAACATCGACAAGATAAGCATTTGTATTTATGTGTGGATCTTTTTAGCTATATAAGACTGGTGGAGGATTTGATAAGAAAATAAACCCCAGAGCAGTCATTGATGCTAAGAGCGCTATTGATGGTATCTTTATACTGTTTGACTATTGCGCTAAAGAGTCTGAGACCCTCTGGTGGTATGTGCAACGATAGATACACACATTGGGTCTGCATGATTGACAGTACTGAAGCTCAAGCCTCCAAACTCTGCAGGATGCTGCAGAAAATGATCAAGTGTCACCTAGGTAGAGGGAAGGGTCTCAGAAGGATCTGGAAGAAAGATCCTAGTCTTTCCCCTTTATTCTACCATATCAACAACAGTAAAAGAATGGGAAGAGCTTCTATCAGTCAGTGTCCCTAGCCTAACGTCATCTTGGTTTTCTCTACCCCTTCACTCAGTGGCTAAAATTAAGTGTTAAAATTAAGGGGGTGACGGATGTAGATATGCATTTAAACTAGGAAAAGAGGGTGACGGATGTGGAAGGTCAAGACCAGCACGCCACCCCCTGCAAAAGCAGAATAATATCAGAAACAGCCACACTTTTAAACCGCACATCACAAACAAGTGGGAAGATGTGGGCAGAACAAAATCAATGCAAAATACACACGAGCCAGGTAAATGCTGGAAAGCAATGAGCACAAATGCTCGAAGCTTAGCCAACAAAGTTCTGGACCTGGAAGCCCTAATGGTGGAAGTGGATTTGGACATTGTGGCCATTACAGAAACATGGTTCAATGAATCGCATGATTGGGATGTAGCCATAACTGGCAATAATCTATTCAGAAGAGACAGAGAAAATCGAAAAGGAGGAGGAGTGGCCTTGTATGTCAAAAGCAATATTAAAGCTACTGAAATGCAGGGGGCATGGGAAAAAGAAGAAGCGCTCTGGATTGCGTTGGAAAGAGGAGATGGCACTGTCATCCATACTGCTGTAGTCTACAGACCTCCGACTCAAATTGAAGAGATAGATAACGATTTGATTAAAGATATTGCCAAGATAGCCACAAAGGGGAAAGTAATCATTTTGGGTGACTTTAATCTACCTGATGTGGATTGGATTATTCCTTCTGCACATCTGGAAAGAAGCAAAAAAATTGTAGATGCTCTCCAGGATGCATTCCTTAGACAAATGGTCATGGAACCAACCAGGGAAAGCTCAACGCTGGATTTAGTGTTCACTAACGGTGATAGCGTGTCAAATGTCTGCGTGAGTACCCCTGTGAGCAACAGCGATCATTACACAGTGTGGTTTGAGATAAAGCCAGGGTACAGGCCAAACATAGCAAGCTCAAAGTCCTAAACTTCAAAAACACTGACTTCAATAAAATGGCCAAGTACCTAAAGGAGGAGATGACAGGGTGGAAGGAGATAAAGGAAGTGGAATTGCAAAGGGATAAACTAAAGGCGGCAATAAAAGGGGCAACGGACAAATATGTTAAAAAAGTAAACAAAAACAAAAGGAGAAGGAAACCTATTTGGTTTTCCAAAGAAGTGGCTGCTCAAATAAAGGCAAAAAACACAGCTTTCGCAAAATTCAAAAACTTGCAAACAGAAGAACACAGAAATGAATACAGGATCAAACTCAAAGAGTAAAAAAGAGTAATAAGGATAGCAAAATCAAAGGCAGAGGAAAAGATGGCCAAAGATGTTAAGGGTGGAGACAAAACTTTCTTCAGGTATATTCGGGAAAGGAAGAAGATCAGAGTTGGAATTGCAGGACTCAGAAGTGCTGGGAACAGACTCGTGGAAAGTGACATAGAAAAAGCGAAATTGCTAAACAAATACTTCTGCTCTGTTTTTACTAAAGAAATCCTGGAGATGGACCAGCTGGGACTCCCAAATATAAAAATGGGAACGAAGTAGATACCACACCATTCACAGAAGATGAGGTGTTGGAACAACTTGCTAAACTGAAAGTGGGCAAAGCCATGGGACCGGATGGGATACATCCCAGGATACTGAAAGAGCTCAGAGAAGTTCTATCAGGGCTGTTAAAGGATGTATTCAACAGATCCTTGGAAAGAGGAGAGGTCCTCAGGACTGGAAAATGGCTGATGTCGGTACCTCTACACACAAAAGTGGTGACAGGGAAGAAGTGTCAAACTACAGACCCGTGAGCCTTACCTCGGTGGCGGGAAAAGTAATGGAGGCACTCCTGAAAGAGCAAATAGTGAACTTTCTCAAAACCAACAGGTTGCAAGATCCGAGGCAACATGGTTTTACTGAAGGACGGTCTTGCCAAACAAATCTGATTGAGTTCTTTGACTGGGGTGACCAAGGAACTAGATTGGGGCATGCGATGGATGTCATCTACCTGGATTTCAGCAGAGCCTTTGATACTGTTCCTCATAGGAGGCTTGTCAATAAACTCAGTAGCTTGGGGATGGGTACCAAGATAGTAAACTGGATTAGAAATGAGAGAAAATAACCCTTAGACAGATCCAGCAGCATGTTGACTCCTCCTCACCACTGGATCCCTCTCAACATGGATTCAGAGAAGCACACGGTATCGAAACCCTACTGACAACATTAACCAGTTCACTGATCAATGGAATTGACAGTATAAAGAATGGCTTCGCACTAATCTTCCTTGATATATCAGCAGCGTTTGACTCCGTAGACCACCTGCAGCTTCTCACCCGGCTACATGAGAAGGGAATCCGAGATCAAGCGTGGGACTGGTGTAAATCCTACCTCGAAGGCAGATGTCAACAAGTCCGGATGCAAAGCACCACCTCCGAACCTTTCCAACAGCACCAAGGTGTACCCCAAGGATCCTCCCTCTCCGCGTTGCTCTTTAACATCTATATGCAACCAATCTGTGACATCGCCCGTTCATTTGGCATATCGTGTCTTATGTATGCCGATGATGTCCTGCTATTCACACCCATTGCCATCAATTGTCCCGACTATACAGTGCTAGTTGACTGCTTCAACACAATAACTGACTGGCTACTCACTCAGAACCTCCGGATAAACTTCAAGAAAACGGAAGTACTAATGATCACAAGGAATAAAGCCTTCTCTCCGCCACCAACACTCAAAGTCAGAGACGCGGAACTTCCAATCAAATCCAACATACGATATCTCGGGGTAATTCTTGATCAACAACTCAACTTCAAGGAACATATCAAACGCACTGTCAAGACCATCTATTTCAAGATAAAAACCCTACGGCATCTTAGGCCCATGATGGAATCCGCGGATTTCCGCACCATCTTCCAGGCACTAGTCACACCGCACTTCGACTATGCCAACATAGTTCTACATGGCCTTCCAAAGAGCTCCCTCAAACCATTACAGCTAGCCATGAATGCGGCAGCCCGTGTGCTCTACGGAACCTCAAGGGTCGACCACATCTCCCCCATTCTAAAGGAACTACACTGGCTTCCCATAAGCAGTAGAATCCTGTACAAAACCCTCCTCATTACCTTCAAGGCCTTCAACATGATAGCTCCCCCATCCATTTCCGACCTCATAACGCGTTCTCCAGACAACAGATCCAGGAGATCCCAGGCTGCCAACATGCTACTTATACCAATTGAATCCGCAAAACTCAACCAGATCACCACCAATAGGGCTTTCAGGAACTATGCCCCCGTATGCTGGAACAAACTCCCCCCACACATTAGAGCTATTAGAGACCTTATTCAATTTAGAAAAGCCCTTAAACACCACCTTTTTCTCTTACATTATACCCATCCCGATACCCCATTACCTCCCACACACCCCCACTATATCATACAGCCGCTACATGACGTAAAACACTGTAATCATACCTAATATGTAATACAACCGATTTGTACATAGTTTCCTAAGTTTGCTATAAACTTGAATGTAAATAGTTCCCCAAGTTCTCCTCCATGTTAACTCCCCGTTTTATGTAAACGACGGCCAATGTATCTGGTCAAGTGTTCTATTGTTTTGATGTAAACCGCGCTGATGACAAATAGCGCGGTATATAAGAAATGTTAAATAAATAAATAAATAAATAAATAAAATTGGTTGACTGACAGACGACAGAGGGTGATGGTACATGGAGCTCACTCGGATGAGGGGAAGGTGATTAGCGGGGTGCCCCAGGGTTCGGTCCTGGGCCCGGCACTGTTCAATGTATTTGTGAGTGATATTGCTGAAGGACTGAATGGAAAAGTCTGTCTTTTTGCAGATGACACAAAAATTTGCAACAGAGTGGACTCCCCCAAGGGAGTGGATAACATGAGGAAAGATCTACAAAAGCTGGAAGAATGGTCTAATGCTTGGCAATTACTATTTAATGTGAAAAAGTGCAGTGTCATGCACTTAGGTAGCAGAAATCCAAGGGAAATGTATGCAATAGGGTGCGAGAGGTTGGTGTGCATGGTTCAGGAAAAAGACCTTGGTGTGATTATCTCTGATGATCTCAAGGTGGCAAAACAGTGCGACAAGGCGGTGGCAAAAGCCAGGAAGATGTTGGGCTGCATACAAAGAGGGATTACCAGCAGAAAGGAAGAGGTACTTATGCCACTGTACAGGTTGCTGGTGAGGCCTCACCTGGAATACTGTGTTTAGTTTTGGAGACCATATCTTGCAAAAGGTGTAAAAAGACTGGAAAGTGTTCAGAGGAAGGTGACCAAAATGATTTGGAGCCTGCGTAAGAAACCTTATGAGAAGAGACTTGAAGACCTAAATATGTACACTTTGAAGGAGAGGAGGGATAGGGGAGATATGATTCAGACCTTTAAATACTTAAAGAGGAACAATGAACAAACAAACCTCTTCCAAAGGCGGGGAAGCTGCAAAACTAGAGGGTGTAACATGAAGCTGCAAGGTGGAAAATTGAAAGGCAATCTCAGGAAATAGTTTTTCACTGAAAGGGTGGTGGGTGCTTGGAATGCTCTCTCGATGGAAGTGGTGGGGGCAAACATGGTGACGGAATTCAAAACATCATGGGACAAGCACAGAGGATCCCTTTACAGCAACAGGATAAAAACAAAATAAACGGAACCATCTAACTTCTCAACAAATAGGGGTGTCCTACATGGAGTGGTGGGTCCACCCCTAAACAAAGACATGGGGAGGGGTGACCTGCACAGAGCGTCAGGTGCACCTATTCTTGCCGTATTGCTGGGCAGACTGGATGGACCATGCTGGTCATTTACTATGTTACTATGTTACTAAGTGTCAGCGCTTGATGCCTTTGAATTATGGTGCTGGCGGCGAATACTGTGTATACCATGGACTGCCCGAAGAACAAACCAGTCGGTACTAGAGGAGATCAAACCTAAGCTTTCTTTAGAAGCTCAGATGACAGACTTCGACTTTCATACTTTGGACACATCATGCGAAGAGAGAGATCATTAGAGAAAGACATCATGCTTGGCAAGATAGAAGGTCAACGCAAAAGAGGCAGGCCAGCAATGAGATGGATTGATACAATAACAGCAGCTACGGGTACCAGTCTGTCAACAATGAGCCGCCTGACTGAAGACCAAACACAATTTAGGATAGCTATCCAGAGGGTCGCCATGAGTCGACTCCGACTCGACGGCACTTAACAACAAGTGTCAGCGCTTAGATTTATCCTTCTATTCAGTGGCACTATCTGTTTAAAAAGGATATATATATATATAAGCACTGTTGTTAGGCCTGCTTTTGAGTAAGCCTATCTTCAAATATATACATTTAACAGCTGAATATCACCATTAAAGGCACAAGAGCCAACTTCATCTTTCTTCTGCCCCAGCCCCTTTTTTCTACAGATAAATTTGAATTATTTAGTGAGCTAATAGCTTAATTTTATTCATAGAAGTGCCAAAAATGCCTGGTAACTGAATTATGTGCTTGCCACCCTCTGGTGAATGCAAATCTCCCTTTGAATATCGGTCCTTTTAGACTATAGGATGCTGCCAGCCTCTGTGTCATTTTACGACCATAGCATAGCAAATGGCACGTTAGGAAAGTCACAGAACAAGGGCAGTGAATATTGTATGTTAGGATTGAGAATTCGAGTTGCAAAGGTTGAACACAGAGTTGTACAAAAATTTTATCCAACCTTCCTCCCCATAATGCTGAAAAGGTGAATGATAGTAATTCCAAAATAGCTTTGTAAGAATGGAATTTGCCTGCACATTTTGTCTATGAAGACACGTATATTGCCTCAGTTAGGCGAGGACGTGGTGAGTTCCGGCCCATAGATATTGGCAGCAAAGTCACTGTTTCAGCTCTGACTGGCACTGCTGTTAACATTCTGTTATCCCAATTGATCCATGCAGACAGCTAAGACCTTGAGCTCAATCCACTGCCTACTTGGGGCTGGGAAGGAAGTGGCTGATTGACAGAGTCTCCTATGAATGTGTGTATGTGTGTCCAGACCAGGGTTAATCCCTACTTCTCTAAAAAAAAAACAAGCAAAAAACATATGAGAATGGAGAGCTGACATTATATATCTCTGCTTTTAATTCTAGTCGGTAGAAATGACCATGGTACCACAAAATTCTCAGGGGTCAATATTCAGCTGGCACAGTCACTGGTTTAAGCTAAACACTGGTGCTGCCAGTATATTCTGTGCTGACTGTGCCGAAGCTACCCATTTCATTTAGTCCTAAACTAAATGAATAATTTATCTGGATAGAAGCTGAATATTGCTGGGCCCACCCTTACTCTTCCCCTAACCTGGTCCACTTTTATATGGATAATACTGGGCTGTTTGGCAATTTAAATAGCTAAATGCTATGGGGGTCATTGTGACCCTTGAATAGTGGGGCTGGACGTCCAATCCCTGTTTAGACCTGGCACGCTATTTATTTAGCTGTGCTTATATACTGCTTTTCTGGCTCCAACGCTCCTTACTCATAAAGAGGGTTTGTGAGGGGAGCACTGGACGGGGGCAGGAAGGGATGGTGCAGAGGCGGAGTGAGGGCGGTGCAGGGGAGGGGCCAGCAGTCGGGACGTACAGAGGCAATTCCGATCATGCCTCTCTACGTGCATTGACTTGGATGCCTGGCTTATTTGACCCTGAGAGTGGAATAATTGCTGGGCTCTGAGCCGATTGTGGGCTGAATGCCCCCCTGCACCATTGTGCCACTGTGGGAAGAATCTCGCCACCGAATCCCAGCCTTGGGGGCCAGTGGCAAGGGTCTGACAGTGAGAAAGGGGGCTGCACTGTGTGTGGGTCAGCAGTTGCTCCGGTTGGATGTGCTGGTGCTATGGCGATGGGACGCCGCTGCACCGGCACACCAGCCGGAATGTTGGGAGAGCTGGCCGGGCATATCACGGGCTGTCTCCCTCTGCCGAATCGTGTGCAGGCCGGACGTCTAAGTGCCCTGATTCAGCAACCGTGGAAATGTATAGCTCCCGTGGTTGCGGAATTGGGTACAAAGTGGCCACATCCATTCTTTGGCTGTCAAGATGTCCCGGCCATGCACTTCTCAGATTTGGCCTCCACCTGTATAGCTTTCTTGTTTCTTTACCATTCCGCCTTCTTTTATCCCTGTCTACACCTTCTGTGTTGTCTGTCTTGACTAGATTGTAAGCTCTGATGAGCAGGGGCCGTCTTTTACATGTGTCTGTGCAGCGCTGCGTACATCTTGTAGTGCTATTCAAATGCTCAGTAGTAGTAGTTTTTAAAATTCAAACATAAGCAAGCAGCACATAAGCAACCGGCAATGCAATGTGTGCCTTCGAGTCATTACATTATTTTTCCAGCAGGGTCTTGTGCCCATTTGGGATCCACGAGATCTTCAGTGTTTTTCTTTACTGCCCCCTTATTATGGAAGAATCTCCCCTTATCCCTCCATACTGAAGTGACCTACTCATAAGAAGTGTCACGCTTTCATCAAGACACACTAAGGAGCTCTTTCACTAAAGAGCATTATGTGTTGCATCTAACGTACCAGTAGTGCCAAAACCAGAGCATGTAAGGTGCAACACCACCTGAGTTAACTGTTAGGGGTGTTGAAAGCATGTTCCCAGCAGTTAACATTGTGCACTCAGCCCTAAGATGGCATAAAAATAGTGTGGGTGCACTTACCTCTACCTACTGAGGTGGGGATACGTGTTGCCTTGCAGTTAGCACAGGAGCTCTGACTGCAGGGCGCTCACCCTGTTGACCTTCTGCCCCTAACCTGCCTACCTGTTTCCCTAAAGCACCATGGACAGTTAGTACCAAACTCTGGCGGCACTAACTGTCATGGCCCCACACTAGCTGTCAAAGCATCCTCTGGTGTGCCGTTGACGCACGCCAGAACCTGCGCTAACAACTAATGCCCTTTAGTAAAAGGACCCCTTATTTGTCATTGGCTGGGATGGTTTTTCTATTGGCCATTTGAATATCTTTTGTCCCTTCTCTCTGCTTTATCCCCATCTTTGTCTTTTTTCTCTGTCCTATTTATAGATTGGCATTCCCTTTCTTTATTTCTTTTTAACATTAAATTTATCCTGTTATTTTTAACCACTTTGAATATAGTAAAGGTGGTATATTACGTTTCATTAAACCATAAACCATAATATACACCTGCCAGTTTCTGATGCTTAAACTGTTACTCCTTAGCCTTTTACCTATATCAGATTTATTTAAAAGAATAATCAAATCCTACATGCAGAGACCCCTTAGGTTCTGCTCCTTTAAGCGGCAGAGTCCTCCAGTGGCCCTACTAATTTTCCAGAAAAGTGGAGGTAATACTGTATACCGCACCTAAAGGCAGAACTTTGTCTTTAGCTCATTGCCATTGCACCACTAAAGATGTAGTAAGCAGTCTAGCAGCCTCTTGCAATCAGGAGAGAGCCACAGGGTCAGCAGTTTCAGTAGGAGAGGACAGGAAAGTGTCTCAGGCTCGAGCCTATACCCGAATTCCTTTTTAACAGTGCAAACCCTGCCGGCATACTTCACTAGCTGAGGAGGAAAGCAGTTTCAACCATGAAAGGGCGAAGGAATCAAGGAGTCTACATCAGGAAGCCAGCTATTCCAAGGTGAAAGGAGAGAGGAGCCGGAGTAACACCTCAGCAATCCCAGTGACACCAGAGTGAGGAGCAACTGCGGTGGTGGTGGGGGGGGGGGGGGGCGGGGGAGGCCTGCAACTAAACCGGCCACCAGCTCAAATACACTGCGAAAGCACATAGTGGAAGAGGAAGGGTTTCCCTTCAGTATGGCCACCAGGAGTAAGAAAACAGTGAGAAGGTGGAACGAGCCTGGAACAACATTTCCACCTTGCAGAGAGAGGAGGAAAGGAATAAGGAGAACGGAGTACTAAGGAGAAAGGAGTTCAGCTGCTTGTAATAGAGTTTTATTTTTGTCTCTGCCAGCTCTGTATTTTTGCTATTGCTACCAGTTACCCTCCAGTTCTTTCAGTAAACCCTTAGGTTCAGAAGCCAAATTCTGGCCTGGACTCTGTTATTTGGAGAAGGGGAAGAAGGGTGAGCTGAATAAATCCAGACCTTTCATCTTACCTTAGCTCAGCCCTCTCAGCACTGCTTTTCAATATTTACATTCAGCCAATATGCAAAATCATAAAGCAATACAACATTCAGTACAGGATCTACGCGGATGATTTTATGGTTTTCACCCCCATAAATATTCGACAACCTGACTACTCACAAATCACTGCTTGCCTTGAAATAATGACAAATAGGCTCAAAGGACAGAACCTAACCATAAACGTCAAAAAATCCAAATTGCTACACATTATAAGGAATACCATGTTCTCACCACCGGAAGCAATAAAGATCCTTGACTACACCCTATCGAACAAACAAGAAGTTAAATACTTCGGATTCACTTTCAACCAACAACTCAACTTCCAACCCCACATAAAAAGAACAACCATAACAACCTACCTCAAACTCAGAACAAACTTAAACCACTATTCAGTGACAGTGACTTTCAAACAGTATACCAAGCCATAGTAACACCCATAATAGATTATTGCAACATAATCTACCAAGGCCTTCCAAAGAAAACAATATTCCCTCTGCAACTGGTATAAAACACCGCAGCAAGAATTATTACCGGAACAGCAAAATGCAACCATATAACCTCAACACTTCACCAGCTACATTGGCTCCCAGTATCCATACGCTCCAAATATAAGAACTTAACAATAATCTTCAAACTAATCAACAATCTATCTCCTCCGATCCTTCACTCATTGCTCAAGAAAACACATAAGACCAGAACTAGAAGAACAGTGGACAACAACATCCTGGAAATACCAATAAGCATTAGAACAGCAAAACAATACACTTGCAAGAGAGCCTTCTCTGTATATGTTCCCCAGCTTTGGAATGAACTACCTGCCTCAATATGAGCAATTAAAGACTTAACAGAATATAGGAAAGCCATAAAGACCCACCTCTTTATGGAACTCTATGGTCCCATCCCATAAAACACCAAACAATATGACTGATTAAAGAGAAACCATTAAACATGGACCTACCCCTAGAACATCACATGTATCAACCTCCTGGTCTACTACCTCAGTAAATACGTATAAGCGTTATTCACAACCTATAACGCACCCATGCAAATGTACATAGTTTATAATTGTTAAAGATATCCGTTATATCTCAGTTAATTCTCCAAGTTGTATTCCCTGTTCTATGTTAACTTTAGCTTGCTGTGATGTTCTCTGTAAACCGCCTTAAAGTAACGAGAAGGTGATATAGAAAACCTGTTAAATAAATAAATAAATAAATAAAATTTCAAGAAGCCTAAATTATCCCTAAGAGTAGAGAATGAAAGATAGTATTGCTCTTGGAAGTTGTGGCCATTGTCTGCCAAACAGCTGCTAGCTCAATCAGAGTCAGCCTCTATTGGCTACAGTATCATGAAATGGGATTTCCCCACCCTTTGATAACCCTTCTCCCTTTAACCCACCCACTGCAGTGATAGAGTTTGGTCAGGGGCCACAGATCACAATTGTCTCTGGAAACTGGTATATGCAAACTCTAAATCTGACCACTAGGGATCACTGTTGTGCAATCGTTGAAAATTCCTGATAAGCCCCTCCCTCCTGTTCTCCAAGACTGTGAACATAAAAATTTCAGTATAAATCTAATATATACTAAACTCAATGAGCATTGTAACAATGAGAGCTGATCTAGACAAATTATTGATATCTGGATATTAACTTCCATCCATATAAACATAAAGATTTATTTTCCATCATCAATATTTCTTTAACAGGTATTAGATTGCATGTGCAGACAGTACATGCTGTTGCATTAGTATGCATTATTGCATAATAGTGTGCACTATTGTGTAATAGTGCACACTAGGTTCAATAGTGCACACTTTTGATGCACTATGGGAAATGAAAAAAACAACATCAAAATGAACCAAAATGAAAAGAAACCTTTTATTGATCAAAACCAAAACAAGCTGAAATTTCTTGCCTGCCCACCCCTATTCATTTTCAGACATATGATAAAATATGAGAATAAAGATGTTTTTGGTTCATATACCTTCAAATGAACTGAATGATCAAAGGGGATACAATGAACCAAATCTTCATTTGTTCCATTCATTTTGATCTGTGGGCCTGTCCTTGGCTGGTTTCAGTCTTTTCTCTCCTCCCGCACTTTCTCAGTAAAAACCAGCTCAACCACTTCCTCTCCCCTACCTCTTCTGTGCGGGGCTCCCCAGGGTTCAGTTCTCGCTCCTCTTCTTTTTAACATTTTTCTCGCCCCGTTAGCACTTGTTGTGCAACAGTCAGGGATTTCTGGTTACTTCTATGCCGATGACATTCTTCTTGTTCACCACACCAGTTCCCTCTCACCAGACCTCTCTGCCCTCAATCTTTGTCTCACCCATGCCACTTCATGGATCAGTGATAACTTTCTCCACGTGAATCCCTCCAAATCTGCCGCGCTTTGGCTTTCCTTTAGCACATCACCACCTTCCTGCTCTCCTCTCTTTCTCTCTACTGCTATTCCCTTAGTCTCTTCCCTCCGTTACCTTGGAGTCACTCTTGATTCCTCTCTCTCGTTTCATCACCACATTTCTTCACTCATCCGTCGGTCCTTCTTTTTTCTGCGCCAAATCCGAGCTGTCCGCCCTTTCCTCCCTTCCTCCTCTCTCACCTCCTTAGTTGTCTCCCTAGTTCTCTCAAGGCTGGACTACTGCAATACACTTTTAGCAGGCCTTTCTCAATATCAGCTTCGACGTCTCCAACTGGTTCAAAATACGTCTGCACGTCTGCTCACCTACTCCTCCCCTCGTGATCACATCACTCCCTTGCTCCATCAATTACACTGGCTCCCACTCAATTTACGCTCTCATTACAAGCTCCTCATACTTACTCATAAAGCATTGCACACTGACTTCCCTCAATACCTAGCTGATTCCATCCGTCTACAACCTTCTCCCCGTCCACTTCGTTCAGCACATGGCTATCGCCTCTACCTCTCCGCCCCATCTGCAGCTCACCTAGAAACTACATGTCACTCCGCTTTTTTCTTCCTGGCCCCAGCCCTTTGGAACTCGCTCCCATCCACACTCCGCACTGAATTGTCCTTCCAACTTTTCAAACGCTTACTCAAAACCCATCTTTTTCAGCAGGCCTTTGACCTCCCAGACTCTTAGAACCATTTTCTCCACCAGTACCTTCTGGACCTCTCTCTTTCTCGCTCATCTGTCCTTCGCTGCTTCTTCCTGCCCTGTCTGAATTAATGGCGTTCTTTTTCTTTTCCTATTTATATTGTTCATATTGTACACCGCCCTGACGCATATGCTTGGGCGGTATATCAAGCGATAAATAAAGATAAAGACAAAGATAAAGACAGCAACATGACTGGGAGAGCCAGACAAACTGGAACTACTTTGGGAGGGGAAGAAGGCAGAAGATTGAGGCCTTCACCAATCATGCTGAAAGTTTTTTTTAAAAGCAGTCAAACAAGTTTATCTCTTTCTTTTTCCAAATCCCATGACTGATGATGTCAGTAGCTCAGAAGAAAGTGAAACAATGCCCAGCAGAGCACTTTTTTCTCTTTTCCATTGAGATAGAAAAGGTGATTGCAAATTACTGTTTCACCAATTTATTTTGCTGAAGTGCTACAGGTGTAAAAAATAACGAAATCATCTGAAGATTAAAAAACAGGACTCTGAGAGATAGATATGCAGCATTAATATCTATCTTAGAGGAAGAGAGAAGTGAGTTTTAAAAATCTGTCAGGCTCTCTGCAAAATAGCAGAAAGGGCTCAGAGAGACAAGTAACACTATGGGGTATGTTTACTAAAACGGCTAACGGTTAACCCAGGCTATCTGCAACTAGGTCCCATTGAATAATATGGGACCTAGTGGGAGATAGTCCGGGTTAACCGTTAGCCCGGTTTACTAAACATACCCCTATATGCGCTTCAGAGGCAGGGAAAAGTACGTTTTAAAAATCTCTCTGATGTTGTGCCTCTAGATTCAGAGTTTCCACTGAGAAAAGGAACCCAAAGAGAGTACGAACAAGGTACAAAGTGTTGTTCAGTGCCTCCCTCTGTTATAATCTTTACCTTTTACTCTGAAGATCTCTTTAGATCCCAAGCGATATTCCCAATTGTCTTGCTGGCTGCACCAGTTCACTGAAGACAGGAGTTTCTAAAACTTGCAACAACATTAGTACATAAAAGCTAAGTATATTTCAGCAGCTTGTCCCTTTGATGCTCTTTTTCAGCCTGGTCTTTAAAGACCTGTCACAATCCTCTGTACTAATCAGGCATCAATCAGCCTGATTCTTTGTCAGCAAGTTTATAATTTCAGTTGAAAGAAAACAACCTATCCCAGCAGTTCAAACAGATTTCGGACAAGCAATTCAGTCTTTATCCATTTTTATTTCCAAACAAAAACAACCCCCACCCCTCTTCTATACAGATGCAATCTCCTTACTGAAGTCTTTTCCCTTTTTAGATCACAAGGTGAAAGACTTGATTTGCCTCCTCTTACGGTCACCGTGATGGCTTAAAATTGGACCTCATTTGTTTCAAATTACATAAAAGGGAAAAATATAGAGGGCAATTTTATAGCAAGTTGCCTTTGTGTGACCGCACGTAGGCACCTATTTTGAGGCTATTTTGTAAAGATTCATAAATGCCTTTGTAAATGTGTTTTTATGTCCTAATAAATAATAGGTTTGAAGTGGTAGGAATTGTGCCTAGATGAAGCAGTGGACATTTATACTACTCAAGAGGAGGCATAAATCTTTGCATATAAACTACATACATACATGTGTATTTTATAAACACTTGTAAATCGTTGCCTTTGCTGCACCCAAATTCTGCCTAAGAACATGCCTATGCATAGACCACCTAAAAATATGCATCTTCTGGGCATTATTCGTACTGTTATGTACCTAACACCTGGTGTAATTTATAAAGCAATTTTGCACAGGTAAAAATATCTTTATGTGCAAAAAATGCTTTAGAAAATTATGCTCATGGTTCTGATTCCTTTTCCCCTACTTTCTGCTTTTCTGGTTTCTATGGTGGCTCCTGTTCCTGCCAGCTATATCCACTAAGCTGCGCTGTCTACAGCTCATGGTAATGGTTCTGGGCTAGGATGCTAGCTGCTATATATTATCAGATTCCTCCCCCAAAGGCCTAGGTACAGAAGGACTACTTCGAAACTTCTGGGGCCCTAAGGTAAGTCTCATTTTTGAGGGGAGATGTGTGGTGCAGTCTAATAGGCAGATGCAGTCCTAATAGTTTTTTGAACGCCATTGTAATGGAAGCTATAGTCATATTCTTCACTTGGAAAAGGGGTACATTTCCAAGAACACAACTGAATGGATTTAAAGATATTTAGGACTGAGGTAAATTATCATCGATAATCTTGGTTAGGTGGCTAATCTATTCCAAAGATTAAAGGTAGTGTTCGTGTGGTTTGCACATATTAACTGAATACATACTCTAACAGAGGTGCCGAACTCTCATGTTATAAATACAGTCAGGCTTCCTGGCCTTCTGCACCCCAGATGATTGCACCCTTGCTTTTTTTTTCTTTTGTACTGGCAGCACTGGAGAAATTTGATGAAGTTTGAACTTGGGATTCAAATGATCAAGGAACAAGCACAAATGTTAAGCTGTGGGAAAATAAGAGTAATGAAAGAGGTTTGTGGAACTATAGAAGGAAGTGAAATTAGACTTCATGGATAAATCCAGTGGCAGTTTTCTGTCATCATATTTGAGGGTTTCTGTGTAATTGAGGGTTTCTTGTGTAGCCGTGAGCATGGACCATGCTTGGTGAGAGACTCCCAGAAAGATAGCATCCTGGTTGCAGCCTGTATCCATTTCTGATATGGTCCTCCATTTTCTCCTACTCTTCTCCTCTCATCTGGATATGTCAACCCCAAACCTGGCCCCCCTAGATGTTTTTCACACTCCCAGGGCAGGTCAATGCATAACTTTTCTAATCTTGTTCATATCGATCTTCTCCCTCCCTTTTTCTTGCGCATTGTGGAATGAACATTCTGTCTCCAATAAACTTGCCTTCGTTTGTAACCTCTTTATCTCTAATACCTGGCTTCTCCGTGAAGACTCAGCTTCAGTCACTGCCGTCTGTCACAGAGGCTGCCTTTTTTTCCCATATGCCTTGGCCCATTAGCTGTGGTGGAGGTGTTGGGTTGCTACTCACTCATTTTTGCCAATTCAGCCCTTCCTTCTGCCTCCATCTAAATCCTTTGCTTCCTTTGAAGTCCATGCCATCCGCCTATTTTCTCCACCTCTCCAGGTAGCTGCCATTTATCGACCTCCCAAGTCTATCTTTACCTTTCTCACTGATTTTGACTCCTGGCTCTCCTCTTTTTCTGGATGCATTTTCACCTTTCCTTATCCTTAGGGATTTTAACATTCACATTGTTGATCCTTCTGATTGTTATGCCTTAAAGCTCCTTTTCCTAATTTCCTCATTCAACTTCCAGTTGTGCTTTACTATTCCTGCTTACAAACATGGCCACTGTCTTGACCTTGTCTTCTCCTCCAACTGCTCACCCTCAAATCTCTCCACCTCAGTTCTCCCTTTATCTGACCATCACCTGCTAACCTTGACCCTTTATTTTATTTTTTTTTATTTGAACAGCTTTTATATACCGCTGTTTCCAAGGATCAGCAGCGGTTTACATTACAACAAAAATCAAACAGATACATAAAACTTTATGAACTATATTACATTATAACATGAATTGTATAGAACAATATTACAGGATTACAATATAACAAGAACATTATTGAACTATATTACATTAAAACTGTATAACAGGTATCAAAGTTTACCTTGATTTTTATATATATGTGAGAAGAATCATTATAATGTCAAATATCACTTATAGTTGACGTTGTTCCAGTTGTATATATACGTTTGAATGGAGTAAATGGATTCAATTTATGGTGGTTGGGAAGCTATACTTGTTTCTCCATTGGTGTAGTGTTGTCTGAATAGATGAGTTTTTAGATCTTTTCTGAATGTTAGTAGATCTTTTGTTTCTCTTAACCACCCCACATCTTGGTCTCACCCGATCTCCACCAACATGTTTAGGAATCTTCACACTGTCGATCCTTCAGCTCTCTCCACTGCTGTCCTATCACCTCTTTCCTCCACTACGTCATCTGAGTCCATTGATGGGGCAGTATCCTATAATACTATACTCTCCTCTGCTTTGGATGCACTGGCTCCTCCCATTCCATGCCTTTTGAGGCATACTGTACCTCAACTCTGGCTATCCTCGACAACCTGCTACCTTTGTTCCGGTGCCCGCTCAGCTGAGCTCCTTTAACTTAAATCACATTACCCTTGCTAACTACCTATAGTTCAAATTCATGCTAACCTCTTTCCTGTCGGCCATAGCACTTGCCAAGCAAGAGTACTATGTTCATCTGACTACTTCTCTTGCCTCTGACCCACGCTGTCTCTTTGCTACACTCAACTCTCTCCTCAAGGACCTTCCTCCCCCAATCCCTCTTTCACTGTCTGCCCAGACCTTGGCTGACTACTTCCATGACAAAGTCCAGAAGATTAGCCTTGAATTCTCTGCAGGGTCACCTCCACCTCATCGTCCCCCTCTTCAATCCTATATCCTTCTCTCATCTTCGGTCTCCCTCTCTTCCTTTTCTGAAATAACTGAGGAAGAAAATGCAAATCTTGTCTCCTCCTCCAAACTGACTACTTGCTCTTCTGATCCCATCCCCACCCATCAACTAAGCTCTATCTCTTCTTCCATCATCCCTTCCATCTGTCATATCCTTAACCTTTCGCTTTCAACTCCGGTTGTTCCTGTGGCCTTCAAAAATGCCGTGATTACACCTCTCCTCAAAAAGCCTTCACTAGATCCTGCTTGTCCTTCCAGTTATTGACCAACTCTCTCCTCTCCTTTGCTTCAAAACTACCTGAATGAGCGGTTCACCACCACTTCCTTTCCTCTCAAGACCTGGACCCACTGCAATCTGGCTTTTGCTTTTTACATTCCACAGAACCCGTCTTACCAAAGTCTCCTGTCACTTGTTCCTCACCAAATCTAAAGGTCTTTACTCGATTCTCATTGTTCTTGATCTTTCTGCTGCCTTTGACACTGTTGATCACCACCTTCTCCTCGATACCCTGTCCTTACCTGGATTTAGAGGTTCTGGTCAGTCCTGGTTTTCTTCTTATCTCTTCCACTGCACTTTTAGTGTCTGCTCTGGTGGTTCCTCCTCTACCGCCATCCCAATTTCAGTTGGTGTACCTCAGGGCTCTGTCTTGGGACCTCTCCCTTTCTCTCTCCACACTCAGTCGCTTGGTGCACTTATTTCCTCCCATGGTTTTCAGTACCATCTTTATGCTGATGACTCTCAGATCTACTTTTCTGTGCCTTAAATCTCTCCAGTAAACCAGGCCCGGATCTCTGCCAGTTTATCTGACATTTCTGCTTGGATGCCTCACCACCATCTGAAACTGAACATGTCCAAAACTGAGCTCCTTATCTTTCCCCCTAAACTCCCCTCCCACCTTCCCTTCTCTATTTCTGTGGATAACACTACACTCCTCCCTGTTTCCTCATCTTGCAACCTTGGAGTCATCTTTGACTCTTCTTGGTCCCTTCCTTTCTACACACACTATTAAGACACATCTCCATTCTTTAGTCTCCTCCTATCTAGACTATTGCAACCTCCTCCTTGCTGGCTTCCCTCTGATTCATCTCTCTCCCCTTCAGTCTGTTCAAAATTCAGCTGTGTGGCTAATCTTCCGTCAGCCTTGATATGCTTATATAACCCCTCTTCTCAAGTCACTTCACTGGTTCCCTATTCATTTCTGTATCCAGTTCAAACTTCTTCTACTGACCTATAAGTGCACTCATTCTACTGCTCCTCACTACCTTGCCTCTCTTTTATCTCCCTATACCATTTATCAGGAACTCTGCTCTTCTGGCAGATCCCTTCTATCTGTGCCCTTCTCTTCTACTGCCAACTCCAGACTTGATCCTTCCAGCTTGCTCTCCTTATGCCTGAAACAAATTACCTGACTCTGTACGTCAGGTTTCATCTCTGGCCTTTTTCAAATCCAGGCTGAAAATTCACGTCTTTGAGGCCACTTTTGGATCCTGATCCGCTTAGTCGCCTTTGTGTTTCCTTACAATTCCCCTAGATATATCCTTGTCCTCAGCTGTTGTGTTGTCTGTCTTGACTAGATTGTAAACTCTGATGAGCAGGAATCACCTTTTACATGTGTCTGTACAGTGTTGCATACACCTTGTAGCACTATAGAAATGATCAGTAGTAGTAGAGAGAGTCTGGTAAGCCCAACTCATGGAAGGGGCTGAAAGATTACTTTGGGGAAAGTGTATATATCCTTGAATATGGGGGGGAAAGCATACTTTTCCTGAACCATGTACACAAAGCAACTAGCTTTCCTCAATCAGGTAGCAGACTCCTGAGAGAAAGAACATTTTTATTCCAGCAAGGAACAGTAGAGGGGATATTCAGCGGTGATGGCTAGCATTGATAAAGAAGCTAGCTGATGCCACTGACCTTTGAACCCAGATGTTCAATGCTGGGTCCATATCTGGCTACTGGCATTGAATATCCAGGTTGGCTGGATAGAGCAGTAGCTAACTGGTTAGTTGCGATATTTAGCCACTGGCTGGTTAGCTAAAGCGGCAAACGTTAGGCAAGGATTTCAGATGCCTAACTTTTGCCACTTTAGGATAAGCAGCTAACAGCTGAATATTGCCATTAGCCGGGTGTCTGTGGATGCTGCCGCCGCTTCATCCTAGGAATGCTGCAACACTAGATGGCTAGCCTTGGGGTGTTTAGTTGCGGCACCTGGAGATATTCAGTGACACTAACGGAATTAGTGTGGCTGAAAATCCTGCTAAGCGGTTAGCAGTATTTCTAAGGTGGCTTTTCCTGGATTCTGACAGGGCTAACACACCTGACTCAGTAGTGCCGTAGGTATAGTAGGGAAGCAGATTCATGGAAGGGTTCCCGTTTTCTACCTGTCTGGCATGGAATTCTGCATAATTCTATTTAGGAAAAAGGAAAAAGGCGGAAGGGGCTGTCAACGATCCCCTAAGAGCTAAGAAAGAAGCGAGAATGAGACACAGGGGAAGTTCCCCAGGAAAAATTCCTGTTACCCTTTGGGGAAAGCATCCTTTCACCACTAGTACAGCAGAGAGGTCCTGGGACTCATCTGTAGAGCTCAATAAAAGTGAGAGGACCATAGGCATCTACCATTGGAGAGGGAAAGACAGAACAGTGAGGGGGTCCTATTGAGCTCATGGTGATCAGCATTTGTTTTAAATGCTGACCGCCACTGGTAAAAAAAATCTGGACCTTCAGCAACAGTATGTGGACACTGGCTGCCGATGAATAACTGGCTGGAGAGGTGAGGCACCAGCACTATCCAGATAGCGCTTAAGACAGTTTTCTGCTGTCCTAAGTTATCCTGGAGAGTGACTCTGAAAATTGTTGCTCTCTGGATAACAAAAGCCTCCACTCTAGTTCCGCCTTCAGACTGCTATAACCACCCAAAGAATTCTATGTACCTCATCTGTTCATAGTTGTGAAACATCTTGGCTGTCGACCCTCTTAGGTTATGATTAAATTTGAGTTAACATTGAGCTAGTGGAGAGTGGAGTGGGCTTATTCCTTGCTACTTCCTTAACCAAGAAGCAGGCACCACATACCACAGATCAGTTACTTGAGAGGAGGAAGGATTCTGGAGGAATTTCTATCTCCCCGTTCCCTCAAAACCCATCATTTTATCATTTATGGAACCCCAGAGACTGCCACCAAGCAGAATTCTGCCTGGGGTCCTTTTACATGTACCAAAGCTTTCCTACATTGAAACTCTTCGTCTCTGCCTCTCTTATTGCTAGTCATGCACTTCTAAGAATATTAATATGCCAAGGCAAGGTATATAGCTCACACAGACTAATCCAATCATCAGCAAAGAAATAAATCTTATCACTGCCTGGGTGGCTAGTGCCACATAGGAACATTTGAATTTCACTTTTAAGGGGACCTTAGTCGATTTCTAGGTCAGATATGAGAGTGAGACAGCTGCAGTATCCGCTCTCCTGCACCTTATGAAGGTCAAACCTTGAACTGGAAAGGCCATGAGCATTTGCACTGGATTAGTTTAATGTTAATCAACAGTATAGGCAGGCGCGAAGCCTTTGAAAAAAGAACCGAAAACAATATGCAAAAAAGGGAAGAGTTGACAGCATTTAATCTGATATAAATTCAGCTTTAATGTAATTCCAGTACATTACGTGAAGAAAGTAGAGCGTCCTATGTACTGCTCTGAGACATCTTTGATCACATTATAGGAATGCTGTATTTCAACCAGGAGTTAAATTATCTGCATAAATCTAAGTCGAAACTTTATTAACTTTTGGTAGTAATTAATTCCTTCATCTCTCTTGTTGTGTCATTTTTCTCACTTGATGCCATTCTACTCTAAGCATGCAAATGATGGTATTACTGTCATAGCAAGTGAAGGAATTAAAAAGTATTTCCACATTTAGTGGTAACGAATTCTAAGGGATAGAATGAGGAGCTATTTTTCCTTCCAGAATTATTCCGGTGAGGAAAGGTCATATGTAAAAATATAAGTGTTCAGTTTTCCAATGTATGAGTGCTTAATTATTAGCTGCTAGCATCACAAGGAACACACAGGCTGATATTGGAAAGTACTTGTAGATTAACTGACTGCCGATTTCAAAGACACTATACAGATAATGTCGGCAGAAACCGCTCTACCCACTTTGGCACTCTCTGCTTACGGGGTAATTCCATAAGGAGCTGTCTATTTTTAGGCTTTCATAATGCATGTAAATGTTGGTATTTTTGTTATTTTTGCACATAAGTGGTCACTTCTGTGCATTGGTGACCTCTTGTAGAATACTAACTAGCATAAAGGTGCGCTTGCTATTTGCTCGGTGCGCACTTCTCCTGTGGGCATACGCATGGGTGGAGTTTGGGCTACTGAGCAGGGGTGGTCCAAGCAAGTATGCGCATTGATTATAGAATATGCAAATTTATGCATGCTCTTGGAAAAAATTGGCGGAGTCATTTATATCAGCTCCAGGGCTGATGTGATCGCGCCTTAATTTAAAGCATGTTCTGTCACTTACACTAGTACTTTATAAAGAAAAGTACCCGACCTTATAAAAGAGTTGCAGAAACCGCATGTTAACTAGGCTCAACTTTAGAAAATTACCCTCATAGTGCTTTGGCATAATTAGGGCAGCGCGTGGGCACTTATTGCTAACTATATGGATAGCAGCAATATTCAGAATGGCAATGATTCACATAGCTATGCAGTGGGCCTTAAGTCTGAAAGCAGTCCTAAAATCAGCTGCATAGTTATTTTATTTATTAAAAACATCTGTATGCCGTAAATACAGAGCAAGTTTGTTCAAAGCGGTTAACGTTTAAAACGTGCACACTGAAACCAGAGGGCCGATAGTCAGCTGTGGCGGCCAGCATATTTAAAGCATCTGGCCATCAATGCTTTAAAAGAGACCCGGATACTCAATGCTGGGTCATATCCGGAAAATTGCATTTTATATCCGGTCTGCCTGGATAGCATTTTAGCTAACCAGGCTGTGGCGATACTCAGTTGCTGCCCAGTTAGCTAACCCAGATAAATGCCTTACTTTACCAGTTTAAGATAACTGGCCAGTGGCTGAAGATTGCTGCTGAACATTGAGCAGCAACCCTGGAGGACCCCTGAAACATCCTGATGCTATGTGCATTGGATATTTAGCTGGATTAGGAGTGGATATCCAGCGCTACAACACAGCTATCTGCTCCTGAATATTCCACTTACTGCAGGTCTGCTAACCATGTTAATTGCTTTGAATATGCCCCTTCCCCAAAAGCTAAGCATGCATAAATGATCTGCCAACCAATCCTACCTCACAGTAGTCTCCATCAAATCCCCCAACTATGTCAGCAATCCTCTATATATCTGAGGGTAAAGTCAGGTCTTAACTAACTTACGAATGACCCCCCAGCTGTATAGCTACCAGCAGTCACCACATTATGGGAGTAATCTTATAAACTCATTTTGGTGAGTATGTGGCCACATATGCACATAAATGGCCTATTATAAAATACTAACCGGCATAAGAGTACCTGCATTGGCATGAATGTCTGTATTTTGCTGGTAGGTGTCACTGGAGACACAGATTAAGCAGGGACAGAATTCGCAAGTACATGAATTGATGATGAAATACCTTCATCTACACGTGCACTTGTGAACTTTATCTGCATTCATCTATAGGTGTAAATATCGGTACCTGAATTTAAGGCATGATCTCTGCCACTTATTTTATAAAGAGAAGAAGCTGTAGTGGAGGCAAGATGGCATCGTGTTAGGACGCACTCACAGTTTTATCTACGTTGTAGCAGAACTTAGTTGGGTTTACTCTGGTTCATCATGCCAATCACGCTCATACCACTCAATACTTGTATGACCTCATTCATCTTCACACTTCCTCTCATCCTTTCCGTCAGATTCATTCCAATTGCCTCTCTCTCCCCTCCCCTTCACTTGCTCATCTGGAATCCACCCGATCCTCTGCCTTCTTTTTCTTGGGTCCCCTCCTATGGAACTCACTCCCATCAGACCTTCGCCTCGAACCCTCCTTTCCCCGCTTTAAGACAATGTTAAAAACCCACCTCTTCTCCCTTGCCTTTGACCTCCCCCTCCTCTTTCCTAATTTCCTGCCTTGCTACCCTTGCCCCCTCTAGTCTAGCACTCTATGACTTCCTCTATCTGCTCTTTTTCCTGTCCTTACAATGGTGTTCCAGTTCCTTTTCCTTGTTTCTTGGAGCAACTTGTTTCACAATGTAAACCGCTCTGACGCCTTGGCATTGGACAGTATATCAAGTGCCACAATAAAGATAAAAGGTAAAGATGCGGGTCTGCCTTATTAGGCGCTATGCAATCAAAGAGGAAGAAGCAGAAGTTGAAGAAGCCTGTTGCTGGGCCAGATGACTCTCGGGGTATGTAGCGTGGGTTATGGAGGGGCACGTCTCCTCAGCAGGTCTGACTAAGGCTTCTTTGCTGGACCGGAGCATCAAAGGGGTTTCTCTTAGTCCCAATCAACATGCTGCACCGCTGAAACCCAGAAGCACCCCTGCTGGGAGCAGCGAGACACTCCAGACAACCCTAATGGGAGAGGTCTTGGCGTCCCACGATGAGGCAGCTTCCCTTGCAGCTTCTTCTCCTGTTGGCGAGCAGAGTGTGATAGCTCCGGGGAAACAGTGTTCTGGAGTGGTGGAAGTGAAGGAAGGCACTGCGGGAGAGGAGATTGTTGGTGCATCGAGTCCCAGCTCGCTTCAGAGACCTGCAGTGGTAACTATAGAATCTCTACGGGACATCATCATTGCTTTGAATGTGCCTCTCTCTGCTTTTATTGGTAAAAGTAAAGAGGATGTAACTATTCTTTCTGGGACTGTAGAAAGTCTGGCTCGGGAGCAGAATGAGCAAGGGCAAGTTGGGGATCTTGGAAGTTCGGTGTGCTGAACAAGTGGACTTTAGTGTTGCAGTGGCCAAGGATAAGCTGTTGGTAGCAAGAAAAATGGAGTGGTTGAGAGATTCAGAGTAGGCGCAATAATCCATTCCTCCAGTGGCACACGCCCAATATCTATCCTTAGATTCTGGACAATCTGTGAATCCCATTGTTGGACAAGATTCAGTGGATTTAGCTGGTTTTCTTGAAAGCTCACTTGAAGTCATAACAGAAAGAACAGCCTTGCTTGTGACTTTTGCCCTTGAACTAGACCGCAACATGGTCCTACATTTGTATTTCAAGAATATGGATGTGCTGTTTCTGGGGTCTAAAGTAGAAATATTTCCTGATGTTTCTTGTGAGACTCAGCTTCGGCACAAAGAATTCCTGGCCTTAAAGCCGAGGGTCCTTGCCATGGGAGTTCTATTTATGTTAAAGTTCCCATGTCAACATGTTGTTTCTTGTGTAGCTAAAAATTTCCTTTTTTTTGAACCTAAGCAGCTCTTAGATTTTCTATTACATAGCGAGAGGTCGAACTGTGATGTATAAATCCCTCCTGTGATGTATAAATCCCTCCTTTCTTCCTAACTGCTTTTTGTACTATTTTCCTAGATTTTCCTGTTTCTTGTCTCAATAATTGTGGACTGAAGTATATTTTACTTTAAGCGTTCTCTTTTCGGTTATGTGTCATGAATAAAAAATAAAAACATAAAAAATAAAGACAAGTAGGCACCTACTTGTTTTTATCATATAGGCTTAAAATAGGTAGGTTTTGGCTGTGTTAACCTAGGTGATTTGCTAGAAATTTACTTTCCACATACAGTTTACATTCAGTGATGCTGCCTATCCAGGTAGCAGTGCTCAATATATTACTGCTACTACTCATCATTTGAATAGCGCTGCAAAGCATAGGCAGCGATGCAAGTATTCATGTAACAGGCAGTCCCTGCTCTAAAGAGCTTACAATCTAAACAAGACAGATGACACGACAACGAGGGACTGGGAGAAATTTAGAAGAATGATAAAGGCAGTGAGCAGCGGCATTTTTGAAATGCCAGAGTGGGCTTTAAAAAAAAATTCTGCGACCACAGGAACTGAATATTGAGCTAGCAATTTTTGCACTGGTAAAATAAGCAAAATGACTCTTGTGGAGGGGGGGGGGGGGGACGGACACGTGACATCTTATTCAAGCTACCAATTTATGGCATTTCCATGAGACAGGAAACAAGCAGTCTATTCTTTGACGAATGCCAGGATACATTTGAAAATGAGGTGCTGCAGGAATAAGAACCAAAGCAAATAAAATTCAGAGGTCCCTTTGGGTTGATCAAGTCAGGTTTAGTTTTACATGAGTTAATCACATTGTCACGCTATTCAAGGAGGGGAGTCCTTGGGCCAAGACCAAAGTTTAGCCTCCGGCTGCCCCAATGTCATGTGTCCTGTCTGAAGGACAAATGATTGACATGGCTAGGACTTTGCATCTGGAACACTCAGAGCATTTCAAGCTACTCCACTCTTCCTCTCAGACTCAGCTGGGTGTTTGATCTTGGTGCGAACCGCAGCAGGAGTGCTTCAGCATCCTCTCTTCACAGATTTGGGGGGATCAGTTTAATTCTATCTGGATTCTGTCTTTCATGACAGGTGTTACTTGTAGACAGACTGAAGCTTTGATGTCAACAAATTAGGTGTTTGATGACATTTAAAGTCTTATGCAGTCATGAAAAGTTAATTGCCTGATCTTACAATTGAATTTCTTTGTGGTAGACTATGATACAATTCCCTTGGATAATTGATGCCATTGTAATTGGACCTGCTTATAGGGAATACCTGGTTAAAGGTAGAATGCTGAATTAATGGTGACCTTTTCAAAAATGTTACTCCTTAAACTGGAGGTTGCTGGGTTCTTAAGTCCTTCTGGCATGATTCCTTGATCTACTGCTTCGAGTCGTCAGCTAATTCTTTTGCCCACTGTTTGTGCAAAGACTGCAGACATCCCTTCACAAAAGCTTCCAAAGAAAATCATATTCAGAAATCCAAAACCAGAGGATTACAGAGTAGTTTGGTCCTAACAGATACTTAGTCTGCTACAGAACCAGGAGGTTCTATAGTTAATCTCATCACATATCTAGGAAAGTTGCAGACATTGGGTTAGAATTGAATAGAAATGATTCTTCCACTGCAAAGATGTTAAACATATACATTCTTCCAGGCTGTATAAGATCTGCCTTGCCGATTTCTCCTTGGACCTGGTGAGATTGTGCTGGAGGTGCAGGGAGCCTGTGTGTGTGCCCCGAATTTGCCGTCGGGAGGAGCCTTTCTCTGGGACGCTTTGCTTTCCCCTAATTGTGGGCAGGCATCGCGGGGACATCTACTGCCAGTGAGGACACATGCTGTATAAGATCTGCCTTGCCGATTTCTCCTCGGACCTGGTGAGATTGTGCTGGAGGTGCAGGGAGCCTGTGTGTGTGCCCCGAATTTGCCATCGGGAGGAACCTTTCTCTGGGATGCTTTGCTTTCCCCTAATTGTGGGCAGGCATCGCGGGGACATCTACTGCCAGTGAGGACCCAGGCTGTATAAGATCTGCCTTGCTGATTTCTCCTCGGACCTGGTGAGATTGTGCTGGAGGTGCAGGGAGTCTGTGTGTGTGCCCCGAATTTGCCATCGGGAGGAACCTTTCTCTGGGACGCTTTGCTTTCCCATAATTGTGGGCAGGCATCGCGGGGACATCTACTGCCAGTGAGGACCCAGGCTGTATAAGATCTGCCTTGCTGATTTCTCCTCGGACCTGGTGAGATTGTGCTGGAGGTGCAGGGAGTCTGTGTGTGTGCCCCGAATTTGCCGTCGGGAGGAGCCTTTCTCTGGGATGCTTTGCTTTCCCCTAATTGTGGGCAGGCATCACAGGGACATTTACTGCCAGTGAGGACCCAGGCTGTATAAGATCTGCCTTGCCGATTTCTCCTTGGACCTGGTGAGACTGTGCTGGAGGTGCAGGGAGCCTGTGTGTGTGCCCCGAATTTGCCATCGGGAGAAGCCTTTCTCTGGGACGCTTTGCTTTCCCCTAATTGTGGGCAGGCATCGCGGGGACATCTACTGCCAGTGAGGACCCAGGCTGTATAAGATCTGCCTTGCCGATTTCTCCTCGGACCTGGTGAGATTGTGCTGGAGGTGCAGGGAGCCTGTGTGTGTGCCCCGAATTTGCCGTCAGTAGGAGCCTTTCCCTGGGACGCTTTGCTTTCCCCTAATTGTGGACAGGCATTGCGGGGACATCTATACCCAATAAGACCCCTTTTCCTTTTTGCTATATAGTGCCTGTGTTACTGGACCGCGGAGTGTTTCCGCGGAGCGTGACTCGAAGGGGCATGGTCAAAGGGACGTGACACGCCCCTTTCGCGCCCCTTCGGCGTCACTGCGGCGCCACTGCGGTGGTGTTGAGGTATTTATGTTTATTTCCTTTAAAGTTTCCTGGGGTATTTTATATACCTAGGCATTGTGGCAGATGGGGAAAAGGAAGGCCAAGTCCGGGCAGGGCAGTGGTGGACCGGCAAACAGTGTTCCTGTTATCGGTCCTATTGATAAACATCTTCTCCCACGCCCTGTAGCCCAGTCTTCCCCGGAGGGTGTTTCTCTTAGTTCTGGTGGGAGGACTCCTCCGCCCTGCCCCTCTGGTTCTGCTTCTCCTTCTCCAGTGACTATCTTAGACTCAGTTAAGGTTAGTACTAATGTGGTTGTTACATTACCTAAACCTGTTCAGCTGGTCGCGGCGGGTGCTTTAACTGGGCTCCCCCCGCTGCCCGCTGATAAGGAGATTACCTTAAAGGATCTTTGGGCTGGTTTAAAAGCTATTGATGATAAATTGTCCTCTACTTTGAGTTCTTTATGTGAATTTTCTTGTTAAACTGTATCTTCTCTATAGCAGTTGGATAAAAAGTTTTCTCGTGTTGATGCTGATTGTATTCGGTTAAAATCACAGGTTCTTCCGCTACATTCAGCTAATGTGGTAGGGATCAAAGATTCTTTAGTGCTACATACTAAGGTGGAAGCTCTTGAAAATGCTTCTCGTTCTAGCAACCTTCGCCTTTTGAATTTTCCTGTTACTTCCTTGTTAGCGCCAAAAATTCTTTTGGACAAATTTATTTTATTTATTTATTTAACAAGTTTTTATACCGCCTTTTCCTTCAATCAAAGCGGTCACAAGAAATACAAGGTATAAACAAGGGAAACATAAACAGTATAGACATGACAGCATATGGTAATGTAGGAAAAATAACAAGGGTTAACAATATAGTAGATTATTTATAAAATATATACAATAGATGATATCTTAGTCAATTGTTGATCCATAGTGCTCAATGAAAAGTATAGTTTTTAATTGCTTACAAAAGTCACTTAAAACATCAATTGAACGTAAATCAGGAGGGAGAGAGTTCCAAATCAAAGGGGCAGCCAAAGAAATTGCTCGTTGTGATGTACATTTGCGTGATTTAGCGAAGTTTCTTGGGGTATTGAGGGTGTTTGAGGTGGATAATCTTCTAGGTCTGTTGCTGGTATCACGGGATAAGAGGGCATGGAGGCTGGTTGCAGAACTGTTGTGTTTCATTTTGAAGATGTTTATGATTAACTTATACTTTATGCGAAGGGTTATCGGGAGCCAGTGGAGATTTTTAAGGATGGGGGTAATGTGGTCATGATTTGTGGATCCATTAATTATTCTGGCTGCTGTATTCTGTGCCATTTGAAGTGGTTTGAGAGCATGTTTTGACAGCCCATTGTAGATAGGGTTGCAAAAATCCAGAATGGGGGTAATAAGTGCCTGGCAGACTGTACGAAAGTGTTCATAAGAGATAAGAGGCTTGAGGCGTCTAATTATAATACCTGAAAGAAGTGTTGCTTTTGAAAGATCCTATTGAAGTGTCTAATTTATATTATATTCCTCGTAGCACTAAGCGTATTGATCCCGTAGAAGGAGGTCTTGATATTATTGAGCCCACTATTTCCAATCTTACGGCATTCTTGGAGGATTCTTTGGAGGTGATAAATTCGCGGTCCACTTTAGTGGTCACTTTGAAATCCTTGGATTGTAAAGCTCTTATTCTAAAAGCCTTTTTTAAAATTCAAGATGGCTACTTTTTGTGGACATCGAATTAACATCTTTCCTGATGTGTCTCGTAGCACCCAACTCAGGCGCAGGCTTTTTTTATCTTTAAAGCCTCGTGTCCTGCAGTTGGGTGCTACTTTTTTTCTCCGCTATCCCTGTAAGTGTGCCGTAACTTTTGAAGGTTCCACTTATGTTTTTACAGATGTCACTCACTTGGAGAAGTTTATTCTGGATAGGCAGGGTACAGTAGTGGAGCGTGAGGCAGAGTAGTTATGATTTACCTCCTAGTTTGTGGGCTGTTTAGCCTTGTTTTCCTTTGTTTTTCTTTTTCCTTTTCTTATTCATACCCAGGTTCCAATGATGTGGACTTTATCAATTTTTTTTTTCTGATTATTGTATTACTACATTGTATTCATTTCCATGATTGATTGTCTTGTACCTTTCTTTTGGTTGGTTGCTATACTGATTGAAAATCTAATAAAAAAAAAAGAAAAAAGAATTGAATAGAAATGATTCTTCCACTGCAAAGATGTTAAACATATACATTCTTCCAGTTTTGAGCACGTTATGCCACACTCCAACGTTATGAAGTTAGTACTTACTGTAGCTTCATGTATGCGAAAACCAATCGCTGCTCTGTCAACCGACAAGTCGTCTCTAGGAATCCAGAAACACTTCCAATGCTTTACTCTCTTTCGATAAGTTTTCCATTTGTTCAAACTGCCTATTATTAAATGTACAGATCTTTATGCTCTTAAAGACAATTCATAGCATCAACTCTTTAACTCTTCTGGACTTTCAGTGAACCAGATAAAATATGCAACTACTTTACAAGAGATATTCCCAGAGAATGAGAACTGGTAGTGGCAACATGAAGTAGTTTGATTCCCTCTTATTTATTATTTGAAGTACTTGATATACCTTTTAAGAGCCAAGGCTATCACAGCGGTTTACAAACAACAAAAAAGGGGTAACAGTACAGCAAGAAAAAGGGGGAAAAGTAAAAGAAAAAAAGAGAGGGGAAATTAGAATTCCTATACAGGGAGGGAAGTTGAGAGGCCAGAGAGAAGGCAGTTCTCAGGGCGAGGGGGCGGAGGAGTTAAGGAATAGGGGACTGAAAAAAAGCTTGCAGAAACAACAGAGTTTTGAGAGTCTTCTTAAAGGTGGGGAGGGAAGATTCAGTGCGAAGTGAAGGGGAAGGGGAATCCAAAAAGAGGGACCGGCATAGGAAAAGGAAGAGTTTCTGGAGATGATGAAGCAGAGGGCTGAGGGTGGAGGCAGAAACAGGAGGGTGGCATTGGAAGAGCAAAGAGAACGGGAAGAGCAAAGAGAACGGGAAGGCACATAGGGAGAAATAAGAGTGGCCAAGTATAGGGGGCAGGAGGCAAACGGCGCATGGTGGACCAAGATAAGAAGTCTGAAGCAGATATGGAAAGGAACAGGGAGCCAGTTTAGAGCAAAGAAAGGCGAGAAAATGTGATGATAATGGCGAGCATGAAAGTATAGTCTAGTGACAGTGGACTGGATCAATTGCAGACAGTGCATGGAGTATTAAGGTAACCCAAGAAAGAGAGAATTGCAATAATCAAGGTGCAAGATAACAAGAGCCAGAATAAACTGAGTAAACTGTGGGGTAGAGAAAGCAGAGCGGACCGAGCGTAAGTGATGAAGAGCAAAAAAAGTCTTTGACGCTGTTCCTCACAGGCAACTTATAAACAAACTGAGCGCCCTAAGGATGGACCCTAAATTTACTTCTTGGGTTAGAAATTGGTTGAGTGGGAGGTGACAAAAGTTACAGGTAAATGGAGCTTACTCTGAGGAGAAGGAAGTTACCAGTGGTGTGCCCCAGGGATCTGTCCTTGGTCCGATTCTTTTTAACATCTTTGTTAGTGATACAGCGGAAGGGCTGTTGGGTAAGATTTGCCTCTTTGTGGATGATATCAAAATCTTCAATAAAGTAGACACCCAGGAAGATGTAGATAATATGAGGAGGGATCTAGCTAAGCTTGAAGAATGGTCTAGAATTTGGCAGTTGGGATTTAATGTTAAAAAATGCAAGGTCATTTATTTATTTATTTGGTTTTATATACCGCGCTATTTAAAATCAGTATGGTTTACATATGAACACACAATCGAGCTCACAATCTAAATTAGGACAACCCTGGCGGGTACAGACATGGGTAGAACAGGGCAGACATGGGTAGAACAGGGGTGAGACAGGGTGGAACAGGGTGGTAAGGGGTTACAGTCTTATTTGATGGCACATGCCTACGGTCGTGTGCCATCAGCAGTTTTCATTTGTATGACTGATCTAGGGTGGGTGATCGTACGTAAGTTGGAAGAGGTGAATCTTCAAAGCCTTCCTAAAAGTTGTGAGATCTGGGATCGCACGTACTGTTGCAGGTAGGGCATTCCACTGTGTTGGTGCAAATAGGGAGAAAGCACGGTTTTTGGTTGATTGGGTACAGGTCCTTACTGTTGAGGGGGTTGCGAGGGAGTTTACCGAGCATGTTCTCCTGGACCTGGTCTCCGGCGTTCTTTGTATCAGTTCTGAGAATGAGGTAGTTGACATTGCATTCCTGGCCTTGAAAGTGAGTACCATTGCTTTGTAGGTCAGGCGACTCACTGTGGGGAGCCAGTGGAGCTGAATTAGGATGGGAGTAATGTGGTCGTATCTGGATGCAGCTAAGATTGTACGGGCAGCTGTGTTCATGGCAAGTTGTAGTGGCTGCAGGGTGTGCTTCGGCATACCATGAAGGATGATATTGGAATAGTCTAGATGAGGGAGGATGAAAGCTTGGGCCACCGAGCGGAATTCCAAGGTTTCGAGGAGAGGACGTAGGTGTTGGAGGGTTCTTAGTTTATGGTATACAGATTTAGTGATATTATGAATGTGGGTCTCCCATGATAGGCGTTGGTCGATTGTTACTCCCAGATAGCATACCTCTTGCTTGGTTATAAGGTCGAAATCTTTCACTTTGAGGGAAGGCGGTGGTGTAAATGTGGTGTCCTTTGATATGAATAAGACCTCTGTCTTATTGGTGTTGACCTTCAGGTTGCGTGTCATGAGCCAGTCTGAGACTGTGTTGAAGCATTCAACTATGGACACGTAGTCTGGGTTGTCAGTGATGAACGGAGTGTACAGTAAGACGTCGTCCGCATAGATGTGGTATAGAATGTTGAATGATTGGATGATGTTACAGATTGTCTGTATGTAGATGTGCCCAGTGTCGACTGATAACGTTCTCGCGTCTGGAAAGATGAGCGACTTGAATTCGGGACAGGTATTTGAGCTATAGTCCATTCATTGACTATAGATAACTGGGCACAGTGCGGCGTTAAAAAGCCGTTGTATCATTTGGATCAAAAAACAGAATTATTGGAATTGCTGCTAAAAATCAGATTAAGGAGAGGTTTCTCCCTTTTCATACGTGTTGTTGCTCTCCTGCTGTGACCCCTGAAGAAGGCCTCGGGCTGAAACTTTTTAGTTGGGTCCTCCAATAAAAAACAAATTTTATACATCTATACCTGTGTGTGGGCTTGGTCTTTGGTGGTCCGCTTTTGGTGTGGTTTTGGTCATACATTTGGGCTGCAGCAATCCAAGGGAGCAATATAGTATAGGGGGTGAAGTACTTTTGTCCACTAAAGAAGAGCGGGACCTAGGCATGGTTGTGTCTGATTTTTTATTTATTTTATTTATTTACATTCTCTTATATACCGCGCTATTCTGCATCAGTGCAGTTTACATTGAACAAACTGATGATCTTAAAGTAGCTAAACAGGTAGAAAAGCCGACAGCAAAAGCTAGAAGGATGCTTGGATACATAGGGAGAGGAAGGGCTAGCAGAAAAAATGAGGTGATAGTGCCTCTGTATAAGTCTTTGGTGCGACCTCATTTGGAGTATTGTGTGCAATTCTGGAGACCGCACCTTCAAAAGGATATATACATGATGGAGTCAGTATAGAGGGTGGCTACTAAAATGGTTAGTGCTCTTCATTATAAAGCATATGAGGGCAGACTTAACAATCTTAATATGTAAACCTTAGAGGAAAGGCAGGACAGAGGTGATATGATTCAGACGTTTAAATACCTCTATGGCATAAATGCACAGGATGAGAGTCTCTTTCAATTGAAAGCAAGTTCTGCTATGAGGGAACATGGGATGAGGGTGAAAGGGGATAGATTCAGGAGTGATATGTGGAAATATATCTTAACGGAAAGAGTGGTGGATCCGTGGAATAGTCTCCCAGTGGAGGTGGTAGACATGAGGATAGTATCGGAATTTTAAAAAGCATGGGACAAACACAGAGGATCTCTAAAGAAAAAAGGGGACTGTTGTAGTTGTTGATATGTAAGGACAGACTAGATAAACCATGTGGTCTTTTTCTTTCATCATTTTTCTCTGTTTCTGTGTTTCTATGAAACAGTTTAAACAGAATCGGGTCCAACTCTTTTTGCACACAGGGCAGATATTTAGAATTACACCCTCCCCTGCATATTTTATTTGAGCTCACTTTAGTTGTGAGGGTGGAGTGGCTGAATGATCTGTCAAGGTCGGATGGGGAGCCAGCAAACCAATGACGTCTCAAGGCAGAGGTATCTTTGGTGTCAATGGAGGGCAACCTAGGTATGGAAGGAAAGCAGTTAAAGTGTCATTTCCTCATATTGTGCCCACCACCGCCACATTACAGCCCCTCCTTTACTTTAAAATAGCAATAAAGATGCTAACAGAAAGTCTCAAGGGCCAGTATCAGACATCCAATGAGACTATGTTATAACTGATAGCACCATTAAATTAATTCATAAACATGGGATTTAAGTCTGGATTCTGTACAGGACTGGTCAGAATCTCAGTGAAAATCTGCACCTCTAGTTCTCTAACACACTCCATGTTCCTCAGCAACGGAGCTAAGACCTTCCCCCTTACAGCTCACCATAGCAAAAAAATATATAAATATATTTTCAAAGTGTGGTATCACCTCAGGAACATTTATTTGTTCAGGTAAATTTTTTATACCGCCTTTTGCACAAGATGAGTTGGGTCAGTGCGGTTTACAATAGCAAGGGTGCAATACAGTCCATAATTTCAAATGACAAGATGTCATAGCATGGAGGGAGGTGAATAGGACAACATCAAATACCTACAACATACTTGCACAGAGGGCCTCTATGTCCTCACTGGAATCGGGCCCAAAAGGCTCAATTCAGTCCTGGATGTCCCGGCCTTCTGTGTGCCTGGTCGGAACCAGACACACAGAGTTAGCCGAGATTCTAATTCCGGGGGGCATGTCTAGCCCTGCAGGATAGGAATCACGTCTAGGCCTGTACGTGCAGGCCGGGACCCCGATTCAGGTTGGCCTGCATGTACAGGTCTTGCCTGGATAACTTAGTAAGGGCTTTTTATTGGATCCACGGCGCCATGGTGTCTGGTTGCCATGGCACCGTGGATCCATTCAAAGCCATGATCCCCAGCCGCCAGACCAAAATGTTCATTCCCCGCAGCCCGACCCCCAATTTGGCCTCCTAAGGCCAGGGTCGGGCTGCAAAGAATCCCCTCTACCCCCTTCTACCTCCTCCAATGGCCGGGCCCGCCATCCCCAGCTGACTAGTGGAACTTATTCCACCTCAGAGGTGGAATAAGTTCCCTGTACAGCAGCCAACTCCGGATGTACAGGACCGACATTGGAATCAGCCCTGAATGTCCGGGGCTGTCGACTGTCCACTGCCCGTCCTAACGCCATTCCCGCTCTGCCCCTTTCCCACCCCATCTAACTTCCACGTACAACGTGCGGAGAAGTTAGTTGGGATTGGAAGAGGACCTGAATGGCAGGGATGGACGTCCCAATGGAATGACCCTGAAAGGGGAGTATACAGTATAGCAGAGGGAATGGGTCTTATATCCTTGTATCTCCTGCCATCATAAATAAGCAACATAAGGATTCTGAAAGGCTGGGTCTTAACTGCTTTTTAAAATTTCTTGTATGTGCTTTCAGCTTGTACTGCTAGGGGCAAGGAATTCCATAGAAGTAGGTCCAGGAATGAAAGCAGAGTTCTGATACCGTTCCAGCACTATTTGCTGATAGAATTGAAGAAAACAAAAATGGAGGTAGAAGATGGCCACATCTAGGGAAGTTTAAACCACTATATTTATTGAAAGACCCAACTCAGCTGAGTACTGGCAAACTCGTCAGCATCAGGGGGTCAAGGTGGATAATCTGCAAAAACTTAGCAAATGATGACAATGAGGGCTTTTTTTTCCTTGAACTGCCATTATATTCATTTGCTAAGCTTTTGCTGATTATTCTTTTGGTAAATCTACACTATTTATTTATACCGCTTGTCTACAATTCAAAACATTTTACATAGAAATGAAACTTGAACAGGGCATGGGGATGCACACTGTTGTGCATTGCAACTAAAGATACGAATGGGGTAATAGGGGAAATGGAATCTAGTTTATGTACATATTAGTGATATATGATGGTTCAAGTAAACTTTTATATTGCCCTGACCAATAATAAGCTGGGTATGTGTTTAAGCAGTTGGTTGTTCTATCTCAGTCCTGCAATTTATTGGCTTCTAAATATCTCATTATCCTTTCATCTAGCAGATTTGTCATCTATTTTGTCTCCACCGAGGTAAGACTAACCAGCATGTAGTTTCCCCAGGGTCGGCCCAAGGATATCTGATGCCTTAGGTGAACTCATAGCCATCTGCCCTCCCCCTCAAGGCTTACCTCCTGTAATCTAACATCTCCCATCCCCTTCCCTACCCCAAAAGCTGTCCAGCCTCTCCTCCTCTCCCTTCGCCAGTTGACCAGCAGCTCTCCCATCTGTATGCAACATCTCCCACTTCTTCCCCCTCCCTAGCAAAGGAGGATCACACCTCCCTCAGTCTGCATAGACAATGGAGAACCATCTGCTGCTCTGCAGAAGCTTTTCAGCACTGCTTGCCCACCTCCCCCGCCTTTAACTCTGTATCCATTGCTTCATAGTACACTGGGGAGTTGTCAAAGGAAGTCCTTGCTGAGGATGCTGCTCTCACTATCACCCTGAGCCTCTCCTCCTAGGCAGTTTTCAATCTCCTTGTATCCCTGCTCTAGTCCAGGGCTGTCGCTCAGCAGAGCCGCTGCCCCATTGGTGTTCTTGGCTAGGCAGAGTACCACGTGGATGACCACTCCGTGTTGGAAGCCAGTGCAGAGTAGCATGGTCATCATGTGCTACTCGTCCTCGGTGTCCATGGCTTGGCACTTCACTACAGAACATCTCCCCCTTCCCTGCCCACTTCCTTCACAGTTACTAAGTGGCAGAAAAAGCAGCAGGAATCAGTCCCTCCACGGCTTACTGCTCTTCCATCAGTCTGCTAAAATCCAGTCTGTATGTACCGCAGACTCTCAGTATTTGTTGATTCCTGCTATTCAGGTGGTGGAGTGGTGAAGAGGGGCAAAAAAGGTGACATGCAGCCATGGTGTTTGGTCTCCCCCCTAAATGTTGCTGCTCTAGACAATTGCCTGGTTGCCCTAGAGGTAGCACTGACCCTGAGTTCCCACCTCCCCTCTATTAGAACTTTCACGAGGAACAGCCTCCTCCAGTCTTGCAAACTTATTTTTGACTCCAAAAATCTTTTGAATAGATCCTGTAGCTGATCTGCCAGGGCCTCTCTGAGCTCCCTTAATATCCTAGGATGCATCCCATTCAATCCTATAACTTTTTCCACTTCCAGTTTTGCTAGTTCTGCACAAACCCTTCTATAAAGGGTATGACGTAAATTCCACTACCTTACATACTCCTGCCAGCCACTGCAATCCCTTCAATGAATGCTGAGGAAAATTATTGGTGTAACATTTCTGCACTATCCTTGTTTCCTTTCACATATTTCATTTTTTTCTGTTTCACAATCCCCCCTCTCCCTTTCCTTCTCCTTTCACTGACATATCTCAAAAGTCTTTCCCTTCATGTGCTACTTTAGCTCTCCTTTCTTTTTGCTCTTGCCTTGCTGTCTTGACTATCTGACTTCCTTCCCTATTTATTTTTACCAGCCATACTTCCCTGTAATCTTCATTTTAAGAATCCATGTATGTTTTAAAAATTATCTTTCAGCTTTTACATTTTCCATCCATCTCTTTGAAAAATCAATTTCCATTGCCATTTACTTTTGTTTACTTTCCTAATACTATGATTCAACTATAGCTCATTTTAGATGATCTCGCTGTTCTACTTCACAAAGAAGAGAATTTTCCACTCTGCTAGCCCTTCCCTCAGATAAGGGCCTTTCATTGTCTCCCGTCCACATATCCTCATAATGCCTCTTTATTGTGTCTGTTTTTCACAGGTAGCCTTTTGTATTTTCTACCATTAAGTTTGTTGGGAGCAACAACCAAAATAATTAACTACTATGCACCACCCAACTTACTGAAATACAACTTTTTGGTAATGAATGATTGAACAGTTCAGTTATGATGCTAATTCCTCTCCCTGAGGACCTGGATGGTTCACTCTTGGAGGCAGGATGCTGGACTAGATGGACCCTGCATTTGACCCAATATGGCATTACTTATACTTTTTTGAATGACTGCACCGGTTTAACTACTGTACAGAATGATGCTAGACAGATCCTGACTTCTATCCTCTATCTCAACCTGACTCCTGTCAATTTTCACCCCCTCATCTTCTTGGCACCCCTCAGAGGTGGAATAAGTCCCCCATCTAATTGGCCATCCCCGAACGTACATGGCTGACCTCAGAATCGTCCCTGTCTGGCTGGGGTCTCGTTCCCTCACTCCTCCTCTGGCCCACCCCCCACCCCCGCCTACAAACAGAGCTCCCCGCACAAGTTGGCTAGTTGTGTGGGGAACTCTGTGGCTGCACAACCGATCCAGGTGTTTAGCAGGTCTGGAAGCAGGGCCAGTGCTAGGGTTTCTAGCGCCCACCCTGCAACCTATAAATTGGCGCCTCTCCCTCATTATTATTAATGTTGGCTGCACCCAACCTTCCTTTTTCCCAAAACCGCTTTGTGAACTCTTTTCAAGCGATATTAGTATTTCTCCTTCAAATCCAGTATTGTAAGAAAATTGCAGCAAAAGAGCAAATGCATAACCAAAATAAAAATACTTAGCAGTAAATACGTAGCATCATACAAACAGGCTGTGATAGTCCAAAAGAAAAATAAAATCTGATTCTGATCATCTCACTAACAGCAACTTAAACATTCTCCAGCGCTAGACATATTGTGAATTAATACACTGCAAAAGTCACTGAAGATCTACAAGGCCAAATCTACCATATCATACCAGCATACACTTCCAAAACTCATACAATAAGGGGCCTACCCAGAAAAAAGCAGCACCATAAATACTGCAATGGGGCCCAAGACATCCATACACCTATTTAAAAGCTCTACAAGTCAAATTTATTTACATTCTCTTATATACTGTGCTATTCTGCATCAGTGCGGTTTACATTGAACAAACTGAAATTACATTGAACAGGGCATTATAACTTGGAAATAGCTATTTTACAAGGAACATGGGCTATGGAGGGTTAAGTGGCTTGCCCAAGACCACAAGGAGCACCTGTGGGACTAGAAACCCCAGTTCTTCTGGCCCAAGGTTGCTGTCCTTTAGTGGGATTTGAACCCCTGGCCTTCCGGCCTGAAGTACCTTGCCCCAACCACTAGGCCACTCCTCCACTCCAGATCCCTATGTACAAATCCCATGTTAACAGAACACCTGGCCTTAGTCACACACTCAGAACACAGACCCTCACCAAGTAAAGAATAAGTGACCACAACCTAAAGTAAAAATAAAAATATGTAGACAAAAATTAAAATGAAACCCCAAGAAGCCAGATTCTGCATGCGGTACAATACCAGATAAGAGATGCAGTTCCCAATACTGTGTGAAATATAAAGATAGCTCAAAGTCCAATCACTAAATTGAAAATTAAATTATTTTTTCTACCTTTGTTGTCTGATGACTTTTGATCATGCTGATCCCAATCTGAGGTTTCTGTTTTCCTCTGTCTTCTCTTAGCTCTCTTTCTATGGTCTATAGTCCGTCTGCCATTTCTTGTCTCTCCTTTTGCTTTCTTCATTTTCTTCCATTAGCCTTTTTCCAGTCCCAGTAACCCTCCCCAGTATCAGCCCCCTTTACAGCCTCCCTTCCCAGTACCTTCCAGTGTCAACCTCCTTGCATTCACAGCACAGCCACTGGTGTCTTCCCTTTCAGTCCCTCTCCTTCTCCATTGTATAGACCCTTCTAATCCAAATACCATCCCAGATATCAGCAAACTTCCAGTCCCAGTGCCCCCTCCCATGCTAGTTCCCTTCCAGTCACCCTCTCCTCTTTCCATCCACCTTCCAGTGCCATCTCCAGTTCTCAGCTCCCTTCTAGTCCCATCCCCAGGTGTCAGCTCCCTTACAGCCCCCACCTTCTCTCCAGCCCCTTCTTTCCCCTTTTTTCCGCTCTCTTCCAACCCCCCATGTGAGCTCTCTTCCAGCCCCCACCTTTCCCCCTGTCAGTTCTCTTCCAACCCACCCTCCTATTACCCAGCCACCTTCAAGCCCCATCCCCAAGTATCTGCTCCCTTCCAGGCCCCTGTGTCTGCTCCCTTCCAGCTCCCCCCTGTGTCTGCTCACTTGCAGCCCCCCATGTCTGCTCCCTTCCAGCTCCCCCCATGTCTGCTCCCTTCCATCTCCACAATGTCTGCTCCCTTCTGGCCCCCTTGTGTCTGCTCCCTTGTAGCCCCCCTGTGTCTGCTCCGATTCATCCTTCAAAAAAAGAAAGCAGCCATGGGAACATTTCTCTGTTCCCGTGGCTCTGCTATCTTTTACACTGCTGGGTCTTGGAGTTTCTAAAGGCATTAATAAGCATTTCCTGTTACTCACTAGAAACAGGAAATGCTTGTTACTGCTGCAAATGCCGCAGTCCAAAAGTGTAAAATATAGCAGAGCTGCCGGAACAGAGAATTGTTCCCGCGGCTGCTTTCTTTTTTGAAGCGGTGGGTAGCAGGCGGCTTGCGATGGTGCACCCCCGCTGCCGGCACCCTCCTGCCACACTTACCCGGCTTACCGGGTAGGTCCGGCCCTGTTTGGACATCCGGATCGGACATCCAGATCTGCTAAACGAGGATCGGAATAAGGGGCTTACTGTTTTTAATAAGGTTCTCTGAGAAAGAGAAGGTTGGCATTGCTTTTTCAAGCATGTCTGTAAGGACGTCTCCATGTTATAACCTGTTTGTACTTGGTTGCAAGGTTTCCAAATATATGGCTCCATCTTGATTCCTGTAGTCTGCCCAGTTCGACTATCTATTTATTACGGGCTCGATATTCAAAAGTATTTATGTTCCTAACTTTGAGAGTTATTCTCCTTAGTATTTTCTTAAATTTTCACTAAACTCCTAAATCTAGAAGTATAAAAAGTGGGTGGCATTGAGGGTTGAGAAAAGAAGTTAGGAGCTTAGCACTGAATTTCAATATTAGGCCCCTAAATTAGGCTCATATATCTAGGCAAATGAATGGGAGATCTAAATTTAGGAGCATAAGGGGGATATTCCAAGGCATTTACATGGCTAGCAGACCAGCAAACCGTGTAAATGCCGCTGAGCTGGATATTCAGCGGCACTAACTTGCTAAGAAGCTGGAATCAGAGCATGCTGGGGCAGAGTGGCGACACCACCAGTCAGTAAGTGGGCAGTGACTTTCTCCGTTGTCTGGTTAGAAATATGCGGCGAAAGCCAGGCGCAGGAAACGCTGGCCTAAGTTTCACCATGTACCGCTAACCAGGAAGCAGCTCAATGTCGCTGCTGAAGGGTTAGCAAATGGCAAATGCAGATAACCTGAATATTCAATGCTGGGGCTGGATCTGACCCCGACATTGACTATCCGGATATAGATTTCAATGCTGGCGGCTAGCCTCATTAGCAGGGCTAACCCCCGGTGCTGAATATTTATTTATTTATTATAGTTTCTTATATACCGCGCTATTCGGTATCAGCGCGGTTTACATCACAACACAACGACCATAACAACAAGCTGTCTGGTTTTACATCGAACAGGAGTACAAACTTGGACAACAGGGTAAACTATATACATAAGCTATTTACACTGCAAGGATAGGTAAAAATCAGATACTGAATGTAAGGGCCTTTCTAGAGTGGGTCATTTCTTGAGAGGGATGTCTAGGTTCAATTGCAGGTTGGGTAGTATTGGAGGAAAAGGTGGGATTTGAGTGCCTTTCTGAACTGATATAGGTTGGCGATGGCCCTAATGTCAGGGGGTAGAGCATTCCAGCATTTGGGGACATAGAAACTGAATGCCCTGTTTGTGGTTGTCTTGTTGCACTTTGTCGATGCCTTTGGGGTTACTAGCAAGTTTACGGCTGTTGCTCTTCTGGATATGTTGGGGGGACAATGTGGATAAGATGTGTGAGTGAGGAGGATGAGATACCTTTGATTGCCTTGAATGCTAAGAGTAGGGTTTTGAAGGTGATCCTCCCATGGATAGGTAGCCAGTGAAGCTGTTTGAGAATTGGGGTCACGTGGTCGCTTCTGGATGCTCCGTAAAGGACCCTAGCTGCGGCATTCATGGCCAACTGTAAGGGGGTTAGTGTGGATTGGGGGAGACCTTGTAAGATGGCATTTACAAAGTCAAAGTGTGGCAGGATTAGTGCTTGATATATGGTCCGGAATATTCCTCCCATAAATTTTAAGCTTTTAAATTAGGATGAATTTTTAGCTGAAACTGTGTCTGAAAATAGGGCCTAAATTTAGGAGCTCAGTCTTTTTTGAATATCGGGCTCTACATTGACATACTGCCTTCCCCAGTGTTGTACAACAGCAGTTCACAATATATAAAATAAATATAAATAATACAAAATAATATCAACTCAGCAAGAGAAAGACTGAGGAGTCCTCCAGGAGTGCTGGCCCTTCACTTTTTTGTTCCTTAATGCGCTAAGCTCCTTTTACAAATCCTTTGTTCCTTAGTACGTCAGTCTCTAAAATCCCCATTTTGCATAGGATGTCTGGATAGGAACTGGGACCTCCAGAGCGGGACGTTCTCAGTTCTCTGAGTTCCTTACAAAAGGCTCTGCTGAATGTGATTCTTTTTGTAAAATGCATATAAGGACGTCAGCAAATACACTTGCATTTGCTAGCATGCGCAGCGGAAACATCGATTTCACAGACCTACATATCCTAAAAAAGAACAGCATCACTCCATCACTCAGGGTTTTACACATGTAAGGGCCAATAAATACATGTAAAGGTGCCGATTTCACAAGACTGCATGTACAAGAGGAGCCAATTAAGGAACTGAATGAAACAACTAAAAAGAAATGTTGTTGGGGTTGCCCAGGCCGGACCCGTGCTGCAGAGTGGTTTGTGGGGGCCTACATAAATATGCAGTGAGTTTTATTTTGGATCCATAAGGAGCAGGGACCAGCAATCCTCTTAGAACCAAGTCTGGGTGCAGCTATCCATGGTTCTGTACTCTGTCAGTTCCTTTTAGTCAAGGGATGTACTCCGATAATGTTACTGCCCACCATGATAAGTAAGGGAAATTTCACTTTAATGTGGACCCAGTGGGGGCCAGTTGTCTTAAATGGTACATACAACAGAGAACTTGTCACAAGATGTACACGAAGTAGGTATTTGGTTGCAGTGGAACAAACAGCGGATTCCTTTCATTCTTCCACTCATATGATAGAGAAATCTCCTTCTCTCATACACTCACTGGCTAAGGTGCTTCCCTTACACGCTGGTCCTCAAGGATCCTTTCCCTTGCAGTAGCAGGAATATATCCTGGGACATGCCCACCTACAGCTCTCTTACTTATGTGGCAGGCGTCATTTGGAGTCAAATCTCCTTCCTCCCCTACTGGTTCTTTCATTAGCCTCCAATACAAGGTGAATGTGGAGACCCCACTGATACAAGCTTTTGAGCAATTTGTGTCAGCTTGATAGAAACAAACCTCTTAGGATGGCAGTGCCTGCGATGATATTTCACAGGATATGAAAGCCAATGTCCACTCACAGAACAGCTTCTAAAGTGAGGCCAACTCCAAATTAAGGAACGAGAAGGTCTCTGTTCCTTGAAGCCACTGCCTGGGTCAGGTTGACAGGGTGCTTTCTGAGGACTTCCGAAAAAATATTTTTCGTTCAAAAACAGTAATTTTGTTGTCCCAAACTGATTACTTCCCAGTCCCTTCTTCGGGTTGGGTTCCCTCTGTGTTCTCAAGGAAAATCCCCAGTACTGTATATAGGCTTATGCTGCGTCCAAAGCAGCTCCACCCCTGAATTCTCCAGCACAGACTAGCAGGGTGGACAGGCTTAAGGTGGTGGGGGCAAATACGGTGACAGAATTCAAAATGGCATGGGACAGACACAATGGATCCATTTATAGCAACAGAATAAAATCAAAATAAATTGAACCATCTAACTTCTCAACAAATAGGGGTGTCCTGCATGGAGCGGTGGGTTCACCCCTAAACAAAGACATGGGGAGGGGTGGCCTGCACAGAGTGGCACCTACTCCTGCCATCTTACTCCGGCCTTCTTACTGGGCAGACTAGATGGACCATACTGGTCTTTATCTGCCGTCATTTACTATGTTACTATGTTACATCTGGGTTGCATTTTTGAGATGGTGTGGGACATGACTGGGGTAAGCACAATTGCCCCTCAATCAGTGGTAGAGACCCTAGGTTCAAACATGCAGAAAGCTGACGCGCCTGTCTCAAAACAGGTGTAAATGCTGACAAGGAAACTTTTTAAAATAGATGTATATTACCACGGTAAAATGCCAAATAGTTTTCTGAATCACCCAAACTATGCCCAGAACATGCTCCTTAAAATCTATGGGCCTGATATTTAAAAGCTTTAGCCGGTCAGACAACGGGAGACCAGCCGGCTAAGGGGACAAGGAGCACTATCCGGGCAATACTGCTGAATATCTCCACTGCCTGCCTCTCATGATCCATCTAGTGTAGGGGCGGCCTGTGAGCAGAGCAAGGGGTGGTGTCGATGCTATCTGCTGACTAATATGGATAATGGTGATTTTCAGTTGGCACCTATCTGAATTACTTCTGCCGCGCATAAACCTGGCTTAAATTGCCATCCAGAAAGGTGCTGTTTGAAGATCGCTGCTTTCTAGATGTCATTTATCTGGATAAATCTGCACTGTCTGCACTTATCCCAATAGCGCCGCTCAGCCTGGATATTCAGCGGCAGCCCCTATCAGGACACTAACGCTGAGTATCCCACTGATACTTAGGCGTCACGCCTGACTGCCGTGGCATTTGAATGTCAATCATTTTGAAAATTGGCTCCTGTGTGACCTGTGACATCTACATCTGTAAATAGGGGTGTTGTAAAATCGATATATGTTTACCATTTATACATGTAAATGCTGCTATTTCATGCGTAGATATGACTTTTTAAAAATGATCTCCTATGTCTCATTTCCTTGGGTATTTGATGTAGACCCCACATTATTTTGGTAGCTCTTCCCTGGCAAAGCTGGCCCGAGAGCATCTGCTGCCCTAGGTAAACCTTCAGCCCTGCCTCTTCCCTCCCCCCCCCCTTCCAGGTGGCTCAAGGTTTTACTACCCCTGGCCCTGTAAATCCAGCATCTCTCCTTCCTTCTCCGCTCCCCCCTGGTCCACCACCTCAGACCTTCCAAGCGCGACTCCTTCCTTCCTTGTATTTGTGACAGTGTCAGCACCATGTCACGGGGCCCTGTGCTCAAACTTGCTGGAATCCCCTGACGCTCCCGACACTGCAACAGTAGGAAGTGCCCTTACAGAGGCAGTGGAACCAGCAAGGGCTTGCAGCATGCTTGAGTGCGAGGTTCCACAGCATGTTTCTTTTCTTCTTCAGTGATGATGCTATCACAAATACAAGGAAAGAAGGAGCTGCACCTGGACGTTTTGAGAGGGTGGACCATGGTGGTGGGGGGGGGGGGGGGCACTGTCCTGCAGTGTTTGGCCTTGTGGGTGGGAGGCGGCAGCGGCGGCTGAATTGGCGACCTCCTGCTGCCAGCCCTTCACTGCTACGCTGCACCACATCACATGAGTCAGTGCTCCAGCAGACTGCTGCCTCCAGATTTGTGCCACCCTAAGCAGTGGCCTGGCATGCCTAGTGAAAAGGCCTGCTCTCTTTGCTGGACCGCTTCCACTCTATATCTTTTTTGGAGGTAAGGCCTCCAACACTACCTTGAGATGTGGTCTCACTAATGGCCTAATCACTTCCTTTTTTCACTAGCTATATCTCTCTATACTCCCTAGGACTCCTCTGGGTTTGATGGATGCCTTGTCTCACTGTTATACTACTTCGAGATTATTGGATATAATCATCTTGAGGTTTCTTTCCAGTGTCTGACCACTTATCACATACTATTTCCTTGGATTTGTGTACCCAAAATGCACGATCTTTGTTAAGTCTGCTGGGTCCCAGGCAAAAATTCTGGAGGAGGCCCTCATCTCACAACTAGACTGTTCTCCTTTGGACAGGCTTGGGGCCCCCTGGGGGATGAAGGCCTAGGGAAATCACCCTGTTGGTACCTTCCTAGTGCTGACCCTTTTATTTATTTAACAGGTCTTTTATACTGCTTTATCATTTCAATTGAAATGATTTACATTGTTTATACTGCTTTATCATTTCAATTGAAATGATTTACATTGTAATTTAAGCTTGGTAATGTATATTAAACAGGGACATTGATAACTTGGAATTTTCTGAGGCAATGGAGGGTGAAGTGACTTGCCCAAGGGCACAAGGAATACTAGTGGAAATTGAACCCTGGTGTCTTGGTTCCCAAGCCAGTGCTCTAACCATTAGGCTACTCCTCCAAAGCCCTTGGTGTTTCTTTCTTATGTATTGAAGCAGTTGATCACTTTCCAAATTTTCATAAATTACTTCACATACTATCTCATCCCTAAGGCGCATGCAGTAAGTTGCGTATCTCATCATCCTCAAAAAGGTAAAGTTTTCCTTCTACAATGTCGCGTCAGGCTCCCACCTCCTCTATTCTGCTGGCCAGCGTGCTAATGCCAGTCCTTGCTGTAAGTCCAATCCTCAGAGTTTTACTGTTTGCCCTGTTGTTTTGGTTCAGGTAAGAATGAATGAGGTAGAGGCCTGCTTTAGCTCAGCACTGATAACGCTTTAAAACACACATATAAAGTAGGGATCAATGGGAAAAGGGTAATAAATGCTGAATGTATTTCCAGCCAAAATATATATGTTTTCCCATTCCTTCGGAGAGGCAGCTGAACACGCTGATTTATTCTTCGGACTAGTCTTCCATCACAGGTAGTAAAGCACCGGGTATGGCCCAGCTGGGGCACTTCTTTATTAGATTACATTTCCAGCAATCTGGCCTTTTGCATTTTGCTTTTATTTATTTATTTACTTTTATTTAAATCATTAAAACAGCAAAATGTCAGTTGCTAGGGGAGGCAAAGGAAATGATTTCAAGAAGAGGGTCTTGGGCAGTGACCACCATAAATCTTGCTCTGACTATAAAGGAAAATCATCTGTAGGATATGAGAGAGGCAAAGTTATGCCTGTTAGTGGAGTGTTTGTACTGTGGCAGCCTCCTCTAACTCACTGCTGGTGGGTAGGGCGGTTGTAAAAATACCACAGTCGGGATTAAATAACAAGTAATAAACTTACAGGTCAAGTTACCATCTGCGTGTAATTGATCGATGCTCTTGTGTTGTGATAGCTTGCCTTGATGTTGATGAAATGAAAGAAGGGCATTAAGACTTATCAAGGGCAAAAGGACACATTTGCTGAATTTTGGTGGGTGAATAAAGAGCCGGTGATCTGAGCACATAGCGCTAGGAGGTAAACCAGGCTTGAAACATATTTAAGCAAATGCTCTAAGCTTCGAGCACTGGAATGATGTCTGGTAGATTGCAGGGATGGTGTTGGCAGGTAGCCTCAGCCTATAACTAAACCACAAAAGGCCACAGGTTCACACTTATTTTCAAAGGCACCAAGTGATTGTATTGGCTTATAAGTAGTGATTGAAAAGAGCTGGAAAGTCAGAAGCAAGTTTCTGCAGTTCCTTAGTGCAGGGGGTGGGACACACCTAGCCAGCAAGGTTTTCAGGATTATCACAGTGAGTATGCATGAGAGAGATTTGCATACTATGGAGACCTTTCTCATGCATATTCATTGTGATAATCCTGAAATGCTGACTGGCTAGCTGGGTCCTCAGGACTGGGTTGAGAACCCATGCCTTAGCCTAACTAGTATAGAAATGGGCAAGGAATTAACCTGCAAGGCTTGAATACCATCAAGAGCTCCTTCTATTATGTGGGTACCGTCAAATGGCTGGGGCTTGCCAGATCACAGTCCCGAATCAGAAGAAAAAATGGAAATGCTGGAAGAAGAGCAAGAAAATATCAAGATCCCGGGCGATTTTCAGGGACAATTTTAGTAGTCTTGTGATTTTACCCGGATTGCTCTTTGGTGATCTAGCAAAAACAATGTTTGTCCGTTTACTTCCAGGTAAGGGAGAGATCTTTAACTGTGACTGCAATATTATTGACCATCTTGGGCAAAAATCATATTTCTCTATAGACCTTTTGAATGTACCTTCTCTTCTCTGCTCCAGCAGACCATGTCCATGCAGAAAAATTGGACAAAGACTACTGTACAGAGACAGACAGGGAGAAATCAAGAGGAAGTGGGTAATTCCTTTGTAGAATGTGAACAAATGGCTATTATTAACCTATAATAAGGTGTATGTTAGGAGGGCAGGTTGTGGAGGTGATTACAGTGAGGATTTTTTTATGTTTTATTTGTTAAGACACAAATAGAACACAGAAAGTACCAATACTTGTAACATGCATATTGCAGCTCACCTTGTAACAGCATTCTCTTTACAAAGGTACTTGAAGTTAACCAGACCCTCCTGCTATAAAGACCTCCCCCACAGACTACCTTCACCACATGGGCATAGTGTCAATAGTGCATGATAGTGCACATGCACCCCCAACTCCATAACAAAGTATGCTGTGTACCATCAATCCACTGCAGCGGCTTCTCTTCCCTCCCAGGGCCAGCTAAGGGGCTAAAAATCAGATAACACAGGTACACTACCAAAAAACTGCCTCCAGTTTTGCAACTGATTCCTATAGATTTTGGGGTGCTGAATCCAGGAAAAATAGCCAAAATGTTCCATCACGTCACGTTTTCTTGCAAAATTAGATTTCTTACCCATATAAGGAATGTTCACATAATTTCTTTTTAGCCGACTGCAGTTTATTTTCTTGGCCCAAAATAGAGGTTGTAATGGTTAACTAACTAGAAACACTCCCTCATGATATTTTAGAGTGTTTTGTATTCATTTTATACATTAACAGGACAATTGGGAGGCGGGGGGCTAAATCCAGTACTCGCGCTGGCGCATGTTCTTTCCTGTTCGCCTTGCCTCGTTCGCTCGCTCAAACATGGTGGTTGCGACATGAACGTTCCTGTCAAATTTCAGTTTCTTGCAAGTTCATTATTACCTTTTGTTTGCTTAGTTGTAATCCAGCTTTATTCCGAAGTGGTTCACTACAGTTGTAGTTTGCAGTGCTGTGTATTTGTGATGGCTCACAGAGCCAGAGGTTGCGTCAACTCTCCGGACAGTTTTTGTTTTATTTGTGGGGAATATACCGTGAAAAAGCGGCAGAGGAACATTTCTGCATTCATTAAAAAAGTATATTTTGCCTATTTCGGTTTGAAGTTAGGCGATCAAGACAAACCGTGGGCTCCTCACAAAGTGTGCAAGACATGTGAGGAAGATCTACGCTTATGGATGAAAGGTAAAAAACAAGCATTTCGTTTCGGAATACCTATGATGTGGCGTGAACAAAGAGACCACAGCAGTGACTGCTATTTTTGCTCTTGCATTGTGAAGGGATACAACTTAAAAAATAAGAACGTAATAAGTTACCCCAACCTTCCCTCAGTAATTAGGCCTATGCCTCATAGCAACGAAGTACCTGTGCCTGAACCACCAAAATCTTTGGATCATATTTGTGTGGACGGTTCTGATCATGATGAGACTCATCAGATGGCTTTTCCCGATGAGTCCAGTACTTCCGAGTTTCAAACTGAACCAGATCCGAAACCTGAACTTTTCTCTCAAGCTGAATTGAATGATTTAGTCCGGGATTTAGGACTCCCAAAAGATGCTGCCCAACTGCTAGGTTCTCGGCTTAAACAGAAAAATCTATTGTCACCAGGAACAACTTTTTATTGGTACCGCAACCACGAGACACAATTTTTGAAGTATTTCAGCAAAGAGGAAGATTTGGTATTTTGCAACGATATATACGGAGTGATGGAAAAGTTTAAACTCAAGTATGATCCTGCTGAATGGCGGCTGTTCATTGATTCGTCAAAAGACAGCATAAAAGGTGTTCTTCTTCATAATGGCAACACATTCGCTTCAGTTCCTATTGCTCACTCTGTTATTCTCCAAGAAAAATACGAGAATTTGGCCCTGATTCTTCAGAAGATTCGTTATGATGAGCATAAGTGGATGATTTGTGGAGACTTTAAAATTCTATCCATGCTATTAGGGCAGCAATCCGGTTTCACCAAATATCCCTGCTTCCTTTGCTTGTGGGATAGCCAGGCCGGCGACCTACACTGGGGGAAAAAAGACTGGCCAATTCGGGAGTATTTGAGACCCGGTGAGAAAAATGTTCTTCATGAGAGCTTGGTACCTCGTGATAAAATTCTATTACCACCTCTCCACATTAAGTTGGGTCTCATTAAGCAATTCATCAAGTCCCTTCCAAAAGATGGTGAGTGCTTTCGGTACCTTTGCTCAAAGCTCCCCCGACTTTCTGAAGCAAAGCTAAAGGAAGGAGTGTTTGTTGGCCCTGATATAAGGAAACTCATTTCAGATGGAGCATTCGCTGAAACGATGTCTGAGAAGGAAAAAGAAGCCTGGGATTCCTTCAAGGATGTTGTTCTCAAATTCTTGGGGAACAGGCGGGATGAGAACTATAAGGATATCGTTGCCAGGATGCTCAATGCCTTCAAAGAACAAGGCTGTAACATGAGCCTGAAAGTCCATTTCTTGCACTCCCATGTGAACTACTTTCCCGAAAACTTGGGGGCGTACAGTGAAGAACAAGGTGAAAGGTTTCACCAGGACATCAAGGACGCAGAGATAAGGTACCAAGGAAGATGGAACACCCCTATGATGGCTGATTTCTGCTGGTTGCTGCTGTGGGAAACCCCAGATGAAAAATACGCCAAGCAGCGCACCAAGAGAAGCATTCGGGGGAAGAAGAAACGGGCCCACCAGGAGATTGATTGACCCAAGAATGACTTTAAAATCTAAACTGTGTTGACAAATATCGTGTTTTTACTAAACTTTGAAATAAAAATTTGCTAGTTATTACCACAGTGTCGGATCTCATTTATTAGAATTTTATTTTCACACCATCGGGTGTTTGTCTTCATGTATTGCAATGGTGCGGTTTGCGTTTTCTATTCTTACATACATACCTGTACAACATTTTTTGCACATTTCTTTGCTTTGCTTTGTGTCTAACCTCGCTCTTATATGCTCAATGTTTGTGCACATGTATGTGGCTGTTTTAAGTGCAGACAATTTTGCTACCATCACAGTGTGTTTTGTTGACATTACTCTATTCTTATGTGCTGCCTTGTTACAATTTTCTTTATTCTTATTTGAATAACTACTAAACAATTAGTATAAAGAATTCATCCAAGAAACTTTTATCTCGATCGCACTCAATCTGAAACGTTCACCTCAAACTGCTAACCCAATGTAGCAAAAAATCTGTACGTGATGGAGCAAATTGGTTACCAGATTTGGATTCAGCGCACCAAAAAACGTAAAAATCAATCGAAACATTAGAGGCAGTTTAAAAAAAATTTTTTTTAGTGTACCTGTGTAATGAATGTGGTTTCTGCTTTCAGCCTAGGGCAACAGACGTTTGTGGATGGCAGGCCATGTGCTTCAGCACACATCACCTGCGGCCCCCATCCATGCTCCCAGCTGTGCCGCCATCCCCCTGCTGCTATGATTCTGGCGGTGGATGGCTAGACTCGGTGGCAGCAGCAGATGGCCTGCTGCTGCCAGTGAGCCACCTGCCACTGGAATCAGCAGCAGTGGGGGGGAGGGGGCCAGAATGGATCAGCATGTGGGGGAGGAGTGGTGCGGTGCACGGGGAGGCTGCAAGGCTGGGGTTTCTGTCTAGGGTGGCAGAAACCCTTGGGCCCACCCTGCTCACCAAACCTGATAATTGGAGCAGGAAAGGAAACTGCACATGGTGGTATGCTCCATCCCGTTCCCCACGCTGTTCCCCAGGGCTGGTCTCCAGCTTTAAAACAAGGGTACTGAATGTAAAACCCTCCTACTTCCTCACTGGCCACATAAGGACACTTCGTGGGATCCGAGGCACACTCTCAATGGCACAGTCACCCTCACCGGACCCAACAATTGGAGCAGCAAAGGCGACTGCACATAGTGGTAAGCTCCACCCCGATCCCCATGTCATTCCCTGGGGCCGATCCCCAGCTTTAAAACAAGGGTACTGCAGGCACATCTGTGCCTGAGGGTCACACCAAAATGTCCTAATAGTAGATGTGGCCCGTTGACTCAACCTCCAAGGGTGACCAAGCATTCTGGCACAATAGAATCACGAGCACCAATGCCATCACAGAGAAATCCTCTCTGCACATCAAGTACTAATGTCCTCCTCTACAACAACAAATACATTGGTTACAATAACACAGCAAGATATGCTTCACTGCACACTGACAACAGCTAGGGCAGCACCTCACTTGCCACTGGCAGACCCAACACAAATTCCATAAAACCCAACGTGAGCTAAGCTATACCCCTCAAAAGTGCCCAAGAGACCAGCAAATCCAAGGTCAAGCAAAACCAGATAAGCAAGGCACTGCAAGCAAAAAAACAGTTTACCCAAAGCCATGCTCCCCTCACCATCCTATTCTGCCTCCTCTACCTCTCCACACTAATCACCCATGCAAATGCACATACATCTCATGTAAGTCTCCTACCTATCCTCCACACATTTCACAATGTCGGATCATCGCACTAGTACACAGACCAAGGAGCCAAACCCACTGGGCCATTTTCGAAATCAAAACATAGGCACCACTTATATCCCCCACAGCAAAGCCACAAGCAATGAGTACAACATCAAATGTATGCTCCTCATACATGATCAGCTCGCAACAAAATACAACTTTTCGCCGACCATCTCAACAACTTCCAAATAGACATCATGTGTGTCACTGAATCCTGGCTCACAGACATAGACAATGTCTTCATAAATCAGCTCATGGCTCCCAGTCACAAAATATTTAATTGCCCCAGAACCAATCGCAGAAGTGGAGGTGTCTTCTTCCTAGCCAAGTACAACCTGGAATTCCAAATCAATACTATTTATTCAGGAGGAGGCATGGACACAGTCTCTATCACAGACACCTGACAATCTATCTGGCTACAGGACCTCTAACACAAGTATAGAAGAACTATCAACCCTTCTGGAAACCATATGCACCCAGAATAGAAACAATAAACAGCTACTATTACTCAGAGACCTAAACATCTCTTTAACCAACCCCAGAATATTAAAAGCCTTCATGGTGGCAATGGAAGGCCTAGATTACATCCAAATAGTCAATGAGCCAACACACGTGAAACATAACACAATTGACCTTATATTTGCCCCACAACAAATGTTCAGAGGCAACCACCTTCCACACCCTTCACTAGATACAGTACTTTGGTCAGACCACAAGACAATAACATTCAACATCCCACAGAACGCTACATACTGCAAAGACACAACTAGGAAAACTAGGAAAACCTAACTCACAGGTTCCTACCTCTAGACGAGGTCATTCCAAATACTGACCACAGTACCTATAACAATAATATGATAATACACAGTTGGAACTGAGAAATCAACAGAATAGCGGAAAAAACAAGGACAAAACAACTCCACTGGCTAAAGGAGGCCAAACACAAGCTCAGAGGACTAGAGAGACAATGGAGATGTTCCAAGAATGCAAGTTGCCTCAACTACACAAATCTTACAAGAAAAAAGGGGGTTTCTACTTCACAGAGTAACTATAGCATATCACTCATCTAAAAATATTTATTACTCCAATGTTTAACAAGATACCTAGAGAGGGAGCTTCAAAAATTTCTCAGAAACTGTGGAAAGGCCTCAGACAGATGGGCTACTTAATGAAAGACACTTTTAACATAGTGTCTATCTGTGCCCGCTTGCATCAATGGCCAAGTTACTGACTTGTTTCTTTTTTCTTTTTCAAATAGCACACCTCCCTCTCTCCGTAGTGTTTTATATAGACTTATTTGACTTATTTAAAGTTTGCACTTAGCTTCCAATAGTAACGAGAGAATCGTAATACTGATGTCAGTCATTCAGTCTTTCTTTTTCAGGATATCTCTCTATTTCCCAACGCCTCACTCCCAACATTGAACTGCGTTTCTCTCAAAAAATTGAGGTTCTTCAGGGGATTAATGACAAAGCAGCCAAAAATTTAACTGTGGGAAAATCATTGAAAACATCATAAGTCACATTCAACAAAACAATATGGCAGTAGGTATAAAACGTATTTAAAAAGCTTAGAACTGTGTCTAAACACTTAAATTAAAAACATACCCAAAAATTAGCTGTAGCTGATGCACGGTTCTTGTTTAGAGCATCTTTTCTTCTAATAACTCAACTCTGGTTTAACCGTTGTTCAGAAAACGCCGCACATGGGTAGTCCCAACAGACCTCCCCTTCTTATAGTCACTCCCCATCCAGGGACTTATGGGTTATATCAAGGTGATCGTATCAGATCAACTACACGAATGTCAAACTTCAGTAAACAAGAAGAAAAGAGAATACCATTCTAAAATCATCATAAACTCACTAAACTACCCCAAGAGCTGTTCAAAATAACAAAACAACCCAAAAGCAACAGCCACAACATACAGAAGTGACATCTCTGTCACAACCATCTGGCGAGCACTTACATCTGAACCACCAGAGCACCTGAAATGCATTATCAGCCACCTTAACACCACAATCTCCCTATTTGATCAGTGCACTGCCAGCTGGAATAAAGTAGCCAAAATCATTTCCTCCCCATCATAAATAAGATCACACAGCTCTCCCTTATTCAAGGATATATGCCCTCAAGCTGAAGAAATCCTCTGTGTGACCCATAAGAAAAAACCCCTGTCTAAACTCAAAACTACCCAGCTCATATAGGCCTATCTCCAGCATACCATTCCTTGCAAAAATCATCAAAAAAGCAGTTTTTACTTCATCTCCAACAGCACATCGACCTACATACCCTACTCGATCTCCAACAATACAGTTTCAGGCCTAACCATGGAATGGAGACTCTGTTAACTCCGATACTAAAACAACTACACTGGTTGCCTATCAAAGCATGTGCAAAATATAAAGCCGTACTTAACAACCTTCAAAGTTTCCTACATCTTCTCCGCAGTCTAACTCCAGTTGTTACTACAGAAGACCCCCAACAACAGGGACAGAAGGACACACCTACAGAACACACTCAAGATACTCTCCACAATCAAAAAGAGCAACAGAGCCACTGTCAATAAGGCCTTCTCGCTTTATGCACCGGTCATATGGAATGCTTTATCAAATCACTTACATGCAATAACTGATTTAATGGACTTCAAGAAGAATCTAAAAACATATCTTTTCTGTGAACATTTTGGAAATGAAACATGACCCCCCTGAACTCAGACCCTCCGAGATCACTTCTTCCCCCCCTCCTTGTCTTTCCCCTTCCCCACCCATTTGTCCTTCCCAGCTAATACCTATGGTACTCTCCTTGTAAATACATTCAATCGACTATATCGCTTGAGCTTAATTCATGTTTCACCCTGACCATATCCCCGTGTGCCTTCTATATAATTCGCTCCATGTACAATTTTAGCTTCATTGATAACTCGTTCCATGTATGACCCAAGTTAAGTCAATTCACTCATTGTATAAGTTAAATTACGTTTCATTACTTCACATCTGAATGTTTTATGTATCTTCAGTTTCTCTGCAAACCGCCTCTGCTTCAAGATTGGAGAGTAGAGCTTTGAGAGTGGAGAAATAGCCTAATGGTTAGCACACTGGCTTGGGAAGCCAAGCAACCAGGATTCAATTCCCACTAGCATTCCTTTTGCTTTGACTGAAATGATAAAGTGGCATAACAAAGCTGATAAATAAATTAGGCAATATATAAACCACCCAATCAATTTTATTTCTATGTACCCAATGTCACTTAACATGCATTAACTTCATTAATGATCGTTAAGCTTTAGTAAACATGCCCCTTAGTTTTACTTACATGTAAAATTTAGATTTACAGTTGATTATTTTAATTTATATTGCATGGATATTTTTTCTTTGTTTTATATATTGATCACTTTTGTAGTCAGGTGTAAGAACATACCATCACTCAACACTCGATCCCTCTCCCCTGCTCCCAGGGTTTTTAGCTGCTGGTATTCACAGAGGATTCACTCCTTTTCTGCCCACACCAAAATAGCAGCCTATTACTACCCTGGGATGCTGTTGACAGTCCTTCTTGGGGCCGATTCTTTGTGCCCTCTCACATCGCCATGCAGTCTCTGCAATTGGCAAGCCTAATTGGGGGCGGGAAGTCACTCTTGATAACATTTATAAAGCACCATGTCCGACACAGTTTCAGGCAGGCCAATCACCTAAAGATTGTTCCGGTGGGTGTGGTTTTCTTGTTCTTCCAACTGCTCTAGTAGTTGCGACTGCTCCCTTAAGAGGCAATCCACAGTGCCCCCCAGTTGCCCCATGGCTGCCTCCTGTGTTGCTAGCCGGCCCCCCAATTCCTCCATTTGCACCATCTGTGTCTCAAACCTGTCTTTAATGTCGTTGACGGTGGTCCAAAATTTATTCAGTCGGTCCTCCAATGCAGCCGTCAGCACACGAGAGATTTCTGCTGCAAAGTTCCTGGCCCTGGGGAAATATACCTTGGCGGTTCAGTGGCCATTTTGGTCTGTCCCCAATGTTTCCCTCTGCAGCTTTTCTGAGGCATTTTTTGGGGCATGCCCCTGCGTGGCTCTACATGGCTTGCTGGTGCCCAGCTTCAGTAGATTCTCAGGCTATCCAGCCAGGCAAAAGGGCTACAAAGCTAGCTGATATATGCTGATTTCCCTGGCCGGAGATAGGAGCTCAGCTCTCAAGCTTCTGCCCCCTGCTCATCCATCACCGGAAGTCCCAGAACATAACATAAAATATGCCATACTGGGTCAGACCAAAGGTCCATCAAGCCCAGTATCCCGTTTCCAACAGTGGCCAATCCAGGTCACAAGTACCTGTCAAGTTCTCAAAAGGTACACAGATTCCATGCTGCTTATCTCAGATGTAAGAAGTGGATTTCCCCCAGCACATTTTAACAATGGTTTATGGACTTTTCCTCCAGGTACTTCTCCAAACCTCTTTTAAACCCAGCTACTCTAATAGCTTTTACTACATCCTCTGGCAACAGATTCCAGAGCTTAATTACGCGTTGAGTGAAAAAATATTTTCTCCGATTAGCTTTAAATGTACTTCATAGCTCTATTGCATGTCTCCCAGTGAAACGTGCCTAGCCATCTTCACTTCGTTAAAAACTGGATATTCAGAGGTGGAAAATATCTGGTTTCTCCTGCTGAATATCTGGGCTCAACGGATAGCGGCATCGCTATCTGGTTAACAGTGATATTCAGCTGCTAACCGCATAGCAAAACTCAGCTAAATTAGGACAGCTATTCAGATGACCTCTTTAACTGGTTTAGCTATCTGGTTAGTGGCTGAATATTGCCACTACTAGATAGTGATTGTCACCATCCCTGATCTGCCCACAGACTATCCCAGCTTTAACCAGGCATTTTTTTGGCAGTCTGTTGGGATATTCAGTGCCACTAACTGATTAACCACTATTGGGCTGACCACATTTTAATTGGTTACTGATCCTGCTAACTAACTAAACACTCTGAAAACACCTCCTAAAACCCCAGTATTAAATCCTGAAGAGATCTAATATGTTTCTATTTGAATATTTCTTCCAGAATTCTGAGACTTTCTTACACAAGGCAAAGTTATCAAGTGAAAAAGTCGCAAGGCATATTTGTGGATTCTTGCATTTTGGTGAAAGGAAGACCTTCATGTATGGCTGTCTGCACAGTCTTCATGAACTGCTATACCAGAATGGGGTATCCTCAGTATAGAGGAGGGGGGGGGGGTAGGTGTCAAACTCCAGCTCTGGTGGTCAACAATCCAGCTTGGCTTTCAGGATGTCCCTGATAAATATGCATGAGATATATTTGCACACAATGGGGTAGTGCATGCAGCTATATCTCATGCATATTCATTAGGGATATCCTGAAAACCTAACTGTTTTGTGGCTCTCCAGGACTGGAGTTTAACACTGCTGTTTAAAGCTGTAAGATCATAGCCAGATTATTTACCTGACCTTATATATTGCTTTTCTACAAGTCAAAGCAGTGTACATTCAGGTACTGTATATATACTTCCCTTGTCCCCAAAGGGGCTCACATTTGTTGTTTTTGTACCTGAGGCACTTGAGGGTTAAGTGACTTGCCCAAGGCCACAAGGAGCACCTGTGGGACTAGAAACCCCAGTCCTTCCAGCCCAAGGTTGCTAGCCTCTAGTGGGATTTGAACACCTGACCCTGGCCTGAGGTAACATGCACCAACCACTAGCCCACTCCTCCCTCCACACTATCCTTCCTCCAAAAGCCAAAGCTGGAGTGGGTCAGTACCTAGCTAAATGCATAGAAAAGCTAATCTCGCTATCCATTACTGCAACTGTAAAATGGGTAAGTCCATCTTACCATAATTACTTATTTTAGCAACTCAAGGTATTGCATTCTGCAAGTTCTCTGTTGGCATGGAAAGCTAGTTATGGTGCTCTCCAAGGATGCCAACACAGCAATTGGAACATTGCATGAGAGATGCATGAACCAGCAAAACAGGAGAGGCAGAACTATCATCTTCATTAAACCTACTTTGCACATTCATGACAAGTGGAGAGTAGCCCACATTCTGCAAGATCTGCTTTGAACTTGTCAAATACTGGAAAATAATTATGCTCATACAATTTGGAGAAATTAGTTGAAAAATGAATGTCTAAGTATTTAAAATCATTTGTGGCTGCGAGAGGAATTGAGGGACTTGAGCAACTGGTAAACGATGTGGGTCGCACCCACTCCTTTGTGGAGCTGAGCACTAGCTATGGGCTGCGAGCAGGAGATATTTTCATGTTCCTGCAGGTGAAAAGTTATATCTGGGACTTTGGGCTGGAGGATCTTCAGATTGGGATCTGTACAACCCTGGAGAAGATTCTTGCATCGGATGTAGAGGGTTGGACCCGAATAGTGGACATTGGGTGGAGTATCAGGCAGCAAGAGGAGCCTCCTCAATTGGATGATCTTGTAGATGCTTGGAGTCGGGATGTAGGATATGAAATGGAGGAGTCAGACCTTCTTCGTGCATTAGCAGACATTCTGGATCTGAGTGTGAATACGGATCTTCGGGAGATACAATTTAAGATCATGAGGCAGCTTTACTATGCATCAAAATGTGCACAATGGGCAGGTCTGGTGGATTCTGCCTGCTGCCCGAGGTTCCTGGAAATGAGAGCTACCTTGGGCCATATGTTTTGGTCTTGTCCTGTGATTGCTCAGTTTTGGGGGAGGGTGCAGATCTTCATGGTAGCGAAGTAGTCCTGAATCTGATCATGGTGCTTTTGGATACATATGAGGATTCGGGCGAATGGGGCTCAAGGGAACAGCATTGGATTAGGCAGTCCTTGCTACTTGCTAGGAAGAGTATGCTGTGTGTCTGACTGACCCCAAAAGGCCCATTGACATGGCACTGGTGAAATGCATTGCATCGCTTCTTACTGTATGAACGGGAAGGGGCACGTGGGAGGGACTCCATATACCCTTCATGGGTTCTTATATTCAGATATTGCCCCCCCCCCCCCGAAGAGTTCAAAATCATGTCTTGAACCAATGCGCGGGATGATGCCTGTGTGTGTGTGTGTGTGTGCGCTTGACTGCGGGACCTGGTGGTCTCCCACACAGCGGGGAAAGGGGAGTGGGTGGATAGGTGGGAGGGATGGGGGGAGTGGATAAGGGTATGGAGGGCATTGGGTGGTTGTTAGGACTCGTTAGGACTCGTGAGGGTTGAGGGGTGTGTTGGTATGTTGGTAAGCTTGGGGGTTCTCCTTTCTTTCTTTCTTTTATTTTTCTATGTTTTTCTTGTTCTGTTGCCACCCTAGGCCACATTGGGTCATGCATCCCTATTGGGCAGGTTATACCTTCGGCACCCTTCATTTCTCTGTCAATTGTGTGGGGCCACTATATTTGTTTGAGGTGGCTTGATTTTGTACTTGGCATGGAAAAGTCTGATTTTTTTTTACCCGCCGGGGTTTTGTTTTTGTAATAGGTGCGAGGGAAGAGGGTGGGGGTGTTGAAGGGTGCTGGAAAGTACAAAAAATACTTCTGTTTTGTTTCTGGCTTCTGGTGCTGCGTCAGACTTTCTGTGGCCTAGGAGTGTTTTTGTTTATTTCTTCATTAAAAAACAGATTGAACATAAAATCATTTGTAGCTACTTTAAATTTATCTTGACATGGAACGGGGTATCCTTGGCCCCACATAACAGATGTTGCACTTAATATAGCTGATCTGATATTCTGATATGGCATCATAGAAACATAGAAACATAGAAACATGATGACAGAAAAAGACCACAAGGCCCATCTAGTCTGTCCTTCCATAACAACAACTACAACAGTCCACTTTTTACCTTTAGAGATCCTCTGTGTTGGTCCCATGCTTTTTTGAACTCAGTCACTGTCCTCATCTCCACCACCTCCACTGGGAGACTATTCCACGGATCCACTACTCTTTCCGTAAAGAAATATTTCCGCATATCACTCCTGAATCTATCTCCCTTCACCCTCATCCTATGTCCCCTCGTAGCAGAACTTGCTTTCAATTGAAAGAGGCTCTCTCCCTGAACATTTATGCCACGGAGGTATTTAAACATCTCAATCATATCACCTCTATCCCGCCTTTCCTCTAAGGTGTACATATTAAGATCCTTAAGTCTGTCCTCATATGCTTTATAACGAAGCCCATTAATCATTTTAGTAGCAACCCTCTGCACCGACTCCATCCTGTTCACATCCTTTTGAAGGTGCGGTCTCCAGAATTGCACACCATACTCCAAATGAGGTCGCACCAAAGACTTATACAGAGGCATTATCACCTCCTTTTTTCTGCTAGTCATTCCTCTCCGTATGCACCCAAGCATCCTTCTAGCTTTTGCCGTCGCCTTTTCTACCTGTTTAGCTACTTTAAGATCATCAGACACAACCACGCCTAGGTCCCGCTCTTCTTTAGTGGACAAAAGTACTTCACCTCCTATACTGTATTGCTCCCTTGGATTGCTGCAGCCCAAATGCATGACCTTACATTTTATTTCCATAAGACTTCCTGGAAAATAGGAGCAGACATCCTCCAATGGTAACTTACCGAAGAATACAATAGCATTTAGTAATAGTTTGTGAGAAGACTCAAAAATGTTAAGCCCCATAATCCTGCTCTAATCTTGGCAAAAGACGTCAAGGATAACTTTGTATAGGTCATCTAGGTAGGAAAAGGGTGTTTCAATCAGTGCATTTAAAACCATACTAGTATTTTATAAAAGGCTCCACAAGCACAGTATCTTTTAGAATGGGGTTCTTGACCCAGTCCTCAGGACACACCTAGCCAGTCAGGTTTTCAGGATAGCCACAATGAATATGCATGAGACATTTGCATTCAAAGGAGGCAATGCATTCAAAACTCTCTCATGCATATTTATTGTGGTTATCCTGAAAACCTGACTGACTAGGTGTGTCCCGAGGAATATTCCACTTTTATAATCTACAGATGTACAAAGCAGGATTATAAAATTAAATTTAAACAATTCACGTTAATTAAAAAAATGTATTCCATAACCATGTCTTCAAAACTTTCCGAAATTGCACATATTCCTCAATGTCCCTAATTTTAACAGGCAATTCATTCCACAATTTTGGAACAGCACCTGAAAAACATCTTTCACTAACCCTCTTTTGTCGAAAAGTAGAGGCTGAAGACAATGCCATCGTACAATGATCGCTGAATGAAGCAATGACACAGTCTATTTGACAAATAGATAGGACCAATCTAATGAATAGCTTTAAAAGCCAGGCACCACACCCTGAACAAAACACGGGCTTCAATTTTCAGCCAATGAAGATTTATCAGTAATGGTGTAATCCTATCCTTATAACTACTATGTGTGATCATCTTTGCAGCAATATTTTGAATCTGTTGTAATTTATTTAATAATAATTTTGGCATTACTAAAAAGACCAAATTATGATAGTCCAAATGATTCAAGACTGTCAATTGGACCACCATCCGAATATCTTGTGGACTCAACACTGACTGCAATTGTCTCATCATCTTCAGCTTATACCAAGCTCTATTTTGAATATGTTGAACATATGGCTCAAGAATTAGGTTGGAATCTATGATGCCCCCCAAGGTATGCACTTTTGACAATATATCAACTTTATGTCCCAAAGGCTGGATGAATTTAATATCTGGAATCATCGCCTTCCCCACCCATAAAACCTCAGTTTTCTCCAAATTCAAACTTAACTTATTTTTCTGTAGCCAATCCAGCAAGACCCAAAGCCCAGAACATAATTGATCCACCAAAACATGATAAGAACTCTTCATTGCTATAAGGAATTGAACATTGTCCACATACTGTAAATATACAGAAAACACCCCAAATGTGTCAAGCTAAAGGACTGAAATAGTTATTGAATAGTAAAGGGGATAAAGGCGACCTTTGAGATACTGCTGTTGTACAAGACAATACTTTGGACATGTTGCCATTAAATTCTCCTCTAAATGATCTGTTGGATCTGTTGGCATTAGTCCAACCCTCTAGTCTCTTCCAATGATCCCTGCAATTGAGAGATCACTAAGGATTCCACGATCTTTGCAACACAAGGCAAATTAGAAATTAGACATTAGCCTATAACTTTTCACATTGTCTATCAGGAAAGAGGTTTTTTTTAGCACAGGCCAAATCAAGACCTGTTTCAATTTTGATGGAAATATATGTTCCTGCAGAGATTGAGCTATTATCGCTAGGAGATACAAAAAACAACTTTACGTTAAGTTCTCAAAAGCTGTGCTGGACACAGATCATCCACACTACACCCCACCATAAACTGCCTAATTAACTTCCACAGGTGATCATCTGCAGGAACAAAAAACTCTAAACGTACAGGCAATGCAAACAGGCTCGTCTTTGTAGAGTAGACATGATCAGGTGAGGAATTTGGGTAGAGCAGGACAGAGTCATGATTTACATGCTTATTTTATAAAATATGAACAACATACCTTAAACACTTCAATGCAGCCACCACCTGTATCATTCATACTTAACTCATACTATAACACACTCACGAATACATACTTTAACTTGGTGGAAATGAGGCAAAATTAATAGCACCAAAAAATAGACTATTCAAAGTCTCAGCCCCTCAACATCTAAGCAGCGTACAAAATATAGTGCGAATATACAAATGTACTGCAGTCATATGTGGAAAGAAATCATTGTGCCAACTCCACGATGTAGTAAACTATATGCAATCAAATAAATGTTATATATGGTAATTATGACAGTGTTTATCTAAACCAAGCTGAAAAACATCATGTTTCCTATATCAAAAAAAGTTTGTCAGTGCAAATATGCATTGTCCAATGTTCACCAGATGGAAATTCTGAAATTACCGATCCTTTCAACAGGCAAGAGCCAATGCAGTGCAGAACATAAGAAATACCATACTGGGTCAGACCAAGTCAAGCCCAGTATCCTGTTTCCAGCAGTGGCCAATCCAGATCACAAGTACCTGGCAGTTTCCCAGAAAGACACAGAGGTTTCCTATGCTTGTCCAGGGCAAGTATTGGATTTCCCGGGTCCTCTTTAATAATGGTTTATGGACATTTCCTCCAGGAACTTGTCCAAACCTTTTTTAAACCCAGCTACACTAACAGCTTTTACTACCTCCTCCGGTAACGAATTAGAGAGTTTGATTAAAACCAATGCCACTCTATTTGGTTATTGAGCCCAGCTGGGCTTACTGTGTTCCATTTAAAAATGAATGTTTGCTCACAGTTTGCTTTGAACAAACTTTCATTTTTAAATTATAATAGTATATAAAAGTGGGATACACTTATTATTAGATTATTGTGGAGAGAAAATATTATCTTCTAATGAAATTGTATTCAAATGAAATTGTAGTAAAATAGAACACTATTTATATTGCATAATAGTAGATTTTGCTAATCAATTGGATGCATTCCTACCTTTATAAGGTGGTCACCGCATTGTGTTGTTGTCTTATTATTGTGATTTGTAGCTTTTGTGGTTATTTTTAGCTATAGATTTTAATACTTTAAACACTAACATTTTAAATATCTGTGCCGCCCAAAGATTTTACACTTAATGTGCGCAAAAAACACATAGCGACCCTCTGGATAGTTGTCCTAAAATGTGTTCTTCAGTCAGGTGGCTCATTGTTGATAGACTGGCATCCGTAGCTGCTGTTATTGTATCAATCCATCTCATTGCTGGCCTGCCTCTTTTGCGTTGACCTTCTATCTTGCCAAGCATGATCTCTTCGCATGATGTGGCCAAAGTATGTAAGTCGAAGTCTTGTCATCTGAGCTTCTAAAGAAAGCTTAGGTTTGATCTCCTCTAGTACTGACTGGCTTGTTCTTCGGGCAATCCATGGTATACACAGTATTCGTCGCCAGCAGCATAATTCAAAGGCATCAATTTTCTTCCCGTCTATCTTTTTCACTGTCCAACTTTTGCATCCATATGACATTATTGAAAATGCCATGGCTTGAACAAGTCAAATCTTTGTATGGAGAGTGACATCTCTGCTCTTGAGAATCTTGTCTAGGTCCTTCATAGCCATTCTACCAAGAGCGATGCGTCATCGGATTTCTTGACTACTTGTTGCTTCTTTATTGATTATTGATCCAAGTAGGTTAAAGTTGTCCACTATTTCAATTTGTTTTCCATCAACGAAGAACTTATTGATTTTGCCTGTTGTCACGATCTTTGTCTTCTTTACATTAAGGTGTAGGCCCATTTTAACTATGTTCCTTGATCTTGAGAAGCAAATGTTTCAGATTGTCTTCACTTTCAGCCAGTAATGTGGTATCATCAGCATAGTGAAGGTTGTTGATGAGTCTTCCAACAATCTTCACACCTCTGATTATTTATTCTGCATATAAATTAAACAGGTAGGGGGAAAGTATGCAGCCTTGTCGTACATCTTTACTGATTTTAAACCATTCTGTTTCACCTTGTTCCATTCGAACTGTTGCTTCTTGATCAATGTATCCACTACTTGCCCCAATACAAGCATGTGGAACCTGTGTCTTTTGGGGAAACTGCTAGGTACTTGTGACCTAGTTTGACCACTGTTGGAAACAGGATACTGGGCTTGATGGACCTTGGCCTGACCCAGTATGGCATTTCTTATGTTCTTATGTAAAGGTTGTGCAAGAGAACGATCAGAGTTTCTCATAGTTTACAAAGTCAAAAGCCTTGCTGTAGTCAATAAAGCATAAATAGATATCCTTTTGGTATAACCGGGTAAGGCGGACACGTCGCCTCACACCCCTCCCCCCCCCACTTCACATTTCATTGACAACTTAATTCAGAACAAAACACATGACAACCATTTGGGACTTAAACTGGTCGCAGCTTTAATAACCTTTTAAACAACACACAATACAAATCAACACATTTTAACTCCCCCCCCAAGCAGAGCGAGCCCTCACCCGCCATGTTAGTAGCAAGGTGACGCCACATCCGCTTCCCCCGGGCACAGGCCCGACATTTTCCACGCCCTCCCTCTTCCGGCTTCGCCATGCTATTAGCAAAAGCCTGAGGGATTAACCGGGTCGGGGGTACCCCACCCCCGCCCTCATGCTTGCCACCGGCTCCGGACCCCGGAAACCTCCGGGATCCCGCCACCGGCTCAGGTCAGCCACGACCAGAGCCGCCCCCCAAAGGTAAGCTGCGACCAGCCCTCGCCCCCCCAATGGAATACCGTCCAAGGCCTCCCGCCAATCGTTAAGCAATAAATCTAGCCCTACTGGGGACAAATGTACCCCATCAGACCTGTAGAGGCCCGGGCAGTCCATGTCCACCCAAGGATGGAGAATTTGACAACCCCCCTGCTGACCCACCCACCGGCCAATTTGACGGTTAATTTTTTGTCGCACACCCCGTGACCACCGTCGCTGAGCCCTACAGGAAGGCCTTGGAATGATATCCGACCATAACAATAACACATCTGGAAACATCCCCCAACACCACCCCAAAGTCCTTGATAGCTGCTCGGATCAACTGCCGGCATGACCAAGCAGCAAGATCGTTGCCACCTATGTGGAGCAGCAAGACGTCCGGTGCGCCTCTGGTACGGTGGAGGTGCCCAAGCAAAGGCAAGAGTTGGATCCATCGAAGTCCGCGCTCACCCAGCCATATGACAGTCACCGCCTGCTCGGAAATTCCCAAGTTCAGCCCCATCGGGCACGTCGCTGCTCGCCGACCAGCCCAGAAGACACAGGAGTGGCCAAGAATCCAACAGCATCGCCGCCCCGTATCTGCAACAAAAGAATAGAACCGTTATTTTCCCCCCCCCCACCCCCCCACTCCCCTACAAACGCACGTGGCTGTGGAAGGCTCTCGACCGCCCACGGCCGATGCGCTGTATCTCCTGATCGGGCAGCCCAGCCACCGCTGCACTGGTCGCCGCCCCAATCTGGAAGGAGTGAGGGGCAAAACGCACCAGGGTCCTCACCTATCAGCCTTAAGGACAGCCGTAGCACTGCCAGAAATTGGAAACGCGTAAAAAACCCACGCGTCCTGATGGATAAGGAGGCTACCGCCGACCTATGGGCGAACGCATAAGCACACTTGCAGTAATGCGACAGGACACGTGGGAGAACCTTGCACCGCTGCCAATTCCAGCCACATACCTTTTCCACCTGATCCGTCTGAGAACGGGCAAGGCGGATACGAACCCCACCCCCGAGAAAGTGCACTTGATGCACTTGCACCTCCCTCCCATTGCGAATCCGACCCGACTCCGCAACCAGCCTACCCACCCGGTTATTGATCACAGACACTACAGCTTCATTGTCGCACTACCAACGCACCCTGCGATTGCGGAGTCTATCCGGCCACAGCAACATGACCACCCAAATGGCTAACAACTCGAGGAAGGTAATATTCTTCGTCAGCCCCACATCCAGCCAGGAGTGAGGCCAGCCTTCCGCGCCACCTGAGCCCCCAAAATAAATCCCCCAACCCAAACCCCCCGCCGTGTCAGTATACAACTGCAGATCCGCAGGAGTCTCCTCCGGGTCTCGCAGCACCGAGGTACCATTAAAGTCACGAAGGACTCGTCGTGCAGGAGACCAGCGTAAGTTTCTCTTCCGGCGGGCGGGCTAACAACGCAACGGAATCCAACTCCGCGCCCAAAAGGTAAGAGTAGTCGCCTGACCCGCCGTCTTCTCAGAAGCCAATGGAACACCCCACACCTAGGCCAACTGTACAAACTCATCCAACAAAGCCTTGCACTGCCCAGTATGCGCCGGTCCTACGAAGAGGAAGTCATTTAAGTAATGCACCACCGAGCCGCAGTCCACTCAGTCCACGAATGCCCAATGTAAAAATGAGCTAAACTGCTCGAAATACGCACAGGAAATCGAACCGCCCCTGGGCATGCATTTATCGAAGTAAAAGTGACCTTCGAAGCAAAAACCCCAACAATTGGAAAGCGGAAGGGTGCACTGGCCATAAACGGAAAGCGGATTCGATATCCAGTTTCGCCAGCAAGCATCCCGGACCACAGGCACGTACCAGCTCGATGGCCTCGTCAAAGGATGCGTACCGTACAGCATACAAAACCTTAAGAATGTGATCATTAACCGAAGAACCAACGGGAAAAGAAAGATTACGTATTAGGCGATACTTCCCCGGCTCCTTCTTCGGACTGATCCCCAACGAGATACCACCAAATCTGCAAATGGTTGTGCTCTAAAAGGACCAGCCACCCTACCTAACGCTAGCTCATCTGCCAACCTAACTCGAACCAGCTGCGCCAAAAGCCACACCGAAGGCGAAATCCCCGCCTTGTTGACCTCTACACTGCCTATCACCGGCATGAGAAATCCGTCCTTAAACCCACATTCACATAGACAGCTGACCTGTCGCTTCGGATACTTCCTAAGCCACGGACCTAGCGCATCAATCGCAACCGGGGTGGGGGCCAAACTCCACCAGTCCCGATTACTTGTGGCTGGGGGCTGACACGCCCTCGCCACTCTTTTCAACACACTTGAGTGCTGAGTGACCCCCACTACAGATGGAGCAGGCGTGCCGGAATTTGCAATCCGGAAAGGGGCAGGAAGACTTGTTGAAGCGCCAGCACAAGTCACCAGCTCCCCCCCGCCCCCCCGGGGGGCGCGGCAAAACAGGGGGGACGCCCGGACGGAAGGACCGTTCCGCCAGCACGGGGGCGGCGACCCCACCACGTTGCCCACCAACGCAACCCCCGCCAGGTCTGATCGCCATCTGTGTCAGCCAAAGATTAATGTACTGCGTTCCCCACGACAACATGCGATTCTCCTCCATCTTATCACGGAATTTCTCATCGTAGTTGAGCCAAGCCCAACCCTCATGAGTCTGTGAGGCCTCTAGTATGGAATCCGTGTAAGCCAAAAGCATACCGTACTGCTCCGGGTGCGAATGACCCCATACACTAGCCAAGCGCAGGAAAGACCGAGTCCAATTAACCACATTCCGGGCCACTCTCTTGACCCTACCCGCCTTCTCGTCCTCCTTACGTTTTCGTCGACTATCCCCCGACCGTTTACGACCATCAAGTAAGCGGAAAATATCTAAATAGCGACGCTTGACAATCTTTTTCCGCAGTGTCTTTGGCACCCCCTCCCATAACTCAGAGAAAAACGCCACTGAGGGCACCGAACCCGCCTGTCCCGCGCCGACCTCCCCACCAGTTGTCCGGAGACTCCGGGACAAGTTGTCGGAAACCGAGCCGGACGAAGACTCAGAGGTTGATGAAGAGGCGGACCGCGAACGCCGCCGCCGGGGACATGAACGCCGCCTGCGCTTGGTCAATCGCGTCTTTCCCCCCTCTCCAGCCCCCGCGCTAGCAGCCGACTCACCTGCCGCTGGTGCTGCTACCTCGGGAGACACGCCCGTCTCCCGTGGCGTCGACGCTGACGCTGCCGCTCCTCCCCCGTTTTCGACAGACACGGGGCCACCACTTGTGCTCCCCCGCCCGCTGTCCGTCTGACCCGCAGGAGCCACCAAAGGGTGCCCCAAGTAGTGCCAGCCGGTCGAAACCTGTGGAGAAAAAACAGGGAAAGGCGAAGGAACACCCGCCACTGGCCAAGGCGGCTGCCACGCCCCTAGCCAGTCGGCATGTGAATGAGCCTTGGCCCCCGCCTCCAATGCGCCCACATGGGCGAGTAAGCTGCCCCAGCAGGAGCTGAGCCACCCCCAGGACTTGCAGCATCCATCACCACACTGCTCGCCTGAGGAGCGACCCCGTCAATCCCCCCCACTGGACTTGTGGCCGCCCCCAAGCCACCCATAGTACCGGGGGCCTCACCCAGCCCCAAAGCACCTCGTGCTGGGCCTTTTGACCTACCCCGCCGGCCCCCAGCTAAAGGGCCAGCCGAAACCCCCCTGGCCCTGGCCCCCCCCCTCCCAAAATGAGCTGGGCGGCCCCCCAGCGCGGGCCCCCCCTCCCCGAGAACCGCCCGGCTTAACCTTGCCATACCCTTCGCGCTGTCGGGCACCCGTTGTCCCTCCGCCGGCCATGGGAAAATTAAAAAAGGCTGGAGGAACCCTGGAAAAGAATTAATAGCGGGTTGAACTCTTTTTTTTTTTTTTTTTTTTATTCGGAGATTGAAGCACCCTAAAGAGCCCCACTGCTTTGGCCACCAATGTAATTGTGTGGGGGGGGGGGGGGGAACATTAGCACACTGCCTTATGCCACCCAGTATTTCTGTGCCTCATAAATTAACACCTCAGCCAGCCTTGTTCATTGGGCACTTTGGGGGATTGAAACTCTGATCCCTGCACCATTGGTCAGGCTGTGGCTCTGGATGGAATCGAGGCACTACCCCACGAAAGACCCACTTGCCTGCAGCAGATCTTCTGCCCTCAGCTACAGCCACCGCGAGCCTCCGACTCCCCCGTCGCTGCACAAAAGCTGCCCAGCACACGTTGCAGCCTCTCGTGTTGCTTCTTGCTGCTGGCCCAAGGCCCACGCCGTATTCCTGCTCCGCAGTCTGTCCGGCGCCTCCAGCCTCGACCCAGCAACTGCCGGAGCAGTGCTGGGTCCCCGCACTACCCACCCCCCCCCCCCCCCGTTGCCGACTCCCAGCCCTCTCATTGGCTCCCGGGCGTTTAAAACGCTGAGGGGAGCCAATGAGGGCGCCAGGCCGCGCGGGCCACCGCCGAGCCGCGCGCCGCCGAAACTCCGGGGGGGGGGGGGGTGATCGGCACGCCGCCCCCCCGGTTAGGAGCGGCCACGCGGACGGGGCCCGCGGCCTTACTATTCTTTAGTCTTTTCAAGAATCTATCTCACCTCCACGATGATCTCTTTTTTTCCATGTCCTTTCCTGAACCCTGCTTGCACTTCAGGTAGTTCTCGTTCCAGGCATGGCTATAGTTTCTGTTGAATAATCAGAGTGATTGTGCGATAATTTCCACAGTCAGTTGGATCACCTTTCTTTAGTATTGGTGTAAACACAGATCTTTTCCAGTCAGTTGGCCATGATGCTGTCTTCCAAATTTCCTGGCAGAGCCTTCTAAGTATGGTAACAGCTGTAATACTTCTCTGGGAATTCCATCAATGCCTGTTGCTTTGTTCTTTGATAAGGCTTTCAATGCTGCTTCGACTTCTTCTTTCATCACCAATGGTTCTGGATCATAAGGTACAGGTTGAAACGACTGTTGGGCCACTTGATTTTTATCATATAAAAACTCTGTATATTCTTTCCACCTTTTCTTAATCTTCTCAGCATCATTCAACATAGATCCTTCAGCATCTTGTAACATTCCAATTCAAGGCTGGAATTTTTTCTTTAACTCTCGTAGTTTTAGGAAAGCCGATCTTGTTCTTCCTCTAATAGTTTCTGCTTCATTTTCTTGCATACATCATTGTAGTACTTCTCCTTGTCTTGTTTTGCTCCACGTTGGAAATCTCTGTTGAGTTCTGCGATTGCCTCTCTTTCTCCTCTGGCTTTAGCTTCTCTGCATTTCTGGGCAATTTTCAGAGTTTCTTCGGTTATCCATTTTGGCCGTTTTTACTTTTCCACCTTTTGTAGAGACTTCTCGCTTTTTTCCAATGCAACCTTCTTGATGTCATCCCATAACTCTTCTGGAGTTCTGTCATTTGTATCTAAAGCAGCAAATCGATTTTGCAGGCAGTCTTTAAATTCCAGTGGTATATTCTCAAGGTTATATTTTGCTGCATTCATGAGTGGCTTGCTCTTTTTTGACTTTTGCTTGAGTTTGCATACTAGTAGATAATGATGTGTACCACAGTCAGCTCCAGGTTTTGTCTTTGTTGATGTTATAGAGCTTTTCCATCGTTGACTTCCACAGATGTAGTCAATTTGATTTTTGTGAAGTCCATGTGTTCAGTTGCCGCTTGTGTTGCTGGAAGAAGGTTTTTGAGATGAATAGATCGTTGGTCTTGTCAAATTTTATCAGTCTTTCTCCAGCTTCATTTCTATTGCCAAATCCTTAGTTTCCAACCATTTTGCCTTTTTCTTTGTTGCCAACTTTTGCGTTCCAATCACCCATGACTATCAGGATATCCTGTTTGCATATTCTGTCAATTTCAGCTTGTACTTGTTCATCCGCTGCTGTTGTTGGGGTATATATTTGAATTATAGTTGTGTTGATAGCCATTCATTGTAGACGAATAGAAATTAAGCATTCACTGACTACATTGTATTTCATTACAGTTCTTGCAAGTTTCTTCTTAATTATGAATTCAACACCATTTCTTCTTTGTCTTTCATTTCCAGCATAGTAGACCATGTGATTATCTGATGCAAAATGCCCGATACCAGTCCATTTCAATTCGCTGACATCCAATAGATCAAGTTGTACATGTTCCATTTCATTCTTGACCACATCCATCTTCCCTTGGTTCATGCTTCGTATGTTCCATGTCCCAATATGTAAGACATCTTTGCAGCTTCAAACTCTCATTTCATGTGCAGCTACATCAGCAGTCAGACGTCCTGAGGGCTTTGATCCAACCACCTCATAAATGACGCTTTACTCTGAAAAGTCTTCAGCTCTTCCCCAGTAGCCAGTTGAGTACCTTCTGACCTGGAGATCTCATCTTCCAGCACTATATTTTGTTGTGACTATCCATTGGGTTTTTGTAGCAAGATATGGAAGAAGATTGCCAGGCCTTTCTCACATGCAGTTTAAGTTTAGTGTTGTTGCCGTTGTAACAGAAATGTGATCCTCATCCACCACTGCTGCCCAGATGGGTGGTTTGTCTTGATCTGGCACCTCAGCTGATACCTGTCCATCTTGGAAGACCCTGCCAGTAGTTAAACTACCGATAGCTTAGCTCTCAGCATCACTGATGCACACAAGCCTCACAGCATGACAAGCTGCAAACCAAGTGAGGGCTGAGCGCTCTAGCAGTGTCTATAGATACGGGTGCCCCAGGATTCTTTTATTTCGCCACCACATGTATTGAATCAAATGCCCTGCTATATTGAATCTACACCTGATAAAGCCAGACTGATCAGAACAAATCAACAAGGGGATAATTTCCTCTATACTGAATTGTGAAGTCTTAGCCAAATTTTCATATCAGCATTTATTAGTGACATTATCCTAAATGAGGCATAGCCCAGAACATCTTTTATTTATTTTATTTATTTATTTACATTTTCTTATATACCACACTATTCTACATCAGTGTGGTTTACATTGAACAAACTGAAATTACATTGAACAGGGCATTATAACTTGGAGATAAATATTTTACAGGGAACATGGAGGGTTAAGTGGCTTGCCCAAGACCACAAGGAGCACCTGTGGGACTAGAAACCCCAGTCCTTCCAGCCCAAGGTTGCTGTCCTCTAGTGGGATTTGAACCCCCGACCTTCCGGCCTGAAGTACCTTGCCCCAACCACTAGGGCACTCCTCCACTCCACTTTTATTTCTTTTTATAGACTTCCTACTGAGGAGGCAGGCTTTCTCAAGTACTTAAATCAGGAAAGATAGGGACAATCACTTCTTAGAAAGATTTTTAAAAAATCAAGTTGGTAGCCATCAGGTCCCAGACTTTTCCCCCAGAGCCAACTTCCTAATTAGGACTTCCAAAATTGAGACAATATCCTTTGTAGTTATAGCTGATGCTGGAAGAGACTCAGACATTCCCTATGAAGTTTTAGCTTTGTCTATTGGAGTGGAATAGGCAGTCATTCATTGCTAGTCTAGTCTTCTCCAAGGCAGCTTTCTTATTTGTTCTAGATCAGACAAAATTGCTGGGAGAGACTTTTTTGGAGCTTCTATGTATATTTTCATATCTTTCCAACCAGCAAAAATAATTTATATAGGGTTTCATATGCCTAGTGCTAGGACCTAGGGACCTTCAGAAGTCATTAATTTGAACTTTAGATTTAGTTACTCACCATATTCATGTTCAGAGCAAGTGACATACAAAGTACTGTAGACAGGTCCCTGCTCCAAAGGCCTACAATAAAAGTTGGTACTTGAGAACATAAGAACATAAGATATGCCATACTGGGTCAGTCCAAGGTCCATCAAGCCCAGTATTCTGTTTCCAACAGTGGCCAATCTAGGTCATACATACCTAGCAGTTTCCCCAAGGGACACAGAGAGAATGAAAGGGAAAGTGACTTGCCCAAGGACCATCAGTGGGAGAAGAAGAATTGAAATCCTGACTTCCCTGGTTAAGAGTCTGCTATTCTAGTCACTAGACCACTGCTCTGCTAATGAAGAAAATTATTTTCTTAGGGCCCGATTTTCGAAAGGCATTTACGTGGTTTCAGCCCATTGTCTCAGGTACACTTAGATTGTGAGCCCTTCGGGGACAAGGTAATAAAAAAGTACCTGTTAGTATATACATACATGTAAACCTCTCTGATGCGTAAGTAAAGGGCGGTATATCAAGTGCCTAAACCATAACCATTTAAGGTGCAGGAGCTTACTTGGCAGCATGCAATATTGCTGCTGCCCATTTAGCTACTATGGCTTCTGGTGTTTGCGGCGATCCCTGGATATTCAATGCCAGGGCCCCATATGACCTCGCCATTGAATATCGGGGGTTAAAGGTTGGTGGGCAGGGCTATGTGCCATAGGGGTGCATAGCCTGCCCAACTCAGTATTGGGCCCTTACTCTTTTGCTTTCCTTTGAAAGCAGCAATTGGTTCCAGGCAAATAATATATACAAAAAAGAGGAGCAGAAAATATTTGGGAACTCGACAGGTATTTGTGATCTGGTTGAGCACTGTTAGAAACAGGATACTAGGCTTGATGGACCCTTAGTCTGAGCCACTATGAAATACCTTATGTTTTTCTGTTCTTATCTATGGTGATTCTGGAGGTGAATAACTTTCACTACCGTTACTTTCCATTACCTTGGAAATTTGACACTAAACTGACTTTTAAAATTGACTTGTGTTAATATGGCACTTTGAATATCAGCTGGGGTCAAAATTCTTTTATGTATGATGATGTTTGAGGATTTAGCATATATCAGGAATTTTATTCCATCTTAAAAGTCTGTGCACCCCTCATCCCATTGAAGGCCAAATTCTGCCTCCAGGATGCACAAAACTCTATCTGACCGTGTAGACCAGCACAAAATAAAATGAGGCTGAAACCTTCCATGTGCCAAGGTATGTAACTTAATCTGAAAGATCCAAACATTCAGTGATTCACAGATGGGTTCCTTGCAGATGGGCATCAAAATCCTTGGGAGAAAACGGCTCATGTTTTCTTAAGATAGCTCTACTGCAATAGATAATCTGGGGAATCATTTTCTTCTTGTGTTCCAAATGCCCTGCTAGGAGACGGAACGAGACATAAAAAATTAAATGACTGAAAGATGCTTTCTGATTATTCATTTAGAAAGGCAGTGTGATGTTAAGGAACAGAGCCAAGTGTGAAAGGAAGAATCACGTGACCTACAGTATATGAACAAACTGGTGACCAGGCACTGACTGCTGAAATAAAATAGGAAGAACCACAGCTGTGGTAGAACAGTTTAAAGCTTTTTTTTTATTTTTATTCCCTCTAAGAAAAAACAGGGAAGTGCTAAATGTCAGTTTGAAGTGTCTGGAATATGGTAGGCTCGGTTCTGCAACTGAAAAATTGCTTAAAATAATCACTGCAAATGCTTCAAATTCTAGGCTCTATTTTCAAAAGGGCATCTCTAATTTTATGTCTATGGCAAAACCTTTTTAAAAATAGGAGCCGACAAATGTGGTCTAGAAATAAACAGTGTAGACTCCATTGAAGATCTTTAAGGGAAAAAATAACGGGGTTGGTTTACCTACAATCTTCTTGGCTTCCAGAAGGTGGCTATCAGAACCCCCCCCCCCGCCGCCCCCAACTAACAGCTGCCATGAAAGTACAGTATATATTGAAAGTTATTCACCTCCAGAATCACCATAGATAAGAACATCAGAACATAAGGCGTTCCATACTGGGTCAGACTAAGGGTCCATCAAGCCCAGTAATCTGTTTCCAACTATGGTCGACCAGATCACAAGTATCTGTCACATTCCCAAAATGTATACAGATTCCATGATGCTTATATCAGGGGTAAACAGTGGATTTCCTTGGCCCTCTTTGGTTTATGGGTTTTTCCTCTACGAACTTGTCCAAACGCTTTTTAAACCCAGCTACACCAAAGACTGTTACTACATCTTCCGATAATGAATTCTTGAGTCTGATTACACATTGAGTGAAAAAATATTTTCTCGGATTAGTTTTAAATATGCTACATTGGCATGACTGTGCGTCATCTAGTCTTTCTAATTTTTGAAAGAGCAAAAAACTGATCTACATTTACCCGTTTCACTCCATTCATTATTTAATAGACCTCTATCATGTCTCTCCTCAGCTGTCTCTTTTCCAAGTTGAAGAGCCCTAACTTTTAAAGCCTTTCCTCTTAGGGATATCCTTCCATCCCTTTTAGCATTTTGGTTGCTCTTTACTTTTTCTGATTCTGCTATATCCTTTTTAAGATATCGCAATCAGAATTCCATACAATATTCAAGTTGGGGTCGCACCATGGAATGATACAGAGGCATTATAATGCCCTTGGTTTTATTCTCTATTCCTTTCCTTATGATTCCAAGTATTCTGTTTGCTTTCTTGGCCATGGCTGCACACTGCAACCTATTATCCACGATGATGCCCAAATCCTTTTCCTGCATGGTAATTCCTAATGTGAAACCTTGCATCATGTAATCGTAATTTGGGTTGTTTTTCTCTAAGGGGTATGTTTACTAAACCGGGCTAATGGTTAACCCGGGCTATCTGCCATTAGGTCCCATATTATTCATAATATGGGACCTAGTTGCAGATAGCCCGGGTTAACCGTTAGCCCGGTTTAGTAAACATACCCCTAAGTGTATAACTTTGCAGCTTGTCCACATTACATTTCATATGCCATATGGATGCCCACTCTCCACATTTTTCAAGGTCCTCTTGTAATTTTTCACAATCTTCTTGTGTTTTAACAACTTTGAATAATTTTGCATCACTGCATATTTGATCACATCACTCAGTAATCCCATTTTCAGGTATATTTATAAATAGGTTAAAAAGAAGCAAGCCCAACACAAATCCCTGGGATACTGAACTAGTCACCTTTCTCCATTGAGAAAATTGTCCATTTAGCCTTAATCATCTTTTTTCTATATTTTAACCAGTTCTTTATACACCATAGTACACTGCTTCCTATCCCATGATGTTTTAGCTTCCACCTCATGAAGGACCTTGTCAAAGGCTTTCTGAAAATACAAATACAGAACACAGCATCAACTAGCTCACCTTTATCTACCTGTTTATTCACACCTTCAAAAAATTTCACAGATATGTGAGACAAGACTTTTGTTGGCTAAATCTATATTGACTTTCTGCCATTACACATTGGCTATCTACATGTTCAGTATTTTTGTACTTTATAATGGTTTCTACCATTTTGCCCAGTACTGACATCAGGCTCACTGGTCTATAGTTTCTTGGATCACCCCTGAAATCCTTTATAAAAATTGGCATTACATTGGCCACTCTGCAATCTTCAGGAACTACAGATGATTTTAATAATAGTTCACAGATTATTAAAAGTAGGTCTGAAATGTCATATTTCAGTTGCTTCAGGATGCTGGGATGTATGCCATCTGGTACAGGTGATTTGTTGCTCTTTAGTTTATTAAATAGCTGCAATACATCTTCCTGATTTATCAAGATTTGTTTCAATTCCTCTGATACATCTCCTTTGAATATCATTTCTGGCACGGGTTACTTCCCTACATCTTCTTCAGTAAAATTGTTGTTGTTGTTATGTGCCTTTGAGTCAGTGCTGACTTCTGGTGACCCAGAAGCTCCTGGTGCTGAATTTCGCCACTATCTGGATAAAGGCTGGCTCCCCTTCAACTCTGTCCCTGGACCGCCCCGGCAGTAGTGAAGTAGGCAGAGATAATATTTAGTAGGAATTATCTGGTTAGCAGGTGCTGCTAACTGGTAAATGCCTTTAACTAATTGGCCCCAGTTTATATTTTTATTGTTGTGTTCTGCTTTAGTGATTTGTGTGACAACTGGGATGGGGAGGGGTTTGTAGCTGTGATCCACTTTGAGAGGGGATTCTTTTTTGGGAAGTCGGCATAGAAGTCCTAAATTAAACGATTTCCCATGGGAACATTTTGACACTTTCTAAACTTGTTTATGCTATAAGGAACGTAGAAAAAGCAGCTTGAATTAACTTGCTTTCAGGAATCGTTAAATATTTTAACAATCTTCTGTTTTTAAAGAATGACAAAGCTTTCCCATGCAAGACCTCTTTTAAAGGGTTTATACCACTTTGCTAATAGGAAATCACAGCATTTAGCATTATAAAACTGGTTTAGACCACTTTAGTTCCTCCATTATTCCACAGAACATTAATACCACCTTTATTAAGCTCCGCTAAGCTTCCGTTTTATAATAACAATTGCACACCTTCTCTCTTCTTGAGTTATAATTTATACACTTTGCAACTTTTCTATATGCATGAAATATTTTTCACATGTACCACTTTCTCTTCTTAAAATCACAACAATAATCCAAAGGATGATTCGACGCGTAGAAGATACAAACATTAATAGCACTGTGCTCGGATATGATAACAAGTAGGACTCAGTCGCACAGAGCACTCATATACCTGGCACTGCTATATGCATTGGAGAGTTATTACACTACCTACTGCATGCATATTAATATTTACAACCTTCTCTGAAGCACATACAAACCAGATTAAGATCTTCCAACACATAAATAACACATGCAGGAAATGTATGCATCCGGTAAACACTTCACAGCTTTCCCTTCTTAAATAAATGAGTCCAGGCCAGAATAATGTTCTGACCCAAGGATTTACTTAAACTTTAGATTCACTGAATAATAACAACAATTGATAGAAGCAACAAGCAAGAACTTTGTTACAAGCAGTTAACTCCTTCTTAGACACAGTGGTTACAGGTAGATTACTCCTTTCCCCACTCAGGTATATTAACACATTCCCTTCACTTACTCTGTATCTTAACGTAAACAGTTACTCCACACTCTCATTCCTGTACTTTTGTTACTTAGTCTGCTTTCCCTGAGTAGGAATCCCTCTCTCCTGTTTCTAGTATTTATTCCCAGTATACCTGATGCTGGTGGTCATGCAGACACAGGTCCCCAGTACTGCGCTGGTTTACTCCTGGTGTCACTGGTATATGATGAGTGCTTGGGTTCCTCTTTTTCCTGAAAGCTGGTGGCTTCTGCGAATTCAGGTCTCCAGAACCTCTCTGTAAGGCTTCTGGCTCTGATGAACTGTGAAACTTAGTTGTTGGTACAGTTCTCAGAATCTGTCTCACAGGCAGAGCTACTCTCCTTCTGAGACAGTCAGATACTGGAAGGGTTTGCACAATTCTCTTCTTGAATGCTGCTGCTCTAAGCCTACCGCCCACTCTGGATGGTATGAGTGACTGTGTGCTAAAGACACTTGCCTCTCATCATTCAGAGTTCCATCTTTGGGAGTGATTTGGGAGTGATCTTGGATTTTCCCTCCCCAAGTAGTCTCCTCCCAGCATGAAGTGACTGGCAGGAAGAACCTTCCCTGTTCTGGAAAATATTAGACTTTTCTCCAACCTTCACTGTAGTAGTCTAGTAGGGACACTGGATGGTGCTGCTGATTACACAGTAATATCTAAGCAGTCTTTACAAGTGGGCAGGGCCACCCAACCATTAGGCAAACAAGGTGGTCATCTAGGGTGGAGGTTTCATGGGGTGGTGGTGGTAGTGGCAAAGGGCAGGTCATTTAAAACTAAATAATATATTCTGATAGCTGGGGAGGGGGGGGGGGGGCTGACCATAAGGCTTAAGGTTTTCCTAGAGTGCCAACACCTTGAAACAACTTTTGTGCAAACCCTGCAACAAACTAAAACACTAGCATAATAAGGAATAAGGAACTGCAAATTAGAAAAAGAAACATGCAAACACTGAAATGGGAACTTCAAGAAGCCAGCATACGTATGCACAAAATGCAATACTTGAGAAATAAATACAGAAATGCAATTCCTATTTGCACAATGAGAAATATTTATTTATTTATTGATTGATTGATCATGTTTTATATACCACCTTTTCCTTCAATCAAAGTGGCTTACATAGTGGGTGGGAACATATTTATGAGAAATAGAATAAGAAATACAATAGTTATAGGGTCAGAGATGTTGTAAGATATAAAGTCAGAAGATATGCTGCACACTCAAATTCCCAAAGTTGACATGAAAATTCTTAAAGCTAACCCACAAAATCAAATGATTTTTTTTTCACCTTTAGGACATCTGACAGAACACTGTCCCCACAACCTACAAGAGGCTCTATTTTTCTCTAAGGACGCTACAGTTACAGATGCTGTACACCTCTGATTTGATGAGGAAATCACATTTTAGAATATGTCATATCATATGTTACATATTACTAGAAAATCAAAATCAAATGCTCCAAGCACACGTTAGAGCATCCGGGAAAACAAAACGCTTTGCATCTCCTGTCCATTGTTTACCAAACCCGGTGCCAGTGATGGCTTTAGGGGCGACAAACCAGGCAACCTCCCGGGGCCTCACATCTTAGGTGGAGAGTTTGCAAAGTGGCAGCATTTTTTTTTTGCATTTTAACACTCATCTATTTATCTAATTCTCTCAAAAAACATTAAGAACATAAGAAATGCCATCTTAGGTCAGACTAAGGTCCATCAAGCCCAGTATCCTGTTTCCAAAGTGACTGATCCAGGTCACAAGTACCTAGCAGTTTCCCAAAAAGACACACAGTGGTCATTCTGCACCACAAATAGCGGGGATTTACATCCTGTCTGGACGTACATCCCTGCTATTTGTCCCCCTGCAGATCCCGGTGCAAATGCTCCCCATACATACAGCAGTGTTGTATGGGGAGCCTGTGACGGGGCGGGTGGGAGCGGTCTGGAGGTGGAGCGAGGGCGGGGTATGCACGGGCCATGACTCCGGACTTACAAGCCGATTCTGAGGTCGGCCCTGTACGACAGGGCTCGGCCTGTTAGACAGGGGACTTATTCCACCTCAGAGGTGGAATAAGTCCTCCTGGATATGGGGTGATAGTGGCGGCTGGCAGCGATGGACAGGTGAGGGGTGCGGGAGCATTCCTGTAGCCCGATTCTGGCCATGGGAGGCCAGATCATGGGTCAGACTGTGGGGAAAGGAGGTTTTTGGTGGCAGCCGGTGATCGTGGCTCCTGAATAGAGCCACAATGCCATGGAGAAAGGACGCCATTGCACTGCGGCTCCATTCAGGAGCCTGACTGAGTTAGCTCGGCTTGTGGCTGGACATGCTGGGTGCCGGACTCAGGCCACCCCTTGGACATCCAGCCACTGTGCTGTGAATCTGCTTCCATGGGTATGTCTAGCTCCTGCAGGAGCAGATTCGGGTGCATCCCCTGGCTGTCCAGATGTTTGGATGACTGGGCGGCATGGGGACGCATAAAGTGGAATTGGCCTCACAGGTTCCAATAATGCTCATATTGGGGCAAGCAGTGGATTACCCAGGTCCTCTTTAATAATGGTTTATGGACCTTTCCTCCGGAACTTGTCCAAACCTTTTTTAAACCCAGCTACACTAACAGCTTTTACTACATTCTCCAGTAACGAATTCCAGAGTTCATTGTGCGCTGAGTGAAAAAATATGTTCTCTTATTAGTCTTAAATAGGTTATACTGTAGCTTCATTGCATGTCTCCTAGTCTTTCTACTTTTTGATGGCATAAAGAATCGATCTATGTTTACCTGTTCCATTCCATTAATTTATAGACTTCTATCATATCTCCCCTTGGCAGTCTCTTTTCCAGGTTGAAGAGCCCTAACCTTTTAAGTCCTTCCTCATAGGGGTATCCTTTCATCCCCTTTACCATTTTGGTGGCTCTTCTCTGTATCTTTTCTAATTTCGCTATATCCTTTTTAAGATACGGTGACCAGAACTGCACTCAATATTCAAGGTGCAGTCACACTATGTAACGATAAAGAGGCATTATAATATCTTTTATTTTATTCTGCATTCCTTTCCTTATGATTCCTAGCATTTTATTTGCCTTCTTGGCCGCCACTGCACACTGTTCGGAGTGTTTCAACATGCTATCCACGATGATGCCTAAATTTTTTTCCTGGATGGTGGTTGCATCTGTAACCATAGTTTGGGTTGTTCTTTCCTAGGTGCATAACTTAGCACTTGTCCACATTAAATTTCATTTGCCATTTGAACATCCACTCTTCCATTTTATTAAGGTCTTCTTGCAATTTTTCACAATCCTCTTGGCTTTTAACAACTTTGAATAATTTTGTGTCATCTGCAAATTTGACTATCTCCTCATTATTCCCATTTCCAGGTGATTTATGAATATGTTAAAAAGCAGCAGATCCAGCACAAATCCCTAGGGTACTTCACTTTTCACCTTTCTCCACTGGGAAAATTGGCCATTCAGCCCTACCCTCTGCTTTCTATCTTTTAACCAGCTCCTGATCCACAATAGTACACTGTCTCCTATCCCATGACTTTTTAACTTTGGTAAGAGTCTCTCATGAGGGACCTAGTCAAAGGCTTTCTGAAAATCTAGATACACTATATCGACTGGCTCACCCTTGTCTACTTATTTATTCACACCTTCAAAAATATATAACAGATTAGTAAGACAAGACCTTCCTTGGCTAAACCCATGTTGGCTGTCTCCCATTAAGTCTTGACTATCTACATGTTCAGTAATTTTGTTCATTATAATGTTTTCTACCATTTTGCCCAGTACTGACATCAGGCTCATTGGTCTATAGTTTCCCGGATCACACCTGGAACCCTTTTTAAAAATTGTCATTAGATTGGCCACTCTCCAATCTTCCTGTACTACAGATGATTTTATGTATAGGGCAAAGTGAAATTGAAATAAAAAGTATCCAAATTCCTTAAAGTTCCAAACAATTCTCTTGCACATTGCCTGAGCAGCCATATGGCCACCACTGCCTGGTACTTCTAATCTGCCAATTTACCTTCTAATGCAGTATAATTCTTATCAATAAAATATTTTAAAATCTTTGCATGCCTTGCTGTTTTATTCTCATCTTCATCCTTTGTTTGCTGTTGTTTCTGATTCCACTTCAATTTCAGCTTTTATCTTTATGCTTTATCTTCTACTTCATACTTTCATGTTTTTATCTTTTCTTTTCACTTTACGGTTTTCTGCATTTGCTCTTCCATTAGATGTTTATATTTCATTCTTCTCATACTCACTCTATGCTGACAGATGTTTCTTCTAAATGTTTTGTCCTGTTGACCCTTGCTGGTCTCATTATCATGTCCCATCCTTCCACCTACCCTTCCCTTTTATGCCCTCTGTCCCTCATCTGTTTTCCCTTGCCTTTCCTATTCCTCTCTTCTTCAGTTCTCCCTCTTCTCCCCCAGCCTTCTCTTTCTTTCCTCTTCACCACCTCTCCCTTCTTTTTCCCCATCCCTTTCTTTCCATCTGCCCCCTCCCTTTACCTCCTTCATCTTTTTCCCTTCCTGATGTTCTACAGAAGACAGCATGAGGCAAGGGTGTCTCTGATCACCTAGACACAGCGCTGCCTCTCCCCACAGCCCGCCCCCTCTCTTGATCCTGGTTCTTCCTATTCAAAGACAGGCTGAGGGGTTTTTGACTATGTGCCTCTCAATGCAGCCTGTTTCTGAGCAGGCAGGCTGTACTCAGCCAGGTTCTTGCAGTCCATCTCTGAATAGGAAGCGTCAGACTGAGGCAGGAAGCGGCTGCAGGAAGAGTCAGGGTCACCGTGCTGTTCTCGCTGCTCCATCCATGGCATTATGAAACAGACAGAGCGGTGTTGAATTGGGAGCGATAACTCCACCCCTGACATCACTTCCCTGGCACTGCAGTGTGTGCCAATCAGCCTCACAGAGTTACAATGGAGGTTGGAAATGGCAACCAATGAAAGCAGGTGGCCTGCAAATAATCATGCTTTTACCTATGGGCCCCCTATTATGCAGGTCCCGGGTCAACTGCCTCTTTTGCCCAGAGGTAAAAGTGGCCCTATGCGTGATGTCATACTTGCAGTCAGATAACTAAATACAGCCATTCTTTCATGCAATAGATTTAAAAAGTATCTATTGCTGTGCTTAATATAATGCACAAGTGTCTCTAGATGCTTGTGACATCAGGAGAATGACTGTACCCAAGGAATGGGACAATGCACATTCTAATGGAACAGGTCATGTAATATTTGAGTAAGCATAAGGGCTCTCTCTAAAAGAGGAAGGGAAAGGTAAGTTTATAAAAGCTTTCTCATGTGTAAAGGCCGTTTTACACGTAGAAAATGACTTAAAATAATTACCCCATAGTATACATGCCTTTAAGTATGTGTAGTGACAAGACAGCAGCAGTAGGCACTCTTCGGGCATAGTTTGGGCAGAATGGGGCAGAGTTGTAATGTATCCACATAATTTGTAAAATATGTGAATATACGCATGCAATCCATGAACACATTTACACCTGCATTGGATCAGGTGTAAATGTGTGCCTTGGCATTTATGCACTACAGGGGCTGTTTCTGGAAGCAGGGACATTAGTGCTTATGTTGCCTTTATAAAATGGGCTTCAAATCGGTGCCTTTATGGACTTCTCAAATATGTTTATGTTTTTTCCAGATTTACTATACCGCCCCTTATTTAATATATTAAGGTGGTTTACAATAAGAATACACTAAGAACTACATAAAACACAACCTCCTCCCCAATAAAAATGCAAAAATAACAAAAAAATCCACAGGTGTCCTATTATAAAATCAAGCTCTAAAAGCCAATTAGAGCACAGAGAGGATTTTGCCAATCGAAAGCTGGAGAGTTCGAAGATCTCAAATCATCCCGGGCTTTGGAGTTCAGTTACAGTAGATACAGGGAGAGAGGGAGAGGCAGTGGGGCTGCCTGTGACTCTGCTCAGTTAGGCCTGTCGTGCCCCTGCAGGGATTCTACAGTGAGTATCTCAGCTAGGCTGCGTAATAGGAGATAAATAGATTGCCTGGGATGAGATTTACCATTCCCCTAGATGTATCCTAATCCTCATTTGTGTTGTCTGTCTTAACTAGACTGTAAGGTCTTAGGAGCAGGGACTCTCTTACATGTCTCTGTACAGCGCTGCACACGCCTTGTAGCGCTATATAAAGGATAAGTGGTAGTGGTAGACTAGCTGTAACCTACTAAGAGTTACAGCATCACATCTCTATGGAGTCCTTGTTGCTGAAACCTGCTTTCCGGTCGCTGTAATCTGTTTGTTGCAGTCTACATGCAGAAGATAAATGCCCCATGGTGCGGAGTGCAGAACATTACTCAGGAGAGCAGCTTTGGAATATGAGTAACCCTTCCCATAAACACACAGGGAAAGAGGGTTATGTGAGGCCCTTGTACTAATTAGTGAGTCTTCAGACTTTATCTTAGTGACACCTGTCATCGCCTTAAATTTATACTGCTTGATATTCAAAGCAAATTATGTAATCGCTGGGAGTCAGTGAACCCATAATTTGCTTATCTGTTTATTTTTTTAAATTATACTGACACTACTGAGTCTTCTAAATCAATAAATGGGCCAATATTTTCCATATAATTATGGGCTGGGTTAGGGGAGGGACAGAGGCGAAGCTAGAAATGATTGGTTTAGCAGTAATATTCAGTTGCTAAATGGATAACGTATCTGTTAAGTTTATGCCTTCTAAACAGCAGATCTAGACTCAATAGATTGACCTGTCACAGTCAATGCACTATATGATTTTGCAGTGCTGCTTCGTATATGGTTAGCGGTACTGACGCTCCGGTACTAGTGTTTAAATTAATGAGGTGATCATGCCGGCTGAAGACTGACCCAATAGCTATGGGTCTGCAGCATATGGGAACCTTATGTCTAAACCCAAATTCTGTATTATTTCCAGATGCTTAAGTTTTGAATCCCCGCCTATCGCCTTATCCCATGGTGGAAGGAGTATACTTCTGCATATCTCAGTGGAACGCTGTATGTTTCATTATTGCCTGTTGCCTTCAGAGGACTTGCGGACAGTTCTATATTTTCATGCATGAATCTTCCTGGATCCATTTATTAGTGTAAATATATATCCTTGAGAGTATCTATTTAAGGGTATAGCAGACCTTGGTATCTGTAAATTTCAGTCATTTCATATGCAGATTCTGCCTTTTTGTCTTTTTTTCTTATACCAAACTTTTTATATATAAATATAAATTTCACTTCAATTTTTGAAGTTGCTTCAGTTTTTAAAGGTCATATTCACATCACTTATCTGCAGGCTGATTCCGTATATGAAGAGACCGATGACTGAAATTTAGGGCGTGAAATACTTGAAAAGTTTTTGCATGATATGCGTTCCCCCTTCTCGTGGTCTCATCTACACATATAGTTTTTGTAGTTGCTGCTGTATATAAAATTGAAAGAAGTTGTAAAAGTGAAAGAAATGAAGAGTATATTGTTTTTATTGTGTTATGGTGTGCAACCTTTCATCTGAGATCAAACACTAGTACGTTGGAGATCAATTAAACTGGAGCAGATATTTTTCTTTATTTATTTAAACGGATTTCTATACCGCCTTTTCCTACAATCAAGGCGGTCTACACAGCAAACAATCAACAAAATACTTTATCTAGTGTGTGCATGCATTGAGCAGTGAGTGTTTGTGTGTGTAGATGGTCGTTGATTCTTGGTGAGCTATTTACAATGTGCGCTATTTACAATACTATGTACATCAGGACTTTAGTTCGATACTATGATCTTGTCGCGAGGGAAGGGTGGTAGAGCTGGGGTATTGTCTGTTGCATAGTTTAAATGATGTCACCGTAGTACTCTATGAAGAGGGTCATCTTTAGTGCTTTCCTAAAGTCCTTAATGTCTGTTGTTGACGTAGTTCATCAGGGAGGGCATTCCAGATTGTTGGTGCCGCCTTTGATAGGGCTAGTTTTTCAGTGTCCTTGCATACCTTGGTGATGTCTCTTCGTGTGTTGACACGGTTGGATGTGCCTCTCCTCCTTGGTCTTGTGCTGCTGTCGGGTTGTATGAGTGGGTGTAGACTGAAAGCTGATGACTGTTGTTTGATTTTGAATATGTTTATGACTGTCTTGTATCTGATGCGGGATCTGATTGGTAGCCAGTGGAGATCTTTTAGAGTGGGTGTGATGTGTTCTTGTCTTGAGGTACCAGATATTATGTGTGCTGCTGTGTTTTGCGCCAATTGCAGTGGTCTGAGTGTCTGTTTTGTTAGGCCAAGATAGATTTGGTTGCAGAAGCCTAGCATTGGGGTTATTAGTGCCTGACAGACTGTGAGGAAGTGTTCTTGAGAGAGGAGGGGCTTGAGGTGTCAGACTAGTCTCATCCTAGTGGAGGAGTGGCCTAGTGGTTGGGGCAAGGTACTTCAGACCAGACGGTCAGGGGTTCAAATCCCACTAGAGAACAGCAACCTTGGGCCAGAAGGACTGGGGTTTCTCGTCCCACAGGTGCTCCTTGTGGTCTTGGGCAAGCCACTTAACCCTCCATAGCCCATGTTCCCTGTAAAATAGTTATCTCCAAGTTATAATGCCCTGTTCAATGTAAACCACACTGATGCAGAATAGCACAGTATATAAGAGAATATAAAATAAATCCTGTGGTATGCATTTTTAGTGGTTCTGTTTATGTGGGAATGAAGGTTCAGTTCTTTGTCCAGGGTCACTCTGAGGTATTTCACTTCTGGTTGTATGGGTATCAGGGCCGGCCCGTCCATTGAGCGAGAATGTTTTTTGCACAGGGCCCCGCGTTTCAGGGGGCCCCGCGCAAAAAACATTCTTTTGAAAAGTAAAATTGGAAAAAAAAAACCACCTGTCTGCTGCCGCGGTCGGGGCCGCCGCGGCAGAAACGAGCGTGCCGCGGGGCCCCCCTGTGCACGGCAGAGCCTGCCCTCCCCTGTAGCAGCTCTCTCTTTGGAGCTGAAGTCAGACGCGCCGGCTTGCAGAGCGCGAGGGAGGAGTTTCTCCCTCGCTGCTCTGTTAAGCCCGCAGAGCAGCGAGGGAGAAACTCTTCCCTCGCGCTCTGCTCTGCAAGCCGGCGCGTCTGACTTCAGCTCCAAAGAGAGAGCTGCTACAGGGGAGGGCAGGCTCTGCCGTGCACAGGGGGGCCCCGCGGCACGCTCGATTCTGCCGCGGCGGCCCCGACCGCGGCAGCAGACAGGTTTTCTTTTTTTTAAATTTTGGCTTGGCTGGGGGGGGGGGGGTTGTTAGGACTGCTAATGGGCTGGGCTGGGCTGGGCTGGGGGGGTTTGTTAGGACTGCTAATGGGCTGGGCTGGGCTGGCTGGGGGGGTTGTTAGGACTGCTGCTGGGCTGGGCTGGGGGGGGTTGTTAGGACTGCTAATGGGCTGGGCTGGGGGGGGGGGGTTGTTAGGACTGCTAATGGGCTGGGCTGGGCTGGGCTGGGGGGGGGTTGTTAGGACTGCTAATGGGCTGGGCTGGGCTGGGCTGGGGGGGGTTGTTAGGACTGCTAATGGGCTGGGCTGGGCTGGGGGTTGTTAGGACTGCTATTGGGCTGGGCTGGCTGGGCTGGGCTGGGCTGGGGGGGGTTGTTAGGACTGCTAATGGGCTGGGCTGGGCTGGGCTGGGGGGGGTTTGTTAGGACTGCTAATGGGCTGGGCTGGGCTGGGGGGGGTTGTTAGGACTGCTAATGGGCTGGGCTGGGGGGGGGTTTGATAGGACTGCAAATGGGATGGGCTGGGGGTTGTTAGGACTGCTAATGGGCTGGGCTGGGCTGGGCTGGGGGGTTGTTAGGACTGCTAATGGGCTGGGCTGGGCTGGGGGGGGGTTGTTAGGACTGCTGCTGGGCTGGGCTGGGGGGGTTGTTAGGACTGCTAATGGGCTGGGCTGGGCTGGGATGGGGGGGGTTGTTAGGACTGCTGCTGGGCTGGGCTGGGCTGGGGGGGGTTGTTAGGACTGCTAATGGGCTGGGCTGGGGGGGTTTGTTAGGACTGCTAATGGGCTGGGCTGGGGGGGGGTTGTTAGGACTGCTAATGGGCTGGGCTGGGGGGGGGGTTTGTTAGGACTGCTAATGGGCTGGGCTGGGCTGGGGGGGGGGTTGTTAGGACTGCTAATGGGCTGGGCTGGGGGGTTGTTAGGACTGCTAATGGGCTGGGGGGTGGGTTGTTAGGACTGGTGGGGGTGGGTTGTTAGGACTACTAATGGGCTGGGGGGGTTGTTAGGACTGCTAATGTGCTGGGGGGGTGGGTTGTTAGGACTGGTGGGGGTGGTTTGTTAGGACTGCTAATGGGCTGGGTGAGTGGGGGGGTTAGGACTGCTAATGTGCTGGGGGGGTGGGGGTGGGGGTGGGTTAGGACTGCTAATGGGCTGATGGGGAGGGTTAGGACTTGAGGTGGGCTGATGTGGTTAGGACTGGTAATGGGCTGTGGGCTGATGGGGGGGGTTTAGGACTGGCAATGGGCTGATGGGGTTAAGACTGGAAGTGGGCTGATGGGGGGGTTAGGACTGGTAATGGGTTATAGGGGGGGCTTAAACTGAAAATGGGGTGATGGGGGGTTAGGACTGGAAGTGGGTTTGATGGGGGCTAGGACTGGTAATGGGTTGGGTGGTTGCTATGACTGGACAGGGCCTGAGGGGCAGGGGAGGCTTGAACTGCAACTCGCTGATGGGGAGGGAGCTTGGAATGGAAATGGGCTGTGAGGGAAGGGAGCTAGGACTGAAAATGGGCTGATGGAGCAGCTAGGATAGGACTGGAAATGGGCTGTTGGGGGGAGCTAAGATTGGAAATGGGCTGTGGTGGGGGCTTGAATTGAAATGGACTCATGGAGGGGCTAGAACTGAAAGTAGGCTCATGGGGGGGGGCTTGGACTGGAATTGGACTGAGTGGAGGGGAGCTATGATTTGACATGGGCTGATGATGGGGCTAGGAAATGACTAGAAATGGGCTGATGGGGGGCTAGGATTGGAAATGAGCTGATGAAGGGACTCAGACTGAAAATGGATGGGGGAGCTAGGACTGGAAATGGGTTGATGGTGGGCTAGGACTGGAAATGGGCTGATGCAGGGACTAGAAGGGAATGGATGCTGGGTGAGACTGGAACTAGAAGGGAGCTGATGTTGGGGGAGGATTAGAATGGGATGGGGCTGGGAGAGTAAAATGGAGAGGGGACAAATATTTTGTGTGGGAGGGATGAAAAATCTACAATTGGCCTGGTATTGGGAGAATAAGTGGGGATTGAGGATGGAGGGGTAAAATTTGTGTGGATGAAATAGGAATGAGGAAAGAGCAAAAGGAGAAAGGAGTAGCCTAGTGGTTGGGGCAAGGTACTTCAGGCCGGAAGGTCGGGGGTTCAAATCCCACTAGAGGACAGCAACTTTGGACCGGAAGGACTGGGGTTTCTAGTCCCACAGGTGCTCCTTGTGGTCTTGGGCAAGCCACTTAACCCTCCATAGCCCATGTTCCCTGTAAAATAGTTATCTCCAAGTTATAATACCCTGTTCAATGTAATTTCAGTTTGTTCAATGTAAACCGCACTGATGCAGAATAGCGCGGTATATAAGAGAATATAAATAAATAAATAAATATAAAATAAATAAATTAGTATGTTAAAGCAGATGTAGAGAGAGAGAATGGAAAAAAAAACTAGAAGAGAGAAGAAAGAACAAATGGACAGCAGACGATGGACAGTTAGCAGAAAACATGAAGAAACCAGAAGAAAGTGGCTGGAACAATTGCAACTGAAAAAAAATGCACAAAAGGTAGAAATATCTCTTTATTTTGAATTTATTAACTGGAATATGAAACCTCTAGGAAATGTGCATCATTAACGTCTGTGCTTTGTTTGGTACAAGAGGAAATTAATTTATAGTTTTATTTCTACAGTGTTGTTGTACTTCCAAGTTTGGCTTTTGGGGTTCCCAGTTTAATTATTGCCTTCCTGTTTCTAAATTGTGATTCCTTGTTTGGTGATGGTCTATGTTCTGCATGTGTAACTGAGCTGAGGTATTCTGTTTATGTAATTCCTATTTGACATTGCCACTTGTTCTCTTTCCCCAGTATTCTCTGAAATGTATTGGTTTAATATTTGCAGTGTTGCCTTTTGATAGGTAGGGTATGGTGCTTTGTGAGTCCTGGTAATGCTGTCAGGATACGGTGGGTTTGCTATGGGTTCTAAATGGGCAGCGTTTGTAGTGGTTCCTAATGTGCCTGGCGGTTGGCACTGGATTATAGTAATGTAGAAATCTTTTAGTCTTTCTTTATCCATACACTCATTAAGAGACATGTTTACTAAAAGTTAGTGTATGGTAACATTATGCAAATATTTATGCAAATAAGGCCACTTATGCAAATGAGGCCCCGCACTGAGTCTCCGCACATGGCCCCGCACCCCCCTTGGGCCGCCCCTGATGGGTATAGTTTTGTTGTCTATCTTGATGTTGCGAGGAGGGATTTTTTATAAAGCTGCGCATCTGCCCGTAGTTTAAACACTAACATTTATGCCTGGTCGCGAGCCCATGTAATGTCCATACCTTCAATCTAGGTGCAATATCAGCAGGATTTGTGCTAGTAGTTTATAAAGATATATAGACACCTATGGGGCTCTTTTACTAAGGAGCGCTGTGGTGTAGCACCAAAAGCGCCAAGCATGGAAATCATGTTTCTGGCAGTTACTTTAGTGTCTGCGGCAATGCCGTGGCACTACAAAAGCACAGATGCACTCAATACCACCTAAGGATATGGTGGTGAGTGCACCTGCACTACTTGCCTGCTATACAGAAATTGTACATGTGCTGCCTGCACGGTGTTCACACCGTGCACTCTCAGCCCCATCCCTCCCACTTGGAGTCCTAACATGCCATGGACAGTTAGCTCCAAAATCCAGTGACGCTAACCCTTGTGGTCCTGCATTAGCTATCAACGAGTATCCAATGTATGCTGCAAACCTGCGCTGACAGCTAGCACACTTTAGTAAAAGACCCCCATGTATCTTTATAATATAGGCTAAAAACAGGCACCTTCCTGCCCTATTAACCTAGGCGGTTTGTTATAAAATTACCTCCAGCATGGGAACAATGCCTCAGTTTATCAGACCCTTATTACTTAGTGCTGACACCTATGAGGGACGTCTGATGAAACTGAAAAGATTTGCATTTGATTGTGTTTCAAAGAAATGCGTATTGGTGTGTCGCTCTGCGAAGCACTAAATATAAGGACTATCTCTACTGAAATGACGATGGCCTTGGAAAAAAAAGTGTTCCTACATCTTTATTTTACGGTGGCAGAAAAAGAAATGAAGATGGATGATCCTTTATTCCACAGACATCATAAACTTGCGTATGAGTCGATGGAGATCTATTCAGAACATGCACTGACCCAAACGGAGAATTCTAATACAATATCCATGAGCTAAGCAGGATGAAACATGAGATGCAGTACAATTTGAAAACACATCCTTTCCTAAAGAATCATAAGAAATTATGAGATCAAAACTGACAATAATAAGGACACAGGAAAACAAAATATGTGTCCACGTATAGTAAAGTTTTCTGAATGCTTTCTGAGCAATGGTTATACGCTGCTTACACAGTGACATTTTAATTAAGTTGAAAATATGATGTTCTGTGTTGTTTGGAAGCTATACTCTAATCTGATTGCCCAAAGGTTAGGCCATTTGAAATTTATGCTAAGCATGCATAATAAAGGCATTGCACGCAATATCTTTTAGGCAAAAGTTATTCCCACCCTCCCTCCACGTAAACACATTGTTGGAGGCCGTGATTCTAGTTGCTCTCTAGCCCCTTAATCCTGGCTTTACAGAGAACTTGAATTAACAGTTCAACAAAGTACAATGTGGATAGAAATATTAACGTGGCAATGAAAGCACCTTTTGTTCTTCCCTCTGGAAGTGATGCAGCCATGAAATTAGCACCTTTTTGCACCTTATTCATAGCCAGGAGCAGGTATAGGCATAGACACTCAGTATCCAGGGCCTGACGTGCTTCTGACATTCTGAAATTGCACTGCAACATAGTTCTCCCTTGCTTGGCCCAGAGCATGCCTCCAAGACACCCCTGTACTACATGCATGTGCTTGCACCATCTATATACCTGGCTTTCTAACATGGCTTCGAATATGTCTCTGTATCTTGAACACCTGAATGCCCCTTTTTTTAGATGTCTAACTTACAAACAGGGCTTCCACCTTAAATTTTTGTTGATTTCTGTAATTAATGAAAAACATGAGGGTAATTTTATAACAGGGTGCTTAAATTAAGTGGGCTGGAAGGTGCCTATTTTGTGCCTGTTTGTCTTTATAAAATACTAGCTTAAACCTTGCAGGTACCATGCCTGCACTGCAGGCAGTGGCCTTACATCTGCTAAAGAGCAGGTGCAAATGCTCATGCATAGATTACTGAAGGTCTTTTATAATCGATGTGGTACTTTGTGACTCCACCCAGACCTAGACCATGCCCCCGACAAAGCCTACAGTAAAAGTCCGCATGTGCATTTTACTTTTACCTCTGACACAATTTTATAAGAGCCACTTTGCGCACGCATATTTCTAGAATTATTGTATAGTGTGGCTCCAGTAAGAGAACTCAATATTCATAATAAATCTAAATCCCCTTGGATTTCTAAATCTCTGATATAACAAAAGAGGGAATTATGCAGAAAAGAGAGACGGTGGCGGAGTGTGCCTGATCATTTTTCCCAACAGGAGTGTTTGAGTTACTTACAAAAATACTCGGATGCAGTTTTGATGGCTAAGAAAGCGTATTATGATAAGCAAATTTATACTAGAATCGGTCAACCAACCCATTTGCTACTCCTCTGATTCTGACAGAAATGAACTGATTGATCCACAATTATTTTTAGAGTCTTTCTGTAGCAAGATTGCTGTTTAGTGCCAGCTTTTGCAATATGCCTTTGCCTCTGTTGTTTGGTTATGATATAGTTTTATGGGATAGTTTTTTACCAGTTTCTGCTGATCAAATTCATGAAATTATCATTTCCCTGAATGACACAAAGGGGTATGTTTACTAAACCGCGTAGTGCAGCATTAAGGTTTCTGAAGCCATATAAGGCAGTGGGCGGGTAGGGGGCGTGCCAGTGTTAGGGTGCCTTGGGCCATTTAAAGTGAGTTAACAGGACCAAGTGCGGTAAGGTGACAAGACTTCCTAAGGAGAGACAAGGCGTCTTAGGATGTGATAAGGTGCCCCAACAGGAAATAAGAAAAAAAGAAAAATACCCCCTATTTAGAAACCATTTTTTTGTCGGAGCAAGCTGTAGGAGAGTTGGTATTGAGACACAACTCACACCAGACAGCATGCTACATTTATTCAAAGAAAGGTTCACCACCTAAAAGCAAAAATAGCTGCATATCCAAAAATTCCAAAGACGTGGTACTAATCTTCTCAGTAAATTTTATTTTATTATTTATTTATTTTATTTATTTCTCTTATATACCGCGCTCTTCAACATCAGTGCGGTTTACATGGAACATTTATGTTTTACAGTGGGTTAACCGTAAAAATACAGATAACAGGTAGCTCAACTTGGATAGTCAAAAATTAACTATTTACACTTATTTAAACATAGTAGTATTTACATAATATACATCATGTGAGAGAAAAATTATATTGGACATGGAGCTTATGTTCCCCCGCAAAGAATTAAGTCGTTCTATGAATTGACGTAGGGAGATCAAATCTGAAATCCAGATGAAAAAAATATCATCCAGAAATCCCTTCCATAACAACACATTGGAGAAACCCAAAGAGCTTTCAATTGAAGTCTTCTCCATATCCGCCATATATAAGGTGGCAATCGAGGGCGCCACAGTTACCCCCATGACAATCCCAGAAATTTGTTGATAAAATAACCCTTCAGATAAGAAATAATTTCTGGTCAAAACTAACTCCATCAATTGATTCAAAAAAGACCAAGGTAACTGGAGAGGGGCAAAACAAAAACATCTTTGTAAAAGATCCAATGCTTCCCTCTGATCAATATTCGTATATAGCAAAACCACGTCCAAAGTAACTAAAAATGCCCCAGCAGGTATCTGCACAGTGGAAATAATTTGTAAAAAATGTGTTGAATCTCTAATGAAAGAGGGAACCCGACACGCTTCCTGTTTTAAGAAAACATCACAAAAGATGGATAACGGTTCTAACACTGAATTTTTGCAGGATATGATAGGTCTCCCCGGGGGGGAAATCATCGACTTATGAATCTTCGGGACCAGATATATTATAGGAATCTTCGGATGATGATTAACCAAGAATGAATATTCTTTATGCGTAATCCATCCACCTTGGAAGGCCATCCCCACTAGCTCTTTAATTTCACCCAACAACATAGTCGTAGGGTCCCCATCTAGAACCACATAGGTCAATCGATCATTCAAATGAGTCCGCAAGGAAAGTTGATAACTCTCCAAGGTCTGCAATACCAAAGCACCCCCTTTATCTGCTTTGCGAACTATCAATGAGGGATCCGATTCCAATTCCATCAAAGCAGTATAATTATCTCCAGTTAAATTTGAAAACCGCTGGAAACGAGCGCCTTCCAATCTGGCTAAATCCTGCATCACCAACGTTTGATAGGTAAACAAAACTGGGTCCATTACCACCCCTGGGGGGATCCACTTAGAAACAGGTTTTACCACAGACTCATCCATAGGGCTTGGTATATCATGAAAAAAATGAATTATGCTCAGTTTCTTTAAAAAAACGTTGTAAACTCACGCGCATCCGAAACGGATCATAATGAATTGTAGGGACAAAGGAAAGTCCATATTGTAACACCTGCTCATGAAATAAAGAACGTCCCGTCAGATTAACCACTATTGAAGACGCTGCTTGGACCGTTGTCTGGTGTTCGGGGGTTCCCAATTGTCGTTGCGATATTCGCCCCGATAATGGCGGCCATGAGTCGCCCGAAAAACCGAACGGCCCCGATTATTATTACGAGTCTCTGAATCTGTTGTACTATCATCAGTATCTTCAGAAGACCTATCAAAAGTCACAGTTTTTCGAACATCATCAGTTTTCTCAGTCTTCTCATACATCCAGTAATAGACCTCACCCCCCTCATAATCATTTTTGTCCCGAACAAACTTTTTAGATTTTAATGATTTTAAGTAATCAAAAAAGCTCTTAATCTGTCGATTCATTTCTTCAATCTTCAATTTGTAAGGGTCTTCACCTAATGAATCTTTAAGGAAAGCTGAGCCTCCACAATTTGTTTTTGAATCATTTCCTCCTTCTGTATCGTTCGCTCCAAAATAACAGCGATAAGATCAAAACTACATTTATTTAAAATTTTATTCCATTTGTCAATAAATTCTTTATCCCACTTAAACATCTTAGGTGCCCGGGTCATTTGTAGACCCTGAGGGATGATCCGAGTTTTTAAATATTGAGTCATCCCCGCTCCATGTAATTGGGCCTGCACTAAACGTTTACAGAGGGCTTTATAAGCAATCACTGAAGCCCCAGCTCCCCCCGCAGGTCGATCTTCATCAAACAAAAATGGACGTTGTCGTAACTTCTCCAACTGTTCCTCAGAAAACACAAAAGTATCCCCAGCCATACCCCAAGAGGTACACAATGAATGTATGAAAGTTTAACCTCCTTCCGTGAACAAAATTCAATCACAAATACTGAGGTTCACAAGAAAAAAAGAAAAATACCCCCTATTTAGAAACCATTTTTTTGTCGGAACAAGCTGTAGGAGAGTTGGTATTGAGACACAACTCACACCAGACAGCACACTACATTTATTCAAAGAAAAGTTCACCACCTAAAACCAATAACCACACTTATCTGGCTCAATGAAGACCACTGTTTGTATCACTCCCCAAACAAATGTTGCTCTCAAATGTCCTCCTTTCACCACGACGTGCACGTTTTGGGTATCCAACCCTGTATCAAGTGCTCTCCGGTCATGCAAAAATTGGCAACAATGTTGAAAAAATGCCGTCACTGCGGCTAGGGTCAAGAATTACTGCTTTTAGGCACCTATTTCACACATTAGAGCAGGTGCGTCCTTATAAACTTCCCCCTATGATGTGTTGCTCCTTCTTACCCCACTGTATTAGATCCAGGAAATATTTTCTACTTCCTTCTGGCCTTTTCCAGTTATTAAAGGGAATTGCTAGATCTTTATGAAGGAGGAGATTGTGCTCTCTCTTGGAGGATGCATACCGTTTGTTCCGATGTTAAGGATCTCTGATGTGAAGGAAAGGTTAGGCCTGTCATTGTCTTGGGTTGTTTGGTGACAGCATAAGCAGAATGTTATTAAAGCTGTGGGAAAAGTAACCAGTAACTAATAGCAATGTCCTTATGTGTCACAAAGGAGGATTGTCACCGAAGTGTATTTTTCAGAAATGTAGCAGGCAACCAAACCATTGAATTAACAATATATGAGATTTTGTCGGTATCCGGGATTTTTGCCTTTGTTTATATGGGGCCTCTTGGGTATTCTGCACGTGCCAGAGATCAATTAAGGTGGCCATTCTAAACCAGGTCATCCTGAACTGCTGTGTGATGTGTGATTACGCTTTGACAGCCTTCAGTTTAGTTTAGTATATAACATTTTCTTAAATACCTTTTGGAGATTAAGACATCAAAGAGATTTACAATGATTGGTAAAAAGTTAAAGATTAAAATAGGATCAAAACATAAAGCAAGAAAGAACAGTCCAATGTCCAGTGAGACAGAACATGTGTTTCTTTTGTGGACTACTCGTCCTTGTGTGCTTCTTGTTCAAGGTCATGTCTGTTCCTGAACTCAGAATTCAAATGACTGCTGAAAGAACCAACCTTCAAAGCCAGATTTAAACTTTGCAAATGACGAGTCCTATCTTAAATGAAATGGCAGAGCATTTCAGAGCGATGGTGCAAGGCACGCAAACATAGAATGATGAGAACTCTCAAGGCATATTTTCAGGAGGGGGGGGGGACACAGAACTGAAAGCAAACAAGCCTGGAAAGAGCACAGTGTCTGTTGGGGAGAGTAAGGGCTCAGACAGTTGGCCGAATAATTTGGCTGATCTCTATGCAATGTCCAATGAAATAGTAGCAGAATTTTAATTTTTATTAGCATTTAGCTCACACCTTTCCAGTAGACGCGCAAGGCAAGTTGCGTTCAGGTACAATAGTTATTTCTCTGTCCCCAGAGGACTTACAATCTAAGGGTCTGATTATTCAGTGCCAGTGGCTAGCACTCCTACAGTGGCTAGCTGCTGGTACTGAACTTTAAACTCAAATATTCAGTGCTGGGGCCGTATCCGGGCTCCAGCATTGAATATCCAGGTTGTCCAAATTGCCGCGACGCTAACCAGGCATGGCGATATTCAGCTGCTGCCCGGTTAGCTTTCACGGTGAAAGTTAGGCCAGTGTTTCCTGCACATGCTTAATATCGCTGCTGCCAAGTTAGCAATGGGTGCCCCCCCAGCAGGCCCCGATGCTAACCAGTTATATTAGGGCGTGTGGCAGTGGTACTCGCGGATACTCAGCGGCTCTAACCATGTTAGTAAATGGAGGACTCAAAACTGGAAAGGGAATATTTCTAACACCCACAGGTATAAAAAGAATATCGCAAAAACACAAATTCCCATGGAGCATAGGAGCCAGCACTGTGGATGCTTGAGCACGCCTGGAATTCTCTCTCATACTCCCCTGGTTTTGAGAGCTAAAAGCTCCATGCTGCAGGGGAAGGCAGGAAGGAAGAGCTTGTGTCTCCTAGGCTTAGTGTTGCCAGATGATCTCAAAAATTTCTAGCCCAAATTGGGCTAAAAGTAGTCCAAGATAATGACCCGCCCTTGGCCCCACCCTCCCCTTCCCAGATTGGTTGGCCTGGCAGTCCATCAGGTATGGCTACACTCACACTGTGACATGGCCCCACCCTCATCTTCCCTGATTGTCTGAGTCTGGCAGTTAATCACTCCCACCCTACCACATGTCATTGGTCAGCTTATGATGTGACGGCTATGGGAACTGACCAATGAGATGTAGCCATGGGCTGTGACTCTCTCTGAAGCCAACATTTGCCCTTTTTTGTGTTTTTGTTTTTGCTCTTTTTTTCCATGGTTTCTTACCCAAAGCATTGCAGGCAAATAGCCCAAAAGCCCGCAACCTATGACCTGTGAAATTTTTCCCATGGTCCAGGTAAAAGCGTCATCTGCAAATAGAAAGAGATATATAAATGCAGGAAACAGAAGTGAAAGAAAGACAGAGAACTATTAAACTCTCTGTCCCCAAATATAAAAAGTCAAACTGCTTATGCAAGAAGGAAGAATTCAAACGTGCACAGGGAATATGAGGGGGAAAAGAAGATAAGGAGGGGAGAGAAGAAAGGTGATATTTTATTAACCAGTTAATGTCCTTTCCTTAAATACTGCTAGACCAATCAGACAAGTTGGAAGTATTCCTCTACCAGCAGACTGGTGGAGACAAAGAACCAATGAAAAGTCCAGGTTTCAGTGACATCACTCCTATGCCTCTATCCGCCTCAGCCACCAATGGTCCCTTCAGTATTCATGCCAAAGCAGATGGGAGATACAGAGCAAGCCTCACACAACCTCAAAAGTGGGCAACAATGAGTAATCAGCAGTAGAGAACTATGCACAGGAAGGTAGAAACAGAAGGCTGTCAGTAGAAGATGAGCCTGCAGAGCCAAGTATAAAATCATGGCAGACCCAAGGGTACTGGAGCAGAAGAACAGAGCAACAACAATTTCAGGGTCTAGCAGAACTCAAGGAAAGGACATTAACTGGTAAGTAAAATATAACCCTCCATATTGTCCTGCTAGACCAGTCCAGACAAATGGGATATACCAAAGCTACAACACCATGGGTGGGAAGAAGACACAGCAGCTCACAAAACTCTTGAGCCGAAGGCTGTGTCTGCCTGCATGTGGACATCCAAGTGATTAATGCTTGACAAAAGTGGAAAGTGATGCCCACATTGCTGTACTCTTTGAGCAACAAATAAAGTCTTCTAGAGACCTTTACAAAGAGGCCTTCTACCTAGGGGGCAAGAGACGTGTGAAACTTTTTCAATAGGTGTTAACACCAGGTGGCAGATAAAAAGGCCATTTTGAAAGACTCCTCCTATCCAAGCAAGGACTGTTAATTACCCAGGAAGTTGGTCACAGCTTACCTCAGCAGCACAGGCATAAATAGCTCAACCAGAGCTCTGTGATCCTCTGTCTTGAAGGACTATGAAAAGGGACTGTTACTTCTGGAGAGAGATCTGCAGCTGTGAGTATATACTTCTGGTAATTTTCTAAAAGGAATTCTTTGTATTAAAGCTAATTAATCTGTGAACCCACTATTTTTTGTTAAATCAGTCAGGGCCTAGTAGCAGCAGTTTACGTTTAAATTTAAAACACAGAGGAGAACTTTCTGGTTACATTTCATACCCAGCAGAGAGCATGTAGTTTAAATTTAATAGTCACTCAGGGCCTAGTAACAGCAAAGTACTTTTAGTTTAAATTTAAAACACAGAAGAGAGCTTTCTGGTTACATTTGGAACCCAGCAGAGAGTTTGTAGTTTACATTTAATAGTCACTCAGGGCCTAGCATCAGAAAGTACTTTTAGTTTTAAAACACAGAGGAGAACTTTCTGCTTACATTTCATACCCAGCAGAGAGCTTGTAGTTTAAATTTAATAGTCACTCAGGGCCTAGTAACAGCAAAGTACTTTTAGTTTAAATTTAAAACACAGAAGAGAGCTTTCTGGTTACATTTGGAACCCAGCAGAGAGCTTGTAGTCTAAATTGAATAGTCACTCAGGGCCTAGCATCAGCAAAGTACTTTTAGCTTAAATTTAAAACACAGAAGAGAGCTTTCTGGTTAAATTTAGAACCCAGCAGAGAGCTTGTAGTTTAAATTTCATAAGAAGTTAGAGCCTAGCAGTAGCTAAGAGCTATATTTTAAATCAAATCAGAATTTAGCATAGCACAAAAGGCAGAACAGGGTCTGTACTCTTTGAGCAACAAATAAAGTCTTCTAGAGACCTTTACAAAGAGGCCTTCTACCTAGGGGGCAAGAGACCTGTGAAACCTTTTCAATAGGTGTTAACACCAGGTGGCAGATCAAAAGGCCATTTTGAAAGACTCCTTCAATCCAAGCAAGGACTGTTAATTACCCAGGACGTTGGTCACAGCTTACCTCAACAGCACAGGCATAAATAGCTCAACCAGAGCTCTGTGATCCTCTGTCTTGAAGGACTAGAAAAAGGGACTGTTACTTCTGGAGAGAGATCTGCAACTGTGAGTATATACTTCTGGTAATTTTCTAAAAGGAATTCTTTGTATTAAAGCTAATTAATCTGTGAACCCACTATTTTTTGTTAAATCAGTCAGGGCCTAGTAGCAGCAGTTTACGTTTAAATTTAAAACACAGAGGAGAACTTTCTGGTTACATTTCATACCCAGCAGAGAGCTTGTAGTTTAAATTAATAGTCACTCAGGGCCTAGTAACAGCAAAGTACTTTTAGTTTAAATTTAAAACACAGAAGAGAGCTTTCTGGTTACATTTGGAACCCAGCAGAGAGCTTGTAGTTTACATTTAATAGTCACTCAGGGCCTAGCATCAGAAAAGTACTTTTAGTTTTAAAACACAGAGGAGAACTTTCTGGTTATATTTTATACCCAGCAGAGAGCTTGTAGTTTAAATTTAATAGTCACTCAGGGCCTAGTAACAGCAAAGTACTTTTAGCTTAAATTTGAAACACAGAAGAGAGCTTTCTGGTTACATTTGGAACCCAGCAGAGAGCTTGTAGTTTAAATTTCATAAGAAGTTAGAGCCTAGCAGCAGCTAAGAGCTATAATTTAAATCAAATCAGAATATAGCTTACCTCAGCAGCACAAGACAGGGTACTGTGTAGCAGCCCTCTTTTAATAAGTGTTATTTCCCTCCCTCCCTCCCCACACCCACCCACTCCTGGGATAATCGTAGTTTTATAGGTACTTACACATCTTAAAAGACAGGAGGTGCTCTCAGGTGAAGCTCATTACCCAAATCAGTCATACACTAAGGACCTGAGATTAGTTAAGCTTCAGGTGAACAAGGTTTATTACACGTATTAGGTACAGTTTTATTAGTATAAATATACATAGCAAGCCTTAGTAAGTAAAGAACTTAGATCTGAACACAAACTTTAAACTAAGATGCAGACAGCAGTCCAGCAGCAGGAAGGGGGCTTTCCTGTCTTTTGCATTGAGTGTCACATGTATGATTTTCTCCCAGTTGGAGAGAGGTCTTACGTGTGTACTAGGTGCAAGGAGCTCTTTGCTCTCAGGGAACGAGTCCGTTCTCTAGAGGCTAAAGTAGCAGACTTGGAAAGCATAAGACAGACAGAGAGGTACATAGACGAGACCTACAGGGATATAGTCCTGAAGTCCCACCTCCAGTCTGGCAGCATCCCTGTTGCCATGGAGGAGAGAGGTCACGTGACAGGAGAGCATCACCCTGGTGTGGCAGGAAGTGATCCTGTAACTAGGACCTGTCCTCCAGGTGATGTAAAACCCTCTCGCACCGAGGACATTTCTCCAGGGCCATGTTCCCATGAGGGAAGGGTTAGGACAGCCGTTATAGTTGGTGATTCGATCATTAGGCATGTAGATAGCTGGGTGGCTGGTGGACGTGAGGATCGCCTGGTAACATGCCTGCCTGGTGCGAAGGTAGCGGACCTCATGCGCCACCTAGATAAGGTCTTAGATAGTGCTGGGGAGGAGTCTGCTGTTTTGGTACATGTTGGTACCAATGACATAGGAAAATGTGGTAGGGAGGTTCTGGAGGCTAAATTTAGGCTTTTAGGTAGGAAGTTGAAATCCAGAACTTCCAGGGTAGCATTCTCCGAAATGCTTCCTGTTCCACGCGCAGGACCCAAAAGGCAGGCAGAGCTCTGGAGTCTCAATTTGTGGATGAGACAATGGTGCAGAGATGAGGGGTTTGGATTTGTTAGGAACTGGGGAACATTCTGGGGGAAAGGAGGGGCTCTTCCGAAGGGATGGGCTTCACCTTAACCGGGATGGAACCAGGCTGCTGGCATTAACCTTTAAAAAGGAGATAGAGCAGCTTTTAAACTAGATATTAGGGGAAAGCCGACACTCGCCCAAGAGCGGATGGTTTGGAAGAATGTATCTTTGAAGGATACTACCAAAAGCAGAGAAGTTCCACAAAAGAGTAAAGTAGCCCAAATGCCCTCAAGTATGGAGCAGACAGAGCTTAAAGATCCCAAATTACCCATGTCTAACAATAGCCAAATTAATATGAATAAAATACATTCTCTAAAATGCTTGTATGCAAATGCTAGAAGTCTAAAAAATAAGATGGGAGAGTTAGAATATATAGCACTAAATGAAAGATTAGATATAATTGGAATATCAGAGACATGGTGGAAGGAGGACAACTAGTGGGACACTGTGATACCTGGGTACAAACTATATCGAAATGATAACCATAGTTTGGGTTGTTCTTCCCTAGGTGCATAACCTTGCACTTGTCCACATTAAATTTCATCTGCCATTTTGATGCCCAGTCTTCTGATTTATCAAGATCCTCTTGCAATTTTCCACAATCCTCTTGGGTTTTAACAACTTTAAATAGTTTTGTGTCATCTGCAAATTTGATAACCTCACTCGTTATTCCACTTTCCAGGTCATTTATGAATATGTCAAAAAGCAGCGGACCCAGCACAGATCCCTGGGGTACACCACTATTCACCTTTCTCCATTGGGAAAATTGGCCATTCAGCCCAACCCTCTGCTTTCTATCTTTTAACCAGTTCCTGATCCACAGTAGTACACTGCCTCCTATCCCATGACTCTTTAGTTTTGCCAAAAGTCTCTGATGAGGGACCTTGTCAAAGGCTTTCTGAAAGTCCAGATACACTATATCAACTGACTCACCTTTGTCCATCTGTTTATTCACAAGTACCTGACAGGTTCCCAAAAAAGTACACTGGTTCCACAGTGCTTGTCCTGGGGTAAGCAGTGGATTTCCCAGGTCCTCTTTAATAATGGTTTATGGACTTTTCTTCCGGGAATTTGTCCAAACCTTTTTTAAACCCAGTTACACTAACAGCTTTTATTACATCCTCCGGTAATGATTTCCAGAGTTTGATTATGCATTGAGTGAAATAATATTTTCTCTTATTAGTCTTAAATGGGTTACATTGTAGCTTCATTGTGTGTCCCCTAGTCTTTCCACTTTTTGATGGTGTAAATAACTGATCTATATTTACCAGGAAGACAATCTTGAGTGTCAAATCCTTTAAGGTGTCGCGCTTCAACAGCTCGAATGGGCTGCCATCAGGTCCCTGAACACCAGACACAGATCCCAGGAAGGGATCACAGACTGAAGGGGAGGCCGCAGACACCAAACCCCCTGCAGAAAACCTGAGACGTCCAGGTGCAAGGTCAAAGACTTACCTGCCACCGGACCACAGAAACAGGCCAAAACTGCCACCTGAACCTTCAGGGAGCTAAGTGAGTGGCCCTTCTCTAGGCCATCCTGCAGAAAGGCCAACAGGGAGGACACCTTGGCTGCCTCAGGAGTCAAGTGTCGTGCCCTGAACCAACACTTAAAGAGGCATCATATCCGTACATATGCAAACTTGGTAGATCTCCTCTGGGCACCAATTATAGTAGAGATTACCACTGGAGAGTATCCCTTATGTGCTAGCCACCTCCTTTCAAGAGTCATGCCATAAGCGAGAAGGGAGCTGGGTTCTCTAGGACGATCAATTCTTGCCACAATAGCCCTTGAGACGGAGGCAGCCAAAGAGGAGGTGCCTGCAGGAGCCGCATCTGGTCTGCGAACCACACTCTCTGCAGCCAATCCAGCACTACCAGAACAATCCTGCCTAGGTGGCACTCTATATACCAAATCAAATGCCCCACCAGGGGCCACAGAGGAAACCCATACAGCAGCCGCTGACTTGGCCAAAGCTGAGTCAGGGCATTGACACCCTTGGATCCCATCTCCATGTGGGGTCTAAAGAAGCAGAAAACTTTGGCATTGGAGCAGGTCACCATCAGATCCATTGCGGAGCAATCCCAGCAGTGCAAAATCAACTGAAATGCCTCCTGACTCAACTCCCACTCGATAGGATTCAGATAGTGCCGGCTGAGGAAGTTCGCTTCCGCATTGTCCACCCCAGCAATGTGCTGGGCCGACAAGGCTAGGAGGTTCTTCACCGCTCAAGCAAACAGGAGATCCATCTCCAGAGTCACTCTGGCACTCCTTGTGCTGCCTTGCCGATTGACATAAGCCACCGCCAAGGCATTGTCTGAATACACATGAACCACCCAGCCCTTGACCAGAGGCCAGAAATGCAGAAGATCCAACCAGATGGCACCCAGTGATCCTTGGTAACCTGGGCCCATTCATGAAAGAAGAGACGAAGCCTGCCGCCCACTGAAGGCACCTGGGAATGGGCCCGCATACCTTCATTGCGTAGCCTGGGAGGGTCCTCCTCTGGAGGGGACTGAGTCTTTGGGCCCACATGCTTCATAAAAGGACTGAAAATAAGCCCGAGGCCTTGAAGTAGAGGAGAAGAAAGGTTTTCCAGGTCAATAATGATGATAGTCCCGAGACCTCTGGGAATCCAGCCAGTGCGCCCTTGGTAGCCGGATGGAGGCTGACAAGAAGGTGACATAGCCTGCTTCACAGGCCCCATGGACCTGTCTTTGGGGAGGTGGTAGGGTTTTGTCTTGCCTAGGTCCTTCACTAACTTCTCCAAATCAGTTCCAAACAGAAGCTTCACCTTAAATGCCAATTGAGCCAACCGGGCTTTGGAGGATGCTTTGCCATCCAGTGCTGGAGCCAAATCCAACTCCATGACACCATCATCAGGGCACCATCCCTGGCCGCCAAATGCACCAGGTCATACAAGGCATCAGAAAGAAAAGCCGTAGTTGCCTCCAAATAAGAAGTAATATCATCATGCAGTAGAGACCAAATCCACTGGAACAGGGCTTGAGACATCAGGCTGGTACATACCTCCAGCTACAGAATAGCCACCTCCACGGCAAACTGGCTCCTCAGCAAGGAATCAATCTTGTGGTCCAGAACATCCTTTAAGGCCGATCTGCTTTCCACAGGAATAGTGGTCCATCTGGTAACCACTGTGACTTATGCATCCACCATGGGAATGTCAAACCACTCACTGCACTCCTCCTCTAGGAGAGCATAGATCTTCTGAAATACCTTTAACCCTTTAGGTAGGGAGTCAGGTGAATCCCACTCTGACTGGATCATATCCTTGATCACCTCCAGGAACAGGAAGACAGTAGTGGATTTTCGCACCCCTTGAAGGAGTGGATGTACCTTTGGCTCCTTCTCCATGCCAGAAGCATCCATCAAGTTCAAGGCAGTTGAAACCCTGGTAATCAATGCCACCAGTTCCTCCTTCCAGAATAGGTGGATCATGCCGGCCTCTGCATAATCTTCAGAAGATGAGAAGAGAACATCCTCATCCACATCAGAGCCCAATACTGATTCATCTGAATCTGAGGCATATTCAACATTTTGGATTGCTCCCAACTGTTCCCATCTCCAGGGGTCATCCCATGCCAGGGGTGCTTAGCCAAAGGCAATCAAACAGGGCTTCTAATTTCAGCCTGCCCGACATGAGACAGTATCTGGGGGCATCCAGAGGCTGCAAGGCCTGAATTTCCATGCCAGGACCAGGCCTGTTGCAAAAAGGAAAATAATTCCAGGGAGGACAATTCAGAATCTGGAAGCTGAAATTACAATTTATGGATAATCAATTGGGTTCTTTTGTTAAGTTTGCTGCTCGTTCTGATTTCCAGTTCCAATCCTGCCGAAATTCTGATGTTGCTTTAATGAGAGATTTTTCAACTATTTCCTTTTGGCTGGAAGCTCTTGAGAATCAGGCCAGAGTATGCAACTTGTGTTTTTTAAATTTTCCTATTACGTATTTATTATCTTCTGAAATTTTGTTGGGAAAATATTTCTCTGAGGTATTACATTTGGAGGGGGATTTACAAACAGCTCATATGTATTACTTGTGTTTGGGTTCTTCTTCCTCTCCTCGAGCCGTCGGGTCTGCGGTCCCTTCGGTTTGCTCTGTGGATCAGAACCTAACGGCTTTCCTGGAGGATTCCCTTGATATTATTTCTAAGCGTAATACTTTGGTAGTGCAGTTTGTTTCTGAAACTGCCAAATTACGGGTTTTGCGAGCGTACTTCAAGTGTAGGCACGCTCTCTTTTGTGGTCATACTATCCAGGTTTTCCCGGATGTCTGTCGGTTCACTCAAGTTCGGCGTAAGCAGTTCTTGTTGTTGAAACCACGGGTTGTAGCTCTGGGGGGCGACCTTTTTCCTGAAATTTCCCTGTCGTTGTATGATTACTCTTGGGGGACAAACCTATGTATATAATGATGTAAATGCCTTAAAATCTTTCTTGGATAGTAAAGCGGTGGGTGGTTCTTAGTTGTAGGATTTGACAAATGTTTTTGGCTCCCTTATGTGGGGTTAATATACTCCTTATTTCTTATTTTGGATTGTTAGAATTTCTTGATTTCCTTGGTACGGTTCTCTCTCCTTGATGTGATTCTATCTATGTGGGAAGCTTTATTTTTGAACTGGTATGTTATGTATCTTGCTTATCTGCTTATATTTCTTGTATTGTATTCAGAAAAATTCTTAAATTTAAAAAAAAAAAAAAAGAATCTGGAAGCTGTCCTCTCAGATAAGGCTCCCAAATTCGGGGGCATAGCTGCCACAGACCCCTTAGAGCAGCAGTTCTCAACCTGTGGGTCGCGACCCCCATGGGGATCGCCACAGGATTTAGCAGAGATCGCCTCACTCCGCCGTTAAAAATATAAAAATAAAAAATCTCACAAGTTGCTGCCACTGCCGAGTCCGCTTCTCGGCAAACTCACTGCCTCCAATTTTCTGCAGCTGCGGCTCCCTGCCTCTTAGAGAACCGTGGCTGTGCCTGTGAAAACGTTGCGGAGCCTTCCCATCTCTCGACGGGCTCCATGCAGCATTGTCCTGCCTCCAAATGCTAAGAGACAGGGAACCGTGGCTGCAGAAGAACAGTGCAGTAGCAGGCAGACATAGGGAGAGGGGAGGAGGGGGCAGGGAACCTGCAACAGGGCTGACATGGGGGAGGGACTTGGGCTGACATGGGGGAGGGTGGGGGCTGACATGGAGGGATGGATGGAGGGATGGATGGAGGGAGGGAGGGCTGACATGGACAGAGAGGGGGCTGACATGGATGGAGGGAGGGAGGGAGGCTGACATGGACAAAGGGGAGAGACAGGGAGACATACTGGACAGACAGGGGATAAATGCTGGACAGAGGGGAGAGACAGGGCGGGTTAGGATTATAATGGGCTGATGGGGCTAGCACTGGTAATGGGCAGATCGGGGGGGCTAGGACTGGTAATGGGTTTATTAGGGAAGGCTAGGACTGCAAATGGACTGATCAATGGGGGGGGGGGTTAGGACTGGTAATGGGCTGATAGGGGGGTAGGACTGGTAATGGACTGATGAGGGGGGGGGGGTAGGACTAGTAATGGGCTGATTAGGGGAGCCTAGCACTGGTAATGGGGTTGAGGGGGGACTAGCATTGGAAGTGAGCTGATTGGGGGGGCTTCAACTGCAAATGGGCTGATGGTGGGGAGGGGAGGATAGAGCTGCTGGCCTTGGAAGAAAACTGGGGGCTAGGGCTACAAATGGGCTGATGCGAGGGGATGGGAGAATGGGACTGGAAGGGAGTGGATGCTGAGAGGGGCTGCCATGGTATTTGGACTAGAAGGGGACTGGAAATAGGCTGATGGAAAGAAGTGAAGAAAACAAAAGAAGAGATAAGAAATGGCAGATGGACCATAGACCACAGAAAGAGAGCTAAGAGAAGACAGGAAAGCAGAAGCCTCAGATTGGGACCAGCATGATCAGAGAATAAATTGGTCAAAGGTAGAAAAAATAATTTTATTTCATATTAGTGATTTGACTACAAAATCATCATAATTTTGAAATCAAATATTGTTACTTGTTATTGTGATTAATTATTGTGGTTTAAATAAGTAAATTTTATAAATAAAAACATATTGTAAAGGCCTATAATATATTAATAATTCAACAGATGATTACAGCGACAATGCGTTTACGGTAAAGGAAGAGAGACCCATTTGATTTTATCATTGGGGGTCACCACAAGTTGACCAATGGTAAAAGGGGTCACGGTACAAAAAAGGTTGAGAACCTCTGCCTTAGAGGATGAAGAGCGGCTCACAGCATGGCCGCTGGAACCTTCGGCCATCTGAGCATCCTTATCCTTAGTGCCATCCTGCATCTCCTGTCCTGAGGCAGGTAAAGGCAGACTAACCACATCCCCTGCCTGGAGGGGGAAACATGCCCTCCAGGGGCAGCTCAGAAGCTGCCATGCAGGAAGGGCAGGGTCCAGAATTCAAGGATGAGGCTCCTTGCAGGCCACAGATCAAGCAACTTTTTCTGGAAGGAGACAGAGAGTTAGGGTATCACAAGAGCACCAGCTAAGGCTGCATTGACCTGTAAGTGTACATTAACTGCACTTTTATGTAATGCATGTTAAGGTACTAGAGAAGGAACACATGTTGGAGCTACTTGAGTGGAAAGCGCATTAGGACTGCGCGATCCCCAGGCACGCAATAGACAAAATGTATTACTAACGCGTGCAGAAAATGGTGGGAAAACCCCCACACTGTGCCAACAGTTGCTAGCAGTCTACCCTGAATTGTGTCCCTCAGAAATGGAACCGGGAGCCCCAACAAGAACAATGACAAGGTCAAGCCTTGATACTCATCCCCTGAGAGCCCCTGGCATAGAATCTGTGCCGGGCTCAGCTCTACTCCCCTGAAATTGCTTCACTGGCTGGTTTTATTTTTACAGCACTGTGTGGAAGGTGGCTGACAGGCAGATCCCTCTAAGAGCCTTCTGCAATCTTCAGGAGAGAGCATGAGGGGACAGGAGGAGGAGGGAGGGGGTGCTGAGGTTGTGTGAAGCTGCATACTCTTCCAGATCCTTCCAAATCCTTTCCATTTGTGGCTGCTCAACGGTCCCTTATCATGATAAGGGAATGGAACTGAACCAATTTTCCCTCCTCCTATGGCTACTGAAAAGACTGCAGCCTAGTGGAGCCTCCCACATCACGCTTAAGTGAGAGAATCACCTTTTTAGGGCTCAAGTTGGTCATTCACGAGCGTTTAATCAATCTCTTTTCCTCTCAATCCTCAGATTTTCTACATAGAGGAGGAAAGGAAATCCATCCATCATCTGCTGGAGACAAAGAAATACTGATGGGGCATCTGGTAACTGAAGTGGATAGAGGTACATGAGTGATGCCATTAAAACCTGGGCTTTTCATTGTTTTTTGTCTCTACCAAGCTGCTGGTAGGGGAACACAATCCACTTGCCTGGACTGGTCTAGCAGGACGATGTGGAAGAAAACATGTGTGGCATGGATGGACTGAAAGGAGAGAAAGACTAGTAAAGACTAGCATGGGGGGAAGTGTGAGTGAGTATGGGGGAACCAGTTTCAGGCACTGAGGGAGAAGGAGAGATGAGCAGACTGAACAATTCTCTAGCTTTTGATTTGGCCACATGAGTCTTCCTCATATTTACAATACCTGCCCCACTCTTGACATTTAGGGGTATGTTTACTAAACTGCGTTAGTGTGATTTGCGTTAGGAGCCGCGTTAGTAGAAGAAATGCCAAAAAAGGACATGAGCGGTACATCGTTACCAATAACGCGCGTTAAGGCGCGTTATAAGGCGCCGCGCAGCAACGATTGTTACAGGGCGCGTTACTGCACGTTAAGCTTAAGAACGCGCGCAGACACCCAAATACAGAAACAGAGGTGTAGCACAATGGTTACTACACAGACTGATGGTACAAGGGTCATGGGTTTGATTCCCCAGTGTGCCCAATAAATAAGGCTGGTTGAGGCGTCATGTGTAACCCTTTGAAGGCCTACTATAATATGTTAATCCACATTCTGCAGCCGGGTTAAAGTTTGCATATGTCAGGAAAATTGTACCCGTCTTATTCAATATGTTCCAATAGTGCCGTTCCCTCTGCCATGGTCATGTATTATATACCATTTGATAGTAATATTTAGGCAGAAGTTTGGATCCCGAAAGTTTTGGGCTTGGCCTGGAAAGGGTTAAGTACTGGGCTGTGAGGAAGTTTAGTTGTACTGTAATAGTGCTGCCAGCAAACACACCCTCACAGTGGCGTAACCTAAGGTGCCACATAAGGCACCCTAGAAGGCACTCCATAGGGCACATTCTAAAGTGCGCTGTCTGCCAAGGCACCCTATAATGCCCCCTATAGGACACCATATAAGGCACCTTATAAGGCGCTTCATAGGGCACCATATAAGGTGCCCTATAGGGCACCTTATGAGCCACCCTAAGGTGACAGTACCCTGAGGGTGGTTCTGCTAGCAGCACTAATATACAATAAAAATAGACAATGCCTAAGACAGCCCTATCGATGAACCCCACTGTGGGTTTTGAACCCATGACCTCTGGCTCTATGGGCAGTGAAGTAACCAGTGGGCTAGAGCTGCTAATAAACACCTGGCTGGCTACAGGAGGACAGCACGGCACCACATCCACATTCTGCAGTGGTTACCAGGAGAGGGTCAACCCATCTGTACCCAGGATGCACAGCACATGTAAATCAGCAGTCTACAGATGATCACAAGATGGGGTATGCACCCCACAGCACCTCAGCCTGGTAGGGGGTGCCGACGGTGTGTGTTAGTGGCACAGAGTAGCTACAGACCATCACAGTGTGTGGGTCCTATGCTCATCCTGAGGGAGAGGTATGGTGCCCAGCACCATTCTCACAGCACCTGGCTGTGCTGAGATAGGCTATGCTGCAGGTCCCCATCAGTGCCAATGTGTGATAGGTAGTCCTTGCAAACACCCCTAGGATATGCCTGTGTTCATCTGTATGTCACATCTAGCCCTTGTGGACTATGATGCACCCAGAAAAGTGCATACCCTGTGTGGGTGCCATGGTCACATGATGTAAGTGAAGGGGGGGGGGTGTTGGACCCACAGGGAGATTACATACCACCACCCAACACACCCTCTGGGGCTCAGGGTGGGGGAGAGGATCTCCTGCCAACAGATCCACTTTCTACCCCCTGCAATGGTGACAGTAGAGGGGACATCACCCCAGTCCTGCTGGGGATCAAACATCCTACAGGGCAGGCAATGCAGAGCAGTACACATCCATAACGCAATAGCAGACAGACAGCAGGTCTGGAAATGCTCAGCTGCCCCCCACAATTATCTGACATTCTCCAGCAGCAAGCCTCCAGCCGCTGCACCCTGCAAGGTGTTCCAGCAAGACACATACTAGCTGCAGACAGTCCGCCAGCTAGTCCATAGTGCATGGTCCTGGAGGAGATGCATGTACCCAGAACGGGGATATCAGCATACACACCAAGCAGATAAGTCAGTGATTGGGTCCCAAAAGAAAACCCATAAATATCACATGAGAGAAATGCTATATAGCACTATGGGGGAACCTAGCCATGCCATGGTCACTGCTCAGTAAGGGTGACAGTGACCTCCCAGCAGGACATGCTATGGCCACCCTGTCCGTGCAGGTGGTACCGGGCACTACAATGTCCGAGTCATTGCCCTATGCCCTGTGCAGATGCGGCCAGGCCAGGCCACCCTATCCAGGCTATTCCCACGGTATCTTGCTCCTCATTATGCACATTGGCAGGCCAATACTGGCAACAGTACTAGCAGTGTGGGCTGTGGAGGGTGTTGGCAGCCACCACACACTGGATAGACAGACACACACTCCCCACACCTATGCCAGCATTGTGCAACTATAGAGGTGTTGGGCAGCCCAGGCCACCACACCAGTCCTGGGCACAATGCAGGCATGGCTATGGTACGCAATACTGTAGGAGTCACTCCCCAGATTGGTAAACACTGTCAGACACAAGACCTGTAGCAAACTCCACAGACGTCAGAAAGGTTGCTATGATGCAGCTCACTCCGAAAATTGTACCTAACCTAGGAATTGCTATCTGCCAGTAATCATAGCAACCTTTTGATAGCTGTGTACCATATTCCCAGGTTTAGGGTGGCATTACTAAGGTATGCAAGTGCTAGTATTGGGAGATGCACGCAGAGCCCAAAGTCCTGCCTCTCCAGGAGGCTTTAGATAATGGGGCCTGTGGGTGCGGGTGTGTCTGCCCCTGTTGGCTGCTGCTTTACGGCAGAGGTTCCCAACTCCAGTCCTGCAGTGCAAAACACTGTTCGGGTTTTCATGCTGTCCCTCATGAATATGTATGAGATACATCTGCATACCATGGGGGTGGCGCATAGAAATGCAGCACAGGCATCTTTATCAGAGGCAGCATGGAACCGGAATGGTGTTTGGCCCTCCAGGACTGCATTTGGGAGGCTCAGCTCTAGGTAATGTGCATGTTTATGGTGTCTGTGCTCTGTAGGGTAAAATGTAGGTGTTTTGGGCATGTTTACGTCATCTGCAAGAAACGTTCTGTCTGTATTAGCACGTTATAGTAGTGGGTAAAATATGAGGACTGGGTTGGCAGAAACCACAGCTGGGACTTGAACCTGTGACCTGTTTCTGAATATACTGGTTTTGTGCACTGCACCACCATGTTATCACAGAGATGGTGCATTCCCTGGTGATACCATGACTGTTGGTCAGACAGGGCCTGTCTGTTGCAGTGCATGGCACCCACCTACACAGGGCTAGGCCACGGTCTGCTCTGAGCAGCTGCCACTGCCCCCTCCACCACCAGTATCCCTCAGCCACCATGCTGACATGCTCTTCTGCTGGTGGAGCTGGTGGTGCACAGTCTCAGGCCATCCAGTGTGCAGGTAGGCGGCTGCCTATGGTGCGGGTTCTGGGGTAGGGGTGCCTGCATAGACGTCCACGCTCCCCCCCAGCCCCGCCTGCCAATGTTCCGTGCCCTTGGGGGTAGCTGTTGGGTACTATCCCCTGTGACACTTTGGTAAACCCACTCGTGCCCATGTTGGACCTTCAGCAGTTGCTGTCTGGCTGCTCCGCTGTTTCAGCATTCGTATGGGCCACCTAGGCATCACCCTAGTCTGCACTGTGGCCCAGCTCCACCACAGCATGTGCCGCCTGTGGCCCTCTGTATCCCCTTCTCCGGCATCTGTCCAGTTGCCATTCCGACATGCCCGCCCTGATGTTGCGGGACATGTGCACCTGTCCGATGGTGGGGAAAACCCTGAGCAGCGCGATTTCACTGTGGGCTCCTTCACCTTGTATGGGGACGGCGTATAGACCCTTCCACGATTTATATCTGTTCTATGGAGCTTACTCGAGGGGGGGAGGGGTTGATGTTTCTCATTGATACCACTATTGGCCAGCTTGGTTATTGTGTTTTTCCAGTTTGTTGGGGTCATTTTCAGTGTTTCTGTGCCCTTTTGTTCTGTGCACATGTATCACACTTATCACTGTTTTTTGGTTTCCCTGCCTGGGCTGTACATTGCTGACACTGAAATGGTTTCTCTCCCCTGTAATGTGCATTTAACGGCAGGCTTTCATTCGCGTTGGAAATCAGCTCTGAAAATCACCGCGTTAGTGTGAGGGGAGCCTCTCCCCGCCCACTCTCCGCCCACTGACCCCTTCTCTCCGCCCTCTCTCCACCTTCTGCGGTGTTTTACTGCGCCGCGGAGCATTACGATCGTTAGCACATCATAACGCGCGTTATGATGCGCTAACGATCGTTAACATTACATAACGCGTGTTATTCACGATTACCGCAGTTTAGTAAACATACCCCTTAGATGCGGGATGGTCAGTCACATTCACCATGAGCCATACTTTTTCTCTTTTTTTTTGGCAGTAGGGGTATGGAATTTGTGTTGAGTTCATAAGTTCAGCACCCCCAGTCATTTTCAAAAGTTGGTTCTTATGTCACAGGAAACTTTTGAACCAAGTTACAATCTAATCTTAAATATGAAGAGGTGAAGAATGTGGGCTCAGAGGCTCACAGCTTCACTTAAGTGGACACTTTTTTGGCATCCTAAATTTAAGAAAATATTTATCCAAGCTTGGATGCCCTACTTTTAATTTTAAAAGGCCCTTAAATTTAGGAAGTCAAAACTTAGCTGCCTAGATTTAGTTCTGCCATTTGTTCCCCTAAATTTGGCTGCGTTTAGAGCCTAGCATTGAAAATTAGTGCTAACTTCCTAACTTGTTTCCCCTGACCTAACCCCTTCCCTGGACATCTACTTTTTGACTGCTTAAATGTAGGGTTCTTTTGAAATTAGGCTCCCAAATTTAAGTGCTCAGCTCAGTTCAGCATTCAAATGGGATGATTTAGCTGCCTCATTCCCAAAGTTAGTTGGGTGTCAAACTCCAGTCTTTGAAGATCGCAAACAAGTCATATTTTCAGGATATCTATACTGAATATGAGTGAGATAGATCTGAATACCTACTGTTTTCATTGTATGCAAACTCCTCTCTCGCATATTCATTAAGGATAACCTGAAAACATAACTTATTGGTGGTGGGGATATCCATTTATGAGTACACATTTGGGTTTGGATGCCTAAAAATTGAAAGTGCAAGCAAATCACTTGTATGCATATATAGCTACAAATTAATATATACAGAATTGATTTGTGCACTTGAAAAGGTTCTAGCATTGCATATAATGCATGCACAAAGAATGAATAGGGGAAACAAACATGAAAAAATGCCAGAAAATTGGGAAAATTTTGCTTAAAACGAGTACGACCCAAACTTTTTTTTAGCCATGCACACTCTTTATTTGTGACCCTTAAAGATCAAAATTTGAAACCCCTGTTTAAACTTTTAAAAAAATTGACCCGTGTTAATAATAACGTGTGAAAACAATGGTCATTATCTTCAAACTTAGTAGGGTTGTTCATTTTGATTGGAAAACGTTATGCATGCAAAGGACACACTCTAAATCGACTTTATGCACACAGAACCTTTGAACTGAGGTGCATAAGGTTGATTTACTTGCATTAAAACTATTTTTACATGCATCAGTCACACTTTACACACATTACTTTTTTTAGTGAACTTAAAAAAGGATTCAAAGTTGGCCAAAAAATCCAAAGATGATCTGAAAATGCACACCCTGAAAACATAGCAATTGATTCACCACCAGTGGATGTAGCTTAAAATCAAGAAGGAGATATACAAAGGGAAACAATGCTATCTAATATTATGTAAGAGGCACAATACAGAACTTGAAATCAACTTTAGTAAACTTAAAAATGGAAGTTAATGTGAAAAACCTCCACTGGTACTGCCACTTCAGAAGGTACCTAAAATACATCACATCAAGGGAACTGCTATTGCCGTCCCTCCATGCAGTCACTCTTTTTTTTTTTTTTCTATTTAGCTCACATCTTTTCATTGGTAGCTCAAGGTGGGTTATGTTCAGGTACAGTAGCTAATTCACAGTCCTTAGAGGGTTCATAATCTAGATTTACTAGAGTGTGCCACGTCTTTTGACCGTGGGCAAGTCACTTAACCCTCCATTGTTTCAGAAAAATCCAACTTATCAATATCTCTGTTTAATGTACATTATCAAGTTTAAGTTACAATGTAAGCAGCTTTGACTGAAATGATAAAGTGGTATAAAAAGCCTGTTAAATAAATAAATAAAAAATAAATAAGGGAAAGACCCTGATACCATTGGGGGGCCAGTGTTCCCTCAGACACCAACCCCCTGATAGAAACAAAATCCCTGGTGGCCCAGCAGCCCCAATCTCCCATCTATCCAATCAAAAAAAAAAATACAGGTGGCCCCAAAGCCCCCAAATAAAAAAAAATCTCTGGTGGTCCAGTAGCCCTTGAAACCCTCCACCCCCCCCCTTTCAGTAACCCTGCCATGTTGTATTCTGGGATGTACGAGCGGTCCCAGGATGCAGCAGAGGTCATTCTGCCATATAAAGGCATTTTTTTGACACCAGTTTAGAAAATTACTCTCTGAGGGAGTAATTTTATAAATGACTTGAGCATGTAGAACAGCATTTTACACAGTCAAGTAGGTCCTTGCAATTGCCTGGGGGTAAACCTACAGAAAAACAGACATTCAGAAAACATAGCATCTACTTGTATGCAATATAAGCATTTGCATTCCTAGGACGGAGAATAGGTAGAGCAGGGGCGGGGCTGGCACTTGTGCACACATTTCAAATTATACATGCGTACGTGCATCAACATATGGAGTACACGCAGAAAATTACTTCTGCCTTAGAGCAGGCGTAAGGCTGTTCTATGGAGGCACACAGGCCCATATGTTGCATTTATAAAACACATGTGCCTTTCCTGCTCAGGTGTCTTATTATAAAATTCATAAAGGATAACGCTTTGCAGGAAGCAAACATTGCAGGAACAATGGCCACTACGGCAATCACTGTTGAGCTGAAGGATTTTGGTCTTTGACAAATGGAAGGTGTCACTTTCCACTGCTACAAATGCAAGATCTTTTAGGCACTCTGGTTTTGCTGGCAAACCTTTAGAATGTACATACATATTTGAAAAATCTAGTCATGCTATAAAAGGGGCTATCTGATTTTTTTTTCTTATGCCTTCTGAGATGTTCTGTCGGGTAATAATCTCACTGATACAATGAATGGCGGCGTAGCAAAGAGAGCTCTAGAAATTGCAGGCACTCTAGGCTTGACCCACAGTCTCGTTCTCCTCAGTGCCAATAGGCTGGCGGTGATGGTGTGCAATGGAGTTGGCATTTCGCCATTGTGGTTTCACTTCTCTCTCAAGCATGGACTGCCAGAATGGGAAATAAAAGATGACAGAAAAGTAGTTCAGAAACATTTGCAAGAACAGAAGAACATTTGTAGTAGAAAGAAACTGGTTATTTTATTGCAATAACTATTTCTAAAGACATTCAGTGAGACCCTGTCTGCTTGCTTAGGGACTCTGTTGTAGTGATAGGTGTCGTACATTGTCATAAAATCAAACTGACATGACAAAAACATTAAAATCAAACTGCACTGATCGAATATATTTTCCCAAAGTTCCAGGCAGACATCAAACATACGTGTGGGATAGGCATATGCATTCATTCAGAAGTGAAATGGATAAAACAGACTTCGTTTTTTTCAAAATGAACCAATGTTGTTGTTCCTGTTATATTATATTATATTATAATGTAACATTGTTCAAATTGTTCATAAAGTCCTATGTTCATAAAGTTCTATGTAATGTTTAACTGTTTAACTGTTTAATTGTATAACATTTGTTGTAATGTAAACCGCTGCTGATCCTTGGAAACAGCGGTATATAAAAACTGTTCAAATAAAAATAAATAAAATAAAATAAGAAACAGCAACAACATTCATTTTTGATGTTGATTTGGCTGTTATGTTGTTTCTAGTGGAGAGTGATTTTATAACAGGCCACCTAAGTTGGAAGGTCAAGAAGGTGCCTATTTTTAGTCTATTTATGTAGACACAAAGGTGCCTGTTGTTTTGAGAACTGTCGATTCATGGGGACCCTGTAGAATGCCTATGTGTCTTTATAAAATTACCCCATGAAAGCTGCAGAAATCGTGGTTATAATGAGGCTGTAGAAATGCACATGCATATAATACTTGCAACACGTGCATTTTATAAAGACTGCTTGAAAATTGTGACTTCGCTCACACTCTGCCCAAAGCCAGCCCCCGAACATGCCTCACACAAGTTGCGTACAAGCAGCATTTCACGTGCACACGCTGGGATATGTGCACAAATTTTTTAAATAAAATTACCCCATAGCATCTGCTCCAACCCAAAACAAGCCGAAATAAAACGGAAAAAGGCCAAATATGTGAAACGAAGAAACCCAGTGTGCACCCCCCTAAGGTGAGGTGGAGAGAGGAGAAAGCAGGGTCAGTGCAAGGGTACTGGGCATCCTAGGCAAACCTTTAGCTTTGTAACCCTCATGATGAACTTCTAGAGCCCTAGTTCCCAGCCCCAAGAGTTTGAGAATTAGACTCAGCCTTAATCCTCTCAACACCATACTTCAAAGAGCAGTCCTAGAAAAACACATAGTTGGACATCATACTGTTAAATAATAAGCTTTGTTTTACAAAACAAAACACAAATCTGATCAAAGCCTGGCAAAAAATCCCCCACACCAACAAGAGGTAAATCAATAATGGACTAACAGGAAATAAAATTATATCTAAACGAGAGCTATAACTAAGCTCTTTCTGGATGTGGTTTATTATTATTATTATGATGTTTATTATTTTTCCTGGTTTCAAATGAGAGGTTTGATCTCATTTGTTGTTGTATTTTCTTTTGTTTTGCTGTATGTTTCCTTTTATAAATAACATTTGCAAAAAAAAAAAAAAGCTTTGTTTTGTGTATATATATAGAATGAAGCAGATTTCAAAAGGCCTCTTACAAGGATTAATGGACCATTTGCAAATTGCTCATTCTTCCTGCAGGTAAACGGTATGCACTGATGAGTCTTTGAGTTTGTGCGGCTATTAGGACCCTTTGTTTTGCTTTGACTGCAGCTTCTTTTTTTTGTCCTAAAAAACTGCTGCCCTAGGCAGCCAACCACTCTGCCTAGTGATTGGGCTGGCCTTGGGACAAAGAAAGAAGAGGAGAGGGCAGATTCTGTTTGCTGTGGTGAATTTCTAGATACTGGGTACTTTCCCAGCAATAAGAGGGTGATTTTGTGTTCCCCCACCCTGACAACATGTGGTTCAGTGCATGCAGTTTGGGCTTATATTATAAGGGACAGTGCATGTGCACATTTATATTATAAAATGGAGGTGTACCGATGTGCTGGAATCCAGGCATGGCCACTTGCACCTGCCGAAAGTCTGGGGGAACTTGCCATGCCTAGATTGGCGATTCAGTGTAAGTAAGTCATAGTCTTTCGTAGCTTAGATGTGTTGGCAAAGGCCCCACCTACGCTCTGCCCAGGTATTGCCCCCAATCACGGCCTACCAGAAGATATGCACAATGGGCACTTAGGTGCATGTTTACAGAATGGCATCTGGCAAAGTGAATGCGTAAGCGTCCAATCATGTGCGTAAGTACACGAAAATAGGGATTTACGCATGTAACTCATGCGTAACGTTCCACACTGCCCATATAGAAACAGCTTTTAAATGCTGGTTAATAAAGAAGGAATAGAAAAGTTCAAAAATCTGTGTAACTTTGCTTAGGTTATCTGGATAGAAAACCAAACATTTTGGTCCATGTATTTGAAACTACACTGGCATTTTTTAAAGGGCTGGGCAAACAGAGGGTTTTATAAAATGCCCACAGTGCCATCAAAGTAACACCATCACTTTGCGTTTATACACAGGACTAGTGTTGTTTCCATGTCTAAGAGGTAAGTTTGCTACTTGTAGATGGAAGCGATACTACTTGCACATGTAAGTGGTGGATTTTGGAAGCTCACAGTACAAGAACAACTAATTACGGAACTGACCTCCAAAGCTCTAGTCTCTAGGGAGATGGTTTTGGATAGGGTTGGATTTAAGATTACGGCATCCATAGGCAGAGGACTGATGGGAAGGAGGTCCCCCAGAGATTAGAGAGTGAAGTGTTCCAAGCCCCGTTTCTTGGTTGCCTTCGGGATTTGACGTCCTATGCATATGCCTGTGTTGCCGATGCCTAAATCCGGCCCTTGTTTTAGATGTCAGGGGGTGAGCACAATTCCTCCTACAAGCACTCCTCCAAACTCTAGGTCCAAATGTGAGGTTCGCCTGGGGTGATGCATGACTTGAAGGAGGTATAAATATTTTGAGGTACACACGTATTGCCAGTCTAAAATACAGAGCACATGTATGCTTTGAAGGGCAGATTAAACCATGCAGAAGATTCCTTTAAATCTCTGCATGGTGCCACATATATGCATGGAAAGTAATTTTAGAAGGGTTTCTCACATGTAAAGCCTGTTTTATATGCAGAAAGGACCTTTTATAAACACGTACAACTGTGTACATGCATAAAATGTACGTGTGCTGAAAAATTATGTGTACTTTTACGCAGATCATTTGTAGGCATTCCTGGGTGTAACGTGTGGGTGAGGCGCAGGTGGAGTTATTTATTTTATTTAACTGGATTTTTTATATTGCTTTATCCTAAAATCAAAGCGGTTTACAGCGCTACTTGTATGTTTACAATAAACAAAAGTAAAAAGGGGGGGTATGCAGGGGATGTTTCATGCTAACTATATACAATAACTATGTACAGTTTTAGGGGAGGAGGAAGTATGGAATATAGTTGGCAGGGGGTTGGGAGTTGTCCATTCAGTGATATCACCGAAGTGATCGATACAGAGGATAGTTTTCAGCTTTTTCCTGAAGTCTTTGGAGTCTGAAATCACTCTGAGGTGATCAGGTAGTGAATTCCATAGGGAGGTGCAGCTAACGAAATAGCCCTTGCAGATGTAGTCTTCTTGGATTTTGCGTAGGCCTTGTGATTGGTGATGGTGTTATTAGCGGTACGATGTCTGGGTCTGTTGGTTGGCTCCATGTTAATGAGGGTTTTTAATATGTTAGCAGAGGTATTTTGTCTGATTTTGAAGATATTCAGCACAACCTTATACTTGATGTGGGAGCTGATGGGGAGCCGGTGGAGCTGGTCAAAGAGGGGGGTGATGTGGTCGTGTTTTGATGACCCTGTTATAATACGGGCTGCGGTATTCTATACCATTTGTAGGGGGCAGAGAGCTTTTTTGAGTAATCCGAGGAAGATGGAGTTGTAATAGTCTATGATGGGGGTGATGATCATCTGGAAGACTGTATGGAAATGTCCGCTGTTGAGTAATGGTTTGAGCCTTCCGAGAACATGCATTTTATGATAGGCAGCATTGGCTGTTCTCTTGATGTGAGCTTGCAGGTTAAGATTGCTGTCCAGTTAACTCCAAGGTATTTTACCTCAGGTTTAACGGGTATGGTAATGTTGTTGAGTTTGATAGAGTTTGGGGGGGGGGGGGGAGAAAATTGTGCCATGTACGTGTTTTATAAAATATGCAGGTAGATGTGTAGTATACAAGTGCACTTTTGCACCATCTTGGGAGCAAGTATAAATTTCTGTGCTATCAGGCCTGGCTGAGCATGCCTATTTTTAAAAGACAGATAGACATCTCCATTGCCCTTATAAAACAGGCTTAAACTGGGCGCCTCTTTGGACTTTCCACACAGGGTCTGTTATAAAACGATGCCTCACCAGTAGTACCTTTTCTAAAATTGCCATTTCTATGTTTATGACGAGTTTCTACATGTAAATCTGATTTTTGCACATGTAGCTTCTATGGTTTCTAAAATTGACTTCTTCTTTTAAAAAATAGATGAATAGGAAACATCTATTTTGACCCTTCTTGTCTTCCCCTGCTTGGACCTTTTTATAGATTTAGTCACTTGTAGAAAATGTCAACTCCTACCCACTTCAGATAGTCCCAAATAGGTCTTTATCTTTTCCAGGCTTACCTTTTACCACAAGTCTACACGAATTGTGTTGATTTCCTCGGGGAAGATTTCAAGGGCAGCTCTGGTTGCGTAGCCCAGTAGAAGTTAACCTCTTTTAGCCCTGATAAAACAAGAAGAAAAAAAAATCAAAATTTCCAGTGGCCTGAGACAACATTAACACTGAACATGTCAAATACTTCCTCTTTGGTATTCCCCTTTCTCTCTCTTTCATCCTTGCATAGTCCCGTTGCCTGTATTTATACTATAGCCCTGCCAGAATAAAACATCCATGTAAAATCCATTTTCCTCTGAATCTCTCTTGGAGATGCAGTCTGAGATTGAGTGGGTAACCCCTGCAGTAATTGCCTGAACCACTCCTGTTTGCTGAAAAGGTGAGGTCCATTTTTCAATTACCTATCTGCTGTGACAGTGGCAGGCAACCAAGCTAGGAAAGGGAGAATGAAAGACAAAATGGAAAGTGAGAGAGGGAGAGGTGATGGAGAGAAAGAGATATAGAGAGGAAGGGGGGAGAGAGAGAAAGGGGGAGAGAGAGGAAGGAGAGGGAGGGGGACAGAGAGGGAGAGGGAAAGAGAGAGAGAGAGAGAGAGAGAGAGAGAGAGAAAACAGCCAATAAGCACTTCTGTGTCAATTCCTGGGAAACGGGAGGCAGGATAGATGCGGTCACAGCTCCTGCCATCAATATCCTCTAATATAAATGTCAGCGATGCTATTTTACCCACAGCCATTTCCCACACTGCTGATTACATTATCGTATAATAGAGGGGAGCCGGTCTCGCTTCTTTCTCTCTTAACCCTCCTTGCGGTAATGTGTCAATAGCCTGCCTCCATGAAACAAGTCAATTTTCTGCAGGCTTGGCAGCGGAATAAATCTGCCGGCTATCTGGAGAGCCACAGATATTTATATACACTCTGCCTGTGTGTCCTCAGCAGAATTGAATGATTTTCAGCCCAGACTCAATAAGGGGAGAATTTAAAGCAGTCCCTAAGCTTGGCTCCCAGTAACAGCCTTACACGTTTATTTTCTTTACCTTAACAGAAAAGAGAGAATTATATCTGGATTTATATGACAAGTGTGGCTACCGAACAGTTTAAGATAAGCATGATGAAAAAATAGTGCAATTTGATGTTTTGTTCTTGCCGTGGTGGCCCTGGGAGAGAGGCCAGCAATGCCCTGGCATCATTCCCGTCCATGTTTTGGATGGGCATGGTTATAATAATGCCTTACTTTATTTATCTGTTTATAATGCAAATGGAAATCCAGGGCCATGAATAAAGTACTTGTGACAGCCAAACAGGTTCCCTTATGGAGCATAGGATGACTGACGCTGTGTGCATTAATCAGAAGCAGGATTTCAAATGGACTAACCAGGGGTTCAAAGCCCAGGGGACCGCCCCCAGAATGGGAGAAAGAGAGAAAGGACAGACAAGATGATAGGCAGATTGACTGATGGACAAAGATCACCTAATGCTGCAGCTGATCCCCTTTGTTTTGGCGTAGACCTGCCTGAAGCATTTTCCTCTGTTACTTCCTTTTGTACTGGGGGATATGGTCCCGAGAAAGGTGTGGTTTCCAGTGGTGCGATTCCCATCAAAATAGGCTCAGCTTCGGACAGCACACTATAAATCAGTCCATTGGTTAGCATCACGTCTCCAGAGGACATGCCATTCCTGACCTGGATTAACCGAGAAAGTAACAATGCCGGAGATCCAAAAGGCTCAAACTGCAGGGCGTTACATTAGAGGGTCAGTGAACTGAAGAGCTAACTCATTATTTGCCACTGGCATAATAAGTGGAACATATGGCACCAGAGCTGAAAAACCTTTTTCCCCTAAACATCACACACTGTGTGACCTTAAGCAAGGTGCTTTAGCGCCTTATGCGTAGACATTCATTAGGAAAAGACATTGCGACCATGGACTAGAAGCTAGTGTAGGTCTGGGGCTGGAACCCTGCTGCAGCCGCAGAGTTCTAGAGATCAAGAAAGTGCAGCTGAAAGAAACAGAAATATTTCTCGTTATTTGAGTGCCGCAGGATTGATTAAAAGCAATTTTCAAGCACACATGTAAAAACGACTTAGATGTTCAGTGCTGTGTTGAACTTCTAAGTGCCGTTTTCGTATAGCACTACATGTAGCATGGGAGGGTGGGGTTGGTGCATTCCAGAGGTGGGATCACAAATCCATATAAATTCGGGGGGATTTTCAGTGGCGGCGGCTGGCCATAGCCACTTTAACTTCACTCTGAATATTCAATGCTGGGGCCCTATCTGGGCCCCCGCCTGGAATATCTGGATTTCCTGGCTTGCGATTTTGCAATCTGGTCAGGAGCGATATTCCCCTGGGTGGATTGCAAAACCGGCTAAAAGTTAGGACAGATCACCGCTGCCTGGTTAACCGGTGGTGTTGTCCCTAGAGCTCCCTAACACTAAGCGCTTTTCGTCGGGGCATCTACCAGCCCAAACGAGGATATTCAGCAGCACTAACCAAGTTACTGCTGCTGAATATCCCAATGAGTGACATTAAGGTGATCTTCAGGACTTTATGCTCCACCCAATCTCTGTCCCCGTGCATGCCCGTGGTGAAAGTAGACACTACAGGTCCATGATGCATACTTTCAGAATAGCGACTATTAATCTCCACATGTAAGTGGTCATTTATGCATGTATTATTTATTTAATGTTTCTTTTATACCGCGCTATTTAGCATCAGTGCGGTTTACAGGTAACACATTTGTGCGGTGCAGGCAGGTCTGCGCTGGGCTTGCAATAAAATGGGGTTCTTTATACAGGGCTAACAGGGAAACTATGTACAACTTGGCTGTCACAGGCTATATGGGCAGCTCAGCATCAAATGTAAATCATGTAAATGTAAATCATTAAAATACCATGATTTACACATTTAAACACGCGTGAAAATTAGCCGCACCTTATAGAATTACTCTCATAAGAGTCACTTAGTTTGATGTGCATTGCCACATGCTTTTTTTGCACCTATTTTATAAAGTACAGGTAGAGTTCTACTTTACTTTGTAGAATAAGGGGATGAGTGGGGAGAGACGCACATCATATCTAGGAACGACCACTTACACAAACCCTAGCCTTAGTGTAAATGTCTGCAACTAGATCTGTAGAAAAGATGCAGAAGTCATAGTATTTTATAGCTAATGCACATGCATTTGCCCTTCGCTCAAAGTCAATCCCTGTGTTTGCCCACTTCGATACTATGCACCATCATCCTGATGCATGTACTTATAAAATAGTGTCCTCCTAAACTACACAGCAGTGCCCGTCCCTGCATGGAAGTCATTGAAAATGAGTGACTTAGACATGGTGATAGTACAAATATTTACGCGTCTCATTATCAAATTACCTCCATGGTGCCGCTGAGTATAGGAATAATTTGAAATGTCCAGATTACTGTAGATGTTTTAAATTTTACCCAGACGTTTGATTGGATATTGACCTCATCACATCCTATGAACTTCAGAAGGAAGCTCCCTTTGCACAATGTATGTGTAGAACACAGAACTCGATTTAAGTTGTTGGCACCCTTAGACAAGATCAGAGAGTATTATAGAGGGGAGATTTCTCCTCCAGAGATTGAAGATCACGGTCCTATAGCAAGTGGAAGCAGGCTATTGTTTTGCTCAGGTATTTGGTACCTTCAAAATTTGGCACCATAGACAGTTGCTTATGTTTCCTTTGCCAAAATGCAGGCCTGGTGAAACAGCCTTCCAGCTGAGGTGTAGAGACAAAGACAATAGATGAATTCAACAGAGCATGGGACAAGCATAAAGGATCTCTAAGGGAGAGGAGGGTATTGTAGAGCTTAGTATTTGGAATAGATGGGCAGACTGCAGAGGCTAAGTGATCTTTATCTGCCATCATTTTTCTGTGTTTCTAAGGAACTTGCACAAGGTCAGGCATACAGTGTAATTTGAATTCCCAGTCACAGATCTGTGCTCTAATCAAATGGCTGCGACAGAAGCAAGGTTTCATTCCACAGTGTAACAACTTGGTCTAAGGCAGTGTCTCTTACTAGTTATTTTTATTTATTTATTTATTATTTTTATATACCATGCTCTTAAAAATCAGCGCGGTTCACAGACAACAATTTGTGCAGAACAGGTACACCATTAAGCACTTAAATTGAACTGGAGATCGATCTTGGGTTTAAACTAGGGTAACTATATACAACTATCTACAGTTATCTACAGTATGTATATGAGGTGTCTGTCTTTCACGAGTTACAGCAGTGACCCCCACTGATAGAGAGTTATAAGAGCATGCTGTATTGCAGACACTCCCTAAGGAGAGATGTCATTCAAAGGAGTATGGTCTTATGAAACTTGCGGACCCACTTTGGTTCTTGTTTTTCTTCATTCTTCTTCTGGCCTCTAGTCCTAGGAGCGTGCTGAGGCTCAAGGTAGGTATTCATTCTCTGGTACCCGGGAGAGGGAATGTGGTCAGAGTTCAGAAGAACGCCACAGGAGGATCTGGAGAAAAAGGCGGCTAGAGATGCTATGTGTGAAAGGGGAGGAAGTCCCATAGTCCTTAGTTTCATTGGAGAGTTACCTCAAGGATCTAAGGACATGCTATCTGAAGCCTGAAGAGAGAGCCTGCTTCAGAGTTGCTTCCTAGTAGAGGCAAGAGCAGGAGCTCATCTGCAGTCCAATTCTTCAACCCAGGGTCTTTATCAAGCTGTATATTGAGAAAACCCAGGGTGGGTCCCTTTGTTAAAGAGGGCCTTTTCTAGGGAGTGTTGGATGCAGAAGCCGCTAGTGTGTGCATGTTTAAATTGCACCATACTCAAAGTACTTGTTGCCCAATAACTTCTTTGCATCCAGTACCCCACTAAACTGTTTATGAACTGACTGTGTGGTTCTTTGTTTTGGGTTACTGGGAAGCGACAGAGATGACTCCACAAACCTAGCAGCTTTGAAAGACTACCTGAAAGCATAGACTGTCAAATGACCTCTAAGCCCCCTGAATAGAAACATAGAAACATAGAAATATGACGACAGAAAAAGACCACATGGCCTATCTAGTCTGTCCTTCCATAACAACTACAATAGTCCCCTTTTTACCTTTAGAGATCCTCTGTGTTTGTCCCATGCTTTTTTGAATTCAGTTACTGTCCTCATCTCTACCACCTCCACTGGGAGACTATTCCATGGATCCACTACTCTTTCCGTAAAGAAATATTTCCGCATATCACTCCTGAATCTATCTCCCATAGAAACATAGAAATATGACGACAGAAAAAGACCACATGGCCTGTCTAGTCTGTCCTTCCATGGTCTTCCAATAGGCCATGCATCCGATCAGAGCATGGTCCAGGGGTTGATATGCAGTTCAGATTTTCAGTCTGGACAAGAAAACAAACATTGACCTTTTTCTTTTTCCACTTATATCCAAATTTGCTGCTCCTTGCCACATAAAATCCAAGAAAACTGGTGAATCAGAACAACAGGAAGGAGCAGATAAAAGAACATTTGGAAATAATGAATCATCAATAGATTTTGATTTTTTGAAAAAACATATCTTTTTAGAAAAAGTAAATGAACTGCTAAAACTCTTTATTGCTTTCCTAGCTCCTCATCTTGTCTGTAAATTAGAAGATAGTAAGAATTCGTGCTAACTTTGTTATTTCAGAATTTAGAACATAACCAAGATGGCATACAATAAATGACATGTTCTCGGTTGTTACACTGTGCATCTCTTCTTATTCAAGGATATGTTTAGTCCTGTATAGTTCAGATAAAATTCAAGAATGGATCTTTCTACAAACTGCCCAGAAGAAAACTGCAGAGAAGGGGCAAATACCTAGCTGGAATAAAAACAAGTGCTGAGGAGTAAATATTGAACATCGTATGAACAGGCTATGATAGTCAAAGAGTTAATGTGATCTAAGCAAACAAAATCAATGTACTCATTTAACCAAAAAAAGATCTACAAAGGTTCCAACCACTTAGCTTGTCATGCCTCTTATCTCACCAGGTATTGTTGTTACTACCATTGCTCTCTCTCCGTATGTATGGTTGCAAAGCTCTTTTATAAATCCAGCAAAAAAAGAGGAGGTGATAAAAGCAGTTAGTGTAGCTGGGTTTAAAAAAGGTTTGGACAAGTTCCTGGAGAAAAAGCCAGTAGACTATTATTAAGACAGACCTGGGGAAAGTCACCACTGTCTCTGGTTATAAGCAGAATGGAAGCTATAGTAAGCACTACAAGACAGGACTCAATCCCAAAGTGGCATTGATTTTAGAGTGTCAGTTCCAAGCGGCTGTTCTGTGAATTGCATTGAGAGGGAGAAGATCACCAAATACCCAAAACTGCAGTCAGAAACCAAGAAAATATTGCAACAAGATACTGAGTTATTTCCTGTCCTGTTGGGTGCCATAGGTTTAATTAAGAAAAATTTCCAAGCACACTCTGATAGATTACTCATACACATAACATTTTATGAAATCCAGAGGGAGGCTGTCTTTGGCACATTGCAAGTACTACACCGAGCATTTAGTAGTAAATATGAGATTAAAGATCAAACTCCTCATACTTTAGCTTAGAAATGAAGTTCATGACAGTAATAGTATGTGCAAAACTAATCCCACATCAGTAACTGTATAAGAGCTTAACTAAAGTACAAAAATAACAGCTCTCAAAGGAGACAATTAGTCCACAAATTAGTCTCTTTAAGACAACTAAAAACTTTCTTATCATAGGCAAATATGACCTCAGGATGGCTTATACCCTACATGAAAATGCAACAGGCAAACAAGTGCAGCTTCAGGACTACATGTGACGTAAAAGAGAGGAAGAAAAAAAGAAGGAAAGACACACTGGAGAGGACTAGCTGTTTTGCTGGAAAGTTTTGCTCCTGAACTGTTGTAACATGCCGAGGAATGCTGAAGTTGTTGACCGCTCGCTTTTTAGAACCATTGCTACAAGATGCACTTAGCAAGCATAGGTTAGGGGGCATGATAGTAATTAGCACTGTCTCCAACCTTCATGCAAATGTGAGGGTTCTGACAGAATAATGAGGGATCCGTTGTCAGGAGATCTTGAATTTCTTTTATTACGCTATTCTGCTTTCTCTAAACTGATTTTGCTTATTCAAAGAAATTATGCATAAGGGCCAACAAGAATGCGTGTCTGCCTGGGGGCAATCTCTGAAAGCTTAATGGAAGGAGATATGGCAAGGGAAAAGCAGGGAAAAGATCCAACAGGTTCAAAAATGGACGATATTGGACTGATGTTCCAGAGAAATAAAGTCTCCAAAAATGGCCAAATGCATTTCTGTGGGAGAGGTAGTTGCGGCAGTGCAGAGTAGAAACAATGATAGAGTGAAGCATAGGGGATGATATTCAGAACCTTTAGCTGGTTGGCCAACAGGAAGCTGTCCAGTGAAGGGTGCTGACCACGGTATTCACTGGCACTATGTAGCTAGTACTGCTGAATATCTCCACAGACCATCCCGGCACTATCTGGTGAGTGTAAGGACAGTCCGTGCAGAGCGAGGGCAGCATCGGTACTATTCAGAGAAGTGCTGACTATATTCAGTTAGCAGATTTTCAGTTGGCCTTTATCTGGGCAACTTAGGCCGCAATGAAACTGTCCTAAGATGCAGTCCAGATAGGCGCTGGCTGAAAATCCTGCTAATTGAAGAAGTGTTTGCACTTATCTGGATGGTGTTACTCCTTCCGGATATTCAGCGGCAGCTCCTATCTGAACACCGCCACTGAATGTCCCGCTGGTATTTAAGCGCCACGACTGACTGCTGGGCATTTATATATTAGTCCTTTTGAAAGTCAGGCTCATTAGGGAATTCCTTCCTCCAAGCTGCCTCTCTCAGAAACACAAAGAGCCAACACAAATACGTATGCACATGTACACAGATATGCACAAACACAGATGCGGAGACACATGCACAAACACAGATGCACAAGCACACACACAGGTACACAGAAACCCCAACACAAGTATATAGATAGAGACACGTACACATACACATTTGCAGACAGATACACACATCACATACACAGTCACACATACAGGCATACAGACACCCCCAGAAACACAGAAAGTCACATAGCAGCTCCCATAATGCAGCTATGGAGGCTCAGCCAAGAAGAAGGCCCATAGGGATCTGTAGTCCCCATACTGCAGCGGTGGGGGCAGAGCGTATCTTTAAAGTAAGTTTGCCGCATTGTCTCTCTGCTGCCTCTTTGCCTGTAAAGCACTCTTCTCGGCCCAGAGAAGCTCTCCCCAAGGTGACGCCTCTGTTATCTTCATAAAATAGGGACATTTTAGAGAATTTTATAGGCATCCTGATGTCCTTTAGGTTTTTTTACAGACTAGATTTCTATAATTAGATTTAAATGAACATGTATAGCGCTACCTGGCCTTTCTTATTTTAAGTTTAGAACAGAGAAGGGTGTCCTTCACTTGTGATTTAATTACTCCAAAAGTTGACCTCACTGAACTCTTTAGAGAACTACTGAAACACTGGACAGTCAGGACCATTTGAGGTATATTCTCACCTTCATGCTGCTTTTAAGATTCTCATATGAGTTAACAAGATTTCGTCCTGGCAGTGGGAGGTGCTTCTCTGGCTGCTGGGAAATAGCACTGTACAGGGAGGTGGCAAGGGAAACTTATTTTAAAGTAAGTATCATGTTTGCCTTCTCCCAAATGTTTTAAAGCTTCTGGGGGGAGGGGAGGGGGCAGTGATACCCTTTTCTACAGCTGCTGCCATCATAAGGGGCCCTGAGCAAATTTTCTTGTTGGCCATTTGAAATTACACCACTGTCACAGAGACACAGACACTGAAATACTCACATATAAACCCACATAAAGACGTGGAGGTATATTCCAAATGCAATCTGGGACGTCAAAGCCAGAACATCTGAAAAGAAAGGCAGGCACGTGCAAGTTCATGCACAATTCTAGAAATGTGGACATGTTTGATATGCACGTGTATCAAATGTCTATATAGGTGTCCCCAGGAGAGCAACTCACAACCAAATTGTCTATGAGCGTAGTGGTTGTAATAGATGCTTAAGACCTGGGTGGCCAGGGTTCAAATCCCAGTGTGGGGCTTTATAATCTAAAGCTAGTCACTTAATCCTCTGTCTTCTCTAAGCTCTCTGGATGTTTTAAGGTGAAAACAAACAATTTTCTGATACTTATTCATGCCTGGAGCAGGAATGAACATGCACGTGCCCGCAGACCATTCCGCTGCTTCTGTGATCAAACGGAGACATGTAAGTCCTTTGCCCCTCCCTAGACATGCCTCTGCCACATCCCTGTGCCGACTTGAACGTCCTGGAGACGTCTACAAATGGCATTTGTGGAAAGGTTACGGAAACATGTCTGGATTTTGACGTCCAAACCATGACTGAACATTTTAGAATGACCATCATAATGTACTGCTACTTTTATGCTACAAATTTATTTATTTTATTTATTTATTCAGATTTGTATACCACTTTTTCCTTCAATCAAAGTGGTGTGTTACACAGAATAGGATTACATTGAAGGGATGACATGACTTAAAAAGAGACAAAGTATTACATTAATGCCTAGTTGTGCTATCTATACATTCAAACAAGGTTAATGAAGTTCATAATCTACTTGGCCATAAAATTCATTGAACAGGAAGGTCTTAAGGGATTTTCGAAAATCCTTTAGGTCTTTTACGGCCTGCAATTCATCAGGGAGAGAGTTCCAGAGGTTCGGTGCTGCTAGTGAAATAGCTCTGCTAGAGGTAGATTGTTTTGTTTTATTGTATCCAGCTGGTGTTTGTAATTTATTGATGCAGCTAGTTCGCCTAGGTTGATCTTTTGTGTCTTCAGATATCAGGCAATAGAGAACATCTGCCAAGTATTGATGTAAGATCTTAAATATATTTGTAATGGTTTTAAACTTTGCACGCGCAACTATTGGTAACCAGTGCAATTTCTGAAGTATAGGGGTAATGTGTTCATTCTTAGCGGTGCCAGTTATGATACAGGCTGCAGTGTTCTGCACCAGTTGGAGTGGATGTGTAGTCCAGTATTGGTGTGACATACGTTCTGAAATGGTCCTGGTTGAGTAAAGGCTTGAGTCTTCTGATGAATTTTAAACGTTGGTATGCTTTTACAGCAGTTTTGCTTATGTGTGTTTGAAGGTTTAAATTTCTATCTAGGGTGATGCCTAAGTACATGCCTAGGGTGATGCCTAAGTACATCTTTTATTGGAATAGTGTGATTCAAGATGTTAAGAGTTTGAGGTGGCTTAAAGTTAGGATTTCTGGATATAAACATTCCATCTGTTTTATCTAGATTGATTTTCAGGTTGTTATTTATGAGCCAATTATTCAAGTCTTTGAGGCAATGGATCATGGAATTAAAGTCTGGTTCGAGTGTGTCGATTGAAGTATAAAGCATAATGTCATCAGCATAAATATGATATTGTTGTTGTTGTTAAATGCCGTCGAGTCGGAGTCGAATCATGGCAACCCTCTGGATAGCTATCCTAAATTGTGTTCGGTCTTCAGTCAGGCGGCTCATTGTTGACAGACTGGTACCCGTAGCTGCTGTTATTGTATCGATCCATCTCATTGCTGGCCTTCCTCTTTTGTGTTGACCTTCTATCTTGCCAAGCATAATGTCTTTCTCTAATGATCTCTCTCTTCGCATGATGTGTCCAAAGTATGAAAGTCGAAGTCTTGTCATCTGAGCTTCTAAAGAAAGCTTAGGTTTGATCTCCTCTAGTACCGACTGGTTTGTTCTTCGGGCAGTCCATGGTATACACAGTATTTGCCGCCAGCACCATAATTCAAAGGCATCAATTTTCTTCCTGTCTATCTTTTTCACTGTCCAGCTTTCACATCCATATGATGTTATTGAAAATACCATGGCTTGAACAAGTCGAATCTTTGTATGGAGAGAGACATCTCTGCTCTTGAGAATCTTATCTAGGTCTTTCATAGCCATTCTGCCAAGAGCAATGCGTCGTCTGATTTCTTGACTGCTTGTTGCTTCTTTATTGATAGTTGATCCAAGTAGGTTAAAGTTGTTCACAATTTCAATTTCTTCTCCTTCAACGATGAACCTGTTGATTATGCCAGTTGTCATGATCTTTGTCTTCTTTACATTAAGGTGCAGGCCCATTTTGAGACTATGTTCTTTGATTGTGAGAAGCAAATGTTTCAGATCATCTTCACTTTCAGCCAGTAATGTGGTATCATCAGCATAGCGAAGGTTGTTGATGAGTCTTCCACCAATCTTCACACTTCTGTTGTCTTCATACAATCTTGCTTCTCTGATGATTTGTTCTGCATATAAATTAAACAGGTTGGGGGAAAGTATGCAGCCTTGTCTTACACCTTTGCTTATTTTAAACCATTCTGTTTCTCCTTGTTCCGTTCGAACTGTTGCTTCTTGATCAATGTACAGATTGCACAAGAGAATGTTCAGGTGTTCTGGTATACCCATGCTTCTTAATGTGGCCCAGAGTTTCTCATGGTTTACACAGTCAAAAGCCTTGCTATAGTCGATAAAGCACAAATAGATATCCTTTTGGTATTCTTTAGTCTTTTCAAGGATCCATCTCACATCCGCAATGATGTCTCTCGTTCCTCGCCCTTTCCCGAACACTGCTTGCACTTCAGGTAGTTCTTGTTCCAGGTATGGTTGTAGTCTCTTTTGAATAATCTTCAGTAGAATCTTGCTGGCATGTGGGATCAGAGCGATTGTGCGATAATTTCCACAGTCAGTTGGATCATCTTTCTTTAGTATTGGTATAAACACAGATCTTTTCCAGTCAGTTGGCCATGATGTTGTCTTCCATATTTCTTGGCAGAGCCTTGTGAGTACGGTAACAGCTGCATCAGATTGCTGCAATACTTCTATGGGAATGCTATCAATGCCTGGTGCTTTGTTCTTTGATAAGGCTTTCAATGCTGCTTCAACTTCTTCTTTCATCACCAATGGTTCCCGATCATAAGGTACAGGTTGAAACGGCTGTTGGTCCACTTGATCTTTATCATATAAAAACTCTGTATATTCCTTCCACCTTTTCTTGATCTTCTCAGCATCATTCAACATAGAACCTTGAGCATCTTGTAACATTCCAATTCGAGGCTGGAACGTTTTCTTTAACTCTCGTAGCTTTAGGAAAGCCGATCTTGTTCTTCCTCTAATAGTTTCTGCTTCTATTTCCTTGCAAGTGTCATTGTAGTACTTTTCCTTGTCCTGTCTTGCTGCACGTTGGAAATCTCTGTTGAGTTCTGCGATTGTCTTTCTTTCTCCTCTGGCTTTAGCTTCTCTGCGTTTCTGGGCAATTTTCAGAGTTTCTTCCGTCATCCATTTTGGCCATTTTTGCTTTTTCACCTTTTGTATAGACTTCTCGCTTTCTTCCAACACAACCTTCTTGATGTCATTCCATAACTCTTCCGGAGCTCTGTCATTTGTATCTAAAGCAGCAAATCGATTTTTCAGGCAGTCTTTAAATTCCAGTGGTATATTCTCAAGGTCATATTTTGCTGCATTCATGAGTGGTTTGCTCTTTTTATGTTTATGTGTTTATTGTGTTTGATAAAAACCGCCTTTCCAAAATAACCAAGGCGGTGTACAATAAAAATCAATAAAAGAGTCTGGAAGCCAATAAAAAGGAAAAGAAATTACAATATCATGATAGGATAGGAAAGAGAAGAGGCGGACAGGACAAGACAAGACAAGAGAAGGAAAGTAGGATAGGGATTCAGAGGAGGGGAGAGAGGGATCACACGAAGGGGGAAGGTACATCAAATGCCAAGGAAAACAGATGGGTCTTTAAGTTTTGCTTGAAAGTGGTATATTGGGGGTCCAGGCGGAGAGTGGGGGGAAGAGCATTCCAGAGGGGGGGACCGGCAAAAAAGAAGGCAGAGGTACGGGTGGACTGTAGGTGAGCATGCGAGGGAGAGGGGAGGGTGAGGCGGTTGAGGTGAAAAGAACGCGGTGTGTGTCTGGGGGAATGAAAAAAAATGAGATCCGTTAGGTATTGCGTGGTGCTAGTGTGAAAGGCTTTGTGTACAAGGGTCAACAATTTAAAAGTGGCGCGGAAAGGAACAGGCAGCCAGTGGAGGTGAAATAATACAGGGGTGATATGATCTCTGGGGGAGGAATGTGTAATGAGGCGTGCTGCAGTATTTTGAATTCGTTGGAGATGGGACAACTGATATTTGGGGAGACCAATGAGAAGTGAATTGGAGAAATCTACTCTGGACATAACGAGGGAGAGTACCAGGGTGGTAAGGGCCGAAGGAGAAAGGAAAGGACGAATGGAATGGATTTGCCGAAGAAAAAAGAAGGATGTTTTGGTGACATGGGATATGTGAGTATTGAAGGATAGATCGGAGTCAAAGTGCACACCAAGGTAGCGAAAAGTTGAGACCAAGGGAATGGGGGTGCCGGAGAAAGAGGGAGCTATAGAAGGGGGTGAACTGCCGTGGGAAAACCAGATGGCGATAGTCTTAGTGAGATTTAAGTGAAGACAGTTAAGTGTTAACCAGTTGGTGACAGCTGTGAGGCAGGAGTCTAGAGCGGAAAGATCAGGACAAGAGGGGGAAGTGTGGTGGAGTAGGAGAATATCGTCAGCATAGAAGAAAGCAGATATACCAAATTGTTGAATTAGAGATGCTAGGGGGGCCAAGAAAAGATTAAACAGAAGTGGTGCGAGGACGGAGCCCTGAGGAACCCCGCACGGAAGATGGTGAGAATCTGAAGGGGGGGGGGGGGTGGAGGGTGAAGGAGAGAGAACTGCACAGGACCGGGTGGAGAGAAAAGAGTGGAACCAGTGGTGAACCGTGCTACAAAGACCCACATCCTGCAAGCGTTGAAGGAGAAGGGAGTGATCAACCAAATCAAAAGCAGCCAAGAGATCCAATGCAACTGCCACAGAAATATCACCACGATCGTGAGCTACATAGAGTGCATTTGTGAAAGCCGAAAGAATAGTCTCAACACTGTGACCCTGACGAAACCCAGATTGGCGGGGGTGAAGGAAATTAATAGAGTCGAGTCAACTTTAGCTTGAGTTTGCATACTAGTAGTTGATGATCTGTACCACAGTCAGCTCCAGGTTTTGTCTTTGTTGATGTTACAGAGCTTTTCCATCGTTGACTTCCACATATGTAGTCAATTTGATTTTTATATAATCCATTCGGTGAAGTCCATGTGTACAGTCGCCGCTTGTGTTGCTGGAAGAAGGTGTTTGAGATGAATATATCATTGGTCTTGCAGAATTCTATCAGTCTTTCTCCAGCTTCATTTCTGTTGCCAAGTCCATATTTTCCAACTACTTTGCCTTCTTCTTTGTTGCCAACTTTTGCGTTCCAGTCACCCATGACTATCAGGATATCCTGTTTGCATGTTCTGTCAATTTCAGCTTGTACTTGTTCATAGAACTCTTCAATTTCATTCTCTTCAGCAGCTGTTGTTGGGGCATATACTTGAATTATAGTTGTGTTGATAGGCAATCCTCGTAGATGAATAGAGATTAAGCGTTCGCTGACTGCATTGTATTTCATTACAGTTCTTGCAAGTTTCTTCTTTATTATAAATGCAACACCATTTCTTCTTTGTCTTTCATTTCCAGCATAGTAGACCATGTGATCATCTGATGCAAAGTGCCCCATGCCAGTCCATTTCAGTTCGCTGACACCCAACAGATCAAGTTGTACACATTCCATTTCATTCTTGACCACCTCCAACTTCCCTTGGTTCATGCTTCGTACGTTCCATGTTCCAATGTGTAAGACATCTTTACAGCTTCTGACTCTCATTTCATATGGCTTTTGATAATGTCACAAATCGGTTGTAAGTATATATTAAATAAAACAGATGACAGAGCTGATCCTTGTGGAATTCCTTGTGTAATGGGGAACTGTGAGGAATTTCCGTGGTCTCCTTTGACTTGCTGGAGGAGTAGCCTAGTGGTTAGAACACTGGCTTGGTAACAAAGCAACCAGGGTTTGATTCCCACTAGCACTCCTTGGGCAAGTCACTTAACCCTCCATTGCCTTGTGAAGAAAGGCTTGGCAATCTACTTCCAGTGATACTGCCAAGAAAACCCAGGAGCTTCTGGGTCACCAGGAGTCAGGACTGACTCAAAGGCACACATTGCATTTGCCTTTGACTTGCTGCATTCTGTTTGTAGATATGATGTAAACCATTTTATTGGATTGTTGCCTAGACTAATCTCCTGTAATCGGTTTAGCAGTACTGAGTGGGAGACTGTATCAAATGCTGCTGAGATATCTATGAACACAAGTAAAAAAACATTCTTTATATTGTCCAGACCCTTCAGTAGGTTATCAAATAGGACTGTGAGTAGGGATTCAGCATTGTGCGTTGGCTTAAATCCATGCTGTTGTGGGTCTAATGGAGCATGCAGATCAATGTGATCCTGTAATTGCCTCTGTACCACTTTTTCAATAACTTTTGATAAGAATGGAAAACTTGAAATGGGCCAATAAGATTTTGGGTCCGTAGGACAGAGCCTTGCACCTTTGAAGATGGGTCGTATCATGGCTCGTTTGAGTGACTGAGGTATATACGCTTGTATCAGTGACCTTTTTACAATTTTGTGGATGTATTTTGATAACTGATCTTTAGAGTTTTTGATCCATTCAACTGGACAAGGATCTGATGGAGATGTGGTTGTATTCAAGACATTCACAATGTCTTCTATTTGCTTTACTGTTGGTATAGTGAAGTTTTTCCATGTTTGTCTTATGTTAGTACCTTTTAGATTGGATGTAACCATGGTACTTGTCTGAGCTTGAATGGTGTTCTTATTTATTAGATAGTGTGCATATTCTTGGGGGTCAATTTGATGATTGTCATGACCAGACTGATCATTAGTGAGTTTTTTCACAATGCTAAAAAGCTCCCTCTTGTTTGCTGCCTTCATGATGAGGTTAGTATGGAATTTCTGTTTATGTTCATTGATGAGACTGTTGTAATTTTGCTGTTCAGTTCTGTACTTCTGTAATGTATCAGGAGATTTATGTCTCCATTTTCTTTCTATTCACCTGAGGGTATGCTTTGCTTCCGTGATTGTGTTGGAGTACCATGGGGCATAGGTTCGTCTGTGGGTAGATGAGTTTTCCTTTCTTGGAGCTGAAGCACTTTAGATATGCAGTGGTTCCATTTGTGTATTATATCATTTAGGTTATTGCATCCTTGTTGAATTCGTGGTATTATTTCCTTCAGGAAGTCTTCTTTATTAAAAGATTTGAATCTTCTTTTTTATATTTTCCTCCTCATAGTGTTGGGACCAATGTTCCCTCTAAGCTGCGCTGGGTCTGCCGCCAACATTCCTGCCGGCGGAGGGAGATGCGGTGCAATCGACGCTCTGCCCCTCCCCCCATTGGCGGGAATGCCGGCGGAGGACCCGGCACAGATTAAAGGGAACATTGCAAGGGTGCTGTGGTGTGTGTTAGACCCTGTGTGTGGATCAGGAACTGGTTAAAAGATAGAAAGCAGAGAGTAGGGCTAAATGGCCAATTTTCGCATTGGAAAAAGGTGAATAGTGGAGTACCCCAGGGATCTGTGCTGGGTCCGCTGCTTTTTGACATATTCATAAATGACATGGAAAAGGGAATAATGAGTGAGGTTATCAAATTTGCAGATGACACAAAACTATTTAAAGTTGTTAAAACCCAAGAGGATTGTGGAAAATTGCAAGAGGATCTTGATAAATTGGAAGACTGGGTATCCATATGGAAGATGAAATTTAATGTGGACAAGTGCATAGTTATGCACCTAGGAAAGAACAACCCAAACTATGGTTACACGATGCAAGGTTCCACATTGGGAACCACCACCCAGGAAAAAGATTTAGGCGTCATCGTGGATAACATGTTAAAACCCTCTGCCATTTTGAAGCCCAATCTTCTAATTTTTCAAGATCCTCTTGCAATTTTCCACAATCCTCTTGGGTTTTAACAACTTTAAATAGTTTTGTGTCATCTGCAAATTTGATAACCTCACTCGTTATTCCACTTTCCAGGTCATTTATGAATATGACAAAAAGCAGCGGACCCAGCACAGATCCCTGGGGTACACCACTATTCACCTTTCTCCATTGGGAAAATTGGCCATTTAGCCCAACCCTCTGCTTTATATCTTTTAACCAGTTCTTGATCCACAGTAGTACACTGCCTCCTATCCCATGACTCTTTAGTTTTGCCAAAACTCTCTGATGAGGGACCTTGTCAAAGGCTTTCTGAAAGTCCAGATACACTATATCAACCGACTCACCTTTGTCCACCTGTTTATTCACACTTTCAAAAAAACATAATAGATTAGTAAGACAAGATCTTCCTTGTCTAAAGCCATGTTGGCTGTCTCCCATTAGGCCATGACTATCTACATGCTGAGTAATTTTATTCTTTTTGATGGTTTCTACCATTTTCACGGTACTGACGTGAGGCTCACCGGTCTGTAGTTTCCCGGATCACCCCTGGAACCCTTTTTAAAAATTGTTGTTACATTGGCGATCCTCCAATCTTCAGGTATTAACGATGATTTTAATGATAGTTCACAGATTACTAATAGCAGGTCTGCAATCTCATATTTCAGTTCTTTCAACACCCTTGGATGTATACCATCCGGCCCAGGTGATTTGCTACTCTTCAGTTTATCTAATAGTTGAAATACATCTTCCCGATGTATCGATATTTCCTTCAATTCTTCTGCACCTTTAAATACCACTTCAGTCATGGGTAACATCCCTACATCTTCCTCAGTAAAGACCGAAGCAAAGAATTCATTCAGTCTCTCCGCTATTGCCTTGTCGCCTCTTAGTGCCCCTTTAACTCCTCTATCATCTAATGGACCAACTGACTCTCTCACAGGTTTTTTGCGGTGAATGTACTTGAAAAAAATCTTTATTTCGCGTTTTTGCTTCCACAGCAAGCTTCTTCTCAAATTCTCCCTTTGCTTGCTTTATCAATGCCTTGCATTTGACTTGCCAGTGCTTGTGCTGTTTCCAGGTTTCGTCGTTTGGCTCTTTTTTCCATTTCCTGAAAGATGCTTTTTTGGCAACAACAGCCTCTCTGACCTCACCTTTAAACCATGCTGGCAGTTTTTTGGACTTCCTTCCCCTTTTCTTAAAGCGTGGAATACAGCTGGTCTGGGCTGCCAAGATAGTATTTTTCAACAACACCCAAGCTTGATGTAAGTCTTTAACCTTTGCAACTGCTCCTTTTAGTTTTTTCTTAACTATTTTCCTCATTTTATCATAGTCTCCCTTTCGAAAGTTAAAAGGTAGTACTGTAGATTTCCGTACAATCCCTCCTCCACTAATTAAATCGAAGGCGATCATGCTATGATCACTATTGCCAAGTGGCCCCAACACCCTTATCTCTTGCACTAGATCTGGTGTTCCACTAAGGACCAGGTCTAATATGGCTTCCCCTCTGGTCGGTTGAGGAACCAGCTGCTCCAAGAAGCAGTCATTTATGTCATCTAGCATGTCCTGCCGTGACACTGACCCAGTCGATACCGGGGTAATTTAAATCACCCATTATTATTACTGCACTGTAACTTTTGTTAGCTTCCTTGATTTCTTTGAGCATTTCATCATCCATTTGTTCATTCTGGCCCGGTGGTCGATAGTACACCCCCACTGCCATCGCCTTCCCCTTTTTACATGGAATTTCAATCCATAGAGATTCTACAGCAAATTTTGTTTCCTGCAAAACTTTAATCCTTTCTGACTCAATGCCCTCTCTAACATAGAGCGCAACCCCTCCACCAATTTGATCAGCTCTATCATTACGATATAGTTTGTACCCAGGTATCACAGTGTCCCACTGGTTGTCCTCCTTCCACCATGTCTCTGATATTCCAATCATATCTAACCTCTCATTTAGTGCTATATATTCTAACTCTCCCATCTTATTTTTTAGACTTCTAGCATTTGCATACAAGCATTTTAGAGACTGTATTTTATTCATATTAATTTGGCTATTGGTAGACATGGGTAATTTGGGATCTTTAAGCTCTGTCTGCTCCGTACTTGAGGGCATTTGGGCTACTTTACTCTTTTTTGGAACCTCTCTGCTTTTGGTAGTATCCTTCAAGGATACATTCTTCCGAACCATCCGCTCTTGGGCGACTGTCGGCTTTCCCCTATTATCTAGTTTAAAAGCTGCTCTATCTCCTTTTTAAAGGTTAATGCCAGCAGCCTGATTCCATCCCGGTTAAGGTGAAGCCCATCCCTTCGGAAGAGCCCTTCCTTTCCCCAGAATGTTCCCCAGTTCCTATCAAATCCAAACCCCTCATCTCTGCACCATTGTCTCATCCACGCATTGAGACTCCGGAGCTCTGCCTGCCTTTTGGGTCCTGCACGTGGAACAGGAAGCATTTCGGAGAACGCTACCCTGGAAGTTCTGGATTTCAACTTCCTACCTAAAAGCCTAAATTTAGCCTCCAGAACCTCCCTACCACATTTTCCTATGTCATTGGTACCGACATTTACCAAGACAGCAGACTCCTCCCCAGCACTATCTAAGACCTTATCTAGATGGCGCGTGAGGTCCGCTATCTTCGCACCAGGCAGGCATGTTACCAGGCGATCCTCACGTCCACCAGCCACCCAGCTATCTACTTTCCTACTGACCGAATCACCAACTATAACGGCTGTCCTAACCCTTCCCTCATGGGCACATGGCCCTGGAGAAACTTCCTCGGTGTAAGAGGGTTTTACATCACCTAGAGGACAGGTCCTAGTTACAGGATCACTTCCTGCCACGCCAGGGTGATGCTTTCCTGTCACGTGACCTCTCTCCTCCATGGCAACAGGGATGCTGCCAGACTGGAGGTGGGACTTCAGGACTATATTTATTTTATTTATTTCTTTACATTCTCTTATATACCGCGCTATTCTGCACCAGTGCGGTTTACATTGAACAAACTGAAATTACATTGAACAGGGCATTATAACTTGGAGATAACTATTTTACAGGGAACATGGGCTATGGAGGGTTAAGTGGCTTGCGCAAGACCACAAGGAGCACCTGTGGGACTAGAAACCCCAGTCCTTCCGGCCCAAGGTTGCTGTCGTCTAGTGGGATTTGAACCCCCGACCTTCCGGCCTGAAGTACCTTGCCCCAACCAACCTATATCCCTGTAGGTCTTGTCTACGTACTTCTCTGTCTGTCTTATGTTTTCCAAGTCTGCTACTCTAGCCTCTAGAGAATGGACTCGTTCCCTGAGAGCAAAGAGCTCCTTGCACCTAGTGCACACGTAAGACCTCTCACCAACTGGGAGAAAATCATACATGTGACACTCAATTCAAAAGAATGGAAAGCCCCCATTTCGCTGCTGGACTGCTGTCTGCATCTTAGTTTTAAGTTTTGTTTAGATCTTTAAGTTCTTTACTTACTAAAGGTTGCCAATAAAACTGTACCTAATACGTTTAATATACCTTGTTCACCTGAAGCTTAATTAATCTCAGGTCCTTAGTGTATGACTGATTTGGGTAACGAGCTTCACCTGAGAGCACCTCTCGCTTTCTTCCAACACAAACTTCTTGATGTCATTCCATAACTCTTCTGGAGCTCTGTCATTTGTATCTAAAGCAGCAAATCGATTTTTCAGGCAGTCTTTAAATTCCAGTGGTATATTCTCAAGGTCATATTTTGCTGCATTCATGAGTGGTTTGCTCTTTTTCAACTTTAGCTTGAGTTTGCATACTAGTAGTTGATGATCTGTACCACAGTCAGCTCCAGGTTTTGTTTTTGTTGATGTTATAGAGCTTTTCCATCGTTGACTTCCACAGATGTAATCAATTTGATTTTTATACAATCCATTGGGTGAAGTCCATGTGTACAGTCTCCGCTTGTGTTGCTGGAAGAAGGTGTTTGAGATGAACAAATCGTTGGTCTTACAGAATTCTATGAGTCTTTCTCCAGCTTCATTTCTGTTGCCAAGCCCATATTTTCCAACTACATTGCCTTCTTCTTTGTTGCCAACTTTTGCTTTCCAGTCACCCATGACTATCAGGATATCCTGTTTGCATGTTCTGTCAATTTCAGCTTGTACTTGTTCATAGAAATCTTCAATTTCATTCTCTTCTGCAGCTGTTGTTGGGGCATATACTTGAATTATAGTTGTGTTGATAGGCATTCCTCATAGACGAATAGAGATTAAGCGTTCGCTGACTACATTGTATTTTATTACAGTTCATGCAAGTTTCTTCTTTATTATAAATGCAACACCATTTCTTCTTTGTCTTTCATTTGCAGCATAGTAGACCATGTGATTATCTGATGCAAAGTGCCCCATGCCAGTCCATTTCAGTTCACTGACACCCAACAGATCAAGTTGTACACGTTCCATTTCATTCTTGACCACCTCCAACTTCCCTTGGTTCATGCTTCGTACATTCCATGTTCCAATGTGTAAGGCATCTTTACAGCTTCTGACTCTCATTTCATTTGCAGCTACATCAGCAGTCAGATGTCCCGAGGACTTTGATCCAACCACATCATAAATGCTGGCTTTACTCTGAAAAGTCTTTAGCTCTTCCCCAGTAGCTATTTGAGTGCTTTCCGACCCGGGGGTCTCATCTTCCAGCACTATAGCACAATTTATTTTGTTGTAACTATCCATTGGGTTTTCATGGCAAGATACAGAAGTAGATTGCCGGGCCTTTCTTCCGCGCAGTTTAAGTTTGGTGCTTTTGCCATTGTCACAGAAATGTGATCCTCCGCCGTCAACACTATCCCATTCTGCTGCTGCCCAGATGGGTGGTTTGTCTTGGTCTGGCAACTCAGCTGAGACCTGTCCATCTTGAGAGACCCTGCCAGTAGTTAAACTACCGATAGTTTAGCTCTCAGCATCACTGATGCACACAAGCCCTCACAGCATGACCAGCTGCAAACCAGAAATGTCCATAAACCATTATTAAAAGGGACCCTGGATATCACTGCTTGACCCAAAACAAGCATTGAGGAACCTGTGTCTTTTGGGGAAACTGCTAGGTACTTATGACCTAGATTGGCCACTGTTGGAAACAGGATACTGGGCTTGATGGAGCTTGGTCTGACCCGGTATGGCATATCTTATGTTCTTATTCAAATAAATGTTTTCCATCATTTACCAATTTGTGCTGCCTATTTCTCAATTGGAAGGGGGTAGGTAATTGTGATGTGTGGGAGCAATGCAGCTACTGCTATCTCCCTTCTCTCCTGTAGAGGAAAAGCACAACAGAACACCAGATCAACAAGAAATTCTTAATCCAACAAAAGCAACCAAGACATTCTAACTATATACAATATACCCCCTATATATACAATATACCCCCTACACATACAAAATAGAACCAAACTATGCATACAATATGGGCCTAATATTCTTAGGCCCTTACATGGGTAACTTCCTTAGTTACCTGGGTAAGGTCCTTATTGGGGAAATTCGAAGGGCACCTACATAGATAGTGCTCTTTGAATATCATGGCTAAGTCCCTAACGCACCCAGATGCTATGAAGGCATGTTAGGGGCATTCCAGAGTGGAGCGGGAGTGGAGGAAGGGGCTACATGGGTTGCAGTGATATTTGATGCTACCCACGTAGCCCTCTGCACCTTACAAATAGAGTGCAGAGGCTATATGGTTAGCAATGAATATTGATGCTACCTGTGTATCTTCTGCGGCTGCTGGGGTGTGCAGGCTTACCTGGATTTTCACTTTCGCTGGCACGGAAGTGAAAATCTGGTTTAAAGGGGTCGGTGGGCAGGCTATGCGCTGCGGCGGCACATAGCCTGCCTAACTCAATATCAGGACCTATATAACCAAACTCTCAGCAACACCAATCAATAATAGCCAATAGTAGACGCATCGATGGCTATATCTGGCCAGGAGGGAAGAGCCACCTGTGAGAAGGAAAGACAAGAAAAGACTTGTTCAAAAAGCAATGAGCATAACATACTACAGTGAGGCCTCCAAAAGCTTGCATCCACTTACCAGGCACAGACACTTATCGATGGGACTGTGCATAAATCAGGACCAGAAGCGCCTGCCCTACAACCTGCAGCTCCCGTCTTAGGCAGCCTATCTCCCCTAGTTGCTGGCTTATGCTGCCTAGATGCTGGAGCTGCTGGCTTATGCTGACTAACTCTTGCCTCACGCCGCATAGCTCCCCCAGGAACATGTCGCGTGTCTGCTGCTGTCATGTCATCACTTGGGCTGCAATATCTTCCAGGGGGTCTACAGTCACTGCTATCTCTTGGGTGTATGGTGCGTTCTGCCAGATTTCCGTCTGTAGTCACTGAAATAAAATAGGATGACTGAGAGTAACTGATCTGTGACAGGGCCACAGCACAATACTCACAGGCCCCAAAATTCCCACAGTAACGCTGGGAGGTAATACTCACAAAAAGGGAGGAGGTCTAGGCCCCAACTTCCAAAAGAAACCCAAGGTACTGCTGGGTGGGTATACTCACTGGCATAGGTGGAGAGCATAACCTACAAGCCCCCCCCCCCCCCCCGAGGCAGGGCTTGGAGAGGAACACACTGCAATGAGACAGCAAGAGGGATAGTTAATAGAGATGTCCTCCTACCAGACTCAAATCCCAAAAGAAGACAAAGGTAATGCTGGGTAGGTTTACTCACCGGCAGAGGTGGAAGGCATAACTGACAAGCCCTCAGAGGCAGGGCTTGCAGAGGAACTCACTGCAATGAGAAAGCAAGGAAATGGTCTTTTTTTGCTGTTATGTGATAGTGAAGTGGTGGTTGTGGAGGGTAGAGGCTTATAGGTTCTATTGTTGTTATGTGATAGTGAAGTGGTGGTTGTGGAGGGTAGAGGCTTATAGGTTTTATTGTTGTTATGTGATAGTGAAGTGGTGGTTGTGGAGGGTAGAGGCTTATAGGTTTTATTGTATAAGTACTAAGTTTTAAATAGTTTGTATTATTTTCTTTGTATTTTATTTTGATTGTAAATCACTTGACGTTTTTGGCTAATTAGCGGTATATCAAGTTAATAAATGAAATCAAATGTATTAGTTCCCTCTGTTGATTTTCAGTGACACTGTCCAAACCCACATTAAAACTATCGTAAGCTAATTTAGGCATGTTAACTGAGCTATTATCCTTCATAAACTTAGAGGCACATTTCACAATGGGACATCCAAGAGTAATCTGGGATGTCAAAGCCAGAACATCTGAAAAAAAAGTAGGCACGTGCAAGTTCAGGCATGATTTTGGAAACATGGACGTGCTGGATATGGACGTCTATCAAAAGCCTATATAGACATCCCCAAGATTGTAGCTGAGAACCAAGATGTCTAGTAACATAGTGCTTAGTGTAGTGGCTTAAGAGCAGGGTGGCTAGGGCTTGAATCTTAGTGTGGGCCTTTGTGATATTAGGCTAGTTACTTAATTCTCTACACACTCTTTGGATGTTTTAAGTTGAAAACGAACACTTTCCTGATGCTTATCTGTGCTGGGAGCAGGTATACTGTAAACATGGACAGGCATGTAGACATTTCAGAGATCGAATAGGGATGTGTAATTCCATTGCGCCTCCATAGAAACATCTCTGCCACACCTCCTTGCCTACTTGGCTGTCCCTGCACTGGAGACGTCGGTAAACGTCATTTGCAGAATAGCTACAGAGACGTCCAAATCATGACTAAACCTTTTAAAATGACCTTCTTTTTAATGCACAGTAACGTTATGATAGCGTTATTGCACTGTAGCGCATTGATCCCTAAAGGCAACAGAATTGAGCAGAAGTTTTTCATTGTGAGAATAATACTGTTGCTTTGTGATGCTGTCACATGCTCTGTAAACTGCCTTCAGATTGTTCGGTGTCTAAACAGAAACGAGCATCGTGTGCTTTGGTCAATGACTGGTAAGATAATTGCAGTCACCAGTGGTCCAATTATTGCACAGTGATTTCCTTTCCAATATCACTTTCTAGGAGTTTACTCTTCAGTTATCTTCATGTGCATTAACACATTTAAGTAACAGTCAGCAAAATATGTGTAGTACGAATGCATTATAACAGTACAAATTGTCGGAATTTGTCATTTTCTTTGAGGCTACAAATGCTACAATTTTTACTGTTTTCACACAAAAACCATAAATGAGAGACCCTGATAATTAATGGTCTGGAACAGGGAAACAGAGAGCAAGTGAAAATACTTGTGGGAAACCAGACCATCACACTACAGGAGAAGATGTGCATTCTCCCGCTATAGCTAGATTAGCAAGGATTCAGTGATTCCAAGGAACACGTGTGTGCCTGAAGGGCTATCTGGAGACCCCTTCCTAAGAAAAACACTCACTTACTTCAGCTCTTTAAAGACAGCACAGTGAGGAAGAGAACCAAATGTATACTACAGCTGGGGACAAGACGTAATTTGAATCCACCTTTTCTTTTTGAACTCCATTGTAAGATATTCCGCAATTGGTAAGCCTGGCTTTTCTTATTAAAAAGATCTCTTGGGTGAACCTGACCATCTCTTTAAGGTTATGGTCATGTAAGGGTTTCCTCCCTCTTACTAGCACCTATGCATCCCCAAAGTGGGGGGGGGGGGGGGGGGGGGGGGAGGGGTGCAGTATAAATGTCATACAGTAGGAGAGCTTGGGAATGAGTCCCAAGATGGTGAACTGGATCAAAAATTGGATGGCTGACAGACAACAGAGTGTGATGGTAAATGGAACTCACTCAGATGAAAGGAAGATGATTAGCGGTGTGCCCCAGGGTTTGGTCTTGGGCCCGGTACTGTTCAATATATTCGTGAGTGATATTGCCGAAGGGCTGAATGGAAAAGTCTGTCTTTTTGCAGATGACACCAAAATTTGCAACAGAGTGGACTCCCCTGAGGGAGTGGAGAACATGAGGAAAGATCTACAAAAGCTGGAAAAACGGTCTAATGCTTGGCAGTGAAGATTTAATGCGAAGAAGTGCAGTATCATGCACTTGGGAAGCAGATATCCAAGGGAATTGTATGTGATAGGGGGGCAAAGGATTGGCATGCACGGACTATAAGGACCTCGGAGTGATTGTTTCTGACAATCTCAAGGTGGCGAAACAGTGTGACAAGGTGGTGGCAAAAGCCAGAAGGATGCTGGATTGTATACAGAGAGGAATTAACATCAGAAAGGAAAAGGTACTAATGCCACTGTACAAGTTGCTCGTGAGGCCTCACTTGTAATATTGTGTTCAGTTTTGGAGACCATATCTCACAAAGGATATACAAAGGCTGGAAGCGGTTCAGAGGAAGGTGACCAAAATGTTTTGGAGCCTGCGTCAGAAGACTTATGAGAAGAGACTTGAAGACCTAAATATGTACACTCTGGAGGAGAGGAGGGACAGGGGAAATATGATTCAGACCTTTAAATACTTAAAGAGTATTAATGGACAAACAAACCTCAAAGACGGGGAAGCTGTAAAACTAGAGGCCATAACATGAAGCTGCAAGGGGGTAAACTGAACGGCAATGTCAGGAAATACTTTTTCACTGAAAGGGTGGTGGATGCTTGGAATGCCCTCCCAATTGAAGTAGTGGGGGCAAACACAGTGACAGAATTCAAAATGGCATGGGACAGACACAGTGGATCCCTTTATAGCAACAGGATAAAATCAAAATAAGCATAACTATCTCTTATATCTGAACAAATAGGGGTGACCTACACAGAGCGGTGGGTATACCCCTAAACAAAGGCATGGGGAGAGGTGATATGCACGGAGCGGCAAGTGCACCTACTCTTGCCGCCTTGCTGGGCAGACTAGATGGACCATACTGGTCTTTTTCTGCCGTCATATACTATGTTACTATGAGAGTAGATAGGTTATGGATTGAACCTTTAGCTGGATGCTGTCCTGCAGGAGTGTTCCCTCTAGTTTAATTCATATGAAGTTTGTACAAGTGTCATGTTTTGTCCTTGGAAGGGGAAGAGGAGGAGGGAAAATTCATATCTTTCTAGCTTAGAGTAGAGTCCTTGAAGGGAAGAGCCCATGATGGTGCCTTTCACCTTTCAGGGAATTAGTGCCAGGCATTTGGCAATCCTATTTTCTTCCACCAACTTTGTAATCATCTAATTAGCTACCATGGAATACAAAGCCATAGTCGGAAAACCAAATGTATTCTTTGCTTGAAGATAACGAATCAGAGGAACTGAAGCAAATCACTGTGAAAATGGAGAATGTATTAGAGTAAATACACTAACCAAATAGAGTAGCAGTAAATCACCAGGACCTAATGGTGTTCCTCACAGTTTTCTAAAGGAGCTCACAAAATTCCAGATCTGTTATTGTTAATCTGTAACCTACCGCTAAAATTTGTCAGTGTACCTGATGGCTGAATGGTACCCACTGTAAAACCTGTTTTATTTAAAGGGGACTCTAGTGCGATTCAGGAAATTCTTTTTTTTTTTTAGTGCCATCAAGTCAGTGTTGACTCATAGCGATCCAGCTGCCTCTGGGTTTTCTTGGCAATGTATCACCGGAAGTAGATTGCCTGCCTTTTCTTCCGAGGCAATGGAGGGTAAAGTGACTTGCCCAAATTAGAGAAATTAGAAATTATTAAATTAATTAATTAAATTAGAGATCATTAAATCTGATATCGATGTAGCAGAGCTGCCAGTGTCCCAGTTTTTAGGAAGGAAACTTTTTGACCAGTCCGGTTTTAGAACTTGCATTCCAGAGCACTGTGGTATTTGTAGTCCCAGATTCTACTCATTTAAATTAGTGCTGCAGATCACCATAATGCATCAAGATGGGGTTCTCAGAAATCCAAGAGTGACATAAAATTTCTCTCTTTTAACAGCGTAACTTGGCAGCTGGGGTGCCAGACAAAATTTTAGAAGCTACTGCTAAGAACAGAGGGCCGATATTTAGTGGGGCGGTGGCTAGCATTACTAACATGGCTAGCCATCGCCACTGAAGACTAACTTCTGATACTTAGGGGTATGTTAACTAAACTGCGGTACTCGTGAATAACGCATGTAACGTACGGTTAACGATCATTCGCACGTCATAATGCGCGTTCTGACGTGCGAACGATCATTAACCGTACGTTACGCGCGTTAACCGCAGTTAACGATCGTAAACCCCCACGGCGCGTTAAAACAGCGCAGAAGGTGGAGAGTGGGCGGAGAGAAGGGGTCAGTGGGCGGAGAGTGGGTGGGGAGAGGCTCCCCTCACACTAACGTGCTGAATTTCAGAGCTCAATTCCAACGCAAATGAAAACCTGCCGTTAAAGGCATATTAAAGGGAAGAGAAACCATTTCCGTCAGCAATGTACAGCAAAACCGGGGAAACCTACAAAACGTGAGCAGTGTGATACATGTGCACTGAACAAAATAGCAAATAGAAATGGAAAAAGACCACAACAAAATCCTAAAAAACTATAATCCAGCTGGTCAACAGTGATATTAATGGGCAACCATAAAAAACACTCACAGGAAAGCTCCAAAAAAAAGAAATGAGTTTTTGAAGGGTCCATGGAGCGTAGACCCTTCCAAAAATCATTCCCTAATTTTAATTATGAGCGTTCCTGGGAGTGTTTTCCATGGTTGCCCATTAATATCACTATTGGCCAGCTTGGTTATGTTTCTATCCCCTTATTCCGAGGTCATATTCGGGGTTTATGTGGAGGAGTAGCCTAGTGGTTGGGGCAAGGTACTTCAGGCCGGAAGGTCGGGGGTTCAAATCCCACTAGAGGACAGCAACCTTGGACCGGAAGGACTGTGGTTTCTAGTCCCACAGGTGCTCCTTGTGGTCTTGGGCAAGCCACTTAACCCTCCATAGCCCATGTTCCCTGTAAAATAGTTATCTCCAAGTTATAATGCCCTGTTCAATGTAATTTCAGTTTGTTCAATGTAAACCGCACTGATGCAGAATAGCGCGGTATATAAGAGAATGTAAATAAATAAATAAATCTATGTCTCCATACAAGGTGAATGAGCCCACAGTAAAAATGTGCAGAGCAGGGTTTCTGACTCTTTCGGCCAGGTGTCCTATCTCCAGGGACTGCACTATCTCTGTGGCCACAGTGTGGTGCAGCAGACACAGCCAGTACCTGTAGGACCAGAAGGTCACAGGTTCAAATCCCAGCTGGGGCCCCTGCCAACCCAGTCCCCATATTTTACCCACCACTAAACAGAGATAGTAAAGACACCCCTTTATTGCAGAGAACATAGGCATTGTTCAAACACCAATATGTTACCCTACACCGCACACATACCATAACAATGGGCATTACCAACAGCCGAGTCCCCCAAATGCAGTCCTGAAGTGCCACACCTCAATCAGGTCATATGCATTTTCCAAGATAAGGACATGTCAGCATGTTGGCGGAAGGGTACAGGTGGTGGAGGGGGCAGTGGCTGCTAGTCACAGCAGACAGTGGCCTAGCCATGTGCAGGCTGGCACGTCCACAGCAACAGACAGGCCCTGTTGGATGTACAGTCATGGACTACCCAGGGAATACAGCATATCTGTGGCAACACGGTGGTGCAGTACACACAGACAGTGTGTGCAAGAACAGAAGGTCACAGGTTCAAAGCCCAGCTGGGTCAATGTCCAATCCAGTCCACATATTTTTCCCACAACTGTACCGTGATTGTAATGACAAACCTTTATTGCTGAGAACATACGCATGGTTAATACGCCTATATTTTACCCCACCGAGCACAGACACCATAAACAGGCGCATTACCTAGAGCAGAGTCTCCCAAATGCAGTCCTGGAGGGCCACACACCATTCAGGTTCCATGCTGCCTCTAATAAAGATGCCTGTGCTGCATATCTATGCACCACCCCCATGGTATGCAGATGTAGCTCATGCATATTCATGAGGGACAGCATGAAAACCCGAACAGTGTTTGGCACACCAGGACTGGAGTTGGGAACCTCTGCGTAAAGCAGCAGCCAACAGGGGCAGACACACCCACACCCACACCCACAGGCCCCATTGGCTAATGCCTCCTGGAGAGGCAGGACATTGGGCCCTGCGTGCATCTCCCAATACTACCCCATGCATACCCTACCAATGCCACCCTACACCTGGGTATACGGTACACACCTATCAAACGTTTCCTATGAGTACTGGCAGATAGCAAGTCCTACATTAAGCACAGTTTGCTCAGTGAGCTCCATCATAACAATCATTCTGATGTCAGTGGTGTGTGCTACAGGTCAGGTCTCTGACAGTGTTTACCACCCTGGGGAGTGACGCCCAACAGTATTGCGGACCATATCCATGCCTGGACTGTGCCCAGGACTGGTGTGGTGGGCAGGGCTGCTGAACTACTCTACAGTAGCACAATGCTGGCATAGGTGTCGGAGTGTGTGTCTGTCTCTACAGTGTGTGGTGGCTGCAAACACCTTCCACAGCCCACACTGCCAGCACTGTTGCCAGTATTGGCATGCCAATGTGCATAATGAGGAGCAAGGTACCATGGGTATAGCCCAGACAGGGTGGCCTGGGCAGGCTGCATCTGCACAGCGCATAGGGCACTGACTGCAGCATATTAGTGCCCGGCCACCACCTATACAGACAGGGTGACCGCTGTATGTCCTGCAGGGAGATCAATCTCACCCTGACTGTGCAGTGACCACAGCATGGCTAGGCATCCCTATAGTGCTACATAGCATTTCTGTCATGTGATATTTATGTGTTTCCCTTTGGGGGCCAGTCACTGACTTATCTGCTTGTTGTGTATGCTGCCATCCCAGTCCAGTTCTGGGTGCATGCATTTCCAACAGGAACATGCATTATGGACCAACTAGCAGACTGTTTGCAGCTGGTATGTGTCTCGATGGAGAGCCTTGCAGGGTGCAGCGGCTGAAGGCCTGCTGCAGGAGAATATCAGATAGTGGTGGGGTGCAGCCTAGCATATACAGGCCTAATGTCTGTGTGCTATGTATATGTAGAGAGCTGCAGTAACTGCCCTGAGGGGTGTCTCTCCCACAGCAGAACCGGGGTTGATGGTCCCTTCCACTGCCACCATTGCAGGGAGGTAGAATGTGGATCGGTTGATGGGAGACCTGTTTACCACCAGAATCCCCCTAGGGGTCCATAGGGACTACACCTGACTGAGACAGACAGATACATCCAAGGTGTTTGTGCAGAAGCTACCTATCCCACACATTAACACTGCTGTGGATGTCCAGCATGGCCTATGTCTGCCATGGATGGTGCTGTGGACCTGGTGCTGTGCGCCTCACTGCACCCTCATGGTGAGCGTAGTACCCGCGCAATGTGACGGTGTGTAGCTACTCTGTGCCAGTAAAACACACGGTCAGAACCCCCTACCAGGCCTAGGTGCTGTGGGGGTGCACATGGTCAGTTCCCCCACCAGGCCGAGGTGCTGTGGGGGTGCATTCCCCATGGTGTGTATCTGTGGACAGCTGATTTGCATGTGCAGTGCATCATGGGTGTGACTGGCCCAATCCAACCCTGTGAAAATCCAGCACCTGCTCACAGGCTATGATAAACCATAGGCCATCACACTTACATCTGTTAGCATAATTCATAGGTGCAAGACACCCTAAAGAGTCTGTAATATAAAGTGCCCACGCTGGTAACAACACACGTACCCATGCACGATTTTACGCCTGCACCAACGCACGTGGCTACGCCCGTACCAACGCACGTAGTCACGCCCGCACCAACGCACGTGGCTACGCACTAAAAATTAATTCAGAAGACATGGATGCAATGTCGAGGAAGACTACATTCAATCAAAGGGAGCTCTACCTGCTCACAGAGCTATTCTGCCTCAGAGAGAGACGCCTATTCCCAGGATCATCCAGAAGGCAGAATCTGGCCAGGGTCAGAAGGGCATGGGAGTGCCTCACAAATAGGTACAACAGAAGCTCTGACTACCCACTTGAGGTAAGTTTATGGGAACAGGCACCCCAACCTAGGATGTGCAGAGGAACACCATGTAACCAAATCAACAATCAACTATGCACTAACAGGGACTGCAAGGTGTCTCCGCATCCAGCTGGGAGTTAGGTCTGCCCTACCCCCCAAAACAGAACTCCCCTGGCCACAGGGGGTACCTGCAAACATCGTAGAGGTGAATTACAGACCACATTGTTATGGTATGTGCCGCTGTTGTAGCCTCAATGATGTGCCCTATCCACAGAGGACCACAGGCCCATCACAGATGCCAATAGACACACAGGGGTCTGTCACCTGGCCCTGTCTGCGATCATAAGGCCAACACACATCCCAGGATACAGCAGGCCCCACCTCAGGGGCCATCCCCCATCCTGGTGCAATGGTATATGTCCCTGTTAGTGAGTAAAAGACATAACTATATCCCAAGGATGCTGCAGGCCCCAAATGAGGGCTCCATCTCCCGTCCTTGTGCTATGGTATCTGTCCCTGATAGTGAGTAAAAGACATAACTATAGCCCAAGGATGCTGCAGGCCCCAGATGGGGGCCCCATCCCCCATCCTTGTGCTATGGTATCTGTCCCTGATAGTGAGTAAAAGACATAACTATAGCCCAAGGATGCTGCAGGCCCCAAATGAGGGCTCCATCCCCCGTCCATGTGCTATGGTATCTGTCCCTGTCAGTGAATACAGGGTTCAGCTATAGCCCAAGGATGCTGCAGGCCCCAGATGGGGGCCCCATCCCCCATCCTTGTGCTATGGTATCTGTCCCTGATAGTGAGTAAAAGACATAACTATAGCCCAAGGATGCTGCAGGCCCCAAATGAGGGCCCCATCTCCCATCCTTGTGCTATGGTATCTGTCCCTGTTAGTGATTACAAGAGACCAACCATAGCCCCAGGACGCAGTAGGCCTCACCTCAGGGTTACATAGCCCATCCTGGAGCTAAGGTGGATGCCCCTGTTTGTGATCACAGGGCAAACTATATCCCCAGGATGCAGCAGGCCTCAACTCAGAGCCTCACCCCCCATCCTGGTGCAATGGTGGATGCCCCCGTCTGTGAGCACAGGGGCGAACCATATTGCACACAGAGATATATATGTGTTGTGGAAGAGACCCCAAAAGGGTGTCTGTCTGATAATGTCAATATGTGTTTTCACTCCAATAGGTGGAGGATCTCTGCAAGAAGGCGCGGGAGCTACGTGCACGGTACCCCCACTTCGTAGCACGGGTCCAGAGGGAGCGGATGGCCCAAAGAGATGGTGAGTGATGTGACATGGCCCTGTGGGGCAATGGTTGTCAGGACCACAGGATGCATGTGATTGCCGTGTCTGATGTGTGAGCATAGAGATGACACGTGTTCCCCTCTCCCACAGCGGATGCACGTGCTTCCGTTGAGCCTGTGGGGCCAGAAGCTGCAGTGGGGCCGGAGGAGGAGCAGGGTGACAATGGCCAGGAGGTGGAGGAGGCCCCGGTGGCCATGGAGGCCGACAACGGCGGGACGCACGAGTCTGCGAATGCTGCAGCCAACACCGAGGGGGAGGAGGGGGACGGGGAGGAGGAGGTGGAGGTGGGAGCGGGGGAGATGGAGGTGTTTAGGGTGGTTGGAGCAGGGGAGGAGGTGGGGAGGGTGAGGCGGCGGAGCTGGCGGGAGGGCAGAGGGTGGAGGGGCGGGTGCAGGTGGAGGGGAGGGGCTCGGGGGGGGCCAGGGGCCGGAGGGGGAGGGGGAGGGGGATGGGGCGGGTGTGTGGATGGGTTTGCTGGCTGTGGCATCTGCCCATCGGCATGGGCTGCCACAGGGCTACGGGGGCGCCAGCCACCTGCTCCATGGTGCTGGCGATGCTGCCCCCCTGGATGTGGGCCTGCCACACATAGCCGCTGACACGCGCACCGTGGATACAGCCACACAGACACGGGGAGACCTGTGTCTGTGTGGCTGCATGTGCGGGCTGCACGTGGCAGCGGCTGTGCGTGCGCAGGCACACGCCCAGAGGCAGCACGCACTCATCATGGGGCAGGTCCTGGCAACCCTGACCATGGTGGCTGACCGGCTGCGCTTGCTGGAGGAGCGGGTAGCTGGTGGCGCGCCTGATCAGCCACCATGTGACAGGGGTCCCCGGGGTGTGTAGCGTGCGGATGCGCAATGCACACCCGCCCTGTGACAGCCCATGCAATGGCCTGCCACAGTCACTGGGGACAGCAGGGATGGCTGACAGCAATGTCGGCATGCTGTGCAATGGCAAATGTGCCGACAAATGATGATTGTAAATAAAGGTTATCATTCTTACCAGTCAACTGTGGTGGCCAGATATCCCTCCTTGCTATGGGTCAGTGTTGTGTGATTGACACATGTGGGCACCCACATGCGTGTCTGTGTGAGATACAACGGGAGGATGCAGGGTACTGTACCCGTGTCATGGGTGGAGCGATATTATGGGCATCACATGGGCCAGTGCCACACATGGCCAAACGCACACACGTTAAACAGTGCCTAGGGGTCAGCTGTGGTGGAACATGCAAGGCTATGTGCAGCATCTGTGATGGGCACAGACCAGGGTGGATGCTGGCATGGACACAGCAAGGGGGCTAATGGACACTGAGCCGTCAAGTGCACAGGGCTAGGGGTGGACAGAGTGGACATGGCCGCAGGGGGACATGGGCTGGCTCGTTAATTTGGTCCATTCTTTGTGGATTGCATTTGTTGGGAGGTGTTTTTTGTATGAGGCTCAGGGGGTTCCACTGCATTAAGGGTGACTGTTGTCAATCGTCTATCGAAAATAGATAAGATTAAACATAACACAGGACAGCAGTGCTGTCACTGATCCCTGCTACCACATGGTCAGTCCCTCCAAACATGTGCTTGAGGGGCATATCTTAAGGGTCAGGATTTTATGCAAATTGCCAGCTGTTAGTCTTAAGTGAAGAGCCTCACCTGTAGTTGGCAGGTGGGAAAGCCTACACGTGTGCTGTCATGTGTGCTATAATGAGGGTTGTCCAGAAGCCACAGGGACAGGTTTCGGAAACAGTAGGATATATAACAGAATAGACTGGCAGTTAGACTGTCAACCCAAATGTGCCTGTGCTACGGTCTATGGCCATGAGAGGGCAGCCTGTAGACTCAGTAGTGCCTGTCAATGACTGAGGGTATGCAGTACATATTTCAAAGCTATGGTAGCAGTTCGGGTAAGTGTAGCTGCTGTGCTTTGATCTCGTTGGCGTGGTCAGAAACCTGGATATGTGCAGTCCTATCCTGTTCACATAAAAGATGGCATACCAAAGTGAAAAGGGCATAGCCATCCCAGTTCTGTCCGAGTGCCCTCAGCAGCTCATGTGTCCCTCCCAGGACCCTATGAGGCCAGATCTATTCATTTCCTGGAAACAACCTCGGCCCATGCCATATCCTAGCTCCCCTCCACCCAGCAAGATACCAGTCCGCCCCCCCCCATGAGCCCATGTACCGGTCCTGCACCTCCATGGGTCCACTGTATGTCAAACCCCACCACCACGCATTTTCAATCCGAGCTAGCCCAAACTGCCCAAGTCCAGTCCTAACCCCATCAGCCCATTTCCGGTCAGCCCCGAATAGGCCATTGGCAGCCCTCCCCCCCCAATCAGCCCACAGCCCATTAGCAGTCCAACCCACCTCCCCATCACCCACAGCCCACCTCATGTCATGCCCTTTCCCCCTCTATAGCCCATTACCGGTTGTAAACACCCCCCCCCCGGCTCATGGGAAACGTATGAGGAATACAGATGGCGGCTGCAGCTGCTGGGTAGTGTGTGCCTGCTGGTGTGCGCCCAAAAGCAGGTGGGGCATCCCATGCTGGCCACAGCAGGGTCGGTGCCTACACCGTCTTGCAGAATAGTTTGCATCGGGCTGGCCCCAGGGACAGTCACGGGTGGGCTGTGCGTAATACGGCCCCCCACAAGCAACACAGGAGACATGACATGTGTTACAGCCGCTTGTGTGGTGGTTTATTTCCCCCTCCCCCTGCCCCTGCCATGCCTTGCGCGGCCCCTCCCACCCTGTGTTGATGGTGGGTCTGCTTCTGCTGTTGCTACTGCTGCTGCCGCTTCCGCTGGTGGAGGTGGTGGTGGTGGTGGTGGCGTCAGCCTGATGTGTGCCGCAATAATTTCAAGGCTCGCAGCCATGCTTTGCGCAGCTGCAGCCAGTTTCTGCACCCCCACCAGGACCCCTGACAGTGTGCGCTGTTGGCGCCGTTGCGCACGGCGTTGGCGGCGCTGTTCCCTCAACCCGGCTCGCAGTAAATGCCGTATACCTGTGGAGACAGCAGGTAGTGCATTGTAAGACTGGAATACATCCACCACCTCTGCAGAGGCAATGACACCAGAACACAGTTTGACACTCACCCTCTGCATCCCTCTGTGCTGCTGCTGAGTGCGCCTGCATTTGCAGTATGACTTCCGACACAGCGGACAGCGCCGCTTCTCTGGTGCGCTGGTCGGCCTCTGCAGCCACCTCCCCTGTGGCTTCATTGGTGGTTGTTGCTCTTCCAAATGCAGGCTGTGTGACAGTTCCGATGTCCTCCCCCGGGGAGGTGGGGGGAACACCTGCTCCCACCTGGCCCACCTCCAGCACAGGGTCCATGGGGGTGCACGGCCCTGGCTGGTTGTCCCCTGGCGCCTCCTCTGTTGCATCAATGGAGCATATGTCACCTGTAGGCCACAATGTTACGTAGGTAATATGAGGCATGACTGCCTGTCTACACCCTTCCCACTCCCCTAAGGGCACATGTGTGTGGGTGAGCCACATGTGTCTTGGCAGGGGCCCCTCCCTCCCCCCCTTACCTATCTATCCATGCCGGGGGGCCCTTTGCCCTGCAAGTTCCACTGTCCCCTCCCCCCTTGCATGCTGCCACACACCCCATGCAGCCCCGTCACTGCTTTCAGCCCTGCAAACACAGCCCATGTTAGACACAGGTGCATTGTGCTGTCCCGTCGGCCACGTTACCACCTGTGTGGCCATGCTGCCTCCACCAACCCTGCACCATCTCCCCTGCAACACATTGGCAGCCTCTGCTGGTATTGTGGGCCTGTTCTCCTTGCCACCACACCCATCCACTGTGCTGTGGCGCTCCCTGCCCACCATGGACATGTCCCCCCCATGGGTCATGGGCCAGAAGCTGGCCGTATGCCTGTGCCGCCCCCTGGGTCCTCATATTTCCAAATCATGCCACCCACAACCCACCCCACCCTTGGCCACCCCCACACATGTGCGTTTGCAGTCTCACACTGCTGCAGCTCACTCTCACACTTACCAGCACTTGGATGCGCTGTGTCCAACTCAGGGGGCAGGCCATGAATATACATATCCCCTAGTCTTTCTGCCAGGCGCCGCTCCAGTTCGGTCAGGTGGGTGACCTGTGCTGGGCCCCCTCCAGTGCTTTGGGCCCCTCTCCTCTCCTTGGCAAGCTCATTACGTATGTTCCGTTTAATGTCACAATATCTCTTGCGGAGGCTCTCTACATCCCGATGTGGGCCATCAGCGGTTGCCACCTCCGCCTGCACCTCCGCCCATGCCCTGGCCCATATGGCACCTGCTGTTGTTGAGCTGTGTTGTCCGAACAGTATATCATAATGCTCCAGGATGCTTGCCAGGAGGAGATCATTCTCCTCCTGGCTGAACCGCACTGCCCTCTTACGCACCTCCTCTGGGAGTGTGGGTCTGCGCCGCCGTTGCACCATTGTGCCAGTGGCCTGTTCACGTGGGTGTTGCTGTAGGCCAGATGGGCCTGGCCGCTCACCATCATCTGCAACTGTGTCTATTGCTGGTGTTTGTTGCAGTCCGGCATGCTCACATACCTGGTTGGTGTGCTCCATACCATATGTGTGCTGAGGTGCGTGCCATTTTGTCCTCCCTAGATATATATAGATATGTTTTGGGTGTGGCTCTGGGCGCATTGCGTACGCGCATTGCGTATGCGCGCAGTGACGCGCTTTCCCCCTGTGCACATATGGACGTGCTGTGGTCATGTACTCTACGTGCCTTGCTGTGCATGGTTTCCAGCTTTTTTGTATTCCTCCGATTCAGCCCTGGGTGTACACACTACACGCGTGCTCCTCCTACAATCCAGTTTTGTGCTGGTAGGTAACACAAATGTTTTCTGCATAGTGCGCGTATATTTTATTTTCTGCGCACTTCCACGTGCGTTGGGTGATGGTTACGTTTTCGTGATGCACATTACATGGGACGTGCATTGCGTGTACGCGCGTGTGAACGCGGTTGGCGTCCCTGTAACATCTTGGCGTCTTCCATATTTGGAAAGGGGTATACCTCGCAGTAGCTTTACACCATGCTGCGTCACAGGGGAACACGTTGATGGCTTTTGTCGGGTGCAATGCAGGAGAACGCGCGCTCCTTCACGCGCTACGTTCCTGACGACAGGGTGTTGGCTGTGATGGATGTTCCCGGTTGACCAGGTGTGTATCGTTATTGTAATCTCTGTGCCCGCCCCGCACCCTATTTCCCAACCACCTGTCCACCATCCTGTGTCTATCATGGCTCAGACTGTGAATGCAGGTGGTGCAGTCGTTGCATTGCTGGAGCTAGCTGGGCTGCGCTTTCCGGAAGAGGGAGATGATGTTCCTGGGGCTGCGGCACTGGGCGTGGGTGCTATCCCGATGCAACTCAGGCCTGCAGCTGTGGGGGGTCCACAGGCGGGTGTGGGGGAACAACTGCGCCATAGGCATGCTGAGGGGCAGCCCCACCTGCAACGCCTCTACAGGCCCAGGGCCATGCTCCAGGACATCAGGGAGGACCAGGTAATCTCCCTCTACCGGCTGGACACAGGGGCTATTAGGGAGCTCTATGAGGATCTATGACCTGACCTTGAGCCCCTGACTGCCCGGTCACATGCTATACCGGGATTGGCCAAGCTCCTTGCTGCCCTACATTTCTTTGCCTCTGGCTGTTTCCAATCCTCAGTGGCCGCAGTGGGTGGGATGAGTAGGCCAACGTTCTCTCGCTGCCTCCACCAGGTACTGCAGGCCATGGTCAGCCGGGTTGGGAATTACATTGCTATTCCCAACAGTAGGCAACATTGGGTGGCCCTGGGACAGGCATTCCAGCGGATTGCAGGGATACCACACGTGATGGGCGCAATAGATTGCACACATGTTGCCCTCATCCCGCCACGTGACAGGGAGGTTGTGTACCGCAACCGCAAACACTTCCATTCCCTCAATGTGCAGGTTGTCTGTGATGCAGGTATGCGTATCCTGAATGTGGTCCCGTGGTTCCCAGGGTCAGCCCATGACTCCTATATCCTGCAGAGCTCAGCACTGTTCGGCCAGTTTGAGGCCAGGCAATATGAGGACTATGTCCTGCTGGGTAGGTATTCCCCACATCCTACGTGTACCTACCATATGTGTTTCGCGGGGGCACCATTGTCACCTGTGTCCTCTGCATGCATGACATTGTGGTGTTGTTTTCTGGTGCAGCCTATTCTGGGCTTGACACTACATCACACCCTGTCACCTGGAATGTGGTCACATACCTCTGTGCGGTACCACACATCTCACTGCCTACCATGTTTGTGTTCTTGCTCATCTGGGTGTCCCTGCACCCATGTGGTGTCCGCTGTACCCTGCCTCTGCTGTTCACTTCGCAAGCTCCTGTGTACAGGGGCAAACTGTACACGCATGGTGTGTCCCCTCCATGGATGTGGCTCCTACACCTTTGGAGGTTTGACATATGTCTGCCTGTGTGGTGTGTCCCTTTCCCACCCCATGTGCCACGGGTTTGTGCATGTGCCATCCAGGGGGGGACTTTGGAGGATTGGGGGCACAGGACCATACACATGGTATACAGTGTATATGGGGCCTCCTCATTCGCCATGTAGGGGGTGACACGTGTCCTGGGCTGTGTGCGAACCTGCTATTACACATGTCTGCTGCATGACTGTTCGCTTTGACCTGTCTGCACTGTCACTCCCACCTGGCCCCCCCGGGGATGTGGTCCGCTGACATATCCCCTGTGTGCCATGTATCATGATGTTCCACGACTTGCACAACTGTGCATCTTTGTCCCGCCAAGTGTGCTTTTGGACTCCCGGAAGCAGACTCTGGTGCACTCCCATCGTGTGTACTGCTGTGACGTCAGATGTGTGTGACCATGCCTCTCTGCTGTCCAGTTGTACATTGCTACATCAATGATTCCATAGGTCAATCTTCTCACGTGTGACTTTCTGACATCTCTGTTTGCAGGTGATGCAGGATATGGGTGTCGTGCCTGGCTGCTGACCCCTGTGCATCTCCCTTGGACAGGTGCAGAGATGCGGTACAATGAGGCCCATGCCTCCAGCCGCTCAGTCATTGAGCGCACCTTTGGCGTTCTCAAAAGTCGCTTCAGGTGTCTGGATAGGACTGGCGGGGCCTTACAGTACGGACCCCTGACTATGGCAAAGATCATACTAGCCTGTTGCATCCTCCACAACATTGTTCTCAGGCACAATGTTCCAGTCGATATTAATGAGGATCTCAGGGTGGATCCTGTGTGCCCTCCTGCACCTGGCCATGGTGACACACGTGCGGGGATGGCGGCCAGGCAACATCTGATCGAGGAGCTCTTTTCCTGTAAGTTCTGCTTGTGCTGGGGACGTGTCTCTGGGTTCGCCATGTGTGGGCAGGTGTATGGCTTGTGCAGCACTACCGTGACATGTCTCGATATGTCTGATGTTTTTTTGCCTCCCCAGGATGAGCTTCTGTGTTCCGGGCCCCCAGGGATTGGCTGACCATACTACCCGATGCTGTGCTGCATGTGGGGAGTGTGTGTACATCACTGCAACATGCAGGTGACTCGGGTGAGTTGGCATACAGTGAGGTTTGCATTGCTGTCGTCACGGTTTGACACATATATGTTGATTCCTCTCCACTGCTCCTATGGTGCTGCACAGGTCTTTGGCCCACTACTCCATCACCCTTAGCTTCCGTTTGTCACACATGTGGCCATTTCCTGTGCACATCTTGGGAGTCTTAATGGTGTATCTGCTGCACATAATGACAGGCTGTGTGTGTACACAGGCACAGGGCATTGTATTGTTTGAGAGCATGTGGAACACTCACTGCCAGTGTGGCATTTGCAAGATGCGTGGCACTCATGCATGTACTGTGATGGGGGTCTCCACTTGTCGGTGATTGTCGGGGGTCCTGCCATCTGCTCCTTCTGGCATGCATACCTTGTCTCACAGTGTATGTCTCTGTGTCTGCTTGACCTGTCTACATGACCGATCATTCTGCGCCACACTGCCTATGTGTGTTTCAGGGATGTGTATGACCACCTCTCCAGTGATGTTCCCTCATCTCTCTTTTCCCTTCTGCTTGTGGGCTACTGTACATTGTGGGCATGTGTCATATATTCTTTTCAGACGTGTCTCAGGTTTGCTGGTGGACCGATGTACGTCAACATTTTGTTTCCGCACAACACAGTGCACCTTGGACATGCTGCACTCACAGCTACCCATGCAGACATGGTAATGTCCGCAGTCCATTGATGTCTGCAGCCTCTATTGGGGCTCTTTGTGCTCTTGCCTGACACGGACATTCCCAGTCAGGCCACAGCTCTACCTTTCAGGTAGGCCTCAGCTTCCATCCTCTGGGACATACACCACGTGCTGATGCTGCATTTGGCCTGTTGCTATCATCATGTCTTTCGTTGTTATCTCTGTGCACCACCACTGCTGGACATGCTCTTGACCCCTGGGGTTCCAGTGTGTCATGTGCATTTACATGAACATATTGGGATGGTGTCCTGGTCTTCAGAGACATCTCCTGCAGTGGTCCCTGTGCACTGTGCTCAGTATTGTGGCCATGTCATGTGGTGCTATCTATGCATTCTGAGGTGAACTCTTTCTATCTTACTATCTCCTTTCAGACCTACAGGGGCTGTGGGTTGGTGTGCCATTCCCTTACCTGATATCTACATCTTTTCACACAGGACACAGACAACATATATGACACATCTACTGCACTGCATCTGGAGATCCCGTCATCCATATGTGCATGGACACAGCACCCCTGTGAGACTGCCCCTGGATGTTGTTGCCACAGGGAGATGGGCCTCTGCAATTTGGACACAGGCCTTTTTTTCAAACACATTCATGGCCTATTTTGACTGTCACTGGGGGGACTGGGCCACCATTGATGCCATGAACTGTCTGGGTGTTTTGTTTCTTGCAGTAAGGGGGGGGGATGAGCTGTACATGGATATGTAGCCCTGATATGTCAATGTTGACATGGCATGTTGCCTTGTCACTCTGCATGCTTTCACCAGGTTCTTTTGGTGGCTGGGGATGGTGACTGCTGTGCATACGGTGGGTGCGAACACTGTGGGGACATGTCGTGGTGAAGCCCTCCACATCACATATTACTGTCTGTTTGTGACAGCTGATGAGATGCGGCATAGGATTTGGGATGGCACTAGTGGGGGGGTGGTCAGGGTGTGTAGGCTCCACGGGCAGCAACAGGTGGGTGGCCTCGCAAAATGGATTGGGTGTGTGCTGGCGACGTTGGCTGCCACACAGGCCCCATGACTTTCTACAGGTCATATGGTGCACCGGGATGCAGGATACAATAGCTGCTTGGGTCTGGTGACTGCCTTTTGAGGACGGATGTTTGCACTTTACTTGTTTTGGGTATTTGGGATATTGGTCACCCAATTTCATTGCCACTCGGGAGCTTGCCAGTTTGGGCAACACCTGGCATTTATCTTTTCCTTCCTTGTTTGATGCTTACTTGCCCATATGCTGTGTGCAGCCCCATCACATCTCCACCCACCCTTCCATGGTTGAGCTGTGCATGTCAGTGTGACCTGTTTGCAGCCTGTGTGCCACATTGTCTGGACTAATTGTAGTTTTCCTCCTGGGGTGGGGCATGTGACTGGGCTGCCTGTGTATTGGGACCGCTGCTGCCGGTTGGTCTGGGCCACATCACTGATCTGGTTGGTCATTCACATGCTCCTCTTTCAGTCCATTGTCCTTGACCGCAGCCCATACACATGGCTTTCCATTGGCCTGGCCCCTTCCAGCCCTCATGTGTCACTCCCCTGATCTATTGCATGTTGTTTACATGGCATTATATTTCCTGGTGTGTGTGTGGACCTGTTCATATGTGCCTCCCATCCCACCTGTGGACTGTGATGTTGGCTGTGGACCCCTGCTCTACATGTGTACTGCATCTTGGTTACTCTTTGTGGTGCCCTCACCTGACACACAGCTGTAGTTTTGTATGGTGACATGCTGTGGTCCTGTCTGCATCCATTTCTGTGTGCCTAATGGTGTTATTGTAGTCAATTTATTTCTGCAGTGCTTTCCATCCTAGAGGTCATGGCTTTGCACTCTCTCTGTTATCCTGTTTTGATGCCTTTCCTGCACTGGTACCTGTGGTCGCTGTAACAGTCATCTCTTGGCTTCTATGTCCTGGCCACTCTTATCATCCTCATCACAGTTGCGGCCCATCCTTTGGTCCATCTATCTGCATCAGTGTGATGTGAGATGTCCTGTATGTTGCTGTGCACTGTCACCCCGTATCCTACACTGCTACCCTTGTCTGCATTGCATCTCTTTGTGCTTGGCGGGCCTGTGCCTGTTCTGCGTGGCAGGCCCACTCCTCTGGCCACCTTCACCTCCACTGGGGGACACATATTCTCATCACCTGCCACATACTGTTTTTCTAGTACTCTAGGGTGCCAACACCCTTTGCTGTGTTGCTGTTGCCAAAACCATGTTTGTCTGCGCTGCTGCCAGACACATGGGATGCCCGCAGGGATGGTGGTCCAGTAACTCCCTACTCTCCCTCCGTCAGTCACCTGTTCATTGTCTTTACTGTGGGTTCTATGTGGTGTTCGTACTACATCTGTCTCTGTTCCACGCAGGTCCTGCAGGTCCTCCAGACGCAACTTGCAGTCCCTAGGGCACACTGACCTTGGCCAACATACCCTTTTTGGAGCACCGTGCCATATGGTTCTATGGGCCAGGGTTCCATCTGCACTCTCTCATCCCTGTGTACCTCTTATTGCACTTAGCTTGGGACACTCTTCTAGGCACCGTACTGGTCACCTTTTCAAGCTTCTTCTTGGGCACACTGTTGGGCTACTGTCTTTTGCTGCTCTATGGCAGTGACGCACAAATTCATTTCTCCCTTCAGGGCCAGGCGCTGTGGGGGTGCCTGCCCCCTCCTATGTTGCCACATCTGGGAAAACAGAAGCCTTATATCCAAAATACAGGAAATCTTTTTTTTCAAGAAATAAGCCCTTGAGATTTTAACCTTAGCAGCCACAGCAGATAAGGACATGATTAACGTTGTCGAGCTGAGATTTCCTCATTGGAAGATTCCAAAAAAGCAGTAAGATCCAAATCAGACTGTGTCTCAACATGGGCAACGTCATCATTGCGTGTCACTAATTGAGTAGGCAGATAATAAAGATCAGAAACCCCAATAGACTCAAAATCAGAGATTAATAAATAAAATCTCTTTGCAATATTTCCTAAATAATATTAATGGAGACAGCAATCGCGTCTTATGAAAATTAAGTAACCTTAAATTCTTTGCTCGATGAGCGTTTTCTAGGGCTTCAATTTGTTTAAGCAACACATAACTATTTTTCACTCCCACATGACCCCCCTCTTGCAACAAACCCAAATGTTTATCCACATCATCCAATCGCTGGGAGCAAGTAGCAATCCTAGTATCCACCTCACGGGACTTAGTAAAAACCTGTTGAGAAAACTTCACAGTTTGATCAATAAAGTCAGATAACAAAGCATTGGGCTCAGAAACCACTTTCCAAATGTCAAATAAGGAAACATCAGCAGAAGAGGCCGAAGGTAATAAACCTAAGGCCTCTGGCTTACCCAACTGAATAGGAGTTAACAATATAGAGCCAACACTGAGGCTGTGGGGAGGGGGGGGGGCCCTCAGAAACCGCATGCAATTACTGGGCCCACCAAGGGGATTACCTCCTTCCCACCCACGCCACAGTTCAAAGGAGCAGGATTCAGAGGAACTCAGGGAGACACCGGATAAAGATGCGTTAACAGAGGTAGACATATCAAGCCGCAGAAATTCTGACCCAAGCTTTGGTTCTTCCAACACTCACACATGCTGGTCCATTGGGCCAACGTGACCCTTCAGTGTCGAAACTGCTGTCACAGTCTTTCTCCATCACCTTACACTCCCTCTTATCGCGCCCTCTAGGTATCCCCGGCGGCAGAAATCAGGAGGGGCAAATGCCCCAGGCCCCGAAATGGCATCAAAGGTCACGTGACCGCGGGCCACTTACGCAGCCATGGAACAACTGTAGGATTTTAAATGCCAAAGAAACAGCTCCCCTTGATGACGCTGGAGGATCCCAGAGCTTGCACTGACTGGCAGAATGAACTAGTCCAACAGATAGACCCCACTTGCAGAGCAACATCCTCCTGTTTATTATGTTTTAAAAAAATTTAGCTAACTCCCACTGTAAAAAAAAAACATCTCAGGGCTTCCTCTGCTCCTCCCTGGCCCATCTTACAGTACTGATCTCTTTGTATGGGACAAGGGTGATCCCTGCTCTCTCCTGCCCTGTCAATATGACGCTAGCAAATGCCACCAGCGACCAAGACCAGCAAGATCGTTAATTGTTTCTGTACAAGAAAAGAGCTGAAATTAACAATGAGCTTGGCCTTAATCTGCAGGCAAAATACATAAAGGAGCCACTCTGCTAGTCCAGAGGAGATAAACACAGTCCACAGCCAAGATGTCCAAAATATAGGCGAATCATCTTTATTAGCAACCTGACACGCTTGTGTTTCGGCTAATTGCCTGCATCAGGGGTCATAGATACTTTCAGTTTGATCATATAAGGTTCTCATGTAACCTCTTCAAGCAAGAATCAACGAGAGCATCAAATACAGCAAAGTTATCAGCACAGGACCGCTAATCACCAGCGACCAGCACTCTGTTTCTTATTATGTTTGTTTTTCTTCATTTTAAATAAATAAAACAAAACGAGTGAAATGAAAACCAAAAGTAAATGAAACAAAAGTCTGTGCACACCCCTGGCGATGGCATAATGGGGAGAGTCGATCTTAACTTAGCAAAGGGAAGTCATATCTTACTAATTAGAATTTATTGAAGGAGTAAAAAAATACGTGGATGAGGGCAAAACTGATCAATAGAATGCATCTGATTTCGAGAAGGCACTTGAAAAGGTCCCCGAGAAAATGAAAAAGTGATTTGATAGGAGACTGGTTAAAAGACAGGAAGCGGAAACTAGGATTAAATGATTAACTTTACCAACAGAGAAAGATGAATACCCCGAAGATATGTAAAAGCACCACTGTTGTTCAACACTGGTCGTACACAGGAAAGCTGTGAAGACCTCTTTGTTTTTCCAGTCAGGGTATGGTGAGAGGCAGTGTTAGATCCAGGCAGCTGGGCAGCAGCATGGGGGAGGGGAGATAGGGTTGTTAGTGTTTTCGGTATTTAGGGTCTTTGGACCTTTTCTGTATTGTACACCACCTTGGATTCATTTTAGCATATGGTAAAATAGAAATGTTTTAAAATAAGCAAATAAATATTTATTAATGATCTTTCAAAGGGAGCAATGTGATGTGCAAGTTAATCACACCTGCAAATGGCACAAAATTATTTAAATGAGATAAAATAGAAGCTGATTGTGAAGAGTTGTAGGAGGATCTTGTGAAATTGGGAAACTGGGTATCCAAATGGCAGATGAAATTTAATGTAGACAAGTCCAAAGTGATGCATATAGAGAAAAATAATCCTATTTATAAGGACATAATGCTGGATTTCATATTAGGAGCTAACACTCAGCAAAAGGATTTTGTAGCCATTGTGAACAATATATTGAAATCTTCAGCCCATTGTATAGCAGCAGCCAAAGAGCAAATAGGAACAGGAAACAAAATTGGCAATGTAAAAATGCATCTGTTTGGATCCATGGTGCGAACATACCTTAAGTACAATGTGCACAGGGCCAGTGCTACTATCAAACAATATAGGCAGTTACTTAGATTCTGGCCCTCCAGGGAAAACCACTGTCACCACTGATGCAATGGCAGTAATGGCCACAAACAGCCCCATGGTGTTACCTTGCTTTCTACCCTCTTGGGCTGCCCGAGGATGACTTCCTGTTTACAAACAGGAAGTTGGCATCGGCCATCAGAGGGGGGCGGAAGCAAACTAAGGGGCATGTTTACTAAACACCGTTGCTGTGCAGGTTCCCGTTAGTGTGCTGGTGCCATATAAGGAGTGGGCGGGCCAGGCAGAAAAAAGAAAAAAACCGGACCGTACGTGTGTGCGTCGCGCTAATGTGCGGGGCCCACATTAGCGCGTGGGAAGGCTAAGCGGGGCGCTGCTGCATAACCAAACAATAGAGCCGTAGTACAATGGTGAAGACACTGACCTATGGTGCAGGGGCCAGGGGTTCAAACCCCTATTGCGCTCAACAAAAAAGACCAGCTGAGGCATCAACTTTTATGGGCAAAAGTGGTGTAGGAGGCATACTGATTATGGGCGGCAGAAGGCGGCGCACTCTTTTTTTATACGGCATGAGGCGGCGCACTGTTCATTGTGGGCGGCAGATGGCGGCGCGCTGTTAAGTTTGGGCGGCAGAGGGCGGCGCGCTGATAAAATTGGGCAACAGAAGGCGGCGAGCTGGTGGGCAGAAGGCGGCGCGCTGATGTGTGAGGGGGCAGCCCAATAGTGGGAGGGATAAGTGGCGCGCTGATGTGTAAACAACAGGAATGGAGCCATAGCACAATGGTTAAGACACTGACCACTCGTGCAGACATCATGGGTTCAATTCCCCACAGTGCCATTGAAGACAGCTGGCTGAGGCATTATTTTAGGAGGCATGCCCATGTTGGGCGGCAGAAGGCGGCGCGCTGTTAATTTTGTGCGCCACAAGACGGTGCGCCGATGGCTACAAGGCTGCGCGCTGCTGCTCAAACACAGGAACAGAGCCACAGCACAATGGTGAAGACACTGACCAATGATGCAGGTGTCAGGGTTTCAACCTCTCACAGTGCCCAGTGAACAAGGCTGGCTGGGGCAGTATGTATTATGGTGAGGAGTGCTGTAGGAGGCCTTCAAGGTTTATTTTATTTCCCACTACTAGTAAACCCGCTCTCACAGTGTGTTAACATACGGATGCCCGTAAGGCACATGTTACAGGGGAAGGTGTTTGCAGCCAACACACACTGTATAGACAGACACACACTCCCACACCTATGCCAGCATTGTGCTACTATTGAGGGGGTGATTAGCCTTGCCCACCACACCGGTCCTGGGCACGGCACAGGCATGGATATGGTACGCAGTACTGCTGGGGGTCACTCCCCAGGGTGGTGAACACCGTCAGAGGCCAGGCCTGGAGCACGCACCGCAGACACCAAACAGATTGTTCGGATGGGGTCAACTAGCAGTATGTGCGTAACATAGGGATATCTATCAGCCTGTACTCTTAGCAAACGTTTCAGAGCTGTGTACCTCAGGTGTAGGGTGACATTGCTAAGGTTTGCAGGTGCTAGTATTGGGAGATGCACGCAGGGTCCAATGTTCTGCCTCTACAGGAGACATTGGCCAATGGGGCCTGTGGGTGTGGGTGTGGGTGTGTCTGCCCCTGTTGGCTGCTGCTTTACGGCAGCGCTTCCCAACTCCAGTCCAGTTTTGCATCACACTGTTCGGGTCTTCCTGCTGTCCCTCATGAATATGCATGAGCTACATCTACATGCCGTGGGGGTGGTGCATAGATATACAGCACAGGCATTTGTATGAGTGGCAGCATGGAACCTGACTGGTGTGTGGCCCACCAGGACTGCATTTGGGGGATTCTGCTGTAGGTTCTGCCCCTGTTCATGGTGTCTGTGCTCAGTGGGGTAAAAGATAGATGTATTACCATTGCATATGTCCTCGTCACGAAAGGTGTGTCCTTACTGTCACTGTTTATTTGTGGGTAAAATATGTGGGCAGGATTGCTGGTAGCCCCAGCTGGTCTTTGAACCTGTGACCGTCTGTTCTTGCATGCACTGTCTGTGTGCACTGCACCACTGTGTAGCCACAGATTGGCTGAATTCCCTGGATAGTCTATGACTGTGGATCCGGCAGGGCCTGTCTGTTGCTGTGGACTGTGCCAGCTTGCACATGGCTAGGCCTCTGTCTTCCGTGGCTAGCGGCCACTCCCCCCTGCACCACATATACTCGTCCGCCAACATGCTGGCATGAGCTTCTCTCAGAGAAAGCAGATGACCTGATTGCAATGTGTCAGTACGGGACTGCATTTGGGCGACTTGGCTGTAGGTATTGCCAATTGTTGTGGTGTGTGTGTGGTGTTGGGTAAAATATGGGTGATCTCCCCATGCCTATGTTCCCTGCAAGACAGGGGTGTGTGTGCTATTGTTGTTCAGTGGTGGGTAAAATATATGGCCAGGGCTGGAAGGTGCCCCAGCTGGGATTTGAACCTCTGACCCTAGAGGTAGTGGCTCTGTCCGCTGCACCACACTGTGGCCACAGGGACAGTGCAGTCCCTGGAGATAGTAACATGGCAGGATGGAGTCGCAAAGCCTGCTGTGTGCATTTCTACTGTGGGCTCCTTCACCCTGTCTGGGGACAAACGTGCACGTAAAGCCCACAGATGTCCACGGGAAAAGGGGGATAAAATATAACCAAGCTGGGCTACAGTGATATTAATGGGCAAACATGGAAAACACTCCCAGGACAGCTCCAGAAAAAGGGAAATGTTTTTTGGACGAGTCTCCGCTCCGTACACCTTTCCAAAAATCATTTCTTTTTTTTGGAGCTTTCCTGGGTATGTTTTCTAGTTTTGCCCATCACTATAACTGTTCCCCAACTGAATTACTATTTTTAATATTTTTGTGGTGGTCATTTTCTATTTTTAATTGCACTTTTGTGCTGTGCACATATAGCACACTGCTCATGTTTTGCAGGTTTCCCCGGTTTTGCTGTACATTGCTGACGTAAATGGTTTCTCTTCCCTTTAAATGCCCTCTACCGCGAGTGTTTCACTCGCGCTATTTTTTCAATGGAAATTCGGCCCCGCAACTGTGCGAGGGGCCTCTCCCCTCCCCTTCCCCACCCATTAACCCCGTCTCTCCGCCCCTCCGGGGCCTTCCTCCGCCCTCCGTAGGCCTTTCCACGCCTCTATCGGACATTTGCGGGCCCGTACTTGTGCGGGGCTCGTTAGTGTGTCACGCACATGCGTGGGGGTTCATCGCACGTGTGCGGGGCGTTTAGGAGCGTTTAAGAGCGTTTAGGTGCCGCGTTTCCATGCGCTATTGTGCGGCGTGCACTTTTGCGGTTTTTAGTAAACATGCCCCTAAGTTACTTGTAAACCGTCTTGACTTGTAGAAAGGCGGTATAAAAAAACCCCTGTTAAATAAATAAATAAATAAATAGAGGTTTATAAAATTATGTTTGATGTTGAACAATGAACAGGTAATGGCTCTTTCTCCATTAAATACGTACTAGGACTAGGGGACGCTAGTAGCAGGTTTAAAGCAAATTTAAGGATATTTTTTTCAATCAACTCAACATTGCCTTGCAAAACAGTAGGTTCATTTTGGGTTAGTTTAAACTTTTGTTAGTTTATTTCACATATTCATTTTAATAAAAAATTGTTAACACATTAACAAAGCAAAACTTTAATGATTTTCATACTTCAAAAAAACATAGCAGGGATAGCTGTCATAGAGTGGCAGTTACTGTGCAACCCAGCGAAAAGCATAGAGTGGGGGTAACTCGCACAGAGCGTCAGTTATAGCCCAAAGTAAAAAGCATAGAGTGGGGGTAACTCGCACAGAGCGTCAGTTATAGCCTAAAGTAAAAAGCATAGAGTGGGGGTAACTCACACAGAGCATCAGTTATAGCCTAAAGTAAAAAGCATAGAGTGGGGGTAACTCGCACATTGCGTCAGTTATAGCCCAAAGTAAAAAGCATAGCATGGGGGTAACTCGCACAGAGCGTCAGTTATAGCCCAAAGTAAAAAGCATAGAGTGGGGGTAACCTACATGGAGCGGCATTTACAAGCCTGGGCAGACTAGATGGGCCATTCTGGTCTTTATTTGCCATCATTTACTATGTTACTAGAACTTTTTCACGAGCACTATGGGACAAGTTTACTAAACTGTGCTACACGGTAGCATGGTGCTTGGCTCGCAGCCAAAAATACCACACTACCTGCTTTCTTCACAATTCTAACAGGATGCCCACGTGATAAAAATTGACTAGACAATTTGTTCTCTTCCAATTCAAAAAAAGACTTAGGGGTATGTTTACTAAACCATCTTAATGTGCGCTCTGTGATGTTATCGCGCGATAAGGTACCTTATCGCGTGATAATGGTGCTTTATCAGGCACACAGGTACCTTATTGCGCGATAACGCGCGCAGCGGTGCAAATGAGCGCTGAAGACGGGGAAAGGCTCCCGGAGGGCGGAGGAAGGCTCCCCAGGGGCGGAGAGAAGGGGTCAATGAGTGGAGAGTGGGAGGGGAGAGGCTCCCCACACCCTAACGCTGTGAAATCCGAGGCTCAAAACTAACGCCAGTGAAACCCTGGCGTTAGAGCTGATTTAAAGGGAAAAGAAACCATTTCCGTCAGCAATGTACAGCAAAACCAGGGAAACCAACAAAAAGTGATAAGTGTGATACATGTGCACGGAACAAAAGGGCAAATAAACCTTGAAAATGTACAGAGGAAAATGTAAAAATAAAATAACCAAGCTGTCCAATAGTGATATCAATGGGAAACATCACAAAACACTCCCAAGAAAGCTCCAAAAAAAAAATATATATTTTGGAAGGGTCTATGCTCCGTCCCCATACAAGGTGAATGAGCCCACAGTGTAATTGCGCTGAGCAGGGTTTCCGACTCCATTGGCCAGGTTTCCTATGGCTTGCACATGTTCCACAACAGCAGGGTGGGCATGTTGGAACGGGCAACTGGACAGATGCTGGAAAAGGGGACACAGAGGGCTGCAGGCGGCCCATGCTGCGGTGCAGCTGGCCCACAGTGCGGACTAGGGTGATGCCTAGCTGGCCCATAGGAATGCTGAAACAGTAGAGCAGCCAGACAGCAACTGCTGAGGGCCCAACATGGGCACGAGTGTGCTTCCCACAGTGTCACAGGGGATAGTACCCAGCAGGTACCCCGAAGGGCATGGAACATTGGCATGCGGTGCTGGGGGGAGGTGTGGACAGTTTTGCAGGCACCCCTACCCCAGAACCCACACCATAGGCAGCCACCTACCCACACACTGGATGGCCTGAGACTGCGCTCCACCAGCACCACCAGCAGAAGGGCATGTCAGCATGGTGGCAGAGGGATACGGGTGGTGGAGGGGGCAGTGGCAGCTGCCCAGAGCAGACCGTGGCCTAGCTCTTGTGTAGGTGGGTGCCATGCACTGCAACAGACAGACCCTGTCTGATGAACAGTCATGGTATCACCAGGGAATGCACTGTCTCTGTGGCAACACAGTGGTGCAGTGCACACAGCCAGTGTGTTCAGAAGCAGCTGTCAACAGGGGCAGACACACCCGCACCCACAGACTCCATTATCCAATGCCTCCTGCACTGTGGGCTGTGGAGGGTGTTTGCAGCCACCACACACTGGATAGACAGACACACACTCCCCACACCTATGCCAGCATTGTGCAACTATAGAGGTGTTTGGCAGCCCTGGCCACCGCACCAGTGCTGGGCAGAGTGCAGGCATGGCTATGGTATGCAATACTGTTGGGGTCACTCCCCAGGGTGGTAAACACTGTCAGACACAAGACCTGTAGCACACTCCACAGACATCAGAAAGGTTGCTATGATACAGCTCAATCAGCAAATTGTGCTTAACTTTGGAATTGCTATCTGCCAGTAATCATAGCAACCGTTTGATAGATGTTTACCGTATTCACAGGTTTAGGGTGGCATTGCCAAGGTATGCAAGTGCTAGTATTGGGAGATGCACGCAGGGCCCAACATCCTGCCACTCCAGGAGGCATTGGATAATGGAGCCTGTGGGTGCGGGTGTGTCTGCCCCTGTTGGCAGCTGCTTTAGGGCAGAGGTTCCCAACTCCAGTCCTGGTGGGCCAGACACTGTTCAGGTTTTCATGCTGTCCCTCATGAATATGCATGAGATACATCTGCATACCATGGGGGCAGCGCATAGAAATGCAGCACAGGCATCTTTATTAGAGACAGCATGGAACCTGGATGGTGTTTGGCCCTCCAGGACTGCATTTGGGAGACTCTGCTCTAGGTACTGTGCATGTTTATGGTGTCTGTGCTCTGTAGGGTAAAATGTAGGTGTTTTGGGCATGTTTACGTCATCTGCAATAAAGGTTCTGTCTGTATTAGCATGTTTTAGTAGTGGGTAAAATATGGGGACTGGGTTGGCAGGAGCTACAGCTGGGACTTGAACCTGTGACCTTCTGTTTCTGAATACACTGGTTTTGTGCACTGCACCACTGTGTTGTTATAGACACAGTGCATTCTCTGGTGATACCATGACTGTTCGTCAGACAGAGCCTGTCTGTTGCAGTGCATGGCACCCACCTACACAGGGCTAGGCCACGGTCTGCTCTGGGCAGCTGCCACTGCCCCCTCCACCACCAGTATCCCTCTGCCACCATGCTGACATGCCCTTCTGCTGGTGGTGCTGGTGGAGCGCAGTCTCAGGCCATCCAGTGTGCGGGTAGACGGCTGCCTATGGTGCGGGTTCTGGGGTAGGGGTGCCTGCATAGCTGTCCACGCTTCGCCCCAGCACCGTCTGCCAAAGTTCCGTGCCCTTGGGGGTAGCTGCTGGGTACTATCCCCTGTGACACTGTGGGAAACACAGTCGTGCCCATGTTGGGCCTTCAGCAGTTGCTGTCTGGCTGCTCTGCTGTTTCAGCATTCGTTTGGGCCACCTAGGCATCACCCTAGTCCGCACTGTGGCCCAGCTGCACCACAGCATGTGCCGCCTGCGGCCCTCTGTATCCCCTTTTCCGGCATCTGTCCTGTTGCCCGTTCCGAAATGCCCACCCTGCTGTTGCGGGACATGTGCATACCATAGGACACCTGTCCAATAACAAGGGAAAGCCCTGATCAGCGCTATTTCACTATGGGCTCATTCACCTTGTATGGGGACGGAGCATAGACCCTTCCACGATTAATATCTTTTTTTGGAGCTTTCTCGGTGGGGGGGGGGGGGTTGATGTTTCCCATTAATATCACTATTGGCCAGCTTGGTTATGTTTTTTTTCCAGTTTGTTGAGGTCATTTTCAATGTTTATGTGCCCTTTTGTTCTGTGCACATGTATCACACTTATCACTTTTTGTAGGTTTCCCTGCCTATGCTGTACATTGCTGACACTTAAATGATTTCTCTCCCCTGCAAATGTGCATCTAATGGCAGGTTTTCAATCGCGTTAGGATTCAGCTCTTCAGATCAACACGTTAGTGTGAATGGAGCCTCTCCCCACCCACACTCCGCCCATTGACCCCTTCTCTCCGCCCTCTCTCCACCTTCTGCGGTGTTTTACCGCGCCGCGGAGCGTCTACGATCATTAAGTAACGTTAACGCGCGTTATGAGACGTTAACGATCATTAACGTCTCATAACGCACGTTAACGTTACTTAACGATCGTCAACATTACATAACGCGCGTTATGTAACGTTACCGCAGTTTAGTAAACATACCCCTTAATGTTCCTTTTCCTTACCAATATTAAGCTTGGATGTTAATTTAAAATTCAATAAAGATTTAAAAAAATTAAAATGTAAACCACTTCAACTGAAATGATAAAGCGGTATAAAAACCTGTTAAATTAAAAAAAAAGATTGTACCTATTGAGCTTCTGTTTTCAAAAACAAATCCAAAAATTGGGAAAGCTTCTCCAGGACTGAAAATTTAGTGGAAATTATCAGGCATTCTGGAGGGTTCCATAGGTTGTTATGCACTTTAGGTAAAAAGTATATTTAAGGAATCTGTGAGTGCTTTTCAATCAAAAACTCCACCTCCTTCTTAGCATATCCCGATCACCAGCCAACTGATCTAAAACCTTAATTTGAAACTAAAGATCTCATGTAGGGTCATCCTCCAGTTGCCTGGGGAGGCAGTAGAGATTGTTTGCTAAATTATAAAGAGAAGTCCTGGATCTTTAAGTTGGACTCTGTGGCCCCTAAAGAATTAAATCTAGAAGCAGAATGACAGTCATTGCTATGATTGGCTAATGATGTCAGATGACTCTTTTAAATTCTAGTGCCATTTTTTTCTTTTTAGACACTATGGAGGACATTCCAGAAACCAAATAAGGGTTTGTACATGTGCCGGGGATATTCATCTGCTGAAAACGTTTGTGAGCATATTCTTGTACATAGTGCCCATGGAGGTTTATCTCGCTAACATGGGGATCTCAGAATGTGTCCGGGAGGGGCGAAACGGGGTTGTGGTTTGTTGCAGAGATGTATAAAGTGTATTCAGGAAAGGCCTGTGTACATTTTGGGAAGTCCCTGCAGATGTACCCATTATACCTGCCCTACTCCTTCCAGATGACAATAGGGCAGACTATCTCTTCTTGGTCAAGCATAGCCAAAATGTATTAAAGTTTGTTAATAGGGCCACCTTCGTTGCCTTTGAATGCATAAGGAGGGCCTCAACAATCTACATTGGTGCCCGCAGAATTGCAAGGCTTCAAGCCTCAGATCTTGAAGAGTGGGTTCAAGATAAGTTAGGCAACATCTCTTGCACAGGTGAAAACATCTTTGGCAAAGACTAACGGGATAAGGTCTCTCAAAGTCAGAAAATACTGCTCTCAAGAACTATCAAGAACAACAGATGACCCTACTAGAAAAAAGGCAACTGCAAGGAAGTCTTTCTACAATAATAAGAAGAAATTCTACTCTTCTTATCCTCCTGCTTCTCAGTATCGGGTCAAGTCCTACAGAAGAGGTAGCAGCCTCCTAAGCCGCAGAAGAAGCCACAGGTGGCTAAATCTCAACCAGCTTCACTACCACAGTCTGCGCCTGATTTTTGACTTTTCTAGAGAACATTGCCACCCTGCCTTTGGAGGGCCCTTACCCACTCCACATAGCAGGCAGACTTTGCTACTACGCCCACAGATAGCACCTCATCAACTCAGAACAGTGGACATTAAGCATTATTCAAGAGGGGTACAGACTTCATCTCCAATCTCTGCCCCTCTTAGTGTTACTAGGGGAATTTCAAACTCAACCCCCTCTCACTGCTCTCTTAGAAGAAGAAGTGTCTTCTCTTCTGTCTCAGGGTGCCATAGAGAATGTCCCAACATCCCAGCAGGGAAAGGGTTTCTACTCTTCATACTTTCTCATTCCAAAGAAAATCGTAGGGTACAGGCCCATTCTGGACCTCAGAAACCTCAACAAGTTTCTGGTCCATAAATAGTTCAAGATGATCTCTCTTGGGCTCTTCTACCATATCTCGTTAGGACTGGCTCTGTTCTCTAGGTTTAAAAGAAGCATACACACACATCCTCATCCTTCTAAGTCACAGGAAATATCAACGCTTCACCTTTCAAGGAAACATTATCAATACAGAGTCCTTCCCTTTGGACTTACCTCTGCTCCAATATTATTCACAAAGTGCATGGCAGTTCTGGCAGCATACCTAAGGTTTCTGGGGATATTTGTCTTCCCTTACTTAGATGACTGGCTCATAAAAGCAGACACCTCCCAGAAGGTATAGCTTTCCGTGCATCTTACCATTATGGTACTTCAACACTTAGGATTTGTCATAAACTTCCCAAAATCCCAGCTCACTCCAACTCAAAGACTAGAGTTCATTGGAGCCCTGCTGGACACTCAACAGTCCAGGACATTTTTGCCCCAGCTCCGCTGTACACATCTTATACAGTTAGAGGTATGTTTACTAAACTGCGTTAACGTTACAGACCACGCGTTATGTAACGTTAATGATTGTTAGATAACGTTAATGCGCATTATGTAACGTTAACGCGCGTTAACGTTACTTAATGATCGTTAACGTCCCCAGCTGCAGTAAACACCGCAGAGGGTGGAGCGAGGGCTGGGGGAAGGGGTCAATGGGCGGGGAGTGGGCGGGGAGAGGCTCCCTGCACACTAACGCGCTGAACTGAAGGGCTGAATCCTACCCTGAATGAAAACCTGCCGTTAGATGCACATTTGCAGGAGAGAGAAACCATTTGTGTCGGCAATGTACAGCACAGACAGGGAGCCCAAGAAACGTGATAGTAGTGCTTCATTTCCAGCACCAGCATAGTGCCCAAGTATGAAAGGCCACTGGCGATGGTGCAAGTGGGGCATAGGGAGCTGCAGGTGGGACATGTAGCGGGGGCAGCTGGGGCACAGGGTGGACTAGGCGGGCACCTAGGTGGCACATAGGAACATAGAAACCGGACATCAGCATGACAGCAGCTGACAAAGGCCAAACACAATCCACCTACATCTACCTGGTCCACCCAAGCTGACAGTTGCCAGGGCACTGACCTGACATCCCCCCAGCCAACCCTCCCCCAAGCGGAAGAGACAGACTATTGGTAGGCGGTGATGGGTGGGGGGGATGTGAGGATGCTCATGTATGTCCCCCTGCACCAGACCCCGCTCCCTAGACGACCACCTACCCATACAGTGGATGGCCTGGGACTGCACGCAACCAGCACCGACAGCATATGGTCATGGCGGGGGGGGGGGGGGTGCCCGGCCTGGATGGGGCAGTGGCACCTGCCTGCAGTGGACCTACGCCATGCCCTGTACCAGTACGTGGTGTGCAGTGCAACATTCAAAGTCTGGCTGAGGAAACGTACAGGTAGCTCCAGGGACCACTATGCATCTGTGGCAGCAGTGTGGTGCAGTACACCCAGCCAGTGTGTCCAGAAGTAGAGGGTCACAAGTTCAAGCCCCAGCTGTGGTTCCTGCAGCACATGTCCCTGTGCTTTACCCTACAATGCAGATACAACAGCAACATGTTCAAAGCCCAAAGCATCAGCGAACAGGGTTACAAACACCTACTCAGACAGGCTCCACAATCCAAAGATGCATGGAGAGTCAGGCTGTTGGCCCCAGCATTGAGCTGCAGTTATCACTAGGGCACTACTGCTACCTCCTGCACAGTTTAGCAATGTTGGCACTGTGATCAGGACCAGTGTGGCAGGCACGATTGCCAACCACCCCTATCTTTGCATAATGCTGCAATTGGAGTGTGTGTGTATGTCTATGCATTGTTTCGTGGCTGCCCACACCTCACCGGGCCCACAATGTCCCACTGTTACCAGCGTTAGCCTGAATATGTGCATAATGAGGAGCAAAGTGTTATGGGTATGGCCTGGACAGGGCAGATTGGCCAGGATGCATCTTCACAGGGTGTGGGGCAATGGCTGGGACACTGTAGTGCCCGATCACTGCCTGCATGGGCAGGGTGGCCACAGCATGGCATGCTGGGAGGTCACTCACTCTGACTGAGTAGTGACCATGGCATGTCTAGGTTCCCACATAGCAATCTGCATTATCTGTCTTCAGTGGTCTTGTTGTGTTCCCGGTGCTGGGGTCCCAATCACTGAAATGCTTGCTTGGTACACATGGGTTCTCTGTGAGCATGCACTATGGACTGGCTAGTGGACTGTCTGTGGTTAGACTGTGTATGGTTGGAGCACCTGTAAGGTGCTGTCTGCTGGTGACTGGCAGACAGTGGACTCTACACAGCTGACAGACGCAGATAGATGGACCGAGGGAATGTTGGCAATTGTGGCAAGGGATTATGGGCTGGCAGCACAAATATACAAAAGTATGACTGTTACAGGCATATACACTATTGGAGTAGAACAAACACTGAAAAAACCTATAACTAGGTCAAAAATATCAATAACAGAAACTAAACCTAGTCAATCTAAATAACCAGCTTAACATAACTAATTTTTTTGTCGGAATAGGCCAGCACAGTGAAGAGGAATCTTTTTGAAAGACAGCGTTTACTTAGCTGAATCAGTTCTAGGCTGCTTCAACAATACCATATGATGAAGAAAAAACCTCCAAAAATGTGATGACACACAATAATTCAAAAGATAAAAGTCAAAACATGGTATACCACCCGTGAATCCATTTATAAAGAAAACAACATTTTTCAATTTAGCATTTTTTCTGTCGGGATCCGCCGACCCGAGACGGGGAGAGGAAAAGCTCCCCTCTCTGTGTCGGCAGAAGCCTTTTTATCTTTTTAAATTAAGAAACAAAAGATTAGATTAATAATAGATTGCAACAGCACAACACTGTCAGTGAGAGGGGCAGCTTAGGAGATGCACGTTTTAACAGAGGAAGCGTGGCTGTCAGAGATGTCCACGGGTATATGGCAGAGATGGGCAGGATCAGAAATGTCCATCTTTTCAGAATACGGTGAGTGTGGGGATGTCTAAACCGTCTGCTGCGTATATGCACATTTCGTTATAACAGCAGGGCCCGTGTTTCTCCATTGTGGTTTGCTGATACCATGCCAGAAACACCTATGTCCCCAATTCCAGAACCCTGGGCGTGTCTATACCCACGGTTATGTAATTAGGGTGAAATCAGGCCCGTTTTCGATTTGAACGTGTCCACGGACCAGACTTGCTTGTTATAGAATTGGTCTCTATGAGAAAGCTCTGCTCGTGATAAGAAAAGGGACCATATGGATTTTCAGCTCCCCGAATGAAGAGAAGCTAACATGATGTACCTAAAAGTCTAGATATAATTATGATTAAACAAGCTGAGAAATAGCAGGGCCTTGGTCCAATGATGACAGCAGTGAGAGCATGAAGTTATGCGAACATGCTCGCATGAATTCTTTTGATGGTCCTTATATATATTTTATTAGGAGTGTTGGCTAGGTTGGATTGAGGTATTTTATAGAGGCAACATAAGTGCCTACATAGCTTTATCAAATAGACTCCCAGAACCACCAGCTATAAAATACAAATCCTCTTGCTCCAAGGAAGGTGTAAACATTTCCTCATATATTTTATAAAATATATGCATACATTGCACCTCCACCCAAACTCTGCTCTGGGAATGACTGCGCATGATCCTCGTAAAAATACACACCCTCTTTCAGCACATGCACTTTTTCTGGGTATATTCTGGCATGTCATTTTATAAGAACCTTTCCACTTTTAAACCCAGTAACAGCTTCATAAAATTATCCCACCATGTCATATTCTAAATATATAGCGCCTCTTACTTTTAGAGATGTTTATGTGTGTGTCACATTTTCAAATTGGGAGTGGGTAGGCTGGAAAGAAGATAAGGAAACAGGATTGAAAGCCATGTCCGTCAATGCAATGCATACATTTAAAGAAGATTTTGTCTGTAACTCCTCCATTGTAACATATTCTTTAATAATCATGTATTATTCCAACCGTTTTTTAAAAAAATGATGATTATTTTGGTCTTTTGGGATCATGTCGATTTGAAACAAGGGGCTTTCTCCCATTTTGCGCCTTTGGCATAATTCCCTGATGAACAAGGCCCACAGTAAGTAAAATTAAGCCTTCAAGAAGGACCAGCTAGACTGCCGCGACCGTCTACAGTGCATTACTTTCTCGGAGTCATTTTCATTGCAACCTGCAGTTGGAGAATTCCCAATAGGTCAATACTTGCCGTTGTCCTATTTCACCCTATCAGTGATTGGGTTAATTCACTTTTTCTTTTCAGATCCATGGGGGTAAAGGGATGATAATGTTATCCACTTGACCTCCTGTATCTCTAAGGAAATGAAAAGAAGAAGGGGGAGGGAAGGGGGGGAAGGCATGAATAAAGAGAGACTCATGTTTACAGAACTGATTTTCACAATAATGGCAGCATATGTTTGCATTTATTTAAACCTGCAGGGGGGTTGGGGGGCGGAGGGCAGGGAGAGAAGAGGTGCGGGAGGGAGAGAAGGGGGATGGGAATAAGGAGAAAGGGAGAGAGAGAGAGAGAGGAGAAGATGAAAGGGGAGGGCAGGGGAACGGAGGAGGCATGCAGTGGGGATATTCTCTTGCACAGCGCTCACCAGGTGCTTGCTGTCAGCCTGAGCACAAAGACAAACATCACCACCATGCAAGACAAAGATGGGGAAGATGATTGGTTGGGAGCCTCTTTTATCCTTTAAATATTTGCATAAGCATCCTGCTCTTACCAACTAATTGTCAATTAATGAGCAACCTGGAAAAGAAGAAATATGACATGAGGCGAAGCAGGTTAGGCATCTTAGCTTTGAAGAACTGCTTCTCTCATACAACGTACAAACAATTTGAAATCAAGTAAAGTTTTGGACACGTGCAGAGCTACAGCCTCACATAGTTATGTCTATTTTATTTTGATCTCTGGATGGCATAAATCGGAGAAAACGTGGACAGCTATTCTCTGAAAGGGCAGGAGAACATTGGTGAAAAAAAAAAGAAAAAGAAAATAGTTATTATAGCTGAAGCAAGTTATTTGGAGTCCACCAGAGGACGCATCATTATATGTACTGCGTTAATGCCCTCTATTTCATTCACACACGTGTCCACATATAAACATATACAAGCTGCTTTCAAGCCCTTCAGCATTTCAGTCTGGGGCAAATTCCTCTGGAAGATCAGATTTCCCCTTACGTATCCTGCGTAGATCTGTCAGATTTTTTCCCAGAGATGCGGGTAAAAGTCAAAACATTAAAAAAAAAATCCAAGCCAATTTGCCTGATCCAGTGAAATCTATTTCAGGCTTTCCAGAAATACAATAAAAATCTAAAAACCTGTGTAAAATTACTAGCAAGTCTGAAATGTGTTTGAACTCACATTGATAGTTTCAAAACCTGCAGGTCTCTATTTGGAAGCACTTATCTGGGTAGCAGGACCTATTATGTCGAATCATGCTGCTGGCCAAAATATTCAGGGTCACGATCTGGGTCATGTCGCTGAATATCCTTACAAACAGCTTTGGCAATAGCCAGATAGTGCCATGGTGGCCTGTGGGCAGAGTGATGAATTATCCAGATAGTGGTGGTTTTTAGCACCACAATCTGGGAACTATTTATACAACTATTCACATAACTTTGGACAGCAAAAAGGCTTTCCTAAGCTGTTTGGATAGCTATCCAGCACTTAGCGCTCTATCTAAATATTCAGTACCAGTCACTATATGAATACCAACACCGAATATTCAGATTTTTTAAGCCTCTGCAGCCGGTGTTTAAAAAAACATTGACAGTGGCAACTCAATACTAATCTGCTGAATGTTTTTTAAATTTTACAGATGAAATAGTATAGTTTCTGTGTTAATCTACTTAGGTATATTGAAATAAAGATCAAGAAAGAAGTTGTAGAAACATAGAACATGATGGCAGATAGCGTCATGTGCACTTGAGTTACCCAGCCCTACAATCCCTTTCTCTTTCTCAGAGATCCTTTGTGCCTAGCCGGTGGATTTTTAAATTCAAATACAATCCTTGTTTCCATCATCTTCCAGCCTTTCTGTAAAGAAATATTTTCTTATGCTACGCCTGAGTCTACCCCCTCATCCGACGACCACTCATTCATAAGCCTCCTTTTCCTTTGGAAGAAGTCCATTTCTTGTGCATTTATTTTTTGGAGGGATTTACCTATCTGTATCATATCTCCTCCTTTTCTCCAGCATGTTTAGTTTGAGCCTATCATTTGCTTGAGATTAAAGAGCACTGTTTATTTTAGTAGCTGTCCTCTAGATGCGGATTCATTGGAAACAAAAGGTTCTATTAACTAACACATGATATGATAGCACTTTTACACATTATTTTACTGTGGGAAAATTTACTAACAGATTTACTAACCTGTGGTATCTTGGTATAGCAGGTTAGAACATCCTGAAGTTAATTTTTGTTTGTGTTTTAGCAGTTAGGAATATTATGCGTTCCTGGCTGTAGTAGATTATAGATAATGAGCCCCAAGTTGGGCTGCTATCTTTTAAAGGCCTAGCCTATGACTGCCAAAATTAGCCTGCAGACCCCCAATCTCTTTGTAGAATTTAGGGCATCCTCTAGTCAGTGCCTTTCAAGTGCCAATCACTTTGTAGAAATAAGAGTGCCCTGCCCCCCACCGATAACCCCCATCCACAATCCTTTGTAGAAAGATGGTATTGGACAGCAACCCCATCATTCCAATCACTTAATAAATATGTGGTGTCCTTGTCCCCACCATCTATGCCCCAAGGCTCTTACCTCCTGCCACAGTGACTGCCACTTCTGAAATGATGGCCACAGCCTCTAGAAATAGTATTTCTGTACTACTGCTAGGAATCAAAGTGTCAAATAAGAAAAGTTCATTTATACCATGAGACTAGTCCCATGGCTGCTGGTCTGAAAAGGTGAGCTGGGGAGAAAGATTTGAAGGCTTTGAGGTCAAAATTGTTAGTGATAACCATGGGACTGGCAACACTCAGCTGCAGCTGAAGAGACAACTGATATTCTGGCCTGAGGAGAGGAAGAGGGAGGGAGAAAGGTTTTAGGAGGGGGTGGTGTGTCTGGAGGGAAGAAGAAGAGGGGACATGTGCAAAGAAGGAGAAGAGGAAAGAGTGTCAGGAGGGGAAAATGGGAAGAAAGGACTGTCTGGAGGAATGGGAGAAAAAGGAAGGAAGAGTGGGGAGAGATGGAGTAGAGGAGGAAGGATGAAGCATGGAGGGAAGAAGGGAGATGGTTGGAGTTGAGGGAGGTAGAAGATGGGGAGGACAAAGAGTGCAGGGAGAGGAGGGGAAGGGGAAAGAGAGAAGAAAGGAGGAAGGTAAGGTAAGGAGGTAAGGGAGGAGTGTATGGAGGACATAATGGTGAAGAACTAGCATCAATGACCTTGAAGATCTAGAAGGGCAGTATGAAGGGACAGAGTGCTCTGGAAAGGGATAGGTCTGTGAAGGGTATGGAGGTAAGAGAGTGTAGAAGTGGAGCTGGGGAAGAGGTGAAAGAGAGGAATGGGAATCTAGGTAGGGGATAAGAAGCAGAAGAAAGGTACTGGATGCCAAGAGGGCATGAGTGACAAGGAAGGATCTGGGTCTGGTGATGAAAGAAAGTCAGAGAAATATAGATGAAGGCTGGGGAGGAAATAAGTACAGAAGATAGAAATGGAAGACTCGGAAGTGGGTAGGTGAAAGACTGAGGGAGACTAGGGAGCTGTGGAAAGAAAAACAGGGAAATGGCATGGCTAGGGAGGGGTGAGAGAGGGATCTGGAAAGTTGGCAGAGGTGAGAAATGAAAAGAGAGACAAAGATTGGAGGGAGAGAAAGGGAGAGAAGGAGTGGTAAAATCTACCTATGAATAAACCAGTTCTTGTAATGTCAACTATGCACCATTTATTTATTTATTTAGACATATTTGTATCCCACCTTATCCTTCAATCAAAGTGGTCACAATACAAGTGGAAAGTTACAAATAACATAGGGTAGATAAGACATTAACAGATAAAACTAAGATGAATTAATGTAATAAAATGGGCCTATTGGTAAAAACTATTAATTATATATCTAATTATAAGTCTCAGCAAATAGCAGGGTCTTCAAGGCCTTGCGAAAATCTTTGATATCAGTCATAATTCTGAGGTACATCGGGAGAGAGTTCCAAAGTTTGGAAGCCAGTAAAGAAGGAGCTCTTTTTGAAGTTGCTTGTTTAGTCCTACAGTATTCAGCAGGGGTACTAATTATGTTGTCATTATTGGTGCTGCTTCTTCTTGGTCTATTGATAATGTCTCTAGTTATAATATTTTGTAAAGCATCTGCTGACAGGTGATTGTAAATCCTAAAGATAATTAAAAGTGTCTTGAATTTTGACCTGACACTTACTGGAAGCCAGTGCAACTGTTGTAGGACAAGGGAGATATGATCTGTTTTTGCTGTACCAGTAATAATACGTGCAGCAGTATTCTGAGCCATCTGGAGAGGGTGTAGAGTTAGCTGAGGGAGGCCTTGATAAAGCAGGTTTCCATAGTCTAGGAGGGGGGTGATGAGAGCCTGACAAACGGTACAGAAATGGTCTTGATGGAGTATTCCACTATAGCAGGTGGCAACAGAAAGCCACATATTATACTATATAGTTGTTGTTGTTGTTGTGAAGTTCCATTGAGTCGGTGTTGACTCATGGCGACTCTGGACAGTTATCCTAAACTGTGCTCGGTCTTCAGTCAGGTGGCTTATTGTTGATAGAGTGGCACCCATAGCTGCTGTTATTGTATAGATCCATCCCATTGCTGGTCTTCCTGTTTTGCGTTGACCTTCTACCTTGCCATGCATAATACCATATCTTTCTCTAATGATCTCTCTTTTCGCACGATGTGACCAAAGTATGAAAATAGAAATCTTGCCATCTGAGCTTCTAAAAAAAGCTTAGGATTGATCTCCTCTAGTACTGACTGGTTTGTTCTTCAGGAAGTCCATGGTATACACAGTATTCGTCACCAGAAATGTAATTCAAAGGTATTGATTTTCTTCTGGTCTATCTTTCTCACTGTCCAACTTTTGCATCCATATGACATTATTGAAAATACAATGGTTTGGATAAGTCGAATATTTGTATGGATAGAGATATCTCTGCTCTTGAGAATCTTGTCTAGGTCCTTCATAACCATTCTGAAAAGAGCAATGCGTCATCAGATTTTTTGACTGCTTGTCATTTCTTTATTGATTGTTGATTTAAGTAGGTTAAAGTTGTCAACTATTTCAATTTATTCTCCATCAATGATGAACTTATTGATTTTGCCAGTTGTCAGGATCTTTGTCCTCTTTACATTTAGGTGTAGGCCCATTTTAAGACTATGGGGTATGTTTACTAAGCAGTCTTAACGTGCGCCCGGCGTTAGTGTGCAGGATGCCATAAAAGGAGTGGGCGTTCCGGTCTAAATATAGCAAGCGGGCATTATCGCGCGATAATGTGCACTGCGCGCATTATCGCGCAATAATACACGCTGCGCACATTACCACCCGAAAAAGGGAGAAGCGCACGTCACCGCGCGCTAATCCTAAGTAGGTGCACTGACCCTCAAATATTGCAACAGAGGTGTAGTACAATGGTTAATACACTGACTGATGGCACAGGGGTTATGAGTACGATTCCTGAGTGGGCCTGATGAATAAGGCTGTCCAAGGCATTACCCCTCACATTCACCCAGTGCTGTCTGAGGCATTTCCCTTTTTAATGTAAATCTTTGCTGCCAGCAAACACACCCTCAAAGTGCCGTAACATACGGTGCTGCATAAGGCGCCTCTTAAGGCACTCCAGAGGGCACATGTTAAAGTGCAAGGTCTGCCAAGGCATCCTATAATGTTGACTATAGGGCGCATTATAGGGTGCCCTATGAGGCACTGCAAGGTCACAGCACTGTTTTTGATGGCAGCACTGCGTATGTTAACGCGTGGTAATCCTAGGTAGGTGTGCTGACATGCAAGCAGCAACAGCAGTGTAGCACAATGGTCAATACACTGACTGGTGGTACAGGGGTCATGAGTTCAAGTCCCCCAATGGGCCTAGGGAATACAGCTGCATTACCCTTCACTTTAGACCAGTGCTGTGTGTGGCACTTTCATTTTTACCTTCATTAGTGCTGCCAGCAATCACACCCTCACAGTGCCGTCACCTATGGTGCCGCAAAGGGCGCCCTATCGGGCACTCTGGAGGGCACATTCTGAGGTGCACTGTCCGCCTCGGCTCCCTATAATGTTCACTATAGGCCACCTTATGGGGCACTTTATAGGGTGCCTTAAGGTTACAGCACTGTGACTGTGTTTTTGCTGGCAGCACTAATTTACATTAAAAAATATAGAATGCCTCAGACAGCCCTATCAAATAACCCCACTGTGGGATCAAACCCATGACCTTTGGGTCCACAGGCAGTGAGGTAACCAGTGGGCTACAGCTCAGTTGCTGCTAACAAACCCCTGGCTGTCTACAGAGGGACTGTATGTCACCACACATACATCCTGCTGTGGTTACCAGGACAGGGTCGACCCACATGTACCCATGATGCACAGCACATGCACAGCACATGCACATCAGCAGTCTACAGATGATCACAAGCTGAGGGATGCACCCCACAGCACCTTATCCTGGTAGGGGCAAGTGACCGAGTGCACCCCTGCAGCACCTCAGCCTCTTAGGGGGTGCCGACGGTGTGTGTTAGTGGCACAGAGTAGCTACAGACCATCACATTGTGTGGGTAGTGTGCTCACCCTGAGGGTGATGTGGGGTGGCCAGCATCAGGTCCGCAGCACCTTCCATAGCAGGAATAGACCATGTTGTAGGTACCCATCAGTGCCAGTGTGTGTGATAGGTAGTTCCTGCAGGCACACCTAGGATACATCTGTTGTCCATCTGTATTTCTCAGTCACGTCTAGCCCTTATGGCCTATGATGCACCCAGAATAGTGCATAACCTTGTGGGAGCAATGGTCACCTGATGTGGGTATGTATGTATGTATGTATGTATGTGGGTGGAGGGAGGAAGTGGGTGTTTGGACCCATAGGCAGGTTATGTACCACCACCCAACCCACCCTCTGTGTCTCAGGGTGGGGAGCGGGAACCACATTATACATCCCTGCCATGGTGGAAGTGGGAGGGGGTAACCATCAACCCCAGTCATGCTGCAGAACAGACACCCTACAGGGCAGTCAATGCAGATTTGTACACAACCATACAACAATGTCAGACAGACAGTAGGCCTGGAGAAGCTCACCTGCCCCCAACTATTATCTGAAATTCTCCAGCAGCAAGCCCAGTCAGTCTCAGGCTGCTGCAACCAGCAAGGAACTCCAGCCATACACATACTAACTGTAGCCCAGTCAGTCTGCTAGCTAGTCCATCATGCATGCTCCAGGAGGAGATGTGTGCACCCAAAACTAGGAGACAGACACACCGACCAAGCAGATTGGTCAGTGATTGGGCCCCAGAAAGGTTAACCCATACATATCACCCAGAGAAAGAATATACAGCACTATGGGGGAACCAAGCCATGCCGTGGTCACTGCTCAGTCAGGGTGAGAGTGACCTCCCAGCAGGATATGCTGGGGCCACCCTGTTCGTGCAGGTGTTGGCCAGGCACTACAATGTCCCAGCCATTGCCCTATGCCCTGTGCAGATGCATCCTGCCCAGGCTGCCCTGTCCAGGCATTACCCACAGTACCTTGTTCCTCGTTATGCACATTGGCAAGCTAACACTGGAAACAGTGCAAGCACTGTGGGATGAGTAGGGTGTGGGCAGCCACCACACACTGGATGGACAGACACACACTCCGACACCTATGCCAGCAGTGTGCGAATGTAGCGGCTTTTGGCAGCCCTGGCCACCTCACTGGTCCTGGGCACAGTGCAGGCATGGCTATGGTATGCAATACTGTTGGGGTCACTCCCCGGGGTGGTACACACTGTCAGACACCAGACCTGAAACACACTCCACAGACATAAGTGAGGTTGGTATGATACAGCTCTATGAGCAGGTTGTGCTTAACTTCGGAATTGCTATCTGCCAGTAATCATAGCAACCTTATGATATCTGTGTACCATATCCCCGGGTTTAGGGTGGCATTGCTAAGGTATGCACGTGCTAGTATTGTGAGATGCACGCAGGGCCCAACATCCTGCCTCTCCAGGAGGCTTTGGATACTGGAGCCTGTGGGTGCGGGTGTTTCTGCCCCTGTTGGCCGCTGCTCCAGGGCAGCAGTTGCAAACTCCAGTCCAGGTGGGCAAACCACTGTTCAGGTTTTCATGCTGTTTCTAATGAATATGCATGTGATACATCTGCATACCATGCGGGCGGCGCATAGACATGCAGCACAGGCATCTTTATTAACAGCAGCATGGCACCTGACTGGTGTTTGTCCCTCCAGGACTGCATTTGGAAGACTCTGCTCTAGATAATGTGCATGTTTATGGTGTCTGTGCTCTGCAGTGTAAAATGTAGGCGTTTTGGGCATGTTTACGTTATCTGCACTAAAGGTTCGGTCTGTATTAGCACGTTTTAGTAGTAGCTAAAAAATGGGGACTGGGTTGCCAGGAACCACAACTGGGATTTGAACCTGTGACCTTCTGCTTCTGAACACACTTGCTGCGTGCACTGCACCACCATGTTGCCACAGAGACAATGTAGTCCCTGGAGATACCATGGCTGTTTGTCAGACAGAGCCTGTCTGTTGCAGTGCATGGCACCCACCTACACAAGGCTATGCCACGTTCTGCTGTGGGCAGCAGCCACTGCCCCCTCCACCATCAGTACCCCTCTGCCACCATGCTGACATGCCCTTCTGCTGGTGGTGCTGGTGGTGTGCCATCTCAGACCATCCAGTGTGTGGGTAGGCAGCTGCCTATGGTGCAGGTTCTGGGGTAGGGATGACTGCATAGCTGTCCATGCGTCCCCCCAGCACCGCCTGCCAATGTTCTGTGCCCTTGGGGGTCCCTGCTGGGTACTATCCCCTGTGACACTGTCGGAAACACACTCGTGCCCATGGTGGGCCCTCATCAGTTGCTGCCTGGCTGCTGTACAGTTTCAGCATTCCTATGGGCCACCTAGGCATCACCCTAGTCTGCATTGTGGCCCAGCTGCACCACAGCATATGCTGCCTGCAGCCCTCTGTGTCCTCTTTTCCAGCATCTGTCCAGTTGCCCATTCTGACCTGCCTGCCCTGCTGTTGCAGGACATGTGCAAGCCATGGGAAACCTGTCCAATGGAGAGGGAAACCCTTATCAGCGCTATTTGACTGTGGGATCATTCACCTTGTATGGGGACGGGGCGTAGACCCTTCCAAAATTCATATCTTTTTTTTGGAGCTTTCTCGGGAGTGTTTTTTGATGTTTCCCATTAATATCACTATTGCCCAGCTTGGTTATGTTTTTTTTATATTTTGTTGGGGTCATTTTCAATGTTTATTTGCACTTTTGTTCCGTGCACATGTATCACACTTATCACTTTTTTGTTGGTTTCCCTGGTTTTGCTGTACATTGCTGACAGAAATGGTTTCTCTTCCCTTTAAATCAGCTCTAATGCCAGGGTTTCACTGGCATTAGTTTTCAGCCTCAGATTTCACAGCGTTAGCCTCTCCCCTCCCACTCTCCACCCATTGACCCCTTCTCTCCACCCCTGGGGAGCCTTCCTCCGCCCTCCGGGAGCCTTTCTCCGCCTTCAGCGCTCGTTTGCGCTGCTGCGCATGTTATCGCGCGCTAAAGTACCTCTGCGCCCAATAAAGCTCCATTATCATGCGATAAGGTACCTTATTGTGCGATAACGTCGCAGAGCGCACATTAAGATGGTTTAGTAAACATACCCCTATGTTCCTTGATCATGAGAACAAATGTTTCAGATTGTCTTTAATTTCAGGCAGTAATGTGGTATCATCAGGGGCAGCTCAAGGGTGTTGTGGGGCCATTTTCGGAGAATAATTGCAGGGCCTCATTTGAAAAAATATTTGCATGTCTACTGGGCCTCATTTGTATAAATCTAATGTATTTTATTTGAAAATGTATATGTTGCCCATCTAAAATTTCAAGCGGCTTTTAAAGGAGTCCTTTACAAGCCTCTTTTTTTGTCCTAAGAATGACTTAGGGGCATGTTTACTAAACATCAATGTGTGTTAAGTGCCACTGTACCCATAGACATAAATGGGCACTGCTGCATTTAGCACACATTCAAATTTGTGAAAGCACATTAACCTTTAGTAAACATGCATTGCATCTTAATGAGTGTCTGAAAACAATTTGTATGTACAGTGAGGATAAAGAAAGGCTACTATATTTCTGCATTGCTATCTTCTAGTGCCAACTGCCAGGTGCATTACTAGAAAACCCTGCTCATTTAGAGCCCATAGCAAACCTGCCATATCATAACAGCACTACCAGGACTCATAGAGCACCTAACCCTATTTATCAAAAGGTAGCACTACAAATATTAAACCAATACATCTTACTAGGAAAAAAGAATAAGAGGGTCTACTACACAGAAACTAGACGAAAAGAATAGTGCAGTTCTGTCATACATGCAAAATGGACAGGCTGTCAAAAGATACAGAATATGGGGTCTAACCTTACTCCCCAATGCAGGAAGAAAGATTAGCATGGGGAAATCAGCCCATAACAACTGTTCTGAAGAGTAGTGTAGTGGGCATGCAGAACAAATGCAAATCGCTGCATACTAAACTGCTCCAGTTGCAAAAAACTGCACTAAGATCTAGTGCAATTTTTTACTCTTTTTGTAGTGCTGAATCTTCACGCCAGTCTCAGATCCAGCCGGGACCACAATGTTAATCTGAGGTGAAGTGGCATGCAAACAACCTGATCCCTCCCTCCTAAAAAGACCAATAACAATCATTGCTCACTATTACCACCAACAATAGTACACATTATTAGACATAATAGTGCAGACTGTTGATGTGAAATTGGAAATGGCAACAATCTCGTCATGTCTTGTTTTGCCAAGATTGTCACTTTCATTTTAAGTGAAAGCACATCCCTACAAAACACCTTCCCTTGTTAAGTACAAATGCACACACCTTTTGCCTCTCCATTGGTTGTACTGGATACTCCTTGGAAATCAGGTTCCAGTGGTCCAATTTTTTCTCTGTAGTCTCCCAGGGTAATAGTTTGATGCATTCATAGTCTTTCCTTTGCTCTGTGGCTAGAACTCCAAGCTCTGCAGACAGCAGGTACAGAAACACTTCCCATTAGCTCTGATCTCTGTCTGTTGACTCCACCTCCACAGACCCTCTGTGGTCTCCACTCTCCTTTCAAAGCTGTTAGTTTTCACAGCAAGGCTTGGGGGGCTTACTCTTCAGAATCTCTCTGCTGCTTCCCTCCGTCTTCCCTGTCATCCTGGGTAAGAAGAGAGCAATTTAGACATGCTAATTTATTTTAATGCACCTAGATTGCTTAAAGAATTCCCCTCCCCAAAACCTGGTCACTGGTTCTATTTTCACGGATGGTCTTCTAGCATCTCATCTTCCTGTTAGGTCACGTTTAAACCTGTTGCAGCCTATGTGATAACAAAGTTGTTTCTTCCAAAACAACTCCACAACCATGCTTTGGACCTTTTATGAAAAAACTGCATAGTACATTATCACTGCTAGAAACAAAGCAACTCCCCCACCCCAAAAAACCCCCATTGATAATAGGGGTGTGCATTCACTGGGGCATAAGCAGCTTGGGCGCTTTAAAAGATTTTTTGTGTGTGCAAATCACTTATGTGCATGCATTGCATACCTACAAATTAACATATTCAGAAAATATGAACACTCAGCAAGCTTTTTTTGGCCATGCACACCCCTAATTGACAGGCATAAGTCAGTATAAATAGAAACCTATCATACTGTTGTTGCAGCACTGGAAGGATAGAGAAGACGGCATGAACTGACTACCTGGTACACATTTTGCTATGAAGAAGCTAAAGAGTGAAAATTGTTTCTCTTGGGGGCAACTTCTCTAAATGCGTTAGTTTTGCACATACCATGACAGTCATGAACCTCACTCCTAAGCCAGGGCATGTAGAGTATGATTTCAGTCTGCTCGCCGAAATACTTGCATTGTGCCAAAGAGAGCTTCCTTCTGGAGTTCATTAGATGCAACATGTATGGGTAATTTGTCAAGATATGATTGAAAATTCTTCTTAACTAGACCTGTGTTTCCCAGTATGAGGGAAATATTTCTGTATCTTGAAAACCATTTGGGGTAACTAATGTGTAGTTCATGGGGTGTCCAAACTGCAATTCTGGAGGGCTGTAAACTAGTCTGGTTTTCAGGATATCCCCTATGAATAGTCATGTTTGTTTCTAGCTGCTAGTGCATACTCCCTATGTTGTAGGTTAATTTTCTTTCTAGAGTGTCTACTAAACTCTCTCTCTTTTCCACTATTACCCCTTCCATCTGTCATATTCTTAACCTATCAGTTTCCACAGCAATTGTTCCTGCAGCCTTCAAACATGTTGTGGTTACACCTGTCCTCAAAAATCCTTCCCTAGACCCTATCTGTCCTTCCAGTTATCGGCCTATGTCCCGCCTCCCCTTTGTTTCAAAACTACTTGAATGTTTTCTTGACTTTCTTTCCTCTTAAGCCTTTGGGGTCTTGCCAGGGTTTCCAGTGACTTGTTCCTCACCAACTCCAAGGGCTTTTAGTCGATCCTCATCCTTCTTGACCTTTCTGATGCTTTTGACACTGTTGATCACCACATTCTCTTTGATATCCTGTTCTTGCTTGGATTTAGAGGTTCTGTTCTGTCCTGGTTTTCTTCTTATCTCTTCCATTACACTTTTATTATCTGTTCTGGTGGATCCTCCTCTATTGCCTTCCCCTCAAGGCTCTGTCTTGGGGCCTCTCCTTTTCTCACTCAATACTGAATCTCTTTGTTCACTTATCTCCTCTTGAGGTTTTCAGTACCATCTTTATGCTGATGACTCTCATATCTACCTCTCTGCACATGAATTTCTCCAGGTATCCAGGACTGTATCTCTGCCTACTTATCCAAAATTGCTTCCTGGATGTCTCACTGCCATCTAAAATTGAAGTTGGACAAAACTGAGCTCCTTATCTTTCCCCATAAACCCACCTCCACTCTTCCAGCCTTCTCTGTTTCTGTGGATAACACTACAATCCTTCTCTGTTTCCTGAACTCTCAACTTTGGGGTCTTCTTTAACTCTACTCTCGCTTTCTCTGCACACATCAGATAGCTAAAAACTGTTGCTTCTTTCTCTATAACATGAGCAGAAGATGCCTTTTCTTTTCTGAACACACTGCTAAGATCCTTATCCACTCTCTAGTCACCTCCTGTCTTGACTATTGCAACCTGCTCCTCGCTGGTCTCCCTCTGAATTATATCTGTCCCCTTGAATCTCTTCAAAAATCAGTTGCATGGCTTATCTTCTGCCAAAGTCACTATGCTCACATAAAGTCACTTCGCTGTCTCCCTATGTGTTTCCGCATCCAGTTCAAACTTCTCCTACTGCATTCATTATATGGCTCTTCACTACCTTTCTTCTCTTATCTCACCTTACACCCCTCCACGGGAACTCCGCTCCTCTGGCAGATCCCTTTTATCTATGCCCTTCTTTGCCACTGCCAAATCCAGACTTGGTTCATTCCACCTTGCTGCACCATATGCCTGGAACGAACTGCCTAAGTCAGTATGTCAGAGTCCTTCTCTAGTCCTATTCAAATCCAGGCTAAAACCCCACCTCTTTGAGGCTGCTTTTGTATCCTGATGCCCCTCCCTCTCTTGTTCACCACTTATGTGTATCTTACCATACTCTAGTCCCCAGTTGTCTGTCTTGATTAAGTTGTAAGCTCTGATGAGCAGGGTCATCTCTTACATCTATATGTACAGTGCTTCATCCGCCTTGTAGCGCTATACAAATGATAAATAGTCGTAGTAGTGGTCTGGGAAAGGACAGAAAAGTGACTCCACTCTCAACAGCTCAGTTCGGTCTTTAGATTATCTGAATTGTTTTCCTGAATAACAGCAAATTAGAACCAAAACTGGGTCTCTTCTCAGCTGGTGAAGGGGAAAAGTTGAGGCTTGCAGCGAGGTATCTACATCCATTCCTAGGTGACTGAAGAGACTTTGTAGTATGGCATGGGATACAGAAACGGATTCTTTTCACAGGTGACTACTCAGAGGCTTTATCCTAGGAAATGTATTTTAAACAGAGGAAATGAAGTTCTGAGACTTCACGTGCTAGAAAACCATTTTATATTTGGTCCATGGGGAGAACATTAAAAGCACTCGCTTAATAAGTTCATTCCTTTATCAGGTAAGTCCAGGTTTAAAGTAGACATTGAGACTTTTCCTCTTCTGATGTGGAAATTGTTTCTGTTCCCAGGATAATATTATATGAGTCCTGCTACTAATAATAACACTAATAATAAATTTCCCAGGAGACCTTAGGCTTGAGCAGACAGACTTAGTAGTATGAAATGTGGAAACATTTCTGCTCAAAGACTGAAATAAAACCTAGGGCTCTGCCTAGTGAGAATATACTGCAGGGTTTCTTAGCACTCATATATCACTTATAACACAATAGCATTGGGGGATTGCAAAATGAAGCAATGCACTTAAATTAAATATAAAAGTCCCTCAAAATATTAAAATATAAAGGAGACATAACTTTACTTTCCAGGTTATACACCAGAGAGGTCAGCTGCATCTGCAAATTCTCTACAGGTATTTCCCAATACTGATCTATAAGTTAAAATGCTTTACAGCATATGCAAACCCTAAAATTAGCTGCTGTATAAAAAAAAATGTTTAGCAAAAAGGACACTTGCATAGGAACACACACTTTAGAGATATCAAATGTATCTTCACCATATTTTCATCATCGTCCACTTAAATAAATGTTTTCAAAGAATTTTTCATAGTACCCAACAAGAGCCAGTAATCTTCAAGTGAATAAATATCAGCCTATGCTGAACAATGTAATGTCCAGTCCATCAGTCAGTACGATTCCATATCTAATACTCTTCTTGGTCTAAAAGATAGCATCATCACACTTATCTTTTAAGACAGCTGTGTGCCTGACATGATATCATGTTTCGAAAGCACGCATTCTGCATCAGGGAACACTCCTCTCTCACAGTCCAAGGTCGCCAACTGATGTTGCCGTCTGACACACCGGCATTCTTAACTGTTGTCTTATAGCGCCTATCAAATCATTGGGGGATTTAATTTTTTGATTATAGCGTCGATCAGCATATCGAGCATATTCAGACAAAGAAGTTTCCTTCTGATTATAAAGGGGGGGGGAGGAGTGGGCTAGTGGCTAGGACGAGGCACCCCAGGCCAGAAGGCCAGGGGCTCAAGCCCCACCTGGGGACAGCAATCCCAGACCAGAGGAACTGGGGCCTCCAGCCCCATAGGCACCCCCCATGGCCCTGGGCAAGCCACCCAACCCCCCAGTGCCCACCACCCTGATCAAAGGATAAGGCAATATAGAAAATTGGTTAAATAAATAAACACAATTGTAACTAATAAAAAGCTTTAGATTTCCTCCATAATGGAATTCATCAGTGACAGGGAATTAGGAGAATTACATCTCTGTTCCTTTCCCTTCTATGCATGGGATTTATAATCTAGATATACATTAAAGATGCTGTGAGGAACAATGTAGACTTAAAATATACAATCAAGGCTAAAAATAAAAATTAAACAAAAACACAGAACAATATACAATCATATAACATTAAAACACAATTATAAAAGACACTTGGGAAATAATTTTAGAGTCATGCCTAGTTAATGCACATATTTCATGCCTATTTTATAAAGTCTAGTAGACGCATACTTGGCTTTATAAAATACTAGTGTAATTGCGGAGAATGTAAGGTGCAATGACTTACACCAAATTATGTCATCTATGTTTAGCAAGTGCATATGCAAATTATAGTATTTTATAATCAGTGGGCATACTTGCTTGTATCACCCATGTTCTGCCCAAACTCCACCCATGTGCACGCCCACAGTGAAAGTACACATGATGAAAAAAACACATGTACTTTCTAGCTAGTTGGTATTTTATAAGAGTTCATTGATGCTCATAAATGGCTATGTATGCATGTAAAATGACTAAAATTGCAGAATTTACACATGTTGCCGGTGCCTAAAACTAAGGCATCTTTATAAAATTACCCTCTAGCAGTGTGCACAGCCAAAAAGAAGTTTGATTCATGATTTTTTTTTCTGTTTGTTTTAACCTATTCATATTTTTTATGCATGCTTTTAATTTGTACAAGAACTTAAAAATGTGTGCATTAGATTGCAGGCGGGTTTATTTGTAGGTATATGCATATACAAGCAATTTGCATGTACTTTAAAGTTTTAGATGCCTAAACAAACCAAATGTAGGCTTTCGAATGAACACCCCTACAAAACATTTAAACATTAGGAAAATGCTTTTTTAAAAAGCATAATTTAACTGATTTAGAGAACTTCAGATAAACAGTACTTTTCTGGATTTCAACTGGTAACTTGGGTATTCTCCTTTTGGTATTCTGTCTGGCAGCTCCCTTTTGCTTTTCTTCTCTGTGTTTTCTACCATTAAGTGCCTTTGCAATGGCTGATCTTCGAGGAAGCCCAGGCCCATCTTTGTCCTTACCTATATTGGTTCACTGAGGCTGAAGAGTTGATATTCAAGTCTGGCCCTCAATGGAGTCTGTCTTGCAATCCCGTATACCCTATCCATCTCTGGTACCCACTGTATACCAGTACTCGCTAATGTTTCCTTCAATATAACATCTTTTAAGGCTGTCCTTCTTAATCTCAGATGCCTTCAAAACAAAGTTACATTAGTTTGTGATTTCATATCAGATTACCACAATGATCTCATGTGCACAAGGGAAACATGATTAAAAAATGGTGACTTGGTTTATGCTCTCCAAAGTGTTCCCCCTGCTATTTTTAATTCTGCAAAATTTAATTGCATCATTTTGGGAGTGGAGCAGCTACTACTGTATCTGCCAAAATACCAACTGTAGACATATCCAGTTAAGAGTGATTTCCAGTCCACTACTGGATCAAAAATCATGTAAATTTAGGCTACAAAAAAGGCAGGCTTAACTTTATGTGGCTGTCGGTCTGGATAATGGCTGAATATTGCTATGATCCCACTAGGGATGTGTATTTGTTTGAATCAAAAAGGGAAATATCAATGAAATTTTCTATTTCATTTTAATCCAAAACATCACACTGAAACTCCAAGTTGTTTTCCCCTGATTTGTCACGGGCCAGGCTGGTTTTAGAACTAATGGCTTTTGGGTTAGAAAGCAGACATTTTACAGATTAGCCACCACAACTCCCAATATACTTTGGTTGGAAGGCAAGTATCTTGAAGTTTAGTTACCCCGACTCCATGGGAGTTGGTTCTGGTAGTGATTTCCCTTCCTGTTTTCTGATTAGCCTAAAGTTTGTCTGGTCTGCAGCTCTATCTAAAATGCTAACTGAATTTTGAGTTCTGCCATAGAGATTTACTTTAAAGATTTTCATTTTGCTATGTTCTTGTGCCAGAAATTCTGTCTTTGATAGTATAATAGGTATGGTTTTACAGAATGTCTGGCAGAAGAACATGGCAAAAAAAAAAAATCTTTGGAGTAAATTTCTACAGTAGGATTTCACCCATATGTGTTTTAATCATTTCTATAAGAATTTCTTAATTGTTTGTTGTTCTATTCGTTTGTCTTAGAAGATTGTAAACTCTGTAGAGCAGATACTGCCTTTTATGTTTATTTGTACAGTGCTGCATATGCCTAATAGCACTGTATAAGTAATAGCAATAGTAGCAGTAGTCAATTAATTCACAATCAGGAAACAGGAAGGAAAATCACCAGTAATACAGAAATGCTTGCAAAAGCCAGCAGTAGGGAGACCTGATGGCTCTGTGGCAAGATGATTGCCATCTAACCAGAAAGTCACAGATTTGCCACCGGCCTCTGACTGTGAGACAAAAAAGCCAGTGGGGTTCATTATTTGTCTAAAACCTCTAGTAACCTTTCAGCTATGTTTTTCATTTGGGCAGCAGTCTGTCAGATCTGTATCATTAATTAGCAAAATTGCCCTGAAATGAAAATTTATAAAAACTAAACAAAACTCTTTTATTATCTGGTCAGCAGCTCTATGAAAAAAGCTAACTGGATTTTGACTCCTCCTGTAGAGATTTACTCCAAAGATTTTTCTGTTGCTATAATCTTGTGGCAGAAATGATGTCTCTGATAGTATACTTAGACATGGTTTCACAGAATTTCTGTCAGAAGAACATGGCAAAAAATAAATCTTTGAATTGGGAACATTCTAAAAAAGATATGTATGAGTACCAGAGGCCCCTTTACATTTCCCACAGGTGCTATTGGGCCATTCACAGAAAACCATGACTGGGATGTAACTATGCCTGGCTATACTTTATTCAGAAAGGACAGGGTAGGAAGAAGGGGAGGAGGAGTGGCACTATATGTAAAAATTACTATTAAAGCTTTGGAATTACAGAGCTTAAAAGGGAGAGAGGAGGCATTGTGGGTTAAACTAGAAAGAGGGAAAGAGAAATCTATTTGCATTGATGTGATATACAGACCTCCCTCACAAGAGGAAGAGGTGGACAGAGAGTTAATTGAAGACATACGCAGCATTGCTAGGAAAGGGGAAGTGCTACTGATAGGAGATTTCAATATGCCAGATGTTGATTGGCACATTCCTGCTGCAGTATCATCTAGAAGTAAGGAGATCCTGGATTCTCTACAGGGAGAACTATTCAGGCAATTGGTAACATACCCAACACGTGAAGGGACCATACTGGACTTGGTTCTTACCAATGGTGAAAGTGTTTCTGATGTTGTAGTGGGAGATCATTTTGCATCCAGTGATCACCAGATGGTGTGGTTCAGTATTAGGACTAGGGCTGTTAGAATCCATTCCAAGGTGAGGATCTTAGACTTTAGGAAGACTAACTTTGCGAAGATGGGCCAATACCTCAGGGAGTCGTTAGTGGGATGGGAACAGCTGGGGGATGTAGAAAAACAGTGGGCAGAACTGAGAGGGGATATTTTAAGGGCAACCAACCTTTTTGTTAAAATGGTAAATAAAGGCAAAAGGAAAAGGAGACCGCTATGGTTTTCTAAGGAAGTAGCTGAAAAAGTGAAGAAAAAGAGGGAGGCCTTCATGAAATACAAGAGATCACAGAGCGAGGAAGACAGGCATCTGTATTTGGAAAAACTTAGAGAAGCTAGCAAAGTAGTCAAGAAGGCAAATATTCAAAAGGAGGAGGAAATAGCCAATGCAATAAAATGGGGGGATAAGACATTTTTCAGATATATTAGTGAGAAGAGGAAGGGCAAGAGTGGTATTGTCAGACTCAAGGGTGCAGGGGGGGAATATGTAGAAGCTGATAAGGATAAAGCGGAATTGCTTAACAAATATTTTTGTTCTGTGTTTACAGATGAAGAACCAGGAGCAGGACCTCAGAAAACACCCACAAATAGGAACAGAAGCGAGGGACATCTTGAACAATTTTCAGAAGACTATGTTCGTGAGAAACTAGCTCAACTTAAAGTAGACAAAGCGATGGGACCGGATGGGATACACCCTAGAATACTGAGGGAACTTGGGGATGTTCTAGCAGCTCCACTGACTGACCTTTTCAATGCCTCGTTGGAGTCGGGAGTGGTGCCAAAGGACTGGAGAGAGGCTCATGTGGTGCCTTTACACAAAAGCAGAAGTAAGGATGTGGTTGAAAACTACAGGCCGGTTAGTTTAACTTCGGTGGTGAGTAAATTATTGGAAATGCTGCTGAAAGAGAAAATAGTGAGGTTTCTGGAGTCCAGCGGATTACAGGATCTGAGGCAGCATGGATTCACCAGAGGCAGGTCTTGTCAGACAAATCTGATTGATTTCTTTGACTGGGTGACCAGGGAGAGCTCTAGATGTGGTGTATTTAGATTTCAGTAAAGCTTTTGACACTGTTCCTCACAGGCGACTTATAAACAAACTGACCCTAAAGTTACTGCTTGGGTTAGAAATTGGTTGGGTGGGAGGCGACAAAGAGTACAAGTAAATGGAGCTCACTCTGAGGAGAAGGATGTTACTAGTGGTGTGCCCCAGGGATCTGTCCTTGGTCCGATTCTTTTTAACATCTTTGTTAGTGATATAGCGGAAGGGCTGTCGGGTAAGGTTTGCCTCTTTGCGGATGATACCAAAATCTGCAAGAGTAGACACCCAGGAAGGTGTAGATACCATGAGGAGGGATCTAGCTAAGCTTGAAGAATGGTCTAGAATTTGGCAGCTGGGATTTAATGTTAAAAAATGTAAGGTCATGCATTTGGGCTGCAGCAATCCAAGGGAGCAATACAGTATAGGAGGTGAAGTACTTTTGTCCACTAAAGAAGAGCGGGACCTAGGCGTGGTTGTGTCTGAGGATCTTAAAGTAGCTAAATAGGTAGAAAAGGCGACGGCAAAAGCTATGGGTGCATACGGAGAGGAATGGCTAGCAGAAAAAAGGAGGTGATAATGCCTCTGTATAAGTCTTTGGTGCGACCTCATTTGGAGTATAGTGTGCAATTCTGGAGACCGCACCTTCAAAAGGATGTGAACAGGATGGAGTCGGTGCAGAGGGTGGCTACTAAAATGATTAGTGGTCTTCATTATAAAGCATATGAGGACAGACTTAAGGATCTTAATATGTACACCTTAGAGGAAAGGCGGGATAGAGGTGATATGATTGAGATGGTTAAATACCTCCGTGGCATAAATGATCAGGGAGAGAGCCTCTTTCAATTGAAAGCAAGTTCTGCTAGGAGGGGACATGGGATGAGGGTGAAGGGAGAGAGATTCAGGAGTGATATTCGGAAATATTTCTTTACGGAAAGAGTAGTGGATCCATGGAATAGTCTCCCAGTGGAGGTGGTAGAGATGAGGACAGTAACTGAATTCAAAAAAGCATGGGACCAACACAGAGGATCTCTAAAGGTAAAAAGTGGACTGTTGTAGTTGTTGATATGGAAGGACAGACTAGATAGGCCATGTGGTCTTTTTCTGTCATCATGTTTGTATGTTTCCTCTTGCACGCGTCCTTCTCCTTTGTAATAAAAGTTCTGTGTAATGGTTGAAATTGGGTTTCTTGATGAGAAGCATTGGACAATTAAATGTAAATATTACCAAATAGCTCAACAAGAGCCCCCTTCTCCAGCAGCAATGCCATGTCCATTGACCATGCATGTGTCAGTGGTTGCACCCAGGGCCTCGGCTTCGCTCCCCTACAGGCTTTGTGCCATCTAGATAACCTGTTGAACTTGGGCAGCAGGACCTGAAAGTCCCATCCCACTACAGCTGGTAATAATGTTTAACCTGCCGATCATGAAATTGGTGTGTTTGAGGAGTAGCCCACTTCTCCTGCATCTCCACAAAGCTGCAAATGTTTCACTCCTGCTCACCCAAACATTGTCCAATCCTATAACAGCCCAATCTTTCCCATTTTAGGAAAACCGTATTCCCAATCCTCACTGGGAAATTGGGATTCTCACACAGCTCCAGATAAGGTGATACTGCTGTAGGCGTCTGTACCAGATTACACCACTACTATCATACCTTACAGAAGGACATCAACAGGCCTTGTTCCCAACCTCCCATACCCTCTGCTCGCTGCAGGCCATGCATTAAGTTTACAAACTTATATAGTGCATGCATCTCATCCAGAAAGTCCTCTGGGACATACTGGACACTACCCAAGCATAATTCATGCATCCAGTGGAGCATAGCTTCACCATTATATAAGCAAAGATCTGGTAGGTCTATTTCCCCTTTATCCCTCACATGAATGAGCTTTGCATGGCTGATTTGGGCTCCCTTCATCCTCCAGATAAACTGTCATATGACCTCCCTGAACAGTCTCTACTCCTGAGATCTTACCCATATAGATGCCATCTGAAGGACATACAACACTTTGGACAGCAGTACTGTCTTTACCAATGCAGCCTGCTCCAGCAATGAAAGAGGAAGATTTCTGCCTATTGCACAATTTCCAAATGTCCTCAATTTTGTCAACTATATTAGCTTTATACAGTACATTTGGGTATGTGCTGAGAAAAACTCCCAAATATTTTAGCTTTTGTGTGGCCCATTGCAGTGGGCATTGCCTCTTTCCTGGGCATGCCCCCATTGTACCTATGGGCAGGGCTGGCCTGTCCATTGACCGATAATGTTGTTCGCACAGGGCCCCGCGCTTCAGGGGGCCCCACGTGAACTCCATTACTGCACAATGGACACTTGGACTGCTGCAGAGGGAGCCGGCGAAGCCCGCTCGAGGCCCCGGCTCTTTCTGCACAGCCGCCAGCTTTAACCTTTCCCGGCATTTGCGGCTTCACTAAAACAGCTGCCAGCGTGAAGGATAGGCTCTTCACGCTGGCGGCTGTGCAGAGGGAGCTGGGGCCTCACGTAGGCCTCCCCGGCTCCCTCTGCAGCCCCTTAGATGGCCATGGGGCTCTTCGGGGGGGGGGGGGTCGACTTGGACTGGAAATAAGCTGTGATGGGGAGGGAAACGGACTGCAAATGGGCTGTGATGGTGGGGGGGAGGGAATGGATTGCAAATGGGCTGTGATGGGGGGAAACGGATTGCAAGTAAGCTGTGATGGTGGGGTGGGGAAACGGACTGCAAATGGGCTGTGATGGTGGGTGGGGGGGGGAAGGATTGCAAATGGGCTGTGATGGTGGGAGGGGGAAACGGACTGCAAATGGCCTGTGATGGTGGGGGGGAATAATCTGGAAATGGGCTGTGATAGCGGGGGGATAGGACTGCAAATGGGCTGTGATGGTGGGGGAGGGGCTAGGACTGGAAATGGGCTATGATGGAAGGGCTAAAATTGGAAATGGGCTGATGAAGAGCTGGATTAGGACTGGAAATGGGCTGATGGGGCTAGAATAGGACTGGAAGTGGGCTGTTGGGAGCTGGAATAGGGCTGGGAATGGGCTGACGAGGGGGCTAGGATTGGAAATTGGCTGATGGGGGAGCTTGGAGTGGAAATGGGCTGATGGGGGACTCTAATGGAACTGGAAAGGAGCATATGGGGGGGCTAGAACTGGAAATGGGCTGATGAGGAGCTGGAATAGGACTAGAAATGGGCTGATGGGAGGAACTTGGACTGCAAATGGGTGATGAGCTGGAATAGGGCTGGAAATGGGCTGATGGGGCAGCTTGGAGTGGAAATGGGCTGATGGGGGGCTGGAATGGAACTGGAAAAGAGCATATGGGGGGCTAGGACTGGAAATTGGCTGATGTGGAGGTTTGGGAGAATGGGACTAGAAGGAGGCGGATGCTGGTGGGTCTAGAACTATAAGGGAGCTGATTTTGGGGGAGGACTAGAAAGGGACAGGGAATGAGAATGGAGAGGGGAAAAGATATTTTGTGTGGGATGGAAGAAAAGTCTGCAATGGGCTGGGTATTGGGATAGTAAGTGGGGATTGAGAATGGAAGGGTGAAATTTGAGTGGATGGTAAAGGAATAAGGAAAGAAATGGGGGAAAGAGCAAAAGGGGAAAGATCAGTATGTTAAAGCAGATATAGAGAAAGAAAATGGAAAAAAAATCTAAAAGAGAGGAAAGGACAAATGGATAGTTCGCAGAAGACATGAACAAACCAGAAGAAAATGACTGGAGCAATTGCAACTGAAAAAAATGCACAAACAACAAAAGGTAGAAAAATACTTCTTTATTTTGAATTTATTAACTGGAATATATCAGCTCTGGGAAATGTGCATCGTTAACGTCTTTTGTGTTTTGTTTAGTACAAGAGGAAATTAATTTATAGTTTTATTTCTCCAGTGTTGTTGTACATCCCAAGTTTGGCTTTTGGGGTTCCCAGTTTAATTATTGTCTTCCTATTTCTAAATTGTGATCCCTTGTTCTTTGGTGATGGTCTATGTTCTACATTTTAACCAAGCTGAGGTATTCTGCTTATGTAGTTTCTATTTGACAGTGCCACTTGTTCTCTTTCCCCAGTAGGAGATGCATTGGTATTCTCTGAGATGTATTGGTTTAATATTTGCAATGTTGCCTTTTGATATGTGTTGTAATATGCCGACCTATCAGGCATATTACAACACATATCAGAGAACGTCATCTCCACAAAAGAACAACTAATCCTCGGAGACTTCAACCTCCCATCACTCCAAGACAAATATGCCGAAGTCTTCATCAATGCTATGGAAGCAATGAACCTGACCCAGATCATACACGAACCAACACACGAAAAAGGGAACACACTTGACCTCATATTCCTGAACTCCCAAAACGCCAGCTCATACAAAAGCCCAGAGATCACATGTGTAACATGGTCAGACCACTATCTCATCAACATCTCCCACATCTACCAGCACACCAGCGTCAAAGAGAACAAACAACATACAAGAAGATTTAAGCCATTCATCAAAGAAGATTTCCTGGTGCAAATACTACCTAAATTCCAAACAAGCTCCACCAATATCGATGACCTAATCTACAACTGGAATACTAAAATCTCCTCTGCATCTTGTGCAATGGCAAACAGCACCAAAACCAGACCTGCCTCAACAAGAGTCCGATGGTTCACCCCCAACCTATGGAGACTAAAGACCCAACTCAGAAGAGCAGAGAGAAAATGGAGAAAGACCAAAAAAGAGGATGATAAAGCAAAATACATGAGTGAACTAGATGCTTACCACACAGAAACCGATAAAGCAAAAAGGACCTACCACTCGATGATCATAAACACCTCAATATACAAACCACGTGAGCTCTTCGAGATTGTCAAGAATCTAACAAAAGCACCCAACCACTCCAACCAGCTACCGAACATCCCACCAGAATTACTAGCATGCCAATACAAACAGCTTCAACAACCACACAACCCACAACTAAATGCAGAGACAACAACCCACCCTACTACCATAGACACAGACTGGAGCACATTTGAAACAGTCACCAAAGAAAAAATAGAATCTACCATCTCCTGCCTAAACACTACCACATCTCCACTAGATCCCTGCCCTGCAGAATGGATAAAGAAATCCAAAGAGGACATAAGCACATCCCTAATCCACATTGTTAATGAATCCCTCAGGCAAGGACACATGCCAGACATCCTCAAAACCTCCATCATCCGCCCAACTCTAAAAAAACACAACTTGGACCCCCTTGACCCCGCCTCCTTCAGGCCTATAGCAAGTCTTCCATTCACCGCCAAAATCATTGAGAAGATAGTTCAACAACAACTTCAAGACCACCTAGATACCAACAACATACTGGACCCGCAACAACATGGTTTCCGTCCATTCCATGGAGTCGAGACCCTCATGACATCACTAATGAACACCCTCATCAAGGGCACACAGACTCTGGATATGCTATGCTCTTCCTGGACATATCCGCAGCCTTTGACACCATCTCCCACAACATCCTCCTACACAGACTCCAAGAAATTGGCATCAAAAACGTTGTACTTCAATGGTTCCACTCCTACCTGACCAATAGACAACAACTGATCTGCACAAGCATAGCAACCTCCCCCCTTTCAACAAACCAAGGAGTATCCCAAGGATCCACACTATCCGCCATGCTCTTCAACATCTACCTGCAACCACTCTGCTCGATCATACATGCTCATAACATCAACTACCACATCTACGCAGACGACATAATGCTCTATGGACCGATCACAACCACCAACCCAACAAACAATCACCTATCAGACTGCTTCATAGAAGTCTCCAGCTGGCTACAAAAGAACAACCTATCCATCAACATAAAAAAACAGAAGCCCTCATAGTAACCAAGAACCCAAACTTCACACCACCCCACACCTCAACTTAGGAACCACACAAATACAAATTCAACCATACATAAAATACTTGGGAATCATAGACCAAGTGCTCATACTCAAGCAACAAATCAAAAAGACTACCGGAATAATATTCCACAAGGCTAAAACAGTACAACGCCTCAGGCCTCTCATCGATCCACAGGACTTCAGGACAGTCATGCAAGCTATGACGCTCCCTCACCTAAACTACTGCAATATAATCTATCACGGACTACTCGCCACCCACACCAACCCACTACGAACTGCCTTAAATACCACAGCAAGAATTATCCAGAAAGCAAAAAAACAAGACCACATCACCCCAGTCCTGAGAGAACTGCACATACTCCCTTTCGAAGCAAGAATCAAATACAAATCAGCCCTACTTTTCCACAAAGCCCTCTATCAAATGCAGACTTCCCAACTCCGCACTCTACTGCCCCAATCCACCCACAACAGAACAACCAAACAAACCACCAGCAACACCCTCACCATCCCCCACGAATGAACTAAAAACAATCAACGGATCTGCAACAGAGCCTTCGAACTATACGCACCATCCCTCTGGAACTCCCTACCAAGTCAAATCAGAAACAACGGAGATCCTTCAACATTCAGGAAACAACTAAAAACCATCCTGTTCCAGGAATACCTCAGACCAGAAACAAACATTCATCACTGACTACCCCTCTAGACCTTCTAACATACCCACAGGTCTACCTACTAAGAGACCTTATGTCCATTGTCTATGTCCTTACTGTCTGTTCAGATCATTAATGTTGGCCTCCCCGGTGACAGCCCCCCCCTCTGTTGTTAAGCCGCTTTGACCCGGTGAAAAGCAGGATATACATACAGTTAAATAAATAAATAAAATAAATAAATAGGGTTTGGTGCTTTGTGAGTCCTGGCAGTGCTGTTATGATATGGTGGATTTGCTATAAGTCCTAAATGGTCAGTGTTTTTAGTACTTCCTAATGCGCCTGGCGGTTGGCACTGGAATATAATAACGTAGAAATCTGTTAGTCTTTCTTTATCCAGACACGCATTAAGAAGCATGTTTACTAAAAATGCATGTTAACATTATGCAGATATTTATGCAAATGAGGCTTCTTATGCAAATGAGGCCCCACAATTAATCTCCGCACCCCCCTTGGGCCACCCCTGATGTGGTGACTGTCCTAGCCCATCCTCCATTACATCGCCATCGCCATTGTCATTACATCGCCATTATACTCATAAAACTTCCTCATTGTAAAACTAGAGGTAGCCTTTTTGGGTCCTGCTACATTCACCAAGATTTATAATGGAGAGGGTCCCAAACAGGGGTCAGACAGGCCTGACTTTTCAAACAGCAATGCAGGCAATTGTCTCTTGTGCAACATTTTGAAGGCGTCATATAATCCTGGTGAACGCATCAGTCCACAGTGGGGATCCAGGCAGCGTACCGTCCACTCTAGAAAGAAAATCAGCAGGGATCATATGTGCTGGCAAGCTCTCTCAAGCCCTGCAGGACTCTGCACAGTTTCCCTTAGTAACAGGAAGCTTGTGTGGGAGGAGAGGGAAGGGGGTCATGGCAAGCCCAGTGAACATGTGCCAGCTCACAGGACGGATCCCTGAATTTCATCCTATTGCTGCTGTGGACCGAAGGGCAGGAGAGGACGATGCAGGAAGAGATGATGAAGGGGGGAGGCATGTATGCAGAAGAGAAAGGACCCAGGCAGGGTCATCCCAGACGACATTCCCCTCTTCTTTGCAGGGCTGGCTCAGCCTAAGCAGTTGCTTAGGGTGGTAGCTTCTGAAACGGGGCAAAGAGCAACAGAAGCCAAAGTTAGGCAATAGATCCTGAGAGCCAGACAAACTCAAAGAGCCATCAGCAGATTCTCTTACCAGAAAAGAGAACAGGAATACACATAAATACAAAGCAACATTTAATCATTTAAAGTATGATCTCTACTTACACATTTTTAATGAATTTATGTGTGTGTGTGGGGGGGGGGGGGGGCGGTGTTGCAGTAATCATCAAAAGAAGAGAAGTAAGCTGAAGGTTTGCCAGCACCCTTGCACTGGCCCAACGTCTTAAATTTAGCAATAGGGTCAGGAGTAGCAAAACCCCCCTTCTTCCTTCAGTCACTGTGTCCAGTATAATTCCATCAAGCCCTAGCCTGGTCTCAAATTCCTGCACCTCCTAGGGCAGTGGTTCTCAACCTTTTTTGTACCGTGACCCTTTTTACCATTGGTCAACTTGTGGTGACCCCCAATGATAAAATCAAATGCGTCTCTCTTCCTTTATCGTTAACGCATTGTCGCTGTAATCATTTGTCAAATTATTAATATATTATAGGCCTTTGCAATATGTTTTTATTTATAAAATTTACTTATTTAAACCACAATAACAAGTAACAATATTTGATTTCAAAATTATGATGATTTTGTAGTCAAATCACTAATATGAAATAAAATTATTTTTTCTACCTTTGTTGTCTGACCAATTTATTCTCTGATCATGCTGGTCCTGATCTGAGGCTTCTGCTTTCCTTTCTTCTCTTAGCTCTCTTTCTGTGGTCAATGGTCCATCTGCCATTTCTTATCTCTTCTTTCGTTTTCTTCACTTCTTTCCATCAGCGTATTTCCAGTCCCAATAACCCTCCCCAGTATCAGACCCTTTCCAGTCCTCACTCCCAGTACTTTCCAATGTCAACTTGCATTCCCATGACTGCCACTGGTGTCAGTTCCCTTCCAGTCCCCCTCCTTCCCCACTGACCAGTCCCTTCTGGTACAAATACCATGGCAACCCCTCTCAGATCCACTCCTTTCCAATTCCATTCTCCCAACCCCTCGTATCAGCCCATTTGTAGCCTTAGCCCCCAGTTTTCTTCCAGGGCCAGCAGCTCTATCCTCCCCTCCACACAATCAGCCCATTCCCAGTCGAAGCCCCCAATCAGTTCGCTTCCAGTGCTAGTCCCCCCTCAACCCCATCACCAGTGCTAGCCTCCTCTAATCAGCCCAATACCAATCCTACCCCCCCCCATCAGCTCATTACCAGTCCTAGCCTCCCCTAATCAGCTCATTTCCAGTGCTAGTTACTCCTCAACCCCATTACCAGTGCTAGGCTCCCCTAATCAGCCCATTACCAGTCCTAGCCTCCTCTAATCAGCCCATTTCCAGTCCTAACCTCCCCCATCAGCTCATTACCAGGGGAGCCTAGCACTGGTACTAGGGGCTGATTAGGGGAGCCTAGCACTGGTAATGGGGTTGAGGAGGGACTAGCACTTGAAATGAGCTGATGAGGGGAGGCTCTCCCCTCATCAGCTCATTTCAAGTGCTAGTCCCTCCTCAACCCCATTACCAGTGCTAGGCTCCCCTAATCAGCCCATTACCAGTCCTAGCCTCCTCTAATCAGCCCATTTCCAGTCCTAACCTCCACGATCAGCTCATTTCGAATGCTAGCCCCCATCAGTCCATTACTAGTCCTACCCCCCTATCAGCACATTACCAGTCCCAACCCCCTTGATCAGTCCATTCCCAGTCTTAGCTTTCCCTAATCAACCCATTACCAGTCCTAGTCCCCCCATCTGCCCATTATAATCCTATCCCACACCGTCTCTCCCCTCTGTCCAGCATTTATCCCCTTCTGTCCAGTATGTCCCTCTGTCTCTTCCCTTTGTTCATGTCAGCCCACCTCCCTCCCTCCATGTCAGCCCCCCTCTGTCCATGTCAGCCCCCATCCCTTCCTCCATCCACCCATCCATCAATGTCAGCCCCCTCCCTCCCTCCCTCCATCTCTCCATGTCAGCCCTCCCTCCCTCCATGTCAGCCTCCCTCCCTCCCTCCATCCATCCCTCCATGTCAGTCCCCCCTCTGTCCATATCAGCCCCCTCCCTCCCTCCATCTATCCATCCCTCCATGTCAGCCCCCCTCCCTCCATGTCAGCCCCCCTTTGTCCATGTGAGCCCCCTTCTCTGTCCATGTCAGCCCCTCCCTCCCTCCCTGTCAGCCCCGCCTCTGTCCATGTCAGCCCTCTTCCCTCCCTCCATCTACCCATCCTTCCATGTCAGCCCCCTCCCTCCCTCCATCCATCCATACCTCCATGTCAGCCCCCACTCTCTGTCCATGTGAGCCCCCTCCCTCCCTCCCTGTCAGCCCCCTCTGTCCATGTCAGCCCCCCTCCCTCCCTCCATCCAAAAATCAGCTCTCCCCTCCCTCCATGTCAGCCCCCTTCCCTCACTCCATCCATCCCTCTATGTCAGCCCCTCCCTCCCTCTCTCATGTCAGCCCCATTGCAGGTTCCCTGCCCCCTCCTCCCCTCTCCCTGTCTGCCTGCTACTGCCCTATTCTTCTGCAGCCGCAGCTCCCTGCCTCTTAGGGAACCGCAGCTGTGTCTCTGAGTGAAGCCGTTACGGAGCCTTTCTGTCTCTCGACGGGCTCCATGCAGCATGCCATTGTCCCGCCTCCAAAGGAAGTGGTAAACAACTTCCTTTGGAGGCGGGACAATCCTTCACGGAGCCCATCGAGAGACAGAAAGGCTCTGCAATGGCTTCACTCACAGGCACAGCCGTGGTTCCATAAGAGGCAGGGAGCCGCGGCTGCAGAAGATTGGAGTCTGTCAGTTTGCCGCTGCCGAGAAGTGGACTCGGCAGCGGCAACTTGTGCGCTTTTTTTTTTTTTAACAGCGGAGTGAGGTGACCCCCGCTGAATCCTGTGGCGACCTCCGTGGGGGCTGCGACCCACAAGTTGAGAACCACTGTCCTAGGGTCTCCCTTATCTCCTGCTTCTTTCCCTCCAAGTGTCACATACCATTGGCCATTGGAGAGGGTAGACAGAAGGCATTTGTTGACTGCAGGCTGTCATAAGATAGGTACCGTTACAAGATATGTGACAGGAAATCCCGGAAAGCTGGAAGACCTGAAAAAGTGTGTTATATCCAGCGAGCTGTTTGTCTCACTGTGAACTAGGCTGTGGCTGAAGCCATGCAGATAGTTAAATACCAACGGGAGATCTGTAAAAAACGGAGGGAGAGAAGAAGGATTTCTTCTGGAAGATGAATAGACTCTCCTGTGTGTTAACAGCCTAGTTACAAGCATATCTTTCTCTGTATTCTCACCTGCAGGTATAAATACTTCAGCTTTAATCACAATGACTTGTCACTCAAACTGTGAAAGAACAGGACAGGATAGGAGTCCCCAGTGAGCAGGGTTTCCCTCAAATACAATGGCAATGAGTTGCACCTTGGGTTTTAAACACCCTCCCCTCCCCCGCCCCTCTGAATTGACTAGTAAAAGAGCAGCGAACTCTCAGATGGCCTAGGAGTGCCCCGGAGTCATGGAGGCTTTCCGAGGTTGCAGTTCCACAAATTGCATCAAGCAGCCAACCATGATTCAGTTCTTGCATATGTTATTTACCCAAAGCCTCAAACTCAGGCTCTGAAAGTGAAGGACAAGTTATTCGGGCTCTTTACCCAGATACACTACTGTCAGGGAGGCATTTTTCAGGAACACAGCTTTTCTTCACTCTCTTCTCGGACCTAAATCTGCCACCCGAGGGCCTGCATTTTTTGGTGTTACTTATGGATACTTTTTGATACTTCAGAAATCTAGTCCCCTTGAATGCACTCACATTTCTTTGTGAAGCATGGATGCACGTTTTGGATGTTCCACAAAACTATTAAGAAAGTAGACTTCAGTGACATCTAATATGTCAGTCCCTAAACGCAGCCACTGAAACAATTTTCCCACTCACATTATCTATTTAATATAAATGGCCAAAAATGAGTAAGGAGAAAGAAAGACCTCAGATTGCCTTCTTTGTGTTATTGTTTTTGTTCACAAACTACAAGGTGCGCCTCACAGGGCACTCAGTGGTAAAATAGACTGCTCCTCACAGTCAGAGAATCCCCCCTTCACTATTTAGAGGGGCATTGGATATAGCGCAAGCCTTCTCAGACCTTCAAGGTAAGTTACATTCTGTTTTTTTCCTGACCCCACAAGGCTTGCAATCTAAGGGGCCGACACAGAAGTCACGTGCTGTTAGCTATGTACGCATCTATGCAGTGCCCCAATAGCATGTGACTTCAGCGCTGGCATGCAGAACGGGGCACATGTGGAAATGAGATATGTGCAAAATGCCATTGTTAAACTGGGAGACAAGCCAAACACATGCACACAGGAGTCGGTGCAAGTTTGGCATGCTCTCCCAGAGAAACCTCACCTCAGGTGATCCAGGCATCAGGGAAAGCCTCAAATGCCATCAAAATGCTGTCAGGGGGCCAATCCCCTGACACCAACCCACCGACAGAAACCAAATCTCCAGCAGCCCCAAATCCCTGGTGGTCCAGTGGCCCCCATTCCCTCTATCCACCCACTCCATTTTAAAAAAACACTGTCGGCCCAGCAGCCCCAATCCCACCCTAGAACAAAAAGGTCTGGTGGTCCTCGAGTACCTTTAAACTGGAGCAGCAGTGCTGCCCATGTTCTCCCACGCCTGTGCCACCATCTTGAAAAATGATGGTTCCTGGTTCCACACAGTGCATCCTGGAATGTACTGAGTGGGGTCAAACTGCCATACCTGGTACCGAGTAAGCCAATCAAATTCTACCAAACCACAACCCCCTGCCTCTACTTCTCCCCAGTCTCCCACTTGCCTATCTCGTCATCCATCTCCCCACCAACCCCCAACTGTAACCCACACATCTCAAATACCTGCCATATTTTGTATCTCACCTTTTCTGCTCTCCCACTCCCTAGTTTCACCCTTCCAACTGTTTAGCAAAACAAAACATTTCCTTTGGTTTGTTGACAGCAGTTGCCTTTCACACTGAATATGTCCTTTTACTTAGTTCCTTGCACAATCTCCGATACAAGTTTTCCTTTTCCAATTTTCCATTCCACTCCTAACTGAAATTTTGTCCAACAACTTTCCAAATTATGCATCTACTTCTTACATACCAAACGATTGCCACCAAACCAACAGTTCTTCTCCCTGCTCTCCTTCTTCACCTCCCTTCATAGAGCCACCTCACCCAATGCCCCTTTAAAGTCCACAGTCCACTCCTGTACTTGCTCATCAACTGGCCATTCATTACCTAATTTTCTCCTACCCAAAGCTTTCTCCCATGAAAGCTCTTCCTCAATTTTACCCCTTCCTGCTGTCCATACCCACTTCTTAACTCTCTCCATCTCCTTCCTCTACTTAAAAATGAAAGGTATCATATAGTGGTCTGACCAAGGACCACTAAACTATATCCCACCTAGCCAACTCTTCCAAACAAAATATGAGATCAGGCAGATGACTACTTTTACGCCACTTTACCCATTGCAACAAACCCGTATCTTCCAAAATCAATTTTATTCCCCCTGGAGTACTAACATCCCCCACGACCACCAGTTCATCCAAATCTGCCCTAAGCACTGCAATTGCTTTTGCAATTCCCTTCCAGTCCTCTAAACTAAACCATGGTGGACATTACAAAAGCAAAATTCCCAATCTAATATTACTCCTAACCTTTAACAACACCCCTTTATAACCTGGTAGGGGCCCTCTCTTGCCTTTCGTAGTCATCTGAAAACACTGATATCTCTTTGGACACATAAATGAACTTGCGCCCCCCCCCCCCCCAAACATATACAACTAAAACCAGGTTTGTGTTACAAAACAAATCTAGTTGCTCTTCAACAATAGCATCATGTAGAATATTCCACTTACTTCAAACAGACCATGCATTAATCACTATACAATGCATATCCTTCCCTAAACCTTCCCTTATAACTCAAGTCTTCCCTCAATACCTTAATGCTCACTCCCTTCTCTCTTTCGTACCCAAACCCTCTTCCCCACAGCATATTTCCCCTGACCTACCATGCAAGAAATCCCCTGCCCCTCTACCATGCTCGAATAATACATTATTCACATAAATTCAAATTGGTTGGTTAAAGAAGCAGACTAGAACTAGGGAAGCAAGGTTTGAATCCCATTGCTGCTCTTTGCGATCTTGCGCAAGTCACCTAACCTTCCATTGCCTCATGTATAAATTTAGATTGTAAGTCCTCTGGGGACAGGAAAAAAATTACCTACTGTATCTGAATGTAACTCACCTTGAACCCCTGAGAAAAGGTGTGAACTAAATCCAATTTCCTTTCCTTTCCCTTTGACACACAACCCACATAAACTAATCCTACTAGAAACTGCTTTCCAACTCAACAAATGGCCACTTCATCCCAAGGCATCTCAAGATTGTTCCAAGGGGCATGCTCTTTGGTCATGTCCCCGAGCCAGGGTGCACCTGGAATACTTGATTTTTAAAGGGTGCTGGCATCGCAACTGATGATGTTATGAGTTGAGAGGTGGGGCTTCTTACCACCTCTCCATGGGAGCTTCCCATCCCCTCCAATCAAGCCACCAACAATACAGCAAGCACTTGAGACTCCCAAAGAACAGCAGGCTAAGTCACTATAGATGGTCACAGGGAGTTGTGATAGTTTACACAGCTGAAAGGCCCACCTGGAGTATTGGCATCACAAGTGATGACATGGAATGATATGATGTTAGGAATCACCCTGATCATAAAGAATTTCGCAAAAAACGAAAAACCTTCCCTTTCCAGGAATACTTTAGTACCAACCCCCATTCCTTCACCCAACCTAGCGACACTTAGACAAGCCTATATACTACCCGCACTCAGTTCCCCCTTCCCCTTCCAATCTAATGTACATAGTTGTCTTTCTCGGCTTGATAGTCAACTGTTAAGTTCATTCAAATGTTCTATGTAAAACAGATGCATCTGCAATGTTATGTTGAGTTCTCTGTAAACCATCTTGAATTGTAAAAAAACGGTATATAAAAACCTTTAAATAAATAAATAAAAATAAAATATCATGCATTTGAGTGTCAGGGCTTTTCGCCACTCCTTCCCGGGGCTTCCCATCCCCTCTGCTCAAGCTACCAGCAATACAGGAAGCACTCTAGGACCCTGAAGATTAGCAGCCCAATATTCAAGGGAAGCTGCATGGAAGGGAGGCGGAAACAGCACATAGCAAGAGAGAGAAACCATGACACAGCACCGTCACATGTTGGCAAGCACTCTGTCACAGTTTGGGAGCCACTGCCGCTGCTGCAGGCCCTGGAGAGGGGTGGCCGCAGCAGCAATGGGGGTATGGATGCCACAGGGTGGGTGGCAGGATAGAGGGCCCACCTAAGGTGCCTCCAATCCTTGCATCGGCCCTGGGTGAGAGACGCTTTTCCCTCCAAAGCTCTCCTTTTGATAACTGCTATGACATCACAACCTTTCCTGGCTTTCCTTGTAGGGCACCAATCAGTGGCATAGTCAGGACTGATTTTTTGTGAGGTCTGGGATTAGGGTGGGCAGACAAAAGGCAGTGCAAAAGTTGACACCACCTCCAGTTCTCCTCTCGCTCGACTGGTCTGCTCCTGGTGACTGGGTAGGCCTGACGCCTGGTGCCAGCTGGAAAAATCCTTAGTAGTTAAACCATTATACAGAGACCAGGGCTAAGGGTACCCCTGCCAGATAAACATGGGTAGTGCCTCTGACTTCTCAGTTTATCTTCAGTCTCACAAAGGACCCAAACCGCCACCACCTCCACCACTCTATGAATGTCCTTCTGGACATCTCCTAAGAATGGTAGCTTTTGTGTTGTCCACTGCAGTGGGAATTGTCTCTTTCCTGGGCACGCCCCCACGCGCATACATACTTAAAAATAGCCACACTTTCCCCCAAAAATTCCGTGTGTTTCCACATCACTGCGGAGCTTTGCAGCAAGAGACTCCAAAGACAATATAAAAACAAGGGCAACCCTGCCTCGCATGAGTGGAAACTCCTCCAATTGGAACCCCTCAAAGAAATCCTCTCTAATCGCTATATTGTCTGCACTTCTGCTATGCAGGGCTTGATTTTTTATTTTTAGTGACATTAAGTCAGTGCTGATTCCTGGCAAAGCAGCTGCCTCTGGGTTTTCTTGACAATGTATCACCAAAAGTAGATTGCCAGGCCTTTTTTTCTCAGGAAATGAAGTAACTTGCCAAAAGTGTGCTAGTGGGAATCAAACCTTTGATCTTTTGGGTAATAGGCAGTTGTTCTAACAAGTAGGCAACTCCTCCACTCAACAGGGCTTAATAGAATTCCACAAAGTGGTAAGCTACTTTTGAGGCTTCAGGGACTGTCTCTCCCTTTCCTTTTTTTATATGAGTGATTACGCTTTTGTCCTTGGCGTTTCGTATCAGATGAGCTAATAATTTCCCCACATTCTTACCCCATCTATGTAATTATACTTGTGAATGAAAATGTTTTGCTTTGCTGGCAGGTGTCAATATGTCACTAATTTGTTTTTAAATCTCCAGCACAAGTCGCTGCTAAAAGGAGTGAGAATACTCCATGCTGTTCCAGATTATTTGCAAGGGGAATTAGGTTCAGCCTGCAGTACCCTTAGAAACTCCGAATATTCCATGGCGGAACCTCGAGGACTTTTGAAGGCAAAGAAGATATACGGAGATATGTGAAAGAAATTGAAAGAGGCAGTTCCTGAGACCCTTGATTCTGGCAGGTTTCTGAAAGACCTCCTTTAGAAACATAATGGCAGAAAAAGACCACATGGCCTATCTAGTCTGCCCTTCCATATCAACCACTACAAGAGTCCCCTTTTTGCCTTTAGAGATCCTCTGTGTTTGTCCCAAGCTTCTTTGAATTCAGATACTGTCCTCATGTCCATCACCTCCACTGGGAGACTATTCCATGCATCTACCACTCTTTCCGTAAAGAAATATTTCTGCATATTACTCCTGAATCTATCCCTTTTCACTCTCATCCTATGTCCCCTCATAGCAGAGTTTGCCGTCAATTGAAAGAGGGCCCCTGTACATTTATGCCACAGAGGTATTTAAATGTCTCTATCATATCACTTCTATCCCGCCTTTCCTCTAAAATAAACATATTAAGTTCTTTAAGTCTGTCCTCATATGCTACATAATGAAGACCACTAACCATTTTAGTAGACACTCTCTGCACTGACTCCAACCTGCTTTTATCCTTTTGAAGGTGCGATCTCCAGAACTGCACACAATACTCCAAATGAGGTCACACCAGAGACTCATAGGGAGGCATTATCACCTCCCTTTTTCTGCTGACCATTCCTCTCCCTATACACCCAAGAATCCTATTGTCTTTCACAGTCAGCTTTTCTACTGTTTAGCTACTTTAAGATATCAGACACAACTACGTCCAGGTCCCGCTCTTCTTTTGTTGACAGAAGCACCTCACCCCTACACTGTACCACTCCTTTGGATTTTTGCAGTCCAAATGCATGACCCTGCATTTTTTAGCATTACATTTCAGCTGCCAAATTCAAGCTCATTCTTCAAGCTTAGCTAGATTCCTCCTCATGTTTATTACACCTTCCTGGGTGTCTACTACTACTTCTACAACTGAACATTTGTATAGCGCTATAAGCTGTAAGCAGCGCCACACAGACACATGTAAAAGACAGTCCCTGCTCATCGGAGCTTACAATCTAGTCGAGACAGACAACACAGTATCTGTAGAGAGGGGATTACCATCTAGGTCTCTCCCTCAGTCCAACTCCCTGGTCACCCAATCAAAGAAATCAATTAGATTTGTCTGACAAGATCTGCCTCTAGTGAATCCATGCTGCCTCAGATCCTGCAATCCACTGGACTCCTGAAACGTCACTATTTTCTCTTTTAGTAGCCTTTTCAATAATTTACTAACCACAGAGGTTAGACTAACTGGCCTATAGTTCTGAATGTTATCCTTACATCCACTTTTGTGTAAAGGGACCACATGTGCCTTTTTCCAGTCTTCTGGTACCACTCCGGACTCCAAAGAGGCATTGAAAAGATCAGACTGCGGAGCCACTAGAACGTCCCCAAGTTCCCTCAGTATTCTTGGATGTATCCAATCCAGACCCCTGCAGTTTTGCTAGTTCCTCATGAACACAGTTTTATTTTCTCAAGATGTAAGTTAAAATATTATGGCCAAATGAAACATGACTCTCTGAACTAGATGGGCGGACCTCTAGGCTTCAAGCACTGTGGGTAGTATTCAGGCTTTAGGAAATGCTTTTGTAAAGGTAGTTTAATTTTATACATGAATGGGTATGTTTACTAAACAGTGGTAGCGGCTTCCGTGCGATATCAATGTGGCCGCAGCTCCAATATCGTATGGAAGCCACTCCCGCTATTTAGTAAACATACCCCTAAGATGGAAATTTTAGAAAATCTAGCTAGAGCTAAAAATTTAATTTTTTTTAATTTTCTGGTTGTTCGCCTGCTCTTCTCCATGGAATTATTAAGGAAATACACGAGGAAGGTTTTAATGTTTTCTGAATTTGATGATACGTTAGTTTCTTCCTTATATTATCTCGCTCACAATGTAGCTCCAGGGGAGCAAGCAGGCGAGCTAGTGAATGTGGACAGTCTGGAGTTGACTCAATTACTTGAGTCTTCACTAGACAATGTCTCTAAGAGAGTGACCTTAATAGTCACCTTCAAATCCAAGGGTGATAAATTTGCTATTTGAAATCGTACTTTTTGAAGAAGGATGTCCCTTTTTGTGGATATCCAATTACCATCTTTCCAGACGTTGCTAAGGCTACACAGCTTCAGAGGAAAGCTTTTCTTCAATTAAAGTCTAAAATTCTGGCTATTGGCGGGACTTTTTACCTGAAGTTCCCCTGTAAATGTATTGTGATTTTTTCTGGTTCCAAGTATATCTTTACTGATGTATCGCATTTGGAGAGATTTCTTGTGGATAAATAATAAATTCTCTTGACGGGTTGGTGTTGGGAAGAAAGGGATTAGATAATTTATTTCTGGGCTGCTTAGATCCAATTTGGTGTGCTCCTTGATATGGACTTTTGCAACTCTTTGTATTATTACTTTGTTTAAGATTTTTTTCTTTATTTTTTTGTATAATAAGCTGCTCTCTTTTGATATAACATTTTAAAAAAATATTAAATAAAAAGTCAATGGGAACAAAACAGGAATCGTACCTAGCATATACTTAACTTTAGGGACCACCATCACTTTGATTGTTTCAAGCCTACCCCACCAGGTCAGATATAATGGAGACCAATGCAGAAGCATAGCTTTAATAGATTGCAAGCATTCAGAGGCATTTAATTTTAGGGTATCTTCCAATGTCGGTCAATACTTAATGCCCAGATATTTAAGAAAGGAGGATTCCCATTGAAAAGAATAGGCCATCAAATCAGATTTAGCTACATATTTGTTGAATGGGAATACCACAGATTTGGTCCAATTGATCCTATAGCTGGATAAACGAGAATAGGAATCAATCACATTAAGTATAGCTGGTAGAGAGACGGGGTCCACAAATAATAAAACATCACCAGCATACGCTGATAATTTAAGCTCGTAGTTTCACACCTCCAGCCCCCGTTTCTGACTGGAAATTAAAAGGGCCAAAGGTTTAAGGGCTAAGTTGAATCATAATGGATAAAGCGCACCCCTGGCAGGTACCACAATATAATTGAAATGATTGTGAGACCTTAGAATTAGCGGCTATGTGAGCAGTGGGATTGTTAAACATAACTTTAACCTTATTTAAGAAACTATCTCCTATGCCAAACCAATGAAGGGCCTCAAAGAGAAAGGATCATTCGAGCCTATCGAAGGCCTTTTCGGCATCTAAAGATAAGTCTACTAAAGGAGTCAGCAAATTTGGTGTAATTGTTAATACCATACAAAGTAAATGGGCACAATCCATAGTGGATCTACGAGCAACAAATCCACATTGGTCAGGGTGAACTAAAGTAGGGATCATCTTGTTGAGACAATTTGCTAGGATTTTGGCATAAATTGTATAATCAGCATTAATTAGCGATATTGGGCAATAGAGACTTTTTTGGGGTCCCGACCAGGTTTTTAATGGACAACAATAATAGCACCAGCAAAAGCACTCGAACAAGGGGATTGTGCATAAGCAATTCAAAATACTGCTGCAAATAAGAAGCAATATCTGTACTGAACATTTTATAAAATTCCATTGGAAGCCCATCAGGCCCAGCAGCCTTGCTGGATGCTAACTGGTGTATAGCTTGAGTTATCTCCACCACTTGAATGTCAGAGTCTAATTGTATGATCTGAGAGGAAGCCAGAGTGGGCCTATGCATTGTTCTGAACAGCCAATTAAAATCAAACCTATTCACCCCTACCTCAAAATTGTATAATGTAGTGTAGAACTGTTGGAAGTGTTCTAGTATTTCTACATCCCGAGTGATTATTTGCCCTTTATCATCAAACAAGGCTGCAATTCTGGTTGCTACTCTTTTAGCCTTTAGTGCATTTGCTAGCAATTTATCTGACTTATTCCTTTTGTCATAATATCAACTGTTTTGATGGACTTCTGTCAATTTGATGGACATCTTCTGACAATTTGATGGACTTCTTCTGTCAAGATACTATTATTTTTGTAACATAGTTTTTGAAGATAGAGTAGAGCCATATGATCCATTTTTCTAGACAGTAGACGTTACCTGGCCCGGATTTGCTGCGAAAGATGTTGCAGCTTATATTTCTTTTGACACGCTAACCCAATTGAGAAACTCGTTATAGTGGATCGGAGGATAGCCTTAAAGGCCTCCCACCATGCCCCAGTAGATGTATCATTAGGGTTATTAGTCTCAAAATATTCTTTAATTGCAACTTTCAGTGCTTCTACAAAATCCGAGTTAGTCAGTAATTTTTTTGGAAATCTCCAAGGTGGAGGAGCGGAGTTGAACAAAAATAAGAGAAACCACAGCACAGTCAGAAAGCGAAGTCCCTTGAATTTCAATGGAAAGGAGCCATGGCATAATAGTTTTGGATGTAAGAAAAAAAATCTATTTGTGAGTGGGTATAATGGGATAATGAGAAAAATGTCAAGTCTTTTCTGTTGGATGTTGTAATCTCCAAGGATCCACTAATCCCCTGTTTTCCATCTGTCCTAGCTTGAGAGATTTGTGACAGTATTGCGATTGCCTCTCTAGGAGCGGGTCAAGGACTAAATTAAAGTCACCTCCCAGTACTATAGGGGCCATCTCAGTATCTGCCAGTTCTTTTGTAATGGAGTGGAGAAAGCCTGGGGAGTTGACATTCGGAACATACATCACCATTAATGTGAGAATTTCAGTACCAAGCTAAATTTGTGCTTTAGCCCAGTGACCTTCATTATCTGTCCTCAGTTGAAGAGACACCACTGCAAGGGTTCGGCGGACTAAAATCCAAGGAAAGAGTGGCCTAGTGATTAGGGCAAGTTGTGTCAGGCTGGAGGGCTGGGGGTTCAAATTCCAATGGAGGACAGCAACCTCAGGCTAGAGGGACTGGGGTTTCTAGTCCCACCGGCACTCCTTGTGGCCTTGGGCAAGCCACTTAACCCTCCATTGCCTCGGTTACAAAATGCAGATTGTGAGCCCTTCGGGGGCAAGGGAAATATATACCATACCTGAATGTACACTGCTTTGACCTGCTGAAAAGCGGTATATAAGCATTGCTAAATAAATACATAAAATTGCCTCACCATTTCTCTTTCAAAGAGCTGGGGAACAGATTGGTAGATTGAAGAGACTAACACTTAATTTTTTGGATTCAACTAATTCAGATGAGTTTCCTGTAGGTATATGATATCTGCTTTAACTTTATTACAATATAGCAAGATATTTTTCTGCTTAATGGGATTATTAAGTCACTTAACATTTAAGGACAGGATTTTTAAAGTACTAGCCATAATCAAAGTACATGTGGGATCAGACATAGAGGAAAAATTCCAGAAGAATTATCAGCCATATCGAAAGTATTTCAATAGAAAGAAATATCCCTGCAGTACACCATATATCACAGTCAGCCATCAGTAGGTATAGTACTATTGGTAAAGAAAAAAATAGATTACCATCGAGTGCCACCATAAGATAATAGTATTCTGAGCCGGAGAGTCGCCTAATTGGAACAAAGGAAGAACCTTAACTACACAGAGAACCCGTCCTACAATACAGAGTAGAGCCCAGGGGACTAACCATTTTTTTAAAGTGCAATCAGGCCATTGCTGACTCCTTGCAACCCAGCAGTCCCTGGGTTTTCTTGGCAAGATATGACCGGAAGTAGATTACCAGGCCTTTTCTTCCAAGGAATTTGAGGGTAAAGTGACTTGTCCAAGGTCACAAGGAGTGCCAGTGGGAATTGAACCCTTGATCTAATATGTACACACCAGACAGAATTATCCCTGCACCTAGAGTACCCCACCCTATTATTCTAATAACTTATCCGGAGCTCGCAAGGTATGATAAAGTACACAAGTAAACAATAGTATCCCATAATCAACCTAAACAAAAATATTAATATTATAACATTATAAACGCAGTTATCTAAATGTAACTATATATGGGAGCTTCTTATTGATAAATGTATTTGGATTGCAAGATATAATACAGAGATCAAAAAAGAAAATATTGTGGAGAATAATTGTAAGACGTCTAGAACCTCTAGACCGCTTATCCCTTCTAAAAGCAACTCATCAAGAATTAGGCAATAAAAGAGGTATGTTCAACGCATGATGGATTTCTCATAATCCTATAAGAAGATCTTAAGCTGTTCAGGATCATCAAAGGTCTTTGTTTGATTACTGAGCGTTACATGCATTCTTGAAGGAAAAAACAATCTGTAGTGGGCTTGAAGTCGTTGCAATTGGGGCCTGAAGGCCAGGAAGCGCTTTCTCCGGTCAACAGTGGCCTTATGTAAATCTGGAGAGATTTGGATCTTGTTGCAGTCATAGAACAGTGGCACATGTTGTCTAGCAGTTTGCAAGGATTGTAGAGCATGCGGATCGCGCAGCATTTTTAATACAAATGGCTGTGGATATTTAGCCTGTTGTGCTCGATGCGAGGGCGCCCGAGGTGCTCTTTCAATCTCTTTAGGCCTCTCCGAATTAAGATGTAAGAGCTTCAGTAGTAAAGCTTCTACTGGATCATTGCCTTCTGCACCCTCCGGAATTCCAAGAATGTGTAAGTTGTTGCGCCGCATGTGATTATTCATATCCTCCAGCTGTGCTTCCAAATTGGTAATGCGTTTTGTATTCTTTGGCACTTGGAGCAGCCTCTCTTCATGGCTGTTGACCATGCAATCAAGCACATCCAGATGAGAAGTAACTGCTGTGAGCTGTGTTTTAAGTTCTGACTGCACTATATCGAGTGTCTCGCCATTGGCCGTCACAAGCTCTCGTACCGCACGATTTTTGGCAAGTATTTCTTGCATGCTATTATCAGACTCCTTCATGGCTGCCATTTTCTGTGGGGATAGGCGTTCCTGTTTGGAACATTTAGCACCTTGTGACACACCCATATTCCATTTGTGCAGGCTTAGGAGTCACCATATCAGGTAATGTTCTTGTAAAATTGCAATACTAAGGAGACACCGGGATGGAGAAAATGCAGGATTCTAGAAAGAAGCCCATGGGAGAAGATCCCCTATGCCGCCATCTCTGTGCGTGGTCAGACTCTGCCCCTTGTTTTCCTATTATTAATGGAATTCTGTTTCCTGAATTCTAACTCCCTGTAATTTGACTTTTGTACTCTGCCTTGATAACTCTGAAAGGTGGATAAGCAAATTCAATAAACAACCTCCCAGTGAAAATGGTGTAGACAAAGTCAATGTGTGAATTCAAGAAAACATGGAATAAGCACAGGGGATTTCTGAGGGAGAGGAAGGGATTGTAGAGCTGAGCACTTTGAGTGCAATTTTATAAAGTTTTGCATAGCTATCATGCATACTTTTCTCCTATTTTATAAAGTCACATACATGTGTGCTTGACTTTATAAAATCCTAGTGTAAGTGGCAGAGAACGTGCCTTAACGTAAAATACAATGAGTTACACCAGCCCTAGAGTTGGTGTAAAAGCCCGTGCCTACTTTTGCAAATACATGCATATAGTATTCTGTAATCAATATGTGTATTTGCACACTCTGTCTACACTGTGTCTAAAATCCGCCCCTTGCTCGCCCACAGTGGAAGCATGTGCGATGCAAATGACGCACATACTTTTATACCAGTCTGTATTTATAAGAGGTCATTTACACCCCTAGGTGGCCATTTACACTAGTAAATTATTAAAATACTAATGTTAGAAGCATTGTTGGTGTCTAAAGTAGGCAGCTTCTTATAAAGTCATCCCCTTTGTGTAGAAATTAGGATCCGCGGCATGCAGAATTGCCCGGCATGCCCCTGCTTGCCTGTGGGGATGTCCTCTCTGCAGGCTTCCCTGGCTGCCACAGCTCAGCCCCCTCTTCCCCGCTGCCCGACCTACAGCTGGCCAGTCAGGGCCTGGATCGGGCAGCAAGACCCCCCCCCCGCACCCGGTCCTGGCCCCCTTGGTGGGATCCCTGGGCCTGATCAGTGCTGCTTATTCCTCCTTCGAGGTGAAATAAGCAGCACGTCCCCACGGAGCCCGCAGGATGTACAAAGATGTGACCCGAATTGGCCATGTACGTCCTGCCGGGCTGGCCTGCTCCTGCTCCATCCTGACTCTGCCCCCCACTGGCTCGTCCCATCCTACTGCTCAGGACATGCACGGAGAACAGGAGGGGGAATAGGCTCTGAACAGCTTGCGGTGCTTCACATTCCACTAGGGTGTGCAGCCCTGCAACCCACGTCTCAGAATCGGGCCCATTGTCTTTTTTGTCATCATAGTCTATGTTTTTATAATCCTTTCCTTTGTTTTCTTTCATTCTGAGATTTATGTCCCGTTACTGAGCTTAGATGCCTATTATGTCCTCTTGAACTATCGTGTGCCCTTGTACTCAGGTACAATATCAGGCTCATAGAGCTTGATACGCTGAAAGACTGTTGCATTGCTAGTTTGGTTTTTTTTTTTTTCATTTTACCATTTTTCCCTCTTTTGCCAGCAGCTCCCCCTTCTCAGATGACTTACCCTGTGATTCTAGGAACCCCCACTACCCTGAGAGCTGGAAGGGCAAATCCACCAAGGCCAGTGTGCCACCTTCTCATGGCAGTCTCTTTTCTTCCCTCCCTGGACCTGAACACACCATCACCATAGCACAGCTGGGCTACCTGGCCCTGATGGACAGGGGATCTGAGCCCAGGGTTGATCCGAGACCACGCTTCATTGACATGCACCGATTAATATGAATTCATGTAACCAGAAAGAAACCGTTTGCAAATATAGGATTTACCTCGACAGAACTAAAAATATTATTTGTATGAAACACATTTGCCTTATGCCTGGCTTAAGCCAATGGCCTGTTGCCAGGTTCTTGCAAACGTGCACAGATTCCTTTCCCTGACTCTTGTATGCAATTTGAAGCTGACAATGTGAAAAATATACAATGGAAAAAACCTTAAGCTGTCATTCTGTGGAACTCAATTGGATCTGATAGTTCTGTTTTTCTTCAGAAAATCTGTACATGTCTATTCAAAGCCCATTGAGGAGTACTCTTTTAAACAGTTGACAGCCCGCAGTAAGGGGCACAGTGAGACTATCACAGAGATGAGCCTCTTTCTCTAGGTGAGCTATATAATCACAAAAGGCTGGCTGGTTGTCAGCCCGATTCCTTTGTAACTGTGACATGCTCATTGTCTAGTAGACATATACGATTTTCTACCTTTGCCTCTTTGCTTGCTGTTTTTTCAACCACAAAATTTAGTGCTGAATGACCTTGGCAAGGTGTTTTCATCCAGTGGCCTGCAGCGGCTCTTGCTGGAATTAAAATAACTACAATTTGGCCTCCCTCTGCAGCAATAGCGAGTTGTTATTGCCCAAAATCTGCTCCACAGCTGCTTGGTGCCACCATTATCATAACTCAATGTTTTATTCTTCATTGGACGTACCCCAACCCTTCTTTCCACACTGAAGCATAAAGAGCCCAAGGCAGGACATTTTAAAGGCTGTTTCAGTTCTTACTAAATTGCTGTATACAAATATGTGAATGCAACCTACTATATTTAATTGTTCTATGTTTCTGTTTGATAGACATGTATATCCTTTTGCCAGTAAAAAGTAGTCTTCTTTCTTAGTCTTGCTCTGGCACCGCCACTCTTCCCTTATATCTGCTAGACTGATTAGATCAATGTAAAATGTCTATTCCTCTTGCCATCGCCATTGTAATGAGGGGGTATGTAAATCCTTTTTCACTTATATGGCTCCATTATTTTGGAACAGACTTTTTCCTGATATCACAGATGAAAGTTGTTATCAAAAATTTGAAAAAGCACTTAAAATGTACCTGTGTTTCAATGACCATGTTTGAACCCCTTGGTCAACTTCTGCTCTTTCAGGCCAAGTCCCTACCCTACTGGTTGGCTGTGATGTCTTGTCAACCCCTTTTTCTCTTACGTCCAGGGGTTTAGGTTATGGAATAGATAGTCAGCATAACTGTATTCGTTTCCCCATCGTGCGCTGTTCTTGTCATGAGAATGTTCTTCTCCCTCGATGTTGATAGTAACCAACTGCTAAGTAGGTATTTCTTTGCTTTTTTGCAAACAGCTTTGCGATTTATGGTTGTGAAAGGCAGTTGATCAAGTGCAATAAACCTTAGCCTTTCCTTTGCAATCTTGTATAACCTATCATGCAACATCAAAATGTTACAGTACATTTCTATCATGCCATCGGGGAATGAGCCAGCCACCAGGAAGTATGGTAGCGCCATATGACTTAAGACAATTAATCTGACATACTGCACAGTATTGCGTGATGTCTTGAATTACTTTGCATTAACACAAGAGCCACTGTTCCCATAGGGGACTTCTGGTTAAAATTCATGGCAATTCACAATAGCCCAGTCATGCTTTTTGTTCTCTTCTAACAGTGTGCCTTATTGCTTCTCTTATATGGTAGCACAACTTCTCCTAATTAGCATTCAATAAACTCCAATTAAATTAACAGCTCAGCTGGATGAACATTAACATCTGTTTTTTTTTTTTGTTGGCAGTTACACGTCTTGTGGATCTTCCTAAATCCTGATACCTAATCCAGATTGTGGGCTGACAAGCTCACTGATTGGTTTGCAAATGACAATCTGAATTTCCAGCTATTGCAGTGTTCTTCATAGTAAGGCCTGGGAAACAGCAGCAGCTCCCATTAACACTAAGTGTGGGCCCCTGACTCCTTCCCCGATACATACTCTCCCCCCATCTTTTCCAGAGGCTTGCTGCTGGCACTACCTCCTTCACAGCTGTTCTGTTTTCTCTTGCCATTGTACAACTCTCAGTCAGCTGGAGTCATGTGCTGCCCAAACGTCCGTACTAGTCTTGTAAGAATGAGAGAATGGTATAAGGGTTGGGTCACCATGTGGTTCAGACTCACTGAGAGCCATGTGGTGGACAGCGGTTCCAGAACTGGCACTGCCCACAGGCCTCCAGAGAAGGTTTGGGGGGGGGGGGTTAAAAAACTGGGGGAAGAGATGAAGGAGAGATAAAGGTATGGAAAGGATCACGGAAGCTAAGTGGTGGGAATGGCAGGTGAGGATTGAGGGGCTGGGATGGGGGTAAGAGAGTATGTATATTGTGAAGAGAGTGTGTAGGGTTGAGAGTTGAAGAGAGAAAGCATTGGTGTGGGGGGAGGAACAGTACATGGGCTGAAAGGCAAGAATATTGTGTACTGAGAAGGGAAGGATGTAGGGAAAGAGGGAGTCTAGGACTACTTTGTTTTAACACTAGAAGCCCCAAAAGGAATTTTACCTAGAAACCCCAAAGTGCGTCAATTGACGCATTATCATGATGACTGCGTTTAGCATGAAATGCAGATGTGAATTAATGTGAAGTTACTTATTTGTTAAATGCCTGCAGTATGTGATGTCATTGCATGATGTCATTGTGTGTTTATTGTTTGTAATGTTGGAGTAAAACTGTAAACAGTGATTGAGATGCGCCACCTAGTGGGAACATGAATTTATACCTAGAAGCCCCAAAGTACGTCAATTGACGCATTCAATTGTCTTGGATGCGTCAATTGACGTACTTTGGGGCTTCTAGGTATAAATTCATGTTCCCGCTAGGTTGTGCATCTGTCATTAATTTTTGATGCACATATTTGAACATCTTGACCTTGCTAACAAAGTCATGGAACATGACTGACATGATTCTAGCAGTGGCGCTGGTATACAACTTCAAAGATGCATTTGCGTCAATTGTCGCACTTTGGGGCTTCTAGTGTTAATGACATGAGTTGCTCTGAATGCATCTGAGCAGTTGTGCTGACCACGTCATTGGGCGGAAAACCTCTGGCCAGGTTTATCACTGAAGGAGGAATCCCCCTTGCCCGGGGTACCAGCCACTTTGTCTGGTAATGGTCTTGGCTCTCACACAAAAGTAGGTTTTTTTTTCTTTTTTTGCCGAAGCGGTTCTCATTTGAAAAGTAGTAAAGACCACTGATCTGTTGGGTGAGAGATTAGGTGTGTATGCGTTCTTCTGCGTTGGCTTCTGTGCCTTTGTGCCAAAAGCAGCAATAGGGGATAGCATAGGTTGGGTGGAAGATTGAGAAAAAAAGACAAGTGTGACCTCTTTTAATCTGAGGGTTAGCAGAGGTCATACTTCATTCAAGAAAATGCATGCATTAAATTAAGCATCACTCTGGTGGAAAGGCAGGCCAGACTCTCAATTAAAAAAAGGTCAAGACTATTATCGGTTCCTAATCCAATTAGTTACTGTGTATCTAGAAATTCAGCATAGCATCTCCTGTTAAAGCTATGCTTGGGACAGCTGTGTTTTAAAATGTATTTGTTCATGTAAGTGCATAAAAAAGAGAGAGGGAGAGAGAGAGAACAAAGAAAAGGTTCAAATGGCCTCAGAATCCTGCCTGTACGTGATAAATAATTCTTAGTCTTGGAATCTCTTCTTATGTCTTCATATCTCTACAGTTTGTCAATGAAAATGTGCTGAAATCTCCCAATAAAATCTGTCCTCAGGGGCCAAAGTAATTCTTGTTCTTTTTTGTGTGACCATATGCCCTATTACTTATTAGGGGTACTATGTGAAATGGCTTCTGTGCAATGGATTGTGTATAGTGATTATGTGACAGGGGTACCCCTAGCCCTGGTCTCTGTATAATGGTTTAACTACTAAGGATTTTTCCAGTTGGCACCAGGCATCAGGCCTACCCAGTCACCAGGAGCAGACCAGTCGAGCGAGAGGAGAACTGGAGGCGGTGTCAACTTTTGCACTGCCTTGTGTCTGCCCACGCTAATCCCAGACTTCACAAAAAATCATTCCTGACTATGCCACTGATTGGTGCCCTACAAGGAAAGCCAGGAGAGGTTGTGATGTCATAGCAGTTATCAAAAGGAGAGCTTTGGAGGGAAAAGTGTCTCTCACCCAGGGCCAATGCAAGGATTGGAGGCACCTTAGGTGGGCCCTCTATCCTGCCACCCACCCTGTGGCATCCTTGCCCCCATTGCTGCTGCGGCCACCCCTCTCCAGGGCCTGCAGCAGCGGCAGTGGCTCCCAAACCGTGACAGAGTGCTTACCAACACGTGACGGTGCAGTGTCATGGTTTCTCTCTCTTGCTATGTGCTGTTTCCGCCTCCCTTCCATGCAGCTTCCCTTGAATATTGGGCTGCTAATCTTCAGGGTCCTAGAGTGCTTCCTGTATTGCTGGTAGCTTGAGCAGAGGTGATGGGAAGCCCCAGGGAGGAGTGGCGAAAAGCCCTGACCCTCAAATGCACGATATTTTATTTTTATTTATTTATTTAAAGTTTTTTATATACCGTCTTTTTACAGTTCAAGATGGTTTACAGAGAACTCAACATAACATTGCAGAAGCATCTGTTTTACATAGAACATGTGAATGAACTTAACAGTTGACTATCAAGCCGAGAATGACAACTATGTACATTAGATTGGAAGGGGAAGGGGGAATTGAGTGCGGCTAGTATATAGGCTTGTCTAAGTGTCGCTAGGTTGGGTGAAGGTATGGGGGATGGTACTAAAGTATTACTGGAAAAGGAAGGTTTTTCATTTTTTGCAAAATTCTTTATGATCAGGGCCATTCCTAACATCATATCATTCCATGTCATCGCTTGTGATGCCAATACTCCAGGTGGGCCTTTCAGCTGTGTAAACCATCACAACTCCCTGTGACCATCTATAGTGACTTAGCCTGCTGTTCTTTGGGAGTCTCAAGCAATGTTCCCTCTAATTTTCTGTAGGCTGTGTGCGCATAAAATATCAGCTGTGCAGCTTTTGAAGGAAGGTTAAATTTTTGTGCGCCACATAACGACACTCGGAGTTATATAGTTTAAAATGTGACTACACGTCAGAATATAGTATGTACACTACACTGATTGCACTAGAAAATATTGTAGAACTTGTGAAAACCGTAAATGCACAACAACTTTTAAATTTTAAGACGTCTGTCTTGTTTTCTATCAGAAACAGAACCGTAATTTTTGTGCGCTCTGTTGTAAAGTATGTACGCTCACTCGGCGAGGTGTGTGCGCGTACACACGTGCACAGCTTAGAGGGAACAGTGGTCTCAAGTGCTTGCTGTATTGTTGGTGGCTTGATTGGAGGGGATGGGAAGCTCCCATGGGGAGGTGGTAAGAAGCCCCACCTCTCAACTCATAACATCATCAGTTGCGATGCCAGCACCCTTTAAAAATCAAGTATTCCAGGTGCACCCTGGCTCGCGGGCATGACCAAAGAGCATGCCCCTTGGAACAATCTTGAGATGCCTTGGGATGAAGTGGCCATTTGTTGAGTTGGAAACCAGTTTCTAGTAGGTTTAGTTTATGTGGGTTGTGTGTCAAAGGGAAAGGAAAGGAAATTGGATTTAGTTCACACCTTTTCTCAGGTGTTCAAGGTGAGTTACATTCAGATACAGTAGGTATTTTTTCCTGTCCCCAGAGGACTTACAATCTAAATTTATACATGAGGCAATGGAAGGTTAGGTGACTTGCGCAAGATCGCAAAGAGCAGCCATGGGATTCAAACCTTGCTTCCCTAGTTCTAGTCTGCTTCTTTAACCAATTTGAATTTATGTGAATAATGTATTATTCAAGCATGGTAGAGGGGCAGGGGATTTCATGCATGGTCGGTCAGGGGAAATATGCTGTGGGGAAGAGGGTTTTGGGTACGAAAGAGAGAAGAGAGTGAGCATTAAGGTATTGAGGGAAGACTTGAGTTATAAGGGAAGGTTTAGAGAAGGATATGCATTGTATAGTGATTAATGCATGGTCTGTTTGAAGTAAGTGGAATATTCTACATGATGCTATTGTTGAAGGGCAACTAAATTTGTTTTGTAACACAAACCTGGTTTTAGTTGTATATGTTTGGGAGGGTGGGGGGGGGGGCGCAAGTTCATTAATGTGTCCAAAGAGATATCAGTGTTTTCAGATGACTAAGAAAGGCAAGAGAGGGCCCCTACCAGGTTATAAAGGGGTGTTGGTAAAGGTTAGGGGTAATATTAGATTGGGAATTTTGCTTTTGTAATGTCCACCATGGTTTAGTTTAGAGGACTGGAAGGGAATTGCAAAAGCAATTGCAGTGCTTAGGGCAGATTTGGATGAACTGGTGGTCGTGGGGGATGTTAGTACTCCAGGGGGAATAAAATTGATTTTGGAAGATACGGGTTTGTTGCAATGGGTAAAGTGGTGTAAAAGTAGTCATCTGCCTGATCTCATATTTTGTTTGGAAGAGTTGGCTAGGTGGGATATAGTGTAGTGGTCCTTGGTCAGACCACTATATGATACCTTTCATTTTTAAGTAGAGGAAGGAGATGGAGAGAGTTAAGAAGTGGGTATGGACAGCAGGAAGGGGTAAAATTGAGGAAGAGCTTTCATGGGAGAAAGCTTTGGGTAGGAGAAAATTAGGTAGTGAATGGCCAGTTGATGAGCAAGTAGAGGAGTGGATTATGGACTTTAAAGGGGCATTGGGTGAGGTGGCTCTATAAAGGGAGGTGAAGAAGGAGAGCAGGGGGAAGAACTGTTGGTTTGGTGGCAATCGTTTGGTATGTAAGAAGTAGATGCATAATTTGGAAAGTTGTTGGACAAAGTTTCAGTTAGGAGTGGAATGGAAAATTGGAAAAGGAAAACTTGTATAGGAGATTGTGCAAGGGACTAAGTAAAAGGACATATTCAGTGTGAAAGGCAACTGCTGTCAACAAACCAAAGGAAATGTTTTGTTTTGCTGAACAGTTGTTGGTAAAGGTTGAAACTAGGGAGTGGGAGAGCAGAAAAGGTGAGATAGAAAATATGGCAGATATTTGAGATGTGTGGGTTACAGTTGGGGGTTGGTGGGGAGATGGATGAAGAGATAGGCAAGTGGGAGACTGGGGAGAAGTAGAGGCAGGGGGTTGTGGTTTGGTAGAATCTGATTGGCTTACTAGGTACCATATATGACAGTCTGACCCCACCCGGTACATCCCAGGATGCACTGCGTGGGACCAGGAACCATCATTTTTTAAGATGGTGACACAGGGGTGGGAGAACATGGGCAGCACTCCTGCTCTAGCTTAAAGGTACTCGAGGGCCACCGGACCTTATTGCTCTTGGGTGATATCGAGGCTGCTGGGCCAACAGTGTTTTTTTTAAATGGGGTGGGTGGATAGGGGGAATGGGGGCCACTGGACCACCAGGGATTTTTTTTATTGGGGCTGCTGGAGATTTGGTTTCTGTCGGTGGGTTGGTGTCAGGGGATTGGCCCCCTGACAGCATTTTGATGGCATTTGAGGCTTTCCCTGATGCCTGGATCATCTGAGGTGAGGTTTCTCTGGGAGAGCATGCCAAACTTGCACCGACTCCTGTGTGCATGTGTTTGGCTTGCTCTCCCATTTTAACAATGACATTTTGCACATATCTCATTTCCACATGTGCTCCTTTCTGCATGCCGGCGCTGAAGTCACATGCTATTGGGGCACTGCATAGATGCGTACATAGCTAACAGCACGTGACTTCTGTGTCGGCCCCTTAGATTGCAAGCCTTGTGGGGTCAGGAAAAAACCAGAATGTAACTTACCTTGAAGGTCTGAGAAGGCTTGCGCTATATCCAATGCCCCTCTAAATAGTGAAGGGGGGATTCTCTGACTGTGAGGAGCAGTCTATTTTACCACTGAGTGCCCTGTGAGGCGCATCTTGTAGTTTGTGAACAAAAACAATAACACAAAGAAGGCAATCTGAGGTCTTTCTTTCTCCTTACTCATTTTTGGCCATTTATATTAAATAGATATTGTGAGTAGGAAAATTGTTTCAGTGACTGCGTTTGGGGACTGACATATTAGATGTCACTGAAGTCTACTTTCTTAATAGTTTTGTGGAACATCCATAACGTGCATCCATGCTTCACAAAGAGATGTGAGTGCATTCAAGGGGACTAGATTTCTGAAGTATCAAAAAGTACCCATAAGTAACACATAAAAATGCAAGCCCTCGGGTGGCAGATTTAGGTCCGAGAAGAGAGTGAAGAAAAGCTGTGTTCCTGAAAAATGCCTCCCTGACAGTAGTGTATTTGGGTAAAGAGCCCGAATAACTTGTCCTTCACTTTCAGAGCCTGAGTTTGAGGCTTTGGGTAAATAACATATGCAAGAACTGAATCATGGTTGGCTGCTTGATGCGATTCGTGGAACTGCAACCTCGGAAAGCCTCCATGACTCCGGGGCACTCCTAGGCCATCTGAGAGTTCGCTGCTCTTTTACTAGTCTAGAAGGTGGCCAACTAGGATCTGAAAATTAAAAGCAATCAATCAGTCAATAAATAAACTTTGTAGATATATTAGGGGTTGTCAATCTAGTCCACAGTTGGTCTGGTTTTCAGAATATCCTCAATGAATTTGCATGAAATAGATCTGCATACAGTGAAGGCAGCTCATGGAAATCTCTCTCGTGCGCATTCATTGGTTGCATGTTTCCTGAGGACTGAGTTTAGAAGAATTGATCCACATGGTCATTTCATCAATTTCATTTTTAAGGATGATAACTGGCTTCAAGGGCACTAAGGAGACTGTTATATAAAGAGCTGGCCAGTTCAGAGGGGCGGGGGAGGGGAGGGTGTTTAAAACCCAACGTGCAACTCATTGCCATTGTATTTGAGGGAAACCCTGCTCACTGGGGACTCCTATCCTGTCCTGTTCTTTCACAGTTTGAGTGACAAGTCATTGTGATTAAAGCTGAAGTATTTATACCTGCAGGTGAGAATACAGAGAAAGATATGCTTGTAACTAGGCTGTTAACACACAGGAGAGTCTATTCATCTTCCAGAAGAAATCCTTCTTCTCTCCCTCCGTTTTTTACAGATCTCCGGTTGGTATTTAACTATCTGCATGGCTTCAGCCACAGCCTAGTTCACAGTGAGACAAACAGCTCGCTGGATATAACACACTTTTTCAGGTCTTCCAGCTTTCCGGGATTTCCTGTCACATATCTTGTAACGGTACCTATCTTATGACAGCCTGCCGTCAACAAATGCCTTCTGTCTACCCTCTCCAGTGGCCAATGGTATGTGACACTTGGAAGGAAAGGAGCAGGAGATAAGGGAGACCCTAGGAGGTGCAGGAATTTGAGAGCAGGCTAGGGCTTGATGGAATTATGCTGGACACAGTGACTGAAGGAAGAAGGGGGGTTTCGCTACTCCTGACCCTATTGCCAAATTTAAGACGTTGGGCCAGTGCAAGGGTGCTGGCAAACCTTCAGCTTACTTCTCTTCTTTTGATGATTACTCCAACACCGCCCCCCCCACACATTAATTCATTAAAAATGTGTAAGTAGAGATCATACTTTAAATGATTAAATGTTGCTTTGTATTTATGTGTATGCCTGTTCTCTTTTCTGGTAAAAGAATCTGCTGATGGCTCTTTGAGTTTGTCTGGCTCTCAGGATCTATTGCTTAACTTTGGCTTCTGTTGCTCTTTGACCTGTTTCAGAAGCTACCACCCTAGGCAACTGCTTAGGCTGAGCCAGCCCTGCAAAGAAGAGGGGAATGTCGTCTGGGATGACCCTGCCTGGGTCCTTTCTCTTCTGCATACATGCCTCCCCCCTTCATCATCTCTTCCTGCATCGTCCTCTCCTGCCCTTCGGTACACAGCAGCAATAGGATGAAATTCAGGGATCCGTCCTGTGAGCTGGCACATGTTCACTGGGCTTGCCGTGACCCCCTTCCCTCTCCTCCCACACAAGCTTCCTGTTACTAAGGGAAACTGTGCAGAATCCTTCAGGGCTTGAGAGAGCTTGCCAGCACATATGATCCCTGCTGATTTTCTTTCTAGAGTGGACGGTACGCTGGCTGGATCCCCACTGTGGACTGATGCGGTCACCAGGATTATATGACACCTTCAAAATGTTGCACAAGAGACAATTGCCTGCATTGCTGTTTGAAAAGTCAGGCCTGTCTGACCCCTGTTTGGGACCCTCTCCATTATAAATCCTGGTGAATGTAGCAGGACCCAAAAAGGCTACCTCTAGTTTTACAATGAGGACGTTTCAAGAGTATAATGGCAATGTAATGGCGATGGCGATGTAATGGAGGATGGGCTAGGAAAGTCACCATGTCACTGGGTGTTTCCTTCCAGGCTTGTTAGAGGAACTATAAAGGGTCCTGTTTCCCTTGAGGAGGGAGAATTCCTCCTAGGGCTGGCAGCAAAGTGGCTCAGAGCCGCTGCTAAGTATTAGTATTAGGAACGGCAACGGAAGCTCTAACAACACTTACCAGTTTTACAGCATTGAGCAGCGGTGATACGTATTCAGGTATCATATGTCCATGACCTAAAGAACTTATAATCTAAGTAGGTACACTGAGGAAATGAGAGGTAAAGTCATGTGCCCAAGGTGCATCAGTGGGATTTAAACCTTGATGTCTTTATATAATACGTATTGCTCTAAACATTAGGCAACTTCCTCTTCTTGGAGCACTACATAGATATCTTGGACTTGACAGAAGGAGAAGAGGTTACCTAGGCTGACAGGACTATAGGCCTCAAGACAGCTTGGAGTGGAGTACAAGCTGTGAGCAACTTGTAAACAGTCTGAAGGGATTCAGCCAAGCCTTTCTTAAGGATTTAAACTGCAAAATTGGTATTTTTCTGCACCTCAGAGGGTTAGTGGGAGAGGAAGTTTGCATCCCACTTGAGTATTTTGGCAGTTTTGCCATTAAGGAGTTTGGAGTAATTCTGATGTTTGTATCTGTGGGAAAGTGGTGTATTTTTCCCTGTGTTGTATCTTCCACAAAGCTGCTATTTTTGAGTGGATTTTTATAGACAGTTCAGGACATACTGCTGTGTACTAGCAGTGACTCAAGTACCAAAGAGCTTTTGTAATCATCTGAAAAAATATCTTACTAAAGTTTTTACCAGAGAGAGAAAAGAATGGTTGGTTGCCTATCTCGGGCCGCAAGAAGAGAGCAGTTGACAGATACCAGGCAAAGAGGGCTACCCACTGGTGATCTACAGTAAAAAGGAAGGAAATATTACCAGAAGATTCAAGGGGAAACTTGCTAGCAATTGCACTATTCTTTTTCAACTACCTTGATGGCTCTGTAGCAGGGCTTTTGCTGATTTTCCTTCTGTTTTGTAAATACTTATGGCCTGATATACAAAAGAAGCTGTAAGTTCACTGGTAGCTGCTAAATTTTTAACTTCACTATACATATATTTTTAACATGTATACAGATAGTATAAGGCCAAATATCTGATAAAAATGCCTGATAGGTAATGCTCTTGGCAGAATGGCTATGAAAGACCTAGATAAGAGTCTCAAGAGCAGAGATGTCTCTCTCCATACAAAGATTCGACTTGTTCAGGCCATGGTATTTTCAATAACATCATATGGATGTGAAAGCTGGACAGTGAAAAAGACAGACAGGAAGAAAATTGATGCCTTTGAATTATGGTGCTGGCGGCGAATACTGTGTATACCATGGACTGCCCGAAGAACAAACCAGTCTGTACTAGAGGAGATCAAACCTAAGCTTTCTTTAGAAGCTCAGATGACAAGACTTCGACTTTCATACTTTGGACACATCATGCAAAGAGAGAGATCATTAGAGAAAGACATCATGCTTGGCAAGATAGAAGGTCAACGCAAAAGAGGAAGGCCAGCAATGAGATGGATCGATACAATAACAGCAGCTACGGGTACCAGTCTGTCAACAATGAGCCGCCTGACTGAAGACCGAACACAATTTAGGATAGCTATCCAGAGGGTCGCCATGAGTCGTCTCCGACTCGACGGCACTTAACAACAACAACAACAACAGGTAACTCCCTTCCCACATGTAGTCCTTACAGCGGTGGTTCTCAGTCCTGCCCTGGTGTACCCCTAGCCAGTCAGAGTTTCAGGATATCCACAATGAATATGCATAAGACAGATTTGCACGTGCTGCCTCCATTGCATGCAAATCTGTCTCATGCATATTCATTGTGGATATCCTGAAAATCTGACTGGCTGGGGCTATATCAGGACATAGTCGAGAACCACTGCCTTACAGTCTGGGCCGGCCTGTCCATTGTGTGATAATGTTGTTCACACAGGGTCCGGTGTGAACTCCATTCTTACACAATGGATGGCTTCAGAGGGAGCCGGGGAAGCCTGCGCGAGGCCCAGGCTCCCTCTGCACATCCACCAGCGTGAAGAGTCTTTTCCCTCACGCTGGCGGCTGTTTCTGTGAAGCCACGAGTGCCGGGAAAGGTTTGTGGATGTTATTTTATGGGTCAGATTCTTGGATGACATCTTCTTTTTGTGGCGAGGCATGGAAGTTGCTTTGCATCAATTCGTTGATTGGCTAAATTCCCTCAGTTCGAATTTATCTTTTACTTTACAATATAATTTTTCTCAGATTGAGTTTTTGGATGTCACAGTGTTTAAGGGTCCAGATTCCTTTCAAATGACTTTATACAGGAAGCCGGTACAGAGGAACACTTTGTTATCGTATTCCAGTTTTCATCCCAGCCCTTTGAAGAGGGGGCTTCCTTATGGACAATTTCTCAGACTTCGGCGTATTTGTTCCAATTTGGATGATTTTTTGTTTCATGCAAAAGAGCTGTCAGCATGCCTTTTTCAGCGGGGGTATCCTAAACAGGTTATTCGTCAAGCTTTGCTAAGGGCTAAGTACACTCATCGAGAATGGCTATTTTCTACGGGATTCTTGGATACTGACGATACCTCTCAGGCATTTGTAGGGGTACTGCCATATATGTCTCATTCTCAACAGGATAAACAAATTTTGTTTAGACACTGGCATATTTTACGATTACATCCATGTTTTCAGAAACCTCTGCAGATTGCACATTCTCGTGGCTCAAATTTGCGTGATATTGTGGGGGCTACTTCTTCTCCTTTAGATAGGCAATTGGTTAGACCAACAACGATTGGTCATTATGCATGCAATTCATGCTCTCATTGCCCACGGACGATTGTGGGTAATCAATGGACTGTTCCTACTTCATCGTTTATTCATACATCTCAATGGCATACAAACTGTTCCACTACTTATGCAGTGTATGTACTAATCTGCCCATGTCAATTATTGTATATTGGACGCATTATTCGCCCTGTAAAGATTCGCTTGAATGAGAATGCATCCAGGATTAAACATTCAGTGCTTTCCACTCCGTTGGTTCAACATTGTTTGGACTCTCATCATGTTTTTAAAGATTTTTTTTGGCGAGTGTTGGATCATGTGCCAGAACATCCCAGAGGAGGAGACCGTGAACAACAACTTCAGCTGTTGGAACAGCAGTGGATATTTCGCTGGTCTACAGTGCAGCCTTCAGGTCTAAATAAAGAACTGGATTGGGCTAGTATACTTTGATTTCATTTGGATCTGATGCTTACATTTATTTTTCAGTATTCATGTTTTATTTTATTTTTAATTTTGATGAACTGCTTGCGGATTGGCTATTTAAACTGCCGATTGCTGCTACCGGGTTCAGGCTGCTATCGAGCATGTGCTGGCGTTTTTGATCAGTTGACAGAAGATTGTCGGTGCAGTTGGTTGAGCATTGAAGCAGGGCGCGTAAGAGTTGGCCGCCCGAAACGCAGTGCTGTGTCTGCTATTTTTCGCTACTTTCATGAACTGGTTTGCAACGTGATTTTCAGCTCCCGAAGAGTTGTTTTGTTGGAGCAATTTGGAATGTTTGGAGAAGCCTGGTAAAGTCGTGCTGTGACTTGATAACGTTTCGAGTGGACTCAGATAAGTTGAACTTCGGTCCTTTTCTTTTCGCAGTAACTTTTTTAGCTTGGGCTTCCCTATTCCCAATTCCACTATGATATGTAATTAAAATTTTTGCATATAGTTTTTATTGGTGACACTTTGTTGTGGTGTTTAACCTTACTTATCATCAAGCTCTGTGGTGAGCTCAATGAAAATTTGAGTAAAATGGAAGGTTAGCTTCAAGAGGTGATTTTCAAAACCACATGGCTATACTTCCGACATTGTCATTAATATATACGTCAGTTTTTCACTAAATTTTCATATTTCTCTACTTTTGCTTTGAAGTTTTATAGTGTAGAGGCCTTGTAGTTAGGTTGATAGATTGGATAATCCTGATTTCTAACTCCTGCGATGGCGGCTAAACCGGGTTTGGTTTCAAAGAATGGTAGCAGTGATTTTGTTTTAAATGCCAATCAAGCAATTTTTGCCTATTCTGATGCACAAATTCATACACTTGCTCAAAGACCATCTTTGTTTGATGATGTTGAATCTATTGGTCAATCGGGTTCCTTTGTGGAATTTTTGGACTTGAGTAAGAAAAGCATACGGGTAAAACTTCATGAAGCTACTATGATCCAATATTTAAAATCTATGATGAACCCTAGGGGGCTGAGGATCTTAAAGCCCCCTAAAATGTTTACTGATGATTCCGAATTTTACAATAAATGAAATAGCATTTTAAATAAATGTAGTATGGACTTAATTGCTCTGTTGGGGGAATGTCTCAATGTGGAGTCAACAAAATTACAACAGGAGGTGAAAGAGCTGGATGACCGACTTCGCAGTGTCGTAGCTAAGGACCGCTATAAGTCCCAAATGGAAGCTGTTCAGTCCCAACTGGATCAATATCGTGATTTTAAAAAATCAGTAAAGATTAGGAAGTTCAATAGGGATAAAAGGACTATGAACTTGACCAGGTGTATACTTGGATGAAGAAAGGGGAGGTGTCAACTAAGAAGGTCACTTTTGATTCATTTGAGATTTCTTCTGATGACTCTGACATTGGGACTCGAGGAGGAAATGCTGTTGCTTCGAGCCATCGACAGGAGCAGGTTTTTCGGCAAGGCCGTCCCCGTGGCCGGGGGCGGGGTCGAGGTTGGCGACCCAGGGAGACCCTCCAATACGACCGTTCGTGGATACCCCCGGAATCTTATCTACAGGAGACCGCACAGGGCCCGATGACAAGGAATCGTTCCAAACAACAGTGATGAACCTTTCTTCTTGTCCTTTGACTTTGGAACAGGAATCTGTATTGAACCTTGGTCTTTCTTTTGTACCTGTGACCCATTATGATCCCTTTCGGATGCAGATAGCTTTACACCGGTTTTTTCGGAAGCTTATTGTCACTCAGTTTTGCACAACACATGCTATGGGAGTAGATATTTCCATAGTTAAACCGCCATCTCATTGGATACCTTCGGAGGCACCTGATGCTTTGGTTTTGGCTTATCAGAAATTGGTACTTCATGATTTACAAGCATTTGAGAGTTCTAATTCTCGGACACGTTATTATAATTTATCTGCGGATCAATGGACAGCTGTTAAACAACTTCGTGATAATCACTCTTTGGTAATTCGTCGGGCTGATAAAGGTGGTGCTACTGTGATACAATCTTATGATCAATATCGTGCTCATCTTTTGAATCAGCTTAACAACACGGCCTATTATGCCAAATTATCTACAAATCCGTTTAAACATTTACAATTGACTATTCGAGACCTTATGTTCAGAGCTCTAGCAAATAATTGGATTACCAAAAAGGAATTAGGATTTTTGGTTTTGAAATATCCTAAGGTACCATTTATTTACACTGTCCCCAAAATACACAAGTCGGTTACAGCACCTCCGGGAAGACCTATTGTGTCGTGTCGGGGCTCTTCATTGGAACCTTTGTCCAAATTTTGCAACAGATTTTTGCAACCATGTGCCCAACGAGTGTCATCTTTTTTAAAGGATACCACCCATTTTCTCACCAAACTTCAAAATGTTGAGGGAGACATTGCCCCTTGGTGGCTTGCTTCTTTGGACGTTACAGCCATGTACACAAACATCCATCAAGATCAAGCGTTGCAAGTAATAGCTCAGTTGGATCTTGCTTTACCTGATCGGATCCCTCACTCGTTTTTTATGGAAATGCTCACTCTAGTTCTTACATGTAATTATTTTCAGTTTGAGCAAACAATCTACCATCAAATTCAGGGTATCGCAATGGGGGCAATGGTAGCCCCGTCTGTAGCTACTCTTTATTTGGCTGATTTTGAGTCTTCTCACATTTATTCTTCCTCATGGTTTGTGGATGTTATTTTATGGGTCAGATTCTTGGATGACATCTTCTTTTTGTGGCGAGGCATGGAAGTTGCTTTGCATCAATTCGTTGATTGGCTAAATTCCCTCAGTTCGAATTTATCTTTTACTTTACAATATAATTTTTCTCAGATTGAGTTTTTGGATGTCACAGTGTTTAAGGGTCCAGATTCCTTCCAAACGACTTTATACAGGAAGCCGGTACAGAGGAACACTTTGTTATCTTATTCCAGTTTTCATCCCAGCCCTTTGAAGAGGGGGCTTCCTTATGGACAATTTCTCAGACTTCGGCGTATTTGTTTCAATTTGGATGATTTTTTGTTTCATGCAAAAGAGCTGTCAGCACGCCCTTTTCAGTGGGGGTATCCTAAACAGGTTATTTGTCAAGCTTTGCTAAGGGCTAAGTACACTCATCGAGAATGGCTATTTTCTATGGGATCCTTGGATACTGACGATACCTCTCAGGCATTTGTAGGGGTACTGCCATATATGTCTCATTCTCAACAGGTTAAACAAATTTTGTTTAGACACTGGCATATTTTACGATTACATCCATGTTTTCAGAAACCTCTGCAGATTGCACATTCTCGTGGCTCAAATTTGCGTGATATTGTGGGGGCTACTTCTTCTCCTTTAGATAGGCAATTGGTTAGACCAACAACGATTGGTCATTATGCATTCACTTCATGCTGTCATTGCCCACGGACGATTGTGGGTAATCAATGGACTGTTCCTACTTCATCGTTTATTCATACATCTCAATGGCATACAAACTGTTCCACTACTTATGCAGTGTATGTACTAATCTGCTCATATCAATTATTGTATATTGGACGCACTATTCGCCCTGTAAAGATTCGCTTGAATGAGCATGTATCCAGGATTAAACATTCAGTGCTTTCCGCTCCGTTGGTTCAAAATTGTTTGGACTCTCATCATGTTTTTGAAGATTTTTTGTGGCGAGTGTTGGATCATGTGCCAGAACATCCCAGAGGAGGAGACCGTGAACAACAACTTCAGCTATTGGAACAGCAGTGGATTTTTCGCTGGTCTACAGTGCAGCCTTCAGGTCTAAATAAAGAACTGGTTTGGGCTAGTATACTTTGATTTCATTTGGATCTGATGCTTACATTTATTTTTCAGTATTCATGTTTTATTTTATTTTTAATTTTGATGAACTGCTTGCGGATTGGCTATTTAAACTGCCGATTGCTGCTACTGGGTTCAGGCTGCTATCGAGCATGCGCTGGCGTTTTTGATCAGTTGACAGAAGATTGTCGGTGCAGTTGGTTGAGCATTGAAGCAGGGCGCGTAAGAGTTGGCCGCCCGAAACGCAGTGCTGTGTCTGCTATTTTTCGCTACTTTCATGAACTGGTTTGCAACGTGATTTTCAGCTCCTGAAGAGTTGTTTTGTTGGAGCAATTTGGAATGTTTGGAGAAGCCTGGTAAAGTCGTGCTGTGACTTGATAATGTTTCGAGTGGACTCAGATAAGTTGAACTTCGGTCCTTTTCTTTTCGCAGTAACTTTTTTAGCTTAGGCTTCCCTATTCCCAATTCCACTATGATATGTAATTTAAATTTTTGCATATAGTTTTTATTGGTGACACTTTGTTGTGGTGTTTAACCTTACTTATCGTCAAGCTCTGTGGTGAGCTCAATGAAAATTTGAGTAAAATGGAAGGTTAGCTTCAATAGGTGATTTTCAAAACCCCATGGCTATACTTCCGACATTGTCATTAATATATACGTCAGTGTTTCACTAAATTTTCATATTTCTCTACTTTTGCTTTGAAGTTTTATAGTGTAGAGGCCTTGTAGTTAGGTTGATAGATTGGGAAAGGTTAAAGGGCATTGCCTTGTCCACGTTAAATTTCATCTGCCATTTGGATGCCCAGTCTTCCAATTTACCAAGGTCCTCTTGCAATTTTTCACAATCCTCTTGGGTTTTAGCAACTTTGAATAATTTTGTGTCATCTGAAAATTTGATCACCTCACTCGTTATTCCCATATCCAGGCCATTTATAAATATATTAAAAAGCAGTGGGCTCAGTACAGATCCCTGGGGTGCTCCACTATTCACCTTTCTCCATTGAGAAAATTGGCTATTTAACCCTACTTACTCTTTTCCATCTTTTAACCAGTTCCTAATCCACAACAGTTTAGCTCAATCTCCTTTCTCCCCAAATATGTTCCAAAGAGTTAATTATTTCTTTTTTCGCTTTGGTATAGTTTTATGCTTATACCTTTAGCTCATGCCTTTCCAGTAGTAGTTCAAGATACATTACAGTCAGATCTAGGGAGTATTTCCCTGTCCCTAGAAAGCATACAGTCTAAGTTTGTACCTGAGGCAATGGAGGATTAAGTGACAAGGCTACTTCTCTATACAGCTCTCTTCCAGATTCTGGAAATTTACTTCAGGACTTTCCATTCCTTTGCCTTTACCAGTCGTTGCTGTCACCTGAGAGGAAACCCTCCTCCTGCTTTAATAATCTTTTCCGGGTATATTTTGGACTGGCAGCTGTGCAAGTGTAGGTTCCTGATACTAACCTGTGTTCATTCCTACTCTGGGGTTACTCGTTGCTGATGGACCCCTGTGGTTTCTTTCCTCCTGGAAGTAGATGGCTCCCCTAAGGTGATTGTCTTCACTCCTTCTCCCTGCCATTGGCTGCACTGCTCTCCTCCTAATTAAGTGGGGTGATGGCAGGATTTGCACAGCCACAGAGGACTGCTGATGTGGGCTTGATGTCAAACATCTTCCAACACCATTTAACTCTCTTTCCTCCTGCAGCTTAAGTCTTTGTGGGCCCCTCTAGCTGAAATGAGGGCATGGGGTAGTTACAAACTCCTCTACTTCTCCCTGGTGCAATGACTTGCTGCCAAAGATACCTGCCGCTAAGGGCAGACCCAATCTCCATCTCTATAATACGGTGGTTGGTTGCCAAAGACAGAGTGCTGTCTTTGGAAGTGGTTTATATATGAGTTGGATTTTCCCTCCTAGAGGAGATTCCTCCAGCATGATGTAACTGGAACAGAAGTAACCTTCCCTGTTCTGGAAAATTGCCAGGCCATCTCCAAGCTAATCTGTAGTAATTTAGTAGGGACACTAGAGGTCTCCGCTGCTAAAAGCAATGACATCCAAGGGGTCTCTACACATATAAAAAGGGCCAGGTTTGGGCAGAGTGAAGGAGGACCAATCAAATATCCAGATAGTCGTGATATTCAGCCATTATCTGGATAATGTATTGGAAGGAGGGGGGCTATTTAAAGCACCTAGCTACCACCACTTTAAATTAACTTGGATATTCAGTGCCAGGACTTATTCTGCATGCGACACTGAATATTCAGGTTTGCTGGTCAGCGCATCACTATCTGCTCAGTCTGCTAATGGGTTAAAATGCTTTGATTGTCACCCTCTATATGTTTACTTTAGTTCTGCTGAATAACAGGATAGTCCGGTACCATGATCATCCTATCCATGTATTCAGCATCACTACCTATATGGATATAGGTTCTGAATATATTATAAAAATAAACAACAAGATGATGTTTAAATTATGTATTTGATATACTTGATAAAGTTGCATTTAAGAAAATATCCCCTGAGCTGGACTTGAGTGTTTGTGAGTGTGGAGCAGCATCAGATTTTCTCAGTGTGATCAAGCAGTCAGGACATTTGACATTTTATATTTATTTGATATATTGCCTGTCCAGGAAGAATCCCCCTTCCCCCATTCACCAGAACTTTTTTATTGATTTTTACAAATTTTTTGTGAGTCCTCTGGGGATGACAACCCAAAATAGTCCCATGGGCAGGATCTGGATTACCTGGAGGAAACGTTACAACATAGACACATGTTGGAAAGCGCTGCTTTAATATTCTTATTATTATTTATTAATTATTATCAGTCTCTGTGCCAGGAATTGAATTTCATAGGCAATTTTATATGCTGCCCTCCTTCAGGAAGGGCCTAGAGCAGCTTATATCAGAGATGAAAGTACAATAAAAAATTCATAAACAATGCAAACATCATTAATACTCTCTAATATTCTTCCGATCCTGCCGAGTTAAGATTTTTTATTTTAGTCCATGGTTGTGGTATAAAAGTGAACATTGCAGTTCTTGGTGGATAAAATTCAGTAACAAAATGCAGTGCAGTCTGCTATTTTGTAATATTAGAGCCTGATTCATCAGGGGTATGTAGACAGAAAATTTTTATTTGGTGTTGTTTCATTTTGTTTTGTTTTTCATAGGGATGTGTAAGCAAGAAATTTTCAACTTGTTACGTATTCGGTTCTGAAACCCATTTGGTGCATTTTTGGATGCTAAATCATTCATCACCTTCATTTTATTCATTTCTATTGAAGTCTGTGAGGCAAGCAATTACATAATATAACAGTGGGGCATTCCATCCATTTTCAAAGAAGCTTTTGTAAAACTTGCTGGCCAGCATCAGTAACAAAAGCAACATGGTTACAAGACATCAAGAGTGACACAAAGACCAACTAGGTGAAAACAAGTGAATGACGTTGGGTATCGGTTCCGAGCAACTATTCTTCAAACAGCATTGAGAGGGAGAAAATCCTCAAGTACCAAGAAAGATTGGTTGAGACTCTGGTGGGTTGTGGACAGGAGTGAAATTCTGCAGATGATGATCAGATAGGAGAAGAACTGAGGTGGAGAAGTGAGGTTGAGTAGCTGGAGAAAAAGAGAAGGCCGAGGCAGTAGCCATGCTGGTGAGTAGTGGTAGTAAAACACAGTTGATGGTTGAATGAGGAGGTTAAGACGAGGAGCTCTGAGGCATAAGAGTCAGAGGGATCATCAACATGAATGTTAAAATCCCCAAGAATGAGGGAAGGGGCAGATGGTTCAAGAAATAAGGAAAGTCAGGAGTCAAATTCAGTGAGAAAGGAAGAGATGAACTTGTCGGGGATCAATAAATGACAGTTACCTGTGGGATAGTGGAGTCAATAAGCAGATGGTGTGAACTTCAAATGAAGCAAAGGAGATAGACTAAGGTAGAAGGAGGGGTTAAAACCTACAGAGAGGAGAGAGTAGCGACGCAACGCCACCACCGTGACAAACTGGGCAAGGTGTATGGGAGAAAATGTAGATCCATGACAAAGGGCAGCAAATAAAGCAGATTTTTCAGAGAGAAGCCAAATCTCAGTTAAAGCAAGAAGATAACAGAGCATTAGAGACACACAGGCTTATGGGGCTTTGTTGCTTACTTTTCTTGTCTCATAGTCTCTTGCTTGTTTAGGGCCTAATGCCCTCTACACACCCTAGGATCTACAGGTAAATTTGAAGCTATCCTAGCTGCCTACTGGTCCTTGGGTTACCCCGATCCGCTCAGCCACCAGTTCAACAGTCGCTAGGAAGGCCTCTGAATCATTATTGTCCCCTATTTTTGTTAACATCAGTCCATTGCCACAGACTCTCCATCCTTCCCCTATCTTGGCTGAGCTGGATGGTTATTTCCATGAAAGTGTCCAAGCCAGGTCTGGATATTTTTTACTCTCTTTTCCAGTAGTGGTAAGAATAGCTGTCGCTCTTTCCTTCCATTTCTAGGACTTCCTCCCGGGTGATTTCCTGCTGAGTCTGGGTCTGTTCTATCATCTACTTAAGGAGACTCTCCACCTCCATGGTCCTCCTGCAAAGGAATACAAACACAGCCCACCGAGTGTGCTACTACACCCAAATCATATGTCCTTATTTCCTCTTCCATCCCTCAGACTCTTGCCACTGGCTCTCCCCTGGGACCAGAGCCAGCGCTACGATTAGGCAAATTAGGTGATCGCCTAGAGTGCCGGGCCTCCGGGGGGCAACTATTGCCGTCACCGCTATCACCCCTCTTGGGACCTGCAGCAGCAGCTATGGGTGCAAACAGCTCCATGGCGCTTACATTTAAACTTTGGTGCTCTTTTCTTCAGCTCCCACAGATGCCGAATGCTGTCTTCCTGTTTGCAGAAAGAAAGCTGGCATCGGAGGGGGCAGAAGCAAACAGCTCCGCAGTGCCAACGTTTAAAGGTAAGTGGCACAGGCTATTTGCACACATTGCTGCAGCTGCAGGTCCTAGAGAAGGGCTGCAGTGGCAGCGGCAATGGGCAACACGGAAGGCACGAGGGAAGAGATTCACCTAGGGCACTTCATCTCCTTGCGCTGGCCCCGATTAGGACTGCTCTTCTAATGGGGATAAGATACCTCATACTTTATGACTCCATAAAACTCACTCTTCCAGGGGTCCACAGAGTCCTTATCTGGGCTGGGCCCCTCTTTCCGCTGAGTTCACTGATTCCATCATCTCCCTGGAACACAGATGGTGCTTTGTTTGACAGTTCCCCTCTGCAGCATTCCAGCAATTCTAGTTCTCTCAAAATGTGACTCAAATTTCTGCTTGGACATTCTAAATAGTCTCCATTAGTATAAGGCTTATTAGCTAATACAGTAGTCCCCGGTAGCATTTTGCTCACTGACCTCTTTTGGACAGTTCTTTAGCCACTTGTCATTTCTAGCACTGTCCACCCACACTCAGCAGTGACATGTATTCCTGTCTCTACAGTTAGGTCGGCTTCTCTGCTGTGGTACCAGATTTTGCTGGTAGCTTGCAAGAAATATCCAAATTAGAGATAGACTATCTTTGGTAGGTCAGCCAAAGAGAATATAAGCATCAATTTTGTCACACCTGAACTATTGTAATATTTTGTATTTAGGCCTTCCAAAGAAATAACTGATGACTTCAACTGATACAAAATACGGTGGCCAAGATTTTGTTTAAAGCTTCAAGAAGTGACCATGTTACCCCATTTCTACATTCACTTGACTGGCTTCCAGATGATACCAGAACGGAGTTTAAATTGCTATGTCTGACTTTTAAAGTTATTTATGGTTTATCTCCTGGTTATGTTGCTTCCTATGTTCAGTAAAGTTTGACATTTAATATCTCCTGTTCTCTACATAGCAATAAGCTGAAATAGCCTGCTGGTTCTGCTGTTGGCTAGCAGGAGCAAACCTTATCACTTGTGCCTCCCCCCCCCCCCTTCAGTCCCCACTCCAATTGCTGCTGCTGTCACCCTCTCCACGACATGCAACGGTGGCAATGCTTTTAAATGACACCAAAGCATCAGAGTTACCTTATGCTCCGGCGCTGCGGTGCCGTTGTGCTCCCTCCATTTCCTCGATTCCACTTTCCATTTGCATGGGGGCCCCTATGCCAAAGGAAGTGGAATTGGAAGGGGGCAGAAGCAGAAACACTTGCAAATACAAATACTTGAAAATATGCTTAGACACAGGAGAAAAATGATTGCTTCATTACCGCCCATATAAGAGGATCTAAACGTGCAGTGCACTCCGTCAGCCCAGGCAGTGTGCATTGCTTACGCTTGCATTAGATTCCTTCCTGAATTCTCTGTCAACACTAGTGCAAAAATTCTGGGTGAACGCTGGATGTGACGGCATGGGAGAGCTGCGCTAACGGCAACACGCTTTTCTGCATGGAATTGTCAGAGAGATAGAACTTTTTCCTCCAAAAATACTGCAAGTTCATCAACAGCAGGTGATCGTGGGATATCAGACCTTGAATTACCTTTAGTGTAATTAGCAACAGTTTCAAATAAATGGCGAAGTTTTATTAGCAGGCAAATTAATATGATAATTAAAGTGTTTTTTATTTGCCTCCCATATCAATTCCTTATGAGCCAAACCTCCTTCTTGCAGTCAGCCAAACCTCCTTCTTGTACCTAGTTTGTGCCAATGCCTCTCTGATTTACACTTTATTTTCTTTTGCTCGCGGAGTTCTGAGTGATACCATGGCTGGTCCCAATTTAAAAGAATCACATATTCTTTACAAGGTGCCGCTGTATCCAAAATTTGTCTCCAAGCAGCAGTCCAGTTCTCATCCTGATCTTCTAGTGGAGCTAGCTATTATGCAGCCTGGTCTGCAAAATCCTCCTAATGAAGACCTGCAGACTCCATGGGGATTTTGAAAATTGCCCCCGATATATTAAGTCCTGTACGCCTTCATTACATCCAGCATAGGAAACACTTGGGGCATGTTTATTAAGACCAACGCTAGTAACATGGGTTTGGACTACATTACTAGCATGGGGTACTGTGCTAAATGTAGGGGAGTGGGGACAGCTGTCCCCAGTGAATTTAGTACGGGTCAGCATGGTAAAACTGCCGCAAGCAGCAACTACCACCGTCCATTCTGCTGTGATAGTTGCACCCACACTACCTGGGCCAAGCGCAGGCAGTGCAAGGTTTCAAGGTCTGCGTTAGCGGCGCTGTGACGGGAATGTTCCATCCCACTCGGTCACCACCTAGGTGTACATTGAACAGGTAGTGTGGGGTTTTTTAGCCCAGGGCGCTGTGATACTTTTAGTTCAGTGCCAAAAATGTGCACTATCCCTGTGCTGACCCAGTAGCGGGTTTTAGTAAACTTGCTCTTTGCTTCCTTATTGCTTATGGGAAACAAAAGGAGTCTCTACAGGATGTGAAACCCTTTACTGGTTCAACAAACAAGAACTATGCAGACTTAATCTTGACCATAAGTTGCTGAGGCCACATTGGCCCCTGAAGAATATCTGAAGAAGTATATAAGGTATAAGAAGCCCATGCACTCACAGATTATTAGGTTGTTTGTCCAGCTGGAGGTATCAGAATCTGCAAAGAATCCAGGAATCTCTAGAGAAAGGAAAATTGGTTTGAATTATTACATTTAGCCCAAAATAATAAATATTTATGTGACAGCATGAGAGAACAACAAATTAGAGTTCTGGGCCTATAATGAGGTCCCTAATAAGAAAATCCATCAACAATAGACCAAGAGGATGCAAAACTATCAATTTGCTGGACATAGCAACCGAAAAAATCACCAGAAGACAAAGGATATGCAATAGGGCGTTCTCCCTTATACCCCAGCCATATGGAACGCATATGGCGTAGCGCTATCCAGACAGCGCCGTTGAATATTTTCTCTGATCACCTCTGCTCTGTCCACTGAGGCAGAGAAAAACGTTATCTGGAAAGCAGCAATATTTAGCCTGCTATCCAGATAGCTAACCATATGAAGTTAGAACCCCAAAAAGGTTGTCTTAACTTAATGTGATTTGCTATTTAACGAAGAGGTTGAATATTGCCACCATCCAGATAGCAGTGCTGGTTGTTGCAATTTCTAGATATTCAGCACTGGCCATCATCTGGATACTGGTACATGAATATTTGGATTTCATTTAACCATGGTGACCAGCATTTAAAATCTTTTTGACCCCCATGGTTAAATATTGCCCCATTAGTGCACTGGGCTTTTCTTTTGACAGTGTTGCTATTGGGGCTTAGGTATCTTGGGTTCCTTGATATACAAGACCATGTCCTCTGGAGAGAATATCTTGGAGAATGACTCCCCATCCGAGCCAGGTAGTCTGGTATGAGGTTGTGTCAATGGAATCCCAAAATCTTGGAAGTTGCATCCCAGGAAAATGGGTGTGGAAGCCAAGGACTTTGAGGATGGACTATCCTATTGCTGTTTTCAGTAACACCTGATCAACTTCTGCTCATAGTCAATCTGACTTCTTTTAATTACCTCTCTCCAAATAAGGGTTTTGACATCCAGTTCCACAGGGATTTATTTATTTATTTATTTTATTACAGTTGCTTATATACCGCACTATTCAGTATCAGCGCGGTTCACAGTATAACAAAACGACCAAGACAACATTCTGTTTGGTTTTACATTGAACAGGGGTGCAAACTTGGATAACAGGGTTGAACTATATACATGAAATAATAATCCTATAACAGGGTTGAACTATATACAATAAGAAAGAGACCGATGAGCTATATGTAATACCATGGGAAATTAGGACAGTGTGAGTCTGATCTGCAGGATGGAGGTTGAGACTATAATGAGCTTAAAAATGTTTCTGAGTGGGTTACTTAGATTCATTGCTGGGAGGGTAGCATTGTAGGAATAGGTGAAGTTTGATTGCCTTCCTAAATTGGGTTAAGTCTGCAATAGCTCGAATGTCTGGTGGGAGCGCGTTCCAGTGTTTGGGAACGTAAAGACTGAAAGCCCTATTTGCTGTTGTACTATTGCATTTAGTCATGGTTTTCGGGGTTATCAGTAGATTTAGTGCTGTTGACCTCCTGGATCTGTTGGGGGGTACTGTGTGGATAAGCTCAGTAAGAGCAGTCGAGGATAGGCAATTGATGGCTTTGAATGAGAGGAGTAGTGTTTTGAAGAAAATCCTTCCGCGTATTGGTAGCCAATGAAGCTGTTTTAAAATAGGTGTCACATGGTCGCTTCTAGAGGCTCCATAGAGGACCCTTGCTGCAGCATTCATAGCCAGTTGTAGCGGATTTAATGTGGCTTGAGGGAGACCTTGTAAAATGGAATTGGCAAAGTCAAAATGCGGTAGAATCAGTGCTTGGTATATGGTACGAAAATCATCCGGGTCCAGTAGGGAGCGTAGATGTCTGAGTGAACGGATTTTGAAGTACATAGCTTTGACAATGTTGCTTATATGACATTTCATGTCCAGGTGTTGATCTAAGGTGACCCCCAAGTATTTTATTGTTTCTTTAGTTTGTAATTCCGCTTCCTTGACTCTTATGTGGGGTGGTGGGGTAAAGTCAGGGTCTCTGGAGATGAACAGTACCTCCATTTTTTTGTGCTGGATGCGGAGGTTTTGTGATTGTAGCCAATCTGATATGGTATTGAAACACTCTACAAGTGGTGTAAGGTCCATCTGAACAGTCAAGAAGGGCATATATAAGAGGATGTCATCCGCATATATCAAACAGTTCACGTTAAATGATCTAATGATATTGCAGATGGGCTGCATATATATGTTGAATAATAATGATGACAGTGAGGATCCTTGCGGCACTCCTTGTGTTTGATGGAAAAGCTTCGACTCTTCTACTCCGGATTTGATTTACTGCCACCGATCAGCTAGATAGGACTTACACCATTCGAGCGCGGTATTGCATATTCCCTTTTCTTTCAGTCGCCCGAGGAGAATCTCATGATGTACCGAGTCAAAGGCCGCAGCAATGTCTAAAAAAATGAGAACAAAGCCTTGTCGGATATTATCGGTACCAGTAATTATGTTATTGAATAGGAAGGTGAGAAGTGTCTCGACTCCGTGATACTCTCTGAACCCGTGTTGGCAATCATCCAGGGGAGCTGTGGAGTCTATATGATCCTGAATTTGTCTTTGGACCTCTTTCTCAATTATTTTTGCTAGTAGGGGAATACTAGCTATTGGCCTGTAGGAATCGACCTTTTGGGGGTCAAGTTTGGGGTTCTTCAATAAGGGCCTGATTGAGGTTTGTTTGAGGGTTGTGGGGAAGGAACCAGTAGAGAAGGAATAGTTTATCAGTTTTACGATGAATGGGCTGAATTCCTTACGTAGTTCCTTGATCCAAAACGCTGGGCAAGGGTCAGTTTGCGCTGTGGAGGTGTTGAGAGAAGCTATTGTATCTTCAATGCTTTTTCGGGATGGTGTAGAGAACTTGAGTAATGGGGTTAAGCTGGTAGGATCTTGGAACGAGGCTGTTGATATTTTGTCGGTCTGAATGATCTTTGATTGGAGGTAGTCAGCGAATTTTTGTGGTTGGATATCAATGTGTTGTTCCGGAGATGGTTCCTTTGAAAGGGCTTGAACCAATTTGAAAAGATCCCGTGGTTTGTTCAGGGATCTCTTCAGAGTTTCGGTGTGGTATTGTTTCATTTTCATTGAGATTGCTTCTCTGTGCCTTGTTAGGTGAAATTGGTATGCTGTCAAATCTTCTGTGGAGAGTGATTTGCGCCATTTTTTCTCAAGTCTGCGTAGTTGTGTTAGAGAAGCTCTCAACTCTTGGGAGAACCATGGGGCCGCATTTCTTGTTCTATTGGATGCGTTATTGGATTGTGGGCGTTGTGAGATAGTCTTGAGGTTTAGATTCCAGGCGGAGACTAGTTCTTCCGGATCGGATGTGGTTTTGCTAAAGAGGGAGAGGGTTTGAGAGAGGATTAACTCTCTGTTAAATGCGCGGAAGTTTCTTGATGAAATTCGAGCAGTGCTGTTACATTTCCGGTTACTATGCTGCTGGCCGTCTCTAGTGGGTATCTGGAAGGTGATAAGTTTATGGTCAGACCAGGGTACGTCAATAACAGTCATCATCGGGTTGTGGTTTTGCTCGAGGGCCGTAAATGGTGCGAACACCATGTCCAGGATATTACCCTTTCTATGTGTGGATTTGTCGATGATTTGTTTAAAACCCATGTCTTCAATGGCTTCCAGGAATGCAGTTGCATGGCTTTGATGAAGTGAAGGGAGATTAAAATCTCCCATTATCCAGATAGGTGCATTAGGGTTGTGGGCGTTAGCGGCGAGGTCAATTGTGGGGAGGTCCTCAGGAGATGAAGGCGGTGTTCTGTATATTAGATTGATAGTGCATTGCTGATTTTTGATGGAAAGAGAATCTAAGCTACTTTTACTGGATGATTCGGTAATGTGGAAATGAAGATCTGATTTAGTGATTATTAGTACTCCACCTCCTTTTTTGGTTTCTCTGTGTCTTATATGAATAGAGAAGTTGGGAGGTAGGAGTTGATTGAGGATGACGTTATCCTCCGAGGATAGCCAGGTTTCTGTGATCGTAAATAGATCCAGGTCATAAAGGGATATCATATCTAGGACAACGGGCCATTTCTTGCGTATGGAACGCGAGTTTATCATAGCACATTTTAGGTTGTGGCAGTACTTGGGTTTCTCATGGTTGGGTGGCCTGGATAGTTGGAGTGGAATGTGTATGAGGTGAGAACGGCGTGTGTGAGTGTCTCCTCCTGGGTGGGGTCCAGAGCACCTTTTTCCATGGTTGCTTAAGATGGGGATGTGGTTCTGGGCATGAGAAAGTGCATTGGAAGTTCCCAGCCAATGTGTAAGGAGATACAGGCTAAAAAGGGCCAGGAAGTGAGAGGCCATATTGTTTGGCTAGGGGTGTGTGCTTGCGTTATAGAAGTTCATACTGCAATTTAAATAGCAATAGTGGGACCAGAAATACAGTGCTGATAAGGAGCATAAAGCAGTCGTTAATTAGGTCATGCGATTGCACATGCAAATATGCTTACATGCTGCAATGGGTTGGTGAATTGTACATACATGCACAGTAGGTAAATCAATAGTGGCAGAAAGTGTTGGTACTCTTATCAGTGCGAACAGTAGACTATGCAACAATGATACAGTCATAAGGGGATGTGTTGAGGAGATCGTACTAGAACAATTTACATGCAGAGTATGAGCTACCAAGAGGGAACAGACTGGTAAGGACATGTACATCTGTTAAATTCAGTACCTCTGAAGATTAATATCGTGTCACTGGTTGGAGTATTTCTCTGCGGTGGTGCTGAGCTTCCGTATTGTAGTGATTGAATCTGGAGATATGGGATCGTATTCTGGGGCTACATTCAGTTAGCGTGGTCTTCCGCCCCGGTCCATGCCTAAGGGCCACGCCAAAGGGCCCTATGGCGAGGCCCTCAGGCGCGGGCCCGCAAGGCGTGGGCGCGCTGGCTGGCGCGAGCTTTTAAAGTCCCGTTGCTGAGCTCCGATTGGGCAGGATGTTGCCGCTGCTTCTCCTGTCGCCGGATGCTCGATCCCCGGGCTTGGGAGAGCAGATGAAGGTGGTGGGAGGACAAGGGACCACGCGCCGGCTGGCGCGAGCTTTTAAAGTCCCGTTGCTGAGCCCCGATTGGGCAGGATGTTGCCGCTGCTTCTCCTGTCGCTGGATGCTCGATCCCCGAGCTGGGGAGAGCAGATGAAGGTGGTGGGAGGACAAGGGACCATGCGCCGGCTGGCGCGAGCTTTTAAAGTCCCCTTGCTGAGCCCCGATTGGGCAGGATGTTGCCGCTGCTTCTCCTGTCGCCGGATGCTCGATCCCTGGGCTGGGGAGAGCAGATGAAGGTGGTGGGAGGGCAAGGGACCATGCGCCGGCTGGCGCGAGCTTTTAAAGTCCCGTTGCTGAGCCCCGATTGGGCAGGATGTTGCCGCTGCTTCTCCTGTCGCCGGATGCTCGATCCCCAGGCTGGGGAGAGCAGATGAAGGTGGTGGGAGGACAAGGGACCATGCGCCGGCTGGCGCGAGCTTTTAAAGTCCCGTTGCTGAGCCCCGATTGGGCAGGATGTTGCCGCTGCTTCTCCTGTCGCCGGATGCTCGATCCCCGGGCTGGGGAGAGCAGATGAAGGTGGTGGGAGGACAAGGGACCACACGCCGGCTGGCGCGAGCTTTTAAAGTCCCGTTGCTGAGCCCCGATTGGGCAGGATGTTGCCGCTGCTTCTCCTGTCGCCGGATGCTCGATCCCCGGGCTGGGGAGAGCAGATGAAGGTGGTGGGAGGACAAGGGACCACGCGCCGGCTGGCGCGAGCTTTTTTTTTTTTTTTTTTTTGTTTTTTTTTGTTTTTAAACTTTTATTTTCATTTTGCAACAAACAAAAGAAACAACACACCAAAGGAGACAAAACAATTATACAATAAGGAAAAGTAAACCCAATTACCCCCCACCCCCACGCTTCTTCTCTAGCTGATTATGTCAGCATGTGAGCGCTTCCAAACAACAGTGATTATACATCAAAACAATCAAAAGAGTATCTGCGATACAGAATAATCATGGGACAAAGATATATACAAATTTAGACAGTCAGATGAGAGCATTGAGCAGAATGTACATAGTCATTGAGCATCTTCCATTTAGACCGATGATGAGGAGTCTGAATGGGGGAAGCAAACATACGAGGTATTTGTTCATATTTACTGTAGAGACAGACATGATTCCACCATTCATTGGGGCTCAGCTGGGAGCTATTTTTCCAGTATTTCGTAATTAGGGAAATAGCAATGCCAAGCATAAAGTCCAAAAGGAAGTAAGCCGTTTTTGGAAGAGAGGGGATCCCCGCAGCTGAGCGAAGTCCCACTATCCTCCAAGAAAGGGGCTCTTGAAAGTGCAAAATAGACTGGATACGACCCCAGACCCGACGCCAGTAATACTGTAGTGCGGGACATTCATACATAACATGAGGTAGTGAACCAATGGCCGCATGACATGTCCAACAACTATTGCCCTGAGTAGTGTGTTCCATTTGGCTAATCTGTCAGGAGTGTAAAAACACCGGTGGGCTAGAAAGAAGAGTGTCTGAGTGAGTGAGGCGGATCGGGAGACCCGTGTCACTCTACTCCAGACTAGGCTCCATTGCTCCGGGGTCAAAGTCACATGCAATTCTCTCTCCCAGGCTTTCTGCGCTATAGGGGTATCCCTAGTTATAGCATTACATAAGGTTTTGTAAAAATTGGATGCTACACCCGGTGAACTACCGATAGATCGGATAGTCTCCAACCAACCTTGTGTAGGGGAGGCCGATGGCGGGAGCACCCTAGCACTCCGAAGGCAATGCTGAAGTTGCACCAACTGAAAGTAGTGTTTCGCTGGGAGACCAAATTCAATTTGCAATTCACTAAAAGTTTTCCAGCGACCTTCATGGAACAACTGACTAGGAATCCAAATGCCCCTAGTGTACCAGGGGCTCCACGCCATCGGCTTATTTTGTATTCGAAATCGAGTGTTGTACCAAAGTGGGAGCTTGTCTAACGGACAGAGTCGGGAGTCTAAAGATTGCATGAGATTATTAAAGGCACCTAAGGTGTCTAAAAGCATTGGTGGAAAGTGGGAGTCTGATGGGAGAGTCATACCAGGGAGAAAAGTAAGAGGAATCGGTTTGCAAAGGTCCTCTTCTATGTCTAGCCACACAGGTCTACTCGGTACTGGATCTTCCAGCCAACGAGCGCCTTGTTTGAGAAGAAAAGATTGATGATACTTCAGGAAATCAGGGAATCTGACACCCCCATTTTCCTTATCTGCTTGTAGCTTATGTTTCGCTATCCTAGGTGTCTTGTTTTGCCACAAGTATCTAGTCAGAAGGCCCTCTATATCTTTATATATACGTCGAGGGAAGAGACAGGGCAACATTTCTAAGATATAATTCACTTTCGGAACAATCATCATTTTTATGGTTTCTAAGCGACCCCACCAGGTAAGTGTTAAAGGAGTCCAGCGGTGAGTAAGCGCCCGGACTTTAGAGGTTAAGTCTTTGGCATTGAAGGAGATAGTGTCTTCCAAAGGAGAACAATAGTGAACCCCAAGGTATTTGACCATGCGAGGTTGCCATAAAAAGGGGAAGGGTTGCATATCTGCCTGATGAAGCAAAGGATTTAATGGAAAGGCTACCGACTTGGTCCAATTTATCTTATAACCGGACAGTTGTGAGTATTTACCAATTTGCTCTAGGACAGCTGGTACTGAGTCTATAGAGACAAAAAGCATAAGATCATCAGCATACGCTGAAATTTTGATTTCCCTATGGGTGAAGGGGACTCCATGAATCTCCTCCGATTGCCGGATTAGTAAAGCCAAGGGTTCGAGTGCAAGATCGAAGAGAAGTGGAGACAGTGGGCATCCCTGGCGAGTGCCGCGTTGAAGGGGAAAAGGCTGAGACTTTAAAGCATTGGCACATATACTGGCTGTAGGCTGTGCGTACATGGTGCGAAGACAACGGAGAAAACCTTCCCCGAATCCGTACCAGCGGAGGACTGCAAACAGGAAGGGCCACTCTAAGCGATCGAAGGCCTTCTCAGCATCAAGTGAGAGGCCAACAAATGGGCGATCAAGATTAACTGCGGTAGTCAGTACATGGCATAGAGTCCGAGCATTGTCAGCAGTTGATCTACCAGGAATGAAACCGCATTGATCTGGGTGTATTAAGGTAGGCATCCTATCCGAGAGCCGGGTAGAGAGAATGGTGGCAAAGATTTTATAGTCCGCGTTTAGGAGGGAAATTGGACGATAATTGGCTGTTAGTTGCGGGTCTCTCCCCTCTTTCTCAAAAACTACTACATTTGCCATTGAAAAGGACCCAGAAGGAGAACCCTCCTCGGCCAGAGCAGAAAAATAAATTTTCAAAACTGGAGCTAAGTCAGCGTGAAAGGTTTTGTAGAATTCAGCAGGGAGACCGTCTGGGCCTGCGGCTCGACCTGAGGCACATTTCTTGATAGCAGAATGAATTTCTGAGACAGTAAATGGTGTGTCCAAGGCCACTCTATCTTCGTCAGATAGGGTCGGTCTTTGTACCCCTGAAAGTAAGCGTTCAAATACATCTGGCTCAAAATCACATTCAGATTGATAAAGCCGAGTATAAAAATCACGAAAGAGTTCTAAGATTTCGGTATCTTTAGTGACCAAGCCCCCCCCCGACGGATTACGGAGGGCGGTAACACGCTTGGCTTCTTTTCGACCTTTTAGGGCATTTGCTAATAATTTGCCAGCACGATTATTTTCCCGATAATATAGCCCTTGTTGTGATTCAATATTTTTAACAGCAGCAGTGTACAAAAGCTGATTGTATTGAAAATGCAAGCGTTGTAAACGGAGTAAAATACATGGGTCAGTACGGGACGTGAGGAGACGTTCCCCAGCTTGTATCTGCTGCTCTAGAATCAGTAAATGCTGCTTTCTTTGTTTCCCCTGCCGAATTTGATAGCTAGTTATAGTGGCACGGATAGATGCTTTAAAACCCTCCCACCAAGCCCAGCCCGCTGTGTCATGGGGTGAGTTAAAATGAAAATAATCTTGGATAGCGGCCTTTATATCAACCTGAAAATCTTTTTGACCCAGTAGGGATCTATCAAAAAACCAAGCTCGGGGAGAATCGTCCCGCGCAGTGACACGTAATGATAAAGATATGGCAGCATGATCTGAAATATGGAGAGGATGAGTCCTAGTCGTGTCTACTTGAGAAATCAGTGCTTTGGAAATGAGAAAGAAATCTATCCTAGATTGGGAGTGATGGGGGGCAGAAAAGAAAGTGAACTCTAAGTCGGAGGGGTGAAGCAGCCTCCATATATCTACCAGCGCAAGATCTTGCATCAGAGCTGTAAGGGTTGCAAGACTCTTGGGTGGACTACTCGTTCTAGGCGGCTGTCTATCTATCAGAGGGTCTAACACTTGATTAAAGTCACCACCAAGTATTAATGGAGTATTGGCAGAGGCCTGTGCCAACTGCGCAATACTTGCATAGTAAGCAGGGTTGTCCACATTCGGGGCATAAATGCAAATACATGTAAATTCACTATCTCCAACCTTAAGATGTACTCGGGCCCATCTACCCTCCTTGTCAGCGCTAGTATCAATTACAGTAGCTTGCAAAGATTTCTTAACCAGAATGGCTACCCCGCACCGTTTGGAAACGGCGGGAGAATAGGCAGCCACCATGTAAGGCTTAACATTGAGTTTCAGTGTTTCAGCAGAGTTTAAGTGCGTTTCCTGAAGAAACGCTAAATCAGCATGCTCATGGCTAAGATAGCTAAGGATTTTCTTTCTTTTGATTGGACTATTAATGCCCTTTACGTTGAGTGATAAGATTTTACATAAAGCCATTCAGACAAGTTAAAAATTCTGAGCATGATAGCGCACCTAATTTCACAATGTCCCTCATATTGACTGTATCTGGCTGTACATATGGCATAAAAGAAAATAAGCTTAGATAATACAATGAAGCGCCCCACATTAAAAAAGAAAAACCGCAGCGCGGTAGAGAAGAAGCAGAACCCCAAAAATTACTGGCGACCATGTGTCTGCGGGGAGAAGCCCCAGAGAAGGCCGAAATTGAAAAAACACATAACCTGTAGGACTGTGCGTGCTCCGAATCCGACCGAGGCACACATCATGGAGGGATAGGAGACCACAAAACAAAAGTCATAGAAAGAAAGAAAGAAAGTCCAGGTAGTCTCTGTGCTTGACTATGACCGCCGCATCAGGCCCTTCAAAATGGCGGACAGAGCCGGCAAATAAAAGTCCACGTCGTTGGATTAGCGCATCTGCTCTGCTTCTTTGGAGTCTAAAAATGTTGATAGTAGATCAGGATCTTCGAATGTCCTGGTTTGATTGTGAAGAGTCACTCGGAGCTTCGCGGGATACAACAGGCCAAAGCGAGCCTGTAGCTGTTGAAGTCGAGGGCGAAAAGCAAGGAGTTTCTTCCGTCGGTCAACGGTAGGCTTTGCCAAATCAGGGAAGAAGGAGACTTTGTGACCTTCAAATTCCAAATGATGGTTCGCCCGGGCAGCATTTAAAATTTGTTCCACTTGTTGATATCGTAGCAAGCGAAAGATAATAGGCCGGGGGGTCGTTCGGTTGAGCGCCATGTGGGTAGGAACACGGTGTGCACGATCGATTTCCAATTCTTTATGAAAGGTGATCTTCAGCAAGGAGGGAAGAGTTTTGAGCAGGAATTCTCTCATATCTCCCGCTTCCACCCCCTCCGGTATTCCAATGAGCCTCACATTGTTGCGACGGGCTCGATTATTGCTATCTTCTAACTCCTTTTGAAGATTCTGTATCTGGCGCTCAGCCTTGTCCAGTGCGCCCAAGCGCACCGCGTGCGAGTCGAGGACCCCCGCCATATTGTCCTGCCGTAATGAGAGACTTTCAAGTCGGTCCTGAAGCACTCCAAAGTCTTCTCGCAGGGCTCTAAGCGCTTCTCCATTGGACTGCACCAATTCCTTCACGCCGCGTAGTTCCTCCAAAATCTCCAGGTGCATTTCGGGGTTTTTCACGAAATGGAACGATCTTCTGTGGGGAGGACACCTCTGTTTTGGAGCGTTTTCCGTGAGAAGAAGAAGGAGACCCGAAGTCCAAGCGCGCTGGTTTATGGGCCGCCATCCCCCCGATGTACCCCGGTCAGCCCGGAGCGAAATAGTAAGTTTGTATAGGTATTAAGTCAGGATTCTAAGTAGGCCTCTCGGGAGCTTCAGCGCGAAGCGTCTTACCCGCTGGACATCAGGCTCCGCCCCCCTGGCGCGAGCTTTTAAAGTTCCGCTGCTGAGCCCCGATTGGGCAGGATGTTGCCGCTGCTTCTCCTGTCGCCGGATGCTCGATCCCCTGGCTGGGGAGAGCAGATGAAGGTGGTGGGAGGACAAGGGACCACGCGCCGGGATCATAAAAGGTTCAGCGGTGACTGCTAGCCGCTTTACAAGGGCTAACCACTGCTGCTGACAAGGGACCACGCGCCAGGGATCATAAAAGTATTACCTTCAGGGTGAAGGGCATCAACAGACTTACTGGCATGAGCTGTCATCAGGCTTCTTTTTCAATTACTAAGCATTCTCGAGCAAAATGGCCTCTTTCTCCACATCTAAAACAGGGCAAGGTTCAACCTGGAATTAAGCAACATGGGCAATTGCCTAAGGTGCCAAAGTTTTGAGGTGCCAAATACCAGACCAAAGAGAAGCTTGCTCCTGCTTACTTTAGAGGCATGTGCTGCTTCAAAGGGGTGTAACTGTGGCACTATGTCCTTCCTCTGTTCCTCTTCTGGCTTTCCAGTCTTTGGGCTCTCTGTCCTGTAATGACCTTCTCTCTGCTAACTTGGGTTTGTGGTATTGACTGTGCTTGGTGGAAGGCATCTACAACTTCCAGGGCACCCTTTACAGCAAGGTTCAGGCAGTCAGGGCCAGTCTAACCATTAGGCAAATTAGGCTGTTGCCTAGGGCAGCATCTTCTGGGGTTCAGCAAAGAACAGAGTATTCAAAGCTAAACAATAGATTCTGACAACCAGGATGGGCATAAGGCTTAAGGTTTGCCTAGGGTGCCAACACCTTGAACCAACTGTGGGGCCGGCTCTGCAGGCAGTGGGACACTGACTGTCTTACAGGCATATTTAAGCCATCTAGAAGTTGTTCCAGTATAATTAATTTCCTACCTAGAGTCTGATCTTTCTTTCTGATGATGGCCACTCCTATCCTATATCCTTCAACCAATAATAGAAACCTTGTGAACTTTCTCTTGGCTGAAGGACTTCTCTCTGAAACTGTTGCATATATGCTTCTGGAGTACATCATACATGTTCATGGATGGTGGTCTTGATGTCAGCATAAGTAGCTCTCCCCTCTAGATTCACAGTCTGGAAGGTAGCTTAACCACTGTACATCAACAGGTTGCCCAGTTAGGTTGCCCAATTTGCTTTTAGCACTGTAAGTCTGCTCAAAGCTTCCAAGAAGCAGTCGGAATTTCCTCTGTGGATCATCTTGGAAATAGAGACGTAGGTTGAGCTATGGTAGCTCGAGTGCTTGTACCACCTTGAGAAGGGAGATCTGTTGCTGTTCCTGCTGGCTCTAAAGGACTTGGTGCTGAGCTTTGGAGATAATTACTCAAAGGATGACTTTGGAGACTTCTTTGGGTTCTGAGTCAGAGAGGAACATTGTTAAGATGTTGTATTTCCGTAATATGACAGTGTCATTTCTTGGCTCTAGAATTCAGATCTTTCTTGATGTTTCTAGAGATACTCAGAGGAAGCACTGAAAGTTCCTGGCCCTGAAGGGTAGGGCCGCAAACCTAGGGGCATCCATGATATTAAGGTTTCCTTGTAAATGTATTTATTTATTTATTTAACAGTTTTTTTTAAATACCGCTTTATCATTTAGTCACAGCGGTTGACATATTTCTTGTCTTTGGGGGGTAAACAGTTTATATTCGTTGAGCTGGCATAACTTAAAGATTTTCTTTGGACAAGGGAGGAGTCCAATATTTAGGTGACGATTCCAGACTGCTAATAATGTTGGCTTGTGGGGTTTGCTCTCCCAATGCTGCTGTAATGTAATTTTCTTCATATTTTCTTTTTTTCCTTTTTTCTGGTCTCACTTGTAGTATACTTGTGAACTATAATATATTGCATTCTTGGTGGGTTATTTTCTTTTTCCTGAGTGTTTTAATGTTACTTTCATTCAGGTAATATTTGGATATGTTGTGAAATAGTTGTATAGTCAGCAGCAGTGGTTAGCCCTTGTAAAGCGGCTAGCAGTCACCGCTGAACCTTAAACCCAGACATTCAATGCCGGGGCCATATCCGACCACCGGCACTGAATATCCAAGTTGGCCGGATGGTGCCACAGCTAACTAAGCAGGGGTGATGTTCAGCTGCTGTCCGGTTAGCTACAGCAGTGAGATTTAGGACAGCCTTTCGGGTGCCTAACTTTCACCACTGTGGTATAACCGGCTAGCAGCTGAATATCACCACTGACCGATTATCCTTGGGTGTCGCCTTTGCTCCACCCCCTAGACCACCCTGATACTAGCCGGCTAATGTCAGGGCATTCAGTGATTGCACTAGGGGATATTCAATGGCACTAACTTACATAGTGCAGCTAAATATCCCAGTCACCACGATTCACGCGGTTAACAGGTCTAACTGCGTTAATCGCTTTGAATATAGTTTTCAAAATTAAAAAGAAATGAGAATTATGATCTGAATCCCGAGCAAATGTGTGTAGGAATGGAAAGGCTCTGAGCTTGAACGGAATAATCTACCTAGCCCTATAGCAGACTTTTACAGCATGCTGCATTGTTTGAATTGAAAGAAACGTTTAACGTTTCCATTGTTTTATATGTTGCATACATCCATATTTAACAGTCTACAACATTATTTTAGGCATGTGGAGGGTAGTTTTAAAACCAGGCACCATAGGTAGACGCCTACTTGTCTTTCTAAAATACTAGTGCATGTTGCAGAGATGTGCCTTCAATGTAGGTGCCCACATCATTTACATAAATGATGAGGTCCAGAGGTTCAATTCCTGCTCAGGGACAGTAATCTCAGGTCAGAGGGACTGGGGACTCGTCCTATAGGTGCTCCTTGTGGCCTTGGGCAAGCCACTAAACCCTCCGTTGCCTCAGGTATGCGTATAGATTGTGAGTCCTTTGGGAACGAGGGAATATATTAAGTACTTGCTTGTAGCATTTGTAAACTGCTCTAATGCCTTTCAGCCTGGGCGGTATATCAAGAAATTAAAAACAAAGATAGATAAATACGTGCGTATGTATAACATATTTTAGAATCTACATGCGAACATGAAAACCTTGCCTGCACTCTGCTCAGACCATGATCCCAGCTATGCCTGCCCACCAAGTATGCATTCTCATGCTAAAGCTCGCTCTTTTATGCCAGGTCATTAAGTGCTTATGTGCGCCCAAATGCGCAGGAATGACTTTATAAAATTACCTCTATAATACATGTGTTACATCAAAGCGTGCAAAAAACAGATGGAAATTTGTCATGACTTAGTTGACGTCCTGGAATTTTTAATTGCAGGCTTGCAAAAATGTCAGATAGCATTTTGAAAGATATTTCCAAAAGACTTTTCTAGTCCTCTGCTTACGGAAAAAAATCTTATGATAATAGAAAACTGAACATGGAGAGATTGTTTATGCACAAAAACACACAGAGGATGAACGCTGGGAGCCTTCTGCTAAGTCTTGTCGAGCTGAGTTGATGGGATTTAAGAGGTTTAAAATCTCCTAGCAGTTCCATATCCTGAGGTGGCCTGGAGGATGTTAGCTTACTGCACATCTTCAATCATATCCAAAGATGCTCTCCTTCCACTGTCTTTGCTTCTAAAATTAGGAGGAAAAAAATACCACTGTCAGATTTCAGCCATGATATATGGGGCAGTCAGATTCAAAGTTGCTTGTTATCCTTGCCCTGCCTAAGTGGTAGACAAGGGAATGATGCAGTAAGCATCATAAGTCAACCAATAAAAAACTGGAGACAAAAATGACCTGAAAGGATGACCAGATTTACAGAGAAATATAATAACAACTACTATGATGGGCTTTCGGTTTCTAACTGTAATCCATGGTCATTGCTTTCAGCATTTGCTCAACACTCTACTGCTATTTTTAAGTGACATAAGGTCATAATAAGAATGTAGCTGGTGCAGACCTTTGGCATAGACACAGGGGAGGGAATAACAAGATTAGCAGACCTGCTAACTGCGTTACTCCCACTGAGCGGGATATTCAACAGCACATAACCAGTCTGCACCATGGAACTGTCCTTCTAGTACTGCTCTACACCTTGATGCTATCTGCTTAGTGCTGGAACATTCCGGAGACAGAGCGAGGTGGCACCGGATGTAACCAGGCCGCTGGCCAGTTAACCTAAAGTGGCTAGTTAGGTCAAAAATGCTGGTTTAACTTTAACCAATTTAGCTATCCGGCCAGTGGCTGAATATTGCCAGTTCTGGCGACTATCCAGATAGGCTAGTGGGATAGCGACTGAATAATGCTGCGATCTAGATAGCATTCGGGACAGCCCTTTTGCTGTCCTGTGTTACGTGAATAGACGATCTGCATAAGGAAAGAATTTTAACTAGGTAGTGGCTGAATATCGCCACTCTCCAGATAGTCACTGGCACCGCCCTCGTTCTGTCCATGGACCGGGCACATACTATCCTGAGAGCCCCGGGGCAGTCGGTGGAGATTTCCACTGGCACGAACCTGATAGACCTTTGTGGTTATCTGGATTAGGGCTTCTACATATTGGCCCCTTAGTCTTTTCTATTGCATATCTCCTCTCCGAGCGGGAGAATGACACCTACAGCAAAAGAATGAATTGTCCAATAGAGTATATTCAGTACATATTATCCAAAACATGCCTAGCAAGGGGATGCCCTATAAGCCTAATCCTGAAGAAACAATACCCCCCAATATTTAGCGAAATATCATGTGGTCAGAGCTGATTCAAGGTGTTGGCATCCTAGGCAAATCTTACGCTGCGTGTCCCTCCTGGCTGTCAGAATCGATTGTTTAGCTTTGAATGCCCAGTTCTTCGCCACCGACTCCCTCCCAGAGGTTAACGCCCTAGGTAAATGCCTAGTTTGTGTAATGATTGGGATGGCCCTGCATGTAGTTTGCTGTAATGCAGAAAGAAACCATTGATTGATGGAGTATTTGCAGTTTTGCTTTCCCAGTAAAACAATGACAGTCAGGATCAGGGAGAATAGACTAATGGTTAGAGCAATGAGCTGAGAGCCAGGGTACAAATCCTGCTATTGTTCCTAGTGATCTTGGGCAAGTCACTTAACCCTCCATTGCCTCAGGTACAAGCAGATTGTAAAATAGCTAAAGGACCTGCTACTACTAATAATCATTTGTACAAGGTGTACGCAGCGCTGTCAACTCTCGAAAAAAGATGTGAGCTCAATCCAGTTCCCTTCTGTATTCTAATCCAAAAACATCTATCCACCAAGAATCCGTAAAACACCCCAGCATGTTTTTCTGCTGGACATGGGGACTTGCATTAAGGATATAACTTTGCTCAGTTTTAACACTGCTCTAACTAAAATATTGGAAACTACTTGCAAGACTGCTGGACACTAATCTGCTGCTTCCTGGTATTAGAAAATGGAGCCTTGGAAGCTTATGTTGCTCGAAGTGAGATATTGGGGTTGATATTCTGAACTCTTAGCCAGTCAGCCAACGGGAGATGAAATATTAGTGCAGGAGCGGTCCGGGGGCGGAGTTGAGGCATGTTGGCATTGGCACTTGTCCAGTTAGCCCAACATTCAGCCAGGGCTTCTGCAGATAGCAACTTAGGATGGCCTTTTAGGCAGCCCAAGTTTGCCTGCAGAAGCTCTTGCTGAATATTGAGCTAATCGGATAAGTGCTGTCGCTTATCATTCAGCACCTACATACCTGCAGTTAGCGCCCCCCAGCACTCATGTGAAACCAGATACTGCAGCTGATACCCCGATGATATTCAAGAGCCAGTCTTTTTGAATATTGACCCCATTGTTTTTGGCCTTCTTCAGAGTATAAGTTGCCTATTACTGATTCTGACTTTCATATATGCGTAAGTATGCTACGAATACCAATAAATGCATCTCGTTTATGTGTGAATACCTCGAATGACATCAGTGCAGTTGCTGGAGATAAATGATTAGTAATCTCAAACTGGCAGAAAGCATAGGGTTGATATTCAGAAAGGTTTATGCAGCTTGCAGGGCCTGCATAGTGCATAAAGCTTGCGCAGCCCAATATTCAGCGGTATTAACCCGTTAGTGCTGTTGAATGTCCTCACAGACTGCCTTGCAAACATTGGTTTCGGGGTGGTCTAAGAGAGGAACTTGGGCAGTTCCAGTGACTATCTGGATAATGGTAATATTCAGCTGCTAACCAGATAGGACATAAAGTTAGGACAGTTCAATGGCTGTCCTTACTTTATGTGATTGTGCTATCCAGTTGCAAAATGCAGTGTGTGCCTTTGAGTCAGTCCTGACTCCTGGTGACCCAGAAGCTCCTGGGTTTTCTTGGCAGTGTCACTGGAAGTAGATTGCCAGGCCTTTCTTCTGAGACAATGGAGGGTTAAGTGACTTGCCCAAGGCCACAAGGAGTGCTAGTGGGAAGTGAACCCTGTTTGCTTGGTTATCAAGCCAGTGCTCTAACCACTAGGCTACTCCTCCATGCCTGCTATGCAGTTAGAAGCTTGATTATTAGCAGTGAAACTGGATGCCAAGTGGGCTCTGGTGCTGAATATCTAGTTTCATTTTTGCCCACAGCAGTCAAGTGTTTCAGCAATGCTGACCGTTTTGGGCTGAATATCGACTCCATAGGAAATTGAAATCTACCGTTTCTCTAACTCGTACAGCAGGGGTTTGCAACCTAGTCCTCAGGATACTGCCTCCATTGTATGCAAATTTCTCTCATGAATATTCATTGTGGTCTTCCTGAAAACCTGACTGGCTAGGTGCGTCCTGAGGACTGGGTTGCGAACCCCTGCTCTACGGAATAGTAAAATTACATGTATAGCCCACTATGCAATATTTTTGCAAATTCATAACTAATAAGCCACTGTAATGCAAATGCATGCAAAGAAATTCTCTTATTTGGCAACAGCCTCTAGGGATTATACAACGAGATTACTGCTAGGGTCGCAGCACCATTTTGAAACCTGGGGCTGGCTGAGGAGAAGCAACTCGGGATTTCCTCTACTTCCATCAAGTACCCCTGGTAAGAGCCAGAGATGGGATGGGGGAGTGAGGGTGTGGGATGGGGGCTATGAGATGTGTTCTTCTTGCTGTCGGAGGGGAAAACCCTCTCCTATCTTTACAGCACAGAGCAGGTTTGGCAGCCGTTTAGGTTCGGCAGCTTCCAGGCTGTGTGACGAACCCCGGATATTCACTTCCATCGCCGTAGAAGTGAACATCTGTGGTTAAGGGGTCAGGGGGCAGAGCTGCAGTGCTTAGCCCTGCCCAATGCAAAATCGAGTTCTAAAGATTTACATTAAAAATATATGATAAAATGACATTAAGCTAAATTAAACTATAATGGTAATTTGAGTGGGTGGCTCAAACTGGCTGAGATCAATATATAATCAAATGTGGCCAATCATAAAAAGAGAATTCAGTAGCCATTTGGAGTTGGGTTTGCATTTCCACTTCAGGAGTGGACTAATTCCCCTGCTTGCTGCAAATGACAATGAAGAGTCTTGGTCCTAGCATACACAGGACAGATGAAAACATAGGATGCAGGGCTGGCCTGTCCATTGTGCGGGAATGTTCTTTGCACAGGGCCCCGTGCTTCAGAGGACCCCACGCCAACTTCATTCCGCACATGCTATTCAGCTCCTGGCAGGGCTGGCTTCAGAGGAAACTGTAGATGCCCGAGGCCCCAGCTCAGCTACTACTACTAAGCATTTATAAAGCGCTACCAGGCGTACGTAGCGCTGTACAATGAAAACACAAAAAGACAGTCCCTGCTCAAAAGAGCTTACAATCTAAAAAGACAAAGCAAGAAAAGGAGTAGAAAAAGATAAGAATTAGGGCAAAGAGCAGGAGAGACAGGACAAAGGAAAGAGGTAAGAACAAGTGTAAGAGGAAGAAAGAAAGGTGAAATAAAAGAGGGGAAGGAAGGAGAACAGCAAAATTAAGAGCCAAAGGCAGAGGCAAAAAGATGAGCTTTTAACTTGAGTTTGAAGAGGGGCAAAGAAGATGCCTGACATATAGACAAAGGAAGTTTATTCCACGCGTAAGGAGCAGCAAGGTGAAAAGAGCGGAATCTGGAGTTGGCAATAGAGGAGAAGGGCATAGCAAGAAGCAACTGGGAAGAAGAACGGAGTACACGAGGGGGGAAATAGGGAGAAATGAGAGAAGAAAGGCACTGAGGATCCACAGAGTGAATGCACTTATAGGTCAGAAGGAGAAGCTTAAAGTGAATACAGAAACAGATAGGGAGCCAGTGAAGAGATCTGAGGAGAAGAGTGATGTGGGCAAAACGAGGCTGATGGAAAATCAAACGGGCAGCGGAGTGCTGAATAGACTGAAGAGGGAAGAGATGAGACTGAGGGAGACTAGCAAGAAGGAGGTTACAATAATCAAGGCGGGAGGTGATTAGGGAATGGATGAGGGTTTTAGTAGTGAGCTCAGAGAGAAAGGGGCAGATTTTACCACTGTTGAAGAGAAAGAAGTGACAGGTCTTAGCGATGAGTTGGATATGAGAGGAGAAAGAGAGCGAAGAGTCAAAAATAACATCCAAATTGTGAGCAGATGAAACAGGTTGTAGAACAGAGCCATCAACAGAGACTGAAAAAGAAGAAGGAGAAAGGGAACATTTTAGGAGAAAAAACGAGAAGTTCAGTCTTGGCCATGTTCAATTTCAGGCGACGATGGAACATCCAGGCAGCAATGGCAGAGAGACAGCAAGAGATCCGGGACTGGAAAGCAGAAGAAAGATCAGGAGTAGAAAGATAGATTTGGGAGTCATCAGCATAGAGATGGTACTGAAAACCATGAGAGGAAATAAGCGCACCAAGAGATTGGGTATAGAGAGAAAAAAGAAGGGGACCCAAGACAGAACCATGGGGGACACCAACCGAGAGTGGGGTAACAAAGAAGGAGGAGCCACCAGAACATACACTAAAGGAGTGATGGGAGAGATATGAGGAAAACCAGGAGAGAACAGAGTCCCTAAAGCCAAGCGAGGACAAAGTGTCAAGGAGAAGATCATGGTCAACAGTGTCAAAGGCAGCAGAAAGGTAAAGGAGGATAAGGACAGAGTAAAGGCCTTTAGATTTAGCCAGGAACAAGTCACTGGAGACTTTGACAAGAGCAGTTTCAGTAGAGTGCAAAGGACGACAACCGGATTGTAAGGGATCGAGAAGAGCATGGGAAGAGAGGAAGTCAAGACAACGGTGGTAAATCGCACGTTTGAGCAGTTTAGAAATGAAAGGAAGGAAAGAGATGGGGCGATAATTAGAAGGACAAGAGGGATCAAGTGAGGGTTTCTTAAGGAGAGGCGTGACCACATCATCTTTAAAGTCAGTTGGGACAGTAGCAGTGGAAAGCGAAAGGTTGAGAATATGAGAAATGGAGGGGACAATGGTAGAGGAAATAGAGGAGAGGAGATGGGAGGAGATAGGATCAGAGGAGCAAGTGGTGAGCTTGGAAGAGGAGAGAAGAGCAGTTTCATCAATAGAAATCATGGGAAGGAAGAGAGGGTAGGATGAGAAGGGGGGAGAGAATGAAAGCAGGAAAGGGAAATTGGGGATTTAGAGGGAAACTGGAGAGTGATCTTATGGATTTTATCATGGAAGTAATCAGCCAGAGCCTGGGCAGAAAGGGAAGGAGGGATCAGAGACGGAGGCACTTTGAGGAGAGAATTGAGAGCAATGAAGAGATGGCGAGGATCAGAGGCATGAGAATTAGTCAGGCGAACAAAGTAATCTTGTTTGGCAAGAGCTAAAGCAGATTTGAAAGAGCAGAGCATGAATTTGCACAGCTGCCAGATTGAATAGCGGCGTTTTCCTTCACTATGGCAGCTGTGTTCTCGTGTATGTAACCCGCTGGCGCGCCAGAGGTTAAAGGACATTTCCTGTTTCCCAGTACTCAGAGCACCAGAGGGCTAAACGAGAACATAGCTGCTGGAGTGAAAATGCCGCTCTTCACTCTGGTGGTTGTGTAGAGATGAGTCGTGCCTCGGGCATCCACAGCTCCCTCTGAAACCAGTCAGACAGGTGTGGGACTCTTCAGTGGGTGTGCTAGGACTGTAAATGGCTAATGGGGGGCTAGGATTGGACTTGAACTGATGTGGAGGCTAGGATAGGACTGCAAATGGGCTGATGGAGGGGCTAGGATAGGACTGGAAATGGCTGATGGGGGGGGGGCATGGACTGGAAATGGGCTGATGGAGGGATTAGGATTGGAAATGGGCTGATGGGGGCTAGGATAGGACTGGAAATGGCTGATGGGGGGCTAGGACTGGAAGTGGGCTGATGGGGGGGCTAGGACTTGAAATGGGCTGATGAGTGGGCTAGAATAGGACTAGAAAGGGCTGATGGGGGGCTAGGACATAAAATGGGCTGATGAGGGGGCTAGGATAGGACATGAAAGGGCTGAGGGGGGTGGCTAGGACATGAAATGGACTGATGGGGCTAGGGTAGGACTGGAAAGGGTTGAGGGGGGGCTAGGCCTGGAAATGGGGTGAATGGGGGGCTAGGACTCAAAATGGGCTGATGTGGGGGGGGGGGGAGAATGGAACTAGAAGGAAGTAGATGCTGGGTGGGGCTAAACTAGAAGGGAGCTGATGCTGGGGGAGGACTAGAAAGGGATGGGGCTGGGAGTGAGGATGGAGAGGGGAAAATATATTTTGTGTGGGAGGAAAGAAAAATCTACGATTGACTGGATATTGGGAGAGTAGGTGGGGATTGAGGAAGGAGAGGATGAAATTTGGATGGATGAAAAAGGAATAAAGAAAGAAATGGAGGAAAGAGCAAAAGGGGAAAGATCAGTATGTTGGAGCAGATGTAGAGAGAGAATGGAAAAAACTAGAAGAGAGAAGAAAGGACAAATGGACAGCAGACAATGTAGAGTGTCATGAGGTGGATCAAATAGTACCTATGGAAATAGGAAAAACTGAGCAGAGCACTTCTAATAGTGACAGCTTAGAGCACATGGATCAGGGTTGCTATGAGCAACCAACACAAACTGAAGTACCAGGTGTAAGAGCACGCCCTAGTAATAGATTACCTCATAGCCCATTAGGTAAAGAGGGACAGCTGAGGAGAGGCAAGGCTCAGAGAAACACCAAGAGTGACGCAGTTAAAAATCACTCACCTTTGATCAGAGTTAGAGCCAAGGCAGGAGCCAACGTAGAAGCTGATGAGGAAGGAGCTGGCTGGGAAGCTAACCAGAGAGCTGGACACGAGGTCAGAGCTTCACAGGGAAATTCCCACAGAATTCTACAGGAAGAAACCCAGGACAGAATACCCGGGATTTGTTTCAGGGAGCAGTGCAGGACTGAACAAAAGCCCAGTGGTTGGAGCCACGGAGGTATTTCTGAGGGCAGGCTGGAAAAAGCTGTGAGTAAGAATCTTCCTAAGAAAAGGTACCAAGAGGGCAAAAGCTTTTATCAGGAGGATACTTTTGTGCCCAAAGAGAAATGGAAAGAGAAAGGCAGTGAAAAGCTTTCATTTGAGAGAAGCACCGATAAGTTTCCTGTGCTTAGACGTTACGTGAAAACCAAGCCAGAAGGTAGGCTTATTCCTTGTAATAGAAGGGAACTTGAAAGACAGAGTTTTTCCTACACTTACCCAAAAGTGTGTGGCTCTCAGGAAAGAAACTCTGCACTGTGTGGTAACCTCCCATTCTACTACGGTAGTGAGGAGGAGAGGAGCCCTCTGAATAGAGAAGAGGGATTCTTTAAAACTAGCCTAAACTACAATCCAATAGAAGATAGCTCTGGGGAAGCTTATGAGGACATGCAATGTGATTATTGTGATAAAACTCCTGCTGAGTGCTATATGGATTGTACATTGACCTTTTCTGATGACATTTCTTCACTCTTCTGAACTAACCAGAGAGGGAATCGGTTTAATGGAACAGGAGTGAAGAAACTGCTTATTTTTGAGAATAAGGACTGTTTTGCAATATCTTTGTTTATTTGCTGAAGATACAAGCATTCATTTTTGGTTGTAGTAGTTTTGCCTTTATTTCAAACCAGAAGTATGGTTTTTGTCCTTTGTTTATAAGTGCTAAGAATTCACCCGGGATGGGTAAATAAAAAGACCTCTTTTGAAGCCTGGCTACTCGACTGCAACTACACTTTTTTGATTAGCTTGAGGGACTACAAATCCCAGGGGGCATTTCAACACCTTCTTGAGACACCCTTGCTATTTAAGAAGAGGCCCCACTGAACCTCCCATGCTTTTATGCCTCTGGGAATATATAGGTGGGTGACAAGAGTTAGCAGAAGACATGAAGAAAACAGAAGAAAGACAATAATAAAACTGAGAACCCCCCCAAAAGCCAAACTTGGAATGAACAACAACACTGGAGAAATAAAACTAGAAATTAATTTCCTCTTGTACTAAACAAAATGCAAAGATGTTAGTGATGCACATTTCCCAAAGCTGACATATTCCTGTTAATAAATTCAAAATAAAATAGTATTTTTCTACTTTTTTGTTGTTTGGGCATTTTATTTTTCCATTGTAACTGCCCCAGTCGCTTTCTTCTGTTTTCTTCATGTCGTCTGCTAACTTTCCATTGCCTGCTGTCCTTTTGTCCTTTCTTCTCTCTTCTAGTCTTTTCCATTTGCTGATGGCCTTCTAGTCTTTTCAGTTTGCTGTCTATGTTCTGCATGTGTAAGCGAGCCTCAGTATTCTGTTCATGTAGTTTCTATGTGACATTCCCACTTGTTCTCTTTCCCCAGTAGGAGATGTATTGGTATTCTCTGAGATCTATTGGTTTAATATTTGCAGTGTTGCTTTTCGATAGGTAGAGTTTGGTGCTTTGTGAGTCCTGGTAGTGCTATTAAGATACAGTGGGTTTGCTATGGGTTCTAAATGAACAGGGTTTATAGTACTTTCTGGCAGTTGGCACTGGAGAATAGTAATGTAGAAATCTGGTAATTTTTCTTTATTCTCACTGCCCATAGTAACATAGTAACATAGTAAATGACGGCAGATAAAGACCAGTATGGTCCATCTAGTCTGCCCAGTAAGATGGCAGGAGTAGGTGCACCTGCCACTCTGTGCAGGCCACCCCTCCCCATGTCTTTTTTTAGGGGTGAACCCACCGCTCTGTGTAGGACACCCCTATTTGTTGAGAAATTAGATGGTTCCGTTTATTTTGATTTTATCCTGTTGCTGTAAAGGGATCCACTGTGTCTGTCCCATGCCATTTTGAATTTCGTCACTGTGTTTGCCCCCACCACTTCCATCTGGAGGGCATTCCAAGCATCCACCACACTTTCAGTGAAAAAGCATTTCCTGACATTGCCTTTCAATTTACCACCTTGCAGCTTCATGTTATGACCTCTAGTTTTACAGCTTCCCCATCTTTGGAAGAGGTTTCTTTGTTCATTACTTTCATTATTGAAACTTATCAGCTGACAGAAAACAGTCCACACCCAAACAGAAATGCATCTGCTGCCGATAATTGATACACACTCATCCCAAATAAGCATACAAGGTAATGACACAACATCAACTCAATACCCACTCACCCCAAACACTCACCCTAATCAAACATAATATAACGTTGTCAATTACCTACTGTCTAAATGTTACCCTTATGATAAATGTAACCCTCCAATTGTACTGTCTTGATGGTGTTAAGTTCCCCTATGTTAAATGTAACCCTCCAATTGTGATGTGACCACTTTGATTGTAGGATAAGGCGGAATACAAATCTGTTTAAATAAATAAATAAATAATTTCTCTTTAAGTATTTAAAGGTCTGAATCATATCTCACCTATCCCTCCTCTCCTCCAAAGTGTACATATTTAGGTCTTCAAGTCTCTTCTCATAAGGCTTCTGATGCAGGCTCCAAATCATTTTGGTCGCCTTCCTCTGAACAGTTTCCATTCTTTTTACATCCTTTGCAAGATATGGTCTCCAAAACTGAACACAGTATTCCAAGTGAGGCCTCACCAGTGACTTATACAGTGGCATTAGTACCTCTTCCTTTCTTCTGGTAATTCCTCTTTGTATGCAGCCCAACATCCTCCTGACTTTTGCCACCGCCTTGTCGTACTGTTTTGCCACCTTGAGATCTACAGAAATAATCACACCAAGGTCTTTCTCTTGATCCGTGCACACCAACCTCTCGCCCCCTATCGCGTACATTTCCCTTGGATTTCTGCTACCCAAGTGCATGACACTGCACTTCTTCGCATTAAATCTTAATTGCCAAGCATTAGACCATTCTTCCAACTTTAGTAGATCTTTCCTCATGTTAACCACTCCCTTGGGGGAGTCCACTCTGTTGCAAATTTTCATGTCATCTGCAAAAAGACAGACCTTTCCATTCAGTCTTTCAGCAATATCACTCACAAATACATTGAACAGTGCTGGGTCCAGGACTGAACCCTGGGGCACCCCACTAATCACCTTCTTTTCATCCGAGTGAGCTCCATTTACCATCACCTTCTGTCGTATCTCAGTCAACCAATTTCTGATCCAGTTTACCACCTTGGGACCCATCCCCAAACTACTGAGTTTATTGATAAGCCTCCTATGAGGGACAGTATCAAAGGCTTTGCTGAAATCCAGGTAGATGACATCCATCGCATGACCCTGATCTAGTTCTCTGGTCACCCAGTCAAAGAACTCAATCAGATTTGTTTGGCAAGATTGTCCTTCGGTAAAACCATGTTGCCTCGGATCTTGCAACCTGCTGGTTTTGAGAAAGTCCACTATTCGCTCTTTCAGGAATGCCTCCATTACCTTTCCCACCACCGAGGTAAGGCTCACGGGCCTGTAGCTTGACACTTCTTCCCTGTCACCACTTTTGTGTAGAGGTACGACATCAGCCATTCTCCAGTCCTGAGAAACTTCTCCTGTTTCCAAGGATCTGTTGAAAACATCCTTTAACGGCCCTGCAAGAACCTCTCTGAGCTCTTTCAGTATCCTGGGATGTATCCCATCCGGTCCCATGGCCTTGTCCAATTTCATTTTTGCAAGTTGTTCTAACACATCATCTTCTGTGAATGGTGTGGTATCTACTTCATTCCCATTTTTATATTTGGGAGACACAGGTGGTCCTTCTCCAGGATTTTCTTTAGTAAAAACAGAGCAGAAGTGTTTGTTTAGCAATTTTGCTTTTTCAATGTCACTTTCCACAAGTACGTTCCCAGCACTTCTGAGCCCTGCAATTCCACCTCTGATCTTCTTCTTTTCCCTAATATACCTGAAGAAAGTTTTGTCGCCAAACTTAAAATCTTTAGCCATCTTTTCCTCTGCCTTTGATTTTGCTATCCTTATTTCTCTTTTTGTCTCTTTGAGTTTGATCCTCTATTCATTTCTGTGTACCATGCAAATGGTATTCAGACACTCATTAAGAGGCATGTTTAAAAGTTAATGCGCATATATAAATGCTAATGTGCGCTAAGTGCAGGAACACCCATTTATTTCTGTTGGCACAGTGGCACTTAACGCACATTAATATTTAGTAAACATGCCCCTAAGTTATTGCCAGGACAAAAGAGAGGCTTGTGAAGGGCTCCTTTGAAAGCCACCTAAAATTTTAGTTAGCAACATATACATTTTAAAATAAAATAAATTAAATTTATGAAAATGAGGTACAGTGGATATGCAAATGAGACCCCACAGTGAGTCTCCGCACATGGCCCCACACCACCCTTGGGCCGCCCCTCATAGAAGGCACTGTCTTTGCACACTCAGGGTCATCAGAAGGTTCTAGAGATCAATTCAGTAGTTTTTCTAACCCCAGGGTTGTGTACAACTTTGAATCATGCCCCATTTGAATATTAGCACTAGGGGCAAAGATCCTACCAGTAGGAATAGAACCCAAGAGTTGCACACCATGAGATTCTTGGGAAATTTTCTCTAGCAATATTGGACTCACAATAGAAGGAGGTATTATGGGCCTCTGGTTGACTGGATCCTGGCTCTTCTCAGTGGTGTATTGTTGAGAAAGTACATTAGGCTTGATATTCTTTGTCCCAGGAAGCTAGGAGATGATGAAATATAATTGCACAAATAATATGGCCCAGTGGGCCTGTCAAGGGTTCAAACACCTGGCAGCTTCAATATATTGTAGATTCTTGTGGTTAGTCAGGAGCGTGACTGGAAAGATGGCACCTTCTAACAAATGTTATATGTAAAAAGTTAAGAAGTTCTTGTTCTATGTAATGTTATGCAAATGTATGCAATTGTTCCATGTAAACCGCCCCTGATCTCTGGAAGGGGCGGTATAGAAGAAATAGATAAATAAATAAATAAATAAATAAAATGTCTTCATTTTTCTGAGGCCCACTTGATGGAAGAGGTTTCCAGTCCCCTTCATCATAATTGTGTTTGGTAGTGGAAATTTTTGTGAAAAGTACTCACAAGGATGGAGCTGATCTTTGGAGGTCTGCTGTTTAAAACTACTCCAGCTTTAACTTCTGATATGTCGATCTCCAGAGTGAATAGCTTGATGATGTCTGGGTGACATAGTGCAGGCATAGAGGCAAAAAATGTCAACTTCTCAAAAGCTTCTTGAGCCTAGGGGTTCTAGGATTTCCTAAATGTACTTTTCCATATCAATAAGGTTTAAGGTTTAATCATTTGATAAAAACCGCCGTTCTATATCAATCAAGGTGGTGTACAATAATAAAATACATAAAAATTTGGCCGAAGCCGGTAAAAAGAAAGGAAATGTACAAAATTATAAAGAACAGAAGAAGAAAAAGATAATAGAGACAAGACAAGATACAAAAGGCAGATCTAATATACAAAAAAGGGGTAAACTCATACAAAAGGAGAAGGGACATTAAATGCTAGGGAGAACAGATGGGCCTTGAGGTTTTGTTTGAAAGTGACATATTGTGGTTCCAGACGGAGAGAAGAGGGGAGAGAGTTCCAAAGAGCAGGACCAGCAAAATAAAAAGCAGAAAGACGGGTGAGCTGCAAGTGGGCACGGGAAGGGGAAGGAAGGGCAAGACGGTTGAGGTGGAAAGAGCGGGGTGTATACCTTGGAGAATGAAAGGAGGAGCTACTTCCTTAGAAAAGTAGCTCCATAAGAGGAGCTACTTCCTTAGAAAAGTTCTGGATGAATCACCTATAATGTAATGTAATGTTCAATCCTTGAGTTCTCTGTAAACCACTTTGATTCACGAAAAGCGGTAAATAAGCACTAATAAATAAATAAATAATAGTTGGCAAAGCCCAAGAAATGCTAAAGAACCCCTTGAGACTCACTGGCAAGGCCACTTAAGTACAGCAGCAGCCTTACTGGGGTCCATCTCAAAACAAGTTTAAGAAATTATGTATCCCAGAATTTGTTTTGTTCCAAGACATATTTCCCCAGTTTGGCCAAGAGCTGATGCTGGTGTAACCGAGAGAGAACTTCCTGGACAAGATGTCTATGGTTAGTTAAGTCAGGAGCGAAGATCAAGATATCAAGGTAGACTATCATTATGCAAGGAGGTCTAAGAAGAAATCATTGACTTGGAAGATGCCTGTTAAGTTCCATTGAGTTGATGCTGACTCATGGCGATCCTATGGATGGTTGTCCTAAACTGAGTTCAATCTTCCGTGGGGCAGTTAATGGTTGATAGAGTGGCAGCCATAGCTGTTGTTATAATATCAGTCCATCACATTCTGATCTTCCTCTTTTGCACTGACCTAAAGTCTTGCCAAGCATGACTGAATACTATTTTTCCATATTGCTATGAACACAAATCTTTTCTAGTCAGTCAGCCATGATGTTGTCTTCCAAATTTCTTGGCAGACCCTTGTAAGTATTGTAAAAGCTGCATTTAAGTACTGTAATACTTCAATAGGAACACAATCAATGCTTGGGTCTTTGGTCTTTGATAATGCTTTCAATGCTGCCTTGACTTCTTTCATCACCAATAGCTCCTGATCATAAGGTACTGATTAAAATGGCTGTTGATCCACTTAATCTTTATGATATAATGACTAGATTATTCGTTCTACATATTTTTGGTCTCAGAATAAATTAATATGGATTCTGGAACATTTTTTAGCATTCCAAGAAGAGGCTGGAATGTTCTCTCTAACTCTCATAGCTTTATATAGGAACATAAAATATGCCATACTGGGTCAGACTAAAGGTCCATTGAGCCCAGAATCCAATCTCCAACAATGGTCTATCCAGGTCACAATTACTTGGCAGAATCCCGAAAGGTAGACAGATTCCATGCTGCTTATCCCAGGATAAGCAATGGATTTCCACTTTAAGTAGCTTGAGCAACTGCCTAGTACCCAGAAGATCAAGGGTTCAATTCTCACTGGCACTCCTTGTGACCTTGGGCAAGTCACTTTACCCTCCATTGCCTCAGAAGAAAAGAACTGGCAATCTACTTCCAGTGATACCTTGCCAAGAAAACTCAGAGGCAGCTGGGTCGCCAGGAGTCAGCACTGACTTGATGGCGCTAAAAAGAAAAAAATGGTTTATGGATTTTTTCTCCAGGAACTTGTGCAAACCTCTTTTAAACCTGGCTACACTAAGGGGGGGCGGAGCCTGATGTCCAGCGGGTTAGACGCTTTGCGCTGAAGCTCCCGAGGGGCCTACTCAGAATCCTGACTTAATACCTACATTAACTTAATATTTTGCTCAGAACTTACCGGGGTGCCTCGGGGGAGATGGCGGCCCATAAACCAGCGCGCTTAGACTTCGGATCTCCCTCTTCTTCACACGGAAAACGTTCCAAGACAGAGCTGCCTTCCCCACAAAAGATGGTGCCATTTCGGGATAACCCCGAAATGCAACAGGAGATCTTGGAGGAAATACGTGGTGTGAAGGAACTGGTGCAGTCTAACGGAGAAGCGCTCCGAGCCATGAGAGAAGATTTTGGTGTGCTTCAGGATCGTTTTGAGGGTCTTTCATTACGGCAGGACAATATGGCGGGGGTCCTTGACTCGCACGTGGTGCGCTTGGTGAAACTGGATGAGGCTGAGCGTCAGATACAGAGTCTACAGAAAGAGTTGGAGGATAGCAATAATCGAGCCCGTCGCAACAATGTAAGGCTCATCGGTGTACCGGAGGGCGCGGAAGCAGGAGATATGAGAGAATTCCTGGTCAAAACTCTTCCCTCCTTGCTGAAGATTACTTTTCACAGAGATTTGGAAATTGACCGAGCACATCGTGTTCCTACCAGCATGGCGCTCAATCGGACGACCCCCCGGCCCATCATTTTTCGTCTACTGAGATATCAGCAAGTTGAGCAAATTCTAAATGCTGCCCGGGCGAATCGTCATTTGGAGTTTGAAAATCATAAAGTCTCCTTCTTCCCTGACTTGGCTAAGCCCACAGCTGACCGTCGGAAGAGACTCCTTGCTTTTCGACCTAGACTTCAACAGCTACAGGCTCGCTTTGGCATCTTATATCCTGCGAAGCTTAGAGTGACTCTCCATAACCAAACTCGTACCTTCGAAGATCCTGATCTGCTAGCAACATTTCTAGCTTCTAAAGAAGCAGACCAGATGCGCTAATCCAACAGCTTGGATGGAATCCGCTGGAACTGTCCGCCATTTTGAATGGCCCGATGCGGTGATCGCTGCTTGAAACGGAGACGGCCTGGACTTTTCTTTCTCTTTATATATACCTTATTGGTCTCCTTTCTTTCCACGATGAGACCCTTGGTCAGTTTCTGAGCTTGTATAGCATTGTCGGATTTATGTTTCAATTCAGGCCTTCTCTGGGGTTTCTCCCCGCAGACATCAGGCCGCCAGTAATTTCTGGGGTTTTGCTTCTTCTCTAAGGCACTTCGGTGCTTATTTTGTTATAAGGGGCGCTTCATGGTTTTCCTTAATTTAACTCCTATCATGTTGTTTCTGCAGTCATTTACTGGTACTATGAGCGACATTGTGTACCTTTGTGCGCTATTATGTTTCTTTTCAGATTGTTTAACTATTTGGCATGGCTTTATGTACGTTATCATTACTGACTGTAAACGGTATCAATAGTCCATTCCAAAGAAGGACACTCCCTAGCTCTCTTAATCATGATTATTCTGAGTTAGTGTTTTTTCAGGAGGCCCATTTACTGGGCATAGCTATTTCCTATCTTCTTCATTACGACATACTGGAAATTGGCTCCCATCTGCACCTCAATGATTGGTGGAATTATGTCCATTTTACTGTAATTATGAGCAACTACCTCGTATGTCAATCTCTTCCACTCAAGCCCTTCACTGCTTGTTTAAAAGGAAGGTGTTCCATGATTATGTTCTAACTGCTAACTGCTCTCATTTGGCTGTTTACTTTTGTATACATTTCTGTCACAGGATTAGCCTGTATCATCAATACCATTTCTGCTTGTTTGCTGTACAATAACTGATGTGTGTAAGCGCTTATGTGATGACTCTTATTAGCTTAGAGAAGAAGCATAGGGGTGGGGGGTAATTGGGGTTGTTTTCTTTATTGTATTTGTGTATTTGTATCTTTTGGTGTGTTGTTACTTTTGTTTGTTGTAAAATGAAAATAAACGTCTTAAAAAAAAACAAAAAACCTGGCTACACTAATAGCTTTTATTGCATTCTCTGGCAATAAATTCCAGAGTTTGATTAAGCACTGAGTGAAAAAATACTTTCTCAGATTTGTCATAAAAGTACTATAGCTTCATTATGTGTCCCCTAATCTTTCTACTTTTTGAAGGATTAAACAACAGATCTTCATTCACCTGTTCCACTCCACTCATTATTTTGTAGATCTCTATCGTATCTCCCCTTAGCTGTCTCTTTTCCAAGCTGAAGAGCCCTAACCTTTTAAGCCTTTCCTTGTAAGGCTATCCTTCCATCTCTTTTATCATTTTGGTCGCCTTTCTCTGTACCTTTTCTAATTCCACCATATCCTTTTTAAGATATGTTGACCAGAATTGCACAAAATATTGAAGATGCGGTTGCATCATGGAGCAATATAGAGGCATTATATTATCCTTGTTTATTTTCTCCATTCCTTTTCTTATGATTCCTAACATTCTATATTTGCTTTCTTGGCTGCCGCTGCACAAGGGTTTTATCGTATTATCCACGATGACGCCTAAATCCTTTTCCTTGGTGGTGATTCCTAATGTAGAACGTTGCATTGCGTAACTATAGTTTGGATTGTTCTTCACCAAGGCTGACATTCTGTAACCCGAATGCTAGGGATGGATGTCCAGGGTGGACATCCAACCCACGCTCAGCCCCGGAACGTGATTCTGGTCCCAGCGCTCCCCACACGTACACAGTGTTTGTGCAGGGAGTGCTGGACAGGGGCGGCAGGGGGCAGAATGGAGGAGGAGCAAGGGAGAAGCAAGGTGCCTGGACGTACAAGGCCTATTCAGGTCAGGGTTCTGCATGTCCACTGGCACCCAGTTGCACACCTAGCTTATTCCACTTCAAAGGTGGAATATATCCCGGGTGTCCCCCACCACATGTGTTACACTCCTTCCCCTACATGGGCATCTGGTCATGCTGTGCCCCTGCAGTAATGATCCGGCCCATGGGGGCCTCCAGTGTCAGCTGGATCATGGTCTGCAGGGGCGGACATGGGCCATGGCATTCTGAGCCATCAGACGGCTTGTTGCCATGGCGCCAGAATGCCACAGCTCCCGAGTCCCATCTGTGGCATTCTAGCATTAAGACAGACCGCTCCCCATATGCTGATCTCATTGGCATATGGGAGCACCCAGGCAACCAAGTCCCTGATTCTGCCATCACAGATACGTCTGGGCCCCACAGCGGCAGAATCGGGTCCATCTTCCGCATGTCTGGTTTTGCACGCCCAATGTGGCTGGATGTGCGGGGACCAGAATGTGCCTCCACGTGTATAACTTTGCACTTGTCCACAATGAATTTCATCTGTCATTTGGACATCTAATCTCCCAATTCTCAAAGACAATCTAAGCCCCAAGTGGGCCACATCCTTAGGTTCTTCAGCCTATAAAGGCAAAGCAGGCTGCTTGACAGCAATAGTCAATGTTCCAGAAATGTTCCAGAACAAACTATCTGAGTCTGTAGGTCAGGCGCCTTCTCTGACCCTTTTCAAATCCAGGCTGAAAACTCACCTCTTCACTGCCACTTTCGGATCTTGACTCACCTAATCTCCTTTGTGTTTCTTTACCATTCCCCCTAGCTGTATCCCATGTCTACAGCCACTGTGTTGTCTTTATTGACTAGATTGTAAGCTCTGATAAGCAGGGACCATCTTTTACATGTGTCTGTGCAGTGCTGCGTATATCTTGTAACACTATACAAATGTTCAGTAGTAGTAGTCAGTAGTAGGACAGCTGTAGATCAGAATGATGTTCGTAGATATACGCATCGAGGTGTAAATGTAAGTTTATAAGTTTGCCAAAATTCCAGAGGTAAGTTGCAATAGGTCAAGTCATCCTTGATCCGGTCCGAGAGGCTGTTCCAGGAAGCTTCTACTAAGTTCTTCTTATTTCAGCCTATCTTCACTGAGACAAATTGGAACTCCACTGCATATTGTCTTACCGTAGGGTCCCCTCTTTTATCTAGAAATGAAAGAGGAGGTGGAAGTTAGCCAGTCTGGATCATCAAACTCTCTTAAAGGCATGAATAAAAGCCTTATAGCTCATGACAATTGGGTCTTGTCTTCCTCAGAGAGGAGATCCCCAAGCTAATGTCTTCCCAGTTAACAATAGTAGCCTAGTGGTTGGGGCAAGGTACTTCAGGCCAGAAGGTCGGTGGTTCAAATCCCACTAGAGGACAGCAACCTTGGGCCGGAAGGACTGGGGTTTCTAGTCCCACAGGTGCTCCTTGTGGTCTTGGGCAAGCCACTTAACCCTCCATAGCCCATGTTCCCTGTAAAATAGTTATCTCCAAGTTATAATACCCTCTTCAATGTAATTTACGTTTGTTCAATGTAAACCGTACTGATGCAGAATAGCGCAGTATATAAGAGAATGTAAATAAAAATAAAATGTAGGCCACTGTGGATTTGTGGTTAGATAAATGAGAAGACTGCAACAAGAATACAGTGGAACATTGATTCAAGAATGCTCGGCAGGTTTTCAGGTTTTCCAAAAAGCATAGGGGTTTGTCACCCTAGGATCCTTGTGTAGTGGGACTAGAGGTAGCTCTAGCAGTGAACTTGGGGGAGTAGGTTCTGCAGACTGTGCTTCTGTGAGCTGAGAGTCTCTGCAGTTTCTCAATCTGCACTTGCTGCTATCTTAGATGCTGATCCAGCTGCTGACTTAATTCCTCCAGGAATTTCAACTGTGCAGATAGGACTGTAGCCAGTTCAGCAGAGCCTGATGTGACATCTCTCACCATTAGAAAAGATCCAAGAACAGTTCACAGTCCAGATCCATAGACAGGTTTTCCATAGGACGGGGCACTGAGAGATCCGGTGGTAGCTAAGACAGCCATAACCCCATAAGCCAGCCTGTGAGGAGGGAGGGGCCTTCTCCAAAATGAGGAGATTGTCAGAACCTTCATCTTCAAGTCCTGTGGGCAAAATGCCTGGAAACCTTATAGGAGTCGAGACATGGGGAAGAAGAGAAAAAGGAGACGAGGGAAACAGCCGAAGAAGAAGAGAAGAGGGCCTCCTCCACACACAGGGCTCCTGATAAAGTCACATCTTACCATGAGTCCACAGGTGGTGAATGTGGTGAAGTGGGGTTTTTTTTAACTGTTAACTGTATGAAATCTAAAGTCATGAAGGGAAAGACAGGATTTTATAAATGTAGTGCAATCAATAGTTGCATTAACTTCCTTCATAGTGTGTCCACTAGTCTTTGTACTTTTGGAAAGAGTAAATAATTGATTCACATTTACCTGTTTTGCTCCAGTAAGGATTTTATAGACCTCTATTATATCTACTAATAGCCATCTCTTCTCCAAGCTGAAGATCCTTAACCTCTTCATTCTTTACTCAGAAGGGAATCATTCCATCTACTTTATCATTTTGGCTTTCTTCTCTGTAACTTTTCTAATTCCGCCATATTTTTTTTTCCAAGCAGTGACCAGACTTGCACACAATGCTCAAGGTTTGATACAAAGACCTCTATTCCTTTCCTAATAATTCCTATTTGTTAGCTTGGCCAACGCTGCACACTGACGATTTTAATGGATTGTCCATGATGACACCTAGTCCTTTTCCTGTGTGGTGACTCCTAGGGGCATATTTACTAAAGGTTTTAAGGCCCACGGTTATTTTACACCTTAGGGTACAGTTACACTTATTGCCCGTTAATTTCATTAATGCATGTTAGCCTTTAGTAAACATGCTCCCTAAAGTTGAACCTAGCATTGTGTAGCTATAATTTGGGTCATTCTTCTCTATGTGCATCAGTTTGCACTAGTCCACGTTAAATGTCATCTGCTGTTTGGATACCCAGTCTTCCAGCAATTTCCTACAACCTGTATGTAATTTAACAACTTGAAATAATTTTTCGTCATTGATAAATTTGATCACTTCACTCACTGTTCCCATTTCTAGATCATTTTGAAATACATTAAAATAAACTGGTCCCAGTACAACTAGTTCACTATTCACTTTTCTTCATTGAGAAAATTGGACATTTAGCTGGACTCTCTGTTTTCTATATCTTTGAACAATTTCCATCCACAATACGATATTACCTCTCATCCCATGATTTTTTAATCTCCTCGGGAGTGTGACATTGTTGAATGCTTACTGAAAATCCGCATACAATATGGGCCTGATTCTGGGACGTGGGTTGCAGGGCTGATTTCCCCTTCAGCTCTCCCCATACATCCTGAGCATGAGGATGGGGAGAGCAAGAGGGGGTGGGATCAGGATGGAGCAGGGTCTGGCCAGCCCAGCAGTACATATATGGCCGAGTCAGGTCACAGTCCTGTATGTCCTGCCAGGCCATTGGGGATGTGTTGCTTATTCCACCTCAAAGGTGGCATAAGTAACACAAAACCAGTGATTGGGCCTGGGGATCCCTCCCCGGGGTTGGGGCCAGATGCAGGAGGGTCCCTGCCACCCAATCTAGGTCATGGCAGGCCAGCCGTGGTTTGGGCGGCTGGGATAAGGGGGGGCCGAATCCACAGGAGTCGGGGCGACCGCAGGGAGGACAGGCAGCAGGGGCACGCCGGGCTGTCCTCGGGCTCGATTCTGGTTACCACAGGAACGTTTTGTCCCCTCTGTCCAGAATCGGGTCCAAATGGTCCTGTCTTGCTTGGGGTTGTCTGGGCTCCACATCAACTGATTCACCTTTTTCCACATGTTTACTGATGCCTTCAAAACAGATGGGTGAGGAAAGGCTGATCCAATGAGTAATTGGGAGAGTTGCTGTCTTTTAAATAAATAAACAAATCCATGCTGGTTTTTTTCCCATTTAACCATGACTATGTGTTCAGCACAGATGTCAAGTTCACCAGTCTGTAGTTTCCCAGATCCCCCTGGAACCCCTTTAATTAATTAATTTGCTTATTTATAACATTTGTATTCCATCTTAGTGACAAATGTTATTCAAAATAGTTTATAGTGTAACGAGTTACAGGAGAGTACATAGAGATTCTCAAAAATGCCCTCATTTCATCATCACATTCAATTTAGTAATAGCGCACTTAGGGCTCGTTTTACTAAAGCCCATTTTTCTACTTAATGTCCAAAACAAACCCATGTTAAGTGCAAGACATCTGTATTAGCTATTTGGGGCATGACCAGCATATCCATAGCAGATAACAACAGGATACGAATGTTAATGTACACTCCAGTAAGGTGGGTTCACCTGACTCCTATAGAGGTGTCGTTCGGTGAACTCAAATCAAGAGCCACATTGCCGCTGTCCTGGGGCTACTGATAATGCATTTTCCATGCCCAAAATCCACCCAGTCCCCACCCCATCGCATGATGGATGATTACCGTGCGTTTTAACGTGCATTTTTAAGATTTTAACATGCCCACATGTTAGTGTTCTCGGCTGCCAGTTGACATGCATTAAAATGCATGTTAACTGGTCACACAGCTTTACTAAAAGGGGCCCTTATTTTTTCGACAAGGTATAAAAATGTCTTCACCCCTAAAAGTCATTCTCTCACCAGACAGGAATACTGTCAGACTATTATAACTCTCTGGACCGACCACACTAAAGGATTTTGTCCGCCAAATCCTCTTCAGGATAATTGAAATACCTGGAACATCCAAATAATTACCCTGTGATAATCTTAATGCTCTCCTAATTTTGCAACCTACTTTTCAAGTACAAAGGTCTAGAATTTCTCATCACCTTAAATACTAAAACCACCAACTTAAAAATACATCATTCTTGGGTGGGTAGCCAATCTAGCTTCCTCAATAGAAAATGAACACTCTCATGTTTCCTACCTCCTTGCAAAAACCTTGCTATTGCATTTTGTGTCACCAATAACTATTTCTACCATTTTCCTGCTAACTCCAAATAGACTATGTTACAGTAATCCAAAACACCTTTTAAAAATTAATATTATGTTGGCCACCCTGCAATCTTCAGGTATCATAGATAATTTTAACAATAGATTACAAATTACTAATAGTAGCTCTAAAATTTCATTTTTCAGTTCTTTCAGTATTATGGGATATATACCATCTAGTCCGGGTGATCTGCTACTGATTAGTTTGTCAATTTGCCGAATTACATCTTCCAGGCTCACTGAGATTTGTTTCAATTCCTCTGAATCATCATCATTAAATTCCATTTCTGGCATGGCCAATTCCTTTCCTTATTCCTTAGTAAAGACTGAAGCAAAGAATTCACGTGAAGGCACATTTTAGAAAGGATATCCAGGCAGTAGCAAGGATATACAAAGCAAAACTTGGGGAAAGCAATGGCAATTTTAGAAAAGGCACTGTGCATATTGTCACCACTCACCCTCCCAGAGGCATTTAGCGTGGGCAAGGCAAGTGGGTAGTTGTGTTTCTTAGACTGTGAACTTTAAATGGAGGTTTGGAAAGGCCTCCTGGGTAATGTAGTCCTACAGTAGTAAGAATGAGTCCAAATTGTGCACGAGTGGTTCAGGTTAAATTAGGATTTATTGCCCCTCCCGGGGTTGGATGTTGATGACCATGAACAAAGAATATATTTACAAAGAAACCATATTCCTGATGTGAACAAAAATAGGCAACTTAAATAATGCTTATCTTCAGCTGTTATGGAATCAAAAAGAATAAAACAGTTTCCCTCCAAAATACTTCTTTTGGCTGTTTTTCTTCCTTCAGCAAAATCCAGTATTATTAACAAAGGGACTGCACATTGTCTGCCACCATATAAGAGCAGTCCATAAACACTTCGGACTCAGGGGGTTGATAAGGGTCCCACTGCATAATATCACCTTCTTCCTTAAGGTCCCTTAGAGAGGGTTCTTCTGCCTGCCATGCAAACCTCTCCGTTCCAATTACAGGGTTCCCTTCCCCCAACCTGCTCTGTGAGTGTGGGTGTTTGGCTTCCTGTGCACACAGCCCTCTGTAATTAAAAGGATATACGTTTCCCTCTTCTGTTTGGCTACAGGGAATTCTGTGTCTGCCTTTAGAATTGCTTTCTCCCAGGAATCTCCCTTGGCTACAAAAAGGTTGGTAAAACTTTTCTCTCCCCTTTGATAAAAGCTTGGTATCAGGGAAATAAGCTTTACCTGTAGGCTGTCTGTTGTGAGCACAGCGTGGTTGTCCTTTCTGGTTCCCAGAATAAACGTCTCTGCTTTTTGGATAGTAAAAATCCCCAGTGCTTTTTGTAGTTGAGCACTGCTCCCTAGGAACTGGGCTTGAATATCTTCCCCAGCTCTCTTCCTCTGAGAAGTTCCTCCGAGTGGAATTGGGATTTCTTTCCCTTTTCCCTTCTCTCAGCCACAGACCTTGGCTGCCCTCGGAGTATCTATCTTTCTCTGGTTTTCTCCTTCTTTCAGCTTTCTCCACGCTTGCTGTGCTGCCTTTTCCTTCTGTCTCCGTATCTGAGACTATGTCCGTCTCTTTCTCCTTCCCCTTCTCCTTCTCCGTCCTATATTTAACTAAAGGCTTTTTATCTAAGTTTCTTTCTCCGTTGTGCTGAGCCACACCTCCCACCAGGTGTTCCCACTTCCCTGATGAGGCAGGAGCTAGCTCAGGGGATGGGCGTTCCCTAACACTCTGTGACGTTCTTTGTTTAGGGTTTCCATGCCAACCCTCCATGCTTGTTTCAGCACTGACAGTTCTGGTTTCACTTTGTAGTGAATCCTCTGTCTCCATTGGTTCTGAACCTTGCACTTCACGACAATATGCATGGGCTTCCATAATCAGGTCATTCCCGTATCTAAGGACACACGGGCTTGGCCCTCCAGGACTTACACACGTGTCACAAAAAAGGGTCCAATGTATACGTATATAGCCTCACAGGGATTAGCTACTGTGGAAATATATATCTGCCTGCTGAAATACATTTGCATCTGTAGGGGTTTTTTTTTTGCATGTGTGTAGTACGTGTATGTCCCACATGTGCAGCATGTTGTCCCCCCTCCCCCCTGATGCTGTGCAGGATGGTCCTTGAGGAGAAAGAGCTGATCTACCCCTTCACCCTGAAGCAGGCTTCCCCACACTGCAGCAAGAAAGGTCTGGGAGAAGATCCACATGGCCCCAATGAGGCAAGACCATCATTTCACACCTAAACACACAGCTCACGGGGGACACTTAGCTGCAGGCAGACAACCAGTGTAGAGAATAAGGTAGCTAGGGCTGGCCCAGAAATGAACCAAGACAGGCCAGCCCCCCAGGGCAACACTATCTGAGGGAAACAGCAGCAGCAGTCACAGCAATCATAGAGACCAGGTCATCCACAGACACACAGAAATCCAGAAGTAAAATGTGAACCCCACAAGGAGAGCAAGCATAAACATACAAGCATCATCATGACAAAGTACAATGTGCCATGAGACTGGAAGGACAGGGCTAACACATTGTGAGTTCTGAGACCCAGGATGTCAGAAGAGGGGATTGTCTGATGTCCCCTGCACCTGATACTATGGCATCCCCAATGCCCACATTCCATAGCCCCTGCACATCTGGGCAGAGCACACTCTCAACCCAACGGCAACAGCAGGAGATAGATCAGGTAAATGGCAGGGAAATAATCAAAGACACACTTTCTCACTGCATGGCACTAATCGGGGCTGCACAGCAGCCATGGATGTGGCACCACCACTGCCACCAATGCTGCTGCTGCCAGCATCCCTGCCGCCACCACTACCGCTGCCCCCAGAGGCAGTTATGCATGTTGTACCAGATGTGGACACCACCACCACAACTGTGACCGTCACTGAGGCAGATGATATCATCATCATCATCGCAGCCCCTGAGCATGGGTTGTGGCCACATGGGGGGGGGGGGGAGGAGGAAGAATAGGAGAAAGAATTCCCCAATGTGACCATCACTCTTGTCAAGGAACAGGGGCACAATAGTCAGCAGCCAGATCAACAACTGAGGCTGCAAGGAGAATAGCTGGTTCCCACCAAAGCCAGATGATAAAAACAGAAAAATAAGAGCAGAAAAAGACCACATGGCCTATCTAGCCATGCAGCTGAGCTTTGTAGGGCCTCCTATGAAAGACTTTGTGTTGAACCGAACTGATTTGAGGAGCAGTATTAAATGTTCTTGTTCTAACTTTGTGTTGTGAACTGGAGAGATTGAAGCTAGTGGCCAGTCTCTAACTCTGCTGTGGAACCCCAGTGCCTTGGTGACAGAGCTGCTGCTCATGGGATTCTGCTTGCCCCATTTTCCCTGCTGGGAGTGGGGAAGAGGAAGGGCCACTCCAGGCCTGGGGGCTCAAGACACCTAGGGACTGTGTGCTACACTGGGCGTGGATTTTATAGGACAGCTCTAAGAAGGCCTGGATTGGATCTGCTCGCTGCTGCTACCAAGGAGGTTCGTCTTCGGCATTACAATATATATATACATTGTTAAAATAGAACTAAACATCCTTCCCCTTCCCTGTCTTTCACCCTTCCCCGGAGTTCCACTCTCTCCTATTGCAACTCGCCACTGCAGGGAAATCTGATAAATGATTGCATCTAGCACCTGACACTACAATACACAGAGCTGTCTCACCACCTCTCCCTCCTTCCCCAAACTACAACAACCATTTTGAAGGGGGAAGCCACCTGTGGATACATGCAGATGTGGAACATTTAGGTGACAAACCATTCCACACCACACAAAGCGTATTCCTCATACATGTGAGCCCTTGCCAGAGGCCATGCTCCCAACCCAAATCCCACAGCTAGATTAGAAGTGTTTGAGGCGCTTGAGGTAGCATCCCACTTGGCATCTATGAGCTGGCTGTTTTGCAATGTGGAATGTGCAGGTTAGCTTCACGATTTTCCCCCTGGTTTCTGAAATGGTAGCCATACACATAGTCACCTGCGGCTCATTTCAGAAGGACCCACATGTAAACTGGAGACTTGCAGGTACTACCCCTAAGCATGTTTATAAAACCAGAACATACACGTGCGTGGCCCTATTTTAGAAACACTGTGATTAATGCTATCTCTGGCCAGGTTATGGCACCCAAATGAAAGCTGATCACTGGAAAGGACAATTTCTGCCAGGGCAAGGTGGAACTCATGTTGTGGGAGGTCCTCAGGTTTTAGAGAGTGCTCCAGGATCATGAAGGTGTTTGTGTGAATGCTTATCATAAACAAAACCTCTGGTTGAGCATCGGTCAACATGTGAATGTCATCTACCATTGCAGGGAAGATGCAGAGAACCCAAGACCAGGGCCAGGCCAGCCACCAAGCAAAGTAGGTAGCCGCCTAGGGCAAGTCTCATAACCCTCTAAGTACAAACTGCTTGTAAGCTTTCCAAGGGATAAAGAAAATACCTGCTGTACCTGAATGTAACTAACCTTGAGCTATTCCTGAAAAAGCATAACCTAAATTCAGAATCCCATCTCATGTCTATTTATTAGCAAGCTTTATATACCACTCTACACAAGCTACAGCGGAGGGGTTTATAAAAAAAATTCTATATAGAAATCAGTCAGAAAAGGTGGAAAGTAAGCCCTAAAGACACTTTGAACATAAGAATATAAGAAATACCACACTGGGACAGACCAAGATCCATCAAGCCCAGTGTCCTGTTTCCAGCAGTAGCAAATCGAGGGCACAAGTACCTGGCAGGTTCCCAGAAAAGCACACAGGTTCCACGATGCTTGTCATGGGGTAAGCAGTGGATTTTTCGGGTTGTCTTTAATAATGGTTTATGGACCTTTCCTCCAGGAACTTGTCCAAATCTTTTTTAAACCCAGCTATACTAACAGCTTTTACTACATCCCCTGGTAATGAATTCTAGCGTTTGATTATGCGTTGAGCAAAAAGATTTTTTCTTCTTATTAAATGGGTTACATTGTAATTTAAATGGGTTATTTATTTATTACTTCTCTTATATACCGCGCTATTAAAATCAGTGCGGTTTACAATTGAACAAAAAACATACTGCAATGTCACACGACAATTGAGTTTTTACATTGAACATGGACGAGATAACCTGGAGGTAACAGGGGTAACTAATTACAGAGTAATTATTCATGGAGTATGGTGAGAAATTATACATATAGTATAGTATAGTAGGGTTACATTGTAGTTGTAGTTAGAGTATAAGAGAATCTGATCTGGGCTTCCAAAATGGCATTTTTAAACTGAGGAAGACATGTAGCAAGGGGATGTTAATACGCCATAGAGATAACCTGCACTGAGTGTTGGTTACAATCTGACACATTAGTGGTACAAGAGCATGAGGCTTCAAGGAAGCTAGTATCACCAGCTTGGACAATGGGCAAGTGTTGTGGAACCCTCTGCATACTTTCAGCTGGGAGAAGGGTGGGCAATTCTCAGACAGCTGTTTTACCCATGTAAATCAGTACTTATCTGGTTAAAAGGCTCTTAAAAATTGCCTTCTCCTGAGCTAATTGATGTAAAGGTATTCTAAACTCTTCGTTTTCAATAACCAGCATAAACTATAAACCTTTACAGCTTGTTTTAGACTATCCATTACAAGCCTGTCTTGACACCTGTGAAGTCATACATAGAGCTGTTACTGGTTCTATTACATTTGAAGATGTATCCTACATTCTAAATAATTTCATTGCTGCTCTGGCAAATTCATAAAAGAAAACAAAATCCTCATTTATTAAATGTGATTTGTGTATGAGACTAGTATACTATGGGAGGCTAGAACTGCTGGCTGACTTTAATGAGGTATCCTTGGAAAAACAGAGAGTGTTGCTTGCCAGTAGCTTAGTGAGATTTCAGTCCCGCCATGCAGAAAATGGCTGGCCTGTTCACATAATCAGACTGAACTCCATCTTCTGTCAATGAATCATAACAAATGGACGAGGTTCAGTGCTGATGTCCTCCAACATCTCCAGGCTCTTCCTCTTCTTTGTTGGCGATTTCCTCTCCATCTTTTCCTTCACCCGCTCCCTTCGTTTGCAGGATGACACTCATCCATCATCGGCATTTTAAGCTATGACATTTCACTGAGTCTGTCACTTTTTGCGTGCTCCACTCGGCTGCCCCTCGCTTCCATTCCATTTGAAGTTCTGTAATCCCTTATTTGGTTTAGTTCCACTTGATTTCATTCTGCACATACAGAGGTACCAATGGGACAGGAGTAAATTATACAAAATAATAAAGAGGTTGCTTGCTCTAGTAATTTTGATAATGACATATACCTTATTTTAATAGCTAAAAATATTTGTGTAAAAGAGAAAGTAGGAGCAAAGAGACAGAATAAAATCAGTTTGTAGTTAGTAGATATGATAGCAAAAAAGAATGAATGTTCTTTTACTAAACAGCTCCTATATTGTTATTGAATGTGTTGTATTCTATATTCCACTAGGGTTCCTTTGTCAGAAATTCAATCGACCATTGTAGAACAACATCATATGGAAGAGAATAATCAAAGTCCTTTATGCAGGTAAAACACCGTTTTACTCTTAGAAATGTGCTTTTTGAATACTGTGCACCCTATAAGAGGGTAAAAATTGTATGTGTTGGTCTACAAGAAGCACACTTTTGCCTGTTGGGTTGAAGAGGCAGTCTCATCGTGGGATGAAGTTGGAGGAGAGAAATACATTTGTCCTGCTGAATACTCAAGACTATGGGGCCCTTTTACTAAGGTGTGGTAATTTTATTTTTTTTTCACTTGCCATGCGCTTTGAGTGGAAATTAATGGGTAGTTAGTGCAACTGTTGGGGGTAATGCCCAGCATGTTCCTGGCAGTTATTGCACTGAAAAGTACCCTAATACATGGCAATAGCATTTGCAATTAATATGGGTGCACTTAATGCTATCCACTGAGGTGACGTTAAATGCACCTGCACTAATTGCAACATTGACAGTTAATGTACAGTATATACTTCTATCCTAATCACAATGTGCAGTTCACGCTCACTCTCCATCCCATCTCACCCAGTTACCACTCCGTTACATGATGCACAGTTAAAGTGGCATCTTAGAAAGGACATCTAGGTGAAATCTCAAATATCCTGGGCAAAATTTCAGAGAAAACCCTGGAGACGTCTACATTTTGACCTGATTTCAGAAACATGGACATCCTCAAATGAATGCCCACAGAAATGGCTTCTTGGATGTTCCAGTTGGCGTTTTCCAGAAGGGGATGCCCATGTTCAGTGACTTTGCCAACACAGAGATGCGCGGTGGTGGCTTAGTAATCATTTCAGGGTTTGTATTCACATGCAGGTTTCTTTGCCCAGGAAATATCGACAATGACAGCTCCTTGTGCTCTTCACTTAGTAGCATTGCTGCCATGAAACAACTATTTCTTTGCTCCTTGTTCATGGTCAGGAGCAGGTATGGGCACAGACACCTCAGCAATCAAGGCCATTGTGCCATTCTGGAATCGCATCGTGATACGCATCTCCCTTGGTCCGCCAAGGCCACTCCTCAGGCACGCCCCCATTCTACTTGAACATCCATACACTCGGTTTCCAAAATGGTTCCAGGGAAGCCCTTGTGAATTGGACATCTTCGTACCCATTTTCAGACATCCAAAACTTGAGGAGGGCTTCTAAAATAACCCCCTTAACGAGGAAATTAGCACATGGTAGCTGTCATGCCAGCAATAATAACAGCGTGGACTTGCAATAGCAGTATATGTTATTCGTAAAAAAAGTATTCGCACAGAAAGCAGGTACAATTTTGTATGGGTAATTTGAGCTTGGTTTACTTTAGTCTGTTAAGCTTCATATACTTCATCTTGAACATGTGGCACAGTGAAAAGGTTTAAAGTTAAAATATAGAACAATAAAAACAAACGGAACAGAAGAAGAAGAAAATTTACAATCAAACCATTTCTCTTGGATAATAATCTAAAAATAAAGCGCCATGTACTTTTTCTTTAATTGTAGTGCCAAATCTCTCTGCACAATGGATTGTTTTCATGATTCGCTCTTGTGTATGTCTCTGTTAAACGCATATTCTAAGTTGTGGCGCTTCAGAACATGAACATGTCAAAATTGGGTCAGACAAAGATTAATATAGAACATCTAGGTGGCAGAATGGATTTTTAGGCTTGTGCATTTTAAAAAATCCCTTATGATTTTAGAAAAGGCTTGAAAAGCCCTCAACCTTTTCTAAATTATGTACAGCAATGCCAAAGAAGCTCATCCACAGAAGCGTTTTACAAAGGAAAATATTCAAATGAGGGTTATCACGTGGTGCTTTGCACCTGTAAATAGTGCGACTTACATGTATTGCAAGCTGTGATTTTGCAGACTTAGGGATATGTCCACTAAGTTAGGCTAACAGATTAACCAGGGCTATCTGCACCTAGGTCCTAAGTTATTCAATGGAACCTAGGAGCAGATAGCCCGAGTTAACATGTTAGCCCAGCTTAGTAGACATACCCCTTAGTATAAATGCAAATCTGTGGGGAACTGAATAAGGAGCACAGCTCCAGAACTCAAATGTTTGGCATTTTGAGGTAGTTTTGAACATCTGGAGACCAGTATAGATCGCCCAAAACCCAGGTTCCAATGACAAGCTAGCTGACAGTTATGCATGACTTGAAGCAGGTGTAAATTCCCATGGAGAAATTTTCCTGGATATATCTGTATTGCTGCTGTGAAACATATCTGCTTCCTTGAAATCTCTGCATGGTACAGCATATATGTATAAGTGTCTCTTCCGAAATCACTACTCATATCTACTACTACTGATCATTTGTACTGTATAGTGCTAAAAGGCATATGCAGCACTGTATAGACACATGTAAAAGATGGTCCCTGCTCATCAGATCTTACAATCCAGTCAAGACAGACAACACAACAGCTGGGAACAAGGATATGTCCAGAAGAATGGTAAGGAAACACATAGTTGAGGAGCAAGAGACTACGCAGATCAGGATCCAAAAGGAGCCTCAAAAAGGTGAGTTTTCAGCCTGGATTTGAAAAGGGCCAGAGATGAAGACTGATGTATAGAATCAGGTAGTTTGTTCTAGGCATAAGGAACAGCAAGGTGAAAGGATCAGAGTCTAGAGTTAGCAGTAGAAGAGAAGGGCACAGATAGAAGGGATCTGCCAGAAGAACAAAGTTCCCGAGGAGGGGTGTAGGGAGAGATAACAGAGGAAAGGTAGTGAGGAGCAGCAGAATGAGTACACTTATAGTTCAGTAGGAGAAGTTTGAACTGAATATGGAAACAGATAGGGAGCCAATGAAGAGACTTAAAAAGAGGGGTTATATGAGCATATCGAGGCTGGCAGAAGATTAGTCTTGCAGCTGAGTTTTGAACAGATTGAAGTGGAGAGAAATGATTCAGAGGGAGACCAGCAAGGAGGAGGTTGCAATAGTCTAGATGGGAGGTGACTAAAGAGTGGATAGGTGTCTTAGTAGTGTGTTCAGAAAGGAAGAGGTGGATTTTGTTGATGTTACAGAGAAAGAAAGGATGGGCCTGATTTTTGAAAGGCATTTACATGGTTTACAGCCCAGTAAATTGTGTAAATGCTTTAATGGTGATATTCAACGGCACTTACATGGTCAGTGCTGTTGAATATCCCCTTCTAACTCCCCTATGTGGGGATACTATCCGGTTAGCATCGAGGTGTATCGGGGGCATTCCGGGGCACAGCGGAGGTGGCGACAAGAGCTAATTGGGTAGCAGCGATATTGCATGCGGCTTGGTTAGCGATCTGCACGGAAAAGATAGGCAAGGAAAACTCTCGCCCATCTTTAAAGTGCAGGAGCTAACCCAGCAGCATGCAATATTATTGCTGTCATCTTAGCTTCGGTGGCTTCCTGTGTCTGCGGTGATCCCTGGATATTCAATGCTATCACTGTGGCATTGAATATCTGGGTTAGAGGTCAGCTGGGAAGGCTATGCGCCAATGAGGCATATAGCCCTTCGAAAATGCACACAGCTCAATATTGGGCCCAACATGTTTTAGCTATCAGTTGGATGTGTGTGGAGAAGGAGGAATCAAAGATAACCCCAAGGCTGCAAGCCGAGGAAACAGGGAGGAGTAGAGCATTATCCACAGAGACAGAGAAAGGAGGAAGGGGGAAGGGGGTTTAGACGGAAAGATAAGAAGTTCAGTTTTGGCCATGTTCCATTTCAAATGGCAGTGGCACATCAAGGCAGTAATTTCAGCTAGGAAGGCAGAGATCGTGGCCTGGATTGCCAGAGAGATTTCAGGTGTAGAGAGGTAGATCTGAGAGTCATCAGCATAAAGATGGTACTGAAAACCATGGGAGAAGATGAGTGCCTCAAGGGACTGGGTTTAGATACAGAGAGAAAAAAAGTTGACACAAGACAGACCCTTGGGTACACCAGCTGAGAGTGGGATGGTAGTAGAGGAGGATCCACCAGAATACTAAAAGTGTGGTGAGAGAGATAAGAAGAGAGCTAGGATAGCAAAAAGCCATTAAAACCAAACTAGGACAAGGTATTGAGGAGAAGGTAGAGGTCAACAGTGTCAAAAGCAGCAGAAAGTCAAGAAGGATGAGGATCAAGTAAAGGCCTTAGATTTGGCCAGGGACAGGTCATTGGAGACTCTGGCAAGAGTTGTTTCAGTAGAATGTAAAGGACGAAAGCCAGATTGCAATGGATACAGAAGGGCTTGAGAGGAGAGAAAGTCAAGGCAATGGTGGTGAACTACACATTTGAGTAGTTTAGAAATGAAGGGGAGGAGGGAGGGAGGAGATCAATAATTAGAAGTACAGATGGGGTCTACTGAGAGTTTCTTGAGGAGAGGTTTAACCACAGCATGCTTGAAAGCTGCAAGAACAGTTGCAGTGGAAAGTGATAGGCTGAGAATATGAGAGATGGAAGGGATGACAGTGGAGGAGATGGAGCTTAGGAGATGAGTGGGAATAGGATTAGAGGAGCAGGTAGTAAGTTTGGAGGAGAAAAGAAGATGTGTGGTTTCCTCCTCAGAGATCATAGAAAAGGAAGAAAGGGTGGAAGAGATTGAAGATAGGAATTGGAAGTGAAGAAGGAGAAGAGAGGATAGAGTTGACCTCATGAGGAATTTGAGTGTAATCTTGTGGACTTTCTCATGGAAATAGTTAGTCAAAGTTTGGGCAGAAAGGGAAGGAGGGGTCGAATGCAGAGGCACCTTGAGGAAAGAGCTGAGAGTTGTAAAGAGATAGCGACGGTCAGAGGCAAGAGAGTTAGTCAGGTGGACATAATAGTTTTGTGAGTGCTATGGATGACTGGAAAGAGACAAGCATGAATTTGAAGTGTAGAAAGTCCACAAGAGTGAGGGATTTGAGCTAAATGTGCTTAGCTGAGTGGACACAGGAATATAGGTAGCGGGTAGTTGAAGACAGCCAGGGCTGAGGTACAGTACCCCATACAGGACATAGCATGGGAGGAGGAAGAGCATCCAGAGCAGAGGAGAATGCAGTGTTATAGGAAGCTCCTGCCTCATCAACAGACTCAGATGACATAGTGGAGGAAAGAGGTGATGAGACAGTTGTGGAGAGAACTAATGGGTCAATAGCATGAAGATTTTTAAAGAGGCTGGAGACTGGGTGAGCATTATTTTAAAAAGCCTTAGGGGCTTGTTTACAAAGCCGCGGTAGCGGTTTGCGATCGTAATCGGAGCCGCGGCCCCATTGATTTCAATGGGGCCGTGGCTGCGATCGCGAATGCGAACCACTACCGCGGCTTTGTAAACAAGCCCCTTAGTTTCATTAAGAGGTTTTAGAGATCTTAACAAAGGTTTTTTGAAAATCTAAGATAGTATTTCAACTAAATCCCTTTTATTTCTGCACCTATTTGCATTTTCAAAGAATAATGATAATAATAATAATAGCATGGATTTTTAGCTCATCTTTCCAAATAATTCCAATAGCTTGGTGAAACATTTCGAAAGGGAGACTATGATAAAATGAGGAAAATAATTTAAAAACACCCTAAAAGGAGCAGTTGCAAAGGTTAAAGACTTACATCAAGCTTGGGTGTTGTTTAAAAATACTATCTTGGAAGCCCAGACAAGCTGTATTCCATGCTTTAAGAAAAGTGGAAGGAAATCCAAAAAGCTGCCAGCTTAGTTTAAATGTGAGGTCAGAGAGGCTGTTGTTGCCAAAAAAAAAGCATCTTTCAGGAAATGGAGAAAAGAGCCAAATGATGAAAACTGGAAACTGCACAAGCAATGGCAAGTTAAATGCAAGGCATTGATAAGGCAGGCAAAAAAAGAATTTTAGAAGAAGCTTGCTGTGGAAGCAAAAACACATAATAAAGACTTTTTCAAGTACATTTGTAGCAAAAAACCAGATGACAGAGGGCTAAAAGGGGCACTAAAAGGGGATAAGGCCATAGCAGAGAGACTGAATGAATTCTTTGCTTTGGTCTTTACTGAGGAAGATGTAGGGATGTTACCCATGACTAGAGTGGTATTTAAAGGTGATACTGCAGAAGAATTGAAAGAAATATCAATAACCAGGAAGATGTATTACAACTGTTTGATAAACTGAAGAGTAGCAAATCACCTGGACCGGATGGTATACATCCAAGGGTGTTGAAAGAACTGAAATATGAGATTGCAGACCTGCTATTAGTAGTCTGTGAACTATCATTAAAATGATCTATAATACCTGAAGATTGGAGGATGGCCAATGTAATGCCAATTTTTAAAAAGGGTTCCAGGGGTGATCCGGGAAATTACAGACTGGTGAGCCTGACGTCAGTATGGGAAAAATGGTAGAAACCATAATAAAGAACAAAATTACTGAACCTGTAGATAGTCATGGCTTAATGTGATCTAACAACTACACACAAGGGTCACTCTCTGAAGCGAATCAACTATTGAGTATTTTGTATTGATTATATTCCTATGGGACTGAATGGAAAGTCTAGAGATCAAACGTTAATAATCCGTGAACAACGGTGGATCTTTAATTTGAAAACAGTAACCCCTACAGGGTTAAACGCACAAATTGATTGGAGTGCTTGTGTATGATCCAACAGGAGGGAGCAGTTTAGTGATTACTTATACTCATAGGTATAGGTACGATGAAATGTGGTATCTGAATGGTATAAAACACTCCCTCGACAGGTAGTCCGCATGCGCGGCGTTATTTCAAGCGACTGAAACATTGGATGAAAGAAGCAGCAAGTAATCCCGGTGAGGTTCTTCATTAAGTAAATTTATTTGAAGACTAATGGTTACAGGTTTAGAACAAAACAGCATAAATCCCTTTAGATTATTTGTATTGAAGGTAAAATTGGAAAACACATGCTGAATGGTGTGCAGTAATCCCTTGAAGAAACAAATAGAGTGAAACGCACAGCGCTGAAGTTTTGGCAACGGGAAAGATGGGAAAGATTGTGAAAGCCAAATCAAGATAAGCAGTGCTTTTCGATATTACAATACCACAATACGTTTGGAACTTTGTTGATACTATTTTTATTTATTTATTTATTTACATTCTCTTATATACCGCGCTATTCTGCATCAGTGCGGTTTACATTGAACAAACTGAAATTACATTGAACAGGGCATTATAACTTGGAGATAACTATTTTACAGGGAACATGGGCTATGGAGGGTTAAGTGGCTTGCCCAAGACCACAAGGAGCACCTGTGGGACTAGAAACCCCAGTCCTTCGGCCCAAGGTTGCTGTCCTCTAGTGGGACATGTTATTCAATGTTATTCATGTTACTAGTGGAAAAATCAAGATAAGCAGTGGTTTTTGATACTACAACATCACAATACATTTGGAATTTTGTTGATACTAGTGCATTTCAAATGCTTTTGAGTCAGTATAGTAAAAGCAACATGAACGGTCGTTGATGCAATCAGGGGCACGAGTTTTGTTATAGACTCTAAGAGCCCCGTCTAAGTCTGAGATCGGTTGCTTAACATCTTAAATGAAAAGTCTTGTTCACTATATAAATTAGTGTGAGCAGTATTATTATGAACAGCATTAGATTGTGCTGATAAGTTGAGAATTGGAGCGTTATTTTTTATACTCAATGGCTTAATGTGAGACAGCCAACATGGCTTTAGACAAGGAAAATCTTGTCTTACTAATCTGTTATGTTTTTTTGAAGGTGTGAATAAACAGGTAGACAAAGGTGAGACAGTTAATATAGTGTATCTGGACTTTCAGAAAGCCTTTGATAAGGTCCCTCATCAGAGACTTTTGGCAAAACTAAAAAGTCATGGGATAGGAGGCAGTGTACTATTGTGGATCAGGAAGTGGTTAACCCTGGAATTACCGAGATTTTTTGCACACACTGAATACCGTTGGGGTCATAAATGACCCCACAACGAATTTTAATTGTTAACCATGAAAAATATAAACTAAACAGACAAAATATTATTCCGAATTAATTATTTATTATATGAAGGTTAAATGTTTTGAAATTGAATGCTTTATCATAAAATAACATGAAGAGGAGTTGCCATGAAAGCAGTTTTTGCATGCACTTGATGAACACAGTAAAGTGCTACAGTCATTTGCATGAGACACAGACAATTTCTGAATGTTCTTTGCAAACATTGCGCTTGCAGGAGGTGCAAACTATGTTGCTTTTCTTGTCTTTTTCTCTGGAACAGCAGTGACACCTTGCCCTTTTCTTTGGGATCCCGACATTGCAAACAGCATCAGTGGCTTCTTCAATGCTGGAAGAAGTCTCAATGCAATTACTCTGAAGCAGCTGCTTTCCTAATTCCAAGAGGAATAGACAACGTCTGTGCTTTGACTTGGACTGCCATTCTGGATTTAGTGACATCCAAACAATGAAGGCGTTCAAAACACTGATGTCCAACATGTTGTAGAAGATTGTCACTGGCCAGCGTCATTCGTTTTGTGGTATTCGTGCACAACATTTGATCTGCCTTATCTACTCCACCTTTACTAGAATTATAGTTCAAGATCATGTGTGGTTTTTTGTCTGGACGTGTGTTATCTACTTCTTCTTGATCATACAAACTGCTCAGAAGAACAACCACTTTTCCTTTCTTTGGGCAATAGGAAACCAGAGTGGCATCATTGCAAAAGGCAAACAGTGAAGTGAATACCTCTTGGCCCTTTGTTGTTACAAATTCTGGAGGTAATTCTTTTCTGTTCTTTCGAATTGTCCCCAAAAGTGTCATTTGTTTTTCTAGCAATTTCTGTGTCAGGGATAAACTGCAGAAGAAATTGTCAACAGTAACATTTCTGCCAGATCGCGTCAATCCTTCAGTGAGTTGCAGCACAACCCTTTCACTCTGATTCTGTTCCCTGTTTTGTCCGAGTTCCCTTCCTGTATATACGAGGGGGTACCCAAAAAAAAACAGGAATAACATTGCCGTGGGCGGAGCTTGTGTAGTACGCACTTCTGCCGCTAGGCGTGTATAGTGCAACTCATTGTCAGTTCAGTGCCGCCTGTGTTGTCGACCTGGCTTGTTCTGTTCATCTGCAGTGATTGTTTTTGCTAGCGCTGTTTTGTTCTTGTTTCTTTTTTTATGATGACAAGTTTAAGTGAACAACATGCAGCTGTGAAATTTTGTTTTCTACTCGGTAAAAATGCTGCTGAAACTGTTTTAATGTTGAAAACAGCTTATCAAGATGACGCTATGGGAAAAAGTCAAGTGTACCAGTGGTTTGCTCGGTTTAAAAATGGCGACATGTCGATTGATGACAAACCTCGTTCTGGGCGTCCATCAACTGCCCGAATCGACGAAAATATTGAAAAAATTAGAGAGCTTGTGCTCACAGACCGTCGACAGACAATTGATCAACTGTCAGAGATTAGTGGGTTATCTTGGAGCTCGGTTCAGCGAATTTTAACGGAAGATTTGGGAATGAAAAGGGTTGCTGCCAAGTTTGTTCCTCGGGTTCTGACTGACAATCAAAAGGAACATCGAGTTGAAACATGTCGTGTTTTGAAACAACAGCTTGAAACTGATCCAGATTTTCTGTCAAAGGTCATTACAGGTGATGAGTCATGGTGCTATGGTTACGACCCAGAAACAAAGCAACAGTCAAGCCAATGGAAGACGTCATCGTCACCCCGTCCAAAAAAATGTCGTCAAGTCAAATCAAACATCAAAACAATGCTGATAGTTCATTCAGAGTTTGTTCCCCCAGGTCAGACCGTCAATCAAACCTTTTATTTGGAAGTTTTAAGAAGATTGCGCAACAGTGTTCGTCAAAAAAGACCCGATTTGTGGCAGACAGGAGACTGGTTCTTCCACCACGACAACGCACCTGCACACACAGCCATCTCTGTTAGACAGTTTTTGGCTAAAAATGGCATGGTTCCGCTGCCCCACGCACCTAACTCGCCTGACCTGGCTCCGTGCGACTTTTTCTTATTTCCACGCATGAAAAGGGGCATGAAAGGACACCGATTTGACAACATTGAAGAAGTCAAGAAAAAAAAGAGGGAGGAGCTGTCAGCCGTTTCTAAAGATGACTACAAAAAATGTTTTGAACAGTGGAAGCACCGGTGGGACAAATGTATCAGTTGTAATGGAGAGTATTTTGAAGGAGATAAGGTTGTTTTGTAAAGAATTTGAAATAAACAGCTTTTAAAAAATAATTCCTGTTTTTTTTGGGTACCCCCTCGTACTTGAAGATGCAGAACATATGACGTTGCACTGTCACACAGTATCCATAGCTTTATGCCATATTTCCCAGGTTTGCTGGGAATATATTGTCTGAACGGAACACGGCCACGAAATGTAAGCAGTTGCTCATCCATGGTAACATTTTCACCAGGAACAAAGGCGTCACTTAGAGTTGCTTCCCAGGTATCAAAAACATGTCTGATTGGAGCAAGCTTATCCACGCCTCGTTGTTCACGTCTGTTGGTTGCATCATCAAATCTGAGAACACAAGAAATTTGCTGAAAACGGTTACGGGCCATATTTTTGCCGAAAACAGAACGACCATCTTCAAGGTTCCACAACTGAACTATGGATTCATTTCGTGACTTGTACATGCCTGAGAAGATCAGAAGTCCAAGAAAATGTTGAAATTCTCCGTCTGTCAAATCTTTCCAGGTGTCATAAATGTGTCTTCCTTGCTTGCTCGTCCACATCATGATTTCATTCAATAAGTTCTTCCTCACGAACAAGTGGAATGCTGCGAGAGGGCCATCAACATTTCGTACAGAATACCTTGTAGGACCTTGTTGTAGGGCATGACATTAGCTCTGGCGTATCTTCCAGCAGCTTGCTTTATAGGTTTCCTTTTCAATGATGTGGCATCTTTAGATACATAGGCTTCAATGGCAACATTTGTGCTTATAGTTGATGACCTCTTAGCTCCTCTACGACCACAACTAAGATTCCTCACAGATGATACTGACACCGAGGACTCCTGCCTTCTTCCCTGTCCAGCACAGCCTCGACCTTTGCCTCGACCTGTAACTTGACTCTTTGCTGCAGGCGATGTTACCGGCTCAACATCAGTCTCACATTCACTTGGCGACCAACTGCTGTCGCCATCTGAATCATGACTGTCATCATCAGATTTATCGTCCGAACTTAGCTGATATGCTTCTTCGCTTGCTGAATATGCTGCATCATTAGACGACTCAGAGCCGTCACTGTCAGCATCTCATTGCAATATTTCTCTTACTTGGGCAGCTGAATACTTTCGTTTTGACATCATAAACAATAACCTAAAATAAATAAAGATAAAGTTGAATAAAACGCAAAGCAGTTTTACTATAGGTGTACAATAATCGTGATGACGAGCTGAAAGCCTTTAGATTTCATCGGAAATAATGAGAGAACGTATGATATCAATTACAGAAAATATGTAATTTTCATAAAATAAGAGTACAAAAAATAAATGATACATTAATGATAAATACCTTTGTCAGATAAAAAAATTCACAAACTGCAAATTGTATCACGATCCAAACCGGATGTAAGCAACTGGGGTAAAAAATGACCCCATTGGTACTCTGTGCTGCAATTCTTCACTAGCGTCACCTAGCGGATGAAAATTATTCCTCTCATGGCGCAATATAAAGAGAATATTGACATGTGAAAAGTCATAAAAAGATTGCATTCTTGAACAACTAGTTTCCGAGATACGCGTTGTGAAACTTGCAGTGGGGTCACTTTGGACCCCATCGGTACTCCCAGGGTTAAAAGATAGAAAGCAGAGGGTAGGGCTAAATGGCCAATTTTCCCAATGAAAAAAGGTGAATAGTGGAGTACCCCAGGGATCTGTGCTGGGTCTGCTGCTTTTTGACATATACATAAATGACCAGGAAAAGGGAACAAGTGAGGTTATCAAATTTGCAGATGACACAAAACTATTAAAAGTTGTTAAAACCCATGAGGATTGTGGAAAATTGCAAGAGGATCTTGATAAATTGGAAGACAGGGCATCAAAATGGCAGATGAAATTTAATGTGGACAAGTGCAAAGTTATGTACCTAGGAAAGAAAAACCCAAACTATGGTTACACTATGCAAGGTTCCACATTAGGAACCACCACCCAGGAAAAAGATGTAGGTGTCATCGTGGATAACACGTGTGCAGCGGCAGCCAAGAGAGGAAATAGAATGCTAGGTATCATAAGGAAAGGAATGGAGAATAAAACTAAGGATATTATAATGCCTCTATTGTTCCATGGTGCGACCGCACCTTGAATATTGTGTGCAATTCTGGTCACTGTATCTTAAAAAGTGTTATTAGAAATGTTTTGACAAGTTTCTGGAGGAAAGGTCCATAAACCATTATTAAATGGGACCCAGGATATTACTACTTGACCTAATACAAGCATTGTGGAACCTGTGTCTTTTGGGGAAACTGCTAGGTACTTATTACCTAGATTGGCCACTGTTGGAAACAGGGCTTGATGGACCCTGGTCTGACCCAGTAAGGCATATCTTATGTTCTTATGGCTACCCTTTACAGAAGTTGTGTTAACTCTTTCCCTACATCTAGTTTATTTCTGTGGCTATTGGCTCGAATGTTGTTAGAGTGTATTAATATTGCCAGAATGAAAGTTAGATTTCCTTGTCTGCAGTTTCTTGGGCCACCTCTGGCGATCATTTTAAATGTGCCATGAAACTTTATTTACAGTTGCCCACAGTTTTCTCCCTGTTTTACTAACCCCTCTCAACTCAGCCCAGCCCAGCCCAGTCATCACTGAGACAGTAGCTTAGCTTTGAAACAGAATTTTATCAATTGATTAATTGAAAATACAGAGGTGAATGAAATATTTGGCCCAATATTCTAAAAGGGTTTATACATTTAGGGGCAGCCAATAAATGTATAAACCCCGTATCCATGCTGACACCTCTTACACACTACTCTGATAGTGCTGGGGGAAGTGGGAGCCTTCTGTCTAACCCTATCGATAGTCAGTGATATTCAGTCATTATCCATACATATGTGTTCAGTTTGGGACAGCAAAAGGGCTATCCTAAACTAAACTACTTTAGTTATATAAATAGTGGCTGACAATTGCCACCTATCTGTAGTGCTCTTTGTTCTCTCTCTTTATTCAGTACCATCAGTTCTATGGATAGCGGTGCTGAATAGATGTAAAACATTTAAGAGTGGCTGACATTTTAAAAAGTACTTGACTATGGGGTGTAAATACTTGAGGTGATTCTTCTTAAACAAATATGTTCAGGGCTCAAAATGAAACAAAACAAAGCAAAAACCAATCTAATTCTGTCATTTTTTTTATTGAAACAAAACAGATATATTCCTAGTTATACATTCTTAACTACAGCTCTAGATTTTAATTTTGCTTGACATGCCTTAAATGCATAGTTAATGATATAAATGTGGCTTGTCTGACTTCAATTCATTTTAGCCATCAAAGATTGATTGATTTAATAATGATTAGCCACAAATCCCATCAACTCAAGATGCAATAAAATGTCACTCATAATCAACATAGAACAAGCAATCCTGTATCTATAGTGGTAGATATTCAGATTTTTCTGAATATGAACTGTTGATATGCTAATTAGGAGGAGCTGTTACTGTAGACACTCTATTAACATATACAGCTCCACCCACAGACCTGACTCCCAGGACTGAATCACCCAAATACTGTACGTAATCAACATCTATTCTTCTCCAAGCAGCAGCAAATCGACTTTCATAGCAATGAGCTGATCTCCTCTGAACATTGGTAGGGGTGCTTTTTAGACACTTTAAAAACCTTTCGTTGTATTTTAATAAATGCTTCCTCTTGCTCCATCAATAACTTATCTCTTATTCTAATTAAATGTTTACTTTAAAATGTTTCACCTACTTCCCTTAATTTTAATAACTTTCTGTTTTTCCCATCTGCTTAATTAAGCCAATTTTCTTGCCTGTCTTCTGAATGCTTATTTTTAAAAGGCGTCTCTCCTTCCGCCTGATGACCATTAGAATGTTATATGGGGAATGAATGAAGGGGAGAGAAGACAAAAGAGAAAAGGGAAGAAGATGTGGGATTATAGTAACAATATGAAAGAGGAGCGCATCTGTGACCACAGGGAAGGATAAAGCCCCACTGGACTGATGTAGTAAGACAATAAGCGACACAAAAATACTGTAAAAGGCAAAAAGGTGAACCAAAGGGGATTCATGAGATAAGACAAAAAAGAGGGAAGAGGAGAGCAAAAAGAGGAACCATAATGGACACCATTAGAAGCTATATTTGGATGAAACCACGTGAAAAGAAAGGGAAGGTAGGGAAGAAAAATCAGAGGATATTGAGAAGATGGAAGGAAAATAAAGGGAGTAAAGATACGACGTACTGCAATCAGGAGTTAAGATGCTCGAATATTAAAAGCAAGAAAAATTTGCTTATACTCTGACATGAAGGGGATGATCATATGGTGCCTCCTTAAAGGAAAACTCAATGTATAAAGACATGGCTGAAAGAAAAACATTGGATGTGGAGTGTACAGAGCTAGGCAAATAGGGTCTTTCCAGAAGCCAAGTAAGCGTTTGGACGTATGCTTGGGATGTTTATGTGGTGAAGACGTCTTTGAATGTATTCCAGTACATGGCATCCATGAATGTTTATCTCACACGGGGATGTCCGCAGGTGTCCCCAAGGGTGTGGAACGAGGGCATGGCCAGCCCCAGAGATGTATATACCGTATTCTCGAAAGTGTCGTGCATGTTTACGGCCTTTTCCAGAGATGTGCACGTTATTCCTGCTGGATACATGGAACAAGACCAGGACTTTGCCAATTTTCTGCTGTCTTCTAGGATTCATCCCTGCAAGTGAAAGTGTGTGTGTGTGCACAGTGAGGTTGGAGGGTTGCACGGGGAGGGGAGGGGGGGGGGGCTGGTGTTGGGATCCGCAAAGCATGGAGGAAATTAATGCCTGGTTTGCAATGTTCATATGTCTATGCTGCATGAGGTAGACAGTAACATCGCAACAGAGTTATTTTGGTATATGATGGCAGATAAAAACCAGTATGGTCCAGCTAGTTTATCCAGTAAGGTGGCTAGAGTGGTTGAAACTGCTGCTCCGTGCAGGTCAGCCCCCACTCTGTGAAGAGATATGTGAGTTTGCTTTGAATACATCCTCTTGCTATGAAGGGATCCACTGTGTCTGTTGTCTGCCATTTTGATCTCCGTCACTGTATTTGTCCCCACCACCTCCATCGGGAGGGCATTCCAAGCATGCACCCCCCCCTTTCAGTGAAAAGATATTTCATGATGTTGCTTTTAAGTTTATCACCTTGCAACTTCATTATTTGTCTTCCAGTTTTACAGCTTCCCCTTCTCTGAAAAAGCTTTGTTTGTTCATTGATGCCCTTTAAGTATTTAAAAGTCTGTATCAAATCTCCCTTGTCTCTCCTCTCCTCTAGGGTATACATATTTAGATCTGCAAGTTTCTTCTCATGCATCTTCTGGTGCAGGCTCCAAATCATTGTGGTCACCGTCTTCTGAACCATTTCAAGTCTTTTGTCCTTTGTGAGATATGGTCTCGATATGGTCTCCAAAACTGAACCCAATACTCATAGAAACATGACGGCAGGAAAAGACCACATGACCTATCTAGTCTGCCCTTCCATATCAACCACTACAACAGTCCCTTTTTCCTTTAGAGATCTTCTGTGTTTGTCCCATGCTTTTTTGAATTCAGATACTGTCCTCATCTCTACCACCTCCACTGGGAGACTATTCCATGGATCTACCACTCTTTCTGTAAAGGAACATTTTCACATATTACTCCAGAGTCTATCCCCTTTCACACTCATCCCATGTCCCCTCATAGCAGAGCTTGCTTTCAATCAAAGGAGACTCTCCTCCTGTGTATTTATGCCACGGAGGTATTTAAACTTCTCAATCATATCACCTCTATCCCGCCTTTCCTCTAAGGTGTACATATTAAGATCCTTAAGTCTGTCCTCATATGCTTTATAACAAAGACCACTAACCATTTTATTAGCCACCCTCTGCACTGACTCCAACCTGTTTATATCCTTTTGAAGGTGCGGTCTCCAGAATAGCACATAATACTCCAAATGAGGTCGCACCAAAGACTTATACAGATGCACTATCACCTCCTTTCTTCTCCTGGCCATTCCTCTCCCTATGCACCCAAGCATCCTTCTAGCTTTCGCTGTCGCCTTTTCTATCTGTTTAGCTACTTTAAGATCATCAGACACAATAATGCCTAAGTCCCGCTTTCGTTTTGTGGACAAAGGTACTTCACCCCCTATATTGTATTGCTCCCTTGGATTGCTGCAGCCCAAATGCATGACCTTGCATTTTTTAACATTAAATCTCAACTGCCAAATTCGAGACCATTCTTCAAGCTTAGCTAGATCCCTCCTTATGTTATCTACACCTTCCTGGGTGTCTACTCTATTGCAGATTTTGGTATCATCCGCAAACTTTACCCAACGGCCCTTCTGCAATATCGCTAACAAAGAACTTCTCCTTAGAGTGAGCTCCATTTACCTGTACCCTTTGTCGCCTCCCACTCAACCAATTTCTAATCCAAGCAGTAACTTTATAAGTCGCCTGTGAGGAACGGTGTCAAAAGCTTTACTGAAATCTAAATACACCACATCTAGGGCTCTCCCTCGGTCCAACTCCCTGGTCACTCACTCAAAGAAATCAATCAGATTTGTCTAACAAGACCTGCCTCTGGTGAATCCATGCTGCCTCATATCTGGTAATCTGTTGGACTCCAGAAACCTCACTATTTTCTCTTTCAGCAGCACTTCTAATAATTTACTCGCCACCGAGGTTAAACTAACCAGCCTGTAGTTTTCAACCACATCCTTACTTCCGCTTTTGTGTAAAGGCACCACATGAGCCTCTCTCCAGTCCTCTGGCACCACTCCCAACTCCAAAGAGGCATTGAAAAGGTCAATCAGTGGAGCTGCTAGAACTTCCCCAAGTTCCCTCAGTATTCTAGGGTGTATTCCATCCGGTCCCATCGCTTTGTCTACTTTAAGTTGAGCTACTTTCTCACGAACACAGTCTTCTGAAAATTATTCAAGATGCCCCTTGCTTCTGTTCCTGTTTGTGGGTGTTGTCTGAGGTCGTACTCCCAGTCCTTCATCTGTAAACACAGAACAGAAATATTTGTTAAGCAATTCTTCTTTATCCTCATCAGCTTCTACATATTCCTCCCCTTCTCCCTTGAGTCTGATAATACCACTTTTGCCCGTCCTCCTCTCACTAACTCGCTGACTCCAAGTGAGACTCACCAATGACTTGTACAGGGGCATTAATACTTCCTCCTTTCTGCTGTTTTTTTCCTTTCTATATGTAGCCTAGCATCCGTTTGGCTGTGGCTACTGCCTTGCTGCATTGTTTCATCACTTTGAGACCCTCAGACACTAGCACTCTGAGGTCCCTCTCCTGGTCCATGCATACCAACCTCTCTCCCCCCTTCACATACAATTCAGTTTGCCCCATCCCTCTGGAACTCTCTACCAAACCACATCAAGAACAACGGTGATCTCCCATCATTCAAAAAGCAGCTGAAAACCATCCTATTCCAAGAACATCTCTGAATAGGAACCAGTAACTATGCTATCTTGTCAGTCTCTATGTCCACCCCAAAAATCATCAATGTTGAACCCCCGGTGATGGCCCCCCCCCATTTGATCCCCCCCCCTGGTTATATGTCCCACCGCTTTGACCCGGTGAAAAGCGGGATATAAATACAGTTAAATAAAATAAAAATAAATAAATAAATAAATAAATTTCAGCATCCCAAGTGCATGGCTCTGCATGTCTTTGCATGAAATCGCTACTGCCAAGCTCTAGAACATTCTTCCAGTGTCTGTAGATCTGTGTTCCTGTTGTCCAACCCTCAGAAGTGTACATTCTGTAGCAAATATTTGTGCCATCTGCAAAAAGGCAGTATCTGCCATTCAATCCTTCCTCAATATCACTTAGAACCGTATGGGGCCCAGGACCGCTCCCTGAGGCTTGCCATTATGCACCTTCCTTTTGTCTGTCCACCTTCTGTCATCTGTCAGTCAACCAATTTCAGATCCATTTCAGCACCTTGGGACCTATCCTCAGATAGGGTAGCCTCCTCGCTGCCCTCCTCCTTACTCTATCAGAGGGTACCTAGGCTGAGAAGCCAGTACATAGACCTTACAGATGAACTCAGTGTCACCAGATCCCTCTTTGATAGGGCAGCCACACATCAGCCGTGTCAGGAGCTGGAGCCCCACCTCAGTGCAATGACACACAGGGGACAGGCCCTGCCTGTGCATCTACAGGTGACAACAGCACTTGTCTTCTCAGCAACAGGTGCCTTTCAGTCTGTGTTGGCAGTCACTGCAGGTCTGCGTCAAGTGGCAGTGTCCAAGAGCACTACCCAGTTTCTGAGTGCTTTCCTGATGCGTGCCTCATATTATATTGCATTCCTTCACACCATGGCCAGTCTGAGGGTTCTGCCACCCTAGGCAGACTCTCCATGCTGCCCCCTGAAGATTACGGCATCGTCTGCCCCACCATGCTGTCCCCCCCAACATCCATCTTCTTACCTTGGGGAGGGGGGTGGCACGGTGATGCCTCCACTATTTCGGGCTTTACAGTGCCCATGCTAATATGCTCACGGTCTGCCGCTCCAGCCCCCTGCAATGCAACTTCCTGTTGGAGCAGGAGTGGTAGTAAGTTGCATCAAAGGAGGGCAGGAGTGGCAGGCTGTGAGCGTACTAGCGCAGGCACTTTAAAGCCTGGCGCAGTGGAGGCATCGCCGTGTTGCCCCCCCCCCCAAGGTGAGAAGATGGATGCCGGGAAAGGGGGGGGGGGGCGGCATGGCAGCAATGAACTGCAACTTTGTTGAGATAAGAGGGAGCCAGTGCCACCCACCAGGGCCTGCCACCCTAGGCAACCTCCTAGTTTGCCTAGTGGATGGGCTGGCCCTGCCTCACCCTGTGCAGCAGAGGCAACGGACAGTGTTTCAATGTCATGAGGTGGCTGGGTTCCCTTCTGTGATGGGATTGATTGATTGTATGCATGTGACCCTGAGGCCCCTTGACAGAGGGAGGCCACATTCCACAACCGAAAAGCATTCCACTCTCTCAATTTGCAGGCAGTGTGCAATGCACTGGGAGAATTTACTGATGTTGCAAACTTCCCCAGATCATGCCGCAAAGTGTCTATCCTTACCCAGTCCATGATCTAAGTAAGCTTTGAGAGTGGTGGATTCTGTGGAGGCTGCCTAATGGGTAAGCTGACACTGAGATCCCCCTTCCATGCCCACACAGGCCTACTGTAGGGATGATCGTTTATACCGGCCTCTTTGAACTGGCACTTTTTCATGACCTAGTTCTGACATCTAGATTATTTTTATATCAACATGGATTCCCCTTGCAAAAAAGAGAATACACTTTAATACTGTAGGCCGGTTCAAACCACTCCCTCTCCATGCCCTAACCTCTCCTCCTTGCAATGTTAGATGGTTTCTAAAAAAAATATTTGCATGTGAAGGTGATCTAATTAGGGTTGCCAACTTTTTCACCGAGAAAAACCCGACACCTGTGGCTCGCCATGCTCCACCCATTCTCCGCCCCTAGTCCCACCCCTGCCCCGCCCCAGCCCCACCCACAAAAATTACCGAGGATTCAGTCACACCCCCCTCGGTGTAGGTTCTCACACCCCCCCTCCCCTCAGTGCTGGTTCACTCACTCACCCCCCCCTGCTGACTCACTCACCCCCCTCCCCTGCTGGTTCACTCACTCACCCCCCCTCCCCTGCTGGTTCACTCACCCACCCCCCTGTCACTCACTCACCCCCTCCCCTGCTGGTTCACTCACACCAACCCCCCTCCCCTGCTGGTTCACACCAACCCCCCTCCCCTGCTGGTTCACTCACACCACCCCCCCCCTCCGCGGCTGGTTCACCCACCCACCCCCCTGTCACTTACTCACCCCCCCTCCTGGGTCACTCACTAATCCCCCACCCCCTTCTGGTTCACTCACACAAACCCCCCCCCCCTCCACTGCTGGTTCACTCACACCACCACCACCATCCCCCCTTGCTGGTTCACTCACACCATCACCCCCCTCCCCTGCTGGTTCACTCACACCACCTCCCCCTTGCTGGTTCACTCAAACCACCACCCCCCTCTAGCTCGTTCACTCACCCCACCCCCCCCTTGTTGTTTAACTCACACCATAACCCCCCCCCCCTTGCTGGTTCACTCACACCATCACCCCCCCTCCCCTGCTGGTTCACTCACACCATCACCCCCCCGTGCTGGTTCACTCACACCATCACCCCCCCCCCTTGCTGGTTCACTCACACCATCACCCCACCTCCCCCTATGCCCAAGCCGCTGCTTCTGCTTTGTACAGAGCAGCGGCTGCAATACACTTACTTTGAAAAGTAAAGACAAACTGTGTAAGGAGCCCTCCGGTCATCGCAAAGCCCGAGGAAGTGATGTCATGGGGGCGGGCTCCTCACAGGTTGTCTTTCCTTTTCAAATTAACTTTAGCGGAAAGACAACCTGTGAGGAGCCCGCCCCCATGACATCACTTCCTCGGGCTCTGCGATGACCGGAGGGCTCCTCACACAGTTTATCTTTAGTTTTCAATGTAAGTGTATTGCAGCCGCTGCTCTGTACAAAGCAGAAGCAGCGGCTGCACTGCTATGGGGAATCGCGTTCGCGTTCGCGCCGCGGACTTCGGCACAAAAGCCGGTTTTTTGCTCTGGCCGCTCCCGATCTTGCGGCCAGAGCAAAAAAACGGCTTTTCAATGGCCGGTTTTACATCTGTGCCGGCAGCTGGCCTGGCCATGGAAAAACCGGCCAGGCCAGCTGAAAACCGGCCGGTTGGCAACCCTAGATCTAATTGAGGCTATTTATAAGAGGAAATGCTTTTAAAATAACCCTCAAAGTATAGTGTATTTTAACAAATACTGTAACTGATTTATGTGATTTGCCTGTGACAGAGTTTAACCTCTAAGACGGGCCTTCCCAGCCAATCGGGTTTTTTGGTTATCTACAATGAATATGCATGAGAGAAATTTGCATACAATGGAGGCAGTGCATGCAAATCTCTCTCATGCATATTCATGTGGATATCCTGAAAACCCGATTGGCTGGAAGGCAGGTTTGGGACTTAAGAGTAAAAAGAATACAGAGCAAACTTTATCTGTGAAGTAACATTCTTTTGTTGAACAAGGTCAACCTGAACAAATAAAAAAGGAAATAAGTGTAATGTAGTGTAGGTCTATTTAGTAACGTCAAATTGTATATAATAGTTTGCATTAACTTACTTCTTTCCTGAACAAAAACATTTTGCTTGTATATGAATATCTTTTAACATTCTGTGGGAGAGTTAAATAACATTCTTTATTTATTTTGCTCAAGCCTTTCCAATACTTCATGGTGAATTATAAACCAGGTATTTCCCTGTCCCCAGAGGATTTATAATCTAAGTTTGTACCTGAGGCAATGGAGGGTTAAGAGACTTGCCCAAGGCCACAAAGAGTACCAGTGGGATTTGAAAGCTGTTTTTTTTTGGTTACAGGCCTTTATTCAAACCATTAGGCTACCTTTAGACAGATAGTTGGAGCCCTCATGTCTTCTCCAATCTACTTGGTGGCATAACTTGTTATTTTTCTATCATTACAGCCTCTCTTCTCAAACCACAGATTGTACACTCTTACCCATCCTTTAATAGACATGGTGGAGAGGTAGGATTGCTGGGGCTGCGGTAGGGGGCCCTTCTCCAAGTATACCACTGTCATATTTATTATTTCTTGTGTGCTTTGTAAAACCGTCTAGAATGAAAAACAGGTAGCATGTACATTTTTAAATAAATAAATCAATATAGAAGAGGGAAGACCAGAACATCATTGGAAACCCCTCTCTGCCATCATGATCCAAACAAGTAGAGGGAAGAACCTACAGTTGCGTGCATGTGTGTACGCTTACCCATGCTTGTAGTACCAGCAGAATGAGAGGAAAGAGAGTATGGGGAAAAGAGGGAGGCGTTGTAAAAGCAATTCCTGCAGACCAGAATGAAGTTATGGAGCTGTTATTGGCCATCACGGGGAGTTTCTGTCACCTCAGGCTGTCGTAAATAATTTTAGTGTGCAAAGTGTCCAGAAAGTTTATGGGAATTAGCAGAACATGTCTCCCTGCAGCCCCTCTTACTTCTATGAAACGAGAATAGCTCTTATTAAAACTTAACTTACTGTCTATAGAACAAACACTAGATGCTTTCACTTTTTGCGAAATGTGCCTAAAATCTGTGCGTTCTATTTTGCTTCCTCTTCCCTGCCCCGGACCCCGCTGTGAAGGACTCAGGTTTTAGAGAAGTAGAATGGGCAAAGGAATGGTTCTGAAAGCAGGTGAATATCGCAGTAACAGATGATTAACATAGGTACGCAGTAAAAGAGGCTTAGGGAGGCTAAGCCTTCCCGAAACTCAGGCCGGTAGACAGGAACAGGGGGTGAATCATGCAGCACTGACTGTTTAGGCTGATAACGGGCAGGCACTAGGACAGGAACTTAGACAGGAAGTTAGGGGAAGCGGCCTGCTTGCTACAGCTACTAATTCCCCACCTTCTGCTTCTGATTGGTCCTGGCCAGCAGAAGCCAGAGATGGAGAAACCCTTTCTCCAACTCTCTACAGTGCTAGAGAGTGTGTGGAGGGGGCTGTGTGAGAAGAGAGCAGGTGTGTGAGGGTGGGGGCACAGAGAAGGGAAAGCAGGTGACCGTGTGAATCTAAGAGTTCTCTAGTGGGTGCAGAGTGAAGGACGAGACAAAATCTGTGCAAACCAGGGCTCCCCCAATCCCGTTCTCGTGCTTCAATCTTCCCAAAACAAGTGAGTGACTGGTCACCTATGATGACTGAAGCCTTCGCCATGCATGGCGGCCCAGCCACTTTTCAATGTACTGCAGATTCCAGTATTTGCTGCATACTTTCCTGAAGAACAAAATTGAAATTCCTAATCCAGAGCTTTGAGTAAGGGATTTATACTGGAATTATATGGAAGGACTTCTACTATGTGTAAGGGGTTGGTCCAGTCACAGCCAATTCATACCCCAAGGGACTTCAAACAGCAAATTACGTTCTGGGTCCTCTCTCACTCCTTCACTCAACCAGTATACACTCTTATCCAAAGGGGGCGGGTTCTTCATGGAGGGGGGAGGGGGGGGGCGGGTGGAAGGGAAATCCCTTCAAGCCCTGGCACATAAGTACAAAGAAACTCTCCAATGCTTATTAGGATGCTCCAACATAATTTATTGGTTATAAAGTGTTACCCACAACAGTATCTCATTACAATCCTTCAGTATAGCTGCTACACGGTCCTTGCTAACATGAAGTATATCACCTCTGGTATTTGTGTCAGTGATCCCTATCTGCATATTTGTCTGTCTTGCAATAGACAGGGGATTCCTTTGCTAGACTCTTGACTTAAGTAGCAGAACACCACAGCCTTTTTCCTCCTCACTGGGATCCTCTCTCACTCTCATTTTCCAACCTGGAAGAAACCCTCACTCAATACTTTCCACAGTATAGGTTTCAATCCGGTATTTGGTTCTTCTTTTTATGCTTGAGACCCTAAACTGCTCACCGTCCTCTTTCTGACACTCAGGCAAAGGGGTGGGTAAAACATTTGTCTAGCACACACACTTCACATGTAGACAAGTTTAAGAACCAAAGGATATTACATGCTGGAGAAAAGCAAAATAGAGTGTGACCCAAATAGGGCCACTGCACATAAAAACCAAAACCTGCATACCAGGATCCCAGGGGTCAGGGGGACACCTTTTGGTTGGAAGGGCCAAACAAACTAATTTTCAGCTCTGACCCCAAGCTCTCTAGTTGATGATGCTGCGTTGGACAAAATATTGGTGAGGCCATGGCCTCTGTGGCCGACCCCTGTCTATGCCAGGGATTATATATGTGCAGGCGGAACCAAAGCAGCCATCCTATAAGGCTGCCCGACATCTCAGTTCAGCTATGGTGTGTGAACTGATTTGGGCACTGGTGAGTCAAGGATGTCATGCAACATTCCCTTTTTCTGTCCATTTGGCTTGAGGCTGTATGTCGGTAGGCCTGACTTTATATCTGACCTATGGTTAACATCAAGTTAAGTGTACTTGTGAGGTTTGGGGATAGAAGAGAGTGGGCATGGGGAGTTTCTGCTTTTCTTTTCTTGTATCGTATTGTTAAAAACTGAATTTTTATTTTATTTTACCTGGGACACTGCCCTCGTCCCTGGAGCAGTCCTGAAGTAGCGGGGCTGAATATAGGCAGCTACATGTGTCATGGAGAGAAAGAGAGATCGTCCCTCCATATTAGAGAGCAGCCCTAGAGAGAAGAGTATGAGAGGAGGCAGGTCGCAGCCAGGAGAAGGGACAGCAGTACAAGGTTCTGCCAACCTACAGACTGCTTCTAGCAAAGAGAAGAGTTCCTGGGCTTGATGGACCTTTGGTCTGACCCATTATGGCATATCTTATGTTCAGAGAGGAAGATGACATCAGCAACCATATATGGAGTTTCAAAGCCGAAGATGAAGATGATTAACAGGCATGTGGATTCGACCCTTCCTAGAAGGTAGAACCCAGTATGTTGGGGAACCGCCTTCTGTACTGGTAAAATCAGAGGTCCTGCAGGATTCTTGCCTGTCCCCAGTATTATTCAGTTTATATCTGCAATCTTTAATGACATTGCTAAAAAACGTTAGGGTTAGCTTACTATATGGATGTGGAAGATCTGCAGCTTTTCTGTCTGTTTTCACAAAAGAGAAATGAAGTAATAGCTAAGTTGAATATGGGGCTTGTGAAATAATTAAATGGTTATGGAGTAATAAGTTGAAATTAAATTGTTCTAAGACTGAGCTGCTATGGTTGCATAGGCCATGTATGACCTTAGATTGCCCATAAATTGGATTGGTTGATGAAGTTTTGCAAACAGTTAATGACATAAACAGTTGATATTAGATTCTCCCTTAATTATGGGAAGACAGATTGCAAGTGTGGTAAAAAAAGGCCTGGTATCATCTCTGGAATATATGTTACTTGCGCCTGTTTCTTACACAAGAAGAACTGGTGACTATTGTATATGCTTGGATTACTATAAGGTTGGATTATTGTAATTCACTTTATGTAAGACTGCCTAAGTATCGATTACATAGGTTGCAATTATTGCAAAACACTGCGAGATGATTAATGATTGGTACTAGATTATGTGAACAGATTCAACCTGTTCTAAAAGAGCTTCACCGGCTTCCTGTTGGATATATGATTAATTTTAAGATTTTGGCTTTAGTTTTTAAAATATTGCATGATAGGGTGCCCAAGGCTTTAGAAACTCACATTCTTCTGTAAAGACCATCTAGGGCTATGGGTTTGTCATAAAAGGGTTTGCTTGTAACACTGAGTAAGTTACAGTTTATTTTATTTATTTATACCACTTTACTGAGATATCTCAATCAAAACAGCATATAATTATCATAAAATATAACAATTAAAACCCCATAAAAAATCCTAATCTCCCTTTATCCCCCTTTATCCCCCTTCTCAATGCCATAAAAAGCACACCATCCCACTCCCACCGCCGAACACACACTACCCCTCAGGAAAGAGCAAACTTTTCAATGCCTTACTAAAACTAAACGACCCAGACATAGCCCACATTTCATCAGGTAAGCCATTCCACACCTCCGGAATGGGCTACCTAAAAGCCTGGGTCTGCCATCCAACCCTACGCATCTCAACCATCCCCAGGACAAAAAGCAGACGGCTTTCCAATTACCTCAGTAGCCTAGAAAGAATATACCATTGCAGGGCACTTTTCAAATATTCCATGTGCAAATCATGCAACAACCTGAAAAACAATAACCATCAACTTGAATATTTATTTATTTAATAGGCTTTTTATACTCTTTTCTTAAAGAAATATTTCCACATATGACTCCGGAGTTATATGCGGAAATATTTCTTGACGGAAAGAGTGGTAGATGCATTGAATAGTCTCCTAGTGGAGGTGGTACAGATGAGGACAGTATCTGAATTCAAAAAATCATGGGAGAAGCACAGAGGATTTCTAAAGAAAAAAAGGGGACTGTTGTAGTGATTGATATGGAAGGGCAGACTAGATGGGCCATGTGGTCTTTCTCTGCCACCATGTTTCTATGCTTTATCATTTCAATCAAAGCGGTTTGCATTGTAACTTAAACTTGGTAATGTATAATAAACAGGGACAATGGAGGGTTAGGTGACTTGCCCAAGGCCACACGGAGTGTTAGTGGGAATCAAACCCTCTTGGTCTCTTGGTTCTCAAACAAGTGCTCTATGTACAGTTCCCTAATTGGGAGCCAGTGCAATTTGCCTCAATAACAGTTGCACACTTTCCTGCTGACTCATCAGTACATGAGCGGCAGCATCTGTGCAATTTATGCATACACGTTTAGACAGACCAACATATACTCCAATGTTCCATACACCAGTGGACCAGCAGCCACTATGCCCCCTGATCTAAATAAGGCCTTATCTGGGAACCAAGCACAACTTAAAAAATACATCTTGTGATACATTAATAACCTGCCCTACACACACACACACACCTCCTTTTCCAAAAATCACTTCCAAAGATTTCACCTCCTTCTTCCACTACAGTACACTAATTACAGTTTTGGGGAGAACTTTCATCTTGATGTTCTCAATAGCACCAAACCACAAGCAAACCATTTTTCCTACATTTAACACTAATCCACTACCCATTAACCACTCCCTTACCCTTCCCAGATAACAGTTCAGCTTTCCACTCCCCTTACTAATGGAGCCAATAAATGAATATCGCCCGCATAGGCATAAAAATGGACACTAAAAGACCGAACAAGGTGGCCCAGTTGTTGTAAGTAAATATTAAATAGGAGGGGAGACAGAGGGGAGCCCTGACGCAACCCCCACGCCCAACTATATACTTTGGAAGTCACCCTAAGGCCCCTCACTCTAAACTGATGATCATGCATAAATAATTAAATCCATTCCAGCACAGCCCCGACTATGCCCAAGTCGCCACATCACATCAACAATAATTCCTTCTCAACCAAGTGAAACGCCACCAACAGATTTACAGAACCAGCAGCACTGATACCCCCTTATCCAAAAAAGCATACTCTTGATATAATGTTTCTGTCTCACTGCCTTTTCAGAATCCACCCTGGCCCACATCCAAGAGAGAAAAATCCTCCACATATGACCATATCTGAAACACCATGTTTTTCTCAATAATCTTTGCCAACATGGGCAAATTAGAAATTGGCCTTTAATTCTAATAAACAGTTCTATCCTCACATGTTGTCTTCAACATAGGAGTTACCACAGCCTCCTTTAACCTATCTGGGGCCTGTCCCTGGTGCAACGAGCTATTAATGCAATCCAATCCAACATTGGCTGAGGAGTGATCTTAAATAGTTCAATATGTGCTGGATCCAATCCTGAAAACGTTACTCATAAACCTTTCCATAACTGTGATAAATGCAACTTTGTAAACAGTGTAAATTCCTCCATCTCCTGCATAATAAATCCCCCTTTCCCACCTCAATCTGCTGCCCCTGTCCTCCCACATCTTGTTTCAACTGCTGTACCGTTTCAAGAAAAACTTAGCCATCACATCAACCTCCACTCTATCCTCCCCCTCCTATCACCCCTGTACCATCCTTCCCTATCAGCTGTTGCATTACCCAAAACATCTCATAGACCTGACCCCCAACCTGCACTATCCTGCGCAAAACAAAATGCCTTCTTAGAACTCTGAACGTTCTGTTGGTAAGAATTATCCGCTTGCTTCCACTTTTTTCTATCCTCCACCAACCACCTTTTCTTTCACACTCACTCCAGTTGCTGTAACCTCCTTTTCTGTTTACACAGCTCCAGAGTATACCACATCCTTTGGCAGAGGCTAGGAAATGTGCACTTTCATGTGTTGCTCCAACTCTCTAAACCAACTCCTAATGGAGGTTAATGATATTCTAGCATGGCTTTATAAGTATGTATTTGGAAGGTGAAATATTATAATGTGTGGCTTTTGAAGAAATGATATATAAAGAAATACATACATACGTACATAAAAGCACAGAGAGGACAAGTGCTGAAGAGGAGAGAAGATTAAAGAGCCCACATGCAGAGAGAGCAGAAGTCCATGTTTTGAGGAGGATCAGTACTGAAAGTAGGTAAGGGACCACCCCCTCCACCTCCTCTGAAGAGAGAAGAGAGGGGAAGAAGAGAGAGATATCTAGAGCAAGGTAAGAGCTGTGGAACAGAACTGTGAAAGAAAAGATACCTGCTAAGCCAAGCAGAGCTGGGAGGAAAGATGGCCAAGCCAACAGGAACAGGAAGTCTGCAGCCTCATAGAAGGGTCTGTGGGAAAAACAGATCCTGTGGAGAGCAGTCAGAATACCTGAAGAACTCTCCCAGCGAAGAACTCTCCAGTACTACTACCACTTATCTTATGTATAGCACTACAGAGACATGTAAGAGACAGTTCCTGCTCATAAGACCTTACAGTCTACTCAAGACAGACAATACAACAGTCAAGACAGACATCACCACTGGGGACTAGGATATACTGAATCTAGGAGGATAGTAAGGAAACACATAGGAGGTGAACAGGAGACTAAGGGGATCAGGATCCAAAAGTAGTCTCAAAGAAGTGAGGGCCGGATAGTCAGCGATGTGGTTAGTACGTCAGGAAGCTGAATCTTGCAGAGAAAGGGAGCTGAGAAGGACCAGGCCTTAGAGCTCGCCTTGTAGAGCCTGCCAAGAGCAGCCCCTGGGGAGCGAGGAGGAACAGCAGCAGTGTGGGCATCACCTGCACAGGGAGTCTTGGTTTGGAATTGTCTTGCACTGCACTTGAAAGCTTGAGCCCAAGCTCACTGAGCCCAAGAACACTGCCTTAGGGTTGCAATTATAGTTTAAGACTGGGACAGACACATGGTAACTGAAGGAAGAGTGCCCCTGAAGTGGCAGGCAGGGCCAGCCCATCTATTAAGCAAACTAGGTGGTTGCCTAGGGCAGCGGGCCCTGGTGGGTGGAAAGCTCCTCCTTTGAAGCAGCAGCAGGCATTAAAATGCATGCATGCGCGTATGCAGTCATGGCCTGGAAGTTGCGTCGGAAGGGGCAGGAGAGGCAGGCCGTCAGCACGCGTGTGGGCGTTTTAAAGTCCACCATGGCTGAACTGCTATTGCTTTAAAGTAAGAATCGGTATGCTGTGCCTCCATCCCCTGGTGGGTAGATGGAGACTGGGGGGGGGGGGGAGGGATGGGGGAGGACACCTCAGGCACGAGGTGGAGGGAGATGGCGCGGCCGGAGAGCCGGCCTAAGGCAGCAGAAACCCTTTGGCTTATCCACTTTAAAGTGCCACCTAGTGTAACAAACAAACCAATAAAAAGAATTGCGGAGTTGGGATTGTTACTGTAATTGTAAAAGTTCAGAGTTTTATAACATTGCAACAATTATCTTTGATGTAGATTACTGTAACTGCATTATTTTCTTTACTCCCCTCACGGTGTTTAATAAAATTTATTACAATTTCCATTACTCCTGGTTACAAATCTACCTTCCCCAATCTCCTACAATAAAGTTTTTTTTTATTTCTGCAATAAACTACGGGCCTGATATTTGAAAGGCAGTTACACAGTTTACAGACCCTGTAAGCCATGTAACTGCCTTAGACGGGAATGTTCAACGGGTAGTGCCGTTGAATACACGGGTAGTGCCGTTGAATATTCCCGGCTATGTCCCCTACGTGCCCTGATGCTCTCCGGTTAGCATCGTGGCGTGTTGAAGGCATCCTGGGGAGGAGTGGAGGTGGAGAATGGCGCTAACCGTGCAGCAGCGATATTGGAAGCTGCATGGTTAGCGAGCGGGTCCTTGAAGGTAGGCAAGGAAAACCCTCGCCTAGTTTTAAGGCGCTGAAGCTAACCGGGCAGCATCCAATATCGCTGCTACACGATTAGCTTTGACAGCTTCTAGCGATCACAGATCTTCAGTGCTGTTGTTGTGGCACTGCATATCTGGTTTCGGGGTTGGTGGGGAGGGCTATGTACCACCCTTCCAGACTATGGACAACCGAATATCGGGCCCTACCTTTTTATTTACAGCACCGGCCCCTTAGCCCTCCCTCCAGGGTACCATTTGTAGCTGTGCCTGGACAAGCTGCGTAGGGATGGTGTTTTTTCTGTGCCCATCCCTATGGAAAGGTTGTTGCAGTGGAAACCCCAGGGATATCCACTGTTTAGCTCCGGGATAAGCAGTCTGCCTTTTGGGATCCTGCAATGGCCACTGTTGGAAACAGGATACTGGGTTTGATGGATCGTTGACTTGACCTAGTATGGCATATCTTTTGTGGTCCTAGCTTGGCACCAGTGACGCAAGGAGAGTCTGGGCTACTGATCCCAGCCACATGGGTGTGTGAGTGACATAAAGGTAATTTTTAAAAAATTGGCATTACACGGGATAGAGAACTAAATCCTTAACTGCACATCTCTATCATAGTTAAGAAATGCTTTATGCTACACTTTGTTCAATTCAGGGTTTTGTTGGATGCAAAGGCTTACATGTACTAGTGACTAATCAGTTGGATTCAACTACACTTATATGGACTGCACATTTTGGGAGTGACTAGTCAGTTGAATTATGGTAATAACCTTCTTCAGACATTCATTGCTTCCAACTAATTCAAAATATTGCAGCTAATGTTATCTCGGGCATTAAGAAATATGATTGCGTCACCCCCTCCTCAAAAAGGAATGTGGGCTCTCCATTGCCTATAGGATCCATTATGTACTACATTCGATATCCCATAAAGTATTTTACTCCATTCTCCCATCTTTTCTACCAAATCTTCTAAAACCCTATGTTGCTGCTGATACTGTACACTACAATCCTCTCAACAAAACCTGTTGGTTGTCCTTTTGTTTAATGTTACTTGGCTTGAATTTGCTTGATGGTCACTCTTCAATGTTAGAGCCCCCATTGCCTGGAACAGTCTTCCACTGGATATAAGGTTAGAAAGTTCCTTCAAAAAAAGTAAGTCTGGTTTCAAATCACCTCTCTTTGTTAAACCTTGTGATTTATAGCCTAATATTCCTGTTCTTGGCAAGTGTATCAGAGGCTGGGCACCTGGCAGCCAATAGAGAAATTACTCTCTTTTTGATTAATTTGTACCACTTATTTGTTATTGTGGTTTACATTTTTTATTATCACCTGCCCCTTACAGCCTCTTGAACAGGCAGTATATAAATACAATTGAAAAGAAACAGCAAGGTGATTTGCACCAACTGTCTGCTAAGGTTACCAGATGTCTCTGATTTTCAAGCCGTGTCCTCGAGTCTCACTATTTGGCAGGCTCCTGTCCCTGATTCCAGCAATAGGGACAGAGGGGTAGAAAAAAATATCTTCAATTTAGTGATTTGAATCTCTTCCCTCCTCCATTGCTGAAACTTGAAGCTAAGGTATCCCTTCCTCCCCCTCCCCCCATCACACCACACACACATACGCACTTCAGATAAATGTCCCAGATTTGCCTGCAAAAATCTGCTAACCTTACTGTCAGAGCTAGAATGGTATGGCCCTGAACATGAAGCAGACTGGAATGGCGAGAGTCCTGAAAGGACCCTTATATCTGCAACCAAAATAATTTGCATGGCCCATCTGGGAAAGTCAAACAAATGATCTTTTTCTGTAGCTGAGACCATTGCCCAAAGCCTAATATTTCCCATTTGCACTTTGGTGTCTCCTGAATAGGAAAGAATTGAGCCCCGTTAAAATAAAAATATAGGGCCTGATATTCAAAGGCATTAACGCAGCTTGCAGATTTGCAAACCGTGTAAATGCTGGTTAGCACGATATTCAGGGGCACTAACATGATTAGTGCCACTGGATACCCGCGAGTGCCGCTGCTGCTATGCAGTTAGCATTGGCGCATGTCATCAGCATTCCAGGGCGGCGTGGAGCCGGCACCTGTCACTCACCAGGCAGTGGTGATATTGAGCTGCTTCCTGGTTAGCGACCCATGGTTAAGTTGGGCACAGCAAAAGCTGACCTAATTTTATCCACTGGGAGCTAACTGGGCAGCGGCTCAATAACACCACTGCCCGGTTGGCTTCCGGGCTGTACAGTGACCTCGATATTCAATGCCGGTGGCCAGACATGGCCACGGCATTGAATATCCAGGGTTAGTCTTCAGCGGCAATGGCTATGCGCGTTACAAGCACTAGCCGCCACCGCTGAATATGAGGCCATTAATTTCTGTAAATATGTGGACTTGTCTGCAGGAAGTAATATATCTTATTTGTATTATGGGCCTGATTTAGTAAGCTTTTTCCCCATAGATATATATAGAGAAAAAAGATATTGGATGATTAATTGCAATGACAGCTTCTGCCGTTGTCTATTTGATATCTGAGTGATTTACACAAAGAAACAGTGCATATATTTTCAGGCAGCTGGGCAAGAAACTTTTATGATTTGCATTATTTGTTTCCTTTTTCCCCTGAATTCTTCCAAATGCTGATAGCAGTGAGAGCTGGGTAAAGATAGGTATAATAATAGCAGGACCCTTCTGGTGCGTATCCCGGATACTTACCAGTTCACCTCAGTCATCAAACGAAAAGCCCCTGCCGTGCCAATGCTGGATCGCCCATACCAGGCTGCCAATGGAACGGTGTTGTGAGAGCGAGTCAAAGCGCCCTCCTCACGTCCTTCGAAGTCTGTAGAAATGAAAGTGTACTAGGCCATTATCTGCGCCCACATGTGTTAAATACATCCTCATTTCTACCTTTTATCAAGAATCAACTCCAAGAGCTTGTATTAAAATTCTGCATTACTTCAATATTTCTGCAGTCACAACCTCTGCTGAAAAAATGTTTGCAAGATCAAACTACTAGGTTACAGGGGTTCTCAACCTCATCCATGGTATATACGCAGCCTGTTGTATTTTCAGGATTTCCACAAATACTTTGCATGAGACCAATTTGCATGGACCGACTCCTTTGTATGCAAATCGATCTCATGCGTATATATTGTGAATGCCCTGAAAAGCAGACTGGCTGATATCTCTCAAACTGGGTTTAGAATCACTATGGGGCTAATGTAGAAAGCCGACATTAGAGCTAAGCCGACACTAAAAGCTGTGTACACGGTTTTCTAGCGTGAGAGTACTGCAAAGGTTGTGCACTGGTAAGCGATAAGCAAAACATATGCAAACGAGATATGCGCAAAACGTCTGTGCTAAATGTGCAGTGGGCATCAGGTGAATGCGCAGAAAGCTCTAGCGGTGACATATCTGTAGCAAAATTTAAAATGGCATTTTATTGTACTTAAAATCACAATTTTTAGCATGGAGTAATAAGTTGTTTACATGCAGAGTGGCGAGGAAGGTTGGCATGGCAATGGGGAAAGTGGTGTGCTTAACTTTAGTTCCCTAAATACTGATTTGTGGAGGGCGCCTATACATTTTGTAGGAATGGGTGACCACAATGCCACCAGTGGGTAAATCACACCAAAAAACATTTCTGTTCTCCTGCACGCTGCTCTGTTTTCTTCTATATGACTGAAGTTTCACATGCCAAAGTTTTCTTCTAATACACGCAGCAAAGTTTCCTTCTCCTAGATGTGCTGACGTTTTCCTTCACGTCAGATCAGGCATTCAAACAATGGCACTACTGAACTCTACCCTCGGCCTTTTGGTCTTCTGTGCATTTCTCTGCATCTGGACGGAATAGCTAATGACCTCGTGACCATGTCATCTGAATAAATTTTAGTAGGCGGTGCACTACAATCTGCACATCCGTTTGTGCGCAGGTGATGCTCGCACCGATTCCTTCTTTGCATTGTGGCGTGACGGTAAGTATGTGAAGATGCCGTGCTAACTATGCAGAAATAGCGCATTAAGATTTCTGCATCGGCCCCTAGGTTAGAGAAGTAACTAATGGACTGGAAGAGTATCTTAGTTGCTGCTTCTTGTGGCCTGGGGCAAGTCACCTCACTCTCCATTGTCCGAGGTACAAATTTAAACTGTGAGGCCTCTGGAGCAGGAAATACTTGCTAGGCCTGAATTATAACTTCCTTTGAGCTCAGGTTCAGAAAGGGAAGTAATTAAATCCACAAAACATTTTGAAAACCTTTATTATCCATTTTAGCACTCAATAGGCCTTATTCATAAAGGACTTTTCTCCATTCTGGGCCTTTGGAAATCTTAATCAAATAAGGCCCAGTAAATAGATATAACTGGTTAGTTATTTCACCTGAACTCAGTTTGACCTACAAAATGGCACTGTATCATCTACACCAGAGTTCCTCAACCTTTTTGGTCTTATGGACCTTTACTGGCCTCTCAGTTTATGGTCCCCAGTTTATCACCACCATTCTTGCTGGACCTCCTCCCCTCAGCGACAAGCCCGTCCCCACTAACCCTCTGTACCTCCCTCCCCCTTTCTGTCTCCACCAGTGTCTCTCTCTCTCCCTCTCTCCAGACAGTCCCTGCCACTTTCAGTCTCTTTCTGTCTTCCTCCCGCAGTCAATCCCTCCAGTTTCTCTCTTCCCCCCAGCCAATCCCCACATGAGTTTCTCTCTTTTTTCTCTTTTGTGTAACTTGAGGACTCCCTCTAATGATCTCGCGGATCCCCAGACCATAGGTTGGAACCATTGATCTATACTGATTGATACCATCGGGCCATGGTGCAGACGAGCAGACTTAAAGATCCATCCAAGAAAAGCATTTCTTTTCTGCTTATTGTCTCTCCCAAACTGTCCTAGCAACATTGCAGGTGAAAGGGCTGCAGAGATTTCTCTGATTTCATTAGAGATGTAGTAGGTGCTGATTCCTGGAGTTTCAGAGATATAAAGTTGCCCTGCGTGGCATTCAAATCAGAACGTAATATCTATTCATTTCTTTGATCTAACTCAATTGATAGAGAGTTCCAGGAAGGCATAGAATAGCATTAGAAGGAGGAGGGGGATAAAGTCCACTTCATTGGCAAAAATAGAACATCAGCCTCATATCATTTTTCTCAAAACAAGATTTATTGAAGTTCTGTCTGTGAAAATCACTGCAGTATGGAACACTTAGCTTATAGATTAGATTACTGAGTCGTGCCCTGCTACATTTTTCATTAGAAAAATATTGGCTGAGAAAGTTTGACCTTGTAATCTCTGCATTTTAAACAATAACTAAAGGAAGCAAAACTGAAGCTAAGGGGTAGCATTATGAGAATTAAGAATGTGTATAGTAAGATCCTACCCTTGGAGGAGAAGAGACCAAAATGTCATGATTAAGATCTCTTAAATTTATACCTGATGAGGATCGGAAGAGAAATCTCAAATGTCTAATTTTGCTTCCATCAGACAAATGTCTACATTAAGCAAAAAAAAAAAAAAAAAAATGCCATTGGGAACATTCATAATAGTTCTGATCACTACATCAAAGTTTGGATGTAAAATTAGGCCACAAAACAGCAAAATATATCATTCCTTTCACAGATCAATGCTGATGAAATAAATTCCAATGTTTATCTTCAAGATAACGACTCAGGAAATTCATGGAGCTCTCATTTCAGACTGCACCCACCTACGATGCCCCTAATGGCATGTATACACACAGGTGCTGTATAAGAAAATTCAGCACATGCATAGATCACGTGCCACAATTTTCTTCCTGGAGTGACTTACTACTTGAGGACCTATGCCAACAACTGCGGCATCTTTTAGTCTACAACTAATAACTGCGGTAGCTCAGACCCCTCTCCCCTGCACCTCCCGAATTCACTGGCTCCCACTGAGTTCTGGTGGCGGGAGCCAATGAATTCAAATTTGTGAACGCCAGGCTCTTCCTCACCCTACCCCCCCAGATGTGAAGTCCAGCCAGCTCCCAGCCCTCCACACCAGGCAACAGGGAAGGGCCCATATGCCAGGTTGTGCACCCAGTTACAGGCAGTTGAGTGGGACCTTGCCCCATGGCTTGGGCACCCGGCACCAAACCTCCCCGTACACCCCACACAACAATATCAAAAGGCAAAATACAAGTTTGGCAATTAACTGATCGCAACTTTATTCATGCAACCATCAATGAACAGCTGATCAAATAACCAATAACTCACTGTAACCCTAGCTAGTCGGGTCAGGTAGCTCACCAGCCATACCACTAGCAAGGTGAGACTCTCCCTGGTTATCACCATGGTCTCATCCGGAGGCCAAACCATAGCTGCCCCTGCCCCCATTCGACCAACCTCACCATATTACTTGCAAAGAAAAGCCGTCTTCCGGGATGGCCTGTCGACCACCCCCCACCTCGAACCTCTGGGTCACGATGACCCGCCCGCGGCCACACCATGGATTTCAACCAGCACCAGATCCTGGAATACCTCCAGGACCATGCCACCGGCGCAGGGCAAGAAACAATGCTGCCCCCCCCCAAAACTGCGACCAGCAAGTATCTGAAAATCATCACTTCCAAGGCCTCTTGCCAATCATTGAGGAGTAAATCCTGCCCTGCTGGGGAGAGGTGGATGCTGTCTTGCCTAAATAGGCCCACACACTCTACTTCCACTCATTAGTGCATTATTTAGTAGCCTCCTTGCTCACATACCCAACACCCAATCTGGCGGTTGATCTTAACTAACCCCCTTGACCAGCACCGCTGGCCCATACAGGAAGACCTGCAAGGATGTCTGACCATAACAATAGCACACCAGGGAACATTCACAAAACCTCTGCCAGGTCCCTCTTAGCTGCTCTGATTATCTGCTTACAGGTCCAAGCATAAAGATTGTTGCCTCCCAGATGAAGCAGAATTGCCGCCGGGCTACTTCGGACCCAATTATGATGTCGAAGCAAGGGTAGGAACTGGCTCCAGTGAAGGCCATGCTTGCCCAGCCATAGCATGTAAATGTCAGCTAACGGGAGGCCCAAATTACACCCTGCTGGTTGACCCGCTGCTCGCTGCCTGGCCCAGTGCACGAACGAATGCCCAACCAACCAACAGTGTCGGGGCCATTGCAGGGTACCTGAAAAGAGAAAAGAGTTAAGAATTAAGACAGCCATAACCACCACCCCTTCCCAGGCTCAAAGGCAGACGTAGCCTGTGAAAGCTTGGGGACACCATCTTCCAATCCTCGGTATAACGTGGTCTGGCAAGCCAACTGTGGCTTCACTGGTAGCCGCACTGATACGAAAGGAATGGGATGCAAACATCCGAGGATCTTCCCCAAGGGATCACAATGCCAGTCCTAATATGGCATTAAATTAGAATCAAGTCAGAGGGCGGGAATCTTGGTGTACAAACAGCAGCTTCGTGCGCCCAAATAACGCTGCACGCTGGATACTGGGCAAGTGCTCACATCCACTACTGTATTCAAGGCAACCCAAAGTCCTTTTCCGAGCTGGTCCATTTTTAATCTGGCGAGTAATATGCGTATTTGGTCTGCCTCAACAAGCACATGCTCCTGCAACATTCCTGTTGCTATCGCTCCACCTGCAAAATTTGCAACTAATTTGCCAACCTGAAAGGCCCTGAAGAAGGCCAACGCAAATGCCGCCAATACAGGGCAACCTTATAATTGGATTCTGTTACCATCAGCAAAGTACTGCACAGCCGCAGTAGCAGGCGGTGTGTAATCAGACGTCTGGAATCATGAGGAGTCGGTGAGGATTGGTTCACAGCCTTGAAGAATCCTGCGGACCAGAAACCCACTGACTATGATACCCCAGCCCGCTGCCCAGAAGAAGAAGACAAACCCAGCCAAATGAGTATGCACAGCTGCCTTCGTGAATTCTCTGTCTTTAGCAAAAACCACATACTGACCCAGGAATTGCTCAGGCACTCTGCCCAGCTGCCATCCCTTGGAGGTCAGAAAAGGCGTCACTGCGCCATATGCTCTGCAGTACACAGACCATGTCGCCAGCGCCAACGACTTTTTCAAGAGATTCAGCATTCCAGCTGGCCAATTCACCAAAGGTGCTCCGGGACCGGATACTCCTCCACATCTACTTCTGGCGCCAACATCCGGAACTGGACCCACTTGAAACGGGAAAGAGAGTCAGCAATTTTATTGATGCAACCGGAAATATGTCGGGCCCTAGCCATGACATTCAAATGCAAACAAGACACTGGCACCCGTATCAGTGCCGCCACCTTAACACAGCACAGTGAGAATAGTTTATCACCTCTACCACCGCAGCTACCTTATGATTGTGAAATCTATCCGGCCACAACTCATAAGAACATAAGAACATAAGATATGCCATACTGGGTCAGACCAAGGTCCATCAAGCCCAGTATCCTGTTTCCAACAGTGGCCAATCTAGGTCATACGTACCTAGCAGTTTCCCCAAAAGACACAGGTTCCGCAATGCTTGTACTGGGTCAAGCATTGATATCCTGGGTCCCTTCTTAATAATGGTTTATGGACTTTTCCTCCAGGAACTTGTCCAAACCTTTTTTAAACCCAGCTACACTAACAGCCTTTACTACATCCTCCGGTAACAAATTCCAGAGTTTGATTACACATTCAGTGAAAAAATATTTTCTTTTATTAGTCTTAAATAGTTTACCCTGTAGCTTCATTGCATGTCCCCTAGTCTTTCTATATTCTGATAACCTAAACAATCGATCTACGTTTACCCGTTCCACTCCGTTCATTAATTTATAGACTTCTATCATATCTCCCCTCAGCTGTCTCTTTTCCAGGTTAAAGAGCCCTAACCTTTTTAGACTTTCTTCATAGGAGTATCCTTCCATCCCCTTTACCATTTTGGTGGCTCTTCTCTGAACCTTTTCTAATAACGCTATATCCTTTTTAAGATACGGCGACCAGAATTGCACACAATATTCAAGGTGCGGTCTCACCATGGAACGATATAGAGGCATTATAATATCTTTTGTTTTATTTTCCATTCCTTTCCTTATGATACCTAGCATTCTATTTGCTCTCTTGGCTGCCGCTGCACACTGGGCCGAGGGTTTTAACATGTTATCCACAATGACGCCTAAATCTTTTTCCTGGGTGGTGGTTCCTAATGTGGAACCTTGCATTGTGTAACCATAGTTTGGGTTGTTCTTCCCTAGGTGCATAACTTTGCACTTGTCCACATTAAATTTCATCTGCCATTTTGATGCCCAGTCTTCTAATTTATCAAGATCCTCTTGCAATTTTCCACAATCCTCTTGGGTTTTAACAACTTTAAATAGTTTTGTGTCATCTGCAAATTTGATAACCTCACTCGTTATTCCACTTTCAAGGTCATTTATGAATATGTCAAAAAGCAGCAGACCCAGCACAGATCCCTGGGGTACACCACTATTCACCTTTCTCCATTGGGAAAATTGGCCATTTAGCCCAACCCTCTGCTTTCTATCTCTTAACCAGTTCTTGATCCACAGTAGTACACTGCCTCCTATCCCATGACTCTTTAGTTTTGCCAAAAGTCTCTGATGAGGGACCTTGTCAAAGGCTTTCTGAAAGTCCAGATACACTATATCAACCGACTCACCTTTGTCCACCTGTTTATTCACACTTTCAAAAAAACATAACAGATTAGTAAGACAAGATCTTCCTTGTCTAAAGCCATGTTGGCTGTCTCCCATTAGGCCATGACTATCTACATGCTGAGTAATTTTATTCTTTATGATGGTTTCTACCATTTTTCCCGGTACTGATGTCAGGCTCACCGGTCTGTAGTTTCCCGGATCACCCCTGGAACCCTTTTTAAAAATTGGTGTTACATTGGCGATCCTCCAATCTTCAGGTATTAGAGATGATTTTAATGATAATTCACAGATTACTAATAGCAGATATGCAATCTCATATTTCAGTTCTTTCAACACCCTTGGATGTATACCATCATGCCCAGGTGATTTGCTACTCTTCAGTTTATCTAATAGTTGTAATACATCTTCCCGATGTATCGATATTTCCTTCAATTCTTCCGCACCTTTAAATACCACTTCAGTCATGGGTAACATCCCTACATCTTCCTCAGTAAAGACTGAAGCAAAGAATTCATTCAGTCTCTCCTCTATCGCCTTGTTGCCTCTTAGTGCCCCTTTAACTCCTCTATCATCTAATGGACCAACTGACTCTCTCACAGGTTTTTTGCTGCGAATGTACTTGAAAAAATCTTTATTTCACGTTTTTGCTTCCACAGCAAGCTTCTTCTCAAATTCTCTCTTTGCCTGCTTTATCAATGCCTTGTATTTGATTTGCCAGTGCTTGTGCTGTTTCCAGGTTTCGTCCAATACTACGATTACAGGAAAGAGCTCTAAGAAAGAAAGGTTACAAGTAAGGCCAGCATCCTGCCACTCCTGTGGCCAACGGTCCACACACCAAGAATCTTGAAAATAAATACGGAAGCCCAAACCTCCCTCCGCATCGGTGAACAACTGCAAGTCCACATTAGAAACCGCGGTATCCTGGAAAACCAAAACCCCATTGAAATCCGCTAAAAAGGTATTCCAAGCCTTTAAATCCTCCCGCATACTCTTTGTCACCCTGATGTGATGCTGTGGCTTAGAAACACCTGCCGTGGCAGCCGCCAAGCATCATGAGAAGACACGGCCCATAGTAATGACCTACATGCAAAATTCAAGGACCCGACCAACGACTGCATCTTTTGCAAAGTAACCCTACCAGCAGTATGCACTTCCACCACCAATGCCTGAGTTTTTCCACTTTTGCCATGGGAAGACGCGCGACCATCTCCACTGAGTCAAGTTCAATACCGATGGAACGTGAGCTTAACTGCAGGACCCTCATTTTTTCCGATGCCAAAGAAATGCCAAATTCCCTAGCTAGCACAAGAAACTCTCCCACAAACAAGAAATCATCCAAGCAGTGAACGATATTGGGAATCCTGCTTCATTGCACCAAGGCCTACTGCAGAAAAGTACTGAACTTCTCAAAATAAGCACAAGATAAGGTGCAGCCCATTGACATGCATTTATTGAAATAGAACTGTCCCTGAAACAAAAACCCAGCAAATGGAAGGCGGATGGGTGAACAGGTAGTAGATGGAAAGGAGACTCAGTGTCAACCTTGGCTAACTGTGCCCTTGCTCTGCATTGTTGAACTAATGAGACTGCGTAGTCAAAGGACGCATATCGAACTATGAAAGGTGCCTTTGGGATGTGATCATGTACAGATGACCCCATGGGAAATGATAAATTATGGATTAACTGGAATTTACCCAGTTCTTTTTTAGACACCACCTCTAAGGACGAGACCACAAATTCTTGGAAGGGCTGCTCAGCGAAGGGGCCCGCCACTCTACCTAAAGCCAACTCTACTGCTAACTTTTCTTATCAGACATTTGCTGAACAGAAGGCGTATTGCATGCCCGTATTGAAGCTACCCATCCCTGCATGGGTATCCTGAAGCCAAATAAAAATCCGTGCTCTATAAAAGCTCTGCTGCCCTGACGTGGATAACAACAAAGCCATGGCCGCATGACCTCAACCCACACTGGGGTTGGGGCCCGGCTGAGCCACTTGAGGTCACTTTGCAGTGGAAACGGAGACAATTGGGGGCCCTTTTTTGTTTCACTTAGAAGCTGAATGCCCCGCTCTGCACAGTGAGCAGATATGGTGGAATTTACAATCCGAGAAGGACTTATTAAATTGCCAACCCAGGTCTCCTGGACTGCCTCCCAAAGCCTTCTGTTGGGACTCAAAAGCCCCTTGTTGAAAGGAACAGTTCGATACTGAAGCAGATGCCAATCCCCCTCTTGCTGCCCCCCCCCCAGAAGCTACACTTGGGCAGACTGACATGTGCATTAGCCACAAATTCATGTCCTGCGTACCCCAAGATAAATGAACATTCTCTTCCACCTTATCCCTAAACTTCTCATCATAATTGAGTCACGACCATCCCTCATGCATCTGCAAAGCCTCCAATATGGAGTCTGCATAAGCCAATAGGGACCCGTACTGCTTTTTGGCATGATGACCCCAAACACTAACTAAGCGCAGAAAAGCCCTGGTCCAGTTGACCACATTACGAGACACTGTTTTAATCCTGCCAGCTTTCTCATCCTCTTTTCTCTTCTTCCTACTCTCCCCGAATCTCTTGCGCCCTTGCAAAAGATGGAAAATATTGATGCAACACCTTTTCTGTATTTTGTGCCTTAAGCCATGGAGAATCCTCTCCCACAGCTCTGAAACGGACGTCAAGGGGGGAGCCCGACTACCTCCGACAGGAGCCGCGCTGACCTCTGAAGTCCGCTGCTCCCCAGCAGAGCTGGAAGAACCTGACTATGAATCTGACAAGGAGGTGGAGGAAGAAGAGTCAGAACCACACACACGTCACCGTGTGTGCTTACGCTTCTTGGAAACCTTGCGAGCTGGGCACTCAGCCACTCACCCTGATGAACCTTGATGGTACCCTCCCTAGTCCCGGATGATATCTCACCTGTCGCAGTATGAAGAGGAGCCAGTCCAGTCACCGGTGGATGAAGATCGTGAACCTGAGATGGAACTGCATCCATCGTGCTGCCCTCTTGGGTTACCTGCTGTATGCCAGGTTGCTTCAAGGTTTCATCGACCGCAGGCTGTGATCCATGTCCCCTTCCATGGACCATGGCACTCGGAGAGGTCTGTGAAGCCTGTAGAGAAATCAAAAAAGAAAGAGGAGGAAGGGGACTGGCAGCCGGCCGTGTCGAAGCAGAAGGCCCAAACCATGATGCCTTGGAAGTGCCTAAGCCCTCTCCTGCCCAATAGTCCCAATACAGACTCACCAAGCTTGGATAGCCAGTGTGCAGAAACGGCCAGCCCTGCGCTTTCGGAGGTGGGGGAGCCCAACCCAGGGGCAGCCGAAGAGGGGTGCAGGGCCTCATTTGCATAAATATTTGCATAATGTTAACATGCGCTTTTAGAAAACATGCCTCTTAATGAGTGTCTGGATAAAGAAAGACTACCAGATTTCTACATTAGTATATTCCAATGATAACTGCCAGGTCCATTAGGAAGTACTATAAACACTGACCATTTAGAACCCATAGCAAACCCACCATATTATAACAGCACTACCAGGATTCACAACGCACCAACCCCTACCTATCAAAAAGGCAACACTACAAATATTAAACCAATACATCTCAGAGAATACCAATACATCTCACTGAGGGAAAGAGAACAAGTGTGCCTGTCAAATAGAAACTAAATTAACAGAATATCTCAGCTCAGTTACATTTGCAGAAGATAGACCATCGCCACATAAAGAACAAGAGATTGAAGTTTAGAAAATAGGAAGTTAATAATTAAATTGGGAACCCCAAAAGTCAAACATGTAATGTACAACAACACCAGAGAAATAAAACTATAAATTAATTTCCTCTTGCACTAAACAAAAACGCAAAGATGTTAGCGATACACATTTCCGAGACCTGACATATTCCAGTTAATAAATTCAAAATAAAAAGTATTTTTCTATCTTTTGTTGTTTGGGCATTTTATTTTTCAGTTGTAATTGCTCCAGTCACTTTCTTCTGGTTTCTTTGTGTCTTCTGCGAGCTGTCCATTTATCCTTTCTTCTTTCTTCTAGATCTTTTCCACCCTCTCTTTATATCCGCTTTAACATACTGATCTTTCCCCTTTTGCTTTTTCCCTCATTTCTTTCTTTATTCCATTATCATCCACTCAAATTTCACCCTTCCATCCTCAATCCCCATTTACTCTCCCAATAACTGGACAATTGTAGATTTTTCTTCCCTCTCACACAAAATATCTTTTCCCATCTCCATTCTCATTCGTCAACCCCATCCCATTCTAGTCCTCCCCCAAATCAGCTCCCTTCTAGTTCTAGACCCACCCAGTATCTTCTCCCTTCTAGTCCCATTCTCCCATGCCCCCGCATCAGGCCCATTTCCAGTCCTAGCCCCCAGATACTCCTTTCCAGTCCTATTCCAGCCCACCATCAGCCATTTCCGGTACAAGCTCTCCCCATCAGCCAGTTTTCAATCCTAGCCCCTCCCCCATCATCCCATTTCCAGTCCTATTCCAGCTCCCATTAGCCCATTTCCATTCCTATTCCAGCCCCCCATCAGCCCATTTCCAGTCCAAGCTCCCCCCATCAACCCATTTCCAGTCCAAGATCCCCATCAGCTTCCTGCCCATCAGCCCATTTCCAGTCCCAGCCCCCCATCAGTCCATTTCCAATCCTAGCCCCCCATCTGCCCATGTGCAGTACTATGCTAATCCCCCCCCCCCCGCCTGCCTGCCCACCGAATAGCCCCGCGGCCATCTAAGGTGTTTCAGATGTGAGCCGGGGAAGCCCGTGCAAGGTCCCTTCTCCCTCTGCACAGCCACCATAGTGAAGAGTGTTTTCCCTCACGCTGGCAACCTTTACTGTGAAGCATGCTGAATGCTGGGAAAGATTGAAGGTCATTTCCTGGCACTCGCGTGCTTCACAGTAACAGCTGCCAGGGTGAGGGAAAACACTCTTCATGCTGGTGTCTGTGCAGAGGGAGCCGGGGCCTCGTGCAGGCTTCCCCAGCTCCCTCTGAAGCTGTCCATTTGTGCGAGAATGAAGTTCATGCGGGGCCTCCTGAAGTGCGGGACCCTGTGTGAACAACATTCTCGCACAATGGACAGGCCGGCCCTGCCCCAAACAAACCCCACTGTGTTGTGGGGAACACCATTAGGAGGAGTGGCACACCCTTGGCCCCCAACAAATCCTTTGACACAACCTGAGGCAGCTGGCAAACCCAACCCTTGAGACAATTCAAAGGGGCTAGGGTATGCAGCAGGCCCAACCCTGATCAGATTAGAAGCACCAGCCCTATCGATGACCTCCCCCATGGCCCCAGCAGAATCTGGATTGGTAGGGCAACTAGGGGTATCAGAGATGACCATAGGCCTGGTGCCATTCCTAGCCCCGGCAACAGGACTTGCACTCTGCCCCAAGCCAGGAATAGCTACAGCCTCAGGACATGGCAGGCCCCTAGCCCTATCCCTTCCTTGAATGGACTTACTGGAGGACCTTCTCCTGCCTCCTCTACCCCTTCTTGGCCCACTTTGAGGTGAGCTGCACCTTTCCTGCAATCCCTCCCTACCTAGGGCCTGCATGTGGTTACCCTTCCATGTGGTTCATGTACCTCAGCATCAGGCAGTAAGGAGGAGCTGCATGCAGGAGCTGCCTGAATTGCCTCTGTGGGCAATGGGGATGGAGTTGCAGAGGACCTTCTAGCATTTGCCGCTCTTCCTCTCCGTGCCGGCATGCCTGTGTGCTCCCATTTGTAGAAGGTCTCACTCCTCTCCTTCTACTCAAATGGTTTTCTGCTTCTTTTTTTTTAACACAGAGACCACAGGAGAGCTGCACCCAAGGGGAATCACCCTTCCAATGCAGGGCTGGAGGAAGGAACGGATGTAGTGTCACCCCGCACCCGACGAACCAGAGAAAAGTTTGCCCTCCCACACTGGAATGAATTGCCATGCCACACCAGACAAGATTTGCCCTGCAGCAGGGAACAGCAGTGGAAGGCCTCACCACGCCCAAGCCTCGCACCGCCGAAGGAACTGACAAGCTACTCACCACCACCAGGTACTGAAGAGGAGGAGGAGGCAACCTTTCCTTTTGCTGCTCCCGAATTCATTGGCTCCCACCGTGTTCTGGCGGAGGGAGCCAATGAATTCAAATTTGTGAATGCCAGGCTTGTCCTCACCCTACGCTCCCACCCAGATGCGAAGTCCAGCTGGCTTCCAGTTCCCTGCATGGGGCAACGGGGAAGAGCCCAAGCGCTGGGCCACACACCTGGTTACGGGCGGCTGGGTGGGACCTTGCCCCGCAGCCTGGGCATTTCTTCAATGACAGGTTGGAGTGGAGGAGTAGTCTCTTGGGAACCAGGAGACCAGGGTTCAATTCCCAGTAGCACTCCTTGTGGCCTTAGGCAAGTCACTTAACCTTTCATTGCCTCAGAAAAATCCAAGTTATCAATGTCACTGTTTAATGCACACTACCAAGTTTAAATTATGATGTAAACTGCTTTGACTGAAATGATAAAGTGGTACAAAAAACCTGTTAAATAAACTAACTAACTAACTAAATAAATAAATAGTTTAATGGTTAGAGCACTGGCATAGTCACCAGATGGCCACAGTTCAATTTTCACTGGCACTCCTTGTGGCCTTGGGCAAGTCACTTAACCCTCCATTGCCTTGGAAAAAAGGCCAGGCAATCTACTTCTAGCCACACTGCTAAGAAAACCCCAGGAGCTGCTGGGTCACTAGGAGTCAGCATTGACTTGAAGGTACACATGGCGTTTGTGGTCCCCAGACTGGATCCAAGATAACACAATAGCTTGTCCCTGCTTAATCTGAAAGACACACACACAAAAAAAATACAATTTAACACACAGCCTACCAAAGTTCAGAAAAAATGTAAATCTGCCATCACTGTTCATTATTAACCTCTCAACAAGCAATGGACATGTCGATAACGTGTGAGCGGCCATAACTTTGTACAAAACGTCTTTTTTAATTTAAAGAAGTTCTCATAAGAACAAAAGATGTGCCATACTTGGTCAGACCAAGTATCAAGCCCAGCATCCTGTTTCCAGCAGTGGCTAATCCAGATCACAAGTACCTGTCAGGTTCTCAAAAGGTACACAGGTTCCATGCTGCTTATCCCGGGGTAAGCAGTGGATTTTTCCAGTCCACTTTAATAATGGTTTATGGACTTTTCCTCAAGGAGCTTGTCCAAATCTCTTTTAAACCCAGCAACACTAACAGCTTTTGCAACATAATTCCAGAGTTTGATTACCGTTGAGTGAAAAAATATTTTCTCTGATTTGTCTTATATGTTTTACACTGTATCTTCCTTGCATGTCCCCCAGTCACTCTACTTTTTGAAGGACTAAACAACCAATCTACATTTCTGCTCCACTCCATTATTTTATAGACCTCTATCATATCTACTACTACTACTACTACTATTATTACTTATCATTTGTATAGCGCTACAAGGCATATGCAGCACTATACATATAGATGTAAGAGAAAGTCCTTGCTCATCAGAGCTTACAATCTAATCGAGTATCACTACAAAACTAGGGACAAGCAAATGGAAAGCTACACATAAGTGGTGGTCAAGAGAGTGAGAGGCATCAGGATCCAGAAGCAGTCTCAGAGAGGCAAATTTTTGGTCTGGATTTAAATAGGGCTAGAGAAGGAGTCTGACATACTCCCCTCAGCCATCTCTTCCAAGTACCTTTTAGGTATAATCTTTTTATTTGATTTCCAAAATGTTTCATCATTACAAGAAATCAAAGAAAATCAAAGTAAACAATCTAGAATTATTAATATCATAAGAAAACACAAATACAACAGTATAGTCCACCATAGGAGAGGCACTAAATATATAGAAAAATAATACAAAATAAGGTAATCACAAGGAGAATAATCTCCATATAACAGCCCAAAACAATTAACCCACCCGCCATAACCTTTTAAGCCTTTCTTCATAAGGATATCCTTCCATCCCCTTAACCATTTTGGTTGCTCTTCTCTGTACGTTTTCCAATTCTGCTATATCCTTTTTAAGATATAGCGGACTGAGTTGCATACAATATTCAAGGTGCGATCGTACCATGGAACGATGCAGAGGCATTATAATATCCTTTGTTTTATTCCTCATTCCTTTCCTTATGATTGCTAGCATTCTATTTGCTTTCTTGGGCGGAGTGTTTCAACGTATTATCTACGATAATGCTTAAATCTTTTTCCTGGGTGGTGGTTCCTAACGTGAAACCTTACATTGTGTAACCGTAGCTTGGGTTGTTCTTTCCTAGGTGCATAACTTTGCACTTGTCCACATTAAATTTCATCTGCTACTTGGATGTCCAATTTTTCAAGGTCCTCTTGTAATTTTTCACAATCCTTTTGTGTTGTAACATCTTTGAATAATTTTGTGTCATCTACAAATTTGATTACCTCACTTGTTATTCCAGGTCATTTATAAATATCTTAAAAAGCAACAGGCTCAGCACAGATCTCTGGGGGCTCCATTATACACCTTTCTCCATTGGGAAAATTGGCCATTTAGCATTACTTTCTATTTTCCATCTTTTAATCAGTTCCTAATTCACAAAAGTACACTGCCTCCTATCCCATGACTTTTTAATTTGGCCAGTGGTCTCTCATGAGGGACCTTATCATAGGCTTTCTGAAAATCCAGATACACTAAATCAACCAGCTCACCTTTATCTACCTGTTTATTCACACCTTCAAAAAAATATAAGAGATTAGTGAGACAAGACGTTCCTTGGCTAAATCCATGTGGGCTTTCTCCCATTAAATCATGGCTATATACATGATCAATAATTTTATTCTTTATAATGGTTTCTACCATTTTGCCTGGTACTGATGTCAGGCTCACTGGTCTGTAGTTTCCCAGATCACCCCTGGAACGCTTTTTAAAAACCGGTGTTTCTTTTAGCTGGAGCGAGGGATATAATCATATAGGCACGTTGGCAGGTTCCTAGTATATGTACATGAGGACAAGCTGCAGTAAAAATGGACTGGTTATTGGAATCAATTTTTAAAGGGTTTAGCTGGTGAGTATTTAAATTGCAGGGCCAGCATATGTTTTAACATCGGCCACTGGATTTAAAACACATATTCAGAGCTGCTATACATGTGAAGGGACGTTTTAGAAAGGGCATCCAGGCAGTGATGGATGTGCAAAGCAAAATGTGAGGAAAGCAACTGTGTTTTCATAAAAAGCATGATGCATGTGCATGGATCTTCCAAAACTGGCACAGCCCCATTTCAGAGGATACATGTGCCCAGCCCGTGGGGACCTGTATGTGTGTGCATTGAACAATGGCCCGACAAAGAAACAGAAACATGATGGCAGAAGAAGACCATATGGCCTATCTAGTCTGCCCTTCCATATGAACTAGTCCCATATTTTCTTTTCAAGATCTTCGGTGTTTGTCCCATGCCTCCTTGAATTCAGATACTGTCCTTATCTCTACTACCTCCACTGGGAGACTATTCCATGCATCTACCACTGTTTCCATAAAGAAATATTTCCGCATTTCACTCCTGAGTCTATCCCCTTTCACTCTCATCCTATATCCCCTCGTTGCAAAGCTTTCTTTCAATTGAGGATATAAACAAGATGGAGTCAGTGCAGAGGGTGGCTCAGTAGTGTTCATTATAAACCATATGGGGACAGACTTTAAGATCTCAATATGTATACATTGGAGGAAAGGCGGGATGCAGAGAAGATATAATAGAGACTATCACATACCTCTGTGGCATAATTGCACAGGAGGAGAACCTCTTTCAATTAAAAATAAGCTATGCAATGAGGGGACATAGAAAGGATGAAAAGGGGATAGACTCAGGAGTAATATACAGAAATATTTCTTTATGGAAAGAGTGGTAGATGCGTGGAATAGTCTCCCAGTGGAGGTAGTAGAGACAGAACAATATCCAAATTTAAGAAAGCATGGGACAAAGGATTATAGTAGTTGATATGGAAGGGCAAACTAGATAGGCCATATGGTCTTTTTCTGTCATCATGTTTCTAGGTAGCGGTAGTTATTTATTTAACAGGTTTTTTTATACTGCTTTAGTTAGTCTCCCTCCCACTCACATGGGAGCTGATGACCACATGTGTGCATTCAAAGACCCCATACCGATGGAAATTGGCAACCTCATGGAATTGGAGAATGGTTTGCTGTCTCGTCTGTACAGACTATGGGAAGGCTGCATATTGTGCTTCATGACTTAGAAAGGCCCCCCAAGAACTGTGAGATGCACTGTGAGATGGTTGATTGGCTGAGACCCACATGGCAGCCAACACAGATGGGACACTGCCAGTGGCTAGGAAGGCAAGGGTCATGGTGATTTTGAGGTGGACAAGCATGGGCAATGGTGGAGTAGAGGAGCGGTTCGAACTCCTGGCAGAGATGGTAGATGGCTGCCTTATCAAAGCAGAACCTGGTGGGGCCCTGCTTATCCATGAGGTCCAGGAATTGGGTCCTGGGCCTGTAGAACTCTGATAGGGATGCCTCCTAATGGCTCATCTATGCTTCTTGTTGGCCTCATGCAGTATGATGAGTGCAAACCATGTTTTCCTACCATCCATGGTTCCTGCCTCCTACCATCAGCACCCAGTGACTTTAACCATCAGTACCCAAGTGACTCCCACCACCAACATCCACAGCACAGCACATGGACCTACACACATGCACACAAACCACACAGAAACACAGAGGCTTCCGACAACACAGTGGCACACACAGCCAGTGAGCAGCAGGGAACTGGGCGAAAGGAAAAAAGATGCATCAAAAGCCAGGGGGCAGGTCTCTGGGGCTTTTGGATTGGCACAGCTGGAGGGAGGAGAAGATGAGGGAATGGGACTATCTTGGAAAGGGGCAGGAGGAAGGGTTGGAGGAAGCCACAGGATACATTGCAGAAAAACAAATCGGTCTAAAGAGACACCTGTGTGGACCCAGATGACAGTCAAGCCAAACATTCAGTTACTAAACCCTAACAGTCACCAGCACCACAAGCAGTCCCAACAGATGACAAAGTCCCATCCTTATTAGTGATTTATAGCAGGTGTAGATTGGCACATTTAAAAATTCTGCCCTGCGTGTTACAGGGAGCCATAAGGGGCAGACAAGGGGCTGTGATACTAGGGTCTTCCCTCTGGTATGGAAAGAAGGAGGGTTATGAGAGAAGTGTCCAGGAATACAGGAATTCCGTCTAGTGAAAGGAAGGAAAACTATTGCATAGCATGCTTATTCTTGAAGGTATTTAAGTAAATCTTTGCCTGAGAGAAGGACACAAGAGCTTGGTCAAGTTTTCCAGGGGTTAGAATCAAAGAACCCCCCTGAGGGAAGAGAGGAAGGCTCAAGTATTGTATTAGGCACTGTCAATAAGCTGGAGTTTTGATCTTCAAGAAGAAGAGAGTGGATCTCTGCTTGATATGGTGTACAGTACTTGCTCTAAGGATTAGAGAACTTGGGAATTTACCAAGTATCTCAGGGACAATGTCTCCAAATGGTTGAGTTTTGCACATACCATGACAGTATTAAACCTCATTCCTAACTCAGGGTGTCTGAAGTATAATCTCAGTCCCTCAATTTTACTTTTAATGCTTGCTGTACTATTGTGGTATGACCAAGAGTGCTTCCTTCTGGAGTTCATAGGATGTAATGTGTTTAGACAACCTACCAAGGTGTACTTGGAATTGTTTTTAGTCAGACCTGTGGCACCCAGCATGCTGAGATAAATTTCTTTATCTTTCTTCCACATTTTCTTGATCTCTCACTGCATTGCTTACTACTTATGGATCTTCTCTCTTCTCTGCTGTGTAATTTTTGGCTTGTATTACGACTGTGGGGTGGATTTGGATTCAAATCTGTAGTTTTAGCAACCTGCAAAACCATTACTATTTAAATAAACTTTTCTGGATTTGGAACACAAATTGGATTTGGATTTTAGATTTATAATTTGTTTTTTCCAGATCCAACTGAAGTGAAGTGAAGTGAAAATTCTTTCTTGAGTGACTGGGTGAGATACCATCTTGTCCCACTGCTGAGGCTACTCCCCACTGAAAAATACTGATTCAAAACTGCATCCAGTTTATCCCTATTGTACCTTGTCTGACAGTAGCCCCTTACCTAAATAGGGAGTATCCTGGGATAGGGGGCTTATACTTATATTTCATTATAAGGTCACCTAGATAAGGTCTTAGATAGTGCTGGGGAGGAGTCTGCTGTCTTGGTACATGTCGGTACCAATGACATAGGAAAATGTGGTAGGGAGGTTCTGGAGGCTAAATTTAGGATTTTGGTTAGGAAGTTGAAATCCAGAACTTCCAGGGTAGCGTTCTCTGAAATGCTTCCCGTTCCACACACAGGACCCAAAAGGCAGGCAGAGCTCCGGAGTCTCAATACGTGGATGAGACAATGGTGCAGAGATGAGGGTTTTGGATTTGTTAGGAACTGGGGAACATTTGGGGGAAAGTAGGGGCTCTTCCGAAGGGATGGGTTTCTCCTTAACCAGGATGGAACTAGGCTGCTGGCATTAACCTTTAAAAAGGAGATAGAGCAGCTTTTAAACTAGATAATAGGGGAAAGCCGACAGTTGCCCAAGAGTGAATGGTTCGGAAGAATGTATCCTTGAAGGATACTACCAAAAGCAGAGACGTTCCAAAAAAGAGTAAAGTAGCCCAAATGCCCTCGAGTATGGAGCAGACAGAGCTTAAAGATCCCAAATTACCCATGTCTACCACTAGCCAAATTAATATGAATAAAATACAGCCTCTAAAATGCATGTATGCAAATGCTAGAAGTCTAAAAAATAAGATGGGGGAGTTAGAATATATAGCACTAAATGAGAGGTTAGATATGATTGGAATATCAGAGACATGGTGGAAGGAGGACAACCAGTGGGACACTGTGATACCTGGGTAAACTATATCATAATGATAGACCTGATCAAATTGGTGGAGGGGTTGTGCTCTATGTTAGAGAGGGCATTGAGTCAGAAAGGATTAAAGTTTTGCAGGAAACAAAATTTGCTGTAGAATCTCTATGGATTGAAATTCCATGTAAAAAGGGGAAGGTGAAAGCAGTGGGGGTGTAGTATCGACTGCCTGGCCAGAATGAACAAATGGATGATGAAATGCTAAAGAAATCAAGGAAGCTAACAAAAGTTACAGAGCAGTAATAATAATGGGTGATTTCAATTACCCCAGTATCGACTGGGTCAGTGTCACGGCAGGACATGCTAGGGAGATAAAGTTCCTAGATGAAATAAATGACTGCTTCTTGGAGCAGCTGGTTCATGAACCGACCAGAGGGGAAGCCATATTAGACCTAGTCCTTAGTGGAACACCAGAACTAGTGCAAGAGATAAGGGTGTTGGGGCCACTTGGCAATAGTGATCATAGCATGATCGCCTTTGATTTAATTAGTGGAGGAGGGATAGTAAGGAAATCCACAGTACTACCTTTTAACTTTCGAAAGGGAGACTATGATAAATAAATAAATAAATAAATGAGGAAAACAGTTAAGAAAAAACTAAAAGGAGCAGTTGCAAAGGTTAAAGACTTACATCAAGCTTGGGTGTTGTTGAAAAATACTATCTTGGCAGCCCAGACCAGCTGTATTCCACGCTTTAAGAAAAGTGGAAGGGAGTCCAAAAAACTGCCAGCATGGTTTAAAGGTGACGTCAGAGAGGCTGTTGTTGCTAAAAAAGCATCTTTAAGGAAATGGAAAAAAGAGCCAAACAACGAAATCTGGAAACAACACAAGCACTGGCAAGTCAAATGCAAGGCATTGATAAGGCAGGCAAAGGGAGAATTTGAGAAGAAGCTTGCTGCGGAAGCAAAAATGCAAAATAAAGACTTTTTCATGTACATTCATAGCAAAAAACCTGTGAGAGAGTCAATTGGTCCATTAGATGATAGAGGGGTTAAAGGGGCACTATGAGGAGACAAGGCGATAGCGGAGAGACTGAAATAATTCTTTGCTTTGGTCTTTACTGAGGAAGATGTAGGGATGTTACCCATGACTGAAGTGGTATTTAAAGGTGCAGAAGAATTGAAGGAAATATCGATACATCGGGAAGATGTATTACAACTATTAGATAAACTGAAGAGTAGCAAATCACCTGGGCTGGATGGTATACATCCAAGGGTCTTGAAAGAACTGAAATATGAGATTGCAGACCTGCTATTAGTAATCTGTGAACTATCATTAAAATCATCTCTAATACCTGAAGATTGGAGGATCGCCAATGTAACACCAATTTTTAAAAAGGGTTCCAGGGGTGATCCGGGAAACTACAGACCAGTGAGCCTGACATCAGTACTGGGAAAAATGGTAGAGACCATCATAAAGAATAAAATTACTCTGCATGTAGATAGTCATGGCCTAATGGGAGACAGCCAACATGGCTTTAGACAAGGAAGATCTTGTCTTACTAATCTGTTATGTTGTTTTTGAAGGTGTGAATAAACAGGTGGACAAAGGTGAGTTGGTTGATATAGTGTATCTGGATTTTCAGAAAATCTTTGACAAGGTCCCTCATCAGAGACTTTTGGCAAAACTAAAGAGTCATGGGATAGGAGACAGTGTACTACTGTGGATCAGGAACTGATTAAAAGATAGAAAGCAGAGGTTAGGGTTAAATGGCCAATTTTCCCAATGGAGAAAGGTGAATAGTGGTGTACCCCAGGGATCTGTGCTGGGTCCGCTGCTTTTTGACATATTCATAAATGACCTGGAAAGTGGAATAATGAGTGAGGTTATCAAATTTGCAGATGACACAAAACTATTTAAAGTTGTTAAAACCCAAGAGGATTGTGGAAAATTGCAAGAGGATCTTGATAAATTGGAAGACTGGGCATCAAAATGGCAGATGAAATTTAATGTGGACAAGTGCAAAGTTATGCACCTAGGGAAGAACAACCAAAACTACGGTTTCACGATGCAAGGTTCCACATTAAGAACCACCACCCAGGAAAAAGATTTAGGCGTCATTGTGGATAACATGTTAAAACCCTCGGCCCAGTGTGCAGCGGTGGCAAAGAGAGCAAATAGAATGCTAGGTATCATAAGGAAAGGAATGGAAAATAAAACAAAAGATATTATAATGCCTCTATATCGTTCCATGGTGAGACTGCACCTTGAATATTGTGTGCAATTCTGGTCGCTGTATCTTAAAATGGATATAGCGTTATTAGAAAAGGTTCAGAGAAGAGCCACCAAAATGGTAAAGGGGATGGAAGGATACTCCTATGAAGAAAGGCTAAAAAGGTTAGGGCTCTTTAACCTGGAAAAGAGATGGCTGAGGGGAGATATGATAGAAGTCTATAAATTAATGAACGGAGTGGAACAGGTAAACGTAGATCGATTGTTTACGTTATCAGAATATAGAATGACTAAGGGGACATGCAATGAAGCTACAGGGTCAACTATTTAAGACTAATAAAAGAAAATATTTTTTCACTCAACGTGTAATCAAACTCTGGAATTTGTTACCGGAGGATGTAGTAAAGGCTGTTAGTGTAGCTGGGTTTAAAAAAGGTTTGGACAAGTTCCTGGAGGAAAGGTCCATAAACCATTATTAAGAAGGGACCCAGGATATCAATGCTTGACCCAGTACAAGCATTGTGGAACCTGTGTCTTTTGGGGAAACTGCTAGGTACGTATGACCTAGATTGGCCACTGTTGGAAACAGGATACTGGGCTTGATGGACCTTGGTCTGACCCAGTATGGCATATCTTATGTTCTTATGTTCTTATTTAACTTTCTGTTGGTTTACATGCAGTACCAATGAATAGTCTCAACAAAATAAATTGCAATATAATGCTAGAAGATGAGCCCCTCTGGTCTGAAGATATTTAACAGGCTACTGGAGAAGATCTGAAGACCTTTCAGATTGAAGCCAGCATTTATGATTTGGTTGGAAGAAAGCCCTCGGGATGTCTGACTGCTGATATAGCTGCACAAGAAAGGAGAGTCAGAAGCTGCAAAGATGTCTTATTGGGACATGGAACATATGAAGCATGAACCAAGGGAAGTTAGAGATAGTCAAGAATGAAATGGAACATGCACAGCTCAATCTGTTGAGTATCAGCGAACTGAAATGGACAGGCATCATGTACTTTGAATCTGATGATCACATGGTATACTACACGAGAAATGAAAAACAAGGAAGAAATACTGTTGCATAAGAAAAAACTTGCAAGAAAAAATGCAAGCAAAGTCAGTGGAAATATAAGCTTGGCAATATAAATGAAGCTGGAAAAACACTGATAGAATTCTGCAAGATAGATCTATCATCTCAAGCACAAGTGGCGACTGCATACATTGACCTCACCCAATAAATTGTACAAAAATCAAATTGACTACATCTGTGGAAGTCAATGATGGAAAAGTTCAATAAAATCAACAAAGACAAAACCTGGAGCTGACTGTAGGAAAGATCATCGGCTACTAGAATGCAACTCAAGCTAAAACTGAAAAAGAGCAAGCCACTCATGAATGTAACAAAGTATGATCTGATGTTGGATTGTTCTCAGAGCTTGATAGTTTGATTGAAGATGTTTCATCACCATTCAAGGGGACATCATCAGTGTGGAGTTCCAGATGGTAATGTGCTTGAATGCTTGTGTTTGAATTTATATTGGGGTTGGTGGTGACTCAGCTCTTTGGTTCGCAGGGATTGATTGGTTGGTTTCCCTGAGGGTTGCTGGGGTATGGTTGCTGTTCCTGGGCATTGTTTATTTATTTATTTATTTAGCTGTATTTATATCCCGCTTTTCACCGGGTCAAAGCAGCGTTACATAGAGGGATGGGGAAATTAAGTATAGGGCGGGGCCATCACCGAGGAGGCTACATTGATGATTTTGACATAGGACAGACTTTGGACATGGGATAGACTTTAGACATAGACAGGATAGTATAGCCTTGATTCAAAGTTCATGGGCGAGGTCAGTGGTTAGTGCGCTTTTCGGTGGGAGTCGTGATGAAGTATTCCTGGAAAAGGATGGTTTTTAGCTGTTTTCTGAAGGATAGTAGGTTGGCATTGTTTCTGAGACAGCTTGGTAGGGAATTCCATAAGGATGGAGCATAAAGTTCAAAGGCTCGGTTGCATGTCCGTTGCGAGCATTTAGTTCTTTTGTGGGGGACTGTGAGGGAATTGCTGGAGGCTTGTCTGGTAGTTCTGCCGTGGGCTGGACGAGACAGTAGGGTGCGAAGCTGGGTGTTCTGTGTTTGGTGGATGGCTTTGTGGGTGAGTAGGATGGCTTTGTATTTAGTCCTCGCTTCCAGGGGAAGTATGTGAAGGTCTTTGAGAATTGGGGTGATGTGATCGGTTTTCTTTGCTCTCTGGATGATTCTAGCTGTGGTGTTCAATGCTGTTCGGAAGGGGTTGGTCTGTGTGGCTGGAAGGCCATGGTAGATTATGTTGCAGTAGTCCAGATGTGGGAGTGTCGTGGCTTGCATCACTGTTCGGAAGTCTTGATGTTCAAGAAGGGGTCTGAGACGTTGCACTGTTCTTGCCTTATGGAATATAGTTCCGGAGGTTTTAGTGATTTGTTGCTTTAGGGTGAGGGCTTGGTCAATAATGATGCCCAGATATCGTATTTGTGGTTGTATTTGAATGCTTGTGGTTCGTATGTTGAGGTGTGTAGGTGGTGTGAAGTCTGGGTCTTTTGTCACTATGAGGGCTTCAGTTTTCTTTATGTTGATGGATAGGTTGTTTGCTTGTAACCAGTCGGACACCTCGGAGAAGCATGCTGATAGATGGGTGTTTGTTGGGTTTGTGGTTGTTATGGGGGCGTAGAGCATGATATCATCAGCATATATGTGGAAGCTGACGTTGTGAGTGCGTATGACTGAGCAGAGTGGTTGAAGGTAAATGTTGAAGAGCATAGCTGATAGTGTGGATCCTTGGGGTACTCCTTGGTGTTGCTCGAATGGGGGGGAGGTCGAAGTGCTGGTACGGATTAATTGTTGTCTGTTAGGTAGGATTGGACCCACTTTAGTACAGTGTCTTTGATCCCAATTGTCCGCAGTCTGTGTATGAGGATGTTGTGGGAGATGGTGTCGAACGCTGCAGATATATCAAGGAAGATCATGGCATATCCAGAGTGTTTTTCTTGTGTTCCCATGAGGAGAGTGTTCATCAGTGTGGTCATGAGGGTCTCAACTCCATGTAGAGGGCGGAAGCCGTGTTGTTGTGGGTCCAGTATGTTGTTGATATCCAGGTGTTCCTGAAGCTGTTGCTGGACGATCTTCTCGATTATCTTGGAAGTGAAAGGTAGGCTTGCTATGGGTCTGTAGGATGCTGGGTCTAGGGGATCTAGGTTTTTCTTTTTTAAGGATGGTCGGATGATTGTAGTTTTAAGGGCGTCTGGCATGTGTCCTTGGGTGAAGGATTCTTTGACGATATGGGCTAGTGGTGTGCTCAGTTCATTTTTAGATTTCTTTATCCAGTCAGTGGGGCAGGGGTCCAGCGGAGAGGTAGTGGTGTTGAGGCGGGAGATGGTGGATGATTATTCGTCCGTTGAGGTTTCTTTGAAGGTGGTCCAGTCACTGTGTAAGTTAGGGTGGAGGTTTGTTGTAGTTGTCTCTATGCTTGGCTGTGGGTTTTGTGGCCGTTGTAGTTGTTTGTATTGACAGGCCAGTAGCTCAGGTGGGATCTTCGGTAATTGGTCAGAGTTATGTGGTGCTTTTGTCAGTTTTTTGACTATCTGAAAGAATTCACGAGGTTTGTTGATGGAGGTATTTATGATTTTCATGTGGTAGATTTTCTTTGCCTTGTCGGTCTCGTAGTGATACGCGTTGAGTTCATATAGGTATTTTGTTTTGTCATTTTCGTCTTTTGTTTTTCTCCATTTTCTTTCGGTTTTTCTGAGTTTTGTTTTTAGCTTTCAGAGACTGGGAGTAAACCATCTGTCCTTTGAGGAAGGGGGTCTGGTGGTGGATTTGTTTTTTGATGCTTCGGACGCTGTGGAGATCGTGGAGTTCCAGTTGTGTATCAGGTCATTGATGTCGCTGGAGTTTGCTTGTAGTTTGGGTAGAGTTTGTGCTAAGAAGTCCTCTTTGTTAAATGTTTTAAATCTTCTTATGTGGTGACCATCTTCTTTATTGTTCTTATGTTGGTAGGTGTATGATATGGTGATGAGGTGGTGGTCAGACCAAGGTACCGGCGAGATCTGTGGGTTCTTTCCTGAGGCGGTGGTTGCGGAGTTTAGGAATATAAGGTCTAGTGTGTTGCCTTTTTCATGGGTGGGTTCCTGTATGATCTGTACCAGATCCATTGCAGTCATGGCGGTGCGGAAGGTTGCTGCTTGTTCTTCTTGAAGTGATGGAAGGTTGAAGTCGCCTAGGACGATTTGTTCCTTTGCCGAGCTGGTGCTCTCTGATATGAATTGTAGTATCCTGGGTAGATCAGTGGTTGTGGTAGGTGGACGGTAGATTAGACATACAGAGAGGTGAAGGTGAGGAGATCAGCTTCATTGGTGGTTTCTGACGAAAGGATTCTGAGGTGGAGGTCGGTTCGTGCTATGATGGCGACACCCCCTCCTCTGGTGTGTGTCCTGGAGCAATGATGGAGGGTGTATCCTTCTGGGGTTAGTTGGTTCATTAGCACAGTGTCCATATCTGTTAGCCAGGTTTCCGTTACACATAGGAGGTCTATTTGTTGGTGGTGCCTCAGCTCTTTTGTCTGCAGGAATTGGTAGATTTAGTTTATGTCAATGTGTCTGTTTATCAAGTTTGTGATGTAAAACTAGGCTTCCAGAAATTCTCTTTCTCTTTTCATTTCTGCTCATGCTATGATTTCAGTTGTGTTCCAGTTGAATTTGTGTCCTTCCATGTCTTCATGGATTGAGACAAGGGAAACTGGGTCTTGTCTTTTGCTGGCTAGTTGGAGTTCATGTAGTCTGGTGGATAGTTTTCTTCCTGTTTGACTGATGTAGTTCTTGTCACAGTCACCACATTGAATTTTGTACGCAATGTTTGATCTTTCTCTGGATGTCCATTCCATTTTGACAGGATTCTTCTCAGGGTTGCAGGTTGGGTTTTGGGCTATTGTAATGCCGTGGTCTCTTAGTAGTCTTGTGGTCATTTCGTAGGTGTTCTAGATGTAAAGGAAGTTGACTCGCTGGGGTGCACTTTTGGTCTGGAAGTTGGGGCTTTTTGGCTGCAGGCATCTGCAGATGAAGTTCCATGGGTATCCGTTCCTTGTTAATGCCTTGAATAGGTGTTTCTCTTCTTCCATTTTAGCTTCTGTCATGTTGAAGTGGGATTCTACTCTTCTGAATGACGTTTTTATGTAGCTTTGTTTGTGTCACTTTGGGTGGTTGCTGTAGAAGTTCAGGATTTGGTCTGTGTGTGTTGCTTTCCTGTAGACTGATGTATGGAATTCACCGGTTTTGGTTATCATGACAAGAACATCCAGGAATGCAAGTTTGTTGTCCTTGGCCATTTCCATTGTGAACCAGATGTCCTTGGAGATGCTGCTGAGTAGTTGGATTGTTACTTCAATTTGGTTGCATTGTATTATGACGAAGGTGTGGTTGACATACCATACCCACAGTTTTGGGTTTACTTGTAGGAGTATGATGCTTTTGAGTTTTTTCATCACAATATTAGCAACTAGGTTGGATATGGGGGATGCCATTGGTGATGCTTTCAGTTGTTCATAGATTTGTCCATTAAATTTGGAGTAAGTTGATAGGCACAGTTTGAGGAGTTTACCTATGCTTTGTGTTGTGAGCAAAGCGTTGTTTGGTCATTGAGTAGTGCCACCCACCCGCTCCCTAACCTTGAGGGTTTAAGGAGGGGTTGGCCTTGAGGTTGAGGTTGTAGTTGTGAAAGGTCAAGTGATAAGGCAGGCAAAAGAATATTTTTTTACATAAGGATTTATTTCTCCCGCTCCGCGGTGGAATGGAACAGACGTAAAGGAATATTTTAGCCAAAGTAAGAATAAAGCAAAAACAGGCTCTTCAATGCTGTGCTCAAATGTCCTTTAACGCTAGGGTTCACATTCAGTCATGTGACCTTTGTTTTTTAAATCAAACAAACACTGGCAAAACAAGAATGTTCCTGAGTTGTGAACAAGTTATGCTTTAGCTTATTTTTTTACTTCTTCATAAGCTCTTCAGCAAGGTACTCATACAGGATACATTTAGTATATTATAGCATATGACCATTCAAGCTTTGCTTCAATTATCTCTGTCGATAAGACAGGTTGAACAGTCCATCGGTTGGTCTACTTCTATCACTGGCAAAGGACAAGCCAATGGCATTTCTGCTTCAGGACTATTTTCTGGTTGTGCTAGCTTCTGGCCAGAAATTGCTCGTTTGTCTAAGAATTCCTTAAATTCTCTAAGGAGTAATTCAGCCTGTTTTCTAACTGGGCTAAGCTGAGGTTGTGCTCCTTCCTTGGGTAAGCATTTGTTTGCAGACCCTATTTCAGGATAGCAAGTAATGCCGTCTCTGTTAAGACAATCATTCAATGTGCTGGAGTTACCCCTCCTCCACTTGTCTCTGAAAGTAAGTGTCGGGTTACCAACTTCAGTTGTATGAGGAGTGCTTCTAAAGAGTGCTTCAAACGCAGGACCGTCTAGCTTCTCCTGGCTTATTTCTCTGCCATACAGGTCAGCTGTTTTCTTTCTATTAGCTTGCTTGCTAAAGCTTTCAGCTGTCTGGGGAGAATAGCTGGGACTGTTTAAACGATTTCCAGGCTGCAGCCAACTGCCTTCATATTGACTGAGTCTGTCCTGAGTTCTAAAATCAGCATTCACTCTTTCTGGCTTCTCATTATAAAACTTGCCATCTGTATTAAAAACACCATGTACCTTGTATTGAGGCTTGTCTGAGAATTCCTTGCCACTCTGCCTTCCTTTCCACGGGTCAGCTCTCCCCTCCAGAAGCCTGGGCTTTATCCCTGGGTCTCTCAGTGCTTCAAACCTCTCCTGTTCACAGAAGATTCTATCAGCCTCTGAGTATCCCTGGTACCTGCTTCTTGGGTCTGAATCCCTTCTCCTTGGATTACAGCTGGGCAGTGTTTCTCTTTCCAAGTCAAGGATTTCTGAGTCAAAAGCTGCTTCCTGCCTTTCTTCCTGCTTCTTTCTTTCTCCTTCCTGCTTCGCTCGCCCTTGCCTTGCTCTCTCTTGCTTTGCTCTCTCTTGCTTTCCATCTTGTCTGCTTAACAAGCTGCCTCTGCTCTGGACAGCCCGCCTCCTGCTAGGGCGTGCCCAATCAGTAACTCTGCTTCTCCTCTCCCCCCGAGGTGAGCTGTGTTAGCTGATTAGCCATGTGTTTCTTGTTCTGAACAGAGAAAATCCTGCATTCACCTGCAGTACCAATACCTTCCACAGGGTCACCATCTGTTTCCATGGCTTCTGGGGATGCTACCACGTCACAGTAGGTCTACAGTTATACTGACTGCCACTTTTTGGTCGATGTATGTAAATAGTGCTGTGACGTCAAATGATACCATCTCTTCATCTTTGTCGATCCAATGGTCTTTTAGTTGGTTCAGAAACTGCTGGGCATTGTTTATACAGTGTTGTGAGGCATCTCCACATGTCTTTGGCTAGACTGTAAGTTGGTGTGCCTGGGAGTGAGATGATCAGCCGGAGTGGTGCACCTTCTTTGTGCAGTTTTGAAGTCCATAGAACTGTGCGATGTTGGACTCAATCATTCTCATTGGCCAGCATTCTTTTCTTGTGATCTGGTTTGATTGTTCAAGTTTCATTAGGGTTTTGTTGATCCTGTTGGTGAGCTTCACAGTCGGGTTTCTGTCGGTGAGACGATAAGTTGATGTAGTTGTTTTGCTTTCCATATGTACTCTGCTCTGTCCAGTATCACTATCATGTATCATTTGTCAACAGGGAGAATGATGATGATGTGGTTGGTCTTCAGGGACTGGAGCGCTTGTTTCTCTTGTTTAGAGTGCATCGAAGTTTTGCTTTTGTTTCAAAGTTGGGACGATGGTTTGGCATATTTGTTGCTGGGTATCCTCACCAAGGTGGTTTGATTTGAGTAGATTTTCAAGGCTGGCTAGGAATTCTGTGTTGGTTGCATTGCCACAAACAAAGCTGTATAAAAATGCTAATCAGAAGAGTAGAATCCCACTGCAACATGACAGAAGTTAAAACAGAAGAGAAACACCTATACAAGGCATTAACAAGGAACCGATACCCATGGAACGTCATCCACAGATGACTACAGCCAAAAAGACTCAACCTCCAGACCAAAAGTGCACCCCGATGATTCACCCTCCCTTACATCCAGAACACCTACGAAATGACCACAAGACTACTAAGAGACCACGGCATTACAATAGCCCACAAACCAACCTGTGACCCTGAGAAGAATCCTGTCAAAAGTGAAAGGACATCCAGAAAAAGATCAAAGGACAAATGTTGTGCACAAAATTCATTGTAGTGACTGTGACAAGAACTATGTCAGCCAAACAGGAAGAAAACTATCCACCAGATGACATGAGTACCAACTAGCCAGCAAAAGACATGATCCACGCTCCATGGTCTCAATCCATGAAGATGCAGAAAAACACAAATTGAATTGGAACAAAACTGAAATCATAGCGCGAGCAGAAATGAAAATAGGAAGAAAATTTCTGGAAGCCTGGTTTTCCACCACAAACTCAATAAACAGACATATCGACATAGACCTGGATCTACCAATCCCTGTGGACCAAAGAGCTGAGGCACCGCCAACAATGCCCGGGCAGCAATAACACCCCAGCAACCCTCAGGAAAACTAACCAATCAATGCCTGTGAACCAAAGAGCTGAGTTACCACCAATGCCAATATAAATACAAATGCAAGCATTCAAGCACATTATCATCTGGAACCCCACACTGATGATGCCCCCTTGAATGGTGACGAAACATCTGCAATCAAACTATCAAGTTTGGTGAACACTCCAACATCATGATTGCCAACTGAGCTACCAATATTCACAAACATCTCTAAAGTATGATCTTGAAAATATAACACTAGAGTAAATTTAAAGACTACCTGCAAAATCAATTTGTCTATAAATGTCAGAGCACCAGTAAAGCTATGAGATTTCATCAAGATAGTTTTGCTCAAAGAAAGTGAAATGTCTCAGTAAAAAGTGAAAAAGCAAAAACATCCAAAATAGAAGACCAAAGAAACTCAGAAAATTGCTAAAAAAGACAGAGAAGCTAAAGCTAGAGGAAAAGGAGAGTTAATCATGGAATTTTATCAGAACTTGCTAATGGGCAGCAAATTGAGACAAAGAGAAGTACTACCATCACAGGAAGATCAAGATCAATTTTCCTAAAACTATGAGAATTAAAGAGAAAATTCCAGCCTTGAATTGGAGTGCTAGAAGACGCTGAGAGATCCATGTTGAATGATGATGTGGTAGTGTGGTGTGCAGTGGGAAGGGATTTTCTGTTCAAATACCAGACAGCAGTTCAGGGAAAACAAACTTGTTTTTTATTCGGACCCAGTTTGTTACACCTTCATAAAGCCGGTCTCCTGGCCTTTCCTCCAGCCCTGTTAAAGTTCCTATTTTTGTATGGCTTGCCTTGAAAGAACTCCTGACTCCACAGGCCTCTATTCCTCCTGCAGCCTGCTGGGTTTTTAACCTCCTCCTGTGAGCCATGCCTTCCCAACCATAAATTCTGGGCTGCAGACTCTCTTAAAGGGGCCTGTTGATAATCCCTCTGGAGAGGGATGGGCAATACTCTATAGACCCTATCACGGATGAGAAGATCAAGAAAAGGGGAAAGATTACACCAAGTCCCTAGTCATTATAGTATAAAGTTCAAGTGGATCAGCAGCTGCTTTAACCTACCCCTCATGATCAGGAACCACTGATCGTGAAAGAAAAAGATGATGTAGCATTGAAAGCATTATCAAAGAACAAAGAGCCAGGCATTGATGGCATTCCCATTGAAGTATTACAGCAATCAGATGGAGGTGTTACAAAACTCTGCTAGGAAATTTGGAAGACGACATCATAGCCATCTGACAGGAATCATACCAATACTGAAGAATGGTAGAAATTATCACACAATCCCTGATCCCAAATTCTATTCAAGATCATTTAATGGAAACAACCATACCTGGAATGAAATCTGCCTGAAGTGCAAGCAGGGTTTGGGAAAGGGCAAGGAACAAGAGAAATCATCGTGGATATAAGATGTAGTCTTGAAAAGACAAAAGAATACTGAAAGGATATTGTGATAAGGTGAGCTGTGAAGATGAGATGGAATGGGAGAGAAGTGAGGAATGTACCTTTAAAGACAGATGTAAACAGGGTTCCCATAGAAACCACAAGCCACCGGAGCATGCAGTAGCTAGAGCTAAGCCTTGCCCAAGCAGTGACGTAAGAGCTAGGTTGAGCCCTAACAGCTCTCACATGTACAGAGAGGAGGGTGTGGCTGAAAAGAAGCACCATTTTAAAACTGGTTCAGAGTTTGGTAAAAGTAGTCAGGAGGAAAGGAGTCAGGAGGAAAGGAACTGGGAGGAAAGAGGCCACGAGAAAAGGGAGCTCAAGGAGCAAAGGAGAGGAGAAGGAAGGACGGCTGATCCTTACTCTCAGAAAGCAGTGGAACCAAGGTTGGACCCGGTCCTAAAACACCCCAGAGAAGAGAAGCTGGAAAGGTTTGTTTCCACGTGGGGAAACAGCTCAGAGAGCCAGCCAAGTAATAGAGGTGGGGCAGACAAGTTTGTTACAATTCCTAACAGAGGCTTTTCTGAAGAAGTGGTCAGAGAGCTGAGGAAAAGCGCTGAACGCTGTGCTAGCCAAAAGACAAGGAGAGCAGTTCCAGGCAGGAACAGGAACAGTTCAAGTAAGTGCCGTGAGTCAGCTCTAGAGGCTGTTGAAAAGCTATTCTATGAGAGAGAAACTCCTTCTTTAAACTATGCTGGTACAGAGCAGAAAGAACACTCTTTAGGGAAACTGAAAGAGTTTCTGCAGAGTGTAAAGTTTAAACCTTCTGATATAAGCTCCCCAGAAGATGATTCAAATGAAGCTGTGGAAGATATGCAGATAGAAATGTAAGAAACTCCTTGTGATAATGACGCAGTAGAAATGGAATGCTCATTCTGTAAGTCAAACAAACTAAACATGTGCTAGGCTTAGGCCAGGAGAAGAAGTTTATTTACCCTGGTTTGTCAAGCTGAGTGAGAAAGAAAACTCTGACTAAGAAGTTTAAGTCTGCCTGATGTGATTAGCAAAATACCGAATTACTCCACTTTAACCTGCAGCTATAACCGGGGCGCTAGTGATGTTTAGATCCTTAAAGCTCTCATTAACCCACTGGTAGTCTCAGATCAGTACAGCGCTCATAATCACTATAAATAGTGAAAAACAAATAGCGCTCTGATAACATCAATGACTACTGGGCAATTTGTCTTTTTTTATGTAATAATCTTTTCTTCTTTTATCAACTGCACCACCAGTGTTCCAATCCCCTCAATATTTCTAAATATTGTTAAAATACATGTAGAACTGTTGAACAAACTGTTGAACTCTTAAACTATTAAACAGGCTTATCTTTTCATAATGGTTCTCCAACTCCCCACTTCGCAAAATCTGTCTCGCTTGACCGAGTCTTTCTCGAGTCTTTCTCAACGCCTCACTCAGCGCCTTTGCATTTCACTCCTTTATGGAGTTTCTTCAGGAGAATCTAAATGCGAATAAAACACAATATTAATCATGTCTACCATAAAAATCTTCCATGCTGCACATCTGTCAATCTTACTCACTGTTAGTTGCTGCCCGCGTCTCTCTGTATTTTAGTATTGTTTCTATATCAAAAAACACCGCGTATGCGGACTAATTCTCTTCACCTACTTTTATAGTTAATGCTGATTCGTCAGTAGGAACAATCATTTGCATAATTGCCATTCTACTGAGGCATTTAAACCTAATGGTTTAATCGTGTTCACTTGGAAAATCCAACGCTGCTCATAGAACAGCAATGTCTCGTCCAGGGTTTTGCCCTTCTTGTTGATTCGGTCTATACAGAAGCATCTTAATTGTAAAAACTCATGGTCCAATTCCACACAGTGCTGAACCAGGGGTGCTGTCATGATTTTATTTAGCAGCCGACTCTTGTGTTCTTGCATACGAATTTTAAAAGGTCGACTGGTTTTCCCTATGTACAATTTCTTGCAAGGGCACCTGATAGCATATACCACTGAAGCCGTATTGCAGGAAGTTGCTTGCTTAAGGATATACGTTTTTCCTAAATAATTAAATTCATTAGTGTGTTCTGTAATCTGACAAATTGCACAATGGCCACAAGAGGTATATCCTCTTATGTGAGGCTCAGTTTCATCTGTAAGAGGAAGACGTATACAGGTAGGACTCAGCTGTTCTTTTAAATTGTTGTTTCTTTGCCATACACATCTTACTGTTTTTTCTGCCAATCCCGGAACCGTGCGTACTAAATACAGATGTTTTTTAACTATTCTCTGAATCTTATAACTGAGAGGTGAAATTCTCGTGATCAAATTTATACTTTCTTCCTTTTCCATCGGACTAGTGTGACGGGTGGGATTTAATAACCAAGTTCGGTCATTATTCAAGGCCCTCTTATAGGCTCTCTTTGAAACGTGTTCCGGATAGCCTCTGTCTGCAAAATCCTTAAGCAGCTGCTTGGACTTATTCTTAAAGTCTGACGTCTCAGAGCAATTGCGCCGGAATCTCAAAAATTGAGAAAATGGAAGGCTGTTTTTTAGTTTTACGGGATGAGCACTGGTATGAGAATGTGTTGCGAGTGACTGGTTTTTTATATATAGTTGTCACCCACCCATTCAAGCTCTTTCTTACTTCCAAATCCAAAAAAACTACAGCTTCCGGGTCTATTGTAGACGTAAACCTGATGGCTGCATTACAGCTATTAAGCCAAGTAATGAATTCATTCGCCACTGCTTCCGAGCCTTTCCATAATACAAAAATATCATCTATGAAGCGGGTCCACATTTTCACTTGATGGCTCCATGGAGATGCGTTTAGCCACTGATGCTCGAAATCACTCATAAATAAATTAGCAATCGAGGGGGCACATGAGGCCCCCATCGCTATCCCCGATTTCTGTAAATAAAGAGTGTTTTCAAATTGAAAATTTTTTTTAGTAATGACCAAAAGTGACAACCTCATCAGAAAAGAGATGTGAGCCTCAGAAAGATCTTCCCTATTGTTTAGCGATTTTTCTATCGTGGCTATGGCTTCCTGTTGTGGTATACTTGTATATAATGCTGTGATGTCTAAAGTTATTAATAATACCTCCACATCAGAAGCCCATTGAGTTTGCTGGCCCAATTTTTCAAGGAAATGGGAGGTATCCCGGATGTATGAAGGGATGTCCTTTAATAATGGTCTCAAAAAAGAATCTAAGTAGATTGAGAGTGGCTCCAGGAGTGATCCTCTGGTAGACACTATCGGTCTACCTGGTGGTTTATGTAGGCTTTTGTGTATTTTTGGAACTAAATAGAAACATACTGTCACTGGTGCTTTCACGTTCAAAAAAATCAACTCCTTCCTAGATATTAATTTCTGCTGTAACGCTGCTGTGGTCTTATCTTTGATAAAATCCTGTAGAGAATTAGCCGGGTCTTCTCGTAATGTTTGATACACTAGATTATCTGATAATTGGCGGTTTGCTTCCTCTAAATAATCGCTCCTGCTCTGGATGATTATAGCTCCTCCTTTGTCAGCTCGAGAATTAATTATGTCAGTCCGTTGTTTTATGTCTCTCCATGTATTACGCTCTGTTCTTGTTAATACATTTCGTGATAATGCCTGCTGTTCTAACCCACTGATTTCTCCTAACACAATTTCTTTAAATGTTTGTAAGGCCGGAGGTAGTGGGCCTGGAGGCTCCCTTTTCGATTTCAATGGAAGGGGTACCCTACGGTCCTGAGACATTGTCTCAAATGCTGGATGTCGGGAAAAATAACACTTAAGATTCAATTTCCTAATGAAAGCTTCAAAGTCAATTCTGAATTGAAACGGATCATGAGTGATCGCCGGAACGTAAGACAGACCTTTGCTTAATAACTGGTGCTGATCCTCTGGAAGAGGTTTCCCTGAAATATTAATTACCAGATCTAAAATGTTCCTGTGCTGCTCTATATTAACTATGCTGGTCATTGATCGTGTTTGTTGCGCGCCCTGTTGCGTGTGAGCATTTTTTTCTTTTTCTTTTTGTCTGAAGCTTCGTCCGAAAAATCCTCCGTAGAAGGTCTACTGGATTCTGAGCTAATCGTTTCATCTGATGACGCTGTAAAGTTGACTTTTTTACGCGGCTTCTGCCTCCGATTGCGGTCCATCCAGGGGTAGACGTAGCCCTTGGTGTAATCTTCATGATCCCTTTTAAATTTTTTATTTTTGATATTCGTCACCTCCTGCCGCAGAGTTGTTAGCTGTTTATTTATATCTTCCCATTTCCTTTTGAAAACATCTTCAGACTCAGCTGTCTTCAACTTCATGATTAAAAGGCCAACTATATTCTTGTTGATGTGATTAGCAGCCATAGCAGGGAAAGGTATTTGTCTGAAGGAAGCTGAGTGCCGCTGCTGTGGGAAAGAATATTCCTGACTTTGATGTTAAGCCTGTTTTGTTCCTCTTCATCATTTAATTTGGAGAACTTATCCTTGCCTTGTTTTTGCGCTATGAATTTTGATGTGAGGGAGAAACCCCGGAATAAATTTCTTTGTTTTGCCTGACAAACTGTGTGGTCACACTACTTTGCTTGGAGAGTATCTGAAACTATAAGTCCCAGCATTCAGTGCTGGCAGCCAAAGCCTGGGACAGTACTCAAAGGGCAAATAAGGCAGCCCTTTTGCCTACCGGCCATTGGCCTAGGCAGGGAGTCACGACAATATCTATATGTTTTTAAATGACTACAGCAAGGCTTTTGAGTGTGTAAACATGAAAACTCTGGGTAAAATTAAGAAGCTTGGGTATACCAGAACACTTGATAGTTTTCATGTACAACTTCTACATTAATCAGGAAGCAACAGTTCGAACAGAACAAGGAGAAACAGAATGGTTTTGAATCGGCACATGTGTACTGTCACACCACCACCACTCGCCTCTAGGTTAGAGGGGCGTGGATTATTGAAGGAACCTTCTGCTGTATGCTTTTTCAGCTTTTGTTAAAAACTATTTCCCTGCAATGCCCTCTGGGAAATGTAGTCCTTATTCAGCTGTATGAGTGCACCATGCAGAAAGCTGTAGTCAGGCTCAAGTAGGTAAGGCAAATGACAGAAATTTATTATTTTTATATACACAATGGTTCAATCATACCATACATAGGATTGTTGGTTCAGGAATCTTTGAAGCAAAAATTGTCCAAAACATATCCAACCACAAAATGTAGTTTTAAAGATTCTCTCTATTGCAGGATACACAGTCTTTACCAGCAAGCCTAATTGTATTCCCTTCTTAGCTTTGCTGGCTAAAGCACCAAACAAAAAGCACATTTAAAGTCTGTGGTAAACTTCCCCTTTATAAACATATGGGGGCTCTCAGCCACCCTGCTTGTGTAATAAGGGTACCTTTTTCCTGGATAACCTTCTTTTGGGACTGGCTTGCCTTCTCTCCGTTCCCCAGGTTTATAGCTTGGCACAAGAAACAGTCCATGGGAGTGTCCTCCTTCTCAATCAGCTTCACCTTGTGCTTTCCCAGCTGCATAGGCTCTGACTCCCCATCCTGCTCAGCATGCTCAGCTAACAGCTTCCCGGGGGATCTTGGAGTCTCTCTTGTTCCTGGCTCCAAACTGTCCTGCAGCCATGCTACATGCCAAATAACACTCTCTCCAGCTGGAAGCTCCGTTCCTCTGCTCTGCTCAGCCTGGCTTCCTGCTTCTCCTCTCCTCCTTTCCACTAAATCATACTCTGCTCTGGGTTTATACTTCTAGGGCTCTAGCTCCAAACCCACCCTACTCAGGTGACGGCAATCAGCCTGACTCCGGGCACCTGAGTGCTTGAAGCATTCACTGCCTAAAGGGTTCTGAGCCTTGTATCCTCGCCCCTTCATTCCACTAGGGGGAGCATGAAATGTGGTCCATGTGGAAGTTTTCTGATCCCTGGAGGTGTTTATGGCTTTCCTACTCTGTCTTGGTAAAAGGGGGCCCTTTACTAGGGTGAATTCCCTGTCTCTTTGTCCTCCCCTGGACTCTGGATAGGCCTCCTTGCCACATACCCCCCTACTTAAGATATTACGGGCTGGCGGAGGTTGTTGAAGCTCCTCCGAACAGTCCGTAATCCTGGATAAGGCATCTGCATTGTGGTGTAGCTTCCCTGCCCGATGCTCTATCTTAAAATCAAAAGCTTGCAGGGCCATGTACCATCTGGTTAATCGTGCATTGTGGTTCTTCATCTGTTGGAGCCACTTCAAGGATGCGTGATCGGTAACTAGCAGGAATTTTCGTCCGGTGAGGTAGAACCGGAGGGTCTCTATTGCCCATTTGATGGCGAGGCACTCTTTCTCAACCGTAGAGTAGTGTTGCTCTGCCGAGGACAATTTCCTACTAAGGAACATCACAGGATGCTTATTTCCTTCATGCTTCTGGGACAAGACGGCCTCTAAGCCTACATCTGAGGCATCCGTCTGCACAATGAAGGGCTGCGTGAAATCTACCCCGCGTAACACCGGGGCCGTGCATAGCTGCTCTTTCAATCGGTTGAAAACCCTCTCCGCATCCGTGGTCCAACGGAGTTGGTTTGGGCAATTCCTTTTTAGCATGTCTGTAAAGATGGAGCTTTCTTCCGCAAAGCATGACAGGAACCTCCTGTAATAGCCGATCAGGCCTAGAAAGCTTCTTAATTGCTTCTTTGTTGTGGGACGAGGAAAGGTCTTGATGCTCTCCACTTTGTCAATCAAGGGCTTAATCCTTCCCTGACCTACCATATGCCCCAGGTATTTCACTTCTCGCTTGGCAAAGGCACACTTGCTCGGGTTCAGGGTAAGGCCCGCCTGCCTCATACATCATAGGACGGCTTCAACCCTCGGGATATGTTCTACCCAACTGCAACTGTGGATAATAATATCGTCCATATGTGCGAAAGCATATTCTTGATGAGGATGCAGGACTTGATCCACCAGTCTCTGGCAGGTCGCCGCGGCGCCATGAAGGCCAAAGGGCATCCTCTTAAACTGGAATAGCCCAATCGGGGTGCTGAAGGCAGACTTCGGCTGAGATTCCCTAGTCAACGGAATCTGCCAGTACCCCTTCGTCATGTCTAGGGTGGTCAAAAACTGAGCCTGCCCCAAGCGGTCCAAAAGCTCCTCAATACGGGGCATCGGGTAGGTGTCAAATACCGAGATGGCATTCACCTGTCTGAAATCGATATAGAAGCATACTGTACCATCCGGTTTTGGAACCAGAACAATGGGACTGCACCATGGGCTCCTTGATTCTTCAATGACACCCATCTCCAACATCTCGCGGACCTGTGCCACGACCTCCTGCTTTTTAGCTTCTGGTAGGCGGTAGGATCGTTGTCTGACCACCTTCCCCGGTGGCGTCAGGATCTCATGCGCCACCAGTCAGGTTTCACCCGGGATCGGGGTCGGTACATCTGGGAACCTCTCTAATAGTCGACCCAGATCCCTTCTCTGGACCAAAGATAGTTCTTCCCCTACTTGGGGCTCCAGGTTCTTCTTGCAGTCTGATACTTGAGGTCCTAGGTCGTCCTTCTCAGTCTCCTCCATTCTCTCTCCACAGGTGGCTGTCAGGCTTTTCATCTCGGCACCTCCAGTGGAACCAAATCCAGAGGCTCCCCGTTCCGTAGGAGACAACATGGGGACCTCTTTCAGTGGGGGAAACCCCACTCTCTCGCAGAGCAACTGGGCAATCTGGTCGCCTACCTTCACATGGTAGTTTTCGTTGCCAAAATTAAACAGCAATACCTTTACACTCCCTCTATAATCAGGGTCGATCACCCCAGCGCCGATGTCCAGGAAATATTTCAGAGCCAGACCCGATCGCGGTGCTATCCGACCATAGCATCCTACGGGTATCTCCATCTGAATGCCGGTATCAATGAGAGCCTTTCCATGGTTGGGTATCACCCGATCTTCGGCGCTGCATAAATCATATCCCACGGCTTGCGGGGATGCCCTCCTGGGAGCCTGGGCCTTCTCAGACATCTTACAAAATTTTAATATGAACTTCTGTTTAAGGGGAGCAACACTTCCCAGGGGTTCTTTCCCTGGGTTCTCCCTTGGCTTTCGGGGGTTCTCAAAAAGAGGGCCAGGGACCACCGTCATCATCCCCTCCCCTTTTCTCCCAAGGCCTTTCTCTAATCCTTCCCTAAATTGGGGCCAATCCCTTCCCAATACTAAATCATAGGGTAGTTTTGGAACCACTGCCACGAGAACTTCTTTCTGCACCCCCAACCCTTTTATCACTAGTCTGTACACAGGGTAGAAAGAAGCAGCTCCATGTATGCACCTAATTTGCACCTGCCATTCTGGCCTCCTCTGGCAAGACTCATCCTGAGCCTCAATTGCCTGCCAAAGCTTTCGTGACACCATGCTTTGGTCGGCCCCAGAGTCGAGCAGAGCATGGGTAGTGACCCCCTGTATTTTAACACTTAAGAGAAATCCCTCTCCTAAATGTTTCACATTGGTACCAGTTAACCCAATGCGGGCTTTACATCGCCTCTGCAGGTGTCCCATCTCCCCACAACGATAGCATTTTTTCTCAGCCCAGTTACCCTCATGAGCAGACACACAAATTTTAAGACATTTTACATTATTTCCCTCTTTCTTTTCTGATAAATCAGAACTGGCCTCTGCCCCTACTTTTGGAGGGCCCACCTTTGGGGGAAACGCCAATTCAGCTTCCATGTCGCGCTCTGTCAAAAGGGTTGCCTCTCCTGTGCTCTGGCAGTTTTGCTGAATCAGAAAATATTGTACCCTTTTTGGTACTGCAGCCATAAATTGCTCCAATATCACCATATCCACCACCGCATCCATTGTTTTCCCTTCCGGGGCTAGCCACTTTAAAGCTAAACCTCGAATTCTCTGGCTTAAGGCCTTAGGTGTCTCTCCGGCCTTTAAAGCCATGGCTCTAAACATACGGTGATACAACATTTTTGTTAACCCTAATCGGTCTCTAATTGCATTTTTTATTGCATTATAGTCCATGGCCTGGACAGCTGGCATAGCCCTATATGCGGCTAGTGCTTCTCCTGTTAAGGAGGTTGCCAATCTCACCGCCCACTGGCTGGCTGGCCGGCCAACCCACGGCTTGAGCCACCCTCTCAAATGACTCCAAAAAGTAATCTATATCATCATCAGGAGAAAGTTTTCCAAAACCGAACGCCCCACTGGTGTGTGGGCCTGCTAGATTGTCCACTTGCAGCATCTCTGGTCCTTCCGGGGTTAGTGTTCCTCCACTTTCTTGTCTCTGGGAAGTAATAAGGGCTTCCACTAAGTCCAAGACAGGCTTTTGCTGCTCCCTCATAGCCACTGCCGCATTCTCCTGCACTAGCTGGGCCAACTCCTGCTGGCGTTGAAATTGAGTGGCCATCCATTGCACCAGATCTTTTGGATTCATCTCCGGTGATACCTTGCTCCTGTGTTGACTCTCGAAGAAAAAAAAAACATTGTCTTTTTCGCCAACCCTCTGTGCTATCACTCTCGTAAGTGTATATCCTGGATGGTAGAAAATCCTGAGTGGTAGAAAATCCTCACACCTACGCCACTGTCACGCCACCACCACTCGCCTCTAGGTTAGAGGGGCGTGGATTATTGAAGGAACCTTCTGCTGTATGCTTTTTCAGCTTTTTTTAAAAACTATTTCCCTGCAATGTCCTCTGGGAAATGTAGTCCTTATTCAGTTGTATGAGTGCACCATGCAGAAAGCTGTAGTCAGGCTCAAGTAGGTAAGGCAAATGACAGAAATTTATTATTTTTATATACACAATGGTTCAATCATACCACACAGGATTGTTGGTTCAGGACTCTTTGAAGCAAAAATTGTCCAAAACATATTCAACCACAAAATGTAGTTTTAAAGATTCTCTCTATTGCAGGATACACAGTCTTTACCAGCAAGCCTAATTGTATTCCCTTCTTAGCTTTGCTGGCTAAAGCACCAAACAAAAAAGCACATTTAAAGTCTGTGGTATACTTTCCCTTTATAAACACATGGGGCTCTCAGCCACCCTGCTTGTGTAATAAGGGTACCTTTTTCCTGGATAACCTTCTTTCGGGACTGGCTTGCCTTCTCTCCGTTCCCCAGGTTTATAGCTTGGCACAAGGAACAATCCATGGGAGTGTCCTCCTTCTCAATCAGCTTCACCTCAGGCTCTCCAAGCTGCATAGGCTCTGACTCCCCGTCCTGTTCAGCATGCTCAGCTAACAGCTTCCCGGGGGATCTTGGAGTCTCTCTTGTTCCTGGCTCCAAACTCTCCTGCAGCCATGCTACATGCCAAATAGCACTCTCTACAGCTGGAAGCTCCATTCCTCTGCTCTGCTCAGCCTGGCTTCCTGCTTCTCCTCTCCTCCTTTCCACTAAATCATACTCTGCTCTGGGTTTATACTTCCAGGGCTCTAGCTCCAACCCCACCCTACTCAGGTGATGGCAATCAGCCTGACTCCGGGCACCTGAGTGCTTGAAGCATTCACTGCCTAAAGGTTTCTGAGCCTTGTATCCTCTCCCCTTCATTCCACTAGGGGGAGCATGAAATGTGGTCCACGTGGAAGTTTTCTGATCCCTGGAGGTGTTTATGGCTTTCCTACCCTGTCTTGGTAAAAGGGGGCCCTTTACTAGGGTGAATTCCCTGTCTCTTTGTCCTCCCCTGGACTCTGGATAGGCCTCCTTGCCACAGTACAACAAGGCTGCATACTTTCCCCTTACCTGTTCAATTTATATGCAGAATAAATCATCAGAGAAGCAGAGATGTATGAAGACAACCAAAGAGTGAAGACTGGTAGAAGGCTCATCAACAACTTTCACTGTGCTGATTAAACCACGTTACTGGAGTACCACAGGGATCTGTGCTGGATCCGCTGCTTTTTTTTTTTTTTAAGACGTTTATTTTCATTTTACAACAAACAAAAGTAACAACACACCAAAAGATACAAATACACACATACAATAAGAAAAACAACCCCAAGTACCCCCCACCCCTATGCTTCTTCTCTAAACTAATAAGAGTCATCACATAAGCGCTTACACACAACAGTTATTGTACAGCAAACAAGCAGAAATGGTATTGATGATACAGGCTGATCCTGTGGCAGAAATGTATACAAAGTAAACAGCCAAAGGAGAGCAGTTAGCAGTTAGAACATAATCATGGAACACCTTCCTTTTAAACAAGCAGTGAAGGGCTTGAGTGGAAGAGATTGACAGACGAGGTAGTTGCTCATAATTACAGTAAAATGGACATAATTCCACCAATCATTGAGGTTCAGATGGGAGCCAATTTCCAGTATTTCGTAATGAAGGAGATAGGAAATAGCTATGCCCAGTAAATGGGCCTCCTGAAAAAACACTAACTCAGAATAATCATGATTAAGAGAGCTAGGGATTGTCCCTCCTTGGAATGGACTATTGATGCCTTTTACAGTCAGTAATGATAACGTACATAAAGCAATGCCAAATAGTTAAACAATCTGAAAAAGAAACATAATAGCGCACAGAGGTACACAATGTCGCTCATAGTACCAGTAAATGACTGCAGAAACAACATGATAGGAATTAAACTAAGGAAAACCATGAAGCGCCCCTTATAACAAAATAAGCACCGGAGTGCCTAGAGAAGAAGCAAAACCCCAGAAATCACTGGCGGCCTGATGTCTGCGGGGAGAAACCCCAGAGAAGGCCTGAATTGAAACATAAATCCTACAGTGCTATACAGGCTCCGAAGGCTCCGAAACTAACCAAGGATCTCATCGTGGAAAGAAAGGAGACCAATAAGGTATATATGAAGAGAAAGAAAGTCCAGGCAGTCTCCGTTTCAGGCAGCGATCACCGCATCGGGCCATTCAAAATGGCGGACAGTTCCAGCGGATTCCATCCAAGCTGTTGGGTTAGCGCATCTGGTCTGCTTCTTTAGAAGCTAGAAATGTTGCTAGCAGATCAGGATCTTCGAAGGTACGAGTTTGGTTATGGAGAGTCACTCTAAGCTTCGCTGGATATAAGATGCCGAAGCGAGCCTGTAACTGTTGAAGTCTAGGTCGAAAAGCAAGGAGTCTCTTCCGACGGTCAGCTGTGGGCTTAGCCAAGTCAGGGAAGAAGGAGACTTTATGATTTTCAAACTCCAAATGACGATTCGCCCGGGCAGCATTTAGAATTTGCTCAACTTGCTGATATCTCAGTAGACGAAAAATGATGGGCCGGGGGGTCGTCCGATTGAGCGCCATGCTGGTAGGAACATGATGTGCTCGGTCAATTTCCAGATCTCTGTGGAAAGTAATCTTCAGCAAGGAGGGAAGAGTTTTGACCAGGAATTCTCTCATATCTCCTGCTTCCGCGCCCTCCGGTACACCAATGAGCCTTACATTGTTGCGACGGGCTCGATTATTGCTATCCTCTAACTCTTTTTGTAGATTCTGTATCTGACGCTCAGCCTCATCCAGTTTCACCAAGCGCACCACGTGCGAGTCGAGGACCCCCGCCATATTGTCCTGCCGTAATGAAAGACCTTCAAAACGATCCTGAAGCACACCAAAATCTGCTCTCATGGCTCGGAGCGCTTCTCCGTTAGACTGCACCAATTCCTTCACACCACGTATTTCCTCCAAGATCTCCTGTTGCATTTCGGGGTTATCACGAAATGGCACCATCTTTTGTGGGGAAGGCAGCTCTGTCTTGGAACGTTTTCCGTGTGAAGAAGAGGGAGATCCGAAGTCTAAGCGCGCTGGTTTATGGGCCGCCATCTCCCCCGAGGCACCCCGGTAAGTTCGGAGCAAAATATCAAGTTAATGTAGGTATTAAGTCAGGATTCTGAGTAGGCCCCTCGGGAGCTTCAGCGCAAAGCGTCTAACCCGCTGGACATCAGGCTCCGCCCCCCCGGATCCGCTGCTTTTTAAAATATTTGTAAATGACCTGGAAATGGGAATGACGAGTGGGGTAATCAAATCTGCAGATGACACAAAATTATTCAAAGTTGTTAAAACCCATGAGGATTGTGAAAAATTGCAAGAGGACCTTGATAAATTGGAAGACTGTATATCCAAATGGCAGATTTAATTTAATGTGGACAAGTGCAAAGTTATGCACCTAGGAAAGAACAACCCAAACTATTGTTACACTATGCAAGGTTCTAGATTAGGAACCACCACCCAGGAAAAAGATTTAGGCGTCATCATGGATACGATGTTAAAACCCTCTGCCCAGTGTGCAGCAGTGGCCAAGAGAGGAAATAGGATGCTAGGTATCATAAGGAAAGGAATGGAGAATAAAACAAAGGATATTATAATGCCTCTGTATCGTTTCATGGTACAGCCATACCTTGAATATTGTGTGCAATTCTGGTCGTCGTATCTTAAAAAGGATATAGCATTATTAGAAAAGGTACAGAGAAGAGCCACCAAAATGTTAAAGGGAATGGAAGGATAACCCTTTGAAGAGAGGCTAAAAAGGTTAGGGCTCTTCAACCTGGAAAAGAGACAGTTGGGGGAGATATGATAGAGATCTATAAATTGATGATCATTTGAGAAAGATATCATGCTTGGCAAGGTTGAATGTCAACACAAAAGAACAAGACTGGCAATGTAATGGATCGATACAGTAACAACAGCTATGGATACCATTCTATCAACAATTAGCCGCCCAACAAGACCAAACACAGTTTAGGACAGCTATCCACAGGATCACCAGCACTTAATATCAACAGCAACAACACCTTTCACTCTAGGTCTTTTGGCTTTGGTCAAATGTAAGGTTTGATCTGTTGACTGAGAAAGGTCCTTACTTGTTTTTTGGATAAGATTGAGAACTAGCACAATATTGGGGTCAGGGACTGAGTGTTAATATCTGCCTAATTCTGGGGGAGATGACATGTAAGTTAAAAAAAGTAAAATACTTTTACCTGCTGCAGTATTGCAATACTGAGGTATAGTTTGCCATTTCCTTCACTATTTCTTTATTGCATAGCTTGAAATGGAAAAGATTTTCTGAATAATTGCATCTATCATAGACCATGACCAACCACAACTTTGTTGCAGGCATTTCCTTCAGTTTTTTTTAACGTGTATGAGATGATTAGTGTGTATATAAACACTCTGAAATTTTGAGATAATGTGTTAATCGCTCTGATTCACAGGCCAATAAGATTGAGACTTTTATCAACTGGAGAATTATCTTGCAGTTATTGCATCTTGTGTTATTGCTATTTTGTTAGTACCATAGACAAGATCAAAATAGAAGTCAGGAACATCTTAGTTGCATTAGATGTTTTGGCACATGTTGCTAGATATATACTTCAATTTATGCAAGCAGCAGGTTCTTTCAGGTGTTTCAGGTTCAGTGCCTGAAAGAGAAAGAAATGTTTTCTCTGTTTAAAAACTGCTGGATCAATATTTAAACCCCTCTATCATCAATATTTTAGTCAGTTATGGTGTTTAAATCACTCACATATATTTAGCGCCACTATACACGTGGAGGCCAATTCCAATAAGTGCACGGCCAGGTCATCGGAACGCCTAAAACGTGCTGTATCCGATTCTGCCTATAGTCAGCCTTTTTGCTCTCCTAAATGAAATTGCTTAACTGTACAGATAAAGCTAAATATTGCCAGTTGTCTGCATAGTTGGGTGGAACTCCCACACTGTGCCGGGGTAGTCTGCAAGAATTTTTAGTGGCAGCATTTGTATGGTGCTGCTGAAAATTCAAGGCTAGGGTACATTTGGCAGTGAGAAGGTAAATTTATAACCAAGCACCTAATTTTAGGCACCCAGAATGCACCTATCTTGAGCATATTTTAGAAAGAAAAGTGGATGCCTTCTTTTCTTTATAAAATAGGGGCGTGTCTGAAAACACACATTAAATCTAGGCATGGGCACTTACACAAGTCCTAGGGCTTTGTAAATGCCTGCTTCTAGTATTTTATAACTTACAAACTGTAAATTTATGTTCTGTCCATGTGCATGCCACAGTGAAAGTGCATATGATCGGTCTTATGTGTGTACTTTCAAATAGCCACTGGCTGAAGTATGCACTAAGTGCCTATTCATGTGCACAAGTCTTTGGAAATAGGTGATTTATGCATGTAAATGGCACATATCTTTATGCATCTCCTAAATGCATACGTGCTTTTGTATATTGGGTTGTGTGTTCCTCAATGGTATGAAGTAAATGATTAGGATTTGTGTTACCATGTAGTTCATATGTGTACATTTACAATGTGGGTACATAGCTCCTGGGGGTAAGTGCTAACATGAAATACATGTCAGGACCTCCTACCTTCTCCTGGACCCACCTCCCAAACTGCATGTGTCAAAATTTTGTGCTACTAAATGAAGATTTTAACTCATCTTACGTCAATGGTGTGGTGAGGAGGTTTGTAACTCATGTGCATATTCCTCCCTGCATTCTCCAGATGACTCCAATGACCACCCCCCCCCCCCCCACTCAAGCTTCCCCTTCTGCTACATTATCCTTCATTCAGCTACTTGCCATAAGGCATGTGCCATATTATATCATATATCCTTAGGCTTATACTTTTGTCGTCTTTATCTATTTTTATGACTCCACTATACGTTCTCTTCATGATGCTCGTTTCCCTCCTTTAAACCACTTCAAGCTTCAAGATCACACTGTCTATTCTCTACTTTCTTCATCTCATCAGTTGTTTTATTTTTTGCCCTTGCTTCTGCTCTTGAGCTTCAGTGTTTTCTTCTTCTTATACAACCATCTCCATTCTCTCTGAGAGCATCTTGTCCTTGTCACTATCATGCCTCTTCTTTTCTTCTCCTTAGTCATCTGCTCCTTCTCCTCCTTTTAGCTGGGGATATCATGGTAATATAGTAACATAGTATATAACGGCAGATAAAGACCAGTATGTTCCATTTACTCTGCCCAGCAAGGCGGCAAGAGTAGGTGCACCTGTTGCTCCGTGCAGGTCACCTCTCCTCATGGCTTTGTTTAGGGGTGTACCCACCGCTCCGTGCAGGTCACCCCTATTTGTTCAGATATAAGAGATAGTTATGTTCATTTTGATTTTATCCTGTTGCTATAAAGGGATCCACTACATCTGTCCCATGCCATTTTGAATTCCGTCACTGTATATGCCCCCATCAATCCTAATCTTGGTCCTCCAAGGCAAATCTTACCCTACCAGTGCAGATCAAACAACAACCCCTCCAATCTTATTTGACCCCTCTCTTTCCTTGCTCTTCTCCTCTTTCTCATGCACCCTGTAGAATGTCGGCTTGTCTTCTTCTCCAACTGCTCACTCCTTAACTTCTCCCCCTCAGTTCTTCTCATGCTTGACCATCATCTGTTAACTTTCACATTTAACCACCCTCCTCCACAGTCTCATCCAATGACCACCAACATATTTACGAATCTCCAGGTTATTGATCCTTGCATTCTCTCTACCACTGTCTTATTTCTTATCTCATTCATTATGTTATTTGAATTATTGATGAAGCAGTCTCTTCCTATAATACTGTATTCTCCTCTGCTTTAGACTCTCTCACTCCTCCCATTCTATGTTCTGTTACTTTTGTTCCAGTGACGATTCTGCAAAGCACTTGTGGCTAAAATTCTATGTCCATGCTGATTTCTTACATTTCAGATTCTTGCTAACCTCCTTCCAGCCTGCCATTGCACTTGCCAAATAAGAGTACTATATCCATTTGACAAACTTTCTTGCCTCCAACCCTTGCCCTCTCTTTGCCATACTCAACTCTCTTTACAAAGTGCCACCACCTGCAACCTCTCCTTCACTTTCTGACCAGATTATATCTGACTACTTTCATGATTAAGTTCAGAAGGTTAATCTTGAGGTCTCCTCCAAGTAAGCTCCATACCTCCTTCCCCTACTTTATCTTCGCATCCTTCCTTCAATCCCTGACACCATTTTCCCTTCTCTAAACTGACAGAGGAAGAAACAGCACATATTCTCTCCTCTTCCAAACTCGTTACCTGTTCCTCTTATTTCCTTTCCATCCAACTACTCAACCCTATTTCTCCAATTGTCATCCCTTCCATCTGTCATATCCTTGGTTTATCAGTTTGCACTGCAACTATTCTTGATGTCTTCAAAGATGTGATTACATCTCTCCTCAGAAATTTTCACTGGACCCTATTTGCCCTTCCAATTATTATCCCATTTCCCTTCCCCTTTCACGTCGCTTCTTGAATGTGCTATTTATCACTACTGTCTTGATTTTCTTCATCTCATGCCATTCTTGATCCATTTCAATCTGACTTTAGTCCTCTACATTCAACAGGAATAGCCCTTGCCAAAGTCTCCAGTGACCTGTAGCTGACTAAATCCAAGAGCCTTTAATCTATTCTCATTCTATATACACATAGAAACCAACACCGTAACTGCCTTATGATATTATGACCTTTGACACTGTCTTTGATATAACTACCTTCACTGTTGACCTCATTTCTACTATCTGTATATAGTTAAATGTACGTAGTTCTCCAAAGTTAAAAGTTAAAAGTTTTAATTGTTAATGTATATAGTTCACGCTATGTTCATTGTAAAAACAGAACTGTCTTTCTGTTCCCCTAATCTGTTATATGTAAACCACACCTGATCACTGGAAGGTCGCGGTATATAAAAGTTTGTTAAATAAATAAATAAATAAATAAATCCTTCTTGACTATCCATAGCTTTTGACACTGTTCTCCTTGATATGCTGTTCTCAATTGGATTTTGGGGCTCTGCTCTTTCTTGGATTTCTTATATCTCCCATCACACTTTCAGTGTATACTCTGGTGTACCCTCCTCTGCTGTAGGGCTCTGTCTTGAGGCCTCTTCGCTTCTTTCTCTCTGCCCTTATTCTCTCAGTGCTCTGATCTCTTCCCATGGTTTTCATTATCATCGTTATGCTGACGACTCCTACTGTAGATGAATCTATGTGTACTGGAAATTTCACTAGGGAGGCAGGCCCAAATCTCAGCTGGCTCATCTGACATCGCTGTCTGGATATCCCACTGATATCTGACACTGAACATGGTCAAGAGAGAACTTCTTGTCATTTCCCCTAAACTCACCTTTTTCTTCCCCCTCTCTCTATTTCTGTGGATAACACTGTCATTCTCCCTGTCTCCTCAGCTTGCAATCTTGGTTTCATCTTTGACTTCTGTCTCTCTTTCTCTGCACATATCCAACAGAGAGCTAAAACCTTCATTCCTTTTTCATAACATCAGCAAAATTCATCCCTTCCTTTCTGAACACATTGCCAGAACCCTTATCCACACTCTTATCACCTCCCACTTAGACTATTACAACCTGCTCCTCACAGATATTCCAAAATTCATGTGCTTGGCTAATCTTCCACAAGAGTCACTACACGCTTATAACTCCTCCTTTTCTGATCTCACTTCATTGGCTTCCTAACCATTTCTGCATGCAACTCAAACTCTCTTACTAAGCCACAAGTTCATTCATTCTGCAGTTCCTTATACTACTACTTCTACTTCTACTACTACTACTGAACATTTGTATAGCGCTACAAGACATATGCAGCGCTGCACAGACACATGTAAAAGATGGTCCCTGCTCATCAGAACTTACAATCTAGTCAAGACAGACAACACAGTAGCTGTAGACATGGGATACAGCTAGGGAGAATGGTAAAGAAACACAAAGAAGACTAGGTGAGTCAAGATCCGAAAGTGGCAGCAAAGAGGTGAGTTTTCAGCCTGGATTTGAAAAGGGTCAGAGAAGTCGCCTGACATACAGACTCAAGTAGTTTGTTCCAGGCATAAGGAGCAGTAAGGTGAAAGGAGCGAAGTCTGGAGTTAGCAAAAGAAGGGCACAGATAGAAGCGATTTGCCAGAAGAGCAGAGTTCCCCTAAGGAGGGGTGTAGAGAGAAATAAGAGGAAAGGTAGTGGGGAGCTGCAGATTGAACACACTTTCAGGTCAGCAGGAGAAGTTTGAACTGGATGCGGAAATGGATAGGGAGCCAATGAAGTGACTGGAGAAGAGGGCAGTGGAAGATTCACCTTTCCTCTCTTATTTCTCTTCTCTGTGCTTCCTCCTCCAGCACCAGCTGCAGACTCTCTTTGGTCCACCTTTCTTCACCGCATGCCTGGAATGGCCTTCCTGAGTCACACATCATGCTCCGTCTCCAGTCCTATTCAAATCCAGGCTAAAAGCCCTAAAGAAAGGTGATCCAACTGACTGTGGAAATTATCAAACAATCGCTCTGATCCCACATGCCAGCAAGATTCTACTGAAGATTATTCAAAAGAGACTACAACCATACCTGGAACAAGAACTACCTGAAGTGCAAGCAGGGTTCAGGAAAGGGCGAGGAACGAGAGACATCATTGCGGATGTGAGATGGATCCTTGAAAAGACTAAAGAATGCCAAAAGGATATCTATTTGTGCTTTATCGACTATAGCAAGGCTTTTGACTGTGTAAACCATGAGAAACTCTGGGCCACATTAAGAAGCATGGGTATACCAGAACACCTGATCGTTCTCTTGCGCAATCTGTACATTGATCAAGAAGCAACAGTTCGAACGGAACAAGGAGAAACAGAATGGTTTAAAATAAGCAAAGGTGTAAGACAAGGCTGCATACTTTCCCCCTACCTGTTTAATTTATATGCAGAACAAATCATCAGAGAAGCAGGATTGTATGAAGACAACAGAGGTGTGAAGATTGGTGGAAGACTCATTAACAACCTTCGCTATGCTGATGATACTACATTACTGGCTGAAAGTGAAGATGATCTGAAACATTTGCTTCTCACAGTCAAAGAACATAGTCTCAAAATGGGCCTGCACCTTAATGTAAAGAAGACAAAGATCATGACAACTGGCATAATCAACAGGTTCATCATTGAAGGAGAAGAAATTGAAATTGTGAACAACTTTAACCTACTTGGATCAACTATCAATAAAGAAGCAACAAGCAGTCAAGAAATCAAACGACGCATTACTCTTGGCAGAATGGCTATGAAAGACCTAGATAAGATTCTGAAGAGCAGAGATGTCTCTCTCCATACAAAGATTCGACTTGTTCAAGCCATGGTATTTTCAATAACATCATATGGATGTGAAAGATGGACAGTGAAAAAGACAGACAGGAAGAAAATTGATGCCTTTGAATTATGGTGCTGGCGGCGAATACTGTGTATACCATGGACTGCCCGAAGAACAAACCAGTCGGTACTAGAGGAGATCAAACCTAAGCTTTCTTTAGAAGCTCAGATGACAAGACTTCGACTTTCATACTTTGGACACATCATGCGAAGAGAGAGATCATTAGAGAAAGACATCATGCTTGGCAAGATAGAAGGTCAAAGCAAAAGAGGAAGGCCAGCAATGAGATGGATCGATACAATAACAGCAACTACGGGTACCAGTCTGTCAACAATGAGCTGCCTGACTGAAGACCGAACACAATTTAGGATAGCTATCCAGAGGGTCGCCATGAGTCGACTCCGACTCGACGGCACTTAACAACAACAACCCATGCTATTTTTAATTACTTCCCATAATTAATGAGACTCCCTAATCTCTTATTTGTCCCATTTCTCATAATATGTATACAGCCAGGGGCATAGAGTTGCATCTTGTTCTGTCAGGATGATGAGAAATCAGCATCTGAGTAGCATCATTATGTTGGATAGGAATGGGATACGGATTACTAAGAGTCTAGCGCACTGAGACTGTGATGCAAAGTCAGCCTCCTAGCCTTTTTTGCTGCCCCTGCCTACCTCCCTGTACACCCTCCTGGGTTAATTTTCTCATTATTAAGTGACTGTAAGGTTAACACAGTTTTGTTTATAGGATATGAACTTAGAAGCGTCTCCTTTTCATATAAATAATTAACATGCACTTAATTTGTTTTTGAACCACATGGCATCAGCAAATTTTCTGGTGAGCCACCAATGAGGCAGTCACCCTATGCCCATATGTACAGAGCTGTGTACATCTAGTGGTGCTGCAGAAATGATAATGAGTAGTAGTAGTCAGTGGGTACTTTGATGGAGTCCTATTGTGCATATTAGCAATGCCATCACATTTCTTCTGTGCTGTAGACATGGTCAGGGCTGAAGAAATACCTAGAAAGCAATTATAATAAGAATAATGCCTCATTTCCTTGTGGTTCAATTGAAACTCTGACCTCCTACCACCAATTACATTAAATATGGGATACTACACACTTGAAAATATTTCATCTTTTTATAATTATGTTTATGTTAGCAATTCTGCCCATAGTTTCTTTACTGAGGTTCTAAATTGTTCTTGATGGGTAAACTGAAGCACTGAAAGACTGCAAAAAATAACTGCACCTCTGCAAAGGAGTATGCAAGAGTGATCTCTGGTCCATCTAAACGATTACAGATCCAGCCTACATTAGCAAGAACTCAAACGAAGAAGAAAGCAGAACAGAAGATGAGTCCTAGGGGAGGAAATTCAAACCCCAGGCCTAGAGGGACGCAGGGAGTCCCAGACAAGGAGAGGACATGCCACACTGTTTGCCTCATTGATATTATGCTCTTCTGGAGCCAGCAGAGGTAAGCAGGCATTGCATTGTATTGTGTGTCCTAAATAGGACCGGTGCAAGGATATGAGGCGCCTTAGACAAACCTCATTCTTGCCATCCTGTGTGCCCGCCCTTGCTCACATTGCCATCACGGCTAGCCCTCTCTGGGACCTGCAGTGATGGTAATGCCGTTAAAATGGCACTGCGGCACTTGCCCAGAGCTTCCAGTGCTGCACTGCTGTTGGAGCTTCGCCTGTGCCTCCCTTCGATACAGGCTTCCCGTTTGCATGGGGGCAGGAGCAAAGCTCCAACAGCACAGCAGTGCCAAAGGCTTCTGGTATGTGCTGTGATGCCGCTGCAGGTCTAGGAGTAGGGTGGCAGCAGTGGCAACGGTCTGCCTTGCAAATGTTGGCACTCTAGGCAATCATTTGACTCACAAGCCTAATTCCATGTGTAATTTAACTGCATGCTATAGGTAATGAACTGCTTTGCATGATTTTACTTCTCAGCAGCTGAATAACTATTAACATATATAAAATTTAGCATGTGGAAAACTTTGCAAAAACGTCATTCTTTGTGCATGTGGAAGCCTTTGCAAATAGCACTTTCTATGCTAAAATGTGAAATGCTACATATTCTTTACAATAGTGCATGCTATTTTGTGTTTAGACCGCAAATCGCCATTTCTAGTGTTTTTTGCATTTTAGTGCATTGGTCTCTAGCGGGATTATATTAAAAGTGCTATTTGTGACTTGGATGTCTGCAAACAGGCATGCAGATGTCCAAATCATAGAGAGCCATTTTAGAAGCTGAGTCTGTGGATGTCCCCAGCATGAGGGCGTCCAAGTTTGAATGGCGATGTGGTGGAGGTGTGGCCGGGGCATTCCTAAGGAACTGAACATCCCCGTCTGATCTCAGAAACATCCTGGATGTCGTGAAAGGCATCTAAAGTTAAACCTGCTCCAGGCATGAACAAGCATCTGAAAAGCTTTTGTTTTGTCAGGCAAACATCTGGAAGGTGTGGAGAAGGAGCTAAAGTAATACCTCCTGTATTTTGCAATATGTCAATGAACACTGATGGGGAATGGGGGTTCATGTTTTCACTTTGCTATGCCGCTGGATGTCTCATGTAGCTTGCCTGAGATGGACATTCCTGACCCAAGCATCCCCTAATGGGGACATCTATGTGGCCGCCCGTGTGCACATCTAGGTTGGGGGCATCTATATTCCTGAAATCAGACATCCCTGCTATTTTTCTGCACATTCAGTCCTGGATGTCCCTGATTTAACATAAGAACATAAGATATGCCATACTGGGTCAGACCAAGGTCCATCAAGCCCAGTACCCTGTTTCCAACAGTGGCCAATCCAGGTCATACGTACCTAGCAGTTTCCCCAAAAGACACAGGTTCCGCAATGCTTATATTGGGTCAAGCATTGATATCCTGGGTCCCTTTTTAATAATGGTTTATGAACCTTTCCTCCAGGAACGTGTCCAAACCTTTTTTAAACCCAGCTACACTAATAGCCTTTACTACATCCTCCGGTAACAAATTCCAGAGTTTGATTACACGTTGAGTGAAAAAATATTTTCTCTTATTTGTCTTAAATAGTTGATCCTGTAGCTTCATTGCATGTCCCCTAGTCTTTCTATATTCTGATAACGTAAACAATCGATCTACGTTTACCCGTTCCACTCCGTTCGTTAATTTATAGACTTCTATCATATCTCCCCTCAGCCGTCTCTTTTCCAGGTTAAAGAGCCCTAACCTTTTTAGTCTCTCCTCATAGGAGTAGCCTTCCATCCCCTTTACCATTTTGGTGGCTCTTCTCTGTACCTTTTCTAATAATGCTATATCCTTTTTTAAGATACGGTGACCAGAATTGCACACAATATTCAAGGTGCGGTCGCACCATGGAACGATACGGAGGCATTATAATATCCTTTGTTTTATTTTCCATTCCTTTCTTTATGATGCCTAGCATTTTATTTGCTCTCTTGGCTGCCGCTGCACACTGGGTGGAGGGTTTTAACATGCTATCCACAATGACGCCTAAATCTTTTTCCTGGGTGGTGGTTCCCAATGTGGTATCTTGCATCGTGTAACCATAGTTTGGACGTTCTTTTCAAAATACCTCTCCAGATGTGTTCATCAAGATAGACTCAACAGTTAACATGTCCCACAGTAAATGTCTTTGGAAATTTCTGATGCAATGTTCTGGGCACTGCCCTCTAGCTCTGCCAGTTCACTTTCAACATATTCCTCTACTCGCACCGCTACTGTAATTAAATTTATGACCATCTATGTGATGTGTTTCTGTTCAAGCTGGGCACACATATTTCTTGCTATTTCTTTGCTGTAATTAGTCTGATCTCTTCTTTTGGCTGTGGGACATGGTAGCCATGTATTAAAAATGGAAACGGAATAAAATGAGGACTGATGTAGCAGTGCACAACAGTCTGAAATTTACCGATATGATGATGTGTTACCAGGGCTGGCCCAAGGGTTTCTGCTGTCCAAGGCCGAAAGTCCTGGCCATGCTGCCCACCATCCATACTGCCCCTCCCTGCCGAGTCATGCTGATGCCCCCCCCCCTAGCTGCCACTGATTCCATCGATGGGGTTGGGGAGGGGGGGCAGCAGTGGCGGCAGCCTGCAATAAGCCACGTGCTTCAGCGCACATGGCCTGCTGTTCTGCCGCCCTTTTCAACACAATTTCCTGTCAGAGGGGGGTCAGGAGCAGCAAGCCACGTGTGCCATAGAAGTCTTCTGCCCTAGGCAGTTGCCTAGCCCACCTAGTGGACAGGCCGGCCCTGTGTGTTACACAAATTAAAATATCTAAATCTGCTAACAATAATAAACTGCAATACATATGGCCATTTGTGAAAACAAAGCATTATAGTCGCTGAAATAAGTTTTATTTCTCACTGAAAATTAGACAAAATAGTTTTATTAGCTTTCAAAATATATATTGGCAAATTGGCATTATCTTTTTAAACTAAATGAAAGGCTGGGATAAAAAAATGTGGCACACATTATTCAACATTCGGAGACATGCCAGCAATGTCCAACTTCAAGTCTGCAGAATAAAATCTATGTCATTCTGACCAGCTGTTACTTTAACCAGAAATACTCCAGTTTTTCATTTTCTCATTGGCTGACTCGATTGGAAATTGCACACCATAAAAATGAGTGAAAGCAGAGCGTTTCTTTTTACAGGGAAGCTTATTTGAAAGGGTGCAGATGTGGCTGATGGATTAGCCAACTGCATTATAATTCAGCGGAAGTCCTGGGCAGGAGGGCACATCTCACTTCTTTGACTGATGCCCTGCATGGCATTGGATAAGTCACTTATCTCCCCGTGTCTTCAGAACCCAGTTGAAAAGAAGGCATTCAACCTAACCTGGCTTCCCAGGCTATCAATTTTTTTATATTTATGCACCTTCAATTTAATTGCCCTTCCTATTTCTTTCTTTTGATTTAGTTCACACCTTTTCAGCAATAGTTCAAGATAAGTTACATTCAGATACACTAGGAATTTCCCTGTTCCCGAGCCAAAATTCAAAGGCGCTTATCCTGACAACAGGAGCTGCTCTGGATAAATGCCTTATCCATAGATTTTTAGCAGCACTATACAGATAGTGCTGCTGAAAATCATTATGGACCACTCCCGCATTATTTGGATAGTGCCTTAGCAAAGCAAGGGCGAAGCAAAGGTAGAGCTTGTGCGTTCCACCTAGCTATCCGGATAGCGGCAGTATTCAGTATCCAGATAGTTATTCTGATAGCGAGAGAACTGACTGCCCTTTATATATATTCAGCGCCGCTTGATACCTGGATTGCAGCATTGACTGTACGTGTTGGGGGGCGATATTGAGCTGCTGTCCAGTTAGCAATGAGTGCTGACTCCACTCCACCTTGGAATGGCCCAATGTTAACCGCTTAGCATCAGGGCGTGTAGAGCCAACACCTGGGGATAGTCTGAGGATCTGCAAACCTTGCAATTGCCTTTGAAACTGCCCCCACCCCATTATATTTAGCTGTTAAGACTAGAAATGTAAAAAAATGCTGACTGTGACTGTTAAATATTGACCCATCAGTTTGTACCTAAGGCAGTGGAGGGTTAAGCGATTTGCCCAAGGCCACATAAAGCCTCAGTGAGTTTTGAATTCTGGTTTCTCCATTCTCCGCCCACTCCTCTAACCGCTAGGTCACTCCTCCACTCTACTATTGTATCTTATGAGTCATTATGGCTTATGTCCCATAGAAAATTATAGTTATTTTTAAATGTTAAACAAACCTAATGTCACCTGCTGCCACGGTGTCTGAAGGTCAGATTGGTAGGGTTCCCTTTAAATAACAGATAACTCATGGTAACTGGGGTAGATGTTAAGATCTGACCTTTTCCAGAGAGTGACAACCAGGACAAAACCACTACATTTCCCTGGAATACCCCCCTCCCTTTTGAAGAGGGGAACAATAGCGGGAATGAATAAAATAAACTAATGTGGATTAAAGTCTTTTTGGACAGGTATGTTGCTACAAACGTGGAATTTTATTAAATTCTTAAAATGAAACCATGCTCCAGAAAGATAAGTATTAAAAGGTTTTTAATAGTAACAATATCATTTAGGTGTACATATCAAAATAAAGTTACATTTTCAATGTCTCAAATCTCCTCTCTTAAAGTGACAACAGACAAAATTTAACTATGTTAATAAATACTTTCTTGCTTTTGGCAAGCTAGTTCCCCCTCTAATAATTATTAAAGTTCAACTCTGACATTTGAGCTCAAATAATAGTGTGTCCCATGTTGGTGCACATAACAGTACTTAATTTCAGATAAGTGGCAAGCGTTGGGGCCCTTGAAGACTTCTTGGCTTCCGATGTCCTCACTAGAACACAGGTTCTTCTCAGTCTTCAAATCAGGAACTGGATGAACTTCTTGTGAAACTGTTCAGGCTTACCTCATATGTACTCTAATAAACACGTTCCCTTTCTAACTCCTCCCCTTATCTGCACTGGAGTAAAACATTTGCTGGCAAGATGGCAAGCTTGCTGAAAAAAATAATATTTCACTCAGTCATTCTTCCTACTTTGGGGGACATCCAGAACCACGAATAGTGGGGATGGACGTCCGACTTGGACATCCAACCTCCGCTATTCACAGGGACCCGATTCCAAAATGAAAGCTCTCAACCCATACATGGTCTTTGTGCGGGGAACTCTGGACGGGGGTGGGTGGGGACGGCAATAGGGCAGAGAGTGGCAGAGTGGAAGTGGGCCCACGACCCTGGACATACAGGGCCGATATAGGTCACGACCCTGTACGTCCAGGGAGGCAGAGATGAATGGGGGACTTATTTGGAGGTGGAATAAGTCTCTCTGAGGAAGGTGATCGGCATTGATGGACCCACAAAACGAGGTGAAGAACAGCAGGAGGTTCCCCTCTGCCCGATCCTCTATGGGGATCAGTCGACAGGGAGAAGCTATTCTGCAGTGGTGCGGGGCAATGGGGCTCCTGCTGTGTGTCCCGGTGCCATGGCAACAGGCAGGGGCGGCCCAAGGGGGGTGCGGGGCCATGTGCGGAGACTCTGTGCGGGGCCTCATTTGCATAAATATTTGCATAATGTTACCATACACTAACTTTTAGTAAACATGTCTCTTAATGAGTGTATGGATAAAGAAAGACTAAAAGATTTCTAAATTACTTTAATCCAGTGCCAACCGCTAGGCACATTAGGAACTACTACAAACACTGCCCATTTATTTATTTATTTATTTTATTTATTTAACATTTCTTTTATACCGCACTATTATCATCAGCGCGGTTTACATTGAACATACTTATACATACAGGGTAACTGTAGTGTATTTTACATTTTAACAGGAGTTGAAACTTGGAAGAACAGAGGTAACTATTTACAGTTATTTACATAGTTAAATATCTGGTTATATGCTTGGAGTGTGTAAATTACTATGGAGTCTAAATCGGAAAATAACTTGTGAATAGATGGTGCTTGAGCTTTTTCCTGAATTGGGTTAAGTTGGTAGTAGCTCTCAGGTCTGGTGGGAGGGCGTTCCAGGCTTTTGGGGCATAAATGCTGAAAGCTCTTTTAGATGTTGCCTTTGTGCATCTCGCTATTTCTTTTGGGACAATTAGGCTGTTTATTGCTGCAGATCTTCTGATTCTGTTGGGGGGTGAGGTGCATAATAGTTCGGTGATGGCTGCAGGAGATTGATTGTTCAAGGCTTTAAAGGTTGTGATTATGATCTTATGTTGGATTCTGTCATGGGTCGGTAACCAGTGGAGTCTTTTCAGGATTGGTGTAATGTGGTCTGTCCTCGAGATTCCTTCCAATACTCTGGTGGCTGTGTTCATTGCCAGTTGGAGAGGGTTTAGCGTTGCTTGTGGGAGTCCATATAGGATTGCGTTTGAGAAATCGAGGTGTGGCATCACCAAGGCTTGGTAGATGGTTCTGAAATCTGAGGGTTCAAGTAGTGGTCGTAAATGCCGGAGTGTACGTATTTTGTGGTATATTGATTTTGTTGTATTTTTTATGTGTGTTTTCAAGTCTAGTCGTTGGTCCAGGGTGATACCTAGGTATCGAATAGTGGGTTTAACCATTAGTTCTGTGTCCTTTATCTTTAATGTGGCTGGGGGTGTGAAATCCTGGTTCCTCGTAATGAACAGCACGTCAGTTTTGTTATGGTTGATTCGTAAGTTCTGTGTGAGGAGCCACTCTTCGATTGCTTCGAAACAACTCACTAGTGGGGTAAAGTCGGGTTGGTTGATTGCAAATGGCATATATAGGAGGATGTCATCTGCATAAGCTAAGCATGCAACATTGAATGAACGAACTAGGTCACAGATAGGTTGCATGTAGATGTTGAACATTAATGCGGAGAGCGAAGAGCCTTGAGGCACACCCTGTTCTTGTAGAAATGGATCTGATGTTGTGGCGTCGGTCCTCACTTGTTGCCATCAGTTGGACAGGTAAGATTTACACCAGCTCAGTGCAGAGTCAAGGATTCCTTTTTCCTCGAGACGATTGATGAGTATTTGATGATTTACGGAATCGAACGCAGCCGAAATGTCCATGAATATAAGGATGAAGCCTTGTCGGATGTTATTTATTCCTATGATTAGAGTGTTGAGGAGGGTGATGATTTAGAACCCATAGCAAACCCACCATATCATAACAGCACTACCAGGACTCACAAAGCACCAGACCCTACCTATCAAAAGGCAACACTGCAAATATTAAACCAATACATTTCAGAGAATAACAATACATGACCTACTGGGGAAAGGGAACAAGTGGCAATGTCAAATAGGAATTACATAAACAGAATACCTCAGCTCAGTTACACATGCAGAACACAGACCATCACCAAACAAGGAATCACAATTTAGAAACAGGAAGACAATTAAATTGGGAACCCCAAAAGCCAAACTTGGAATGTACAACAACACTGTAGAAATAAAACTATAAATTAATTTCCTCTTGTACTAAACAAAGCGCAGACGTTAATGATGCACATTTCCCAGAGCTGACATATTCCAGTTAATAAATTCAAAATAAAGAGATATCTTTCTACCTTTTGTGCATTTTTTTCAGTTGCAATTGCTCCAGCCACTTTCTTCTGGTTTCTTTGTGTCTTCTGCTAACTCTCCATCGTCTGCTGTCCATTTGTCCTTTCTTCTCTCTTCTAATTTTTTTCCATCTCTCTCTACATCTGCTTTAACATACTAATCTTTCTCCTTTTGCTCTTTCCGCATTCCTATTTCATCCACTCAAATTTTACCCCTCCATCCTCAATCCCCACTTACTCTCCCAATACCCAGCCAATTGTAGATTTTTCTTCTGTCCCACACAAAATATTTTTCCCCTATCCATTTCACTCTCCCAGCCCCATCCCATTCTAATCTCCCCCAACATCAGCTCCCTTCTAGTTCCAGCCCCACCCAGTATCCGCTCCCGTCTAGTCCCTCCGTCAGCTCATTTCCAATACCAGCCTCCCATCAGTCCATTTCTAGTCCTTTCCTAGCCCCACCATCAGCCCATGTCAAATCCTAGCTCCCCTCCACTCAGCCCATTTCCAGTCCAAGCCCCCATGAGCCTACTTCCAGTTCTAGCCCCTCCATGAGTCCATTTCAATCCAAGCCCCCACCACAGCCCATTTCCAATCTTAGTTCCCCCCAACACCCAATTCCCAGTCCTATTCCATCAGCCCATTTCCTGTCCTAGCTCCCTCCCCTCACAACCCATTTCCATTCCAAGCCCCCCTCCCCATCAGCTATTTTCAGTTCAAGCCCCCTTCCACTCAGCCCATTTCCATTCCAACCCCCTCCCCATCAGCTATTTGCAGTTCAAGCCTTCCCTTCCACTCAGCCCATTTCCAGTCCTAGGAACCCCCCATCCCATTACCAGTCCTAGCCCCCCCCATAGCCTATTACAAGTCCTAAGTCCCCATCAGCCCATTTCCAGTCCTAACACCCATCACCCAATTTTCAGTTTAAGCCCCCCCCCATAGCCCATTACCAGTCCTAACCCCCCATCAGTTCACTTGCAGTCCTAACCTCATCAGCCCATTTCCAGTCTTAGCCCCCCCCATAGCCCATTACCAGTCCTAACCTCCCATCAGCCCACTCCCAGTCCTAACCCCATCAGCCCATTTCCAGTCTTAGCCCCCCCATAGCCCATTACCAGTCCTAACCCCCCATCACCCCATTTCCAGACTTAGCTCCCCACATATGCATGTCGATGCATTTTTTATAACCTACGCATGTGCATCATGACTCTGGCCTTGTTCAACTCAAACTGTACTCCTGAACACGCTTGCACCTGGGTGTAATAAAAATATGTATGCACTGTCATGCCACTGAGTGTACTTCTATGTGTAAGGTAATTTCATGAGAGACCTCTTACGCATATACAACAGGATTTGTGTCTGAAAAACCCTTAACAAAATTACTTCCACAATGGGACCTTAGGTAAAACACGTGTTAATGCATGCTAGACCGTAAAATTGGCCAGTGATCAGCAAAATGCTCCTTTCTACCTCCAGACCATCATTATTCTTAGGTGCCCTTTGGTTTCCTTTAGGTGCAATCTCAGCTTCTCTCTTTCTGTGCCCCCCTTCCCCTGGTTCAGAGTTTTCATCTCCCCCATATTCCTTTGTTCTCTTCTCTCGTCTTTTCCTCATTCCTGGATAACGGATCGTCTCCTGCTTTTTCAACATTTCTCCAGTGCTGCATATCTCATGCTCACGTTATATGAGGTTTTAGCTTATGCCTAGTCTATTAGATAAGCTTTTGCTTAATGCCTTGTAAGGTTTTTTTATAAGCACCATTCACGCTTCGGACATCTGCAAATGGGCCCACAGACGTACAAATCACAGAAACGTCTCTGGAGGCATTTTAGAAGCTGGCTCTGGAGATGTCTCTGGCATGAGGACGTTCAAGTCATGAAGGGGACAAGACATAGCTGTGTCTGGTGTGTTTCGGGCAAGAAAGACATGCGCAGCTGATTTTATAAATGGCAATCGTGTCAGCACCCACCAGCAGGAGCGCCCATGTCTATTTGTGCTCCAGGGCATGAATAGGCAGCAGGGAAGCTCACTATCACAGTACATGGAGGGCAGAGAGAAGGAGGTAAACTGATATCTCCTATACTGCATTTTTGGTTAGATAAAACTGGTGGGGAACAAGGACACATGCTTTTACATTGGAACGCTAATGCTCATCCCCCGCATACAAAATAGCAGGGATGGACATGCATACTGTATTGAATGGACATCCCCAGCTGTCCATGTCGGTTATGTCCAAGCTTCTAAAATCGGGCCAAAATTTGAAAGTTCCCATGTTTTCTAGACACCCCAGATTGACCCTGAATGTCCTTTATAAAATGCCACTTCACAAGGGACCATTTTATAAGTTAGCTGCCTTAAATTGTGCAAGTTCAACAAAGGAGCAGAGAATGACTACAGCCACACCAATAGTATCTTCGCAAACACAACAAAGGGACCTGGGACCAGGGGCAAGATGGCGGCAGGGAGTTTCTGTGGCTGAGACATACTGCACGTACCTTCTTTTGTCTGATTCTGTGGCTCCTTGGAGGTGATGGGGCAGCAGAAATGTAAGCAAGCTAGCCTACCCACGGGCTTGGCTGTGGATAACATCTTCGGACAGAAGACTTTGGTGGCGTGTGGGTTTCCCTCAGCTGTGTCTGGAGCGGCGTCTTCAGTGGGGCCGGCAGAGGAGTTTCCTGCGGCTCTGAGCGCATCCAGGGTATGGCTGTCCCCCGAGCAGAGAGTCCCCCACCTCAAACTAGAAGTATAGAGAGTGTATGGGAGTGAAGAGGGCTCTGGAGCGGTGGTAACAGCCTCTTTTGTGGCTGCGGTTGGAGTTGGAGGTAAAGTGAGATCAGTTCCTCTTGGTGGTGACCTTGTAACTTTGAGTGGTGGAAATGGTTTGACTCCAGTGTTGGGGGGCTTGATTAAACCTGCTGTGATAACACTTGAAGCACTATGGGATGCAGTTGCTACTATGAATACCTCCCTAATGACTGTTGTGGGTTCTGTGAATGCTAATCTGCTTTCTTTGAAAAATGTTGTTTCTGAGGCAACACGGATTCAGGAGGAAGAGGCTGGTCGGTTGGCCAGTGTCGAAGCAGAGCTGGGTCATCTTCGAGGGCTGTGTGCTGCCCAGGTTAAGGACAAGACTTTGCTTTCTAGGAAAGCAGAATACTTGGAGAACCAAGTTCGTAGGAATAATTTGAGACTGTTGAATTTTCCTAAGTCTCCTATTGTGTCTGCTTCTGAGATGGTGTGCAAATATTTCCAGGAGGTGCTTAAACTTCCTGGGATAATCTGCCCCCCATTGTGAGAGCGCAGTACTTGTCCATGGGCTCCAGTCCTCGTGGCTCTGCTTCTGAGAATCCACTGTGGGGCTCTGGGGACCTTTCTGCGTTTCTGGAAGATTCTTTAGAAGTGGTCACTGTGTGCACAATCTTGCTTGTGACCCTGGCCTTGAAGCCAGATAAGTCTGTAGTTCTGCATGCTTATTTCAGAAACTTCAATGTATCTTTTCTAGGTTCTAAAGTTTATATTTTTCCTGATCTCTCACGTGTTGCCCAGCTGAGGAGAAAGGAATTCCTTGGTCTTTGGCCTAGGGTCCTTTCCCTCAGGGGGACTTTTGTTTTAAGGTTTCCCTCTCGTTTTATAATTACCTATAAAGATAAAGTTTTTTTGTTTTTTGAGCCTAGTCAATTGTTGGATTTTCTGGTGGCTAGGGAGGAGGCTGTGGTTAGAACTGCATCCAATATGGCTAACACATAAGATCTCATCTCTGCTGTATGTTTTCCTTTCTTAGGGATATGACTATCTCTTTTTTGGCTATTTCCTGGGGCCACTTGAGCTTTCCTATATTGTGGTCTAAATATGATTATTAGAATTATTGCATGTTTCTTTTTCCTTATTTGTTTGATGTATCATCTTGTTTCTGTCATTCTTGTTTGTACTGGAATGAGCTGTATAAAAATTATGAAAAAAAAAAATGAAAAAAAAAAAGGACCTGACTTGGCCAAGTTTCGGCATCAAAGCCTGTATCAGGAGTCTAAAGCATAAAAACATATATATACATCAAAGAATAATAAAAATACAGTAAAAGCATCCCATATGAAAAAAATTGTACAAGTCAAAAAGTAAAACTTGAGATGATATATACAATTCTTTCATTACTGTATTTTTATTATGTTTTGATGTATTTATATGTTTTTATGCTTTAGACCCCTGATGCAAGCTTTGATTGGCCAAGTTGGGTCCTTTTATTGTGTTCGCGAAGATACTATTGGTGTGGCTATGGTCATTCTCCACTCCTTTGATGGACTTGTTTGCCTTAAGTTGTACAACACCAACACATGTAAAATACGGTGAGCCCAATATTCAGCAGTGGTGGCTAGCTGATCTAAGACAGCTAGCCATCACTGCTGAACTTTAAACCCAGGTAGATATTCAATGCTAGGGCCATATCTGGATTGCCACAAAGCTAACCGGGTAGCAGCAATATTTAGTCACTGCCCAGTTAGCTTCTGTGGTGAAAGTTAGGCCAGTCTTTACTGTGTCTAACTTTTACCACAGTGTCTCTAACCAGGCAGCGGCTTAAAATCGCCGCTGCCCAGTTAGTGATGGTTGCTGCCCCAGTACACCGCCGACATGCCCTGATGCTAATCGACATGCAGCAGCAGCACCCACGGAAGTAAGTACTATGTAAGTACTACCGAATATCCCACTGAGCGAACCATGTAAATGCCTTTGAATATCGGGCCTAGTATTTTTAGCGATTTGCGAGTACTTTCATTGTGGGGAATGTGTACATGTGTAAACTGTAAAATATAATTTGCACGCATTCTTGACAAATCTAGGTGTAAGCCATATGATTGGTGTAAGTGATGGTGCCTTAAGGTAATGCATATTTTTGCCCACTGGACTTTATAAAATAGGCGTGAAATACATGGAGAAATATGCATGTTAACTACGCGGACTTTATAACTCACACATCCAATTGATAGCTAAAACCTGTCATTTCTTTCTCTACAACATCAGCAAAATCCACTCCTTCCTTTCTGAACAAACTACTAAGACACTCATCCACTCTTTAGTCACCTCCCATCTACACTACTGCAACCTTCTCCTTGCTGGTCTCCCTCTGCATCATCTCTGTCCCCTTCAATCTGTTTAAAACTCAGCTATGCAGCCAATCTTCCGCCAGCCCCAATATATTTTATAACCCCTCTTCTCAAGTTGCTTCACTGGCTCCCTATCCATTTCCGTATCCAGTTCAAACCTCTCCTACTGCACTCATTCTGCTGCTCCTCACTGCCTTTCCTCTCTTATTTCTCCCTACACCCCTCCTTGGGAACTCTGCTCTTCTTGCAGATCCCTTCTATCTGTGCCCTTCTCTTCTACTGCTAACTCCAGACTTCGATCCTTTCACCTTGTTGCTACGTACACCTGGAACAAGCTACCTGAGTCTGTCTGTCAGGCTTCATCTCTGGACCTTTTCAAATCCAGGCTGAAAACTCACCTCTTCAAGGCCGCTTTTGGATCTTGATCCACTTAGTCACCCATGTGTTTCCTTACCATTCCCCTATATGTATCTTTGTCCTCGGCTGTTGTGTTGTCTGTCTTGGCTAGATTGTAAGCTTTGATGAGCAGGGACCGTCTTTTACACGTGTCTGTACAGCGCTGCAGACGCTTGTAGCGCTCGTATAAATGATTAGTAGTAGTAGTAGCAGTAGTAACATTACCCTCCTATGTGAATAAATAAAAATTAGAGACTACTGTACTAAACTGCATTAAGATGACCTTTTGGGTTAGAACTACTAAAAGGTGCTATCTCATTACTGCATGCTAACATGCGTTCATGCTTTTTATTTACCGCAGGTCTCATTTTATGCACAGGCCTATTTACTGATAAATGGCCAACATTAATGGGATACAAAGGATCTATGCATTAATGCAGGCAGCAAAGTATGCATCCAAAATTTCACACATAAATGCGGATGGTAAGGACATCACTGCACCTGTCTGATGTGTAACCAAACTTTTTGCATTAATACACTTGCGCTAAATTATGTGCATTTTAAGGAGTGTGATTTTTTGCTGTGCTGATAGGTAATGTGCTATTTAGCATACATTTCATCTCATTACCTCATTAACATAGAATTTGCTTTAACACTAATGCAACATAATTTACATACATTAACAGCAGTGTTAACACATCTTAACCTCTTACAATAGCTCAGGCATCTAAAGCATGTTAATGCTTGTGTTACCGTTAATGCAATCTGGTAGATATTACCCGAAGCTTGGTCTATTATGATAAATAGAAAATGTTTTTTTTTAAAGACTTTCTAATTTTGTCTCCTGTATCTAATAGTTTTGCAAAACAACTAAATAAAGTAAGATGCAGTATCATGCCAGAGGTCTACAGTAGTTCCCAACAGACAGCTTTAGATAAGAACATTTAAGACACTTCACTTTGAAAAAACATATCACCAGTCAGTTCTTTATTACCATTTATTTGATACCACTAAAAGGAATTGTAGCTTTAGTGTCCATTGTCTCAGCACTAGTTCCCCGCCGATTTCATGTTTCTGACACAGTCGTTCCTTACAAAGAGTAAGATTTTGTTCACTAACTCATTTTTTAAATGGCAGCAAGAACATTTATAGAACAGGGAAACAAAATATCTATGGAAAACAGTTATTCACAAATGACTAATTATTGTGTCCCTCTTAAGAATCATGAAATATTATCTCCATGAAAAGGCCGCTTGCTGATGACTTCTTCATGGCTATTATACACCTAATTTATCAAGCAAGAAACACTTCCTCATCTCACTGGCAGACATGACCCATCGTATATGGTAGCCACGATCCCTGTCGCAGGACCTCAAGGGTTTCACTGATGTGATTCCACATGTGGCCAAATGCCTGCTTTGTCTTTTCATAAGAATTATTATAGCACATTTTTTTCCTTATTATTCAATTCTTCATTATAAACTGGAGCAGAGGTGATCGTCTAAGCAGATGCCTGCTGTATGCTTGCAGAACCACATAGTGGAAGTAATTTTATAAGAGTTCCTTAGATTTCTGTGTGCGTTTGCACACATGAATCATGGGATTCTAGGGATTAATGCACGTAAGTGACCGCTTACACGAATCACTATTCTGAAAGTATGCATATCGGACCAATGGTGTGTACCTTCATTGTGGGGGTGTGCAGGGTTGGAGAGCAAATTTACACATGTACGTTATAAAATACCATACCTTCGGCCTGGTCATTTAGAGCTGCCAAAGAGCAGGTTTAAGTGCCCATGCCTAGTTTAACGCACGTTTTTGACCACTTATGCCCCTATTTTATAATTTAAAGAATGCAAATACTTTATAACATAGGTGCGAAATATGCAAGTTATAATGTGTCTTAACCTAGATGCCCATTATAAAATGAACCTCAATATGTGCACCAAGAATAGGGAGACTAATTAACATTAGTTTAGATGAGTAAAGACAATGGGGGCATATTCAAAATGATCAATGCGCTTAGCAGACCTGCTAGCTCCATGAATCGCAAAGAGTGGGTCTTCAGCAGCAGATAGCTGTTTTATGCTGCTTGAATATTCCCTCCTAACGCTGCTGCAAGCCCCGAGGCTGACCATGTAGCACTGGGCATTCCAGGGGGCGGTGCTCGTGTTAAGCGGTCAGTGGCCAGTTAATGCAAACTGACTATAAGATCGGCACAAGAAAGACTGGCTTGACTTTTGCCACTTTAGCTAACTGGGTGGTAGCTGAGTATTGCTGATGCCCAGTTCGCTAAAATGCTGTCTAGAGATACTGAATATTTAATGCCAATGGCCTGATATGACCCCGGCAATGAATATCTGGCTCTAATTTAAAACTTTGATGGCCGGTCACTTTACACAGGCTGGCCACCATGGCCTTTCAAGTGGCCAAAGTTGCCCACACAAGTCCCTTTCGAGCTTAAAATTCATTTTAATTTAGGAACTTAAAAGCTATTGGGCCAATATTCAGAGCAGCCGGCATTTAGCAATGTCATTTAAATATCAGCAGGACATTTCGTGGCAATATCCGGATAGGAGCAGTTGCTGAATAGCCTGGCCCACAGGGTAGTTCTGAGCCGTCTGGGGAGATATTCAGTGGTGCTGTCCCATTCAGTGCCCTTAGCTAGCCAGCCTCTTGTTGGCAAGCCAGCTTTGAATATCGGGCCCTATGCTCCTAAATTTAGGCATGCCCTTCATTTGTCTAGATTTATGAGCCTAAATCCTGGAAGTCAGCGTTAAGCTCCTAACTTTTTCCCCCCACCCTAAATCCGCCTCCTACATTTGGGAGCCTCGGTGAAATTTTGGAGTATAAATTTAGGCACTCAGCTCTACCAAATTTTCAAAGAGGCCAATATCAGGCCCTTGTATTATAGGGCAACTTTCAAAAAAATCCTTCTAAGCATAAAGTCCATGGGTGCTTTTTACTCACAGACTTTCCATCAATTGTCAAAGGGAAAATTCTTCCTTTGAAAATCGAGCTGGAAAAAGGACAAACAAAACTCTCCACGAGTCCTGTTTCTGTGGCTCCTTATGTGTATGCTTTTGGATATACAACAGTATGGGGGTGTACATCTACTGTCCTCCCCCAGTATATGGGTACAGTTATGTGCACATGGGCTTTTCCTGCATAATTGCACTTTTGCATGTGGTAGGAGCAGTGGTATGAATTCTAATGAGGGACCCCAAACAAAAGTTTGCCAAGGACCGCCCATTGTCATGACTGCTGTAGTCACACCATTCCCCCACGGCAAACTTATTTTTAAATCTTTGTTGCACTGCCTCCCGCATCTCTTTTCTCTTTTCTTTAGGCCTGGCCACCTCCTGCTGCCGGGCTAAAGTCTTGGGACTGGTGGCTGCTATTTTGAGACTTCAGCCCGGCAGTGGGAGCTGAAGGCTGCAGGGCCTGAAACAATGAGGGGCGAAAGGAGGTGCAGCAAAGATTTAAAAGTAAGTTTGCTGCTCTGCCTTCATTGCTGTCGTGTGCCCCCCAACATTGTGGGGGCTGCCTGGGTGGAATTTACGCCACTGGATAGGTCATTTCTAAAGATACCATGTCTATGGAATCCTGTTTCCTAGACATGTTTACTATTGCTTAATATACCACCCTTTGCTGTTACAACAAAGTGATTTACAAAAAAATACTGAAAATTATGCAAAACAAGGACAACAGAAGATATGGGGGAGAGTGTAGGACACAGAAAAGAGATTTGGGATCCACTGCAGGTACCCTACCCCTATCACCTACTGGAACCTCAACCCTCAAGGGCCTGGAAGAAAAAGAATGTTTTTAGGCCTGATTTAAATGTAGCTAAGGAGGTCAGGGACATGGTATTTGGTCTGTGCACCAACTGACTGAGGATGTTGGATGCCTTTCATTTCCCCATCTTATGAATAAACGTCAGTTAACACAGGCCCAGGTAGTTAACACTAGAAGCCCCAAAGTGTGTCAATTGACGCAAATGTATCTTCAAAGTTGTATACCAGCGCCACTGCTAGAACCATGTCAGTCATGTTCCATGACTTTGTTAGCAAGGTCAGGATGTTCAAATATGTGCATCGAAAATTAATGACAGATGCACCACCTAGTGGGAAAATGACTTTATACCTAGAAGCCCCAAAGTACGTCAATTGATGCACTCAATTGTCTTAGATGCGTCAATTGACGTACTTTGGGGCTTCTAGGTATAAATTCATGTTCCCACTAGGTGGCACATCTCAATCACTGTTTACAGTTTTACTCCGACATTACAAACAATAAACACACGATGATGTCATGTAATGACGCCACATACTGTATGTATTTAACAAATAAGTAACTTCGCATTAAATCACATCTGCATTTCATGCTAAATGCAGTCATCATGATAATGCATCAATTGACGCACTTTGGGGTTTCTAGGTAAAATTCCTTTTGGGGCTTCTAGTGTTAAAATGATATGATCAAAACAAAGTATTTGACACAGTAGTATATTCCGTTCAACAACCTCTCTCCTTCTCCAGATCTATTGACATCTTGCCAGAAGGTGCTTGCGAAAGGCCATGCTACCTCTGGTTTCTACTTACTATTAAGAACATGTCGTCAGTATACTCTGCAGGGGCGACATCACATTTGGAAGAAAGCTATAAGTCTGCAAGAAGATCAAATTGATTGGCCTAGTTTTTGATCTTCAACTATGCATCCTACATTATCTAGTGGACTCTCTCAATCCCTTTAGTTTTACATTGAGCTGTATGGACTCCTCAGAAGTTACTGAGAGCTGGTCTTGTGACGTCTATCAAATGCTGGCACTCTTTAGAGCCAACGGGACTTTAACCCATATGCTGAATGACTGTACTAGCTTGGTCATGTATTAAAGATATCTGCAAACTGGATATGGACATATCACTTAAAGTGGTAATATGTTGATCTCTAATTGTGTTAGATAGCATGGATAAGTACAGAAGGATATTGTTAGATATATTGCTGTCATTAGCAATACAGAATGTTTTAAGCAACTGGAAAGATGTTTCATTTCTAAATGTAATGTTCTGCTGGAGCAGAGTTTGTCAAGTGCATAAACTGGAAAATTATCTGTATCAAAGGTTAAGGGGGTTATATCCTTTTTCATTTCTCTTCTGTTTATACTCAGTGGTATATAGACAGCACCTGTCATTAGCTGTGCTTTCTCATGTTTTTTTCCAGTCCCTCTAAATATCTTCAGGTTCAACATAGCTTTTTGTTTATTTTGTTTGTGTTTTGTGCTTGGCTACATTGTCAAGGGTTCTTTCTTTTCCTTTATTAGCCCTATATTGTGAATGTTGTATCATACTGAACAGTGTAGTTGCACATTATAAAAAGGCATTATAATATCCTTTGTTTTATTTTCCATTCCTTTCCTTATGTTACCTAGCATTCTATTTGCTTTCTCTTGGCTGCCGCAGCACACTGGGCAGAGGGTTTTAACATGTTATCCACAATGACGCCTAAATCTTTTTCCTGGGTGGTGATTCCTAATGTGGAATCTTGCATCGTGTAACCATAGTTTGGGTTGTTCTTACCTAGGTATCTGTATCGTTCCATGGTGCGACCGCACCTTAAATATTATGTGCAATTCTGTTCGCCGTATCTTAAAAAGGATATAGCGTTATTAGAAAAGGTACAGAGAAGAGCCACTAAAATGGTAAAGGGGATGGAAGGATAAAGGGTGGCTGGTGGACGTGAGGATCGCCTGGTAACATGCCTGCCTGGTGCAAAGGTAGCGGACCTCACACGCCACCTAGATAAGGTCTTAGATAGTGCTGGGGAGGAGTCTGCTGTCTTGGTACATGTCGGTACCAATGACATAGGAAAATGTGGTAGGGAGGTTCTGGAGGCTAAATTTAGGCTTTTAGGTAGGAAGTTGAAATCCAGAACTTCCAGGGTAGCATTCTCCGAAATGCTTCCTGTTCCACGCGCAGGACCCAAAAGGCAGGCAGAGCTCCGGAGTCTCAATGCGTAGATGAGAAAATGGTGCAGAGATGAGGGTTTTGGATTTGTTAGGAACTGGGGAACATTCTGGGGAAAGGAGGGGCTCTTCTGAAGGGATGGGCTTCACCTTAACTGGGATGTAACCAGGCTGCTGGCATTAACCTTTAAAAAGGAGATAGAGCAGCTTTTAAACTAGGGGAAAGCCGACAGTCGCCCAAGAGCGGATGGTTTGGAAGAATGTATCTTTGAAGGATACTACCAAAAGCAGAGAGGTTCCACAAAAGAGTAAAGTAGCCCAAATGCCCTCAAGTATGGAGCAGACAGAGCTTAAAGATCCTAAATTACCCATGTCTAACAATAGCCAAATTAATATGAATAAAATACATTCTCTAAAATGCTTGTATGCAAATGCTAGAAGTCTAAAAAATAAGATGGGAGAGTTAGAATATATAGCACTAAATGAAAGGTTAGATATGATTGGAATATCAGAGACATGGTGGAAGGAGGACAACCAGTGGGACACTGTGATACCTGGGTACAAACTATATCGTAATGATAGAGCTGATCAAATTGGTGGAGGGGTTGCTCTCTATGTTAGAGAGGGCATTGAGTCAGAAAGGATTAAAGTTTTGCAGGAAACAAAATCTGCTGAAGAATCTATATGGATTGAAATTCCATGTGAAAGGGGGAAGGCAATGGCAGTGGGGGTGTACTATCGAGCGCCTGGCCAGAATGACCAAATGGATGATGAAATGCTCAAAGAAATCAAGGAAGCTAACAAAAGTTACAGCACAGTAACAATAATGGGTGATTTCAATTACCCCGGTATCGATTGGGTCAGTGTCACATCAGGACATGCTAGGGAGATAAAGTTCCTAGATGAAATAAATGACTGCTTCTTGGCGCAGCTGGTTCATGAACCGACCAGAGGGGAAGCCATATTAGACCTAATCCTTAGTGGAACACCAGATCTAGTGCAAGAGATAAGGCTGTTGGGGCCACTTGGCAATAGTGATCATAGCATGATCGCCTTTGATTTAATTAGTGGAGGAGGGATAGTAAGGAAATCCACAGTACTACCTTTTAACTTTCGAAAGGAAGACTATGATAAAATGAGGAAAACAGTTAAGAAAAAACTAAAAGGAACAGTTGCAAAGGTTAAAGACGTACATCAGGCTTGGCTGTTGTTGAAAAATACTATCTTGGAAGCCCAGACCAGCTGTATTCCACGCTTTAAGAAAAGTGGAAGGAAGTCCAAAAAACTGCCAGCATGGTTTAAAGGTGAGGTCAGAGAGGCTGTTGTTGCCAAAAAAGCATCTTTCAGGAAATGGAAAAAAGAGCCAAACGACAAAACCTGGAAACAGCACAAGCACTGGCAAGTCAAATGCAAGGCATTGATAAGGCAGGCAAAGGGAGAATTTGAGAAGAAGCTTGCTGCGGAAGCAAAAATGCGAAGTAAAGACCTTTTCAAGTACATTCGTAGCAAAAAACCTGTGAGAGAGTCAGTTGGTCCATTAGATGATAAAGGGGTTAAAGGAGCACTAAGAGGTGACAAGGCGATAGCGGAGAGATTGAATGAATTCTTTGCTTCAGTCTTTATTGAGGAAGATGTAGGGAAGTGGTATTTAAAGGTGCGGAAGAATTGAAGGAAATATCGATACATCGGGAAGATGTATTACAACTATTAGATAAACTGAAGAGTAGCAAATCACCTGGGCCGGATGGTATACATCCAAGGGTGTTGAAAGAACTGAAATACGAGATTGCAGACCTGCTATTAGTAATCTGTGAACTATCATTAAAATCATCTCTAATACCTGAAGATTGGAGGATCGCCAATGTAACACCAATTTTTAAAAAGGGTTCCAGGGGTGATCCGGGAAACTACAGACCGGTGAGCCTGACATCAGTACTGGGAAAAATGGTAGAAACCATCATAAAGAATAAAATTACTCAGCATGTAGATAGTCATGACCTAATGGGAGACAGCCAACATGGCTTTAGACAAGGAAGATCTTGTCTTACTAATCTGTTATGTTTTTTTGAAGGAGTGAATAATCAGGTGGACAAAGGTGAGTCAGTTGATATTGTGTATCTGGACTTTCAGAAAGCCTTTGACAAGGTCCCTCATGAGAGACTTTTGGCAAAACTAAAGAGTCATGGGATAGGAGGCAGTGTACTATTGTGGATCAGGAACTGGTTAAAAGATAGAAAGCAGAGGGTAGGGCTAAATGGCCAATTTTCCCAATGGAGAAAGGTGAATAGTGGTGTACCCCAGGGATCTGTGCTGGGTCCGCTGCTTTTTGACATATTCATAAATGACCTGGAAAGTGGAATAACGAGTAAGGTTATCAAATTTGCAGATGACACAAAACTATTTAAAGTTGTTAAAACCCAAGAGGATTGTGGAAAATTGCAAGAGGATCTTGATAAATTGGAAGACTGGGCATCAAAATGGCAGATGAAATTTAATGTGGACAAGTGCAAGGTTATGCACCTAGGGAAGAACAACCCAAACTATGGTTACAGGATGCAAGGTTCCACATTAGGAACCACCACCCAGGAAAAAGATTTAGGCGTCATTGTGGATACCATGTTAAAACCCTCGGCCCAGTGTGCAGCGGCGGCCAAGAGAGCAAATAGAATGTAAGGTATGATAAGGAAAGGATTGGAAAATAAAACAAAAGATATTATAATGCCTCTATATCGCTCCATGGTGAGACTGCACCTTGAATATTGTGTGCAATTCTGGTCGCCGTATCTTAAAAAGGATATAGCGATTTTAGAAAAGGTTCAGAGAAGAGCCACCAAAATGGTAAAGGGTTTGGAAGGATATTCCTATGAAGAAAGGCTAAAAAGGTTAGGGCTCTTTAACCTGGAAAAGAGACGGCTGAGGGGAGATATGATAGAAGTCTATAAATTAATGAACGGAGTGTAACGGGTAAACGTAGATCGATTGTTTACCTTATCAGAATATAGAAAGACTAGGGGACATGCAATGAAGCTACAGGGTAAACTATTTAAGACTAATAAAAGAAAATATTTTTTCACTCAACGTGTAATCAAACTCTGGAATTTGTTACCAGAGGATGTAGTAAAGGCTGTTAGTGTAGCTGGGTTTAAAAAAGGTTTGGACAAGTTCCTGGAGGAAAGGTCCATAAACCATTATTAAGAAGGGACCCAGGATATTAATGCTTGAACCAATACAAGCATTGTGGAACCTGTGTCCCTTGGGGAAACTGCTAGGTACATATGACCTAGATTGTCCACTGTTGGAAACAGAATACTGGGCTTGATGGACCTTAGTATCTTATGTTCTTATGTACCCCTATGAAGAGAGGCTAAAAAGGTTAGGGCTCTTCAACTTGGAAAAGAGATGGCTGAGGGGAGATATGATAGAGGTCTATAAATTAATGAATGGAGTGGAATGGGTAAACATAGATCGATTGTTTACATCATCAGAATATAGAAAGAACAGGGGGACATGCAATGAAGCTACAGTATAACCATTTAAGACTAATAAAAGAAAATATTTTTTTTACTCAATGCATAATCAAACTCTGGAATTCGTTACTGGAGGATGTAATAAAAGCTGTTAGTGTAGCTGGGTTTAAAAAAGGTTTGGACAAGTTCCTGGAGAAAAGGTCTATAAACCATTATTGAAAGGGACCCAGGATATCACTGCTTGACCCAATACAAGCATTGTGGAACCTGTGTCTTTTGGGGAAACTGCTAGTTACCTAGATTGGCCACGGTTGGAAACAGGTTATTGGGCTTGATGGACCTTGGTCTGACCCAGTATGGCATATCTTATGTTCTTATGCCCAAGGCCGTCCTTGCACTGCCTTCAACAGATAAGAGACTTTCAGGCTTCTGCCACCCTAAGAGAGCCTGCTGGAAAGCCTGCAGGAGATCTAGCCAATAGGAGTGAGGGAAATCAGCCCCTGGTGGCCCTTGTGGTGACTCCTTCTGGCCCCTGTGCTCCAGGAACAATAAATGAGGCCCCCTCATGGGCAGCTCAATGATCTCTGCGCCCATAGCTACCTCCAACAAAATGGTACCCTTTCCTGCTTCTGATACCCTTGGAGATGTATGCTTGCTCACTTTCGGCCAGCAAAGTCCCACCACTGCTGCAGAAGAAGAAAAACCTGCCAGCATAAGATCTACAGTGCTCATAAATACATTTATTTTTATTTTTTTGTAGAAACTTTATCCAGCTTGCCACAGCCAAAAAACACTGCCTTCCACACCAACCCAGAAAAGGGAGGAAAGCAAGAAAGGGGAAGGAGGGCACAGAAGGGGCAAGAGGAGGACCTACAGATAGCTCCCCACCAGGGTGGATCTCATCTGCATGGAAAAACCTCCATCAGAGAACCAGAGCCACACTAGGCCACAAAGCCACACAGATGCCCACTCAGACAGTGGGACAGCCAAGACTGAGTCTTGGGAGAAGCTGAGGGACCTTCGTTCTACCAGGGATGATTCTGAGACCGGCACCCTGGGAGTGGATACTTCAGCTCTACTGTGGAAAACAACCCGCAAACTTTGGCCCCAGGAACCTGTCTCTTAAATTCTGCTGCACCAGCACAGCAACCACCATCTGCTGGAGAAATACTGAATAGTGCCCCTAACTGCACCTCTTCTAATACCAATGAGGATGTCACTGAAAGTTTGAGCTTGTCTCTTTCTCCATCATCTGCTGGCAGGGGAACATAACCCACTTGCCTGGATTGGTCTAGCAGGATGATATGGCAAACATCATTTTGGGAGCATAGCAACCAAAGTGAGGGATGGATGATGTGTGCATTAAACAGCTGTGCAGGCCATGTTGCCTTGTATGCATAGTCTTCAAGACAAGGATCAAAATCTGTGCAGGCAATAGGCCTGTTGAAATTGTTAGTTACAGTTTTATAGGTTTGAGGTTACGAGAAAGACAGCAATTTACAGTGTCTAACCTCTGCAGCCAACCTTAGCAATTGTGAGGCCCAGTTTGGACCATTTTGTTGTGGCCTCCCGGATTTAAGATTATTTCAGATTAGGTATCAGGAACATATGCTATTATGTTATATAAAAAACAAAACAATATCTATATTTATTAGTTTATATTTTTATATAAAACATGTTAGACAAAACTATACTTCTAAAGAAATATTTCTTTAGAATATAGTTTTGTGAACTCTTTCAAAATTTTGTCAAAGTTTATTGCTTTTTTGTTACATAGTTATACTTATTCTTCAGCAGCCTTTTTCGCTTTGTTTATTTTTCTCTTTATATTTCCACACAGGCATTCCCCACCAGCATCTCACGCTTGCTTTGGTTTAGTCATTTTAATGAAGCCTAAAAAATAATAATAAAAAAAAATAAGTAAACAAAGATTACATTAATTAACTAATGAGAAAAACACTTCCAACAGCATTATAATTTTGAAATTTTTATCACTTGACCTCATCTGTAATGCTATGTCTATCTGCACTCTTCAGACATAATCAAGTTGAAAGTGCACATGTATAGTGTGATAAAATTGCACGTTTCCCCTTCCTCCGTTTCCTACTTTTGGCTCTTCCCCCCTTACCCACCCCAACCTCTTCTTATTTTTCAAAGTTGGAGGTGGTAACCGTAGTGTGGGACCTTCTGTGGGCACTGCTGCTCATTAAGTCAAACAGGTTCAACTGGCCTAAGGCCAGTCTTGAATACTTGAACAAGTTTATCGCAAACCAGGGATGTGGCCTAAACTGAGTAGGAACTACGGTGATCTATTTTTACAGAAGGAGTGGAACCTAGTGGTTACTTTACCGGTTCTGAGTGGGCAGGGAAGTGTGGAGTCAAATCCCACTTCTCCCATTCATGCTTCTTGTGACCTTGGGGAAATTACATCATTTTTCATTGCCTTGGGTACAAACTTATTTATTTATTTGCATCTCTTATATACCGCGCTATTACAATCAGTGCGGTTTACATTGGAACAGAACATACCACAATGTAGCAGTTACATTGGGTTTACAATAAACATGGGATACAAACTTGGATAAACAGGGGAAAAACTATGTACAGTGTTATAGAAGTAGAGGATTAAAGATCAAATGAGGGCATGGTTAAGGGTTGTAATGTGAAGAGTGGATAGGTAACAGGAGGAGTGTCAGGCTAACGGCTTTTGTAGTTGGGGTTGTGTTAAGTGTGAATCTTGGTGAGGATGTGTATTATGTTGGGGTTGGCTGGGGGGGATGAGATTGGAATAGTATTTTAGGAACAGATGGTGTTTGATAGCCTTTTTGAACGAGATGATATTGGTAATGGCACGAATTTCTGGGGGGAGGGAGTTCCATGCTCCTGGTACAAATAGTGAAAAGGCTCTATTGGATGTTGTCTTTGAACATTTTGTGATTGCTTTAGGCACTTCTAGTTTGTTCAAGCATGACGAGCGTCTGTATCTGTTTGGTGGCATATGTTGGATGAGCTTGGTAAGCGGGGTGGTGGGCTGATTTCTTGAGGCCTTGAAGGTTAGAACGAGGGCTTTGTAGACAATTCTAGCTTGTAAAGGCAGCCAGTGTAGGTTCATCAGCACTGGAGTTATGTGCTCCGATCTAGATATTCCGGAAAGTATTCTTGCAGCGGAGTTCATGGCTAACCTCAGAGAGTTCAGTGTTGCTTGTGGGAGCCCAAGGAGGATGATGTTAGCAAAGTCAAGGTGGGGGGTTATCAGTGCTTGGAATATGGTGCGGAAATCGGACGGGTCAAGTAGTGGTCGTAGGTGGCGTAGTGAACGTATCTTGTGGTAAATAGATTTGGTAATATTTTTGATATGCGGTGACATGTCCAGCTTCTGGTCGAGGATGATGCCCAAGTACCGGATGGTAGGTTTGACTGTGAGGTCGTAGTTGTTGACTCGCAGTGATGTCGGTGGTATGAAGTTCTGATTGCGAGTGATAAAAAGGACATTGGTCTTGCTGTGATTAATGCGCAGGTTTTGGGATAGGAGCCATTCGGAGACAGCATTGAAGCATTTTATTATTGCTGAGAAATCTGGTCGGTCAAGCTTGAAGGAGGAGTACATCAGGATGTCGTCTGCATATGCTAAGCACTGAATATTGAAAGAACGGATCAGGTCGCAGATGGGTTGCATATAAATATTAAACATGAGAGATGAAAGGGATGAACCTTGGGGGACTCCCTGTTTGAGTGTGAATGGATCAGATGTAGTGGATCCTACCCTGACTTGTTGTGACCTGTCGCTCAAACCAGGGCTTCATTTACTAAAGTGCATTAACGAATTAGCATGTGCTAATGCAGATTAACACATGTTAATTCAAGTTAAGCTCATAGCTAAGAAATAGAGTAATGGGGCTCACATTACTGAATGTGTGATAAATAGCATTAGTGTGCATAAATGTGCATGTTAAGTAGTTAAGCAATAAACGAGGCTCTTACACTGTAAGCTTTCTGAGGCAGAGATACTACTGCTAGTACCTGAACATAACTTGTCTTGTGTTTGGCTTTGAAAAGGTAAGTAATTAAATCTAAAATTCATAACCAAATTTCCAGTCAGCAGATGTGCTAACTGCTGAAACATGGCTGCAAACACAAAAATTAGAATTTACTTGGATATTAAGTTCACCTATGGAAGGGGACTTCAAGGGGTAATTTTCTAGAGGATATTTCATGTATAGAGGCCTTCTAGGCGCACGAAAGGGCTTTTATTTAATTACCGCAAGGGTTACACACATAAAAGTGCGCATACGGACAGGAAGGCATGCACTTTTACTCGACCCATGTCAAGACATGTTCTGAGGCACAGTTTGGATGAAGTTGCAATTTACATGCATTATTTACAACATACAAGCATATGGCTATATTTCAGCAGTGTACATTTATACCCGCTCCTGAATAGGCGTAAATGACCGTGGCTTCAATGTAGGTGCGATTTCTGCAGCTTTGACCCTAACATTTTATAACAATAAAATCAAAACCCAGTCAAACAAAATAACCAATTACTCTAAACAAACTTGTTAAATTTATGTTCTTATTTTTTGTCGGAGTAGCCAGCAAAGTAAAGAGGAAACTACCTCTTATCACCATGGCCCATCCATTTTAATCACTCTTAATGTGCAAAACAGCGTTTTTACTTAGTGGCATAAAAATTCGTGAAGGCTGCTCCAATGTATACCGCAGTCAGCAATTATAAAGGCAACGTGTCACGTTTCGGGGTCGATTCAGTCATCCCCCTGCTTCAGGTTAAACCGCTACACGGTGAGAAATCAGCCGTGTAGCGGTTTGACCAGAAGCAGGGGGATGACTGAATCGACCCCGAAACGTGACACGTTGTCTTTATAATTGCTGACTGCGGTATACATTGGAGCAGCCTGCACGAATTTTTATGCCGCTAAGTAAAAACGCTGTTTTGCACATTAAGAGTGATTAAAATGGATGGGCCACGTGGTGAGAGGTAGTTTCCTCTTTACTTTGCTGGCTACTCCGACAAAAAATAAGAACACAAATTTAGCAAGTTTGTTTAGAGTACTTGGTTATTTTGTTTGACTGGGTTTTGATTTTATTGTTGTCACTTTATAACCTGGGCATAGGTATTTTTTTGTGTTGTTTCCTAACATTTTATAGGCATCTATGTAGAATAGTCTGAAAGTAGGTGCCTGGGCGGCCAATTAAAAAATCACTCTCTAAATATCCTGAAAGCTTGTAACATTAAGCATCTAGTTGTCTTACAAGGGTATCATCTCGATTCAGTTACCTTCCTCATTACGCTTATGATAATATTATTATTGATCCTGCTAACAAGCATACTGAATTCTAGCCAGTTAAGACTTGGGAAATTGTCAGAAAGATACTCAAAATACTAGCCCAGTTCTTACAGTGGTCCAGTAGCTGTCGATTTCTCCACCTGCTCCTAACTTTCTGATAGAGTGCACGGTCTTCACACTTGTGGCTGAGCGGGTCACACTGGGTTCCCTTCTTGATGCTGAACACTGCTCCATTCACACCACAACGCCTCCGGGATATTTCTCTGTGCCCTGCATTGGCTAACAGGTGAAAATTAGCTGAAGCTTGGCGTAATCCCTCTGGACTGTACTCTCCAAAGATCCCTTCTTCTTTGAATAAATATTTATTCAGCGTGGTCAATAATTCACTGAGTAAAATCTTTTCACTTTCTTGGGTTTTTTCTTTTTTGTTCACAAAAGCTGTTGTCCCTGCTGCTGACACACATAAAGGTGTTTTGCAGCTGTTGGGATGCTGATAATTTCGTTGTCCTCCTGTGTCAGATGTTATCATAGATCCTGACGGTGTATATATCAAAAGCTAATGTGCTACCCACATATGGGAAAGCTAATATGTCTAGGCTGGAATGTCCAGTGGGAAGGACGTGAACTATCATTTGCCCATTAACAGTATTTTGTTTATTAAAAAGTAAGCATGACTTTGAAGTAAAAGGCCCCATGTCTAAACATGGTCTTCCTGCTTTGTGAAATGAATACCACCAGTAAGGAGCAACGTTTAACCAAATTTTTCAAACCAGGTAATCCATTATGGTCGTAGTAGATGGTCATGAGGTGATTTCAGGGCAAGTATCACAAAGCATATGAAAGACAAGGAATGGGTGTTGTTTAATCAACACAGATGCACACACTGAGATGTCATTAAGCAGCATCAGTGGGACCTTCAGACTAAGGGGCCGATGTACTAGACCACAAATGTTTTTGCAACAGAGGCATCGTACAATGAAAACCAAGAAAATGACCAGAAATATTTTACTACTGTATATGGTGCCCCTGCTGTGAAAACATTTGCAAAAATCGGCTTTGCATGTAGTACATTTCCACTTGTGGTCTGCTACTCATGAAAGTTTATTTAAATTCGTCCTCAATGAGCTGCTGCAAAGATGGCTGGTTTTTCTAAAAAGGTTAACCACATCTCAGTGAGGCGTGCTTAACTTTCTTGTCAAGTTCTGTAACTTTTCTACTGGGCTCATTTGCATGCAAGCTCTGTTAGAAAGATAACAAAATATTTCTAGTAAAGCTGTAATGACTGACTGCTGTCCATTGTACAAGGCTGGGTGTAGATCTGCCTGTGCCAGGCCACTCACTCACCTCTTAATGTAAACGGCAATGTTTATCTGTATGTCTGATCCTGGAACTGTGCTGCAGGTTTCATGTCCCGGTCAAGTGAGTCTTGATATCTTTCACTTATGCCTGGAGATAATAATAACAATATTATATATGACTATATTCTTAGCATGTCTGCAGTGTACACAGCCTGCAGATTCAAAGACAAAAATAGGCTGGCCAATATTCAAACCACTTATCTCCACATAACCCCAGCTGCTGCATGGCTAAAATTTTGATGCTTGCTGGAGGTACAATAAGCTAGGGGCGCTCCATACTTAGGCTGAATAGAAATCTGTCTAGTTGACAATATTTAGTTGTTGCTTGGAGGAGCCTAATGGCTAGTGCAGTGGACTGAAAAGCAGTGAAGCCAGGTTTGAATCCCACTGCTGATCCCTTGTGATCTTGGGCAAGTCATTTAACCCTCCACTGTCTCAGGTACCAATGTAGGGGGTCAATATTCAAATGAGTTGATGCAAATTGCACAAATCCCGCAATTAATTGTTAGTGCTGTTGACTATCCCACAGACCGCCTTGGCACAATCTGGTTAGTGCCAGGGTGGTCTGTGGGTGGAGCTTGGACAGTCGCAGTACCTATCCAATTAGCAGCAATATTCAGCCCGCTAACTGGATAGGGACCACATAAAGTTAGGACGGATCAAAGGCTGGTAGCAGAATAGCAAAATGTGCGAGCTGGGAAACCGGATATTCAGTGCCGAACGCCAGATCGGTTCTGGTGCTGAATATCAACCAAATGTCAAGCACAGTTACTTACCTGTAACAGGTGATCTCTGGGAACAGCAGGAATTAGTCCTCACATATGGGTACGTCGGAACCAAAGGAGCCTGCGCGGGAAAGCTCCCCAGCTTCCCAGAAAGGAAAGCTTTTGGGGCCTCCCACAGCGCATGCGCGCTGCCTTCCCGCCTTCCTGACCAACTCTCCTCAGTTCGAGTTTAAAGCTGAGACAATAGAGAGAGGAAAGGAAAGAGAGAGAGAGATACAACTCCTAGGGGAGGTGGGTGGGTTGTGAGGACTAATTCCTGCTGTTCCCAGAGATCACCTGTTACAGGTAAGTAACTGTGCTATCTCCAGGAACAAGCAGGAATGAGTCCTCACATATGGGGACTCCCTAGCTAAGATGCCGGGGAGATCCCCCCCAAGGGTATGAGACCCTGAAGGGTTCCTCATCTTCCTATGGATCTCAGGCATCCATTCAGGGAAGGTGGGCAGGAGTTGTTTAAGAATGGAACAGGTGTCTGAGGACAGCCTGACCAAACAAGGCATCCCGGCGGGAGTCCTTGTCCAAACAGTAATGGGCTGTAAAGTTATGAACCGAGGCCCAGGTGGCTGCTCGACAGATCTGATCGATGGATACAGAGTGAAGATGTGCCATAGAGGTGGCCATGGCTCTCACATTGTGAGCTGTGACATGGCCCTCCAGAGAAAGGTTCTTACTTTGGTAAGCAAAAGTGATACACTGAGCAATTCAATTGGACAGTGTCCTTTTAGAGACTGGAAGTCCTAAATGAGAAGGATCAAAAGCAACAAAAAGCTGAGAAGACTTTCGATGTTGCTGTGTCCTGTGGAGGTAAAAGGCAAGAGCTCTTTTACAATCCAGAGTATGAAGGTTCCTCTCTGCACTGGATGCATGAGGAGCCGGAAAAAAGACAGGTAGATATACCTCTTGATTAAGATGAAAAGGGGAGACCACTTTAGGCATAAAGTGGGGATTAGTCCTAAGGACCACCTTATCATGATGAAACCTTGTATAAGGGGGATTAGCCACTAGGGCTTGCAGTTCACTGATACGGCGAGCTGAGGTGACTGCAATGAGGAAAATAACCTTCCAGGAAAGAAATTTCAAGGAGGTAGTGGCTAAGGGTTCAAAGGGTGGCTTCATAAGCGGACCAAGAACCAAGTTTAAGTCCCATGCTACCGGAGGAGGGCGAATGGGAGGCTTAGTTAAAGTTAGGCCTCTCATGAATCTTGCAATAAGAGGATGAGAGGAAACAGGTTGTCCATTGAGAGGTTTAAGGGATGCTGCAATAGCGCTCAAATGGACCCTTACTGAATTCGTTTTAAGACCTGCATTGGAGAGATGCAGGAGATATTCCAGTAAAGAATTTAAAGGTAGTGCTAAAGGGTCAAGACCCTTCTGAGCACACCAAATGGAAAATCTTTTCCATTTAAAAGCGTAAGAACGCCTAGTGGAAGGTTTCCTAGAGGCATGGAGGATATCCTTCACCTGCTGCGAAAGATTGAAGTCTTGAAGGTCTAGGCCTTCAGTAACCAAGCTCTGAGGTGAAGGGACTTGGGGTTTGGGTGCCACAAAGTCCCCTCCTCCTGAGACAGAAGGTCTGGAGCCGCTCCCAAGTCCATGGAGGGGGCTTGGGAGAGATGCAGAAGTAGAGGGTACCACACTTGGCGTGGCCAGCGTGGAGCTATGAGGATCATGGACCCTTGATCCCTTTGAAGTTTGAACAGAGTCTTGGGAATCAAAGGAATGGGTGGAAAGGCATACAGGAAGCCCCGACCCCAATGAAGGAGGAAGGCATCCTTGGCCTGAACTCCCTGACACGGAATTCTGGAACAGAACCGGGGAAGTTTGGCATTCCACGGACTTGCAAAGAGGTCTATGTCCGGGGTTCCCCATTTCTTGAAGATTCTGAGTGCCTGATCCATGTGCAGGGACCATTCGTGTGGAAGCAGAACTCGACTGAGTCTGTCTGCCCAAGAGTTTTGGATTCCTGAAAGATATACTGCCAGGAGATGGATTTGATGCTCTCTGGCGAAGGCCCACAATCTTAGAGCTTCGTTGCAAAGTGACAGAGAGCCAGTCCCTCCTTGTTTGTTTATGTAGAACATGGCTACTTGATTGTCCGTATGAACAAGGACTGTCATGTTGTTGAGGAGGGTATGAAAGACCTTGAGAGCGAGGAAAATTGCTCGCAGTTCCAAAAGGTTGATATGAAGGGTGGTCTCCTGTGGAGACCAAGTGCCCTGAGTGGAGAGGTCTTGGAGATGAGCTCCCCAACCCGTTTGGGAGGCATCTGTTGTGAGAGTTGCTTGGGGTAACGAAGATTGGAAGGGGGCCCCCAACAACAGATTTTGGGTGGACATCCACCATTGGAGAGACCAAAAGAGACGTTTTGAGGTTGCTATTTGGTCCGAGAGAGCTCCTGATGCTTGAGTCCACTGGGTGGACAAAGTCCATTGAGCTGCTCTCATATGCAGGCGAGCATAAGGCACCACATGAACTGTGGATGCCATGTGGCCTAGCAGTTGTAACATCTACCTGGCCATCAAGTGGCTTCTGGAGTGAGCTTGAGAGGCCAAGTGCACTAGACGGTGGCAACGGGCTTGAGGAAGATAGGCCCTTGCAGTGGTGGTATCTAGCCAGGCCCCTATGAATTCTAGGGACTGAGCAGGGGTGAGTTGAGACTTTGGCAGATTGATGACAAGTCCCAGATACTGCAGTATGCATCTGGTGTGGTCCAGGGAAGTCTGAGCCTCGGATTGAGATGGAGCTCGGATGAGCCAGTCGTCCAGGTATGGGAAAACAAAAATTCCCAGGGTGCGTAGAAATGCAGCCACTATTGACATGCATTTGGTGAACACTCTTGGAGCAGAGGCCAGACCAAAGGGGAGTACTCTGTACTGGAAATGTTTTCCTTGGAACAGAAACCGTAGGAATTTTCTGTGGGATGGATGGATGAGTATATGTGTGTACGCATCCTTTAGATCTAGAGAACAAAGCCAATCCTGACTCTGCAGGTATGGAAGGAGAGTACCTAGAGAGAGCATCTTGAATTTCTCCTTGCATAGAAATTTGTTCAATTCTCTCAGATCCAGAATGGGTCGGTATCCCCCTGTTTTCTTGGGAATGAGAAAATAAGGGGAGTAAAACCCTGACCCCTGTTGAAGAAGAGGAACCTCTTCTATTGCCCTTTGGGTAAGAAGGGTGGTCACCTCCTGACCCAACAGGTGCAGGAGAGATGGGGGAGAATTGAAAGGTCTCACCATGGTATGGGGAGGAAGGCTGGAGAAATGCAGTTTGTAGCCCTCTCTGATGATAGAGAGGGTCCACTGTTCTGATGTGATTTGCTCCCATCTGGGAGCAAAATGAGTTATCCTTCCTGGAATGGTGAGAGGCTCTGGCTGTTGTAGAGCCAGAAAGGGTAAGTACTCTAGAAGTAAGTCAAAAACCCTGAGGAGGTTGGGACTGCTGGACTGTAGCAGTCCCTGCAGGTTTTGCCCTGGCCTGTTTAGATTGCTGACGCTTAGGAGCAAAGCGAACTTGGGAAGATTGTTGGGCAGTATTTGTGGAAAATCTGGTCTTTTTGTAGAAAGGCTTCTTAAAAGATTTTTTCTTGGCAGGGGTAGAGGTAGACTTAGAAAGTCTATCTAAAGCAGCATTCTCTGCATCCATTTGAGTGGCTTTGATTTGCCACTCCTTGCCAAACAGATTTTCACCTGTACAGGGCAGATTGCCCAACCCATCTTGGACCCAGGGTTCTAGGTCAGAGGCCTGGAGCCAAGCAATTCTGCGAGCAGCTATGGCAATGCCTGAGGCTCTGCTAGCACCCTCAAAGGAGTCAAAGGCAGCTTTGTTGGAGAACTTTGAAACATCTTGGGTATGCTTTAACAAAAGAAGGAATTCCCCCTTCCTATCCTCTGGGATAAAGGGGAGGAAATGGCGCATCTTTAGTGCAATCTCCTTCAGAAACATGCCCATATAGAGGCTGTATGAATTGATTCTGGCAATAAGCATACTGGCTTGGAAGATTTTCCTACCAAAAGCATCCAAAGTCCTACATTCTCTTCCTGGGGGAGTGGAAGAGTGTCTTTTGGTACTCTTTATCCTTTTCATAGCTGACTGTACCACAATAGAGTGGTGAGGAAGCTGAGTTTTTTGAAAACCAGGAGAAGGAGGGACACGATACGTGGTGTCCAAACGACGAGAATGTGGAGATAAGGTGAGAGGAGTCTCCCATAAGTCCATCATATGTTCTTGAAGAATTTCATGGATGGGCAAGGTGACTGCCTCTTTGGGAACCTTAGAGTATCCTAAAATATCTAATTTTTTTGCTCTAGGTTCTTTTTCAGAGGTTACTGAAACTGAGAGCCCTTTGGCTACTTCAAGAATGAAGTCTTGAAAGGACAAATCCTCTGGAGGAGACATTCTCCTCTTTGGAGAAGATGGCTCCTCAGGAAGAGTAAGAGATACTTCAGCAGAGTCATCTGAGGTATCGGAATCATCAGAAGACTCGAAGTATCGTCTATTAGCTTCCAAAGATCGATACGCATATCGACCGGTATCCACATCGGGCGTACCCGGAACCGGATCGGTATCGGGATAAACCCCGGAACCGGGAACCGGAATCGGTATCCTGGTGGAAGTGGATGCTGTGGGTACCGGTATCGGTTGTGGTACGGGAACCGGAAGCGGAACCGCTTGGTGCGGTACCGAGGGCGTTTCAGCTTTAATAAAAGCCATTATGGCCTGCTGCATGGATTGAACGGTATTATCCATAGACACCACGACTGCCTGGATATCGGTACCGGTATGGGCCGGTACCCCAGAGCAGTCTAATAGGTGATCGGTCGAGGCCGTGCCATCGATGTCAACCTGTAACCCCATAGGAGGAGCTTTGGAAGCCGGAGCTTCCCGCCGGGGTTGTTTGGCTGGGGCAGGGTCCTCAGGGTCAAGCCCAAGGGCCTCTCGATGTTTAGAGGGAGATTTGCCCTTTGAGGACCTGCCGGAAGAATGTTTGGTTACCTGAGATCCATCAGGAGACGAAGACCTGGAGGATGTTGATGCTGGAGTATCTGTAGAAAACAGCATATGAAACTTGGCTGCTCGGTTCTGTAAGCCACGCTTGAACATCAGAAAGCAGGATGGACAATCCGGAATGGAGTGGTCAGGCCCCAAACATTTAAGACACCATTCATGGGTGTCTGTGACTGAGATAGTACTGCTACACTTGGTGCATTTTTTAAAACCAGAGGCTTGTTTCTCCATGAGGGAGAATTCTGTGAAGGCCTAGAGGCCTCACAGAACAAACACACCAAGTGGGGAAAAATAATATATATATATATTTTTTTTTTTTAAGAAATAAAGAAAAAAGACCGGCGGTACCGGTTCGGAATCGGGGAAGGCAGACACGCGGCCAAAGAAACAAATTAAAATAACAACTTCTTCAGCGGTGACAGGAACACGACCTGCTGGCTCCGCGGAAAAAGAAGAACTGAGGAGAGTTGGTCAGGAAGGCGGGAAGGCAGCGCACATGTGCTGTGGGAGGCCCCAAAAGCTTTCCTTTCTGGGAAGCTGGGGAGCTTTCCCGCACAGGCTCCGTCGGTTCCGACGTACCCATATGTGAGGACTCATTCCTGCTTGTTCCTGGAGATTAGGAGAAATACCATCCTACAGGACGCAACTGGAGCTGCAAGCAAAGTCACAGAGCACATCCTCTAGAATCCTACCTCCAGCCAGTCCACACCAGCAATGCGCGCGCCTCACTCTGCAGGACAGGCTTGGAAGACTTGGCAACCATGTTGGGGATGGGCAGTTCTCCTTCTCCTTAGTCCTTCTGGCATGACATGAGCTTTGTACCGGCCATAAGAAAAAACAAGTAGAGATGGAAAGAAAGATGGAGAAGAGGCAGGCAATACGCAGCCATTCAAGGAAAACAGAAATATCTCTTCAAAGTAATTTCAAAGAACTGTTTGCTTCCGCCCCTCTCTGTGCATGATGCCTGCTTCCTGTTTGTAGCAGGAAGTTGGTATTGGGTGTTGGAGGAGCAGAACTGCACACAATAGTCAAGGTGCGGTCACACCATGGAACGATACAGAGGCATTATAATATCCTTGTTTTTATTCTTCATTCCTTATATACAGTCTATGTACAATAGAATTTGAACACATGTATGACTTTGGATAGAGGAGTATGAAGGAATGTATAGGAGTGCAAACTACTAGATTAGGCTGGTAGTGTTCTAGGTGTATTCTAGGCATTAAGTTTCATCTGCCTTTTGGCACCCAGTCTCCCAACTTATCAAGGTCCTCTTGCAATTTTCTACAATCCTCTTGTGTTTTAACAACTTTGAATAATATGGCATCATCGCAGGCATATGTTTGCAAATGTATACCTACTATTTTGTGCTCAACTGGCTGCCCACAGAAATTGCAGGCGTAAAGTAGGCATTCCAGTTGTGTGTGGAGCTACAGCTCATTTTCCAAGACTGCGTGGATAGTTTCATTGTGAAAGCTGGCGATGAGGCACGCACATACAAACATCTGCACATACCTTGCAACTAGGCAAGTTATTCAGTGTTGTCCTCTAAAATTATATCTGCCTCTTTGCACTCTTCTCTTCCATTCAATATGTAATTTTCTTAGCTTCCCTGAGGTTTTAAAAATGGCTGTTGCCTTAATTAACCATAGTCCAAATTCATATTTGGTGAATCATAAATTCTGCAGAGAAAGTGCACCTTATATTTAGCACACATGGTTATCTTTGGTCACTTTTCTTACCCCCTCCTTTTTTTTAGAAGCTCCTCCACTTCGGTCCTCCTGAAGAAAGTGCACAGGGATGGGAGAAATCAGATGGGACTAAGTAATGGATGACGCCTCTCTGCTGTACCTGCTGGGATGATTGAGAAAAAAATGTAAAAAGAAAAAAAGTCTAATAAAAAGTTATAGTCATATTATCTGAGGTATCATTAATCACTTCCATCCACATGCCTGGTTCCTTTAAGCATTTGTGAGACAGACATCCCCAGCTCCGATCACAGCTAAATGTCAGCAGTTCTCTCTCCTTTCCAGTTACAGATGAGTTCTTACTCAGAGATATGTCACCCTTTAATGCCTTCTGCTTGAACCAGAGCATGCGTCTCTGCAAGGTGGTGTTCTTTTCATCTCTCTGCTGCCCTAACGTCCAGCTCAAATATCTCTTTATCCCCCTCTTCTCGGTTTTCAAATGGGGGTTTAGCTCCCTTTACACTTGCTCCGTTTTCGAAGCTCAAGCCTTCATTACCCAAGTCATTGATCTATGAGGCCCAAGGAGTCTCTGACTGTAGAAAGCAAATGCATGACAGTCACACTGAATTTACATACCATCGAGGAGAACCCGGCCCCTTCAAGTAAGGACAAAGCAGTGCTCCTGTTACATTTATCACTATTAATAAAGTTTTGTTTCATTGTCCTTCTGAGGGACATAATGTCATTTCGGTGAGGGTGTTTTTACATTATAGCTCAGCTCTAAACAGAAAAAAAACCATAAACATGAAATGCAAAAATAATAATGATAATATCAGCATTTCATCCTGGTTCCCATAACAGTAGCACTGTTGAAAGCGAGGCTGCTGTGCTGAATGGCAGGTCCACAAATTTAATCACTTGGGAAGCTCATATGATCAAAAGGAGGCTCTGCCTTCCTGTGACACCGACTGATGCATCTTTAAGAAGCAAGTGGTTGATGTTTCATTTCTATGCTGAATATCCAATCTGAGCCCCTGATGCATGACTGTGAAGTTGATTTATGAAGGGATAGTACTGATAATATGCTGGGGTCTGTCACCCCTTTTCTCTAATGACAGTTCTGTATAAAAGCCAGCAGAAATGGGATTGCCAGCCCTTTGAGTTTGACCCAGAGCCAGGGCCGGATTTACCTATACGCCATGTACGCCATGGCGTAGGGCCCACAGCCGGCAGGGGCCCACAAAAAAAGAACCAGGTAATTTTTTTTTAACTCAATTAAAAAAAAAACCTGGTGGCTGCCGCCGCGGGGCCCCCTCTGCTGCCGCGGGGGCCCCGTCTACAAGGTGAAGCGGTGCGGTGCGGTCGGGTCGGGTCGGGTCTCTCCCTCCCTCCTTCCCTCCCTCCTTCCCTCCCTGCAGGCTGCGAGAGACGCGAAGATAGAGCGTCTCCTCGCGTCTGTGTTAAGCCCGCAGGGGCTGATGGGATTTCCCATCAGCCCCTGCCGGCTTAACACAGACGCGAGGAGACGCTCTATCTTCGCGTCTCTCGCAGCCTGCAGGGAGGGAAGGAGGGAGGGAGAGACCCGACCGGACCCGACCGCACCGCACCGCACCGCTTCAGCTTGTAGACGGGGCCCCCGCGGCAGCAGAGGGGGCCCCGCGGCGGCAGCCACCAGGTTTTTTTTAAATTACATTTTTCTTTAGGCCGGGGGGGGGGGGGGTAGGACTGGTAATGGGCTATGGGGGGGGTAGGACTGGTAATGGGCTATTGGGGGGGCTGGGGCTGGAAATGGACTGGGGGGGGTAGGGCTGGTAATGGGCTATTGGGGGGCTGGGGCTGGAAATGGGCGGGGCTGGGCTGGGCTGGGCTGGGCTGGGGGGGGTTAAGGCTAGAGGTGGGCTGATGGGGTTAGGACTGGTAATGGACTGTGGGCTGTTGGGGGGGGCTTAGAACTGGCAATGGGCTTTAGGGGGGGGGGGTTAATACTGGTAATGGGCTGTGGGCTGATGGGGCTGTATGGTAAAGGGCAATGGGGGGGGCAAGGACTGAAAATGGGATGGGGGGTAAAAAATGGAGGTGGGCTGATGGGGTTAGGACTGGTAATGGGCTGTTGGGGGGGGTTAGAACTGGTAATGGGCTTTGGGGGGGTTAAGACTGGTAATGGGCTGTGGGCTGATGGGGGTTGTCTGGTAATGGGCTATGGGGGGCTAGGACTGGAAATGGGCTGGGGGGTTAAAACTGGAGGTGGGATGATGGGATTAGGACTGGTAATGGGCTGATGGGGGGGGGGTAGGACTGGCAATGGGCTATGGGGGGCTGACTGGAAATGGGTTGATGGGGTTAGGACTGGAAGTGGGCTGATGGGGGGTTAGGACTGGTAATGGGTTATAGGGGGGGCTTAAACTGAAAATGGGGTGATGGGGGGGTTAAGGACTGAAAATGGGGTGATGGGGGGTTAAGGACTGTAAGTGGGGTGATGGGGGGGCTAGGACTGGTATTGGGTTGGGGGGTTGCTAGGACTGGAAATGGGCTGATGGATGGCTAGGACTGGAAATGGGCTGATGCAGGGACTAGAAGGGAATGGATGCTGGGTGAGGCTGGAACTAGAAGGGAGCTGATGTTGGGGGAGGATTAGAATGGGATGGGGCTGGAAGAGTAAAATGGAGAAGGGAAAAATATTTTGTGTGGGAGGGATAAAAAATCTACAATTGGCCGGGTATTGGGAGAGTAAGTGGGGATTGAGGATGGAGGGGTAAAATTTGAGTGGATGAAATAGGAATGAGGAAAGAGCAAAAGGAGAAAGATTAGTATGTTAAAGCAGATGTAGAGAGAGAATGGAAAAAAATCTAGAAGAGAGAAGAAAGGACAAATGGACAGCAGACGATGGAGAGTTAGCAGAAGACACGAAGAAACCAGAAGAAAGTGGCTGGAGCAATTGCAGCTGAAAAAAATGCACAAAAGGTAGAAAAATATCTCTTTATTTTGAATTTATTAATTGGAATATGTCAGCTCTGGTAAATGTGCATCATTAACATCTGCGCTTTGTTTAGTACAAGAGCAAATTAATGTATAGTTTTATTTCTACAGTGTTGTACATTCCAAGTTTGGCTTTTGGGATTCCCAGTTTAATTATTGTCTTCCTATTTCTAAATTGTGATTACTTGTTTGGTGATGGTCTATGTTCTGCATGTGTAACTGAGCTGAGGTGTTCTGTTTATATAATTCCTATTTGACATTGCCACTTGTTCTCTTTCCCCAGTAGGTCATGTATTGTTGTTCTCTGAAATGTATTGGTTTAATATTTGCAGTGTTGCCTTTTGATTGGTAGAGTATGGTGCTTTGTGAGTCCTGGTAGTGCTGTTAGGATACGGCGGGTTTACTATGGGCAGTGTTTGTAGTAGTTCCTAATGTGTCTGGCAGTTGGCACTGGATTATAGTAATGTAGAAATCTTTTAGTCTTTCTTTATCCATACACTCATTAAGAGGCACGTTTACTAAAAGTTAGTATATGGTAACATTATGCAAATATTTATGCAAATGAGGCCCCTTATGCAAATGAGGTCCGCACCCCCCTTGGGCCGCCCCTGCTGGGGGCCCACAATTTTTGTTGGCGTAGGGCCTCACTCAAGGTAAATCCGGCCCTGCCCAGAGCTGCCGGGTTTCAACAAGTCATCTTCAGACTTCAAGTCAACCTGTGATTCTCTGAGGCAAGAGGATGATCTGTTGGCAGTGTCCTCTCTTTCATTAGCCGTCCTTAAATGCCTACAGTCTCACCTTACTGCAATTCCTGTATCGCAAAGATGGGTCCCGGGGAGCTGTTAGTGCTAAACCCAATACAGAAGTATAAGCAGAAGCAGCTTGTCATGGATCATAGGAGGTGGAGTATGGCCTGCACATGCTTAAATCTCTGTGGTAGCCCAGTAAGGAACCTCCTCCTGCCAGTGTTGCTGTCATGTTTAATTACAGATTGAGTCCAGCGTCAATCTGCATAGCTCCTTGCCACCTGGCTTTGGGAGACAGCATCTGGGACAGACAGGGAACGAAGGAATGGGGAGAGGAAAAGATAGATATAGGAGAAGGGAGAGCGAGAATGACCAGAGAAGAGGAAGAAGGGAGGTGAGAGGAAAAGAGAGAGACTAGAGTAAATGCACAGGGAAAGAGGGTGTGGGGAGGCGTGAAAGGGAACAGGAGAGGGAACGAGAGAGAAGAGAGAAGTGGAGGATCAAGGTGTCCATTCAAGGCCCTGGGTCTTTCCAGCTACAGGCAAAAGGCAAGAGGTGAGGAGCTATTGTCCCTTCCTGTCCTGTGGTCCCCCAGAATGTGTCCAGAAGCAGCAGAATGTATATTCGTCTTCCTCTGCAGTATCCCAGTGGTGATGGCAGAGACACAAACAGTAACACAACCCAATGACACAGTCAGGAAGGAGTGAAGATTAGGATGGGCCTCAGGTAATGCTAGAAGAATTAAACTGGAAAGACTATATAGGCCTTAGTGCCTTTTTCTTCCAGTATGTTCCTGTCTATATTTCCCCTCTAGTGCTCTCTCCATTGCTTCTCTGCTTCTAGAGTTCTCTCTTTTTAACCCCTACCTCTATCTACAGTTACAATGCTCTCTCCTCTCACCTCCCTTACCCTCTGCTTCCTCCTCCCAGTTTCAGTACGTCCTCAGTTCTGATGTTCCCTTTCTGTCTCTTTATCATTACACTGTGTGTTCTTATATTTGGCTCACCAATGTGACACAACTGGCCATCAGTACTTCTGTTGTCACCTATGCAACCTTCATCTGGTTTCAATTCTATTACCTAAATCAGGGAGCAGTAGAGGAGTTTCTAAAACAGAATTGCTAATTCTGCACTCCTGTGCACGCCTTTGGGTGCGCAGTGGGTGCTTTCTGCCAGGACAGTATATGCAGAAACCTTCTGGGAAAGTTTCTAGATTTGTTCCAGAACAGTCGAGAGAGAGGAGCTGAAAGGGTTGTGTCCTGAACGACAACATTTGAGAGGGTTAGGTAGGGTTGCCAACTGGCCGGTTTTCAGCCGGCCAGGCCGGCTGCCGGCGCAGAGGCAAAACCGGCCCTTTAAAAGCCGGGTTTTTTTGCTCTGGCCGCAAGATCGGGAGCGGCCAGAGCAAAAAAACCGGCTTTTCTCCGCTTCAGAGGGAGCCGGGGAAGCCCGCGCGAGGCCCCGGCTCCCTCTGAACAGCCACCAGCGTGAAGAGCCTTTTCCTTCACGCTGGCGGCTGTTCCTGTGAAGCCGCGAATGCTGGGAAAGGTTAAAGGGCAACCTTTAACCTTTCCCAGCATTCGCGGCTTCACAGGAACAGCCGCCAGCGTGAAGGAAAAGGCTCTTCACGCTGGCGGCTGTACAGAGGGAGCCAGGGCCTCGCGCGGGCTTCCCCGGCTCCCTCTGAAGCCTCAGACAGCCGCGATGCTGGTCGGGGGGGGGGGGGCAAGGACTGCAGGGGCTGTGATGGGGGGGACCGGGACTGTAAAAGGGCAAAGGGGGGGGGGACTTGGACTGGAAAAGGGCTAAGGGGGTGGGGGGACTTGGACTGGAAAAGGGCTAAGGGTGGGGGGGACTTGGACTGGAAAAGGGCTAAGGGGGGGACTTGGACTGGAAAAGGGCTAAGGGTGGGGGGGACTTGGACTGGAAAAGGGCTAAGGGGGGGACTTGGACTGGAAAAGGTAAAAGGGGGGGGGGGACGTGGGATGGAAAAGGGATAAAGGGGGGGGGGACTTGGACTGGAAAAGGGCTAAGGGGGGTGGACTTGGACTGTAAATAGGCTGTGATGGGGGGGGGACCTGGACTGTAAAAGGGTTATGGGGGGGGGGACATGGACTGGAAATGGGTTGTGATGGGGGTGGAGGGGACCTGGACCAGAAAAGGGCTATGGGGGGGGGGGGAAATTTCACTTGAAATAGGGTGTGTTGGGGGGGGGGACCTGGACTGTAAAAGGGTTATGGGGGGGGGGACATGGACTGGAAATGGGTTGTGATGGGGGTGGAGGGGACCTGGACTGGAAATGGGCTATGGTGGAGGAAGGGGGATCTTGGACTGGAAATAGGCTGTGATTAGGGGGGCTAGGACTGCAAATGGGCTGTGATGGTGCGGGGGGGACTCGGACTGCAAATGGGCTGTGATGGTGCGGGGGGACTCGGACTGCAAATGGGCTGTGATGGTGGGGGGGGGGGGCCTAGGACTGGAAATAGGCTGTGATGGGGGACTTGGACTGGAAATGGGCTGTGATTGGGGGGGGGGAGCTAGGACTGGAAATGGCCTGTGATGTGAGGGCTAGCACTGGAAATGGGCTGATGAAGAGCTGGAATAGGACTGGAAATGGGCTGATGTGGGGCATGGGAGAATGGGACTAGAAGGGAGTGGATGCTGGGTGGGCCTAGAACTATAAGGGAATTGATTTGGGGGGAGGACTAGAATGGATGGGGAATGAGAATGGAGAGGGGAAAAATATTTTGTGTGGAAGAAAAGTCTATGATGGGCCGGTATTGGGAGAGTAAGAGGGGCTTGAGAATGGAAGGGTGAAATTTAAACGGATGATAAAGGAATAAGGAAAGAATTGGGGGAAAGAGCAAAAGGGAAACAATCAGTATGTTAAAGCAGAAATAGAGAGAGAATGGAAAACATCTAAAAGAGAAGAAAGGACAAATGGATAGCTCGCAGAAGACACGAAGAAACCAGAAGAAAGTGACTGGAGCAATTGCAACTGAAAAATAAAACGCCCAAACAGAAGGTAGAAAAATACTTTTTCTTTTGAATTTATTAACTGGAATATGTCTGGTCTGGGAAGTGTGTATTGCTAACATCTTTGCGTTTTTGTTTAGTGCAAGAGGAAATTACTTTATAGTTTTATTTCTCCAGTGTTGTACATTTCATGTTTGGATTTTGGGGTTCCCAGTTTAATTATTATCTGACCAAGGAAGTTAGCCTACACGTATCCTCGGTAATTTTTGTGGGTGGGGCTGGGGGCGGGGCAGGGGTGGGACTAGGGGCGGAGAATGGGTGGAGCATGGCAAGCCACAGGTGTCGGGTTTTTCTCGGTGAAAAAGTTGGCAACCCTAGGGTTAGGAGAGCGGCCTGTTGGTTTTCTTCTGAACTAACAAATCAGGAGCAGCTTCAATGGCACAGACAAAATCCTGAACCAGCTTTTCAAAGAACGATTTAGATTTAGCCCCTGCCTTTTCACTGACAGCTCAAGGTAAATTGTAGTCAGGTAGACTAGATATTGCCCTTTCCTCTGATAGCTTGCAAACAACTTTTGTAACTGAGGCAATGGAGAGTCAAGTGACTTGCTCAAGATCACAAGGCAGCTTCCCTGGTTTTCAGCCCACTGCTATAATCTTTGGACTACTCCTTCCCTCTGTAAACTTCATCTGGGAAAATCTGTTGGCAACCAACTTCTAACAATGCTTAGACAGCAAGAAGCAGACAACCTTTGCATTTTCTACTGTCATTCTGATGAGGTCAGCTTGTTTGAAGTAACTGAACAAGTAGGCCCTTATTGGAAGCCCTTTACTAAAGAGGCATAAACATCTTTGCCTATCTAACAAATATGGATGATAGCTCTTTGTGTTCTGTGACTATTTGAGCACCCCAAATATTCAGAACTGGAAATACCCATTTCTGACTCCTCTTTTGTCCAAACACACACACCCATAAATGTAGCATCAATAGTGGACGATAGTGCACATGAACCACCAACTTGACTAGAATGGCCATTATGCACCATCATCAGGATCATATGCCTCTTCTAGAGAGATTCAGCGACATGGGTCCAGCATCTACTAATCCAGGTGCAGGAACCATGTGATCTCAGCATGGTCCATTGCACTAGTGAAACTTTTATTCAGCCCATCTCAACTTTACCTTGTGGCCTTTGCCACCAGTGCCACAGTCCCCTGCTATTGCTTTCTACAGTCACTGATGCCTATCGCTATCTTTGTGGCCTACGCCACCAATGAGACACTCATCCACCATTGACACTTTCCATGGCTAAAGACTCCCCACTACAACTGCTGTGGCCTTCACTGCCAATGCCGTGTTCAGCAGCACAACTCCACGACGCATGTCAATGACACAACTCAGATTTTGTGAGCTGGACCTTGCTGTGCTGTTGTCTGTCCAGTTACTAAAAGGTAAATTCTGTTGGCTTGGGGAGGTGAGGAGAGGGGAGGGGGTCATAGGAAAAGATCATATCAAGATGTGACCCAGGGAATGGGAAGCAGGGGAAGGCTATACTGATGGTGCAGGCCTTGAGGAGGGGGAGAGAAGGGATTACTGAGGAGTTTGATGATATAAGAGGATACCAAGTGCACAAGCCTAGGAAAGGATAAGGGGATACTGATGGTGCTATCCCGAGGAAGGGAGGTGGGAGGGGATACTGATGGTGCTGGCCTGGGGAAGGGGGATAGGTGATGGGGATACTAAGGATGCTGGTCTTGAAGTAAGCAACAAAGCACAGAAGAATTCAATTTTTTCTGCAGATTTCTGTCTAATCTGCAGTCACTTATTCTGTATTTGGTGAGGGCCTCTGTTTTGCATGTGTATCAGAGGTAAAGTACTTTATTTTGCTTGTGTTGGGCTTCTCAACCCAGTCCTCAGGACACATCTCATCAGTCAGGTTTTCAGGATAACCACAATGAATATTGTGATGAGGAAGCCTCTAGTGAGCATATGGAAGTAGAAGAAAAGAATGATTTTACCTTAAAGAAAAGTGACATCCCTGCAGTGCATCCGTTTGCCAAAAGAAAGCAAGCACAGAGAAACTGAAGCTAGGCTGCCACACCCAAGTTCTGCTGACGTAGTAGCAAGCTTGGAACCTAATTACAGACACCTGTCCAGAGAGGCAGAGACACGGCTCAGAGAGCAGGAATATAAACCCTGGCTAGAGAGAGAGTCAGGAGGACAAGGAGGAGGAGGACGAGAGGGAGGATGACGAGAACAAGGAAGAGACAGAAGAATAACGACGACAGCACATGAGAGGGAACACAGGAGGAGACACAGCTAGAGAAGTGGAGGTGAAGCAATCAGAGCTGAAAGGGAGAAGAGAAACCTTCAAACCCCAGTGCCGGATAGAAAGGTTCAGAGAGTTCAGAGGTGGGAGCCCAGGACTCAGTCCAAGAGTCTGCAAAGCCTAGCCTGGAACAGGGAACCGGGGCAGAGCTCCAGGGAGGAACTCCAACAAGGGAACCAGAGACTGCTTCCCCATAGCTGGAGAGAGATTGCTGAACAGAGCCAGAGAGGAGTCTCCACAACCTCAGGTACCTGTAATCCCTATCACATAGAGCTGTGCTCAAAGGAGACACAGAACCTCTTAGGGAGGAGTTACCCTAAGACGTATGATAGTAGCTTGAAGCAAAACACTGCAGTTCAGGAGTTGGAGGAAATGCAATTGGACTGTAATGAGAATGATTCATTATCATCTGAAGTACCTATGGACTGTACATTGTGTTTAGCTGATGACATTGAATCCCTTTGCTAGTGTATATTGGAGAGCTGAAGGAAGACAAAGGAAAAGAGAATATTTTTATTTGTTGAAAGAAGCTGCTATGTTTTTCTTTATCTGTTAAGCAGTTGCACTTTTGAGTAAAGAGTGTGAAGCTCAGCCAGCATACTTGTGTGAATAACCTTCAGCGAACAACTGAAGAATTATCCTGATGCAACCTGCATAGAACCTTTTGTTTGGGGAATAAATTTTGTCATCTTTGCCTTTACCACTGGTTTCACAACTATTTCTTCTTAGAAGGCAAAAGAACTACCACTCCCAGCAGTCTTAGCTGGAGCAAAAATAGTTTATCCCACCTTCTATAAGGAGAACATAATGGCAACCCTAACCCTCTTAGCCTGAGGCGGAGGGCTAGGGCATGACAATATGCATGAGAAAGATTTGCATGCTCTGCCTCCATTGTGTATAAATCTTTCTCTTACACATTCATTGTGGTTAGGGTGTCTTTAGGAATGGGTTGAGAACTCTTGTGCTAAGTGCATATTCCATATATGGATCTACTGTATAATAGTCCCATTTGTTCTATTTTCCCAGTAGGAGGTGTTCTGGTGTTCCAGTAGGGCTAGAGCCCTTGCAATATTTCCAGTGCTGCCTTTTCATATAAGAATTTTGCTATTTGAGTTCTAGGAGATCATGCTGTTTTGGTATGGCTGCTTGTTATATAGCTTCTAAGTGCCTTTATTAAAGCACTTTGTGTTATCTCTTAAAGGATCAACTATTGGAGAGAGTTAAGTGTTGCTGTTACTGAGGTGACAACAGTATCTGTATGTTTTTCCTATGGTGAAGTATCAGTAAAGGGAAATATCTTTGATCAACCCAGTCCACAATTTCGAGGATTACTTCATCTAATACAATATGGATTGTTTTATATATTTGTGTTTCTTTTTTTGTAGTCTACTATTAAAAAAAATCCCAGATGATTTTTTCATCAGACTGTGAAATGTGCTGATTAGGATGGTAATGATGGTGGGGAGGGGTAGCATACTGTTTACTTGAAAACTTCAATGAATTATCAAAATCTTATGGAAGGGCCTATAAGCATGAGATGCACACATACAGGAAAGGGAAGTGACAGAGATGCCAAGTCTCACTCCTCAGGAGTGTATCACATTCATTTGAAGTCTTTCTCGCTGTCGCACTCATTGAGCCCCTTCTCAAACATCGGACCCTCAGTGCCATGCATTGATCCTGATCACTGCGTTCATGAAAGAGAAGCCTAAAAGAAGAAAAATAAAGTGGCCCAGCCAGCAGGAAGCAATCTGAGCACATAGTCCTGTGTATGACCTCCTCAGGTACCATCCCTTTTCCCTTTGCTATGAAGCCTATGTAAGTACCTTTAACCACTGAGTGGAGAGTGTCACCACCAGGTGGGCAGGCTGCCGCCTAGGGCTAGCAGGTCTGGGTCTGATGGTGGTTAATGAAAATAAAGTAGTTGTAGAGACGAATGATAAGGTAAATAAGGATTTATTTCCCCTCCCGGGGTCGGATTCTCCAGATGTATAACACAGCAAACTTAGGACACACTTTCTGGTATAATATAAAGGAAACAGAAAAGCTTCTTCTTGCTTCTTAAAGTAAACAGTAATTGTAAAGCATATGAAAACTCAGCACACAGCTCCTCTCTGTACAAACAGGCACTCTTCACATATAGTGTTAGCTTCCAGCACTATACAGCCTCTATCTAACAAAGAGAGGTTATTCTATCAGAGAATGTTAATGTACCATCCATCGGGTCTCCAAATGAGCATTCACTGAGGCTATCAGTGATCATGGGTTCATGCAGGTTCTCAGAAAGACCTGAGTTTTCCTGGCTACAAAATGTCTGTAAGTTACCTTGCAGTGTCTCTTCACAGAGCCTATCTGGCCAGCTCCCTCTAGGGCTGGAATAGCTGCTGCTGTACTTCTCTGTGTCTGGGAGAGAAGGGAGCCACCATTCAGGGTTTCTAGAATCCAACTTCTTATAGGTGTTTCTACCCTTGGGATATTTGTTGGCTCTAGCTTCAGGCTTTGGCACTGAGTAAAAGTATTCCTCTCTCTTATCAGCACAAGGTTTTGCTCTGCGTAGCTTTCTTTGAGGCTTAGGAACTTCTAATACCTCTTCCTCTGACATGCAAATATCTTCAATGGCATACCTTTCTCTTTCAGGGACTTTTAACTTCTCTCTCTTCAGCTCTCCAGATAAATCCCTCGGCTGGGTGTTACAGCCCTGCCCCCACATAGGATTTCTCACACGAGGCTTCTCAGTATTAACCCTGTAGGTATTTCTACTGTCAGTATACTCTCTTAGCTCTCTGCCAGAATCACTCTCACGGTTACAGCTTTCAGATACATACTGTGTGAGTTTCTTAGGCTTCCATTCACTCCAGCTAGAACGTTGCCTCTGAGTTTCAAACGGCTTTACTTCAGCAGAACACTCACAGCTGCTCTCTGACCTCACTGCTCCTAGCTGCTTTCTCCCGAGGTATTCTGGGTAGCTTCTGGGTTGAACTCTTCCTGGTTCCTGAACTCTTCCTGGTTCTGAATCTGAATCACCTCCTGGGTCAGACTCTGAAGCTGAAACTCCTCCTGGGTAAGAAGATAACCCTGAATCTCCTCCAGGGTAAGAACCTGGAACTGGAACTGGAACTGAAACTGAACCCGAACCTGAAGCTCTATTTCCTGCGTGACTCTTATAGTGGCTAATAGACCTCCCTCTATCCAGGTGCAAGCTATTAGGAACTGGGGAATGTTTTTCAGCTGGGCGTGTTTACAAACCCCGTGGCTGGGTTTGTTTATGTTGCCCCTGACAACTACTGCTCACATGGCTTGTCTGCCTGTCAGCTTCTAGGCTAGAATTCACTGAATCCTGTGTTTTTAGGGCAGAGAACGAATCGTCCTCATCACAAGAGCAAATTTTCATTCCATAGAATTTACCCACGTTGAGGGAAATTTTAGAAGATCCCTCCAAGTGCAATCTGGAACATCTAAGCCAGAATATCTGAAAAAAATGCAGGAACATCCAGGTGCAGAAGTGATTTCACAAACCTGGATGTGTCCGATACAGAAGTCTGCAGGAACATCTACTTGGACATTCCCAGAACCGTATTTTAGCATCCAGACATCTAGGATAGCATAATGGTTAGAGTTGTGGGCTAAGAACAGGGCAACCAGGGTGCCAATCCAGCTGTTGTTAGAGTTTTAATTGTGTTGAGTACTGCAGATGAATGGGCTTTTTCTTCTCTATATCCTCTGGATGTTTTTCAGTTAAAAAGAGCACTTTTAAGATGCTTGTTCATGGTTGTGCGTGCCTCAAGGTAGGTCTAAAGTTAGACATGACACTGGATGTCCATGACATTTCGACAATTAGGCGGGAAATCCTGGTCCCTGGGAACGCCCTAACCACACCTCCAGGTTCCTGGGAATGCCCTGACCTTGCCTCCTCCACGTCCTCATTCAGATTCAGATGTCCTCACACTGGAGACATCCCCACAGTCAGCTTCTAAAAGGGCTGTCTCCAGAGCCGTTTTAGAAGCTGGATGTGGGGATATCTGAATGCTAAAATACAGTTCTGGGAATGTCAAAGTAGATGTCCCTGCAGACTTCTGTATTGGACACATCCAGGTTTGTGAAATCACTTCTGCACCTGGATATGCCTGCATTTTTTTCAGATATTCTGGCTTAGATGTCCCAGATTGCACTAGGAAAGGATCTTCTAAAATTTCCCTCAACGGTAAATTCTATGGAATGAAAATTTGCTCTCCACTCAGTGGTTAAAGGTACTTACATAGGCTTCACAGCATAGGGAAAAGGGATGGTGCCTGAGGAGGTCATACACAGGACTATGTGCTCAGGTTGCTTCCTACTGGCCAGGTCACTTCATTTATCTTCTTTTAGGCTTGTCTTTCATGAAAGCAGTGGTCAGGATCAATGCACTGGCACTGAGGGTCCAATGCTTGAGAAGGGGCTCAGTCTCTTTGCTTTGGACATCTCTATGCCCATTTTCAGACATCCAATGTACTAGAAGGCTTCAAAAAGGACCCTCATTGCCTCCACTATGTCTGTATCCTTTTGTTGGCTCCAAAGAAAACCAAATATCATTTTATGTTGCTTTTTTCATTTGTAAAGCAATACTAGATTTAAATCTCTTTCTAGATTTATACCCCAGATGCACCATCTGAAAAATCTCACTCTTTGGACTTCAATCTCACTCTCTGAGGTGGTAAATTTCACTCTTTGGGATGGTCCACCCCACTTGGCATCTCTGAACTGAAATGCTAAAGAAATGAGAAAAAGATGAGGAAGATGAGTTTTAGAAGAGGAAGAATGAAGAGGCAGAGAAGCAACGAACAGAGAAGAGGACAGAAATCAAACTTGGAAAGTTGCTAATTTTAATTTTGGATATTTCTGTGCTAGGTGGGCTGAGTCAAGGGTTGGGCCTAGGTGAGGAGGGAGTAATTGGTATTTTTCTTTTTTTTCTCTAGTCCTGTGATCCCTAAGGTAAATAATATATTAAACTGTAACATAGTAACTTAGGTATTGATATTCTAAAGATTTGTTCACAGATAACTTAGGAAGTTATCCAAGTTTATCCAGTTAAATGAAGGTGAGCATATTCATCAATCCAATTTAAATGGATTTCTACTGAATATCCAGATAATTTAAACAGTGATTGGTGGAAGATAAAGACCAAAATGGACCATTCAGTCTCCCCAGCTGAGATTTATACCCTTGTGTAGATGTGCCTATGTGTTATGGTTATGGTTAATTTTATTTGATATACTGCAACAGTGCAATCTATGCAGTTTACAATACTACATGCAGCCCAACCTAACTTCTTTTACCCACATTTTTTAGCTGACTTTTCACCACCTTTTCCATCACTCCATATACTCCCCAGCACACTCAAAATCTGAACATAAGAACATAAGATATGCCATATTGGGTCAGACCGAGGGTCCATCAAGCCCAGTATCCTGTTTCCAACAGTGGCCATTCCAAGTCTGAGGCACCTATTGGTTTCCCAAAAGTATACACATTCCATATTGCTTGTCCAAGGGGTAAGCAGTGGATTTCCCTAGTCTTCTTTATTAATGATTTATGGACTTTTCCTCCAGGAATCCATCCAAACCTGTTTGGAACCCAGCTACACTAACAGCTTTTACTACATTCTCTTAATGAATTCCAGAGTTTGATTATGCACTGAGAGAAAAAATATTTTCTCTGATTAGTCTTAAATGTGTCACATTGTAGCTTCATTGTGTGTCCCCTAGTCTTTCTACTTTTTGAAAGAATAAACAACCGATCTATGTTTACCCATTCCACTCCATTCATTATTTTATAGACCTCTATCATATCTCCCCTCAGCCATTTCTTTTCAAAGTTGAAGAACCCATTCCACATAGGAATATCCTTCTATACCCTTTAGCATTTTTGCTGCTCTTCTCTGTACTTTTTCTAATTCTGCTTTATCCTTTTTAAGATATGTTGACTAGAATTGCACAGAATATTCAAGGTGTGGTCACACCATGGAGCGATACAAAGGCATTATAATATACTTTGTTTTATTTTCTACTCCTTTCCTTATGATTCCTAGCTTTATACTTGTTTTCTTGGCCACAGCTGCACACTGGACAGAGGGTTTTAATGTACTATCCACGATGACTCCCAGATCCTTTTCTTGAGTGGTGATTCCTAATGTGGAATCTTGCATCGCGTAACTGTAATTTGGGTTGTTCTTCCCTAAGTGCATAACTCTGCATTTGTCCAAATTAAATTTCATCTACCATTTGGATGCCCAGTCTACCGATTTTTCAAGGTCCTCTCACAATTTTTCACAATCCTCTTGTGTTTTAACATCTTTGAATAATTTTGTGTCATCTGAAAATTAGATCACCACACTCATTATTCCCATTTCCAGGTCATTTATAAATATATTAAAAAGCAGCAGGCCCAGCATAGATCCCTAGGATACTCCACTATTCACCGTTCTTCATTGAGAAAATTGTCCATTGAGCCCTACTCTTTGTTTTCTATCTTTTAACCAGTTTCTAATCCACAATAGTACTCTGCCTCCTATCCAATGACTTTTTAATTTTCACAAGAGTCTCTCATGAACGACCTTGTCAAAGGCTTTCTGAAAATCCAGATACATTATATCAATCAGCACACCTTTATCTACCTGTTTATTCACACCTTTGAAAAAATATAACAGGGTATACCATCCCTGCTGATAGGTCACCACAGGTCTTGCCATCTTCAGATTTGCCTTCTACAAGATTTTTACTCCGGTAAACTTCCATGCCTACTTCCATGTTAAAATTTAGCCTCCCTTTGTTCACTGAAGTTTTGAGTTTAGCATCTCCCAGCCTTTTTGGTGGTCCAGGGAAACTATACCAGTGCTGTTCAGCATTGCTGCATATAACCTAGTCCGATGCCTTCTTGGAAGTGCAGTGCTGTTGTGGACTGTACCTACCTCAGTTCACGCTGCTGCTGCTGATACTGGGAGATACTGTAATGTTACATTTTTTAGTCGCACTGCCTGTTTCTTATGATCCAAGATAGCATCTCCTCCTACCAACAGCAGTGCAGATGGAGGAGTCCTACATTGCTTTATGGGAACACTATCTGCCAATTCCATGCAGATAATCCAGTGCTTTATTCCCATCATCTTGCCATCAAGATCCCTGTCTGTGTGTATCCCAGGCTTTTTTGAAATCCATTACTGTTTTTGTTTTAATCTCTTCCTGGAGGGAATTCCATCCACCACATCTTCTGTGAAAATAGTCTTTCCTGATGCTCCTCCTGAGTCTACAGCTTCTTAAGAGTTTTGTATCATAACCTTTGTATCATAACAGGTTATTTTCCATTGGAAGAGATTTTCTTCTTGAGTTTTAACACCTTTCAGATATTTATGTCTTTATCATGTCCCTCTATCTCGCCTCTCCTCCAGGATGCTTTAGTCTCATCTCCTAAAGTTTTGGCGCATACCCTACACCATTTATGTTAGCTTTCTCTGAGCAGCCTCTAGCTTATCTAAACTTTCTAATGCGAGGCGGTCAGCATGTAACACCATGGTCTAAAAATCCTCCTCTTAGAGTTGCTTCTTTTTGGGCTGTAGTCTGGGTTTGAGATGAAGGGAAGCGAAAAAGGATCATCAAGTTAAGATCCAGTGCCAAAAAATGAAGAGTCTTGCATTTGGCGTACAAACATCCAAAGGAACTGTACATGATAGGGTTGAGAGGTTGATGTCTGCATGGACAGGGAAGACTGCTTTGAGGTTATCATGTCAAATGATCTCAACATAGTGAAACAGAGTGACAGTGTGTTGGCTGGAGCCAAAAAGAGGCATGGAGAGAGCCATAACCAGGAGAAAAAAGAGGCAATAATTCTCCCTTACAAGTCTTTTTAGGTCCCATTTGGAATACTCTTCTCAGTTCTGGAGACTGTATCTGAAAAAAGGATAGAGATAGGCTGGAGAAAGATGGCCAAAATGGTGTGTGGTCTGCACTAAAAACATGTGAAGTGGAATTTGAAGACCTAAATATGCAGTTGACCTGCGTTGATTGGTAGGCACATGTTAACCACCCACAGAAACAAAAACAAAGAACAGTATTTTGGTACAAAGGACCCATAAAGAGAAACATTATTAGCCCTAAAATTGCAAAAGCAAATTTGAAAGGGTTTATCTGTTACAGAACTGAGCCAGGCCTGCTGCAAATTTCCTAACCCATGCTACATATTTTTTCTTAATTCTAAAAATGTCTAAAATCTTGATATCTCACTTTACACTAAAAATAGCATCAAAGTGATTACAAATAAATCAAATAAATTAATCTAAAATTTTTAAAAAAGCAAACATAAAATTTCATTTAAAATTAAAAAATAAATATAAAGCCCAATCTATCTTACTCTCTTGCACTTGCTTTAAAAACGTTGGGGGAGGGGGTATGTTCAGTGGTGGCCAGCGTAATTAAAGTGGCTGGCTGTTGCTGCTTTAATTATTGCCCAGATATTCAGTGCTGAGGCCATATCCAACTATTGGCATTGAATATCCGGGTTACTGGTTATCGTTAGACCAGCCTTATTTCTGCCTAACTTTAGCCAGTGCTGCCCCCACCCTGCCCCCAGAATGACCTGCCACTACATGGTTAGCGTAGGGATGTTCAGATGGCTTAGGAGAGGATATTCAGTGCCATTGGATAACCTGCTCAGCGGCATGAACATGATCTGCAGGTCAGCTTTGTTAATCCCTTTGAATATGCCCCCCCCCCCTTTATTTTTTTGTATTGCTGCCTTGTGCAAAATTCTTATGTTTATAACAAAGATGTGGATCACCAGTGCCATGGCCTGACCCAACAATTTGCCTAATACAATATTAGCAGCTAGTGAGCTTGGAGGGCAGGGGTAGAGATTGTTTTTTTGGCTCTCCTAACCTAAGGAGCATGTTAACTAAACCTGCTGATTTTCCGGGTTTTGGTTGAGACAGGCTAAAAACCCCAACTCTCGTGGTGGAAAAACTTTCTCTGCTTCTCCCTCAGCAAACATACAAAACCTGTAGTTACTGTGGTATGTGAACCGGGGTGAAATCTTCGGTTGGGAAGGTGGTACTCCTTAAAGGCCATTTACTTGGAGAAACCACAAGTACAACCCGTGATCAGTTTAACAGTTCCACTATTGAGGTTCATATTTCTATGTTACGATGTTACTATATTCCATTGAAGTCATCTGTAATATCTCAGTCAAAGACTGAGGAAAAAAAGTCTTTGACTTTGGAGGTCCCTACCCATCAAAACCTTTCTTCTGGAAATCACGATGAGTTTGTGAAACTAATTTTACAACCTTTTGCTCGTTTGGAACCTGTGATTCTTGCTAAGATTGAACTGCAGCATAATACAGTAATAAAGCCAATGTTGTAAAAAAAACTGTTGAACAAGTTCAGGAGAAAAGGATATCACGTGAATTCTCTGTTTCTGTTGATCAAGATCATCGTCTGAAGATTTTTAAAGCTGAGGTTGTGTTGACTCTGCTTGGAAAAGTTGGAAAATCTCATAAGGAGGAAAACTGTTAGATTGCCTAATTTTCCTAAATTATCAAATATAACTCCTAAGGATGTTTTGTAATTATTTGAAAGAGATATTAGAGGTACCTGAGACAACGTTACCTCTGGTGGTTTCAGCTTATTATTTGCCATTATGGAACAATTCTGGGAAAGACTCCAAATCTTCCCCTAAACACGGGAGGGGGTGGGGGGGGGGGGGGAGATCAAATGGGTTATCTTTAAATAATTCCTCTATATTATTACCTCTATGCCTGTAATTTGCTACTTTAATTGTTTCTTTTTTTTTATAGCATCTGTAACAGTCTGTTTAAGTTATTCTTTTCGAAGCATGACTGTAACTTTTTGGGTCAAGATATAGGCCTAGGTCTTGCTTGGGAGGCTTAAAACGAGGAAAATAAAATGTTAGCCCTAAGTCCTTGAGTTTTAGAACTAGGGGCTACCTTTTCTCTTCAATACCCTTGCGAATGCAAGATGATTTACCAGGGGAAAGAATAGTTGTTTTCTGAACCTGAGCAATTAAAAGATTTGCTTGTCTGCTTGTGTCTATGAAATAGATTTTGATAAAGAAGAAAATGAATCCAGCATGGAAGCTTAGATTTTTTGGTAGGTCAGGTTGGTGCCAGTAGCATTAGCTGGAGTATTTTTGAGGAAGATAGGGCCCGATATTCGAAACGCCGCTCAGTGGGATATTCAGCAGCACTAATACAGTTAGCATCGGGGCGTGTCATGGGCCTTCCGGGGCGTGTCATGGGTGGTGACAGAGGCTAACCAGCTAACAGCGATATTGCACCGCTACCCGGTTGGCTTCTATGAATAAAAGATAGGCCAGCTTTTGCGGTGCCTATCTTTATCCACAGAAACTAACCGGGCAGCGGTGCAATATCGCCACTACCCTGTTAGCCTCTGCAGTTTCCGGGCTTGTGCGGAGACTCCAGATATTCAATGCTGGGGCTGCATATAACCCTGGCATTGAATATCCAGGGTTAGAGGATGGCGGTGATAGCTAGGCACTCTACTTGCACTTAGCAGTCCTAACTCAATATCGGGCTCATATTTCTTTAGTAGTACATTGTATTTTGGATTTTTATGTATTTGTCGTTTTCCTTCTTTTCATGTTTCTTTTAATTGCTATGGTTTAAATGATATAATGTGGCTAATATATATATATATATATATATATATAATTAATATATATATATATATAATTAATATAAATATAAAATTACTAAAGAACTACTACTACTATTACTACTTATCATTTGTCTAGTGCTACAGGGTGACAAGGGGTATGCAGCACTGCACATTAAGGTGGTCCAAAAATACAAACTAACAGATTTCAGTTCTCCACAAGGCTGGTTTTGTTCTTTATCGTACTTATAACAAACACACCCAATTTTAATGAAAATAAACAACATTTCAAAGTCACCCCATTTGGCAGTTTTTATATCATCTGAGCTAAACAGCAGACAACTGGAATGTCTGGTAACAGTGGCCACTGAAGATTCTGCACCATCTTTTTCTTTGTTTCTGCTAAGACTCTGTCATCAAAAAGGGCTAAGCCTGCCAAATGTTCAGACAAAAGCCAGAGGTGCCTTGAAAATGCAACATCCTGGTTTGGGTAAGTTTTAAGAATTGATAAAAATTTGATGTCGCTGAGAGATCGGATTGCAAATGGTGCTGACGTAAACAAGACTGACAAACAGAACCAAATCTGTGTTATTCTTGGACTCACATGCAGTCATCCTGAACTGAGCCTTAAACAGGAATATTTTCAAGACATAAATGCCTTTTTCCATCCATAAAATGTTCAGAATGGGGTGACCTCTAAATGTTTTGCAATCAGGCTGAAATTTCACAGGTAAGCAAGCTATCCCTAATGGGCAAAATAAGCCTTGTGGAGAAATGATTCTATAAACATCATCTTTTTTTTGCGTTGGTTTGTGGACTACCCTACTGTACATATAGATGTAACAGACAGTCCCTGCTCATCAGAACTTACAAACTAATCAAGATGAACATCACAAAACTGGGGACTGAAGCAGTGGTTCTCAATCCACTCCTCAGGGCACACCCATCCAGTTGGGTTTTCAGGATATCTGCAATGAACATGCATGAGACAAATTTGCATATCAAGGATTTAGTGCTTGCAAATCTATCTCATGCATATTCATTGTGGATATCCTGAAAACCTGACAAAATGGGTGTGCCTCGAGGACTGGGTTGAAAACTACTGGAGTAGAGTACGGTAAGATAACATAAGTGCTGAATAAGAGAGTGAAAAGCACCAGGATCCAAAAGCAGCCTTGAAGAGATGAGCTTTTAGACTTGATTTGAATAGGGCTAGAGAAGGAGCTCGATGCACTGACTCAGGTAGTTTGCTCCAGGCATAAGGAGCAGCAAGGTGGAATGAACAAAGTCTGGAGTTGGCAGTGGCAGAGAAAGGCACAGATATAAGGGATCTGCCAGAGGAGCGGAGTTTCCAATGAGGGGTGCAGAGTGAGGTAAGAGAGGAAAGGTAGTGAGGAGCCGCAGAATGAATTCACCTAGGTCAGTAGGAGAAGTTTGACCTGGATGCGGAAACTGATAGGGAGCCAGTGGAGTGATTTGAGAAGAGGGGTTACATGAGCATAGTGACACTGTGCAGCTGAATTTTGAAGAGATTGAAGCAGAGAGAAATGGTTCAGTGAGGAGCAGGTTACAATAGTGTTTGGGCTGTGAATCTAGTGCAGAGGTTGGTGCCAACTGCAGTGGGCTGTCAGCGCATTGTGAATGTGCAGCAGCATGTGAGCTTACTGCATGTTGTAAACACCACGTATTAACATGCAACACACCATGTATGCTAATGTGGTCGTGTTTTTAGTAAAGTTAACCCTTTGTCTTTTATCATGATTTTGTTCTATTTATACTGTTTTTTAAATATGAAATATATTTTTCATGGGAAAGTTGTCAAATATAGAAAATAAAAGCCCTTTCTCTGTAGAAAATCTAGTGCAAAAAGGTTGAGTCATAATTTCATTTTTTGGTCAAGAACTGATTCTGCTGCTGAAGCAACCGCCAAAATCCCCTGCTGGGAGCATAGGAAGCACAGTTTCTTTCTAAGCTCCAATCCAATGAGAGTGGAGAATGAAGATTGATAAAGGCAGAAATATGAGCTGCACTTCACCTAAAACATGGGAACCTTTCTTCCCAGCGCCAGGGCAAAGAAAGGTGCAGGAGTCCTTGTAAAGAGAGCAGAAGGGACAGTATCTGCAGCTCTTATGATGGCTGTTTATTATTACCATTGTTGTGGAAAGCTGGAAATGGGTTTAGGAACATGAGGACCAACTGTGTCTGTACTGCGTGCCTCAGGGGTTTGCCAGCACATTCCCTCTGCCGTGTGTTCCCAAGTTTCCAAGTTCCTTCCACTGTCAGTAATGAATACAGGAGTAGGGACATTGAAGGGAAATGAGGCTGTTGGTCAATCTCCGAATAGCAGTATAAATCTCCCAGCTTCAGATTGCCGGATCACTAGGTCAGTGACAGACAAAGTGGCCAGAGATTTCAATTTATAAAATAAACCTTTGTGAAATATTTCAGCCATTTAAGCTGTAGGTTTGAAGTGATGTACTCTGATTTCCTGTAGTATAAAAAGGACCAAATATGAGAATTTGGTTTATATTGTAAGTTAGTTTAATATTTATGAAGCAACGCCAAGAGGTAAAATATTTCTGTAAGGGTCCTCAGCAAAAGCAGATTCAATACATCTGAGCATACAAACTTACCATGTTCTTGAGTTTTGTTTTTCTGGTTGGAGTAAATCCAGAAACGGAGGGTGTGCTATCACTGTAGGACTAAAGCAAGTCTTACAGGCAGCTACTAGCAAAACCTGGACTGGCTTCATTTAGACCACGCCAGGGAACTCACAGGTAGCTTGCTTGACTCACTCTGCAGTAGCCAGCCGTGACAGGGTTAACGTCCACGTTCTGTTATAACTGTGCAATGCCTCTCTTGTAACTAGAGTGAGAGAAAGATACACACAAACAGACCTGACGGGAAGGGGCCCCAGGGCCTCATGAGTTTTTGAACGGGCCCAGCCTCAGACTTTCTTGCTATTTTAAATTATGAACAAGCACTGCAGGTTTTCCAGTTACTGACATCTTGGAATGGTTCTCATGCTAGTCACAATAACACGATTAATACTGTCATTTACTTCATTCTGACATTTATTACTCTGATACACTTGCAACCAATTTTCAAATAATGTAGGGGGCCCAGAAAGGCTGTCTGCCCTGGGGCCCTGCTGGCTCTCAGCACCCCTGCACACAGACAGAGAGGGTGTGGGAAGCTGGCCCTCAGCAGCCATGGCCGCAGTCCCTGATTCCTGGGGACTAAAGCAAGCTGGAGGATTCCGAGAGGAAGGGGGGAGCTGGACTGCTAAAGAGCTTCAACAGTATGGCACAATGTGAGAGATGCGGAAGGCCCGGGGTCTGCTGGAGAGGGACTCAGCGTGTTTCATATGCATTGGAACATGATAAAATCTGAACACTGAAATTTCTTTTTAAGTTTCATTTGGAGACATTTTTGGGGTTATTGGTCAGTATTTCCTGACAATTCAAGAGCCACACAAGATACTTTAAAAAATGAAGAGAGGTAGACAATAACCAGAAATAATAAATATTTGAATAAATGTTAGTGGGGTTCATGGGGTAGGGTGAATAAATAAAAAGCAAGATTAAATAACAAAACAGATATTGGTAATTCAAAAACAAATAAATGACACACTCAGTTTTCACAATAACAACAGTAACACCAACCCCGAGAACTGGAAGCTCACTGTATGTATGTGTGTTGCTATTAAAGTACAGGCTCCCTTTGTCACTTCAGTAACTAGAGTCCTTTTACCACTCACAAGCTCTAACTGTAGCAATGGGAAAGTGTCCTGCTTGTGCAATGAAAATTAGTTCAAATCCTGGATCCTTTGTGAATGATTTCCTGAGCCTGAACCACTCCCAGTAGCCAGTAGTTCTCCTCGGAGTCAGTGTATTAAATACCATTGCTCTCCACCAAAACTCTGTAATTCAACATCATTACTCTAGTCACTGGCCAGTGTGTAGGTATAAGTGCATGCAGCAGTCCCACCACAGGACGCCTTAGGGTTATGATCTCCGACAGGGGCATCATAACATCGTTTTCAGGGGGAGGGGGAAGCTCCTCCCCTTGGCCAGCCAAACTGCCCTACTGTGATTGGCGGCCTTCCTCTTCTGCCTGCATGCATGGATCCGATCTCCCGCAGGCAGATAGGAGGGGTTTTTACTATGATCATGACACTCTTCTGCCCATGGGGGATGGAAACCTCATGGGTAGCCTGCTGCCTTCCGGGTCCTGATCGCGGCCTTCCCCTCCTGTCTGTCTGCGGGACTATGGGCAGACAGGAGGGAAAGGCGGGTGATCATGGCAATGCAGCATTGGTGAGGCCAGGGTCCCCTTTCTGACGCAGCTGTGCTCCACTCAATCCTGCAGGGTCTCCGGGTACTAGGGGTCTGGTTCTTGGGGGTCCCAGAGTGGAGGCCACAAGGCCCTGCTATGTGACATGGCATGTAACTATTTAACAAAGCCAAATACAACTTCTCTAATGAAACAGGCAGGCCAACAGAGTCCAGGGTTTGCCTCAAGTATGCCTGCTCTGCTGTGTGAACCTCTGTAACAGTGAAACCAAACCTAGAAATAAAAATAAAGAACAATTTTCTATCAAGTTAGACTCTAGTTCTCTTATTTCCCTAGCTGTTGCTCCTCAGGGATCTGCACTGACTTCACAGTCTCTCTGGAGCTGGGCTTTCTCTATACTTGGAAGCTCTTTCAGCCACTTTTACACTCACCGGCAAACTGCTTCTCCTGCTCACGTGTCCAGCACCTTGCAGCTCTGAGAACGCCTTACTTCTATAGCTCTCTGCTGGCCTGGATCTCTTCCCAGGGATATTCCGCAGGTCTCTGCCTCATTCGCTGCTCCACTTTGACCTCAGTCTTTAGCTCAGAATTCCTTTTCCCTTTCAGCTCTTTGCTTCTCTCTCTGGTCTTGCTTTGTCTCTCAGGCAACACACTGTTTCTCTGGGATCCACTGTCTGGCTGTCATGCTACATCTCTCTTCTAACAGGGAGGGATGAGGGGGTCTTCTTATCATTTACTGTCATGGGCTTGGCGTCATTAGTGCATGGAGGTACATGGGCACCACCAACCTAAATACACAGGTTGCCATGCACCACCAGCCTGCTACTGCCCATGGTTCTCTCTCCAATGCCCCCTTCTCTAGTCCAGATTTTTTGTGCCCTGCCATAGCTCGTGGCTGCAATAGCAATAATAATTAAAAAAAACCGGATGCATATTTTTTTAAATTATTGCTTTCACAGCTCTGGCTCGGACTGGACTATGGGGAGAAGGGAAGAGAGATGAAGACTTGAGGCATATGGGGAAAGAGAGGGGCCAATGTGGGACCACATGTAGGGGGAGTTAGGGAAGATGCTGGACCAGTGGGGGGAAGGAAAAGAGAGGGAGCTTATGGATATGGGGCAGACAGCAGAGGGGGAGATTCTGGAGGAGAGGAAAAGGAGAGAGGGAAGAGAAAATGGACCATATGGGGGGAAGAGAGAGAAGGAGAGATGCTGCATCATGTGAAGGTAGAGGGAAGAGGTAACAGATGCTGGATCAAATGGGGTGGAGGAAAACATGGGGGAGGAGGAGGGAAGAAAGTGGACAGATGATGGACATGAGGCAGGGATGAATAAGAAGACAGAGGAGAGATGCTGGATTGGAAGGGGTAAGAGACAAAGCTGGCACTGGAAGATGGTGGGATGGTAGAAGGGGGAATCATGTTAGAAGGATCTGATGCTCGTGGCTGACACAGGAGATGAGAGAAGGAGGCTCATTAGCAGATGATGGGGCTAGGGGTTGAGTTGGGAGGGAGGAGTGATGTTGATCATCTCTTATGTCACTTCCTCTGACAGCTATAGCATAGGATCCCTTTTTGCTTCCTGGTTCCTGTACTGGGGGGAGGCGTGGGTGAAGATCCTTCCTTCTGTTGGGAAGTCATTCTCTGCAGAGTCCTGGTTCCTGGCCGGTTCCTTTTTGCTGCCGGATACTGCTCTCCCCTTTCCCTGCTGCTGGCTGTTCACTGCCTGCCCTTGATGCTGCTCAACTTGACTAGATTGTGACTGCATTGGGGGTGGGGGAGGAGGAAGCCCCTCCTCCTGGGAGAGGTAATTTTCTATACTGTTTACATATACATACTAAGGGTCCCTTTTATTTATTTATTTTTATATACACCGCGTTTCCGAAGATCAGTGCGGTTTACAGAGACATAACTAAACATTACATGAAACAGATTTTTCACGGAACAGTTAACAGTTATAAATGGTACATGCATTGATCGTTTTATATAACACAAAACAGTAACTATATACAGTTAGAAAGTTGCTTACATCTGATGATATATTAAGGGGTAGCTAGATGAGAGAGGGTTATATTATCTCATCAAAATGTTCTTTGAATAAGTGTGTTTTAAGCAGTTTCTGGAAGGTTGCAAAGTCATGGGTGTCTCTAATTTGTGATGGTAAAGCATTCCATAGCCGTGGGGCATACCATAGCAGGGAAAATGCTTTAGAGTGATTCAACTGATTAGTTAGTGCTGGAGGTAGGATAAGGAGGTTTGATGCGTTGCTTCTTCTTAGGCGGTTTTCCGGGGTTCTTGCTATCGCTGACTGTATACATCTAGGGGATAGTTGATGGATTACTTTGAAGGTTGTCATGAGAGTTTTACAATTAATGTGGCTCAGGAGAGGTAGCCAATGCATTTCCTTTAGAATAGGCGTGATATGATTAGCTCGAGGTGAGTGTGTCAGAATTCGTGCAGCTGTATGTATCGCGGGCTGAAGTGGCTATAGGGAGCTTTTTGAGAGGCCTTGCAGGATGGCATTGCTAAAGTCAAAGTGTGGTAGTATCATTGCCTGGTAGACTGTACGGAAGTTGTGAGGCTCAATTAGGGGTCGTAATTGGTGCAGTGACCACAAATTGCTGTAAATATACTGTGCTACTTTGTTTAAATGTGACTGAAGTGTAAGATGCTGGTCAATGGTAACTCCCAGGTATCTTCTTCAGATCTAACATCTAGGTTAGTTTTTTCAACTTTTAGCACTTTGTGGGGAGAAATGATCTATTTCTGGTGAGGAATAGGACCTCTGTTTTCTTGAAGTTGATGTTTAGTTTATGATCTGATAGCCATTGGTCTATGGCATTAAAGCAATTTGTAAAGGTTGAGTAGTTTTCGCTTGTGGTGGTGAATAGAGCATAAATCATAATACTGTCGGCATACAGGCAATAGTAGACATTAAAGGTGCTTATGTTGTTACAGACTGACTGACTAGAGATGGTAAATAGTAGTGCAGAGAGGGCTGAGCCCTGATGGACTCCTTACATCTGGGAGAATGAGTTGGAGGTTTTTCGGGCCAATTTGTACATATTGATTGCAGTTTGTGAGATAGGAGCGAAGCCATTTGAGGGTAATCCCATGAATTCCTATGTTGTAGAGACACTGCAGGAGGATGTTTGGCAGCTGGGATTTAATGTTAAAAAATGTAAGGTCATGCATTTGGGCTGCAGCAATCCAAGGGAGCAATATAGTATAGGGGGTGAAGTACTTTTTTCCACTAAAGACGAGCAGGACCCAGGCGTGGTTGTGTCTGATGATCTTAAAGTAGCTAAACAGGTAGAAAAGGCAACGGCAAAATCTAGAAGGATGCTTGGGTGCATAGGGGAGGAATGGCTAGCAGAAAAAAGGAGGTAATATTGCCTCTCTATAAGTCTTTGCTGCGACCTCATTTGGAGTATAGTGTGCAATTCTGGAGACCGCACCTTCAAAAGGATGTGAACAGGATGGAGTCGGTGCAGAGGGTGGCTACTAAAATGGTTAGTTGTCTTCATTATAAAGCATATGAGGACAGACTTAAGGATCTTAATATATACACCTTAAAGGAAAGGCGGGATAGAGGTGATATGATTGAGATGTTTAAATACGGAAGCCAGATCCGGGGAAGCGATTAAGATGGCGGCGGCACCTTTTTGGCGGTGAGTACGCTTATCGGCGAGGTTGCAGTTTGAGCTGTTATCTCCCCTTGATTGTGAAGAACGATGGGGAGGCGAAAGCGGAAACAAGCCGTGTTACCTTCAGCGGGCTTGGTATCCAGTTCAGCCCAGCGTGTGCTTCCTGACTGCGGTTTCACTGTCGGAGGGGGAGCGGTGTCTTCAGCGGGGGCGGTAGGAGGAACGTCACCCCTGAGCACTTCGGGCATTTGGCTCTCTCCTGAGCAGCGCTCTCCTCCACCGCGACCCGGAAGTGTTGTATCAGCTGAGCTTGCTATGCCGGCAGAAGTTCCTACGAGTACTCCTGTTCGGCACAGTGTGAAGGGGGGCTCGACTGAAGTGGTGAGTTTCCCCGGAGCGAGAGGACAACCGGAGTCCAGTAAAGGTGTGATTTCATCGGAGGAGAAAGCTGGCGGTGTGTCTGATCGGGCTGGGAGTCTTCTGGGGATTCCTTGTTTGGAATGTCCAGCGGTATTTACTCTTGAAACGCTATGGGAAGGATTGGCGGCATTGAACACCTCCCTGTTAACATATGTGGATACTATGAATTTGGATTTAAGTGGGGTGAAATCTATATGTGGAACTCTCTCCTGCGCCCAAAATGATCAAGCGGAGTGGATAACTAGACTTGAGGGGGAGATGGGTCAACTCCGGGATTTGGTTTCAGTACAGCTTAAGGACAAAATTGTTTCTAGCAAGAAAATGGAGTACTTGGAGAACCAAGCACGCAGATGTAATCTGCGTTTCTTGAATTTTCCAAGGTCACCTGTAATATCTCCCATGGCCATGGTACGGAAGTATTTCGGGGAAATTTTGAAAATTCCCTCGGAACAATTTCCCCCCCTGGTGCGGGTTCAATATTTGTCTGGCAGCTCTGGTGACCAAATACCTGTTACTCCCTCCGGCCTCCCTGGTGTAGGCGATCTCACGGGCTTTTTGGAAAGCTCATTGGAGATTGTTACGGGGAAGGCCACTGTACTGGTCACTGTGGCTTTGAAGTCTGATAAATATTATATCTTGAAAATGTATTTCAGGAATTTTGGGGAGCAGTTTTTAGGATCTAACGTTAGAATATTCCCTGATGTATCTAGGGATACGCAACTGTGAAGGAAAAGCTTTTTAGCTTATCGCCCCAGGGTCTTGGCCCTAGGGGCTTCTTTTCAGTTAAAATTTCCTGTAAAATGTTGTATTACCCTTAATCAAAAAATGTACTTGTTTTTTGATCCTGGGAAGCTCCGGGAATTTCTGGAGGCTAGGGAGGAGGGTATGATTAATGTCACTGTTTCCCCCCATCTGGCTGACACATAAGTCTCTGGCCCCCGCCGTATAGATATTTACCTTTGATAATTGTTATGTAACAATGTTTTTCCTGAAGCTTCCCTATTTTCTTCTTACTTTGTGGTCTACTGCTTAGGGAGATTAATTTCCTATTTTTGTGTGGTTTAAAGTTGTATCCCCTCATTTTTCCATATTCATTTGAATGTTCTCTTTCGGATGTATAAAATTGAATAATGATAAATTAAAAAAAAAAAAAAAGAGATGTTTAAATACCTCCGTGGCATAAATGTTCAGGGGGAGAGCCTCTTTCAATTGAAAGCAAGTTATGCTACAAAGGGACATGGGATGAGGGTGAAGGGGGTAGATTCAGGAGTAATATGTGGAGATATTTCTTTATGGAAAGAGTGGTGGATCCATGGAATAGTCTCCCAGTGGAGGTGGTAGAGATGAGGACAGTAACTGAATTCAAAAAAGCATGGGACAAACACAGAGGATCTTTAAAGGAAAAAAGGGGACTGTTGTAGTTGTTGATATGGAAGGACAGACTAGATAGGCCATGTGGTCTTTTTCTGTCATCATATTTCTATGTTTCTATGTTATGGCATATAGTGTCAAATGCTAAGGCAATGTCTTAAAAAGATGACAATGAAGCCTTGTTTGTTTTCTGCACCCTTGATGAGTCTGTCAATTAGGGATATTAGTAAGGTTTCCACTCCGTGGTAATTGCTGAAACCATATTGTTGGCAGTCCAGGGGGCCATTTGAATCGATGTGATTTTGTAATTTGAGGAGGACTACTTTTTCAATTATTTTCACAATGAATGGTAAGCTGGAAATAGGTCTGAAGGAGCTGGGGACATTAGGGTCGAGTTTAGGATTTTTTAGTATTGTGCGGATGGAGGCTGTTTTCAAGTATGTTGGGAAGTATTCTTGGATGAAGGAGGTTAAGATTAGTTTGAGGAGGATTGGGAAGAGCACTGCTCTCCTGGTTTTGAACCAGGTGACGGGGTATGGGTCTAGAGGAGACATTGTAGCATTTAGGCTGTGGATTATGTTTTCCAAATGGCCTACAGAGATTGGGCTGAGGGAGCGCATTAGTGTGCTATCACAGTGTAGGTCATTGGGTTTGCTCGAGGTTGGAGGAGAAGGTGAGGTGTGTGATGCCTTTGGGTATTTTTATTGCAGAAAATCAACAAATTCTTGTGGTTCAATGGTGTTTGTGTTGAGAGTTTGCCTGTTGTCTCTTGTTAGCCTGTTAACAATGTCGTATAACTCTCTAGGTTTGTTTATTGCTTTCATTATTGATTTGGTGTGGTGGTCTCTTTTGGCTTTGTTGGCTTCAGAATGGTATGTTTGTAGGGTGAGTATGTAGAGACTATTTACTTGATCGTCCAATGTGATTCCCAATCTGTGTTCCAGTTTCTGTAGTTTCCTCTTTAATTCTTTGAGACTTGGCATGTACCAGGGGCTGTGGATGCGGTGTTGTGATTTCATATTTCTAGTGGGAAGAGCTGAGGCAAAGGCTTCAATAGTATTTGTCCATTTTTCTGTTGTGAGTTCAAGGTTCAGGGGCTCATCTTCAAGTGAGGGGAGAATTTTGTCAATGAAGGTTTGCCTGTCAAGGGCCTTGAAGTGGTGGTGGTGGATGCTGTTGTTAGCACTTGGCTTTGAGTATGATTGCTGTGGTAGGTGGTAGGTGATGGTGCTATGATCCGACCAAGGAACTTCAGTGAGAAGAGGGTTGGGGATGGCATGAGTATCAAGGAATTGGTTTTGGACGAATATGAGATCTAGAATGTTTCCTTTGTTGTGGGTCAGAGCTTAGATCAGTTGGGAGAATTGGAGGTTTTCCATAGCTTCTAAAAAGGAGGTAGATTGGCTGAGTGGGATGGATGATAGATTCAGGTAACCCATTATTGTGAGGTAGTTGGATGGGTGGGCATCCAAGGATAGTTGCTAACTCATTAGTGTTGGCTGTGGGGTGCAGTAGGTGAGACATAGACATTAAAACCTACCTCTTCACAAACCACTTTGAAATCCCCTATCAACAGAGAACCTCTCCCCAACAATCACAGAAACACATCCACAGTACTCAAGATACAACAAACGACTAACACAAGAAAACCTTGCAAAATTTACACACTCCATCCAAAACGCAAAAGTCCTACCCAATCTGTTGTTTTACCGCTCTTGTAAATAACCACTTGTAATTAGTTATGTTATGCTCCATGTAAGATTACCTGTATATAGTTAAAAACCCTGTTCCATTTAAAGTATAGAAGTATGTTCCATGTAATAACACCTGTATATAGTTAAAAACCATGTTCCATGTAAAGTGTACAGAAGTATACAAATTTTGTTCACTGTTCAATGTAAACCGCCCTTGATCTCTGGAAGGGGCGGTATAGAAGAAACTGTTAAATAAATAGTGACATCTGCTTGTTTGAAACTAATAGTAGGTCCAGACCATCTTTAGTAATGGATTCTGAAAGCTTAAAAAGTTTGTTACTTCTTGCCAGAATGCAGACGTCACCACCTCTGTGGCCAGAACGATTGCAGATGAAAATGTCATATCCTGGTGGTTTGAGCTGGTTGATTAGAAAAGTATCCAGTTGGTGAACTGGGATTCTGTTATACAGAGAATTCCAGGTTATTATCTAGGATGTAGTCATTTGATAACTGAGTCTTGTTCATTGTCGAGCGAGAGTTTATTAGAGTGCATTTTAGGAAGGCTGTGGGTTTTGACGATTGATTGATATGTTTCAGACTGTTTTGTTCTCGAGGTGAGATAAGGCCTGGCGTAGTTCCTTTGGCAGAGCTTTTGTGGGACACATTTGCTATAGATTGGGTTGTGTCCACGGATAACTGAAATAGTATTATAGTTTGGGGTGAGGCAAAGGGTCTTTCTTTATAGCATGGCTAGATTAAGGAGGCAGATGGTGAGGAGGAGGATTCTCTGAGGACAAGGCACTGTGCTGTTATAGCAGGGAGGGTAAAATATGCTCACTCACCTCTGTGAAGAATGAATTGGATCCAGCGTTGTTGATGAGCTGCTATGAGGTTATGACAGTGAGGACCGCAGTGCACTGCTGTACTTGTTAGCTGTTACTGGTGCTGGTAGCTTTTTGGCCGCTGTACCATGCGAAGGAGATCTGAGATGAAGCAGGTGAAGAGGATGTTCTTGCAGAGCCTATTGCACATTGGAGGCAGTAGGATTCGTGGTTTCATTTAATGAATTAGGATTCTTTTCTCATGGGAGGTTGGTGAAGCTGGAGCCTGCTTAAGGAATTAAGCTCCAGTTGGCAGAAAAATGAGCATTTGCACGTTTATGAGGTAGCAGTAGTATGTGGACAGCAGCGTTGCTCACAGGGTCCTCGCCTAAGTGCCTCGCCAAAGAGAGTGGTACATTTTTGCACATACCACACTTTACATACAAAATTTTATGTACTCTAAGAACTTCCAAGCAAGATAGAAATTTAATGCATGTTAAAAGTTCATTGCCAGTAGTAGTATGGAAGTAGCTGTGCTATTAGCAATCCATAAGTAAGCAGGTCCCTAATGTGGCTGGTGCATGGATGAACTGTATTGACCACACCCCAATGCCATCCTCGACACACAACTGTTCTGCTCTCATCCCCGATCCCCCATCCCTACACTATGGTTGCCCACATTTTGAACGAGGAAACCCTCCATTGTGGTTACCCATGCTTCCTCCCTGCCTTGGCCCATGCTCCGCTCTTGCTCCACCCCCAACAAATTTTTGCAGAGAGGGAAGCAGTGCAGGCCATAGCGGGAGGGTGGGGGGGGGGGGAAATGCAAACGGTTGTACTCTTCAGCCTCCATTGAGCCACAGTCTCCTCCTCAGGCCCTCCCATATGCTATTAAATCCAAACATATGTTCTGCATACACAGAACCCCAGTCCTTTGGCTTCTTCCCCAGCAATCAATGTAGAATAGAATTAGGACACTAAAACATACCATATAAAATAAAAATTCTCAGCTACACAAACCCTCTCAGTACCAGGCATATTATGTGTAGAGATGACTAAGGTCCTGCGTTTTTATTTCATTAGGAGAAGTCCCATCTAATCTCTCTATAACCTGCCTGCGTCTAGAACAGGAGGGATGTTACTAGCCTCTGGTTCATCCAACTAATCTCAATGATATCATGCTGAGATGGCCCTTGATATGAACATATGAGCAGGGAGGAAGAGAGTAATATTGGAAGGAAACTGCAAGGGGTAAAAGGCCTCAGTGCTTATTCGAATCTGGGTCTCTGGTTATACTGCCCTGCACCACAGAGATGGGGTAGAAGTCTGCCTTAAGGGGTTAGAGGTCTTTTGCTGCACAGCCATTGTACCAACGTGGAGTGCCTCTGGCCTCTAATAAAGCGACCAGGAGAGAAAGGAGAAGTGCTGCAATCCAAAGGAGTCTCTGAGGAGACGTGTCTGAGGCCACTTAAGCATAGCACTGACAAGAGTCTCTTTAGGGATTTTGGAAGAGACACCAGGAGCAGCACTAGGAAGCAGCGCTGCGACTACCAAAGGATTTCTGAAGAGAGGTGTTTAGGGGCCTCAGAACAGCCAGGAACTGCATCCACAGGGAGACGAAGGAAGACTTTGGGGAGATATAGAGACTTTGGGGCTGTGCCACAGAAAGGCTGCACACTGATGGGAAAGGTGTCTGCTGTTCTTTCTAAAACAGAAGGACCCTATCAAGTTACTCCAGAATGTGGAAAAGAACCAAATGAGAGGTTAGCAGAGTTACCCAATTCCAGGAATGAGATTTTTTTTAGCAGTCCTGGTTTTAAATTTGCATTGCAATGCAGTATGATATTTGTAGTCCCTGATGTTCCCCACTGAAATTGGTGCTGCAGGTTCCATAATGCATTGGAATGGTGTTGTCAGAAACCCAAGATGGGCTTAAAATCTCACTCCTAGAACTGCATTAACTTGGCAACTCTGGGTTAGATTCTGCTCATCAGAGGCAAGAGACTTGCACTAAATTATAGAATCAGGAGGTTGTAAGTGATTTGTTGAATTTTCTGTTTGCTCCTGTTAAGATGTGACATTGCTGATACTAAAAATTTCATGAATGACTTTAAGATTCTTGAGTAAATTCACTGGGTTGAGAACAAAATCCTGGACTGGACTAAGTTTCTTCAGTGGAAAGAGTGTTGTTTGAGTGCAATAGGCCTCCCAGGATTTTCCTGGTCCCACCCCAAGAACCCTTTGCAAAACCCAGAGGCCTGACTGTGCTGATTGGTCTGACTTTTGGAATATGTTCCCCCAGACTTACAGCACTGCACACTGCTGAGAGGGACATAATTCACATGTAACCACTCACAGGCTGTAACACAAAAAAATCATTCAGGACCAACAATATGTCTACCAAGCCAGCACTAATCTTCAAACACACACAAGGACTCTGCCTAAGAAACGGCAGTACTGCAAATATTGCAGTGGGCCTTAGAACATCAGTAAAACCTATTAGGAAAACTGAACAAGCCAGATTACTACACATTCTTAAATAGAAATTTCATGCTAACGGATACCCATCTGTGACTGCACACGCAGAACACAAATAGACCTTCAGCAAATAAACAATGAGACCACAGAGTGAAAACAAAAATATGTAGACAAAAATTAAACTGAAACTTCAAAAAGCCATACTCTGCATGTACTACAATGCCAGAGAAACAGAATGAGATGCGTATCCCCCTGTATTGTGCAAAACAAAAGACAGCAGATGTCGGGACTGGCCTTAGGAGGGTGAAACCAGAGCAATTACCCTGGGCTCCTAGGGCATAGAGAGCTTGAAGTCTGTCTGAAGTGGAAGAAGGCACAGCTTACTAGTGGGCTTTTGGGTTCCCTTCCAAATTTTTGCCTTGGGCTAGACGCCAGCCATGTCTAACACAGGTCCTGACAGATGTACATTCCAAAAACGGACATATTCCAATTACTATACAAAAAATATATTTTTTTTCTAACTTCGTTGTCTGGTCATTTTATTTTTCTAATCATGTTGATCCCAGTCTCTGGTTCCGGTTTTCCTCTGTCTTCTCTTAGCTCTCTTTTCATCATCTCCTGTCCATTTCCCGTTTCTTCTCACTCCTCCTCTTTGCTTCCACCCTTACATCAGTCTCTAACATTGATTTTTCCTTTAATTTTTCTTCCATTCATTTTTCTGCTTCTCTATCTAGAGTTTAGCTTTTCATCTCTTTCCCTTACCCCCATTCCTACCATTCCTTATCTCTCTCTCTTTCCCAAGTTTCTTATTTCCCAGTCTTTCACTAACTCACTTCCTCTCTCTCTCTCCCATGTCCAGCATTTTCCCTCCCTCTTCTCTCCAGTATCTTTCTAACCCTCCATTTCCACCATCTTCCCTCTTTGTCCTTACCCCCCCCCTGTATTCTGCATCTCCCCTGGGTCCCTGCCCCCCCCCCCCATGCCCAGCTTCTCCCGTCTTTGTCCTTATCCTCCTCATGCCCAGCGTCTGTGCCTCTATCCCTACACTACTCTCCCATGCCCATCATTCCCCTCTCTGTTCTTATCTGTCCCCATGTCCAACATCTCCCTTCTATGTCTCTATTCCTATTCTCCTCCTATGCCCAGCATCGCCCCTCTATGTCCTTATCTCTCCCCCACGTCCAACTTCTCCTTTCTGTGTCCCTATCCCCCATGTTCAGCATTTCTGCTCTGTGTCACTGGCCCTATTCCCCCTCCATGTCCAGCATCTCCTCTCTATGTCCCTGTCCTGTTCTCGCCATATCCAGCATTTCCCTTCTACGTTTCTATCAAACATTTTTATGACTGTAGCAAGATAAGTACCATTTGTGAAAAGGTTTGAACATACAGTACACACAAGTCCAGAAAGAGAACCTGGCTCTATCCCATATTTAATACACCTCACACTCTCAGTTATCTTAACTCTATACACCTGCCTCTGGGACACATAGAGGTACATCAGGATCTTATATTGAAGATCTCTGAGTGAGACATTAAAAGAGAGAGATTAAACTGCTTTCACTGCCACCTCTGAAAGCTGAAATGGCAGCTCAGTATTAACCCCTTTATCCCATTTTAAGACAAGAGCAACAACATCACATGGGAGACGACAACATGTACAGGTAAAAGGAGCTCACTCTGAGAAGAAGGAAGTTATCAGTGGTGTGCTGCAGGGATCTGTCCACGGTCCGATTCTCTTTTAACATTTTTGTTAGTGATATTGCAGAAGGGCTGTCGGGTAAGGTTTGCCTCTTTGCAGATGATACCAAAATCTGCAAAAGAGTAGACACCCAAGAAGGAGTAGACAACATGAGGAGGGATCTAGCGAAGCCTGAAAAATTGTTGAGAATTTGGAAGCTGAAAATTAATGCTAAAAAATACTGGGTCATGCACTTGGGCTGCAAAAATCCAAGGGAGCAGTACAGTATAGGGGGTGACGTACTTTTGTTCATGAAAGAAGAGCGAGACCTGGGTGTGGTTGTTTCTCATGATCTTAAGGGGCCCAATTCTGTCCTGGACGTCGATCCCCTCAGTACGTCCGGTCTGAACCAGACGTAGAGTGGGGATCACGATTCTGATCCTGCGGGGCAAGTCTAGCCCTGTGGGATCAGAATCGCGAACAGTCCTGCATGTGCAAGCTGGGACTGCAATTCAGTCCAGCCTGCATGTGCAGGACTGTCCCCAGCTAACTCAGTCAAGGCTCTTCTATGGAGCCACAGCACCATGGCATCATAGCATTGCGGCTCCATTGAAGAGCCGCAATGCTGGCTGCCACAAAATAAAGCATATTCCCTACAACCCAACCCCTGACCTGGCCTCCTAAGGCCAGGGTCAGGTTGCGGCGAATGTCATCCAGCCCTTCTGCCCCATCCGCACCCACACATGTCTCCGGCCCTGGACGTACAGGGCCAACATTAGAATCGGTCCTGTATGTCCAGGGCCAGCGACCGCCCAGACTCTGCCCCCTGAGTTGCCCCTTCCCCATCCCTGTCTAACTTCCCTGCACAACTGGGGGGGAAGTTAGTTGCGGCTGGGTGAAGGCACGAATAGCGGGGATGGACGTCCCGTTGGGCCATCCATCCCCGTTATTCATGGCACAGAATAACCCCCATGGTGTCTAAACAGGTAGAAAGGTGACAGCAAAAGTCAGCAGGATGCTTGGGTGTATAGAGAGAGGAATGGCCAAAATCTGTATGCCCCTGACCTCCCAGGCAGCAAATACCCAGGACCAGCACGACCAGGGGTGCTAATAAGACATGTTTAGCAGGTAGCAGGTTATAATGTGACGATGTACCTCAAATCCAATCTTTAATATGGCACAATATACTTGTACATCTGGAAGCGCCACACCCGCCTATCTTCACCTACCCATCAACTGCTCTGAGGGCATATGTGATTTTTGTCTTTGCCACAAAAACGTCTGTAATTCTCTATTAATCACTGTTAAATCAAGAGATGTAAGAAGCAAGGACAGTATCTTATACAAGTAGATTCTCCCAAGTAAAAATAAGGGAAGGGACTGCCAAGTACATAAGAAACGCCTCCGTTTTCTCAAAAGTGGAGGGATATTCAGTTTATATATATCCTGTGTGGCTTGACAAGGTGCACTCCTAAATATTTTAGAGTGTTGCCTATTGTAGGGAGAAATCCTCTCCCCATCCTTCCTGCTCCTTAGGTAAAGGAGATATTGCTTTTGATTTCTATAGTTCAGTTTTAAACCCCAAAATATGCCAAACTCTTTGATAAATCCTAGATTAGGTAATGAGGTCTGTGGATTGGAGAGACATACTAGCATGTTGTTGGCAAAAGGTGTGCCCTTGAAAGTCTGTTTACCCAGCTGGATCTCCTGGATGTCCTCATGATCCCGAATTCCCACCAAAAGCAGTTCCAAGAATGGTAAACATAGCAGGTGATGTAAGGGACGGCCCTGCCCCCTGGTATCTCTCTGTAAAGGGAACATTGCAGATGGACACCAGTACCACTGTCATGAGATTCACATACAGCATCCTTACTGCTGCTTCAAATTGCCCATCCAAGCTGTAAAGGTCTGAAAGAAAGAATAGATATGACCAGTTGACTCTGTTAAAGGCTTTCTCTGCATCAAAACTGATCACTGATGATGCCACATCAAGCCTCCGACAGTATTCAATTGCCAACAGTATTTTCCTGATATTAAGGACCCCATATCTGTTCCTTATGAAACTTCCTTAGTCCTTTGCTATCAAAGAGAGAAGTACCTACTCCAGCCGATCCACCAGAATCTTAGCATAGATTTTCAAATCAAAGTTCAAGAGAGAGATCAGCTTGTGGGAGGCTGGCTGAAGTGGATCCCTCCCTACCTGTATTTTGGAGGACAATAAAGCGTGCTTTATTCATTTCTTTTGGAAAGGACACATGTTCTAGCATTTTCTAGTAAACCTCCAACAGGAGCAAGGGGACCAGGCCCTTTAAAAGCCTATAACAAACACTGCCCAGCCCATCAGGGCCTGGTGTCTTACTCAGCAGAGCTTCTCTAATAACTGTTTGTATCTCCTGGGCAGAAAATGGGGCATCTAATTGTCTCTTTTGTTTCTCCCCAAGTCTCTTTTGTTTCTCCCCAGGTACCCCTTCTGAGACTCTTCATATATTCTCCTCAACCCTCCCCTCCACCCCCAGCATACAAAGCCTCATAAATAGTCACAGAAACCTGAATAATGTTTCCCAACTTATTAACCAGCAGACCTCACTTGCTTCGGATAGTACACAGGTTTTGATCCTGCAGAGGATTTAGTTACACTTACCAGTAGCTTTCCTGGCTTATTAGTGAACCTAAACAAGATAGTAAGTATGGGCCTTTCTGGTACACGCATGAATCACTTGCATGGACACATAGGGGCTTGTTTACAAAGCTGCGGTAGCGATTTGCAATCGTTATCGGAGCTGTGGCCCCATTGATTTCAATGGGGCCGTGGCTCCGATAACGATTGCGAATCGCTACCGCAGCTTTGTAAACAAGCCCCATAGTATCCTCTAATAGCCGTTAAGGGGTGGGATACAGAATTCTTTGCATTTTCCCTAAGTTGCTTCTCGAGCCTTAAGATGTGCATGGCCTTAGCTATCTCTCTCCTTTTCCCAATAGTATAGGCAGTGATATCACTCCATAAAACCACTTTTTTGGTCTCCCAAAATAGCATCAGATTATCTCAGTGCTCCATAAAATCTCTTCATCTCTCCCTCAGGTAGACAGAAAAGTTAATATCTCTGTACAGGTAGCTCGAAAATCACTACTGTCTGCACTTTCATGGGACTAAACTCTCCACATCTTACCACATAAGGGAATGATTCAACACCTCTATTGGTCCAATTCCCTGCCCCACTATTCTATGAAAGAAATCATTGGAGCCCAGGACATAATCTCTCTGGGATAGACTATCATGGGCCCTAGAGTGGTGGGTATAGTCCTTTTTCAGTGGGATACGATGTCTGCCAAGAGCCTAGCAGGTTCAGCCTAGTTTACAAGTAGGGCAGACCCCCTGTGTTGTGCCACAAAAAAGAAACTTGAATAGTGGACCAATCTGCTTCTGGATCAAGAACCAACCGTTTCCACCTCCCCTTCGCTTCCCAGGCTAGATTCGAATCCACCCGACATTCTGCCTTTTACTTCCTCAGCCCATTCCTTTGGAATATCTTCCCCTCTGACCTCCACGTGCAAGCTTCTTACACCACTTTCAAATCCCAACTCAAAACTTTTCTGTTTTGCACTGCCTGCGACATTCCTATTACATGATGCCGGGTCCCCTGCTGATAACACCTGCTCCCCCCTGACCTCTCTCCCTCACCCACTCCTAGCATGTCTGTGTTTCTCTATCCTATAATTTTATGGATTTATTTTCCTCCTTTTAAAATAGTTTTATTGTAAACTGCTCTGCTATTCTTTTGAAGGGGGGTATATCACATTTTAATTAACATAAACATAAATGCCAGTATAATAGGAAGGTGGGAAAAGGGCGCACATTGTTGCACTAGCTCATGAAAGAATTTGTGATCATAAGTGTTTGAAGTATAGTCTGTGCCCACCAGCACCTTGGTGGCTTGCGGCCTTGTATATAAGCAGATAGGACTGTACCAAGCTAGTTATGAACCCTATGCGACTAACAAGTCTGGTGCCCCTCCTCCACCCAGCCACATTCAGTAATTCACTCTTTTTGAGCTTCTTGGAAGCCCAGTGATGATATCAATGCCCCCTTCTGTGTTAACGCCCTGTGCGGCTGCACCGCTAGCACAGTCTTTGGTTCAGCCCTCTCCTTTCTCCTTGTTTTCTCACTTTTTCATGCGTCTTGTGGAATGCACATTCTGTCTCCAATAAACTTGCCTTCATTCATGACCTCTTTATCTCTAATACTCTACATCTCCTGGCTCTGACTGAAACTTGGCTTCTCCCTGAGACTCTGCTTCAGTTGCTGCCCTCTGTCATGGAGGCCATGGTGGCGGTGCCGTGTTTCTATTTTCCCAGTCCTGCCAATTTCAGCCCCACCTTCTGTCTCCATTTAATTCCTTTGCTTCCTTTGAAGTCCACGTCATCTGTCTATTTCCTCCACTATCTCTCTAAGTAGCTGACATTTATTGAACCCCCAACAAGTCCACCTCCACCTTTTTCACAATCTTTGACTCCTGGCTCTCCTCCTTTCTGGATGTATCTTCCCCTTCCTTTATTCTTGGGGATTTTAACATCCACATTCATGACCCTTCTGACCCTAATGCCTTAAAGCTCCTTTCCCGAACCTCCACATTAAACTTCCAGTTGTGCTCTACCACTCCTACTTACAAGCATGGCCACTGCCTTGACCTCGTCTTCTTCTTCAACTGCTCACCCTCAAACTCCTCCACCTCAGTTCTTCCCTTATCTGACTATCACCTGCTAACTTTCACCCTTAACCACCCCATCCTAGTGTCACCCAAACTCCACCAACATATTTATGAATCTTCACGCTATCGACCCTTCATCTCTCTCCACTGCTGTCTTATCACCTCTTTCCTCCATTATATCATCTGAGTCTGTTGATGGTGTAGTATCTTCCTATAACACTATACTTTCCTCTGCTCAGGATGCACATGCTCCTCCCATTCCATGCCCTTTGAGGCATACTGTACCTCAACCCTGGCTGGCCTCAAAACCTGCTACCTACGTTCCTGTGCCCACTCAGCTGAGTGCCTTTGGCTTAAATCTTGCTGACTACCTACATTTCAAATTCATGCTGACCTCTTTTCAGTCAGCCATAGCACTCACCAAGGAAGAGTACTATATCCATCTGACTAAATCTCTTGCCACTGATCCTCACCTTCTCTTTGCTATGCTTAACTCTCTCCTCAAGGACTATCCTCCCACAATCCCTCCTTCACTTTCTGCCTAGGCCTTGGCTTTACACAGATGAAGAACCAGGAGCAGGACCTCAGAAAACACCCACAAACAGGAAAAGAAGCGAGGAACATCTTGAACAATTTTCAGAAGACTGTATTCGTGAGAAACTAGCTCAACTTAAAGTAGACAAAGTGATGGGACCAGATGGGATACACCCTAGAATACTGAGGGAACTTGGGGATGTTCTAGCAGCTCCACTGACTGACCTTTTCATTGCCTCGTTGGAGTCAGGAGTGGTGCCAAAGGTCTGGAGAGAGGCTCATGTGGTGCCTTTACACAAAAGCGGAAGGAAGGATGTGGTTGAAAACTACAGGCCAGTTAGTATAACTTCGGTAGTGAGTAAATTATTGGAAACGCTGCTGAAAGAGAAAATAGTGAGGTTTCTGGAGTCCAGTGGATTACAGGATCTGAGGCAGCATGGATTCACCAGAGGCAGGTCTTGTCAGACAAATCTGATTGATTTCTTTGACTGGGTGACCAGGGAGTTGGACCGAGGGAGAGCCCTAAATGTGATGTATTTAGATTTCAGTAAAGCCTTTGACACTGCTCCTCACATGCGACTTATAAACAAACTGAGCACCCTAGGGATGGACCCTAAAGTTATTGCTTGGGTGGGAGGCAACAAAGAGTACAGGTAAATGGCGCTCACTCTGAGGAGAAGAATGTTACCAGTGGTGTGCCCCAGGGATCTGTCCTTGGTCCGATTCTTTTTAACATTTTTATTAGTGATATAGTGGAAGGACTGCTAGGTAAGGTTTGCCTCTTTGCGGATGATACCAAAATCTGCAATAGACACCCAAGAAGGTGTAGATAACATGAGGAGGGATCTAGCTAAGCTTGAAGAATGGTCTAGAATTTGGCAGCTGGGATTTAATGTTAAAAAATGTAAGGTCATGCATTTGGGCTGCAGCAATCCAAGGGAGCAATATAGTATAGGGGGTGAAGTACTTTTGTCCACTAATGAAGAGCGGGACCTAGGTGTGATTGTGTCTGATGATCTTAAAGTAGCTAAACAGGTAGAAAAGGTGACAGCAAAAGCTAGAAGGATGCTTGGGTGCATATGGAGAGGAATGGCTAGCAGAAAAAAGGAGGTGATAATGCCTGTGTATAAATCTTTGGTGCGACCTCATTTGGAGTATAGTGTGCAATTCTGGAAGACAGCACCTTCAAAAGGATGTGAACAGGATGGAGTCGGTGCAGAAGGTGGCTACTAAAATGGTTAGTTGTCTTCATTATAAAGCATATGAGGACAGACTTAAGGATCTTAATATGTACACCTTAGAGGAAAGGCGGGATAGAGGTGATATGATTGAGATGTTTAAATACCTCCGTGGCATAAATGTTCAGGGAGAGAGCCTCTTTCAATTGAAAGCAAGTTCTGCTACGAGGGGACATGGAATGAGGGTGAAGGGAGATAGATTCAGGAGTGATATGCGGAAATATTTATTTATGGAAAGAGTAGTGGATCCGTGGAATAGTCTCCCAGTGGAGGTGGTAGAGATGAGGACAGTAACTGAATTCAAAAAAGCATGGGACAAAGACAGAGGATCTCTAAAGGTAAAAAGAGGACTGTTGTAGTTGTTGATGTGGAAGGACAGACTAGATAGGCCATGTGGTCTTTTTCTGTCATCATATTTCTATGTTTCCATGACAAAGTCTAAAAGATCAGCCTTGAATTCTTCACAGGTTCACCTCCCCCTCCCCCTCCTCAATCCCAAATCCTTCCCTCACCTTCTGCCACCCTTTCTTCCTTTTCTGAAATCACTGAGGAGGAAACTACAAATTTTCTCTCCTCCTCCAAATGACTACCTGTTGCTCTGCTCCCATTCCCACCCATCTACTAAGCTCCATCTCTTTTACCATCATCCCTTCCATCTGTCATATCCTTAACCTATTGTTTTCCACTGCAGCTGTTCCTGTGGCCTTCAAACATACTCTGGTCACACTTCTCCTCAAAAAGCCCTCATTGACCCTGCCTGTACTTTCAGCTATCGGCCTATCTCTCTCCTCCCTTTTACTTCAAAACTACCTGAACGTGTGATTTACCACTGCTGTCTTGACTTTATTTCCACTAAAGCACTTCTGGATGCACTGCAGCCTGACTTTCGTCCTCTACATTCCACATAAATGGCTCTTGCCAAGGTCTCCCGTGACTTGCTCCTTGCCAAATCCAAGGGCCTTTACTCGATCCTCATCTGTCTTGACCTTTCTGCTGCCTTTGACACTGTTGATCACCACCTTCTCCTTGATACCCTGTCCTCGCTTGGATTTAGGGGCTCTGTTCTGTCCTGGTTTTCTTCTTCTCTCTCCCAGTGCAATTTTAGTGTATGTTCTGGTGGGTCCTCTTCTACTGCCATCCCGCTTTCAGTTGGTGTACCTCAGGGCTCTGTCTTGGGACCTCTACTTTTCTCTCTCTCTTCACTCATAGTGCACTTATTTCCTCCCATAGTTTTCAGTACCATCTCTATTCTGACATCTCTCAGATATTCCTTTCTGTGGCTGAAATCTCTCCAGGAATCCATTTCTGGATCTCTGCCTGCTTATCTGACATTGCTGCTTGGATGTCTCACCGTCATCTGAAACTGAACATGGCCAAAACGGAACTCCTTATCTTTCCCCCTAACCCCTCCCCCCTTCCTCCCTTCTCTATTTCTGTGGATGACACTACACTCCTCCTTGTTTCCTCAGCTCGAAACCTTGGGGTCATCTTTGACTGTACTCTCTTTTTCGCTGCACACATCCAACAGATAGCTAAAACCTGCTGCTTCTTTCTCTATAAGATCAGTAAAATTCATCCCTTCCTTTCTACTCACACTACTGAGATCCTCATCCACTCACTAGTCACTTCCTGCCTTGACTACTATAACCTGCTTCTCGCTGGTCTCCCTCTGAAGCATCTCTTTCTCCCCTTCAATCTGTTCAAAGCTCAGCTGCACAGCCTATCTTCTGCCAAAGTCACTATGCTCATGTAACCCTTCTTCCCAAGTCACGTCACTGGCTCCCTATCAGTTTCCGCATCCAGTTCAAACTTCTCCTACTGACCGACAAGCAGGGCTGGCTCTGGAGTGGGTCCAAAGTGTTGGCACCCTAGGCGAACCTCAAGCTTTACACTCCCTCAGGCTCTCAAAATCTATTTGGTTTAAAATGCCTTACTTTTGCCATCCACCAGAAGTTGCTGCCCTAATCAACTGCCTAGTTTGCCTATTGGTTGGGCCCACCCTGCCTACAAGTGCATTCATTCTGCGTCTCCTCACTACCTTTCTTCTCTTATTTCACTCTACACCCCTGCTCGGGAACTCTGCTCCTCTGGCAGATCCCTTTTAGCTGTGCCCTTCTCTGCTACTGCCAACTCCAGACTTCAGTCATTCCATCTTGCTGCTCCATATGCCTGGAACAAACTACCTGTGCATCAGGCTCCTTCTCTAGCCCTATTCAGATCTAGGCTAGAAACCCACCTCTTCTAAGCTACTTTTGGATGCTGATGCTCCGCAGTCTCTTGCCCCCTACTTATGTGTATCTTACCATAAGTACCATACTCTAGTCCCCAGTTTCGCTATGTGTTTTGTCTTGATTAGATTGTAAACTCTGATGAGTAGGGACTGTGCCTTACATCTACATGTACAGTGCTGTGTATGCCTGTATTGCTATACAAATGAATAGTATGAGTAGTAAGCAGGTATCTGCTTCCTGCGTCTTATACAACCTTCAGGGCTCACACAATTGCTTTGGATACAATAATAGCTACCCAGAGGAGGCGGTGTACAGTGTATTGCAGCCACTCATCCCCTCTTTAGTTTCTGGTGTTGTACATTGTCCATAGTAACGCAGTAGCATAATAACATAGTAAATGATTGCACATAAAGACCGGCATGGTTCAACTACTCTGCCCAGTGAGGCTTCTATCTAGCCAGATGACACCTGTCCATATGGTAGTATTGGGACACCTTAAAGTTTGCAGTATTTCATGTCTCTTGATGTAAGAGTCCATACCACACATGTTCCATGAGACACAACACACTCACTCCCTATTCTGCATCATGACAGTGCTCTCAAAAGGTTCTCTATAAGTGCCGACTCCGTGTTGCTTAAGTCAGCAGCCTCCATTCTGACTTTCCCTAACGCATCCTCACACAGACTCGAACCATATGAATCTCCTCATCCACACCCAAGTTACCCCTCCCTATCCCCATTCTCCCCTCCCCATCCCATTCATTACATCCAACACATTCCAGCATCTACTTCCTCACTAGTTACACTTCCAGTGCAGGGGCTGTTCTCTACTCCCACTCCAGCCAATGAAGATTCACCATCTCCAACCCTTCCCTCCCCACTCCCCTAACTAAAACTGCCCCCAAACAATAATACTATATCATCAATCCCACAACAGATTAACTGGCCCTTCAAAACTGCTTCTCTGCCCCTCCCACCAGCTCAAGATGTTATGCAACCAGTATCTGTGTTGATACAGCCCAGGGGCCTCCGACCAAGGTCTCTCTACTTCCATGCAGGCACACTGGCCTTCCTAGGGCATGCTCAGTCCTAAACTGCCAGCCTGCTGATGCAGAAAAATGGAAAGCACCCCTGCTGACAGTCCATGACCTCATATGCACAACACAGAGCCTAACAATGACTCACTGTGTAGGACCCCCGCTGGGTGACAAACAGCATAAATGGGTGCTATGATGACATAGCACCCATTTATGCTGGGGAGGGAGGAGTGGCTCAGTGGTTGGGACAGGTTACCTTAGGCCAGATAGGCCAGGGGTTCAATTCCCACATGGGGACAAACAACCTCAGCCCAGAGGGACTGGGGCCTCCAGCCCCATGGCCACTCCTTGTGGCCTTGGGCAAGCCACCCAACCCTCCATTGCCTCAGGTACACTTAGATTGTGAGCCCTTCAGGGACAAGGGAATAAAAAGTACCTGCTAGTATACATGTAAATCACACTGATTCTAAAGAGCACAGTATAAAAAAATAAATAAATTACCTCACAACTCTCCAGATCCCAAACTCAACTTCCCCTGATTGGCTGAGTGCTCAGGAGCCAGGGTGGCCAAAAGATCTGCACATCCTTGGTACTAGTAAATTTCTCTGTCTTACCTCTGTGGAAGATGCACAAGGTTGCCAGATAGCACAGGGGAAATTGGTTCTTCTTAGCATGTAGATCTCCACACCCCCCTAAATTCCCAGTGCTTTGCCACCAGTTGAACCAAGTAGTCTTCAAATTAGACTTTTGCATTCTCATAGCTTGCCACAGCACTGCGTTATTATTTATTTTATTTAACATTTTTTCTATACCGCTTTTCTAAGAGTCAAAGCGGTTTACAAAGAACTAGGTAACATGGAGAGAGCATGGAATGTGTGTTCTGTTTTACAGAAGCATAAACAGTACAGAATAACATCACAAGAGCCACTGGAACATTGCTGGGGGGTGGGGGGTGGGTACGTAACTTACTTACAGGTTAACAAGTAACTGGGAATAATTTAAAAATTTAGTGATAACAATGCAAAATCACATGTGGTCATCAGGTTTCCTTGTCCCCAGGTGGTGTGCATACTCGATACGTATGTCTCCAAGGGCAGATTCTAAAGGCAACTGCAGTGTGAGCCATCTCTACAGTTTGCTTAATATCAAATAAAGTCTCTGGTTACGGTATGCCAAAGAACCTGAGATTGCTGCAACACAATCAAATCCTCAGCAACGATGGTACAGACTCCAGCTGGTATGAGATTTTGGTAGCTAAGGTGTTGCAGAGTTGCCAAGTTACCCAGTTTCACGAGTGAGATTTTAAGCCAGTTCTGAGTTTCTGACAACCTTACCATGATGCATTATGGGACCTGCAGCACTGATTCTAATGGGTAAAATCAGGGACTACAAAATACCTTACTGCACTGCAATGCAAACTTAAATTCGGAACTGGCAAAAAATCGGACTCATGAAATGGAGTAGCATGGCAACTTTGTACTGACAAGTGTGTCTCTAAAGCTCTGTTCTCAGCACCTCATCCAAGTGTAATGGCAAGGCTGTGCCCATGTTAAATGACATCTCATCCTTGCCAGGCCTTCGCTTTGCCCTATTTTGTGCCCTTAGAAGCTGTAAGTCTCTGAGGTTGCTCAGGTTTTGTCCATACATAGGCAGTGTGGTGATCAAAGCTTGCTGGAGGAGATAAATTCAGCACAGATTTGTAGGATGGGGTAGGATTAGGAAAAGACCTTTAAAGCATCACGTCTATTACTGCATATTTTATAAAAGATATGTGTGTACATCGCAACTTCGCCTGTCCTCCATCTAGACTTTGCCTCCAGGAATTAGGGTTGCCAACTTTTTAAGAGAGAAAAACCAGCCACCTGTGGCTAGCCATGCTCTACCCATGTCGCCCCCTGTCCCACCTCCTGCCCCTTCCCTGCTCCACCCATAAAAATAATTGCACAGAGGGCAACAATGCATGTTTTAGCTTCTGCAGGCTATATCAAGTGTGTGTGTGTGTGTGTGTGGGGGGGGGGGGGGGGTTGGGTTATAAGAGGCTGAACTCTTCAGCACCTATTCAGCCGCAGTCCCCTTCTCAAGACCCTCCAACACACATATGTTCTCCCATATGGCATTAAATCCAAACATATATTCCACTGAACCTCGCCCCGTCCCCTTTCCCAACAATCTGTGCAGAGCAGAGAAGAGCTAGAACCTTCCCCATAAAACTTACCATACGAGAAAACATCTCTCTCAATACCAAGCATATTGTGAGTTAATCAGGGCCAGTCCCAGAACTGATTCAAAGTATTGGCATCCTAAGCAAATTGTAACCCGTATGCCCTCCCCCCGGCTGTCAGAATTTATTGTTTAGCTTTGAATGCCCTACTCTCTGCCGACCCCCAGAAGCAATCACCCAGGTTGCCTGATGGTTGGGCCACCCCTTCAATTAATACAAAAAAGTCATTCGGGAACAAGAGCAAATCTAATATGCCAGTACTAACTTCCAAATTTCACACAAGTTCCTTATCTAGAAAAAGGTAGCATCATAAATATTGCAGTGGACCCTAAAATATTAATAAACCTATTAGGAAAGCTAAACAAGCCAGATTACTACACATTCTTAAACAGGAATTGCGTGCTAACAGAATACCCAGTCTTGGTCACACACACACACGTTACAGATAAGCCTTCGCCAATAAGTGAAAATAGAAATATGTAGAAAAAAATTAAACTAAAACCTCAGAAAGTCAGACACTGCATGCAATGCAACACCAGAGAAACCGAAAGAAATTCATTTCCCCCTGTATTGTACAAAGGCAGCAGATGTCAGGATTGGCATTAGGAGGGAAGCAGCCTGGCAATTGCCCTGGGCCTCCAGGCCAGAGAGGGCCTCAGACATGTCTGAAACTCAAAAAGGCACAGCTTTCTAGCAGGCTTTAGGGTCTTGTTTCAGATTTCTGCCTTGGGCTAGGCCCCAGCCATGTCCAACACCAATCCAGACTCCTGGCAGATGTACTTTCCAAAAATAGACATTTTCCAGTAACAAAATAGAAAATAAAATTATTTAATAAAATTATTTTTCTCCCTTTGTTGACTGGCTATTTTATGCTGTAATCATGTTGATCTCAATCACTGGTTTCTGCTCTCTGTCTTCCCTTAACTCGTTTTCTAGGGTCTCCAGCCCATCTGCCACTTCTCTCCCCTCCTGTCTTTTTCATTTCCTTACATCTCTGCGATTTATCTTTTCCTTTCAGCTTTCTTCCATTTCTGTCAGCTTAGATTTTACTCTTCCTTCTTACCATCCAGTCCTCACTCCCCTCTCTCGTTACTGCATCTACCACTTTTCATCCTTTAACACAGCCTTCTCCTTCCCCATTCTCCTATTCCCCAGTCTTTAACTAACTCTCCCCTTTCTCTCTTCCTCTCCCCACGTCCAGCATATCCAGTGTCTCCTCCCTCTCTCCTCCATCCAGCACCTGATCACCTTTTTCTCACTCCATGTCTACCATTCCTCTTCTCTCCCTGTTCTTCTCCCCATGTCCAATATATCCCTCTTTTTTCCCTTCCCTTATGCCCAGCATCTGTTCTTTCTTTTCCTCCTCATGTCCAGCATCTTGCCTATTTCCCCTCAGTGCCCGGCATCTGCCCTCCACCCCCCATATCCAGCATCTACCCTTTCTTCCCTATCACCCCTCCATGCCCGGCATCCTGTTTCCATCCCCGCCATGCCTAGCATCTGCCCTTTCTCACCTATCTTCACCCCATGCCCAGCATCTGCTCTCCATCCCCTATGCTCTTCACGTCATGTCCAGCATCTTCTCTTACCCCCATCCCATGCTGGTCATCTGTCCTCTAACTCTCCCACCCTGTGGCCACATTCTCCCCCCCCCCCCCACCTGTGGCCACCATCTGCCTTTTGTCTCTATCAGCCCATATCCAGCATCTTCCCCCCATGCCTCCCTGTCCAGCATCTGCCCTTTCTCCTGTATCTCCACCCCATGCCCAGCATCTGCTCCATCCCCTATGCCCCTCATCCCATGTCCAGCAACTGTTATCTACTCCCATCCCATGCCCACAATCTGTCCTTCACCTCCTCCATCCATCCCCCGAACCTCATGGCCACATCTGTCCCCCACCCTCATCCCATATTCAGCATCTACCCTCCATCCTCTCTTTTCTCCCCCATGTCCAGCATCTGTCTTCCACCTCCACACTCTCTAACCCCCACCATCCAGCATCTGCTCTCTACTCCCATCCCATATCCCCTATCTGTCCACCACCCCACCCTGTACCACCATCTGCCCTCTGTATTCCTTTACCTCATGGCTGGCACCAGACCCCAACCTATCTCATGTCCAGAATCTGTCTTCCATGCCCCCTATCCCATTGAAATCCAGCATCTCCTCTCCCTATCTATTTCCTGTGCCTCCAGCTTACCACGGCCGCCTCTCTCCTCTGTAGCAGAGGCGGAAAACACACAAAAGAAAGCACAGTGTCTTCTTGACTCCAGAGCACTTGGAAGGCTTCACCTGTCCCGCCCCCTTCTGATGCGAGCCTGCATCGGAAGGGAGCAGGACCAGCAGGGCTTTCTAAACGTGTTGGAGTTGCAAAGACCCAGCACTTTTGTTTTCAGGGTCTGTGGGGTTTTTTGCAAGTTTGCCCGCTGCCACTGCTGCTTCTCACCATGTCTGAATCAGTGGCAGTGGTGGAAGCAGTGGGAGGAGAGGCAATGCCAGCGCTGTTGCCACAGATCCGACAGAAGCAACGGCAGCGGCAGCAACTGGAATTGTTTTTAAAAATCTCTTTTTTAAAAAATTTTTTTAAGAGAACAGAGAGACTGGCCAATGAAGGTCAGCAGAAAACCAGCCCTTCATTGGCCGGTTTTACCATCCTGATGACCGGAACCTTGCAAAACCGGCCCAGCCGGCCTAAAACCAGTCGATTGGCAACCCTACCAGGAATGCCTACGTACAGATTGTGTAAAAGTAGGCATGCACTTTCTGTGTGCGTACTTGTTGCATGCATATGAAGTTGTGTAATTGTATAAAAGCCCTTTTCTGCATACAAACAGACTTTACATGTGGAATAAAGCTTTAGAAAAATCCCCCTTTTAAGACTACAAAGCACATCTGATATCTCAGAGTCCTCTTCCAGTTATAATACCACTGACAATACTTGATTGCTGTCTTTGTCCTTACATTAGGACCAGATTTAGGTACAGGCAATGTAGGCAACAGCCTCCGATGACAAACTTTCATAGACACCGGAGAATCACTGCTGATATTATGTCGTCATCTTGTCCTGCTGCCTTCACACCGCGTGCTGAGTAGCAGATCCAGGAAGAACATTTCATTCTGGGCCTCTAAGCCCCTCAAGCACTGACAGGCCCTTATTTGGCCCCGCTCCTTCCATGGATTTTCATGGTTATAGGAAGCCCGTCAGGGAGAAGGAGGCATAGCCGCTACTGTGGGGGCAGTGTCACGCTACATGACAAGCGGCAGAGGTGAGCGCTGATGCTGGGAGAAGAGAGCATCTGGGCAAGTGAGATTGGTGGACTGGGTCCCCCCTTGCTCTGACATGCTGATGTCTGTGTATGTGGAGGTAACCCCTCGGGGGGGGGGGGGGGAGCCCATTGGCAAGAGGGTCCCATCTTATGCACAAAAACAAAGAACCTCAAAATTCCTATCATCAAGTTACTTTTAGCTGAGACGGGTTTGATGCTACATCTGATTTTTGAGATGCAGCTCCCTGACCTCTTCTTCCCCTCCCCATGGCATACCTGCTTGTTTATTTTAGCAGGGAATGTTTCTGATTATTGATTCCAACATCAACAAACACTGTGTTCCTTGCAACAACATGGGTTGCTCTCCAAATAACTTGAGCTAGCCATAACTAATTTTTGCTAAGCACTGCATACTAAAACTAATACATGAACCACACCTATCTTTAGCAGAAAGGAAAAGGAAAATCAGGAAGGCTAATGGAATATGCTACTTATACAAATTCCAATCAGGTTTTAGTCCAGGTCACAGTACAGAAATAGGTCTGGTTCAAGTGATGAATGACCTTTCAGCAATGGGGATACCTATTTGTATTACATAGAACATTTGAACTATTTACAGAGAACAGAGTTAACTATATACATAAAATGGGAACATGTCCCTCACACTAACCATGTGCAACTATATACAGCGTCTAACCATTACGTAAAGATGTAAATGGGTCCATCGCTAGGTCATACGCTAGGAGAATTTAATTGCAATGCAGATAATAATCAACAGTACATCCTAACTCAGAGCACAGAGGAAGTCCAGGAAATGGGAGATTGCAAAGACATTCGAGCACCTGTGTTTCATGAGATGTTCTTGGCAATAGAAGAGGTAGGACCCTATACTTTAACCGATGATAATGAAAACTGCAGAGAAACAAGGACTGTTATTTTCAGTTAGACATGTTGATGCACAACCCCCCAGGCAAAACAACTTGCATGGACATCTGAAGTATTTGTAGCGGGGGCATCTATGAGGCCATCTATGAGGCGGCTATCCATTTTGGGGATGCTCATGTTGCTAAAATAGGGATAAAATGTAAATGTCCCTGGCATTTTTTAGGATGTTTTTCCCTGGATGTCTCCAATTTCACTTGGACGTTCTTTCTAAAATGCCAGTTCACACCTACAAATTGATGTGCGTACAATGTGTGCATACAGTGTGTGCTAAAAACAAATGTGTGAAATAAACTGAAAAAAATCTGAAAATCAAGGAAAAGTTTTGAAAAATCCAGAAATGAATAAAAAATATGTTGGCTGTGCACATCCCTATTAGGTTCATGCTGAAGGAATCAGACTGACTCTTAGGGGCCTATTTATTGAGCCATGTTTGGTGTTTAATGTGGGCTTTAACCTACACTACTGCAAAAAATAATATTAGGGGCATGGAAAGGGTAGAGACCTTTCAATTAACACATGGGTCCTTCCTGAACATTAATTGCTAATGTGACCAATAACACAGAACATCCATTTTAAGAGAGTGCAGCTAACTGCAATTTGGGTTATCGACATGACATTAAAGCACAGTAGCAAACTTTGCCCCAGGTCAGCAGCACGATTGCCCAACAGTTACCACACGGACATTTTGAACCTAAATCACCTTAGCTTTTGCAATGAACATGTTAGAAGCAATTCCCTAATAGACTGGGCCCAATTCTATCCCCTCTGTACATCTGGTCTGAACCGGACGTACAGAGGGGATCGCGATTCTCATCCCGTGGGGCACGTCTAGCCCCATGGAATCAGAATCGTGAATGGTCCTGCATGTTCAGGATAGGACTGCGATTCAGTCCGGCTTGCATGTGCAGGACTGTCCCTGGCTAACTCAGTCAAGGCTCTTCAATGGAGCCGCGGCGCCATGGCATCATGTTGCCGTGGCACCGGGGCCCCATTGAAGAGCCGCGATGCTGGCTGCCACAAAATAAAGAGTATTCCCCTCAGCCTGACACCTGATCTGGCCTCCTAAGGCCAATGTCAGGTTGAGGGGAATGTCCCCTGGCCCCCCCTGCACCCCAGGCACACACCTTAAAAACGTCAAGGAAAGTTATTCCACCTTGGAGGTGGAATAACTTCCCCGCACATGTCACCAGCCCTGGACATAAGGGCCAACATTAGAATTGGCCCTGTACATCCAGGGCCGGCGACCGCCCAGACTCCGCACTTGAGCTGCCCCTTCCCCGCCCCCGTCTAACTTCCCTGCACAACCGATTGGGAAGTTAGTCGAGGCTGGGAGAAGGCATGAATAGCGGGGATGGACGTCCCATTTGGTCATCCATCCCCACTATTCATGGCACAGAATAACTCCCTTTGTGAATGGGGGCCTTAACGAGAAATCTCAGTGTTTTGAAGGTGTTTTTATTGAAATAAAATTAGCAGGCTACGTTTTTTAGTCCAATTTTTTTGATTCCAAACCATACTCTCCCTTTATAGAGGGTTGAAATGTTTAATCACTGCCTCAGTATGTGATTGTAAGCCAAACTCACTTTAGAGAAGAGCTGCAATGTACTTGTGGCAATGTATCCAACGTGGTTATGATGACAAGCACCATGGAAAGTCTGCATGTAGATCCTTTATTTGCCAAAATTGGGAAAGCATGTGATGTCTTCTGGTCACCTGTTATGGTAAAGGCAGTGGGGATTTTTCTGTCAGGTCAGGTCAGGCCACTGAACTGGAATGTTTTGCTATGAACCTGGAGTATTTATAAATGAGCCTCCTTTTTTCCATTGCAGCTGGAACCTCTCCCCTTGCTCCAACCTGGTGCCTTTTATTTTAAATTAAATTGCAACTCAGTAAATGGGAGGGCAATGTGATTTCTGCCCGAGTCTTGAAATCCCACAGGTACTTTGTACCCATGGAACTGCAAGTGTAGAAAAATAATAAAAGAAATATTTTTCCTATTGATTGTGTTCTGCTGGAATTCTTTCCTTGTTTCTAATTTTTGGTGAATTTTTACGGGTGCAGTGTTGAGCCAGCTTTCATTCTTGGACATTTCCAAAGGTCAACGTGCAAGGACTGTAAAACCTCTTGTATATGCAGAAAAGGACTTTTATCCAATTGCGTGACTGCATATACATGTAAACATTACACCCATAGAAAGTAGGGTACGCCTTCCTGGGGGTATAGTTTGGGTAGAACAGAGGTAACGTTGCAATGTACATGCAGATCTTAGGGGTATGTTTACTAAACTGCGGTGATGTCACTCGCGTTAGGTTCCGCGGTAAAGGTACAGATGCCCATATAAAGGCGTGGGCGGTGCATCATTACAGCAAGCCGTATCAGCTAACACATGTTACAAGGCACCTTTGACTAACGCGTGTTACAAGTCACCCTACAAGGCACCTTACAAGGTACCTTATAAGGCACAATACAAGGCGCCTTGTAAGGTGCTCTGTAAGGTGCCTTGTAAGGTGCCTTGTAAGTAAGGTGCCTTATAAGGTGCCTTGTTAGGTGCCCTATAAGGTGCCTTATAAGGTTCCTTATTAGGTGCCCTATAAGGTGCCTTATAAGGTGTCTTGTTAGGTGCCCTATAAGGTGCCTTATAAGGTGCCTTGTAAGGTGCCTCATAAGGCGCTTTGTAAGGTGCCTTATACAGTAGGGCTCCTTAGGCTAAGCACCGTATTAGGCACCCCTGGATAAGGCACCTTAGAAGGCACCCTGGGTTACAGAACCATAGGTTAAGGTGGCCTAACAAGGTTATGGTGCCCTAGTTTAGTGTGGCCTAAGGGCTGCAAGGTGCTTCAGGATGACATGCATGACCTGTGAGGAACAGAGACAGATGTAGCCCTAACACTAGATAGAGCACTCAGGAAAGGCAATGAACAGGTGAGTGAAGGAGGGAGAGCTGGGAGCCGCTGGACCTGCCATATCTGCGGGCATCCCATGTGGCTGCCAGTACTGATGACAAACATGGTGGGGGCAACTGTACCACAGCACAGGGTGTTGACAATGTAAAGTACTGGAAAGACAGTTGGTGGCAGACGATGGGAATACCTGTCCCCCAGTGGAGACGGAGGTGGCAGGATAGTTACAATGATGGGTGGACAGAAGAGTGGTGGTGCCGTGCAGATCAGGCACAGGCGAGGCAAGCATGAAGAGGCGCAATGCAGGAAAGGGTAGCAGTGCAGGACATGGGGTGACAGCCTGCACAGGCAGACAGGACTCTACACAGCTGACAGACGCAGATAGACAGACTGAGGGAATGTTGGCAATTGTAGCGAGGGTATTATGGGCTGGCAGCACAAATCTGCAAAAAAATGACTGTTACAGGCATGCACACTATTTGAATAGGACAGGCATGAGAGGAGGGAACAATGAGGAATTGAACCCATGAACACTGCCAAGAATGGCATTATATTAACCAGTAGGCTATACCTCTGTGGTATATGCCACAGCAATGGCTGGGTACAGAAGGACTGCAGGTCGCCACAAAAACTGTCTGCTCTGAGTGCCAGGATAGGGTAACCCCACCAGTACCCATGATGCAATGTACATGCTGAATAGCTGTCTACAGCTGACCAGCAAATGGGGTCTGCACCTCTCCGGTACCTAAGCTTGGAAAGACGAACTGACAGTGTGTGATACTGGCACAGAATAGGTACAGACCATGCCATTGTGCAGGTTCTGTGCTCACCCTGAGGGATAGGATGGTTGCCCAGCACTAGGTCCACAGTACATGTGGTGCTAGAGATAGGCCCTGCTGTACATCCCCATCACTACCAGTGTGTGAAAGGTGTTTCTTACAGTACAGCTAAAGGTAATTTGGTGTCCGTTTTTATCCTGCAGTCACATGTGGCCCTCTGGAACCAGACACCACCCAGATTAGTGTGTACCCTGTGTTAGGGTCTGGCTGACAGGGGCACCTGTTATCAGGGCAGAGGGGTTTCCAGACTTGCATGAGGTTTGTGTAGCAGTGCCTTTATAGGTCAAAGTGGCATACACTACATTCCCCAAAAGGCTCACATCACCCTTTTTGTAGGTAAGGGACAGGTGCCCCAGCCCCCATGAAGCAACCTCCATCCTGCTGGTATAAGACAGCCCTCCAGGGTTGGTGGGCCAGATCCATACCTGTGGCTGGGCAGTAGCAGACCAGCAGCAATGATGGGGTTAGCTCTGGAAAACCCCAACTGCCTCACACCACTGTCTGCGAATCACCAGCAGACAGCACAGTCAGACTGCACTGTATAGATGTTCCAACCATGCATAGTGTAACTCAGGGGTAGGGAACCCTGGTCCTGGAGAGCCACAGACCAGTCAGGTTTTCGGGATATCCCTAATGAATATGCATGAGATATATATGCATTAGAGATATCCTGCCAACCTGACTGGTTTGTGGCCCTCCAGGGCTGGATTTGGAGACCCCTGCCGTACACCTCTGTCAGTTAAGATTGTGAGTGGGCAAGGTGCAGATGTCCTAGACATCGAAAGGGTATATAGAATGTGTCACATTCCTCCTCGATTCTCACCACCACAAAAAAGTTGTCTAATAGACAATATTTTGGTGGTGGTGAGAAGTGAGGAGGAATGTGACACATTCTATCTAACCTTTTTGATGTCTTGGACATCTGCACCTTGCCCACTCACAATCTTAAATGACAGAGGTGTAAGGCAGGGTTCTCCAAATCCAGCCCTGGAGGGCCACAAACCAGTCAGGTTGGCAGGATATCTCTAATGCATATATATCTCATGCATATTCATTAGGGATATCCCAAAAACCTGACTGGTCTGCGGCTCTCCAGGACCAGGGTTCCCTACCCCTGGTGTAACTGCAGACAGTCCACTAACCCATCCATAGTGCATGCTCATAGAGAAACTTTGTATACCAAGCAAGCATCTCAGTGATTGGGCCCCCAGCACTGGGAACACAAAGATATCACTGGAGGCAGATAGCATAGAGCGCTATGTGGGAACCTAGACATGCCATGGTCATTGCTCGGTCAGAGTGAGTGCCCTCCCAGCATGCCATGCTGTGGCCACCCTGTCCATGCAGGCGGTGGTCGGGCACTACAGTGTCCAAGCCATTGCCCCACACCCTGTGAAGATGCATCCTGGCCCATCTGCCCTGTCCGGGCCATACCCACAACACCTTGCTCCTCATTATGCACATATTCAGGCTAACGCTGGTAACAGTAGGACATTGTGGGCCCGGTGAGATGTGGGCAGCCACAAAACAATGGATAGACATACACACACACACTCCTATTGCAGCATTGTGCAAAGACAGGGGTGGTTGGCAACCCTGCCTGCCACACTGGTCCTGATCACAGTGCTAACATTGCTAAACTGTGCAGGAGGTAGTGTTAGTGCTCTGGTGATAACTGCAGCTCAATGCTGGGGCCAACAGCCTGACTCTCCATGCATCTTTGGATTGTGGAGCCTGTGTGAGTGGGTGTTTGTACCCCTGTTTGCCGCTGCTTTGGGCTTTGCACATGTTGCTGTTGTATCTGCATTGTAGGGTAAAACAGAGACATGCTCTGAAGGAGCCACAGCTGGGGCTTGAACCTGTGACCCTCTGCTTCTGGACACACTGGCTGGGTGTACTGCACCACACTGTTGCCACAGATGCATGGTGGTCCCTGGGGCTACCTGTACTTTTCCTCAGCCAGACCTTTTATGTTGCACTGCACACCACGTACTGGTACAGGGCATGGCCTAGGTCCACTGCAGGCAAGTGCCACTGCCCCCTCCAGCACGAGCACACCCCCCCCCCCTGCCATGCTGACATGACCATATGCTGTCGGTGCTGGTAGTGCGCAGTCCCAGGCCATCCACTGGGTGGGTAGGTGGTTGCCTAGGGAGCGGGGTCTGAGGCATACATGAGCATCCTCACATCCCCCCCATCACCGCCTACCAATAGTTTGTCCCTTCCGCTTGGGGGAGGGTTGGCTGGGGAGATGTCAGTTCAGTGCCCTGGCAACTGTTAGCTTGGGTGGACCAGGTAGATGTAGGTGGATTGTGTTTGGCCTTTGTCAGCTGCTGTCATGCTGATTTCCGGTTTCTATGTTCCTATGTGCCACCTAGACACCCAACTAGTCCACCCTGTGTCTCAGATGCCCCCGCAACATATCCCACCTACAGCCCCCTATGCCCCACTTGCACCATCACCATAGTGGCCTTTCATACTTGGGCACTATGCTGTTGCTGGAAATGGAGCACTACTATCACGTTTTTTGGGCTCCCTGTCTATGCTGTACATTGCTGACACTTTAATGGTTTCTCTCTCCTGCAAATGTGCATCTAACGGCAGGTTTTCATTCACGGTAGGATTCAGCCCTTCAGTTCAGTGCGTTAGAGTGCAGGGAGCCTCTCCCCTCCCACTCCCCGCCCATTGACCCCTTCCCCCTGCCCTCTCTCCACCCTCTGCGGTGTTTACCGCGGCCGGGAACATTAACGATCGTTAGGTAACGTTAACGCACGTTAACGTTACATACCGCGTGTTAACGTTACCTAGCGATCATTAACGTTACCTAACGCGTGGTCTGTAATGTTACCGCAGTTTAGTAAACATGCCCCTTAATCTTTATATGTGTTCCTGCATATTTCATATTTCCATGAGCAACCAAAGTTCTTACCCTTGCACATTGTGAATGCTGTACTAAAAGAAGTACATTTTATTATTTTAAGTGAATTCTGAGCGCAAATAGTTTAGTGGGGAATTTCCTCTTTCCTCCCTTCCCCTCTCCCCTTCTTTCTTCCTATTTCTTTTACCTTCCTCAATCTTCCTGTGTTAAAGTTAAATTCCCTATAAATTCTGTCTAGGTTAGCTGTGTTAATTAACATATATGTTTCTTAAGTATAAAGAACACTGTGTAAAATAGTCCCCAGGTCCCTTTACTTGAGGCTTATGCTTCCCTGCTGGGTAGCATATGCAAGCGGTAGAGAAGAGATTGGGTATAGAAGGAAGTAAAGCATTTTACTGTGGAACACTCCTTTAGGAGGGTTCAGAATAGTAGAACCCGGAAGATTGCTCGGAATTCCACATGGAGATAAGAGAATAGGGTCTCCAGGCGGCCTGCTGGGAGCAGCCTGTAAGCACTATAGCAAGGTGGGGAAAGAGTCAGAAAGTTTTCCCATATCTTTACCTGGATTTGCTGGTTTTGGAACAGAGGGTGAATGTGGCCATTTTAAACATTAGAGCCATCATTCATTGATTGATTTAAGTCATGTGAGAACTGACAATTGATCACAACTGTGTCTGATTTTACTGCAATGGGAATGTGGTTCTTCTGTTCAAACTGTTTTGAATTGTTTATAAGGGTGTCAATAATCATATTCTGGCAATGTCCCAGTTTTAATACTATTTCCTTTTTTAACTGGTCTGTTTTATTTGATTCTTTTACTTGTCAAATACATGTGCATATATAGTCCAAAGCCATTTCACTGGCCACTTTTGTTTAGGAGATGTTGTATATTTAGGGGTTGACCTGCAAGGGTGCCAATAACGTTGACCACAACTGTATTACAAGTAGTTACACTCCTTTCTCCTTGCTCAGACTATACCACAAGCAATTACATCCCTGGTCTCCTGTTACTGTGCTGGAAAATTGTTGCAAGCTGCTCTTCTCCTCCCTCCCTCCTTCTCTCTATGGTTATCCTCCCTCCGTGGTTTTCCTTCGGCATACTTTGAGCTGGTGGCTGCTGTAGGTGCAGGTCCCTGATACTGCCCTGTAGAACTTCCTGACTTTGATAATATTGGGTTACGTGGATGTTCTCCCGGCTCTTCAATTCTTTCCTTGTCACACTGACTCCAAAATGTTATGCGGTTTCTTTGCCTTCCTCTCTCTGCTGGTAGGACTGTGGGTTTTTTTCATTCTGTGAGCTTCTGGAGTGTGCTGGCAGGTATGCACAAAAACAGCAGATTTTGGGTGCAAGGCTTAAGCAACCTGTATCACCCTCCTGCTATAGCTAACCATGTGGCTTCCATCTGCATGGTATGATGGCGGAGTGGAACGGGTAAACGTAGATCAATTGTTTACGCTATCAGAATTTAGAAAGACTAGGGGACATGCAATGAAGCTACAGGGTAAACTATTTAAGACAAGAGAAAATATTTTTTCACTCAACGTGTAATCAAACTCTGGAATTTGTTACTAGAGGATGTAGTAAAGGCTGTTAGTGTAGCTGGGTTTAAAAAAGGTTTGGACAAGTTCTGGAGGAAAGTTCCATAAACCATTATTAAAAAGGGACCCAGGATATCAATGCTTGACCCAATACAAGCATTGCAGAACCTGTGTCTTTTGGGGAAACTGCTAGGTACGTATGACCTAGATTGGCCACTGTTGGAAACAGGATACCGGGCTTGATGGACCTTGGTCTGACCCAGTATGGCATATCTTATGTTATTATGTTCTTATGACTCCTACTTCATCCTAGTGGTGCAATGCCTGAGAGCCAAAGACAGGGATCTGTCTTTGAGTGCAGTTCATATAGTCATGGAATTTTCCCTCCCAGAGAAGTCTCCTCCCAGGATGATGACAGTGGGCCAGAGTAACCTCCCTGTTCCGAAAAATCTCACTCTCTGGTCTTCAATCTCACTCTTTTGGATGGTCAATCCTTGGCATCCCAGGTTTGTACTAGAGGCAAAAGAGGGTAAAATTGACTTGCCCAACTTCTCTGGTTCTCAGTCCACTGCTCTACCTACTAGGCCACACCCTGCAGTTTTCTCCTTGCTACTTTTATGGAGGTGAAAGCCATGAGCAGAGAGCCTGAGGAGGACAGGGAAAGAGTGATTATGACTTGGGGAGGGGGGGAAGGGGGTATTGATAGAAGCAGTAAATGGAGATGCATGGTAGGTGCCTCCAAATGTATGTTGTCTAGGGGCCAAGACAATGCTACTCCAGCTCTGGCTTTATGAACAGACACTGTCACACTTCCCCTGCCTAGGGCCTATGGCTCTATAGCAAGGGTGACCGCAATCTTGTTTCCAAGTGTCTTTTTACTATGTAGCAGCAAGGGTTGCTGGGACTTGTAGTTTTTAAGTTTCACTCTTCAACAAAATGTGTTGTGGCACGAGGGTCTTTTGAACAGATAAATTTATTCAGGGGTTTTTCCTTTCACAAGGATTCAACAGGCTTAGGCAAAGCATAGAATTTCTTTCCAAAATAATAGGAAACAGGAGCAAACGAAAAGTAGAAATAAAGTACAAAAACTGTTTCTTCACAGCAACTTAAACAGCCAAAACAACTTTGTATTCTTCTCCTACAAAGCTTGTTTAACGTAAATCTAAGTGATCAATGTTACACAGAGAACAGTCCATCTCATAGCATTCAGGTGTTTCAGGAATATTGGCTACGTCGATAATCATATCCTCACTCTCTTCATCACAGCTCTGCTTAGGGGAACTTTTGCACTGCAAACCTTGGATAACCTCTTGCAGCTGCTCTAGAAAGTTTCCTCTCTCATTAGCCGTGACCTTCTCTAGTGTAGGAGATTGGTTATTACGTAAGCTCTTCTCTATGGCTTTTATATCAGCTTCAAACCATTTACTGAAAGTATTTCTGTTAGGAGTTACTTTTACAGCCGTGCTATCTCGGCACTTATTAGCACTAGCTTTCAATTGTTGCACAATATCTTCAACAAGTCTTTGGCTAGGAAGTAATTCTGATGTACCTTCTTTACTAGCAATGCCTTGTCTGTGCTCAGAGCTTTCTCCCCTTGTGCAGGCAAACTGCTTGACCTTGTCCTCGGGTAGCTTCCACAGAGGCTCTGGTTTTGCTTTAAAGGTATAGGGAATGGACCCTCCAGTATCCCTCTTGCCTGGAGCTGGGTTCCAAGGTTTCCCTGGTTGCTGCCTTCCTGAGTGCCTTCCTTGTTGAAGTGGCTTGGACAATTGCAGAGGCTTTTCTCTGCCTTCTGTTCCACAGTTCTCTTTCTCTTGGCTGTGTTCCTGCCAGTGTGGCTTCTCCCACTCCTGGCTGTGCCTGATCTCCTTCTTGTTCCTGTGCTTGGACTCCTCCTCCTCTAAGACTGACTCTGAAACCGGTTTAAAACGGCTTCCTCCTGCAGCCACACCCCTCTGGTTACTCAGGTGCAAATCATTAGAGCTGCCTTCAGCTCTTACGTCATGGCTATGGCTGAGCTCCGTTCTGGCTGAAAGCTTCCTGTTGAGAACAAAAAAGCGGAGCCTGGACTGACAAGAAATATAAACCTTGTTTATTATGCCCCAACGCGTTTCGGCTCACAGCCTTCCTCAGGGGGACTTAAAAAGAACACACCTTAACTTTGTCACATGGAACGTTACCATGTACCAGACATTTGAGATGCTAACAGCGTAAAATAGCGTTCTGCACAGCTAACTGCTCAATCACGCGGTGATTGAGCAGTTAGCTGTGCAGAACGCTATTTTACGCTGTTAGCATCTCACATGTCTGGTACATGGTAACGTTCCATGTGACAAAGTTAAGGTGTGTTCTTTTTAAGTCCCCCTGAGGAAGGCTGTGAGCCGAAACGCGTTGGGGCATAATAAACAAGGTTTATATTTCTTGTCAGTCCAGGCTCCGCTTTTTTGTTCTCCACATTGTTGTGTGGATCCTTTTGCTCCTTTTGGTACTGAAAGCTTCCTGTTGCCATGGGAACCTGGCTTGCTCTTACTTTTAAAGGTAAAGTGCTCGCTATTTTCCCATTCCATCTGTTCAGGAGTGCTTTCGGTACCACAACACCTGTTGGACAATTGATCCCAAATGAAGATACCTTGGTTAAAGATACTAATGATAAGATAGTTGCCCTAAAATGCAATGTTCAAGACTTATGGAATATTATAGAACTTTTGATGTAAGATATGCCAGTTGAAAACCAGTTTTGACATCTAAATCTTAAGAGTTTTGAATTTTCAAAAAATTATTAATATGTCTCTGTTGGACTCCTTTAAAATATGTAGTGAAAGTTCTCAATTTTCATCTAAGGGCTTTACCTCCAGTAAATAAGATTTATTTTATTCCCACTAAACTAAAGGAGACAGAAAGAGCTAATGTGATGGATATATATTAGCATTTCTGGAATATTCAAGGTTGAGGTTCAGGAAAGAGCTACTTACTAGTTAGCCTGGTTTTTGAGCAAGATGTGGGTATGATATTATACCTTTATTTTAAGAAGAGGAAAGAATGTTTTTTCCCCAGTGTCACTAGATCAACACAACAGTGGCAAAAATTGTTTTTGGTTATGTGGTTTTGGTTAAGCACATAGTCTCCTGTTTTATTTATGATTATATAACAAAGACTAGGGAAAATTATGGTGTTTAAAAGAAGGTGTTTAAACAAAAAGAAACAAGTTAGTGTTGCTGAATATTGAATTTCTTGTCAAAGTCAAAGCAAGTTTGTTTGATTAAAGGGAATTAAAAAAAAGGTGTAAAAAAGAGTAAAAATAGAATAGAAAATTAAAAAATGAAAGGTGAAACAACCAATAAATAATGAATGATACAGCTTCATTCTAACAAGTAAATTAAGTAATTAAACCAAGGTGGTAAATGTGGGTTATAATATTGTCTCTTGATATTAGTAAATTAACTGAAAATCCTGGTACATACCACATCCATGAAAGTGTAAGAGACTATAGAGTGGCTTCCCCAATCTATTTTAAGCTGCCTTGCAAGAGTCTATTGGAGGAGTACTCTTACATTCTCATGTATGTTTCAGTTGTTGTTATGAAATGACCCCTGCAGAACTGATGTTATTAATTGGAAGTGTGAAGCAAATGTCTACTGATTTACTAAATTATTATCACTGATTGAGGTGGATTCAATATGTAAAGAAATTTACCTTGTGTAAGAGATTAATTGATCCTTTATTACTATGCTATTTTCTGCTGAAAATAGTGTAACAAAGAGAAGTATTAACCAATGACAACTGAATTTCTAATTGGCTTAAATTTTATATTTTTAAACGTTTTGTGGTTATGAATGCATTACCTTTTCTTGAGCACAATTTTTAGTACTGTCTATTCCCTTATGTAAATATTCCTTCCTTTGTGATCTGAGATGTCTATGTTAATCAGATAGTTACACTTATTTTGATAGTTACACTTATAATCAAAGTAATATGAATTAAACCATGACCTAAGATAAGAGAGCCTTTCTAAAAATATTTGGTAGACAAGTGAAATGAATTAAATTTCTTCTTCATAAACTGATATTATGTTTTAATGTTTGTTATTCCTTAAGTAATAAGATTAACTATACCTTGCAAATTGTCTCAGTTGGAGAGTAAATCTCAAATTTAATTAGTGATATGTACAATTGTGCACCTGATAAGAGAGGTGTGTCTATTTGCATGAGGCCTAAGATTTCATTAGGTAAATAAACAGAATAAATTAAGGAATGTAGATGTAAGATAGAAGTATGCTATAAATGTATTGTAATTAATTAGCATTAGATAAGCTAATTCTGTTCAACAATTCTGTATTGCCATTAGGTATAAGTAGTTGTGCTTGTTTGCAATTGTGTGGAATCAGAGGGGTGTTGTAGGGATGAATTTTGGTTTTGCAAATTATATATTGCATGCACTGAATCCTACAGGCCAAAGACAATGACTACTATGAAAGAAAAGAAGTCTGGGATGCTACTGAATCTGTGGACTCCAAGTAGGAGAAAAGATCAGTGATTCCAGCAGCTCTACTCATATATATGCAGCAATGAAGCCTGGGTGAGCAGTCACTGAAACTCTGTCTGAGATGTGCATAGTGCATCCCATAGTGAAAAGAGATGCTGATGAAGAATTCAGAGTTGTCATGATATGAATGTGGGTGCAAACCTCTGAACTACTGAAAGATCTATGGAGGGCAGTAGGCCACTGTCAGCAGATAGTGCTTACAAGAATAATTGGCAAAGCTTTATTCTCTGTACACATTCTTATTAAGGCCTGGCAAGAGCAAAAGTGTCACATAGTTTTGGGTAAAATTTGCAGGATGATTGTAATCCTTTTGCTATACTGTCAAATAACAATAACATAAAAAATTACCAAAATATAAACCCTTTCTATTCTCTTTTTCTGTTGGAAGAAACCGGAGGAGAAAGGAATCAGTATCCGACCACACCAGACCACACCAATTTTTTAATTTCCTAACAAACTTATCTGTATTATCCGTATGTCTATATATGCCTTAAATTATCCATTCACGGTATTCATATCCATCCAATCGCGGTATTCATATCAAGCAAGCAAAAGCACGACACGCATGTTTCGGGCCCACTGCCCTGTTTCAAGTGCTGACTCTTCTTAAGCTAGTAGAAACCGCTATAAAATTCCGGCTAATAACATCCGCCGGTTATAAAGGGTGATGCATGTTAATTGGCCAACCAAAATTGTCAGTCAACAAGGAGCACCAATAAGACGAACAGGGAGACCCCACTGCAGTCGGGGAATCCCTTTACGTCAAGATGACCTCAGAGTAAGCTTAACCACTCGATTTCTTTGTTGAGCCTTGATGGTTGAACTGTATTAAAGTGAAAAATCAATTTTTGTTCTCGCTGTTGTAATATCGCTATGCGATCCCCTCCCCTAGGTCTCAAGGGGACATGATCTAACACTGACCAAGAGATATCCTCAATCGTATGATTGTGAGCTACACAGTGCTCAACAATTGGAGCCGACATTACCTTCTGTCTGATTCGAGAAGCATGCTCACTCAGTCTGATCTTGATCTTACGCGACGTTCTACCTATATATACCAACGGGCATGGACATTGTAATACATAAACCACAAAGGCAGATTCACACGTGGTCGCCCATCTTCTTGTGAAAGTTTATCTGGTGTTAGGATGTGTCCAAAGAACACCAGTCAATGAGGTGGCACAGAACGTACCCAGTGAATGTGAAGAGATCGGCCGGTCCTGCAAAACAGCAGATTTTATTAATTTGTCCTGTAAATTAGGCCCTCTTGAAAAGGCTATCCGCAAAGGTTTTTGAAAACACAAGTGTAAATTCAATATGGCCCAATGTTTCTTGAGTATACGGACTATTTGTGTGCTTTTAGTAGTGTATGGGAGTACCCCCACAAAAAATTCAGGGGGCATATTTTGTTCCTCCTGATCAAATGATTCATCCATTAGCCATTCATGATGGATAAAAGTAGCCCGCCGATAAGCTTGTTTTATAACTCCTTCCGGATACCCTCTCTGTCTGAGTCGATGGATCAATTCTTGAGCTTGGATTTTAAAATCAGCCAAAGTAGAACATATCCGTCTTAAACGGAGAAACTGCCCAAAAGGAAGCCGTCTTCGTAACGGGCCAGGATGATGACTTTGATAATTCAATAGGCTATTATGTTGAACATTTTTTCTGAACAAAGTGGTTCAGAAGAATCCATTTTCCTTAATTATTAACATATCAAGAAATTCTATTTGATGGTAATCTATATGGGCGGAGAATGAGATGTTAGGTTTTAATTCATTCACTCATTAGGAATGAATTATGGGCGGAGAATGAGATGTTAGGTTTTAATTCATTCACCCATTCACCAACAACTTAGGAATCACCTTTTGGATGAACATGTATATAGGAGATTGGAGAGTGATCCCACATCTGACCTTCAGAAATTGATAAAATCTTTATTGGATGAAGGTTTGTTTCGCAATTGGTTAACAAAAGGGGAATATAAATTTTTGAAATTGGAGCACCCGATGGTTCCGATTATATACATGGTGCCGAAGATCCATAAATCTTTAGCAGCCCCTCTGGGGAGACCGATAGTTTCATGCAGAGGATCTTTACTTGAACCCTTATCACAATTTTGTGATGTGTTTCTACAAAAAGAAGCAAACCTTGTTAAATCATTTGTGAGGGATTCCACACATTTCCTTCAACATTTGTTCAAAACTTCCATTCCATCATGGGATTTCTTTTTAGTGATGCTAGATGTTGCTGCACTCTATACTAATATTAATCAAGTTGAAGCTTTGGCTCTAATATCGACATTATTTAAGTTTGCTCCTAGCCGCCTCCCCCATTCATATTTATGTAAATTAGTGGAGTTGGTGTTAACTAAAAATTATTTTCTTTTCGAGGGAAGTTATTATCAGCAAATATTTGGAATTGCAGTGGGGGTGTCATTGGCACCCTCGATAGCCACCCTTTATATGGCAGATTTTGAGGAGACGTTATTGTATGGGTCTTCGTATTTTACCCAGATTTTATTTTGGAAGTGATATTTAGATGGCATATTTTTTCTTTGATTCGGTACTTTTTCTCAATTACAAGAATTTCTTAAATGGGTGAATGAATTAAAACCTAACATCTCATTCTCCACCCATATAGATTGCCATCAAATAGAATTGCTTGATATGTTAATAATTAAGGAAAATGGATTCTTCCGAACCACTTTGTTCAGAAAAAATGTTCAGCGTAATAGTCTATTGAATTATCAAAGTCATCATCCTGGCCCGTTACGAAGAGGGCTTCCTTTTGGGCAGTTTCTCCGTTTAAGACGGATATGTTCTACTTTGGCTGATTTTAAAATCCAAGCTCAAGAATTGATCCATCGACTCAGAAAGAGAGGGTATCCGGAAGGAGTTATAAAACAAGCTTATCGGCGGGCTACTTTTATCCATCATGAATGGCTAATGGATGAATCATTTGATCAGGAGGAACCAACTATGCCCCCTGAACTTTTTGTGGGGGTACTCCCATACACTACTAAAAGCACACAAATAGTCCGTATACTCAAGAAACATTGGGCCATATTGAATTTACACTTGTGTTTTCAAAAACCTTTGCGGACAGCCTTTTCAAGAAGACCTAATTTACAGGACAAATTAATAAAATCTGCTGTTTTGCAGGACCGGCCAATCTCTTCACATTCACTGGATTGCGGACATTCAATTTGTGCCTCCTGTACGTTCTGTGCCACCTCATTGACTGGTGTTCTTTGGACACATCCTAACACCGGATAAACTTTCACAAGAAGATGGGCGACCACGTGTGAATCTGCATTTGTGGTTTATGTATTACAATGTCCATGCCCATTGGTATATATAGGTAGAACGTTGCGTAAGATCAAGATCAGATTGAGTGAGCATGCTTCTCGAATCAGACAGAAAGTAATGTCGGCTCCAATTGTTGAACACTGTGTAGCTCACAATCATATGATTGAGGATATCTCTTGGTCAGTGTTAGATCATGTCCCCTTGAGACCTAAGAGAGGGGATCGCATAGCGATATTACAACAGTGAGAACAAAAATTGATTTTTCACTTTAATACAGTTCAACCATCAAGGCTCAACAAAAAAGTCGAGTGGTTAAGCTTACTCTGAGGTCATCTTGACGTAAAGGGATTCCACGACTGCAGTGGGGTCTCCCTGTTCATTTTATTGGTGCTCCTCGTTGACTGACAATTTTGGTTGGCCAATTAACATGCATCACCCTTTATAACCGGCGGATGTTATTAGCCGGAATTTTATAGTGGTTTCTACTAGCTTAAGAAGAGTCAGCACTTGAAACAGGGCAGTGCGCCCGAAACGTGCACATCGTGATTTTGCTTGCTTGATACGAATACCTCGATTGGATGGATATGAATACCGTGAATGGATGATTTAAGGCATATATAGACATACGGATAATACAGATAAGTTTGTTAAGAAATTAAAAAATTGATTAAAAGGGACTAAACCGTCTGGTGTGCTCGGATACTGATTCCTTCCTCCTCCGGTTTCTTCCAACAAAAAAAGAGAATAGAAAGGGTTTATATTTTGGTAATTTCTTTATGTTATTGTTGTTTGCTGGATTTCATTACCAAAAGAATGAGGGATTGATTAGGGCAGCATACTATCAAATAAAGCATTATATATAAAGACTTCTCCCAACCAGCAAGATGAATTTCACCTATGGACCAGATGCAGTGCCTAGGATTCTGAAGGGGCATCTGCAAAGTGAATTGGAAGGAGTTCCCCACTGTGGCAGAAGACTTATTTTGTACTTTGACATGTTTGAGCTACCATTATTTTGTAATGATTCTTTACAGAATCAGAGGGGGAACGATAGAAAGGGACTCGAAGTGGGGGCTGGGGTCTCTCAGGGAAAGGTTCAGAAATATGGAGAGTGAGAATTTTACTAACCGTTTAGAAAGATAAGTAGGAGAGAAGCCAAGGTCAATCTTTACAAAGACAGGCAGGAGATAGATGTACTCGAGGAGACAGAATGTTTTTGTTTGCAAGAAGCTTGCCATGATGAAGTGTGAGCAATATGTTTGTGCTTGGCATGACCTGTAACATGCAATGTTTAGCTTGACTTGTAACATGTAGATAAACAAAAAGTACGTAGAAGCATGACATAGAGTGAAAAGATGAAATTGTACAATGTGGCATTTTTTTCTAATAAACGGAAGTGCTGCAGCCTAGATGGGAGAGGAATTAGCAGGCTTGTGAATTCCTCTACTGAAGCGCTCTGGCAATACTGTGTTATTAATATACAGTAATTCTGTGTGTGTGTTTCCTTACTTGTACTGAATTCAGGGAATTGGAATCAAAGAGCCGAAGTTGGATTTTGCTGCTTGTTGCTCCAGACAGGATTAGAGTATGCAAACACCAAGAAACTGTGGTACTGGGCACAATTTATTTCTCTTCTCTAGCCATGTAAAGGTATTATTAGATTCTCTGGGGTGAGATACATGGTTTTTTTGGGCCAGAACAACTATGGTCCTTTTTGGATTTGAAGAAGCTTTCAAGCCAAATTTTGTCCTCATATGACTTGGAAGTTGGGGATTCTAGACAGTAGGAAGTTCTGGATATATTGTGCCTATTGCAGTTGGCTTTGAACATGTTTTCCTTGTTTCTTCCACATTGTATTCCTCATCCCTCCCCCTCCCCCCCCCCAATTAGATTGAGGTCTAAGTATGGGAAGACTTTCTTATTGTAAATGCAATGTGTGCCTTTGAGTCAATGCTGACTCTTCGTGACCCAGCAGCTCCTGGGTTTTCTTGGCAGTGTGACCAGAAATAGATTGCTAGGCCTTTCTTCTAAGGCAATGGAGAATTAAGTGACTTACCCAAGGCCACAACGAGTGCTAGTGGGAATCAAATCCTGGTCTCTTAGTTTGCAAGCCAGTACTCTAACTACTAGGTTACTTCTCCATTCTTGCTGTTGAACTTAAGATTTTTTCTTATACCTTTGACTGTCTTTTTCTGATTACTTATAACAAGTGGATACTTGCAAATTTTTATTTACAATTGCATAAACAATTAAAAAAATCAATAAAGGGATGGGGATGCATAGGACAACAATCCAATACCAATACAACTAAAGTGGGTTCATCCAGAAAACAAAAGATAGTGAGTGAAAAAGCTGTGCGCAAACATCAGTTTGATAGTTACTCATAAATGTTTAGTGTAGGAACAGCAAGACAGCAAAGTTTTCCCACACTTTTTAAATGTTTTAAATGAGCTTTTGGCCAGAATCTGCACGGGTAAAGAGCTCCATAGAATTGAGCTTGATAGGACAAGGCAGTCTCTTGTCCACATGTATTAGAATTTACAAACTGAGGGTACAACTAAAAAGATGCCTTTGTGAGAATCTCAACAGTCTTGTTGGGGTGTATGAAATGAGATATGGATATAGACAGCATGGATAACATATATAGTGAGCAAATATAAGAATCTTAGATTTAATTCTACTTGAAATGGGCAACCAGTGTATGGTTCAGCTAGCAAAGGATTACATGATTGGAGTTCTTTGCGTTCTGCCAAATGAGTTTAACAGCTGTATTTTGTATTAAAGGTAGAAGGTGCTTTATAAGATATTGAGGGATTACAGTCAACAGAGCATTGCAATAATCCAAATGGTTTAGAATAACAGAATGGACAATTATCTTTAAAATGTTTGATTCACTTTTACTTTAAAATGTTTGATTCATTTTTAAACCAATGAAGAAATATATGGACTGAAGAATAACAGATTATCTAGAATTACTCATAGATATATAAAGGAATTCTTAATCATAATGGGATTACCTGCAAAATGCGGAGCAAATTTACATAGGTTTGCAACAGTACAAGATATTTAAAAAAATAATAATGCTTATATTATCCTTGAATTAAAGAACATAGCAATAATTTTATAGGTTTCTAAAATAGAATTATCTAAAATTTTTGTAGCTGATGATACAGCTGTTTTGAAGATCTCCTTCTGGTGTAAAAACCCAAGTTTTAGTATGTCAGGAATTCATTCTGTGACAGTGATTCTAATGATAATAATGGAATATATTTATAGCATTTGCATTTTTTTTTCCAGCCTAGAGGCTATGACCTTCAAAATTGCAGTCCAGAGGATGTCTTCAGTTATAATCAGGAGAGTGATGTATGTAAGATATTGAAGTGGGAAGGACAAGAAGTTGGTTAGGAGATAGTGTATTTTATAGTCACTGAGTATTTTCAATTCATCCCTTTTGTTCGTGGTTTCCTGTGCAGGCCATGTTGGCATGTTTCAGCCTTTGCAAGATTTCTGGCAGCTAGTTCTCCAACCCCAGCTTGTAGTTTCCCCTAGAGTGGCTGAATTGATTGGCTGCACTTAGAATGGGCACCGCTCTCCACTGCTTGGACTGAAATGGAACCATCTGTTACACCTCTAGTTAAAAGTACATAAAGTTGAGCATTTCATATAGACAATACCACCCCTGTTACCGTACATACTAAACACTGCTTCATTTCTCTCTCACAATTTGGCAGCAATTTACACCAGGGTAGGTCCAACACAGGCAAAGAGAAACCTCAGCTCTGCTGGAGTGAGACAGCATCTCCACTTTAGCAAATGCATCCTAGGAAAAGAATTTTCAGTTAAGAAAATATAGTCCGATTTTCCATGGACCAAAACTTTCTTGACAATAAAACTGACCATGGAATTCCAAGAAACTCATAGACTTGAAACAACTAAGAATGGGCCTTGCTCCTACTTCTCAATTTGAGCAATAAGAATCAGTGAATTAAGTTATACCTACAAATCAGTAAATAAGCGTGTGATTTTTAGCATTCTTATAAGAAGTAAAATGTACGCATATATCCTTCAGTACCCACAAAAATATGTACACAACTGCACATCACAGTGACATGGATTAATACACACAAAAACATATGGAAAAAAGCAACATGTATGCTTGATTTTATATCCGACATTTAATCCAAAAGCAGCATTGATTAATTGCTATGACCGGGCAGAGGATGCTGATGTATTATGTGATTTGCCAAAATCTGAAAACATTCTGCCTGATAGTCAAAGTTATACATTAATTAACAGCCAATGAACATATAACTTCATTCTCCATGTATTTTTGGAACTTATGGGCCCGATTTTGAACTGGGTGGTGCTATGCGCTGTGTCATCACATAGCCCGCCATCTTCTGCCTAACCCGGATTTTCAATGCCGGGGTCTTAAGTGGCCCTGGCATTGAAAATCTGGGTCTTGCCGCACAACCCGAAAACTGCAGGAACTAGCCGGGTAGCACCAATTTTCGATGCTACCCACTTTACCCCTGCGCCACAACCTGATCCCAGTCCTGGCTGCCCCCACTGAGGGTCGGGATGTGGGGAAAAGGGCCTTTCTCTGTGAGTGGGCATTCGCAGCTCTGTATGGACATGCCGGTGCCATGGCGATGGGACACCACAGCACCGGCACACCAGCTGAAGTGCAGGGAGGGCTGGCTAGACATCTGGGGCTGGCTAGACATCTCCCACAGTAGAATGCAGGGCATGCAGGACCATCTATGTGCTCTGATCCTGCAGTTGCAGAATCGGGTATAATTGGAGCATGTACAATTTTTGGAATTCCAGAAGGCCCAGATGTGCCCCGCACAGAATCGGCCTCCATGCGGACTGAAAATCCAGCCTATTACTGTATTTTCTAGGAGAACTCTAAACATAGTTAGCTAAGTTTAACCTTAAGTTTATCTCTGAACTCAGGAAAGTAGGTGCCATCAAACTAACTTCTTTTACCTGTCCCAGCCCTTCCTTGCTACCACCCCTGTTCAGAGTGCCTAAAGATAGCCGCATGAAGTGGCATTTTCGAAATGACATCCAGCTGCAATCTGGGATGTCCAGATGAAAACGTTTCAGAAACATTTTGGCATGTTGTAGTTCAGGTATGATTTCAGAAGCATGGACGTACCCATTATGGATGTTGGTGGGGACGGGTACATAGACATCTTTGCATCAGTATTCCTGACAGGGGACATGTACCAGCTTGCCAGTCTGCTTGTGACAACCAGAAAACATGTTTCCTCAGTACCTATCAATTGCCTTTACAATTGTGGACAATTGTGGACAGTACTAGGGATATTAGTATACCATCTCCTTGAGACTCCCTGGATGTTTTACTGGCAAAACAAACACATTTAAGTTAACTTAGTTGTGCCCTGGACAAGTATAGATTTAGACAAGGGTAATGACGTGTTTGCCATTTCTGAAATTAGGAATGCATGTCTAAAGTCTTTGGAATAGCCTGGACATGCGCCCACCATGCCCTCATCCTAGATGGATGTCTCCATACCAGTGACGTCTCTATAACCATTTTGTAAAATGGCTCCAGGGATATATCTATGATTTGGACATCTGTGTACCCGTTTTCAGATGTTCAAAGCACAAATAGAGCTTCTAAAATGCTCACCATAGTGAACTAAGCAGCTATCTGAAGCTGCTCAGCAAGGCTAGATTTTCAAATATTGGGGTCAGTTGTATAATGTGAGGAGTTCGCTGGATAACCCACTTTGAAAATCCACTCACTAATTTTATTCATTAATCAAGCAACACAATGAGGGTCATTTCAGAAGCTCTGTTTATGCTTTGGACATCCAAAAACAGCACAGACGTCTCCAGAGCCATTTTAGAAGCCGGCTCTCAGGACGTCCCTAGGGTGAGGACACCCAGCTCAGAATAGGGACATGGCAGAGGTATGACAGGGGCGTGCTCAGGAACCTGGAAGCCCCTGCATGATCTCAGAAACGTCATGGATGTCCAGCAGTACATCTAAGTTTAGACCTGCTACAGGCAGGAACAGGCATCTGAAAAGTGCTCATTTTGGCCGAAAAACATCCAGAGAGTGTAGAGAAGAAGGCCCTCCATCATCCCCAGTACTCAGCACAATGTCAATGATAGCAGCAGTAGGATTTCAACCCCTGGCTGCCCCGTTCCAAGCCCACGATTCTAACAATTAGGCTACCCTAGATGTCCATATTTTGAAATACAGTTCTGGAGGTGTCTATGCAGATGCCCCCACAGATGCCCATATCAGGCACGTCCACATTTGTAAAATCGTGTCTGCTCCTGGGCGTGCTCGCTTTTTTTTCAGACTTTCTGGCATAGACATCCCAGATTGCACTTGGATGTCCCTTCTAAAATTCCCCTCAATGCAAATAAATAGCAAAATAAACCCATGCGCTCTGGGATGCATTTTCTACAATTTTATTTTATTTCATTTTGTTTTGATTTAAGTGGATTCAGTTTAAGTTCTATCTTTAATTGGGGTGTCTTTGTTTTCACTTTCATCCATAGCGTATTCCTGGTTTTGGGAATTTTGGTTTATTACTTAAAACCCCTCTTAGGAGGCCAGACCTCATTCTCTATGGAACAGATGAATAAATGAAGGTTGTGCAAAATGTAACAGTTTAATTTCATGAACAATTCATAAATATTTTGCAAAATGGCCTTAACAGGAAAATGTTCCCATGAAATGTGGAAAACAGTGAAATTTCCAGTTCCTCAGCTTTCACAGTTTGTTTCAATTACAACAAAAATGAGTGGGCTGGTAGATTTTATGAACAGAGTGAAGTTGGCTATTTTCATCTGTTTATAGATTCTCTTTACCTAGTTTTGATGGAAAAATTCAGAGCCAAGACAAGGAGCCGTGCTTTTCCCGTACAGAGAAGAGCAACAAAAATGGTAAAGGGGATGGAAGGCTATCCCTATGAGGAAAGGCTTAAAAGGTTAGAGCTCTTCAACTTGGAAATGAGATGGCTGAGGGGAGATATAACAGAGGTCTTTAAAATAATAAATGGAGTGGAATGAGTAAACGTAGATCAGTTGTTTACTCCATCAAGTAGGGAGACTAGGAGACATGCAATGAAGCTACAACGTAGCACATTTAAGACTAATAGGAGAAAATATTTTTTCACTCAATGCGTAATCAAACTCTGGAATTCAATATCAGAGAATGTAGTAAAAGCTGTTAGTGTAGCTAGATTTAAAAGAGGTTTGAATGAGTTGCTGGAGGAAAAGTCCATAAACCATTAAGAGGATCAGACAAATCCACTGCTTAACCATGGGAAGTCCATAAACCATTAAGAGGACCAGACAAATCCACTGCTTAACCATGGGAAGTCCATAAACTATTAAGAGGACCAGGCAAATCCACTGCTTAACCATAGAACAAGCAGCATGGAATCTGTACCTTTTGGGAGCCTGACAGGTACTTGTGACCTGGATTGGCTACTGTTGGAAATAGGATACTGGGCTTGGTCTGATCTAGTATGGCATATCTTATATTTTCATGTTATTAAACTGTGGACCTTTTTGAATGTGTCCAGCTTGAACTCTTGTGATGTACAACCATGTGGAGGGTAATTTTATAATGATATGCTACTTTAAATGTTGTCTTTATAAAATACTAGCTAAGTGGCCAGAAATTGTGCCTTAAGTCAAGGTGTGGAGATTTACATCAGCCCTAGAGCTGGTATAAATGCCCATATCTATATTTTGCAAATATGTGCATAAATTATAGTATTTATAGCCATGCTCTACCTACTGTCCACCCAAATTCTATCCATGTGCAGGATTGGCCCTACCATTAGGTTGACTAAGCATCTGCCTAGGGTAGCCAAAGTCAGGGGCAGCACTTGGAGCAGTTCCCTAACTCTCCCCAAGTGGACTTTCCCTCCCTGTTTCCCCCTGCCATGTCCAGGATCACCCTCATCTTTTCATCACCCAGTTGCTGCTGTACCACAATCTTTCTCCAGAGCCACCTGGAGCTACTTCTTAATTAAATTAAGCATGGTGGCAAGCCTTGGAGCACTCACCTGTGCCCAGGGCCTGTACCATTCCACCTCCTCAAGCATGTCTTCTTAGACGGGGTGGGAGGGTGCAGGCCTTGAGTACGCAAGTGCTGTAAAGCCTGCCATTGTGCTGAATTAACTGAAGATCCAGCCATGGGCAGTTTGGAAGACTAAAATACAACTGCTGCTGCGACAGGGGAAAGGGGGACGATCCTGGATATGATAGGGGAGGGGAAAGGCAGGGAAGGAGAGATGCTGGGTTACTGAGGGTGGAAAGAAAGGAAGGTGAGACTCTGGACTACGGGGGGAGGGAAAGTAACCCAAGTAAGTGGAGATGCTGGACACAGGGGTTGGGGGTGCATGGGTTAAAGGTTCACCTAGGATGTCAAATACCCTTGGGCTGGCTCTATCCATGTGCACGCCCACTGGAACAATTCACATCATCCAATCAACGCATATAAGAGGCCTATTATACATGTATGTGGTCACATATTCATAGAAATGACTAAAATAGTACTATTTAGGCATCTATTTTTGTACTTAAAGTAGGAGCTTCTCTATAAAATGACCCCCAAATTGTCCATAGGGTTGTAAGCCAGTCCCAGTTGAATTGTCTTCTATTTTGTACATTTTTCAAATAATTTTTGTTGCATGGGGTCTTCCCCTTAACATGTAACTCCCTCTACAATACGTTTTGCCATACTATTATAAAGTAAAATAAAAATATGCAGAAAAGGAAAAACACATTTTTAGGGATTGTAGAAAATTATATTAATATGGGGTGATATTTAAAGGCATTTACATGGTTTAGAGCTCTGCAAATGGTGTAAATACTGCTTAGAGGAATATTCAGCGCCCACTGCATACCCACGAATAATGCCACTACATGCCCCAATGCTAACCAGTAGCACCAGGGCATGTCATAGGTATTCTGGAGCGGAGTGGAGGCAGCACTTGTCGCTAACCAGGCAGCGGCAATATTGAACCACTGCCCGGTTAACAACCCACAGCTAAAGATAAGTGTGGCAAGAGCTGGCCTACCTTTACCCATGGAAGCTAATCGGGCAGTGGCTCAATATTGCTTTTGCCTGGTAAGCTTCTGTATGCTGGATATGGCCCTGGCATTAAATAATTAGGTTACAGTTCAGCGGCGATGGCTATGTGCTGTAGAAGAGATAGCTGCTGCTGCTGAATATCCCCTCCATGGGACCCAACACTCGAAAGTTCTTCTATATTTACTAAGAGCTGGTAAATGTAAAAGTCTGCTGGCTGTCAATTTTCAACAGCACGATACAATTAGTTGGAGTGGAGGAGTAGCCTAGTGGTTAGCGCACTGGCTTGGTAACCAAGAGACCATGGTTCTATTACCACTAGCACTCCATGTGTTCTTGGGCAGGTCATTTACCCCTCCATTGCCTTTGAAGAAAGGCCTGGCAATCTACTTCCAATCACACTGCAAAGAAAACCCAGGAGCTGCTGGGTTGCCAGGAGTCAGCATTAATTCAAAGGCACACATTGTATTTGCATACAGACAGTGTTGGTGATGTCCAACAATATATATAGTTGTGATATTCAGCCACTACACATATAGCTAACCAATTTAGCAGACCTAACATAAACTGCTTACCTATACGTGTGGAGGCCAATTCAGAATGGGATCCATCTGGACTTCCAAAATCTGGACGGGCTGGTTGTGCACCTGATTCTGCACCTGTGGAGAGCAGAATTGGGTGCAGCATGCCTGAATGGGCAGGATATGCCCCGATTCTGGGCCTCTGTATGTCAAGGTGGCTCCCTGTACAACTCCCCTGAAACTCCTGCATGGAGCCCGGTGCCGTGGCGTCTCATTGCCATGGCAAGGGGACACCATGTAGGAGCCCCAATTGCCGGCAAAATGCATAACACTCTATTTCCCAACCGCCTGACCCCCAATCAGGCCTGCCAAGGCTGGGATCAGGCTGCGGAGAATCCCCTGCCCCTCCTCACCATTTCCACCTATGACTGCTGCAATCTTGGGGGGAACCTATTCTACCTCTAAGGTGGAATAAGTTCCCCGTCTACTCTCCAGCCTCTGGACGTACAGGGCCTTCACCAGAATTGGCCCTGTACGTCTAGGTTGAGCGCCCTATCTCCAGCCCACCCAGGCTCCTCCTCTGACCTGCCCCCTCCCACCTCCATCCAGAGCTCCCTGCACATCTCCATTATATATGCGGGGAGCTCTGCACTGGTAATCGGCCCCAGGCATTTAGAGGGGATGTACATCCCCGCTAAACATGAGGCAGAATGACCACCATAGGGAGTAATTTTATAGCAGGGTGTGTACTTTAGGTGGTAACGTACGTACGTGCTTGCTTTGGTGGTATTTTCATCATTTATGTGTGTTTGTCACCACATATGCACGTGAATGGTCCCTTACGAACTACTGACCAGTGTAAAAGTACTTTCACACAATGGTGCAGACTGTCTTGGTAAGTGTGCACATGGGCGGAGTGTGGGCAGAACACGCAAGTACGCACTTAGGGGCATGTCTACTAAAGTGCGCTATCGGGTAGCACAGCGTTCAGCACATATCAAGTGTGCTGTGGTAAAAAGCACCATATGCAAAAAGGTAGCTGTGCTAAAAAAAACCCACACTACTCGAATAGCGTGGTTCTGGAGCAGAGCGTGCATATTGCAGGTAGCATGGACATCTTTAGTGCATGCATCTCGGTGATATTATACTTAGTGCAGGTGCTCTTACTGCCACCTCAATGTGTGGCATTTAGTGCACCTGCGCTGATTGCACCACACAGAAGGAGCATGGTGGTGGGGCAAAACATGAGCAACATGGGGACATGCCCGACACACTTCCATTTTCTAGGGAGGGTCAAGCAACACCCAAATGGGTATTTTTGGGGCAAAGCACTTGCTATCAGCGTGAATCTTAGTAAACGTGCCCCTTGGATTAGAAAATACTATAATTTATGCACATGCTTGAAAAATATACATGTGAGTATTTACACCAGCTCTATGGCAGCTCTGTGCCTGCCATGAAGGTATGCATTAGGCCACTTACACTAGTATTTTATACAGACAAATAGGCGCTTATCGGTCTTTATAAAATAAGCTTAAAATAGGTGCCTTAAAATGCATCTTAGCTAGGTTTCCCCTATAAAATGAGTCTCGTGGAGACCAATTCCAAAAACGTGCATGTCCGAGCAGCGGGCACATCCAAATGGAAATGTGCAGAAATGGAACCCAATTCCGCACATGCGGGAAGAGGCACAGCTGCGTGCACAGAATCACTCACATAGACATGCTAAGCACAGCCTGCACACAGTGCTACATTGTATGAAGAGGAGTATATGCTGAGAACGTTCTGTTTTCTGTAAACAGCTTTGATAAAATGAAAAGCGGTATATAAAAAATGCTAAATAAATAAATAAATTATACGTCCCCACGCTCGCCGTATTCTGAAAAGATGTACGTCTGCGACCCTGTCTGTTTCCGCAATATACCCGCAAATGTCCATGCCCCTCTTCAAAACGGGCAACTGTGAAGCTGCTGTGGGCATGGACAGAGCTGTTCTGAGGCTGAATGACAATGTAAGATGGCGAAACTCATAGGTGGATGCAAGTTAGACAATAGAAACCAGACTGTGGCATGCCCAGACCATTACAAAGCACTTGCAGTGCACAGTACTGTAGCAGGAAAATGGGTAGAGAGTGAACCTACTGGCACAAGATGCAGTGCAGCACTACAGACAAGGCAGTAGATGCCTTTCTGAGGTATGCACGTTGTGAACGGCTCAGGAACATGACTGTACAATGCTAAGTAAGGACATGATCCCAGCAGAACAGACCCTCCATAGGGAACTACCCAGACACTTCCCCTGCACTACTAAAGAGCCTTGGAATGACAGCAGGCAGCAGTGCAAGTACCACACAGACATGCCCAGAGACCAATACCGGTGTGCCTGGGAATGGCATACTGCGCTTTGCACCATTGCACACCACTCTCTGAGGTCCCCTGAGTAGTGACAGGGAAGTGTCTGGACAGGGAAGTGATTGTGGAAATGTCCTGCACACCCCTGCCTGTATGCACTGGCACCTGGTGAGGCTGCAGACAACCCTATGGTCCAGGTACCTGCCAGTCATACCTGTCCCCCCCAGATATGTGGATGAGCAAACTAGACCCCCCCCCATACATACTCTCACTTGCAGCCCCACAGAAAGCCATCTGCCAAAAAAGTGCCCAGCACCGAATGTCTTCGCTGATGGACAGGGAGCCATAGCAATCAGTACTTCCAACCCAGCATCACACCTGCTCACTACATTTCGATTTGGCCTCCTCCATACACGATAACTACAATGGTGGACCTCAATCTGCTACAGAGCTGCAGTAGGCCCAAACAACCCTTCTAGTATATCTGCCTTAAGGATCAAACCCCGTATGCACATTCTACATCATAAGCCCACATATGTAAACAACCGCAATAGTGACCTTGCACAAGATATGTGCCATGTAGCCACTGGTGTAAGATATCCCCAGTATAGTGTTCCCATAGGAGTTACATAAGACCTTATCTGCATCAGGCGGCTGTACACATTGCATAGAGCATATTGTAGAAACCCACTGTGTGGAGCGCAACACTCCAGCTTGCTGGGTGCTGCACTTAGCATCGATGGCTGGGCTTACATTTTCACATGGGGTGCTAGGACTCCATCACCAGTATCATATTCAGGATGAGGGCATTGGTAAGGCACCCTAGCTGTGCCCCTTTAGCTCACACAGCAAATGCTAGCACGGCTGAATTGAACACCTGTGCTCTACTGCATACATGTGTGGGGATGTTTATTTCTGCTGCTTTGACTTACATCCTCCCTCTCCTCTGCTTTCTGTTCTGTAACACTGCATGCTGTCGTTTTCCAAACTGCAGTCACACCAGTGCACAGCGTAGGTTAGACAGCCATTCACCACTATTGGCTGCTTTGGGGTGAGGAGCAGTAATATTTCTAAGTCCTACCTTTTTTCCATGTTCTTGCAGGTATAACATGGACGTTTGCGGGACCAACTGCGGACATACATGGGTGTGACCAGAATACACTCCATATGTCTCTGTGGCTGGCCACGCCCCCATTCCACCCCTTCCTGCCCATGTTCTGCAAGCCCCATTTAAGTGCCTTGTACGTGCAGGGCTGTGAAAGTTCAGAATACGGTTTTGGATGTTTTTGCAAGATATACGTCAATCTTGCACATACAGGTGGCTTATTTGTGGTTCAGAATGTCCCCCACAGTGTTTGAATCTTGCCATTATTCACATAGTTGGCAGCAGTCAGCATACTACATGTATAGTCAGCTCTGCAGACTATGGAGGTAATTCTGTAACGAGCTGCAGACATTTTGAGCTCTATCAATGTGTGAAAGTCACCTATTTTAGATGACTTAATGGGATGGACACTTACACGTGGAGTGCAGGCAGTTGCTCTTCTGTAAGTGCGTGCATCTGGGCGATGGCCAATAGCTTTGAAATGGGTGAGCACAGGGACGGAGCTTGCGAAGAACACAAATTTACATGCATAAATTATAGAACATTAAATCTTACGTGGGTTTCATACAAATCTAGTTGTGGGCATTGGCACCAAGTCGAGGGTTGGTTAACATGTTCATGCCTAGATTTGCTGCACGTATCTCACTGCTTATGCCCCTGTTCTATAATGCAGAGTACATGCGTACCTTATTTTATAGTGCATGCGTTTGTGTATGCTGTCGAGTCAATGCTGACTCCTGGTTTCCCAGCCCCTAGTTTTCCATGGCAAGATGTGATCGGAAGTAGATTGCTGGGCCTTTTTTCCATGTCATAAGCCTTCCAAGGTGGACTCTCACCAAAATATTAACCAAGCCCAACCTTCCTTAGCTTCTAGAATCAGACAAGATCAGGCTCACTCAGGGCGGGAAGCCGTAGTTACCATATAGTATAGCAGACCATACGTGTGCGACAATGTGTGCTGAACTAAGCAGCCCTAACAGAATTACCCTCCACATGTGGAACAGCACTGAATGAGCATATATTTTTTTAAATACCATGGGCAGGAATTAAAACAAACACTGACTGCCAAATCTGAATATTGACCCAAAAATAACTTAGCAAATGACAGTAGATAAAGACCAAAATGGACCATCCAATCTGTCCTGCAGCAACTTGCCAACTTGGGTAGATAGCGAAAAGGCCACTGAATAAGAGAATGAAATAACAAGCAAGGAAAGAAGATATCCATATTAAATTTTAATAAATTCTGTAAGCTCCCACATAGTAAGCTAACCTCAGGATCATGAGCTATAACAAATAACAGTGTGAGCAATAGAAAAAAACTGGCAATTAAGATGATACCAGTTTATAAATACACGGCATTTACATATAAAAAGTGTTCTCTTGTCATTAAGTGCTCTAGGTTCGTGTGCAGTAGGTTTTTTGGCCCATGGCAGGACTGGTTGTTACAGCCATCAAACATTTTTTAATAGGAGCATTAACTTAAGAATGGCTAAAGTAATATTCTTGGCTCGGCAGAAACAGCAGTTTATTAAATGCTTCACACAGATTTTGTATAATAAAGATGAATATATTATATACTTTGCCTCCCCCAGAGTAAAACAATAATAGGAAAATAAAAAAGAACAATAAAGTGAAACATAAATAGAACATAATGGGACTACTGGTGAACCGAGCTGGCGATATAACATCTGCTATTGTTTACCAGAAGAGCTCAAACTGGCAACCAGGATTTTTAATCAGGAAATTGCCCCTTATCCCCTGGTTCAGTGATGCCAGAATACCATCATCGTTACACAAAGATTCTGTCCAATTATGCTGCTATTGAAGAGATACATCATCTCGCCTGTGCTTTCGCCTTTTTTCAAATTTGCATTTCAATATTTACAGCTAGCATAACTTGAAAAAGAAATTATGCATGTGATTAATTTCCTTGCACTGAATGGAAAGAAACAGTATTACAATCACGCATGTACCTAAAAGAAAACCCGCAGCTGTCCATCCAAAGGTTATGGGTTGGCTGGCGCAAAACGTTCAGACCAAAGAACTTCAACAGTTAGCAGCAGGTGCTAACCGCATAAGTCCTTTTAAATATTGACCCCGTTAATGTTTTTAAATGTATGCACGTTCAACATGTATATTCAACAGCCTATGAAACTCACATGCTTTTGAACTAGCTAATAACCTAAATTTCAAATGTAAGTTATGCATTTAAGGCACATTTTAGAAAGAGCGTAGTGGTAAGAATGAGACGTTGAGGTCAGGATGTGCGCACAGTATTTCAAAACAGCTCTGCTAAACATTCAGACCTTTCTAAAATACACATTCATGTGTAGCAGGAGGAGCCATTTCAGAAAGACAGATGCGGGAAAAATCAATGGGGAATCCTGGCAACTTGCATGTGTCAGTGTCAGCACTTAAGTGCATCTGGACCATTTTACAAATGCGGACATGCTCATGCTTCTAACTGAGTGGAAAGGACCTCTCTGGCCCCCATTTCAGTTTGAAGGAGGAAATACTGTAAACATTGTGGGATATCCCTCCTGGAAAGGGATGGTTAAGAGGAACACTTTTTAGGCATGCTTTGCAAAGGCATAACGCCTTTTGTCGACGGTTCATATAGCACAGAAATTGTCTGTCCATATGTATGTTTGTTTGCGCATGTATAAGCATGTTGCAAAGAAACATGTGAATGCAATGTTACTAAAACACATTAGTCTAGTCTTTCCTCACCGCAATCAGCTCTATTGAATGGTGAAGCCCCACGATGGAGGAAGTTTGACTGATCTAGTTTGAAGTCTCATGATATCAGTCAAACTTCCTCCACTGCGGGTCTCCACTACACAAGAGAGTTGACTGTGGTTAGGGAAGCCTGAACTGCAGCATTTCTGAGGAGCTGTAGCCAGGGACAAGAAGGGATGAGTGAAAGAGAGACTGGATGAAGGGGAGAAGAGTATGAGAAAGAGAAGAAGAGAGACTGAGTGAAGCCTGAGGGGGAAGAGTTATGAGAGAGAAAGAGAGAGAGACAATGGGTGAAGCCTTGGGGGGTGGGTGCTTAAGACATAGACAGAGAGAGATAAGAGAGACTGGACAAACCCTGGGGGGGGGGGGGGGTATGAGATAGATAGATAGAGAGAAACTGGGGGAAGGGTGGTGGTGGGGTAATGAGAGAGGGAGAAAGAGATACTGGAGGAAGCCTGGAAGGGGGGTCATGAGGGATATGAGAAAGAGAAAAAGAGAGACTGGGAGGTCATGAGATAGAGAGAGTGGGGAAAAGGTGGTGGTGATGGTGGTGTTATGAGAGAGAGAGAGAGAGAGAGAGAGAGAGAAATTGAAGGAAGCCTGAGAGGGGGAGTCATGAGAAAGAGTAATACACACACACACAAACACACATACACACATACACACACACGCAGTCCTTGACCCTCCTTAAGACACACACACCTACACACATATGCACACAGCCCCTGACGCTCCCCATGATACACATACACACACACACACACACTGGATGCAGAAAGACAGCAACACTCCCTATAACGCTCCCTAAAGGACATACACACATGCATGGATGAAGCCCCCTACAATCCCAATGAAACATGCACATAGCCCTTGTCACACACACAGACTATGACACTCCTCATGACACATCCAGCCATGCACCACGTAGCCTCTAATATCCCACAGTACACACATACGCATTTGAGCACATCTGAACACTTCCTATGAGATACAAATATAAACCCCCAAATACCTGATTCTGGAAATGGGGGAAACCAGTGTGTCACACTGCTAGTGTATACTTTCTCACTAGTTCAAACTCTATTCATGCCAGGGAGGAGGTGTATTTATTTATTTAACAGTTCTTCTATACCGCGCTTTTCAGATCAGTGCGGTTTACATTCAACGTCAACTATACTACACAGGCATTCTGAGTTGTAAACTTTACAATAAACAGGGAAATCAACATGGAAACAACTGGGGAAACTATCTACATTGCATTTACACTATTACCTTTTTCAAGCAGGGTCTATCTACATCTTATTACTTTTGAAGGATCGGTGGGTTAGCCTTTTTCATACTGAGTCTGATTGTTTAGGTGTGGTGCGTGATTGTCTGAGGGGCAACATGTATGAATACTGAGGCTGGATTCAGGGTAGTATGTGGTGAACAGGTGGTGCTTTAATGCTTTCCTGAATTGGGTTAGGTGGGTGATGTTTCGTATATAGGTGGGGAGGGCATTCCATGCTCTAGGTGCATAAATTGTAAAGGCTCTGTTTGTTGTTATTTTTGTGCATTTCGTTGTTGCCTTTGGGACCTCGAGGGTGTTTTGCGTCGTAGGTCTTCTGTTTCTGTTATGTGGTACTTTGTGTATCATCTCGCTGATAGCTGTGGGAGTCAAAGTGTTTAACGCTTTGAAGGTAAATCCAGATGTGGCAATTTTGGGTTTACTGATGAAATGGGGAATACATATGTAGACTTTTGTCTTGCCCAGGGCACTATCCTGACATAGCCTTGTCTATTTTTGATCTGGTGCAGTCAGCCGTGTGTAAATTTCACCCTTTCTAAACTGATGATTTACACGTGGCAGCAACTTACATGTATATGGCTGCTTAGACATGTTTTAATTGCTAATAGGGCTTCTAACATAACCCCCTTAGTGTCTGAAGATCAGGTTGGATTGCATGGGCTCAAAAGTATGGAAGTAATTTATCCGCTGACTTATTGAGAATTTACTCTTTAATGCACCTAGTAGTGAACCCTAATGATTATGAAATAATTGTGTGCTGCAGTCGCAGGCCATGCATTCATAAACTGTGACTTAAACCCAGGGGCATCGCATGGATTAATTATCTGCATGTTCTTAAACATACCTTGGCCTTTTTTTCTCTTACCTTGTTGAGAGGTACAGTAACTTGCATGGAAAAGAAGAAAATGTCTTTTTGTTGTGTGTATGACAACAATCCATGTTTATGGACTGCAAAAGGACTCGGACTAAGGGGCCCTTTTACTGAAGTACAGTAAGCTTTTGCACTTACCGCACATTCTTTTAGGAGCAAAACCCAATTCTTGGCAAGTGCAAAATCCATGAGGTAACTGTCTGGGGAGTGGCCAGTATGCCGCAACACGGACAGCATGCAGTAATTTCAGTGGCATAAGTTCCAATGAGGGGCCCCCACTGTAGTGGTGGCGAATCCCCCCTTGTGCGGTTCTCTCCTCGTGCGGCGGCAGCGGAAGTGGTGGCGGCAAACTTATTATAATTTTTTCCACACTTCCTCCACTCTTGTAAGTTTGCCACATAGCCGGCGGCTGTTCAACACTGGGCCAAAGTCTCACGATAACAGCCACACCGTAAGACTTCGTCCTGGCAGGAGCATGTGGCAAACTTACAAGAGCGGAGGCAGCACAGCAAAGATGATAAAGTAAGTTTGCTGCATTGCCTTACCACTCCTGGGTGTCCCCTCTCTGCCTGCCCCCCCCCCCCCCCCACATTGCAGGGGCTGCTTGGGCAGAATTGACCACGCACTATCTGCAATGCACAGTCCACACCCTCTCTCCGCCCAACTCAAGCTTGTTCCCATTTCACTTTAAACAGTGTGCGATTTAACACACACAAAGTAGCTCAGTCTGCTGCAGCCATTACCACGTCCATGTGGTAGTTGTAAAACAAGCACTAATTCACGCATAAACTGCTTAGTGTACTTTAGTAAATGGGCCCTTCAATGATGATTTTTAGAATATCCAGAACAGGAGCAGTGATCTCTTAGAAGGACATTGGAGTGGCTGCTGGAAAGAAGCACTGAAATCATATCATAAGAAAGATTACCTAGAACAGTTTCAGCTTCCTGGTATATATCACTTTTCTAATTAGTGCATCTTGTTTTGGGAGATTCCTATTAAGAGATGAAGGTAAGAAGTTATAATTATTTCCAGTTAATGAAAGCCCAAGGCCTCACATTATTCTTATAATGAAATGCTACATTTTTCTCTTGGCTGCCAAACCTGTTTCCAGAGCATGGTTTCTCATAAGCCAAAAGCTAAAGGATGTTACTGAGCTGTGATCCATCCAAGAACAAGGGGATTTCTTTCCGTGTAATGCTGAAATGAAATGAAGGGTATTTAGCTCTCTTTACCAAGGGCATAGTTTTCTTTATGATGGGGCATTCTGCTGTCTGGGACCTTATGAGCCCAATTTTAATGACCCCAGTAACTCATTATTAGCAAGTGACTGAGACTTGCAATTGCAACAGCAGAAAGATTTTTAGAAAGATGCTTCTAGGCTGGCCCAATGACACTGACTGTATGGGAAAATTGAGTTTGATTCCTGAATTTGGCTGCTGTTCGGTGGTGGCAGGAGCTGTTGTAGTAACAACCCATAAGTCAAAAACCTGGAAGTGAAACCCTATTAAACTGAACCAATTTTAGTACAGAGCAAGAAGTTAAAGGCATCATGCAAAGGGTAATTTTCAAAGGGAGTTCCCTCCCTCCTAGCAGTGTGCCCCAGGGATTGGTCCTGGGCCCGACACTATTCAATATATTTGTGAATGATATTGCTGAAGGACTGAATGGAAAAGTCCGTCTTTTTGCAGATGACATGAAAATTTGCAACAGAGTGGACTCCCCTGAGGCAAATACAGTGACAGAATTCAAAATGACATGGGACAGACACAGTGAATCCCTTTATAGCAACAGGATAAAATCAAAATAACCTTAACTGTCTCTGCTATCTCAACAAATAGGGGTGACCTGCATGGAGCAATGAGTATACCCCTAAACAAAGGCATGGGGAGCTACTCGTTCCCATCTTGCTGGGCAGACTAGATGGACCATGATGGTCTTTATCTGCCGTCATATACTATATTACTATGTTACCATTTAAATGATGGTACTGGGGGCAGGCGTTGAGATGGAATGCTGCATATACACATGGATAGTTCATTTTGAAATCCACGTACCTTCTGTGTCCTCGTTTTTCTTACACATATTTGCATGTGCAAAGTACATGGCAAAGACGTCTCCCTGAATCACTGGCGGCCAGGCATTTTGTGAAAGAGAAACAGGATCATGCACAGGACAAATATTTTTGGTTCACTTTCATTTCATTTGGACCTTTTTTCCAAGTTTTGAACTTTTTTGGTTCTTTTCAGATTTTTACCGTGCATTAGAATTTTTAATGCATGCTACTTGGTGTGGCTGGAAATTATCCTGTAGCCAGGACCTGCCCTCCAGTGGATGTGATATCCTTTTGCACCACAGATGTCTCTTCAGGGGCTTATGCCCAGGGGGGTAGAGTTAGGGAAGCTATTTTAGTTGGTGATTTAGGCATTAGATAGCTGGATGGCTGGTGGACATGAGGATCACTTGCCTGCCTGGTGCAAAAGTGGTGAACCTCATGTGTCACCTAGATAGGATTCTAGACAGTTCTGGGGTGGAACTGGCTGTCTTGGTACAGGTGAGCTCCAATGACATGGCAAGGGAGGTTCTGGAAGTTAATTTAGGCTTTTGGGTTGAAAGTTGAAATCCAGGTCCTCCAGGGTAGCACTCTCAGAACTGCTCCCAGTTCCATGTGTAGGACCCAAGAAGCTAGCAGAGTTCTGGAGTCTCAATGAGTGGATGTGACAATGGTGCAGGGAAGGGGGCTTTAGATTTGTCAGGAACTAGGCAACCTTCTGGGGAAGTTGGGGCCTTTTCTGGAAGGATGGACTCCACCTTAATCAGGATGGGACCAAGCTGCTAGCACTAACCTTGAGAAAGAAGATAGACAGCAGACAGTATTCCAGGACTGCATGGTTCAGAATAATGTATCTCTGAAGGATACTACCAAAACAGGGAGGTTAGGGCATCCTGATAGAGAGGTTGAAATAAAGGTAGCCCAGGTGCCCCTAAGTAAACAGCCGTCAGAATTGAAAGATTCCAAATTACCTCTGTCAACTGATAAGCAGGTTGTCAATATGAACAAAAACATACTTTGAAGTGACTGTATACAAATGCCAAAGACACCAAAAAATAAGATGGAAAGTTAGACTATATAGCTCTGAAAGCGTAGTTACTCACCTGTAACAGGTCTTCTCCAGGGACAGCAGGAATCAGTCCTCGCATATGGGTGACATCGGCGCCGATGGAGCCCTCTTGCGGAGCAATTCCCCAGCTTTCCAAGAAAGCCTTTGGGATTGCATCGCGCATGCACGGTCCCCTTCCCGCCCAAGGGTGCCATCTTGCTCAGTCAAATGACATAGCTAAAAAGATGGCAATAATAGAAAAACTAATAACAGGACTGCAACTCCAGGGGAGGAGGGAGGGTCATGAGGACTGATTCCTGCTGTCCCTGGAGAACACCTGCTACAGGTGAGTAATTACGCTTTCTTCAGGAACAGGCAGGAAGTCATTCCTCACATATGGGACTCCCTAGCAATAGGCTACCGAGAACCCATAGCTGAAAAATGGCTCCCTCTAGAAGAGCCGCAGCAGCTGCAAAAGGAATTCAGCCGAGAACGCAACACCCCCCGGTAGCCTGACACCAAAGGGTCGGAGGGTTGGAGTTGCCTAAACCTCAAATAGGTTACGGAGTACCGCCTGGCTGAAAGCACTGTCCCGTCAGGACTCCCTATCCAGGCAGTAATGGGCCACAAACATCTGGCTTGAAGACCAAGTTGCGGCCCAGCAGATGTCTGCCAGTGGAACAGAGCGGAAGTGAGCCACTGATGTGGCCTTAGCCCTGACAGGGTGGGCCGTGACTCGACCCTACAATGGGAGGTCGGCCACCCTGTACACCCAGGCAATGCAGTCTGCCACTCAGGTGGACAGCGTGCGCTTGGAGACAGGTAACCCCAGCTTACTGGGATCATAAGAGACGAAGAGCTGAGTAGCCCTTCGATGTCCCTTCGTACGCTCCAGGTAGAAGGACAACGCCCTCTTACAATCCAGGGTATGCAGGACTGCCTCTGCCTGGCTGGAATGTGGCCTGGGAAAAAAGGTTGGAAGAATCACCTCTTGGTTGAAGTGGAAAGAAGAGACCACCTTTGGAAGGAACTTCGGATGGGTGCGGAGGACCACCCTATTCCTAGAAAACCGTGTGTATGGTTTATCAGTTACTAGAGCTTGCAGCTCTCCCTCACGTCTGGCTGATTTGAGTGCCACCAGGAAGAGCACCTTCCAGGAGAGAAAGCGCAGATGGCAAGAGGACATCGGCTCAAAAGGTGGGCGAGTAAGCTGCTGTAAGACCACATTCAAATCCCACTCAGTTGCCGGAGGACGAACTGGGGGTTTCAGCAGAAGCAGACCTCTGAGGAATCTGGACACCAAGGGGTGAGCCAAAAGAGTTTGCCCCTTCACTGGCAAGTGGTTTTCTGACAAAGCACTCAGGTGGACCCTGACAGAGTTAGACTTGAGATCTAATTCTGAGAGGTGAAGCAGGTACTACAGCACCACTGGAACAAGGCAAGAGAAAGGGTTTTCATTGTGCTGGTTCCACCACACCTCAAATCTACGCCACTTGAAAGCATAGGATTTCCTAGTGGACTGCCTCCTTGAGGCCAGTAACACTTCTTCTACATTCCAAGGTAGGAGAAGAGGAGCCAGCACTACCCTTTCAGCAGCCATGCCATCAGGTTGAGGGACCTGAGGTTGGGGTGCAAGAGAGAGCCCTGCTCCTGTGACAGGAGGTCAGGCTGCGTCCCCAGCGAGAGTGGGGTTTCCACTGCCAGCTGGAGGAGAAGTGGAAACCAAGGCTGTTTTGTCCATCTGGGGGCTACCAGAATGACAGAGGCCTTGTCCCGAAGGATTTTAAACAGAGTCCGGGCCACCAGAGGCGTGGGAGGAAACATATACATGAGGCCCCCTGACCAAGAGATCAAGAAAGCATCTGCAGCCACCCTCAGAGGATGTGGCTATCTGGAGCAAAATCTGGACAGCTGGTGTTTTTGCAGACTGGCAAATAAATCTATGGACGGATGTCCCCAGTGGTGGAAAATCCGCTGGGCCACCACTGGATCCAGTTGCCATTCATGAGGTTGGAAAATCCTGCTTAGTTTGTCCACTAGGCAGTTCTCCTGACCAGGCAGGTACACTGCTTTGAGAGACATACCCTGCTTGATGGCAAAGAAGCAGAGGTCCAGTGTCTCCTGACATAGGATACGAGACCCCATACCTCCCTGCTTGTTCGTGTAGAACATTGCTACCTGGTTTTCTGTCTGTATCAATACAGACTGATGTGAGAGGACAGGACAAAAGGCTTGAAGAGCTAGACGAATCGCCCACAGCTCTAAGAGGTTGATTTGGTGTGCAGACTCCTGAGGAGACCACAACCCCTGAGTGCATGATCCTTGGCAATGGGCTCCCCAGCCCAGCAAGAATGCATCTGTCGTTAGCACTCTTGTGTGCGAGGGAGTCTGAAAAGGCACTCCCTCGAGCAGGTTGGGTGGCTGACACCACCACTGCAACGATTTCACCAGTTGTTTGGATACTGTTATCCTGTCCCTGAGGCTGCCAGTGGCTGAGTCCACTGATCTCTGAGGCACCATTGAGCTGTTCTCATGTGGAGATGGACATTTGGGGTCACATGCACCGTGGAGGCCATGTGGCCTAGGAGGCATAAGAAGTGTCTGGTTGAGACCTGAGACCTGCACCTGAACTGTTGTGCCAGTGCTAGTAGCCTCCGTGCCCTGTCCTCCGGCAGGTAAGCCTTCCCCAGAAGGGTGTCCAGTCTTGCTCCTATGAACTCTAAGTTTTGAGTGGGGAGCAAAGTAGACTTTGCGTGGTTTATGACAAAGCCTAGATGTTGCAACATGTTGATAATGTGCGAAGTGGCCTGTTGGCCCTCCTGAGGTGACAGGCCCCTGAAGAGCCAGCCGTCCAAGTAAGGGAAGACAAAAATTCCTTGACTTCTGAGGAAGGCCGCCACTACAGCCAGGCATTTTGTAAACACTGTGGGAGCAGAGGCTAGGCCAAAGGGTAGAACTCTGTATTGGAAATGTTTTCCTCCCACTATAAATCTCAGATATTGTCTGTGGTCTGGATGTATGAGGATGTGTGTATAGGCATCCTTCAGGTCTAAGGAGCATAGCCATTCTCCCTGGTGGAGGTAAGGCAGCAACATTCCAAGGGAAAGCATCTTGAACTTTTCCCTCACAAGGAACTTGTTTAAGTTTCTTAGGTTGAGGATAGGTCTGAGGCCTCCTGTTCTCTTTGGTATGAGAAAATACCTGGAGTAGAAGCCCTTGCCCTGCAGGTGGTGGGGCACTGGTTCCACCGCCTGATCCTCTAGAAGACTTGCCAACTCCTGCAAGAGGAGGTGCCTGTGAAGAGGGGGTCTGAGAAGTTCCCCTGGCAAGAAGAGGGTGGTATCTGGCTGAAGTAAAGCAAATAGCCCCTTTGGACTATTTGCAGGACCCAGATATCCGAGGTGATGGCTCGGGCGTACAGGGTTAGCCTGCCTCCTGTGCAAGACCTTACCACTGGTGGAACAGAGACTATGCCTTGGGAGACAAAACTCCCTCCCGGCTGGGTAGGAGCCGGGGCCTGGGGCTTGGGGGTCTTCTGCTTACGCGGGCCATGCCCCTGTCCCTTAGCCTGCTGCCCCTGTTGGGGAGCTGGGGTGGCCTGGTAAGTGGGGTAGTTGAGGTAAGCAGTACCCGTCCTCGGGAAAAAGGGGCAGAAGTCTTCTTTGAGAGTCTTGTCCGGGTCAAGTACTCGGACTCGAGCTCAGCAGCCTTCTCAGTCATGGGTTTGCCAAAGAGGTTGTCATCTCGGCAAGGGACATCGACCAACTTCTCCTGAACCCATGGCTCCAGATCCGATGACAGTAGCCAGACCTGGCGGCATGCACCGATGCCGGCCATGGCTACTCGGGCCGAAGCCTCAAAGCCATCATAGGCCGCTTGAGATATGAACTTCGAGCACTCCCGAATCCCAGTGAACAAGGCATTGAAGTGCTGCAAGGGTGCCTCGGAGAGGCCAGCTGAGAACCCAGCAATCTCCTTTGCCAGGTCCCTCAAGTACATGCCCATGTACAGCTGGTAGGTTTGGACACGGTATGACAGCATCGAGCCCTGGAAGCATTTCCTGCCGAGGGCATCCAGGTTCCGGGCCTCCTGGCCAGGAGGCACCGAGGAGTGTGTTTTTTGGCTCTTGAGCCTGTGCATGGCCGATTCCACAACCATGGAGTTGTGCGGCAGCTGTGCCTTTTGGAACCCAGGGCTCTTGCGAACTCGATTGATGGAATCAACCTGCTTGCTGAGCACCGGCATCGAGGCCGGTGACTCCCACATGCGGAGCATCAGGCATTCCAGCATCGGAGGAACTGGCACAGTAAGGGCTTCCCTCGGGGGAAAGTCATACTGGAGGGCCTCGAGCTCTTCAGCTCGAGGCTTATCCTCGGTATCCGCCGGGTTTGCCAAAGCCTTGGCCATGTCCCTGACAAAGTCCGAGAACCGGGTATCCTCCAGAGGGGACCTTCTCTGAGGCTCCGAACCTGGTGAGTCTGATGGGATATACCGGGTCCAATGGGTGTCTGGGGACTCTTCATCTTCCATCTCCCATGCCGATCCTTCTGAGGAGGAATCGAGTGGCTTCGGCCACGAGGGCTTCAGTCCCGACCGCTCCGACGCCGAGAGCACCGGCATCGACAACCTCGGTCCCGAGCGGAAGGTCGAGGGAGACCTTGGCTGAGGATCGACTCAAGTCCGAAGAGTCTCGAGGATTGGGTCGGCCTCCAGGATTGACTTGGATGTCGAGATCCTGGTGGTCGAGGCGGATGGGCTGGTGAGACCGGCTATCAGTGCCCGCTGTTGCTTCATGAAGGCAGACATGCTGCGCTCCAGGGCCATCATCCTGAGACCGAGCTCAGAAGACTCCGCAGCCTCTGGCTCGGGCCCCGATGCCGTCGGGCCTGACGCTGGTTCCCCTGGAGGGGAATCCATGAGGACAACAGCGCTTACCCTCCTCAGTGTCTCTGGCTCTGTGTGAAGTATCTTTGCAGGCCACTCCGACTCCGAGGACCCGGGGCGGCGGTCAGGACTCCGCGACCTGGCCTTCGACGGCCCAGGGCGATCAGAGGCATCCAACAACACTGCCCTCATGGGTTTCTTCTTCTTCCGGTGTTCCCGGGAGGGAGACCCCCGCTCAGAAGACCCCCGACGGTGCTCGGGTTCAGACAGCTCCCGAGACATCGAGGCTTCTGATGAGGTCTGGATCCGGGGGGATGCGGACTCCAAGAAAATCCTTTCACGCTGCTACTGCCTACTTCAAAGTGCCTTAGAGGACATTTTCCCACATGGGCCACAGACCTTCGGGTCATGGTCGGGCCCGAGGCATCGGAGACAGCAGTCATGTGTGTCGGTGAGGGACATTAACTTCTTACACCTATCACACTTTTTAAACCTGCTGGCAGCCATTGGGGGAAACAGGGCCCCTGCAAGGTAGAAGGACCGGGTTGCCAGTGAAAAATAAAAAAAGAGTGCGAACGCTAGTTACTAAGGACAAAAACATAAAAAAATTGACTGGACTCGATACTGGTGTACCGAGCCGTAGGCGGGAAGGGGAACCAGCGTCGAACCGGTCAAAGAGAGAAATTCTTCTGAAGTTTTGATGCACTTTTTCCGTGAGAAATTAGGGACAAAGTCCATTGGGCTCCACGGAAAAAGGGAGACTGAGCAAGATGGCACCCTTGGGCGGGAAGGGGACTGCGCATGCGTGATGCAATCCCAAAGGCTTTCTTGGAAAGCTGGGAATTGTTCCGCATGAGGGCTCCATCGGCGCCGATGTCACCCATATGTGAGGACTGACTTCCTGCTTGTTCCTGGAGAATGAAAAGTTATTTATTTATTTAACAAGTTTTTTTTTATATCGCTTTATCATAAAATCAAAGCGGTTTACAGTAGAACTCAACAACTTTACATAGAACTCATGGGATAGGTAGGGGCGTCATGTGGGACATGTTTGAAAGCATAACTAATTTATATTTAAAATTACTGCATTGATTGATCAGTATGTTAGGGACCATTGTTCAGGCTGTTCAGGTGTTTTGGGGAGTGGATTGCAGTGTGAACTCACTGAAGTGTTAAAAGGAAGAGGAATGTTTTCAGCTTTTTTCTGAAGTCTTTTAAGTACCTAGTGGTTCTCAGTGCTTCCGGAAGGGAGTTCCAAATGGCAGGTACTGCTAACGATAAGGCTCCTTTGGTTGTGGAATTGTTGACTTTGATGAATATGCTGGGTATTTGGATGTTGTCAATGTTCCGTTGTCTTCGTGGTCTGTTGTTGGGTTGGGTGCTGATTAACTCCTGGAGCGTGACTGCTGAGAGGTTTTGTCCGATTTTGAAGATGATCAGAGCCATTTTGAATCTAATCCGCGAGGTGATTGGGAGCCAGTAGAGCTGGTGTAAGATAGGTGTTTTATGGTCAGACTTTGAAGAGCTGGCGATGATTCGGGCAGCAGTATTTTGGGCCAATTGTAATGGCTTGATAATTTGTTTCGGGAGACCATTGAGAATGGAATTGCCGTAGTCAAGTATTGAAGTAATGATAGCTTGAAAGAGACTGTGCAGAAGTGGTCCTGACTGAGGAGAGGTTTGAGTCTGCAGATAGTGGATACACATTTCTGGTGATTATGTTGATGTGAGCTTTTAGATATAATTGGTATCTCAGAGACCTGGTGGATGGAGGATAACCAATGGAACACTGTGATACCAAGGTAGAAACTATATTGCAATGATAGGGCAGATTAAACTGATGAAGGGGTGGTGCAATATGTTAAAGAGGGCATTAAGTCAACAGGAAAAAAGCTTAGCAGGAAACAAAATACACAGTAGAATCATTATGGACAGAAATTCCATGTGAGAAGGGGAAGGAATAGCAGTGGGCGTGTATTACTATTCGTCTGACCAGATTGAACAGAAAGATGATGAAATGCTAACAAAAATGAGTGAAGCTAACAAAATTGGCAGCACAGCAATAACACAGGTCTGCGACTAAAAAGCTGTTTGATTATTTTCATCTAATTTCCATGTATTTTGGTGTGCTGAAAACAAATAAAATATTGAAAAAACTCCTAGACGTCATGATTTGCCACAACATGAAAAATTGTCTTCAAATTTATCAATTTTTTTCAAATTACTATTAATTAATTCAAATTACTATTAATTAATTCACATAAGTGCATTTAAGATATAAAATGCCAAAAAAACCTTAAAGGGGTTGTCCGAGTTATGTAAAAAAAAATATAGCACTGTAAATCTGATGGTCAGCAATATATACATAAGCTAAGCAAGTTTTAAGTCCGTGCTTCTAATGGTAGAAGGGGTTAATCTTTCCTGAAGAATCCAGTGGGAGGGAGACACAGGGCAGATAGCAGCAGCTCCGGTCATTGCAGGGGGGCCTGGCCAGCACTGTGACGTCTCGTGTATAGACACAGAGCTGCTCTCTCCTGCATGCCACACTTGTGCACGAATCATCATCAGGTTCTTGGTTCTAGGCTGTTCACATTTTTTCATCGCAATTCGTGTTAGTTCGTCATTCTTCAACCGTTATGTTATGGCTCCGCGAAAGTGTATTAATTCGCCAGACAGTTTCTGTTTCATTTGTGGTGAATATACAGTGTTGAAGCAACAGCAGAATATTACAGACTTTGTGAAAAAAGTATACTTTGCATACTTTGGACTAAAAATTGGAGATCAAGATAAAGTCTGGGCGCCTCATAAAGTGTGCAAATGGTGTGTTGAGGACCTCCGAAACTGGTTCAAGGGTAAGAAAAAATCTTTCCGTTAAGGGATTCCTATGGTATGGCGAGAGCAAAAGAACCATAGTGACGACTGTTACTTTTGTTCATGCGATGTGAAAGGGTTTAATTCCAAATGGAAGCATTCCATTTCATACCCCAATCTTCACTCGGCAATTTGTCCCATCCCCCATGGCACAGATATACCAGTACCCAAGCCCCCTGCTACCTTGGAAGAGATACCTAGCTCCGATGAAGGTGAAGTCATACCTGAACCAGATGACGAATCAAGTTCTGACTTTGAAGATGTGTGGTGACGAAAGTCCTCTGGAAGACATGGAACTGGATGAAAATCCTGAATTCCCCTTGGATGTGAATGGCAGTGCACATGTGCAGGGGAATTACAAGCCAAGCCAGAGGAAAAGTCAGCTCCCTGCAAAAGTCAGGCCACGCCCTAGCTCAGGGGTGGAGACAGGCTTCCCTGCTGATTGGTCACACAGGTGCAGAGAACAGGGAAGGCCTAGCAGGCAGCAGTGTTTAAAATCACGAGCAGAGCAAAGCAAGAATAGTAAGGAGTATCATCATAGAGGTGAAGGAGGTGAAGGAAACAGAGGCTCAGGCTGGAGCCCTGACACAATCTCAGACACGGGAGAGAAAGACCCGGTGGAGAGAGATACTGAGACAGCAACTGAAGGCAGAGGCACAAGTGAACGGAGGAGAGGTGGACATGGAGCAAGGAACAGGAACAGCTGTTGTAGCTGGAAAGGTGAGAGAGGAGAGAAAGAAGCTGAAGCTGTGCTTAGCTGGAGGAGAAAGCCAGAGGGAATTTCCCCAGAAAGCAGCTACCTCAGAGGGACTGGAGTAGGACGGAAGGAGCCTGCATTTCAGAGCCTGGAGGAACCCAGGAGGAGAGAAAGCAGCGTTTGTCTGAAAGAAAAGCCCCAAGATAAAGCCAGCAGTTTCATTACTGATAATCTAGCAAAGAGACATTTTGCCAGTCTTAAAGGGCAGGAAATTGTGTCCTCACCTTCCACTGTTAAGGAGTGGGTAGAGAGCTTATCAGATGCTAAAAGCCATAGTCCTGTTAAAAGTACAGCCTTTGAAACTTCAAAGTTAGAGGCATTAAGGAAGCTGTTCTCTGAAGAGAAGGTTCACTCCCCTAATTTAAAAGTGCCAACGCAGGCTGAGTTGCTGTGGAGCCAAATTCAGAAGTTCTTGAAAGAGAGAAAGTTTGGGAAAACTCCTAACCTCGAGAGAGACACTATTTGCTCTGATGATACTGAAGGAATGCAAATAGACTCATGTTTGCCTAGTGGTGAATGTTTGCCCATTCCAATGGACTGTTCTTTAGCCCTAAGGAAAGATTCTGCAGTGAAGAATATGAGCTGAGAATCTGGGAAACTCTATAGGAAAATAAGGGCAGTCTCTGCTATAAGCTGAAGAAAGCTAAGTTTGAGTTTACTGAGTTTTACCACTGGCTGAAGATAAGCAGTGCTGTAAAAGAACTGTGTGCTTTCAAAAGAGAAACCACGGCTGTTATAAGTTTGTGTTACTGCTAATTGACCACACGGGGCAGTCCCCGGTGTGAATGTGTATGAGAAGCAGAACAGCTGTGAAGTGGAAAGCTTTTGTTACGTTATCCTGATTTAGTCTTGATTTCATCTTTTACATTGGAGAAGTATCGTTCTGCTTATGTTGTGTATTGAACCTTTTGCATGACCTGGAAAATCCCCACAATAAATTTCTTGCCGCCTTATAACCACCGACTCAACTACAATTCTTGTCCCTCAAGAGTAAAGAGCACTACAAGTCCCAGAATCCTCTGGTCACTTTAAAGGGAACTTTATTCAGGGAGGCCATGAAGGCCGTCGTCCAGTCTGTAAGCCCTTGGGCCCAGATGGCGATGTGGCAGATGATACAAGACCAAAATTGTTTTCTCAGGAGGAGATGAATGATTTGGTAAGAGACTTGAATCTTCCCAAAGATGCCGCTGAGTTACTCAGATCAAGGCTGAAAAGCAGGAATTTATTGTTGCCAGGAGTGTCATCTTCATGGTTCAGACATTGTGAAAAGGAGTTCATTCCTTACTTCGCCCAGGAAGACAAGTTGGTTTATTGCATCGATGTCGAAGGTCTGATGGGTCAATTTAAAATCCAATATGATTCAGAGCAATGGCATCTTTTTATAGATTCTTCATAAAGAAGTCTCAAAGCAGTTTTACTCCACAACGGTTTTTACGCTTCCATACCTGTAGGTCATTCCGTACACTTGAAGGAAACCTACGAGAACTTGGAATTGGTTCTTCGTAAACTTAAATATGAAGACCATGGTTGGCAAGTGTGTGGGGACTTGAAGGTCTTGTGCATGCTGCTCGGGCAACAAGCTGGGTATACCAAATATCCTTGTTTCTGTGTCTATGGGACAGTCGAAACTGACAAAATCACTGGACCAAGAAGAGTTGGCAGCCAAGGGTGCTAACAGTCGGTGAAAAAAATGTCCTCCGAGAAACTTTGGTACCTTCCCATAAAGTTCTTCTACCAACTCGCCACATAAAATTGGGATTGATGAAGCAATTTGTAAAATCACTTCCAAGAGATGGAGAATGCTTCAAATACTTGGTCACCAAGTTTCCAGGCCTGTCGGAGGCAAAATTGAAGGAAGGTGTGTTCGTCGGACCAGACATAAGAAGGCTTATAGTTGATCAAGAGTTTGTCAATACCATGACGGATCCTCAAAAAGAAGGGTGGATTGCATTTAAAGAAGTTGTACAGAAATTTTTAGGCAATAACAAAGATCCTCACTACAAAAAGATCGTCGGACGAATGCTGAAAGCATTTCAAGCTTTAGGTTGCCTGATGAGTTTGAAAGTGAATTTCCTCCAGTCCCACCTTGACTACTTTTCTGAAAATTTGGGAGCTGTGAGTGAGGAACAAGGTGAACGATTCCACCAAGACATTAAAGAGATGGAAAGAAGATACCAGGGAAAATGGAGCATTACAATGATGACAGACTACTGTTGGATGCTTCAGAGAGACATTCCAGATGCTACTCACAAGCGTAAATGCACCAAGAGGAGCCTCACAAGGAAGAAGAATCGAGTTTAGTGTGTGTAGGTGAGCTCATTTCAGTTCAAAAAAGGATTTTCATTAAAATATTGTAATAAAACTTTAATTTTATAAGTCTATTTCCATTTATTTTGAGGTATTGCCTTATTTAACATAGTTACCTAAATTGTCAGGAAACATGATGTCCTATGACAAAATGGAGGTCATTTTCGGATTCAGTGCACCAAAAAACATAAAGATTACGTGGAATAACCAAAACAGCTCTCGAAAAAAGATTTTTTGCAGACCTGTGTAATGGGTAATTTCAATTACCCCAGTATCGACTAGGCACATGTCACATCAGGAAAGGCTAGAGAGTTGAAGTTTCTAGATGAAATATATTCCTTCTTCATGGAACAGCTGTTTCAGGAACTGATAGGAGGGGGAGCTATTTTGGACCTAATCCTTAGTGGAGCACAACATCTGGTATGAGAGGTGAAGGTGCTGGGATTACTTATCAATAGTGATCCTAACATGATAAAATCTGATTTAATAAATGGGAGAACAGCAAGGAAATGTATTGTGCTGGTATTTAATTTTCAAAATGGAGACTATGATAACATGAGGAAATGGCTAAAAATGCAAAGGTTAGAAGTTTACATCAGGCCTGGACATTGTTTAAAAATATTATCTTGGAAGACAAGATCCATGCTTTCAAAAAGATAGAAGAAAGGCCAAATGGTTTAAAGGTGAGGTGAGAAAGACTTTTATCACCAAAAAATCCCAACTTTCAAAAAATGGAAAAAGGACCTGAATTAACAAAACAGAAAACAGCATCAGTACTGGTAAGTTAGATGCAAAGTATTGGTAAGGCAGGAAAAGAGAGAATTTGAAAAGAAGATTGCCATGGAAGCAAAAACTCATGATAAAAACTTTTTGAGATACATTCTAAGCAAAAAGCCTGTGAGGGAGTCCCTCAGTTGGACCATTAGATGATAGAGGAGTAAAAGGGGCACTAAGAAAGGACAAAGCCATAGCAGAGAGACTAAGGGGCATGTTTACTAAAATGCAGACCGGTAGCTTGTGAACGGGCAATGAAATCAGCGTGGAGGCCCACACCAGCTTCAGAGGCATGAGCCTCCATCTCTCTGCTGTTGGTGCTTTGCTGCTGTATGTCACTGTGAAACCCCACACAGACAGGTTATCATGCGACTGGGCGAAGATAGGGCGGGTTGGAAGGGGCGGAATGTGGGAATTGATAGCACATCGCAGTTAGCATGAGCATTACAGGCATGTGCTAATTGCGTTTGTTACCATTAGTGTGAGTGCATTAGGTGCACCCCGGTATGATTTTTGCTCATTGATTCTAAACCCAGCCAATCTCCTGAACGCCTCCAATTCCCACACCAGAAGGGGAAGTGATATATATTGCCTACTCACTGAGATCATGATTTCATACGCAAATAGGATGATCCGGTATTCTACTCCCCCCTCCCTATCTCTATCCCTCAGATGTTCACACTCATTCTAATTTGTGCTTCCAGCTGCCCTATGGGAAGAGCGAAGAGCAGCAGAGACATCAGACGTCCTCGTCTTATTCCTCTCCTGAGGTTGAAAAAGTCAGAATAGGCTCCATTTACCTTTACACATGTCCTAAGACATTTATACATTGCCCTTATCCAACCTATGAAAGCAGGGCCAAACACTATATTTTCTATTGTCTTAAACATAAGACCAAACATCTTCTTGATGTCAATTGAGAGGAACTAAGATGGCGATTCTCTCCCCCTAACAGGATTATTCTGTCCCAGATGTAGATCCCCTCTGTACGTCCGGTCTGAGCCAGATGTACAGAGGGGATAGCGATTTTGATTCCGCGGGGCATGTCTAGCCCCATGGGATTAGAATTGCAAACAGTCCTGTACATGCAGGCCGGGACTGCGATTTAGCCTGGTCTGCACGGACAGGACTGTCCCTGGCTAACTCAGTCAAGTCTCTTCTATGGAGCCGCGCCACCATGGCGTCACATTGCCATGGCACAGTGGCTCCACTGAAGAGCCGCAATGCCGGCCGTTTGACTTCAGGGACTCATTCCCCACAGCCCCACCCCTGATCCAGCCTCCTAAGGCCAGGGTTGGGCTAGGGGAATGCCTTCGGGCCCTCCCCTGCCCATTCCAAGCCCCGGGCTGCCAATCCTTTAAGTACAGGGAAGTTATTCCACCTTGGAGGTGGAATAACGTCCCCGTACAAGTCGCTGGCCATGGACATATAGGGCCAACATTAGAATCGGCCCTGTACGTCCAGGGCTGGTGACCGCCCACCGCCCACTCTGCCTACACCTACAATCCTCCCCTTCCCCACCCCAGACTAACTTCCCCCATCGGGACATCCATCCCCACTGTCCAAATGAAATTTAGAATCTTGCATATGTTGTCCCTCATCTGTCTATCTGGCATAAAACCGAAAAATCTGTATGTATCAAGGTAACGATGCCCTATTCAGGTGGATAGCCAATATCTTGGCTAAAATTTTGATATTGATATTCAGCAAGGATATTGAGCAGTAAGAACTGCAATCTTTAGGGTCCTGCCCCTTCTTGTGTATTAGTGAGATTCCTGCCCACCTCATAGTTTCCACCAGCTTCCCCCCGCCCCTCGCCCCACTTGACCTAATTAAATAATATTGGCAATGGGTCTACTAAGGAATCTACAAAGGTCTTATAAAGTTTACCAGAGACCTGGGGATTTGCCTACCTTAAGGGAGCCAATCGCTACTCAAACTTTCTCCTCCATTTTGTCCCCTTGCAGCCCCTCCACATACTTCTCAGAAAGGGACTTTAATGCAATAGAATCTAAATAACTCTCCACATCCCCAAGATGAGCATCATCTCATCCCTTATATAAAGCTGCAAAATATTATTGTAAGCACCCCTTAACCTCCTTAACATCCATTGTACGTTTACCCTGGGCCCCATGAATAATTCCCAGCTGCCACTGCTCTCACTACTTCCACAGCCTTGCCACTAATATGCAACCTGTTTTATAACAATGTTCATAAAAGATCTGCTTAACATTTACCAATTAGTCTCAGTCATCAATTTGACCTGTAATTTGCTTCTCAGTTCAGCTAATTTAGCCTGTGTGCACACATTCTAAATGTGCTTATCCTGATTTTCCAATCGCTGTATAGCCTCCATCATTTCCTCAACCCCTCATTTCTGCTCCTGTTTCTTTTGAGCCCTCCACTGTAGTAGCCTCCCCCAAACAGTTGTAATCAGGACCTCCCCATTAATACTGAACTCAAAATATTCTTTTGAGCTCAGTATTAATATACCTTGTAATTAGTTCCTATGTTATAATGTAGAAACATAGAAACATAGAAATATGACGACAGAAAAAGACCACATGGCCTATCTAGTCTGTCCTTCCATATCAACAACTACAACAGTCCCCTTTTTACCTTTAGAGATCCTCTGTGTTTGTCTCATGCTTTTTTGAATTCAGTTACTGTCCTCATCTCTACCACCTCCACTGGGAGACTATTCCACGGATCCACTACTCTTTCCGTAAAGAAATATTTCCGCATATCACTCCTGAATCTATCCCCCTTCACCCTCATCCCATGTCCCCTCATAGCAGAACTTGCTTTCAATTGAAAGAGGCTCTCCCCCTGTATATTTATGCCACAGAGGTATTTAAAGATCTCAATCATATCACCTCTAATCCCGCCTTTCCTCTAAGGTGTACATATTAAGATCCTTAAGTCTGTCCTCATATGCTTTATAATGAAGACTACTAACCATTTTAGTAGCCATCCTCTGTACTGACTCCATCCTGTTTATATCCTTTTGAAGGTGCAGTCTCCAGAATTGCACACTATACTCCAAATGAGGTCGCACCAAAGACTTATACAGAGGCACTATCATCTCCTTTTTTCTGCTAGCCATTCCTCCCCTATACACCCAAGCATCCTCCTAGCTTTTGCCTTCGCCTTTTCTACCTGTTTAGCTACTTTAATCTCATCAGACACAAGCACGCCTAGGTCCCGCTCTTCTTTAGTGGACAAAAGTACTTCACTCCCTATACTATATTGCTCCCCTGGATTGCTGCAGCCCAAATGCATGACCTTACATTTTTTAACATTAAATCCCAGCTGCCAAATTCTAGACCATTCTTCAAGCTTAGCTAGATCCCTCCTCATGTTATCTACACCTTCCTGGGTGTCTACTCTATTGCAGATTTTGGTATCATCTGCGAAGAGGCAAACCTTACTCGAGAGCCCTTCCGCTATATCACTAACAAAGATGTTAAAAAGAATCGGACCAAGGACAGATACTGGGGCACACCACTGGTAACGACCTTCTCCTCAGAGTGAGCTCCATTTACCTGTACTCTTTGTCACCACCCACACAACCAATTTCTAACCCAAGCAGTAACTTTAGGGTCCATCCCTTGGGTGCTCTGTTTGTTTATATGTCGCCTGTGAGGAACGGTGTCAAAGGCTTTACTAAAATCTAAATACACCACATCTAGGGCTCTCCCTCAGTCCAACTCCCTGGTCACCCAGTCAAAGAAATCAATCAGATTTGTCTGACAAGAACTGCATCTGGTGAATCCGTGCTCTCCTTGGATCCTGTAATCCGCTGGACTCCAGAAACCTCACTATTTTCTCTTTCAGCAGCGTTTCCAATAATTTACTCACCACCGAAGTTAAACTAACCAGCCTGTAGTTTTCAACTACATTCTTACTTCTATTTTTGTGTAAAGGCACCACATGAACCTCTCTCCAGTCCAACGAGGCATTGAAAAGTTCAGTCAGTGGAGTTGCTAGAACGTCCCCAAGTTCCCTCAGTATTCTAGGGTCTATCCCATCTGGTCCCATTGCTTTTGTCTACTTTAAGCTGAGCTAGTTTCTCACGAACACAGTCTTCTGAAAATTGTTCAAGATGTCACTCGCTTCTGTTCCTGTTTGTGGGTGTTTTCTGAGGTCCTGTTCCTGGTTCTTCATCTGTGAACACAGAACAGAAATATTTGTTAAGCAATTCCGGTTTATCCTTATCAGCTTCTACATATTCCTCCCCTTTACCCGAGTCTGACAATACCACTTTTTCCCTTCCTCTTCTCACTAACATATCTGAAAAATGTCTTATCCCCCCCATTTTATTGCATTGGCTATTTCCTCCTCTTTTTGAATCTTTGCTTTCCTGACTACTTTGCTAGCTTCTCTGAGCTTTCCAAATATATATGCCTGTCTTCTTCTCTCTGTGATCTTTTGTATTTCATGAAGGCCTCCCTCTTTTTCTTCACCTTTTCAGCTACTTCTTTCGAAAGCCATAGCAGTCTCCTTTTCCTTTTACCTTTATTTACCATTTTAACAAAAAGTTAGGCTGCCCTTAAAATATCCCCTTTCAGTTTTGCCCACTGTTTTTCTACATCCCCCAGCTGTTCCCATCCCGCTAACGACTCCCTGAAGTATTGGCCCATCTTGGCAAAATTAGTCTTCCTAAAGTCTAAGACCCTCGTCTTTGAATGGATTCTAACAGCCCTAATCCTAATACTGAACCACACCATCTGGCGATCACTGTTCCACATCTTGCACTACTTTAGGATCCCTCGGTAAGCTATCATTTATCTTCCAAAATTTATGGCCACTCTCCTCTTCTCCCATCCTCAGTACCAGCCCCACTGGAGCATGGTCTGTCCATGTAATATGTCCTATCTCCACCTCTCTCAATCTAGACAACATAGTTTGTGAAGGTAGTAATGCGAGGTGTGATCAAAAAGTGTTGAGACTTTTACAATAATACAAGAAGTATAACACTGACAGGTATTGCACTCAGTCTCCTTCAAAGTAGTCCCTTTCTGATAAAACACACTTCCTCCAGTGTTCCTGCTACTGCTGGAAACAATTTTGAAATGCCTCTTTCGTTATGCTATGAAGCTGCTGTGTTGAATTTTGCTTAATGGTCTCCAAGTCATCAATCGCCTTCCTTTTAATGATAATTTCAGTTTTGGAAACAAGAAAAAGTCACGGGTGCAAGGTCAGGTGAGTACAGAGGCCAACGGACTTACTCGATCTGGTGTTTGGCCAAGAACCGCTGGACAAGAAGTGATGCATGAGCTGGGGTGTTATCATGATGAAGCAACCATTCACAATTCCTCTTCAATTCTGGCCTCTTACAACGAACTGCATCTCTCAAACAAGTCAGAACTTGGACATAATACTCCTTATTGATGGTTTGGCCTTTTGGAGCATACTCATGATGAACAATACCCTGGTAATCAAAAACACAGTGAGCATGACCTTGATATTGCTCCTCACCTGATGGGCTTTCTTGGGTCTGGGAGAGTCTGGAGTCTTCCATTGTGAAGCTTGAGCTTTAGTTTCTAGTCATAACCATAAACCCATGATTCACCAGTAATAATCTTTTTGATGAAATCTGAGTCATTTTCAACGTATTCCAACTCCCTGTCTGCAGATAGTCTATCTTCTTTTTGGTCAGGGGACAGGGGTTTTGTCACGAAATTTGCAGCCACACGTCTCATCCTCAAATAGACAGTAAGAATGGACTGTACTGACTCGAAACTGATGTCCATATCTGCAGCAAGCTCCTTGATAGTGAATCAACAATTTGCGTGTATTGCGGTACACACTGCTTCAACTTTGTCTCCATTCCTGCTCATGGATGGCCTTCCAGAACATTCATCACTGTCAACACTTTGGCAGCCCTCTTAGAAATATTTGTACCGGTCATAAATTCGGCACAACGCATGCATTCATTGCTATACAATTGATGTAAGTCTCTTTGAATGAATCTCCAAGTTTCTGGCAGAATTTAATGCAAATTTGCTGTTCAATTTTTTCACTCATCGTAAATCTGACAAACTGCTTTTACATGATAGCAAACATCATGTGATTAAAAAAATTAGAGATGTGCTGTAGCACATAACTAGGTCACTGCATGCTTAATAGTATCGTGTTGCAACATATTGTTATATAGCTACACAACAAGTCTTGATACTTTTTGATCACACCTCAGTGGGAGTAGGAACAATAAGGCCCCCCCCAAAAAAGTAAAATTCTTCCCCATGGGGTGTAGCTTCCACGGGATATCCATTAAATCCCATGTCTTCATAAACCCCCTCAGTCGGTCCCTATCCCCCCTCCCCTCCCTTGTTCCTGTGCTATTCAGTGGTGGATTCAAGGGTATATTGAATTCCCCTGCCACTAATATTGTCCCACTCCCTATCTCCTGTAACTTGTCTGCTTCCTTTAGAAAAACATCCCCCTGAGACTCATTGGGTGCATGCAGATTTGCAAAACTAAATTCTCCTTGCTGAATTTTTACTTTGAGGAAGATATTTCTGCCTGCCTGATCTTTGATAACTTACTGCTTTTATGCACATAGATGATGCGACACCAAAATTCCCACTCTAAGCATTTTCTGCCCTGGATGGTTGGAGGCCAGATATTGCTTAAGATATTGTTTAGCTATGAGCAACCTCTCATCCCTCATCCACAAATGCGTTTCCTGTATCATACCCACATCCACCCTTATACACTCCAACTCCCTTATCAGCAATTTTTTAAAGGGAGAATTAAGGCCCTTGATGTTAAACATTACTATTTTAAAATCTGCAACCCCCATCTCCCCCCCACCTTTCCAGTCCCTTGGAGCTCCAGTTGACCCTCCCCATTCTCCCTCCTACCCCCAACCTCCCATCCAACACTTATCCCTTGAGCCCCTCCCCTTCTCCATTTCTGCTCACAGGAAGAAGTGTTTTCCTCTCAACCCTCCACACAGGCAACTCATACTCAAGTCCTCAGAACCAATATAGTCCCAAAAGAGGAAAAAAATTATACCGTCCTGTCCTGTCAATACTCACATAGTCTGTATGTCCTTTACATTTAATCATCCTCAAGGGCCTTGTTTCTCGGTCAGGCCTGACAAAAATCTCTTAAGCCTCTTCCCACCACTGGAACCTTCTGTTACTTGGATTCCTCATGAATCTCCTTAGATTTTGAATAATTTTTCTTGGCCTCCTTTGGTACATTGTGCACTCTGGCCAGTCAAAGAATCAGTGATAGGCACTGATTCTTTGACTGGCCCACATCCTGGGCCTTTACAGATTGATTGCCCTTTGGTCTCTTCTTTATTTTGTTTTTTGTAGAGAGTGTCTCATGACCAGTCCATAGCCCCTGACGAAGGTACTATTGCCGAAACACAGACGTATAGGGATGGACCTCTTAGACTCCAATAAAGTCTCACAATAATATTGCACATTGTGGTCTGTTACCTGCTCCCTTCTTGCTCCTGTACTATTTTGTGGGTATTTGTACTTTCTTTAGTTTGATCAGCTCCTGTCATGGCCAGAAGTGCCCCATACAGGTCTTGGATTGTGGCAGCAACATCCAGAAATGCCTCCAGTTCTGGAACTTCTCTAATGTGGAAGTTGTTCCATCAAGAACAATTCTTGAGGTCCTCTACCTTATCCTTCCAATCTTTCTGCAATCCAGTAGGCTGTGCCACCTTCTTCTGAAAATCAATGATCAACCATGCACTCATTGAGCTCTGTCATATGTCTGCAAATATCACTTTTTTCATGCTTCAGACACAGCCTCCATTAATTCACCTTTCCATGCAGCCATCTTCTTCTTAATTTCCTGCTTAATCTCTGCCAGCCATCGGCACATCTCATGGTGGGTGAATGGTGCCATGTCATCATTCATGCCTACGCTTGCTTCACTCTCTGTTTCTGAGCTCACCACTGCCATTTTTTCTTTCCACTGGCTCCCTATACATTACCACACCCAGTACAAAATAATCCTAACCACCTTTAAACTTACCAATGACATTTCCCCATCTCACCTGTCCTCTCTTATCACTAGTGAAAAGACCTCTTGTGCTCAACGAGACTGTAATAAAAACAAACTCACAACAGCGCCAGACTTCAGAAAGTCTAAAAAAATCACAGAGCATTTATCCACTGCACCCCAACTCTGTGCAACAAACTTCCAGATAGCCTAAGAGCCACAAAAGATCTATCCACCTTCTGAAAAAAAATGTAAAACCTACCTTTTCATACAGAACTTTGGCTCTATTACATAAAATCCTAACTTCACACAGGCTTGCCCTCCAATTTAGCTACCGGTAGTTCCCATATACAGCTTGACTACATCAATAACACAAGACAAAACTCACTTTGTATATAGTTAAAACATCTTCTTTTATTGTTATAACTGTACATAGTTGATATCGTTCCATGTAAGCTGAATTTGTATCCTCTGTAAAATTCATTGTTGTTCCCTGTAAACCACAATCGATCTTTAGGAAATTGCGGTAAAAAAATGTAAAATAAATAAATAAAATATATGTGCAAGTTTGTTTTGGCCATGGGTGCTCCATCCCCGAAGCAGGGGAGTTGATTCAATGTGTTGGTGCTCTAGGCAGACCTTCAGCTTTACACCCCTTCTAGCTGTCAAAATCCATTTTTAGCTTTGAATATCCTGCTGTTTGCTTCCCCAGAAGTTGCTTTCCCAGGTGACCACCTAGTTTGCCTAATGATTGAGCCGGCCCTGCCCACAAGTACTGAAACACTTCTAGCTTTGTACAAAGGGACATGGCTTCACCAATTGCTGTGAGGGTGTTGAAAAGGCATGTGGGCACTCAAATTAGTTGAAACTGCATGAAGCTTGCTGTCCCATTTCACATGACATCATATCCTCGCAGTATGCTCTTATGTTCTATTTGACTTGATATGTTGTAGGTTAACATATGTTAAATCAATTTAGTATGCACTAAATTTGGGTCTTCACTCCACTCTTGCTGGTGCAGTTTTACTCTTTCTGTGGTGCCTTGGGGTCTTTCTCCTTCCATGGTACATAGGAGAAATGATTGCTTCACCCACTAACCCCCGGTTACTAAGTGCCCTCTAGGACAGCGTTTTCTAAGCTAACATGTCATGCACAGGCACCCCAAGAGACCTTTTATTGATGGCTCTTAGAATGCTGACCTGCCTACTGAATCCAAGTGGAAAAATCACCAGTGCACCAGCTTTTCATCCTCATTGCCTCATTGCATACTTGTGCAGAATTCCTCCAGGAATATTCTTTCAGCTTTGTTTCTTTGGGCTTTCCCGGCTAACTGTCTTATGGTGCGCCATGAGCATGAGGAAGGGAAAGTCTAAGCAATCTCAACAAGAGCCAGCCAGGGCCCAATGGCCATATAGACCAGAGTTCAAATCCCACTGATGTTCCTTGTGACTTCAGACAAGTCACTTAACCTTCTGTTACCTCAGGTACAAACTTAGATTGTAAACCCCCTGTGGGCAAGGAAATACTTATATACCTGACTATAACTTACCTTGAACAACAAAGGTAAAAGTGTGAGCTAAATATAAATAAATAATCACAAAGTCCCCAGTGCATCTGGAAATGCCATAGAGGAAGATCATGCCCTCTGGAGGAACTTAGTGTTTATTGAGTTCTGGCAGCCCTTGCTATAGCCTTGGCCTTAGGAAGTTCTTGGATGTTAGTTACAGCTGGGTAGTGAGATGTTGATAGGATGAGAAATAGCAAGTATAATCAGGTGCTGTTAAAGCATTAAGATTAATGGGAGGTTTCCCAACTCTCTTGAGTGTTCCGGCTAGCAGGATTTCTTCTAACAAGGATTTGGTTTCCCTCCCAAACATACTATGCATTGTGAGCCAGGTCTTCCACACACAAGAAGGTACCCTGGATGATATTTTGGAATCTATGGTGAGGATCAAGACTGTTATGTCTAATTTTGTTGTTTCTGTGCAAACTGTGGCCAATTTGGGAAAACATGAGGCCAGGCTGGGAGACTTGGAGCAGAAGGTTGGGAGCTTAAGGACCTAGGTAGCTACAGTTCAGAGTTCTGGATCTGCTTTTTTCAAGGATAGTCTTGCACTGCATTGGAAGATGGAAATTTTTCAGAACATGAGTAGAGCTACGAATATCAGGCTATTAAACATCTCAAAGACTAGGCTATTGATTCTAGAGGAACTCTGGATTATGTATCTGTGAGATATGCTAATGCTCTCCAAACTAGAGGAGATAGCTGTTTCTCAGATATTCTCTCTACCAGTGGAGAATAGGAAGGAGAATAATGAGGCGGGAGCTATGGACTCTCTTGTTTCAGCTGATAGTCTAGATCTCTCAGTGTTTCTAGAGTCCTCATGTGATGATATAACTAGTAGGGCAATACCGGTCATCTTACTGTGCTTAGAACTGATTAGTCTGTTATTTTCAAGAGTTATTTCAAATTTAGGGAAATTTGTTTTTGTGGACAGAAGGTAGTATACTCTGATGTGATCAGTCACTCAAGCGTGGAGCAAAGCTTTTCTTTTGCTTAAGCTGTGCCTTGCGGCAACAGAGGTGCCTTTTTTCTTGAGATTTCCCTGGAGGTGCATTGTCAGGCTTTGGGGGAACAAATATACCTTTGTTGATCCACTTCAAGTAGAATCTTTACTTAGGAGTAAACAATCTGCTTAAAGTTTTTCATGAGTATTATTTAGCCTGCGTATATGCGGTTAAATTAATAATGTAGTGATGCACTATTGAAGGTAATAAGTATTTCCCTTTTATCTGTTGTGTAATTGTAGGTCCCCTATCCAATGTAATTGTGGACTGAAGAAAGTTTTCAATTTTTGAGATTTTAAAATGTTTGATTTTTTAAAATTATATTTTATTATCGATTGATGTATCAAAGCTTTCTTTCCTAGAAACATAAACATGATGGCAGATAAAGACCATATGGTCTATCCAGTCTGGCCTTCCATGTCTTCTTGCTCTTAGGCTTCAGCAGCTAGTTTCATGATCTTTGCAGTTTTCCTGGTTGTGCCGCATCGTAGTAAGTGGAGCTGATGTTTCAGCTGTGATTTTCTTCAGGGTGATGGCTGAAACATCATTTCCACTTCCTACGATGAGACATGACCTGGAAAACTGCAAAGATCATTCTATTCTTGTTCCTACTATGGAAATTTGTATTTGAAAATTGCATTTAAAAAACTTTCACATGTAACAAATCTATGCAAAAGTCTAGGATCTGTAAAACTGATTTCTGTGAATACTTTCACAGTGACAGCACCAGGCAGAAGAGTCTGAAATGTTGATATTGAAGCATTTTGGACCATTTTTTGCATTTCTAGGTGCACAGTGCCCACTGCAAAACATTTTCTGCTTAGTGTATCATATTGCATGAATAGTAAATCATTAATTACCATAGGAAAAAAGTAGTAATAATGGGATCTGTCTCAGCAGCGGGGTCCGTGAGGGCAGGAGGAATTCACCTGAATTTATGAGCAACCACATAAATACCAGTGTCTTTAGACAAGATGTTGGAAAAATAATTTGTCTTGTGATAATCTGATAAATTTGAACTGCTCTTCCATATTGAATGCATAATATTTCATCTTAGGCATGCATGAAAGACCTCTTTCAAGGATTCCTGGGTGAGCTGACAGTCGTTCTATGGTTCCATCTGATTCCCCTGAAGCTTCCTAGACTCTGTCCTAAAAATGATTTATGACACATTTTTGTCATCCAGTGATTCTTCAGAAGACAATCCAAAAGTAACTTATTTCTTGTTGGCTGGGTTCTTAAAATGACAAAGCCAACGGAGACATGCATGGCAATGATTTTCAGTTCACTTCACTCGCCCATTCCGTTTGTTTTCTGATTGCAAATTATTTGGATCATTTGGGTGTACTAAAGACAATGGGCAAGCGTTTGTGCCCTTTAACAGTGGGGTTTCTCATTTATTTGCAATCAGACTTGCTTAAAACTTGCTGACAGAAATGTGCCACAGAGGCAACAGCACTCCAAGGCATAAAGGGTGGCATTAAAGTCCCATGACACTAAAAGAAGGGCAAAGGATGCTACGGTGCCATGAAAGCTCATTCCCTGAGTGGAACAAAGCAGCACAAACGCTGGAATGAAGACCCAAAGGTAGGAGGAGGAGAGGGGCAAAGCAGCATCAATATTGCAGAAAGACCCCAAGGCACCAGGAGCAGGATAAAGCTGCATCAATCATAGGTGCCTCATAGAAGAGGCTTGGGAAGGTGAAGCCTTCCCAGCCTCAACTTCAGCCTCTCCATCTCCCAGCAGCAGCGTGGCCAAAAAGAAACCTCCCACACAGCCTGGCGGGAGCATTGCAGGTGCCTGTGGAGTGCAGTTGAACAAGTATATTTTGCCACTAAACCGAACCTATATATGTAGGATACACATGTATTGTACTAAAATATCGCTATTCGGACATTCGCCCATCCTATTGACAACACTGTCTTTTGCAGACACTCGTACACCCCCCCTTCTAGAACGACTTTGCAGATCTTCCATTTAGAATGTGCGAGTGACACTATTTCCAAACACATACATGTGCATTTGATGGCATTCTTGGAGGAGGGGATACAGCAATTTTATGTGGCCCATACACGTGCACACCTTCTCTTCTGAAATTAACATGGATTGGTGGACATTTTCACTTGGATGTCACTACCTGCATATACACAGCCCAAGGTGCCTTAAAAAGTAGACACACAAAACGTTTTTCCTACTTTTCCACAGTCTGTGTGTATGCGTTTCCAAGGGTGTAGTTTGGGTGGAATTGCAATGTGTATATGTATTTTTTAAAATATGCATGTACATGCATGGGGGATTTTGCAAAGCTTTTTGTAGGTGTAAAGCTGGTTTTACATGCAGAACAAAGGGTTTTATAAAGTTGTGTGACTGCACATGTGCATAAAAAGTATCCGCACAGCAAGTATGTACCTGCAGTTATGCGATCTGGGCATAAGCATCCCCAAGAGTATAGTTTGGGTGGAACAGAAGTGGAGCCACATATATCTTATAAAATACGTATGTGTACATCTAGAGTACACCCGCATATTTACTTCGTATTTAAAGCAAGTGCAAATTTGTGCAATGGCTGGTTCTGGAAGTCTATTTTATAAAAGCACATAGATTAGGGGGGTTCTGAGACTTCTCACATGAAGGCATTCTTTAGAAAAGATGTCTAAGTGCAGTAGTGCAAGTCAAACATATGAAAAAATGCCAGTCGTGTGCAAGTTAATGACTGATTTCAGAAGCTTGCACATGCTTGAAATAGACTTCGATGGTCACAGCCACAGAGATATCCTCATGATGAATTCTATGCCACGCTGCATACACATCCTTGCCTGCTACTTTGCAAGTGGAGATGTGCATTGGCATGCTAATCAGAAAACAGGTGTCTGAGTTTCCCTCTACCACACCCCCAAGTGACATGGACGAGCTTACCCCAGAGACGTCCATACACCTGGCCTTCTAAGAGCTCCATTGATGTTTTCATGATCTGCATGTGCCCTTTTTCAGACATCCATCTCAGGATTAGGGCTTCTAAAATGACTCCCACAGCCTCCATATTATGAACTTATCGCCCATAAGTGGCTGAATTAGAACAAGTTTGAAACTTGTGAGCGGTAGCACCATCTGTCAAAGCTTCACTCTGGCAACTTACGCCAATTCAACCCCTTTTTATGGGTAATCTTATAAAGCATTTCTACATGTAAAACATGCTTTACATGGGAAAAACTGCAATTATAAAAGTTCAATAGGGTATACAGTTGCAAAAAATAGGCACACAGAGACAGTGGGCCTGATATTTAGCAGTGACGGCTAGTATGATGGCAGTGGCTAGTCGTCGCTGCTGAACACTAAACCTGGATATTCAAAGCTGGGGCCATATCCCTGGTGGCAAAAGTTGGGGCAGCCTTTGCTGCGCCTTACTTTCACTACCGAGGAATAAATGGACGCAGCTGAATATCATCGCTGACCGGTTATTCCCGGGAACCCCCTGATGCATCGGGGTTAGCATCAGGATATGTAGCAGTGGTACATTTTAGTGCCGCTGAATATCCACGGCTACGACTGCTGCAAGACCCAATTCTGTAAACTGTGTAAATGCCTTTGAATATCAGTTTATGTAATCTATGCACAGGAGCGAGGTCAAGATGGAGTTGCAATCTACATGTTGCTTTATAAAATGCAAGCTCAGCTATGGCAGGTGTTTTCTTGTCCTGGGAAAGCTTACAACCTAAGTTTCTACTTGAGGCATTGAATGGTTGAGTGACTTGTCTAAGAACACAAAGAATGTCAGTAGAATCTCAACCCTGGTTTTCCTGGTTCTAGCCCGCTGGTTAACCATTAGGCTACTCCTCTAGTCTACTCTGTCATTTGTACTTATGTCACCTGTGTTTCCTGCATCCACGAGGAGTTCCCTAGAGGCAAGCCTAGTGTGCCAAACATAACCAGTGGGTTTCCATTGATGAAGCTCTAATCATTATTTGGTGACATATTTTCTTTATTTGAAAACATTTTTAACCATATTCTTTGAAATAAATTTTCAAACTGAGGCATATTATTAAAACTTGAATGTGCTCACTTCTGAGAACATTTAAGCCATATCTTCTTATATAATGTCTTTGATGTTTTATGTTGTACTTATTTAAAATTGGTTACACTTTTTTAAGGTTTCTATCTGGGCAGTACCTCCAAATGGATTAATTTTGCACAATCCTGAACCTCGCTCCTAAGACAGGGTATGTGGAGTAGAATCTCGGTCTCTGAAATTTACTGCTGACACCTGACGTATTGCTTACATTGTGCCAAAGAGCGCCTCCTTCTGGAGATCATAGAATATCATATGTATAGGCAACATATCCAAGTGCACTTGGAAATTGCTTTTAATAAGGCCTGTGGTATCCAGCATGATGGGAAATATTCCTGTATCCTTTATTGGTCTCAAACTGCATTTCTGGTATTTGAGGATTTCCTCGCTCTGTGGAATCACTAGGCACAGACATTTTTATCATCAGGCCACTCTTTCAGTTTTGAATAGGAGTGTCTTGGGTGATCATAGCCTCTTCATTCCCCATAATTATATTAGGGTTGTGAGCCCAGTACTTTCCTAGTACAACAGTGTTATAGCGTTTGCATCATTTCTAGTGGATGAATCGTGCCACCTTATTGTGTCTTTAGTATAAAGCTTTTCTGACATTGGCACGTCACAGCCAGCAATGAGATCAGCAACCATTTCCAGTGCTTTCTTACACAGTCTGTATTTATCTGTTTCCCAGTTTTTCCCATCTCATCTGTAATCTACTGTCCTGGCCTACAACTATCAATGTCTCATCTTCAGGTTTAAATTCACCTCTCTAACCATTCATATGTCCATTTTTGATCAACGTATGGATCCTGAAGGAATATTTTCTATTTCCCTCCACTTGTATTTCCTTGTTTGTTGTTCTGATATCTCTTGTTTTGTACATTCTGTTGCTTCAATCCAATAGCTATTGGTTGATTCTTCCTCATTCTTTCACTTTCTTTGAATGCTTGTCCTAGTTTAAGAATGGAGACCGATTGTGGGTGCTCACTTTTGTACTTCAGGGTCTTCAGCATATTTGGATCCATTGGTGCTGTTAAATATGCATTGAGGCCTATGATTGTGACTCTTTGGGGAATGTTTACTAAACCGCAATAATGGCTAGCACAGGGTTTAGCATGCAGTAAGGACGCCACTATAAGTTACAGTAACTATAAGTTAACACGGGACCCTTTGCTATAAATCATATGCTAAGAGGTTAATGCATGAATGGGTGGAAACAGGGAAGGCTGGGGTAGAACATGGGCACTGACGGAGCATCATGGGTGTGATGGGCATGCACTAACTGCGGCTGTTGCTGATAGCATGTGTATACTTAATGTCACCTCAATGGATGGCCGTTAGGTGCATCTGCATGGCACACCAGCAATGTGCAAATGGTAGGGGGGCAGATCATACACCACCTGAAGTTAGCACGGGCCTCCATACTGGTTCCACAGCCTGGCCATATGTTACTAGCACACATTTTAGTAAATATGCCACTTAATGGCCGATACAGAAAGCTAGCACGGGCTTTATGAGCCCATAACACCATGTTTAAGCACATTTCTGTGATCCTCCCCATGCAGGAAAAAAAACAATGCCAGCGGAAAAACTAGCGTCCAATTAACACCATGCATATTTAAATGAATGCTAATTATTTCAATGTATTTTAATCTGCTGGGCTAGTATGCAAATCATGGCTACACCTGATGCAGAGACAGGCATAGATGATTTCGCAACCAGCCATAACGCCAAAATTTTAACTGCAGGGTCTGAGTAGACATAAACCTCTAATGCTGCCCCCGACAGTATTTTGATGGCACCGGGTACTTTCCCCAATGCCAGATCATCTCCCCAGATGATCAGGTATCGGGCAAAGCTACCGATGCCATCAAAACACTGTCGGGCCGTGCCGACATAAAAGAATCCCTGGCACCCCATTCCCCCCGACAATAGCAGACAGAGAGATCGTCTCTTGCAGCTCTGGAACCCGGCTGTTCCTGCTCCCTGTAGCCAACAGTAGGCCCTTATGAGGATTTTTGTAGCAGATCCTTTGTTTTAGCAGTACAGTAAAAAAAATGCAAATTAGCCACCGCTGCCTGGAGAGCAAGCCAAACTAGCACAGACTTCTTGGGCGCATTTGTTTGGCTTGCTCTCCTAGTTTAACATTGCAGTGGCTCATTTGCATGCGCAGGGTTACCGCGGTGGGCAATTGTATACCCTAACCTTCCTGCATTGCATGTTAAAATGTGTGCGTTGTCAGGAACGTTAAAAATCGATCCAGCGTGGGTCTTTCTGCATCAGTGTGTTTTTGTGGAACTTGTTTCTATTATATCCATTACTCATGCAGCTTTTATAATGTACAGTCTTGGTTTACAATAGATATCTAATGAGCATGGAGATGTTTTCTTATTCTTACATCCAATTTTTCAAGTTCTTTTTGAGGCTGGTGTACAATTCTAAAGCTGTATGAAAGCGCAGGGATTGCAAACTGATCGATGGTTCATATCTTACTCCGTGCTGTTAAGGCAGTTTTCAATATCAGCTTCAGTCTCCTATAATATTCTTTGCTGATCTTTCACTAATGTGTGCTGGAGTGTTGCTCATTCCTTTACTCCTGGATATATATATAAACCTTCCTGTTCAGAAAGCACTTTTTTATTACAGTCTTTGGTTAGGGAGATGTTTTCATGTTATTTAACTTTTCTTTAAAGAAGGCTGCCGTAGCACATTTGTCCAGGCAAAAAGTCATTGTGATATCATTTGAAAAACTTTATACCACTTTAAATTGTTCTGTTAAATGATGATCACTAAAGCTATAAAGCTTCAAATCATTGACATATAGTGCGATGTGATGTTATTTGTGGGTCTTTAGTGTCTTTAGGGTTAAGGCTAAACTCATAGCCCAAAGAGTTAAGACAAATGCAATGTGCGCTGTTGAGTCAGTGCTGATTCCTGGCAACTCAGTCCCTTTACTTAATAAATTTATCACCAGAGAAACTAAGAGCACTGACAAGGAGTCTCCCTGGAATATTTCTTGTTGGATCTTGATGTTAGAAATGACAAATTGCTCATCCTCATAATTCAGATGGACTGTAGTTTGCAACATTTTCATGGTGAACCTGATGCACTCAGTCAACACAGGCTTTATCTTGTACACATGGTTGGGTAATTTTATAATAGGGCTCTTAGGTTAGGATATGGAGAAGACACCGATTTTAAGTCCATTTTATAAAGACACATAGAGGCACATTCTAATGTGTGCGTCCAGGCCCGTGTGCGTCTGATCAGAATCGGGACGCACAGAGGCAGACCTGATTCTGATCCTGACGGGGCTAGACTTGCCCCACGGGATCAGAATTTGATCTAGGGCCTGTATGTGCAGGCTGGGACCCAATTCAGATTGGCTTGCACATACAGACCCCTGCCCGGTTAACTCAGTCAGGCTCCTGAATGGAGCTGCGGTGCCATGGCGTCCCGTTGCCATGGCACCATGGCTCCATTAGGGAGCCCTGATCCCTAATTGCCAACCACAATCTTCTTTCCTCACAGCCTAACCCACAATCTGGTCTTCAATGGCCAGAGTCGGGCTACGGGAAACCCTCTGCACCCCTTCACTTCTTTGCTGCGGCCCGGGCCTGCCATCCCCCAACATCCAGGGGGACTTATTCTACCTCTGAGCTGGAATAAGTCCCCCATCTAGATCCAAGGCCCCGGATGTACAGGGCCAACTTCAGAATTGGCCCTGTAAGTCTGGGGTTGAGGACCGCACACTGTCCGGGCTCACTCTGCCTCTGCAATGCCCCCTCCCACTCCCGTCTAAGCCTTCCCATTCAAACTCCTTGTTCGCATGGGGAGGCTTTTGCAGGGGATGGAAGGGGGGTGAGTAGTGTGGATCAACGTCCCAACAGGACATCCATCCCCGCTATTCGCAGTATAGAATAGACCCCATACTGTAGGAGCCTATGTGTGTTTATTAAATACTAGCATAAATCCTGAAATAGAGTAGACACCCAGAAAGGAGTAGATAACATGCGGAGGGATCTAGCTAAGCATGAAGAATGGTCAAGAATTTGGCAGTCGAGATTTAAGGCTAAAGAAATGCAGGGTCATGCATTCGGGCTGCAAAACTCCAAGGGAGCGGAACAGTGTAGGGGGCGAAGTACTTCTGTCCACAAAAGAAGTGCGGGACCTGGGCATGATTGTTTCTGATGATCTTAATGTGGTTAAAAAGGTAGAAAAGGCAATGGTGAAAGCTAGAAGGATGCTTTGGTGCATAGGGAGAGGAATAGCCAGCAGAAAAAAGGAGGTGATAGTGCCTCTATAAAAGTCTTTGATGCGACCTCATTTGGAGTATTGTGTGCAATTATGGAGACCACACCTTCAAAAGGATATAAGCAGGATGGAGTTGGTGTAGAGGGTGGCTACTAAAATGATTTGTGATCTTAATATGTATATGTTAGAGGAAAGGCAGAATAGAGGAGATATGATAGATATGTTTAAATACTTCTGGGGCATAAATGCACATAAGAAGAGCCTCTTTCAATTGAAAGCATGCTCTGCTATGAGGGGGCACAGGATGAAGGTGAAAGGAAATAGATTCAGGAGTAATATGTGGAAATATTTCTTTAGAGAAAGTGTGGTAGATGCATGGAATAGTCTCCCAGTGGAGGTAGTAGAGATGAGGGCAATATGGAGGTCATTTTGAAACGCAGGTTGTGGGGCTGCATATCCTGGCGGGAAGTGCAGCCCCACAAGCCACCTAGACTCTATTCCCCCTCCTGCCCCCCCCCCCGCATGTCTCATGCTTTAAGATGGGGAGAGACGGTGGGGATGGAAGGAGACGGGGTCTGGGCGAAGCGGGAGCGGGCTAGCTTGGCAGCACGAATAGGGCCAATTCAGGTCACAGCCCTGTATGCCCTGCCAGGCCCATAGGGATGCACTGCTTATACCACCTCAGAAGCGGTATAAGCAGCGAAAACCCAGCGATTGGGCCTGGAGAATGGCAGGCCAGCTGTGAGTCAGGCAGCGGGGAAAAGGGGGGGCCATAATCACGGATGTCGGGGGCACCTGTGGGGAGGACATCCCCGCAGGTGGTAGGTGCACACTGGGTGATCCTTGCGCCCAATTCTGGCTACTGCAGAAACATTTATTTCCCATGGACCAGAATCGGGTCCTAACAGCCCCATCTTCCTCGGGGACGTCCCGATGGCCTGGACATCCCCCTCCCTGAATCGGGCTCCTCCTGAATTCAAGAAAGCATGGGACCAACACAGAAGATCTCTAAAGGAAGAAAGGGCACTATTGTAGTTGATATGGAAGGGCAGACTAGATAGGCCATATGGTCTTTTTCTGCTGTCGTGTTTCTATCATGCCTAGATTGAATGCACAGACATTACACCTGCACGTGTGGATGTATTTAATAAAAGATGCATATAAATCATGATTCTGCCCATGCTCCACCCTTACTTCTCCCCTGAGCACATCTCCTCTACAAGTATGCACCTGTCTCCATTACACCTACTTTTAGGTGTGATCTATTTTCTAAGAAGCCTTTTAACTTTTTGTTTATATTTATTATAGGTATTTTCTAAACCACAGTTCAGAAATATATCATAGTGGTTTATATAAAAATCAAAATAAAAATGGATAGAAAGAAAGAATAGAATTAGTAGCCATATTTCTCATACCACCAGCACCCACCTCCATGTCAGTCCTCCCCAAAAGCCTGTGAAAATAAATAGGCTTTAAGTCAGATTTAAACTTGGGAATAGAATTCAGAGCAGCGGAGTCAGGCTATAGAAATCTGAGTTCTTAGTGGATGCCTGTCATGCCCTAGATGGCAGGGGAACTATCATAAGTTGATCATGGAGAGAGTGTAATGCTCAAAATGGCATATGAGGTATAACAATATTAGAAAGAAGCATAGGAAACCAGTTTGCTAAACTTTAAAGGTAAGTTGTAAGACCTTAAATTTCAGTCAATATGATAATGGATCCAATGATACTGAATGAACAATGGAGTAATGTGATCAAACTATTTTGTCTAAACACATCATCCCACTGCCACATTTTGGATACAATGGAGTCTAAGGGCATCCTGTGTTACACCATTGTGTAGAACATTGCAGTAGTCCAGTCAGGCCATAATGAGAGAATGTACCAAAAGGAGCAGTGCATCTCTATCTAATAATGTTCTACTACTGTAGATCTAATCTGGAAAAGATAATAAGAATGAACCACAGTTCCTACATGATCTTCAAAGGTCAGTTCAATATCAACAATGTGCCTCAGAGTAGACATTGAGAAAGTTAAAGTAATAGGTTGGCCATTCAAATGAGGATCAATGGATGGCCTAAAGTCCCAATCTGTTACCCATATCGCAGAACATTTCTACTCGTTCAAATTTAAGTTGGTTAGAGTCCAGCCATGAGTGGGCCTTAGTCACACAGATCAAGGGTCAAAGAAGCTTGTTCCACATAATAAAAAAGTAGGATATCATCTGCAAATACAATTGGGCTAACCCCAAATGATTGAATTAACATCACCAAGGGACACATTAAAAGGAATAATAATTAAGCCTTGTGGTTCTCCCTGCTTCAGTGGTTCCAGAGAGGATAGTGAAGCATCACCTGCAACTTGAAAAAAAAAAACATTCCAGAAGAATTAAAGTGAACCAATGAAGTACTGAGCTGCCTAATTCTATCTCGGCCAAATGGTCCAGTAGCAATTGATGACTGACCAAATCTAAAGCCTCTGACAAATTAAGTGAGATTAGTAATGCATATTTCCCTGCACCAAGCTGTTGTCGTAACTCATTGAGTAAAGAAACCAGACAGGTTTCTGTAATATAAAGTTCATAAAACTGAAACTAGGGTGGGTGTAGAGCATTAATCTTATTGAGAAATGTATGGAGTTGAATTAGCACAGCTTTCTCTAGCACTTTAGAAATTAATAGTGTGTTAGAGATCAGATGGTAACTTGCAGAAGAGAGTGAATCTAAGGATGGATTCTTCAGCAATGACTGGACTACGGACTTCTTTCAAAGACTGGAAAAGATTCTTCTGAAAGACTAGTGTTGACCAGATAAATGATGAATTCATAAATTCCTAGCTCAGAATTCTTGACTAATCTTGAATGCATAGGGTCCAACACAGACATTTTTGCCCTCAGAAAATCTATAACTTCTGATAGATAGAAGAGTATCACCGGATTAAAAGTATTACAAGTGCTAAAGGCAGAGCACCCAATATGAGCTATTGAGCCTACCAATAGAGGGTCCCTTAAACAGTTGCAATTCTGAGACTGAAAGAGATTTAACTTTTCTGAAAAGAATTGAGCCAGTTTATTAAAGAGAGTGGCAGACTGACACCAAGGAAGAAGCAATACAAAAAGGTTTTTTGGATGGACTGACACAGGATTTGGAGTAATGATTCGATTTTGCCAATCTAATAATGGCATGTTAACTAATTTGATATTCATGAGCCAGGGGCCAGACTCTGGAGTTGGATTATGTCCCAAATTGTGCTCAGCCTTCTGAACTTGCTGCAGTCTAAGGCCAGGAATAGTACCAAGAACAAGAGCGGCATCTTGAACAAGAGACTGAGCAGAGAGAAGCCAATTTATTTGATGCTTGTATAAATGCTGAATCCCATTGTTGAGCAAGTTTATTTATATTATTCGAGGAGCACTGAGCCAATGACCCCTGACACTGGACAGCAATGTCAGATTGATAAAATTCCATTTCCTGGTATATAGAAACAGAAACATGATGGCAGAAAAAGACCACATGGCCTATCTAGTCTGCCCTTCCATATAAACTACTACAATAGTCCCCTCTTTTCCCTTAGAGATCCTCTGTGTTTATCCCAAGCTTTTTTGAATTTAGATACTGTCCTCATCTCTACTACCTCCACTGGGAGACTATTCCACACATCTATCACTCTTTCCGAAAAATGTTTTTTGCATGTTACTCCTGAATCTATCCCCTTTCACCCTCATCCTATGTCCCCTCATAGCAGAGCTTGCTTTCAAACAAAAGAGGCTCTCTTCCTGTGCATTTATGCCATGGAGATATTTAAATGTCTGTATCATATTTCCTCTATCCCACCAGTGTACTATTCTGGATCAGGAACTGGTTAAAAGATAGAAAGCAGAGAGTAGGGCAAAATGGCCAATTTTCCCAACGGAGAAAAGTGAATAGTAGAGTACCTCAGGGATCTGTGCTGGGTCCGCTGCTTTTTAACATATTCGTAAATGATCTGGAAATGGGAATGATGAGTGAGGTAATCAAATTTGTAGATGACACAAAATTATTCAAAGTTATTAAAACCCATGAGAATTTGGAAAAATTGCAATAGGACCGTGATAAACTAGAAGACTGGGCATCCAAATGGCAGATGAAATTTAATGTGGACAAGTACAAAGTTACGCACCTAAGAAAGAACAACCCAAACTATGGTTACAAGATGCAAGGTTCCACATTAGGAACCACTATCCAGGAAAAAGAGTTATTTATTTATTTACATTCTCTTATATACTGTGCTATTCTGCATCAGTGTGGTTTACATTGAACAGGGCATTATAACTTGGAGATAACTACTTTACAGGGAACATGGGCTATGGTGGGTTAAGTGGCTTGCCCAAGACCACAAGGAGCACCTGTGGGACTAGAAACCCCAGTCCTTCTGGTGCAAGGTTGCTGTCCTCTAGTGGGATTTGAACCTCTGACCTTCTGGCCTGAACTACCTTGCCCCAACCACTAGGCCACGCCTCCACGCCTGTGTTATGTGTCATCGTGGATAACATGTTGAAACCTTCCACCCAGTGTGCAGCGACAGCCAAGAGAGCAAAACAAGATACCGGGCTTGATTGACATTAGTCTGACCCAGTATGGCATATCTTACGTACCTTCATAATTTTAATCACTCATTACTCTTAATGACCCTTTGAAGCACTTGTCTATCAGTGACACTTCCGCATGTAGTGATTTTGGAGTAATTTCAGAAGCCCTATTCATAATTTGCATGTCCGAAAATGCCCATTCAGATGTGGAAATCATGTGGGTGTCCCCAGAGCTATTTTAGAAAGGCCCGAATATACACATGTCTAGAGCAATAACATCCAAGTCATAGAAGGTGTGTCTGGGCGTTCCCATGGCAGGACAATAAAGATACCCATTTACACCTGATTTTAGACACATCCTACGCATCTCAATTCGCCATCAGAGACATCCATGGCTATATCTACTCCAGGGCACGAATAAGTAGTGAGCCTTCTCTACTTACTCCCAAAGTAACTAGCAACAGAGACTGTGGGAGAGGTCCCACCAATGGCAAGGATGTGGGGGAAGAGCACTGAAATGCTGATCTAGTCACAGAAAGGGAGGAGGTGAGCTGGGGGAAGTTCCTGTGCTACATAAGTTTAGTTTCTGTGTATGGGTGGAGATGGAAGAGACGTGCAAGCTCCCCTCCCGCCACTGAAAAAAATACCTCAATACATTTCTCTAAGAAAAGTAGTTCCAACAGCTGCTGCATACTAACACTGATTCACAGAAACACAGCAATTATGTAATTGTACCTGTCAAAGATCCCTACCCTCATATCTCTCCACAGAACAAGCATACGCATGCACGCACATATGGGGTCATTCCGATGCATGACTAGTGGGCCCATTCCCGACCCCAACTGACTTCCCCACTCATTGTACAGGGAAGTTAGACAGGGGAGGAAAAGGGGCAGATTGGGGGCGGCATTAGGGCGGGCATTGGGCAGTCGTCGGCCCCGGATGTACAGGGCTGATTCCAATGCCAGCCCTGTACATCCAGGGCTGGCGGCCTGAATGGGGAACTTATTCCACCTCGGAGGTGGAATAAGTTCCTCTAGTCGGTGGGGAACGCGGGCATGGGGCACAGAAGTGGCAGGAGGGGGCAGAGGACATTCCGCATGGTCCGACCCTGGCCTTGGGAGACCAGATCTGGGGTTGGACTGCGGGGAATGTGCTTTTGGGGCTGGCGGCCAGGGATTGCAGTTTTTCAATAGAGCTGTGGTGCCATGGCAACCGGACACCATGGCGCCGCGGCTCCATTGGAAAGCCTTGACTGAGCTAGCCAGGCAAGGCCTGTACATGCAGGCCAGACTGAATCAGGGTTCTGGCCTGCATGTACAGGCCTGGTTGCGATTCTTATCACGCGGGACTAGATGTGCCTCACAGGATAAGAATCCCAGCTAACTGTGTGTCCGGTTCCGACCAGACGCACAGAGTGCCAGGCCGTTGATGTTGGAATCGCTCCTATAGTCACATACATACAAGCTTTCACTCATTCAAGCAAGAATACACAGACACACATACAAGCATATATGCAGTGACATACAAATATATGCACATTCATACATGCACAGACATACCAACTCACAAAGCTACATATACACACACGTGAAATACATACACACTCATACAGACACCACATTCACAAGATGCATACCCCCCCCCCACACACACACATGCACACACCCACACCCACACACACACACACATAGAGGGGTTGACAGAAATCCATGAGCTATGCTCTGCATGCTTTCCCCACTTATTTGGAATTTCATGTTTAAAGCACATTTCATAAACACGAAGGAGTAGGTAATGAACTGCCTGCATTTTTGCATACTTTTTCTTTGATTACAGCTACATGAAAAAGCATTTTCATAAATTTGTACCTGTCTTTTTTTACATGTACTTTCCAGAGGCAAAACTATAGATATTATTTTGACTATTCAAAATTGTGTGCATAATTTTGTTCCCCAATCTACTCTGCCCTTCAAACACTTCCTAAAATGCCCAGGTATAAATACAAACACTGGCAACAAATGTGTACTTTTTACTCGTGTATAGGAGGCACAAAATCAAATGCCCTTTCTACATTTTACCCTTAATACCAGAAACCTTATTTACAATGCTTTCCCATCCAACTCAGCTATAGCTTTCTACCCACTGCTATCCAGCATAGCGCCCCATAGACCCTGCATGCTCCGTCCCCCAACCAGCATAGCTACAGAAAGTTTAATGCTCTACCTTGACCTCCTACCCAGCATAGTGTCCCTCCAACCTCATCATTCTGTGCACGAAACCTCATGCCGAAGTGTGGAGACCACAGTTTCTGCTGCCAATACATTGTGGATTTGGGCTGACAGAAAGAGCAGAGCAGTGGTATCTTTTACGGCTCTCTCTATTTCACAACCTGACGTCTGACTGCTGCTTTCAGCAATGAGAGATGCCACAGAACTGTGCAGTTGAAAGTGGCCGTCAGGTCCTGGGCTGCAGAGGAGGAGGGGGAGGAGCAGTTCCAGGTGTCACCGCTCTCCTCTGCTCCTTCTTGGGTTGGATGAGCATCAGTGGCTCCAGTTTTCACCCCATGGGTCCTATATGGAGGGAGATGGGGTGAGGGGGACAGCTACACAGTCTGTGGGGTTTCGCTTTAAACCAATATATGCTATTTTCATACAGGAGGGCATGGTTTATGCAACCGTCAGTTTAAAGTGAAAATCAGAAGGCTTAGTCATAACGTATGCTGGTTCTTCTCTCAGTTCTGCCCTGCAGTTTCACTGGAGCACAAAATAATGGGATTCAGATACTGTTTTAGCGGCAGTGCAACAGAAAATACCCACAGGTCAATTGTCTTTGCATCTCCCCCCATAGGTTTTTCTTAACTTCACCCCTGTCCTGAGAGCATAGATACCAAGCAGTACGGAGGAAGGCGAGAGAGAGAATTCCTTTTAGTCTGTGTTCGAAGACCTTGAAAACAGGCCAGTACGGAAAAAAGAAATGAGAGATTAGATTGAGAGCTGGGGGCATTTTTATGAGAGATGCAGGGGAACTCAATTTTGCTGTGCAAGAGAATGTGAGCATTATAATATGTTTAATAACCAGAGAATCAACCTATCAGGAAGGGCAATGGAAAACTGTAAAACTGAATCAATAATTATAAATAAGTTTTGTAAGGGAATACAGAGTACACGTAAATAATTATTTAGTTTTACCAAATTTAAAAACAGGACTACTTAACATAAGAGATATATTGGCAAGTCTGTGATACAGTTTAATAGCGACATAATTTTAGATCTTGATTAACCAATGGTAATTACATAATTACAAGCATTGATCATATTTGGGTAGCTCTATTGTCCACAAATACTGTATTGTATTAATGAGAAATGTGTGCTACAATATTGATGCAGTGAATTTATTTATTTAAACATAATTATGAACAGCATTCCCAATTGAACCAATTGACTAATGCAGCATACGAAATTAAAAACTCATCCAAATACAAACACTGGTATAAGAAAGAACCAGTTCATCTATTTTCCAATAGAAACCAACACCATCAGTAGATGTGGGCTGTATAGTCATCCAGACAAAATGTAACACTCCCAAACTTAAAAAAAGAATTCCCATATCCACAATACACCCTACCCAAACTACAATCAGAACCCAAACCCCCAACCCACCACCTTCAAACTCTTCCTCTGCATAAGCACTTGCAAATTACAAGTTGTTGTTGTTGTTGTTAAGTGCTGTCGAGTCGGTGTCGACTCATGGAGACCCTCTGGATAGTTGTCCTGAATTGTGTTCGGTCTTCAGTCAAATTACGAATACCCCTGCTGGAAATCTGCACACAATAATTCAAAATTTTGCACTTTTTTGTAAATTGTTTATTCTGTGTTGCATTTTAAATTAAGTATCACTCAAAAACTTTGTTATTTTGAACAGAATTCAGACCTTTTGACCCAGAGGTTTGAAACAGAATTCCAGCAGGAGTAAAATTATCCTGAGAGAAAGCCTCTTTAAAGTAAGGTGTCTGAAACAGGCAGTAATTATCTTCTTGAGAAAATGCTGCTAATTTTCTTGTATCCTTATCTCTACTATGAGGTCATTCTAAACTTTTGAGACAATTGCTGAAAAACTGCTGTTTCTTATCCTTGGCAGATATATGTTCTAGACAGTTGGAGCCTCCAAAAGACACCTGTTGACTGGAATTAGGCTCTCATTTAGGAACATACCAGCAAAGCTTGTTGTAGAAATATACTAGACCATTAACCGGGTAAGGCGGACTCGTCACCCCTCCCCCCCCCTCCACACACACCCTTTGATAAAAGACCAACACACAATTTTGGGCTTAAAACTGGTCGCAGCTTTATTACCATTAACAATAACGCAATAACAATTCAACATCATAACATTTCCCCCCCCCCTTTTCGAAGCACGACCCCTCACCCGCCATGTGAGTAGCAAGATGACATCGCTTCCGCTTCTACTGAGTCCGGGCCCCGGCTAAACAGCCTAGCCCTCCCTCGTCCGGCTTCGCCATGCTACTAGCAAAAACCTGAGGGGTTATCCGGGCGGGGGTCCCCCACCCCCGCCCACAAGCTTGCCTCCGGCTCCGGAACCCGGAAACCTCCGGGATCCTGCCACCCCCCCCCAGCTGCAACAACCCAGAACCGAGACCCCAGTCCCCCCCCCCACTCCCACGCTAGGGTGGGCGGGCGGGAACCCGACGCGCCTGGCTCCGACCTGGAAAAGGCCGGAGCCACGGCGCATCCCCGCACTCGCTCCGGCTGGTCCCGCCCTCCTATACGCCCCATTGGCTCCCCCTGCCTCCCGGCAGCCCACAGGAGCCAATGGGGCTCCCAGCACCGCACCGGCTCGCCCCCTTTCCCCGCCGACGTCACGGCCCCCCAGGGGGGGGGGATCGCGTCCTCGCCGCCCCCCCCGGTTACCAAGGGGCCGCGTGCACTAGCTCCGCGGCCCTGAATTTCTCATCATGCTCTGGAACACCAAAGTCAACAATGCCCATAAGATAATATAATCATGAAGAGTTATAAAGACTCCAAGTTGACATTGTTACCCTACAAGAGACATGACTTGTATCAACAGGTTCTTTTACAGAAATGGACTATACCTTGTTATGGGAGAGAAAGAATCATGCAGAATTTAGAGAATCCAAGGTTGGATTTGCTGTTAAAAATGCATTGTTGGTGATGATCAAGCCTCCTACAAGCAAATCAGAGAGAATCTTGGTCCTTCTCCTGTTGACCTTTGATGCCCTACTTAACTATGTGAACATATATGCACCAATTCAAAAGGTCATTTCTATAATGAACTTAAACATAAGAATGTAAGAAATGCCATACTGGGTCAGACCAAGGTCCATAAAGCCCAGTATCCTGTTTCCAACAGTGGCCAATCTAGGTCACAAGTACCTAGCAGTTTCCCAAAAAGACACACAGGTTCTGTAATGCTTGAATCGGGGCAAGCAGTGGATTACCTGGGTCTTCTTTAATAATGATTTATGGACCTTTCATCCAGGAACTTGTCCAAAACCATTTTTTAAACCCGGCTACACTAACAGCTTTTACTACATCATCTGGTAATGAATTCCACAGTTTGATTACGCATTGAGTGAAAAAATATTTTCTTTTAATAGTCTTAAATGGGTTACACTGTAGCTTCGTTGCATGTACCCTAGTCTTTCTACTTTTTCATGGCGTAAACAATCGATCTACGTTTATCCATTCCACTCCATTCATGAATTTATAGACCTCTATCATATCTCCCTTCAGCCGTCTCTTATCCAGGTTGAAAAGTCCTAACATTTTAAGCCTCTCCTCTTAGAGGTATCGTTCCATCCCCTTTATCATTTTGGTGGCTTGTCTCTGTACCTTTTCTAATTCTGTTATATCCTTTTTAAGATACCAGAATTGCACACAATATTCAAGGTGTGCTCGCGCCATAGAATGACAGAGAGGCATTATAATTTCCTTTGTTTTATTCCCCATTCCTTTCCTTATGATTCCTAGCATTTTATTTGCCGTCTTGGCCACTGCTGTACTCTGGTGGAGGGTTTCAATGTGTTATCCACGATGACGCCTAAATCTTTTTCCTGGGTGGTGGTTCCTAATGTGGAACCTTGCATCGTGTAACCATAGTGTGGGTTGTTCTTTCCTATATGCATAACTTTGCACTTGTCCACATTAGATTTCATCTGCCATTTGCTACTATCAGTAGGATACCCACTTTGGTCTGACCACAACTCTTAGCCCACCTTCTAGGGACATCAATTCATTGGAAAAATTAATTAAAATAGGCAGAGAACTCTACTTTTATTTCTGACTTTGTGATACTTTCTCCTTTTTCTAGAGCATTTCTCAGCACAAGGCTTCCTGGAGACATCCTATTTATTTTTTATTTATTTATTTATTTATTTAACATTTCTTATATACCGCCTTTCATGATATCAAGGCGGTTTACATTGAACAAACTGAAATTACATTGAACAGGGCATTATAACTTGGAGATAACTATTTACAGGGAACATCCTACATGTAAGGCATCAACTAGAGTAGCTTGGTGGTTATAAAGCTTGGTTACAACCCAGGGTTCAAATCCTGCTTCTCCCACTGACCTTCTTTGTGACCTTGGGCTTTACCGTCCAGTGCCTCAGGTGCAACTAGAATGTAAACCCTCTTGGATAAGAAAACAGCTTCTATGTCCACGAAAGAAGAACGAGACCTGGGCGTGATTATTTCTGATGTTCTTAAAGTGGTTAAACAGGTAGAAAAGGTGATGGTGAAAGCCAGAAGGATGCTTAGGTCCATAGTGGCTCTGTATAAATCTGTGGTTATTAAAATGGTCAGTGTTCTGTGTTGTAAGGCATATGGGGACAGACTTAAAGATCTCAATATGTATACTTTGGAGGAAAGGTGGGAGAAGGGCAATATGATATATACATTTAAATACTTCCATGAGCATAAATGCACAGGGGGAGAGCATCTTTTAATTGGAAGAGAGCTCTGCTATGAAGGGACATAGGAGGAAGGTGAAAGGGGATAAACTCGAGTAATATGTGGAAATATTGCTTTATGGAATGAGTGGTAGATGCGTGGAATAATCTCCCAGTGGAAGTAGTAGAGACAAGGACGAACCTGAATTCAATAAAGCATAGGACAAACACAGTGAGTATCCCAAGGGAAAAAAAGGTACTATAGTAGTTGGTATGGAAGGACAGATAAGATAGGCCGTATGGTCTTTATCTGCTATCATGTTTCTCTCTCAATGTAACTCTCCTTGAGCTCTGACTTGGAAAAAGTGAGTAATACATCTAAAATCCAAGACACACTGAGAGTAATTTTATAATAGGTTGTCTAAGTAGGAAGTCAAAATGGTTACCTATTTTAGGGATATTTTACAAAGACAACATAGCCTCGTAAAACCTGTATACATGTAGATTTACACCTGCTGAGAAGTTGGTATAAATTTACACACATGAAGTATGCACGTAGGGCCCAATTCTGAAGCAGATGTAGAGACCCTCTGTGCGTCCGGTCTGAACCAGATGCATAGAGGGGATCGTGATTCTGATCCCATGGGGGCACGTCTAGCCCCGCGGGATCAGAATCGCAAACAGTCTTGCACTTGCAGACCAGGACAGCGATTCTGTCCGGCCTGCATGAGCAGGACTGCATATGGCTAACTCAGTCAGGGCATTTAAATGGAGCCGCGGCGCCATGGCATCATATTGCCATGGCACCGCGGCTCCATTCAAAAGCCACGATGCCAGCCGCCAACCAAAACTGCAAATTCCCCACAGCCTAACCCCCGATCCAGTCTCTGAAGGCCAGGGTTGGGCTGCGGGGAATGTCCCCTGCCCCCCAGCCCCTTCCGCACACTGAATGTAAAAAAAAAAAAATGTCCAGGGGAGTTGTTCAACCTCAGAGGTGGAATAACTTCCCCGGCCATTTCATCGGCCTTGAACCTACAGGGCCGACATTAGAATCGGCCCTGTAGTTCCAGGGCTGGCGACCGCCCACTGCCTGTCCACTCTGCCCTGGGCCGCCGCTTCCCGCCCCTGACTTACTTCCCCGCACAACTGGCGGAGAAATTAGTTGGGGGCTGAAGCCGGCACGAATAGCGAAAATGGAGTCCATCCCCGCTATTCATGGTTCAGAATGACCCCCATAGTTTATAAAGTAGGCATGTACTTTGTGACTTTACCCGCACGCCACCTAAATTCTTTCCCCATAAAACTAGGTTTGAATAGGTTTTGTGCCTACTTTATACACATGAAACCCCTGGGGTAATTGTACAGAATAAAAGCTATTTTCTGTGGGTAAAACAGGGTTTACACACAAAAAGAAGTTCGTAAAATTACCCCCACTAACCTTTAAAATACTCACAGTAATCAAAGTGCTGGCTGTAACGTGGAGCACTCTGTGGCATTCTGTAAAGTTAGGCTTCAGCCTAAGAAGATCCATCTCTCCAGTCAGGAAGAAGCATTCCTATCTGCACGGCATCGACTCAGAGAGGCCTAATTTAAACGCTAACGTTCTAGAGCAGAGGTGTCAATCTCCAGTCCTGGAGGGCCACAAACCAGTCAAGTTCTCAGGATATCCCTAATGCACATGCATGAGATATATTTGCACACAGTAGAGGCAATGCATGCAAATATATCTCAGGCATATGCATCAGGGACATCCTAAAAAACAGGCTGATTTGTGCCCTTCCATGACTGGAATTTGACACCCCTGTTCTAGAGAAAGCACTACTCATTGTCCCTTGTTTTGAGTGTAAAACTGGGGACAGCTAAGATGATTCAAAATACCACTCTTAAAGGCTTTGAGACAGCAAAACCACCAGCTAGTTTCAATGACACTCAAATGAGAGAACCCCAGTCACTGAAGCAAAACACGTTGCTTACATGCTTCAAGCCAAACGATTTTGGAAAAGTTATGAGCAGCAGATTGAAGATGTCACAGATATAGCTGCAGCTTGTGGAGCTGTGTTCTGTGATGAGGTTTTCTTTAAAATATTTTTTACCTTTTCCTTATTACCCCAAATAATGGCCAAGCATAAGGGACAAGTTGAGACATACCTGCTGGTTCCTTTCTCTCTCATCATGACTAGTCAGATCGCTGTGACACATTCATTTGGTGTTAAGGGGAATGCAACTTTAAGTGGGCATCTCTCATTGTGGAAGGGGTAGGAGTGCAGAACTTGCCAGAGATCAAGGCATCCTTGAGCCCACAAATTCGATCAGCACCTCTATTTCCAATCTTCATGTTGTTGATTTGACCAGCATCAGGGTCCAAAACTCCTGCAATGTCAAGGCAGAACACATCATCAAATGGGGATATGCTTACACTCATTCCCGTTTCTCCCATAGTGATTAGGCCAAGAATGTCTGTGCTCTGAGGTGACAGTGAATTAATTGAGTGAAGGGAAATGGAACCCAATTCTGAAAGGGGCATGTCTGGGCTGTCCGGATGGCCCCGAGCAGGATGGGCTTGTTAGGACCCAATTCTGTACCGCAGGACCAAAACGTTCCCATGGTATACAGAACTGGGGCCTGAGGATGGCCCGGCGTGCCCCTGCATGCCTGCAGGGAAATTCTTCCCACAGGCTACCCTGGTGCCAACCATCCTCTTCACTGCCACCTGACCCACGGCTGGCCACCCGGGGACTGGATTGGGCAGCAGGGACCTCCCTGCACCTGGCCTGGGGCCCGGGGGGGGGGGGATTTTTGGCCCTGATCACCCTGTTTGTGCTGATTATTCCACCTTCGAGGTGGAATAATCAGCATGTTCCCCCTGACCCCTCAGGACATACAGTGCCGTGACTAGAATTGGCCCTGTACATCCTTCCGCCTCTGCCTGCCCCGCACCGCCCAGACTCCACCCCCTCCCGCCCCCCACCGACTCTCCCCGTACTGCTACTCTAGCCGTGCAGGGAGGGCCTGAGGGGGAATAGGAGCAGGACAGCTTGTGGGACTGCATGTCTCGCTGGGATGTACAGCCCCGCAAGTCACAACTCTGAATCGGGCCCCATAGCATCTATCCATAGAGGGATGTGAAGATCGACTGCTGCCTTGGAAACTACAACCTACAGACAGTGAGAATTGTCAGGGTGCCAACATATCAGAGACACGTGCCCACAATGTAGTCAGAAGACCCACAGTCATGTCTTTGGACTGTGTTTGGATGGTTTTAGCTGCTTGCATAACAAGGTCATTTGAAATTCTCAGGACCCTTTGGTCTCTAACGTTTGTTAGGTTAATCTCTGTTTAGACTAGGGACACATGGTTGGGGTCCCTCTATTTGAAACTCAATCCTTCCAAGTCCCAGGTGCACTGGATCACTGGCCACTCCACTAGCCCTTCTGTATTCCCCCCCACACACATCATAGGCTCCCCTATTGCACTTTCCAGCACTCTCCTTTATTTAGGTATCACTCTGGACTCCAAACTTCATTTTCATCAGCATATCTAGAGTATGGTTAAAACTATCTTTTTTGCTCTCCAACATGTTTGTGCAGTTAAACACTTCATTGATCATTCAGTTCTTAATATTTGTCTACTCACTTATTCTATCAAGACAACTATTGTAATGCTATCCTGTGTGAATAAACTGGAATTGCTCCAATGACAACCAGAGAATCAAATAAATAATTTCCCGTCCTGTTGTTCTCATGCAACTGGTCTCAGACTAACTTGGAGCTACGGTCGGAACTTTCATTAACCAAATTGTGTGAGAACAACGGGACGGGAAATTATTTATGTGATTCTCTGGTTGTTATTGGAGCAATTCCAGTTTATTCTCAACAGTACTATTGCTCTGAAGAGTTGACCACTTTTTTTCGTTGATGCTATCCTGTGTGACATTAGTAACTACGAGCTCAAACTATTGCAGTCAGTTCAAAACACTTCACAATGCCACCAAATATGATCTTGTCACTCCACTTCTTTATCACAGTCATTGACTTCCAATGTCAGATCGCTGTCATTTTAACGTTCTGATCCTTGCTCACAAGACATTCTACATTGGTTGGCCAACCTCTCTCTTCTTATTCCTTATTGACCTGCTCATTCACTTTGTTCGCAGAATGTAAATCATTTTGGTTCTTCCCCCGGTAAATCTACTCGCAATTCAGCTTTTTTTTTTCTTTCTGGCTCCCTCCCTTTAGAACTTGCTCCTTCTTTACATTCATAGTGAATCCTCTTTCTTAGAATTCAAGGCAGCATTTTACTGATCTTATGGGATGGCAACCCCTTCTCATTCTGCGGACCCTTCTAAATGTTCTGTCATTGTCCTATCCATTTTTGTAGTTCCATTTTACTTCTAGCATTTTAAATTTTTGTTATAAATCACTTTGCTATGTTATAAAGTACAGTGGGAGGCAAATAAGTAAGTTCTGAATAAACATAAACATGGGAGAACTAGTAGTGGATTTGGAAGACCCACAGTCATATCTTTGGATTGTGTTTGGAATGGACGTTCATAACTCTCAGGATTGCAATGATTTTTCTGGGACTTGGCAGGCACAGAGTCAATCACAGCAGGAAACTGTGGCAAAACATTCTGAGAAGTTGCCAATTGCTGAGACTAAGCTGAAAGAAGAACAGATCATCACTGAAACTTCAATAGTAGGTAAGAAGTTGATTTATCGGAAATGAGAGAAACTGGAGAAATTGACTAAGGTTTTAAATCTTAAGCTATTTGATTTTTGAAGGTCACCGGTGGTTATACCAAGAGGAATATGTATTAGAAATTCTCAAAATTGATGAAAGTGTAATTCCTCCTATTAATAGGATTAACCACCTTTCCAGCGAAAAGAGAACAGCACAGAAATGTGAATGGTGTAAAGAAGGACTGGGATCCTTTGATCGTCTACTCTAGATCTTACTGGACTACTGGAGAGATCTGTTAGTGAGATTACCAATATGACTCTTTTGTATTCAAACATAATTGGAATTTGATTCTATGCCCTTTTTTTTTCCAAAATAGGCAAATGTTTATGTTTATTAAAAGGTTTACTAAACAGTTCCAGGGTGGTTTACAATACAGAAATTTTAAGTGAAATCCATTAGAAACAGGAAAGGATGGAAACACTGCAACAACAAAACCAGAAAGATGCAACAAAGACCGACAAGATTGCTAGCTCTAAATGTATCACTCTCAGTCCGAAAGCCCTGAAAAGGCCTTTTCAATAAAGTAAGTTTTAAGAAGAGCCTTAAACTGTTTATAAGAGGATTCCATTCTAATATGGAGGTGTAGAGAGTTCCCCAGCAAAGGGGCCAGAAAATAAAAAGCAGAATATTGTGATCCCTCCATTTGTGCCTGTGAAACTTGAGGGATAACTGTAGATAATGCGAAGGATTGTATAGGGTCATATTTATATAGTTGCTGATCTATCATAGGTCTCTCAAAGCAAAGGAAAAATAAATTTTGCTTATGAGGCAACAGGTTCTCTTCGGAGGAGAGGAGATGTTCCTTAAATTGCTATGTAGATGTTTGCTTAAATATCTTTGTGTATGTTTTTGTTCTATTTCTTTTGTATTTAGTCCATGCGTTTCCAATAATAGTTCAAGGCAAATTCCATTCAGGAACAGTTCACATTTCCCTGTCTCCAAAGGGCGTACAATCTAAGGGACCCTTTTACTAAAGTGTGAAAAGCAAATTTTTGTACCCAGCAACTGTGCGCAAGGGCCTGTGGTAACTGTTACTGCGCAAGCAGAGCCAGTGCAAGGACTGGAGGTGCCCTAGGTGGGGCCCTCCATCCTTCCCCCCCCCCTCGCTGCCCCTCCCCTATACCCATTGCCACTGCTGTCGCCCCTCTCCATGCCCGACAGTGGCGGCAATTGTCCCTGAAACTGTGATGCAGCATTTACCCTCCGTCTCCGGGGCTGCATTGCAGTTTCATTCTGCCCAATCTGCCACTTTAGCCCCCTTCAGCCGTAGACCTCTAGTTTATACCGGGAGGAAGCAGCAGATTGGGCAGAATGAAACCATGATGCAGCCGCGGAGGTGGAGGGCAAGTGCGGCATCGCGGTTTCAGGGACAATTGCTGCCGCAGTCAGCCTCTACTAAAAGGACCCCTAAGACTCACTGTATAGACTTATGGATAACAGCGATTGGAAGTTATATATAAATCTCTGCTTATGGGTACTGTGTGTATCTAATATTTCGGCATTCCAGTTCCTGGAATTGTTTTTCTTGGATCTCACTACAATTGGTGGACTAGTATAATATCTGCTATTTTGGAATATATTTCTAGCACGTGTAGTTTTTCTCTTAGGTATAATCTTGATATATTTACTCTTTCATAAATAAACCGTGTCACTGCCAGTTAGATCTCTGCAGACACAGTAAACATCCAGGACATGCATGAAGGCATTAAAAGGAAGAACATGGGATAAGTTAACACAACTGCAGGCAGCCACAGGAAAGGCCATCAAAAAGCGATTGATCAGATAAAGCTACCAGATGTCCCTGATTTTCGGGCATTGTGTTCCTGATTACCACCTGCTTGGTAGCCTCCTGTCTCTGATACTAGCAATGGGGACAGGGGGAGTAGAAAAAAACATATTTTCAGTTTAGTGATGTGAATATGTCTGTTTTTAAAATTTGCACCAATTATCTTTATATATTGCACAGTACAGAGGAAATGCATCACTGTTTCAATTTCTCTGTTGATTTGTTGCTTGAAAGTGATATTGTTGCTGTCATGAAATGGATGTGTGTGTGGGGGGGGGAGGGGGAGGCAGGGTAATGACGCCTCTTCCCTCCTCCATGCCTTGTTGTTCCTGCCCCCTCTTCTGATAAGTGTACCAAATTTGTATGCAAAAAATCTGGTAACCTTAGATCAGAACAATGATCATTGGATGGAATATTAGTCAGAACTCTACTCCAAAGAAAATATTGTTTTGGTTGAGGTCATCAAAGCAATAATGTCTGTCTGTTTGTCTGTCTTGAAGGATCTGGATGATGAGTCAACAGAAGAGCTCAACAAAGCCATTGGTGTCCTAATAAATGGGAACGTTTCTTAAAAAGAACAGAATTTCAACCAAAGGTCTCCGGATTAGTGGAGTTTTTGCTTGGCATGTGCATTTCAGGCTGGTCTGGGCATTCATTAGGGCTCCTTAAAATGTAAAATGCATGCAAATCGCTTGCACGCATGTATACCTATGAATTAATGCACATAGAATCAATTTGTGCGTACAAAAAAGCTGTAGCATGCATAGAAGGTGCACAATTGAATATGCACAAAAACATGAAAAAAAACCCACATGAAAATTGCCAAAACTTCATTTTAAACAAAGACTAACTGAACTTTTTATGGTTGTGCACAGCCCTAGTTTTTGCTAAATGAGCTCCTGGTTTATTTGCATCCCAAAGCTAAATTTCACAATAAATTTTTCACATAGTCTTTATGACTGGGAATTTGCAAAAACTTGAAAAGAATTTCTCCCTTCATGTGGGGGCAGCACCATTTAAAGGGCCCTCAGGGCCCACCTTGAGAAGCCTAGAGCCCCCTTTTTCTCCTCTTTCAGACTTAACATAGGCATAAAGAAAGAAAGGTCCGCACAGATCGCTACCCCGCGGGGACCTCAGAACCTTGGTGGACCAGTAGTGCTCCAGTTCCAACAGGGCTAAAATTAAAGATATCCTCTTTCCCACCGAAGTTCCAGTTTTCTGTACTGTATAAGGATGTTTTGCCCTAATGAGAAACAGTGCAACTATCTTGTACCAGTTAATTATCTTTAATTTGTACCGCACTGATTAATAAGAATTTTGAAGTAATTAAGTCACTTGTTCCCTTCATTTTTTAAAAAATATTGTTGAGAGGTAACTGCAGGAAAGTTAAAAACACTGTTGTATGTTGTTTTTAGGGATCTCGCCAAGGCCTTTGAACTTGAGTAGAAGGGATCTGTTCTAGTAGCAGAAACAGATCCCCATTTTCTCAGGCTTCTCAGTTTGATTAAATCCTTCCATGGTAACACTAAAGCCATTATTCAATTCAATGTCTGAACCTTGGAGATGTTTGACATGCACAGCTGGGTCAAAGAGGAATGTGTCCTTAAAGCTATTCTATTTGGGGTCTTCTTTGTTCTGTTGCAATGGATTTGTAGACTGTATAAAGAGACCAAAAGGGAGAGCTAGAGGAAATAAGCCCCCGAAAGCAAGGAATCAGGATAGGAACTACATTTCCCAGAAGCCCTGACTTTCAAAGGTGGGATTTAGAGGTTCTGAGGGAGGACCTTCCAGAGAGTGAATGGGAGGAGGTTCCCAGCACACTTAATTAGTTCACAGGTGTGATCTCTATAGGGGAAGGGGAAGAAATAGGGCATGAACTTTATTTCCTGCCTGTCTTTTGAAGAGGAGACTTGGTTGCAGGATTACTAACAAAACCAGCATGCAAAAAGGGGCTCATATGCAAATTTGCCACATGTTAATGACGTGTTACACTGTGGTACAAATAGCAGCGCTAAACTGAGCGAAACACATGTGCACAGAAGTCGGCGCAAGTTTGGCATGCTCTCCCAGAAAAAACAAGGGCACTTCATGGCTAATTTGCATATGCGCCCTGACAGTATTTAATACATTGGGGGCATTACCCCATGCCTGGATCATCTGAGGGGAATAGCCAAACTTACCTTCAGATGGTCCAGACATCGGGAAAAGCCCCCGATGCCATTGAAATACTGGCGGGGCCACACACTAGATGTTTAGCCCTTTCGCGTCCACAACAGATTACAGAACTTAAGAAACGATTAACAATTTTTTTGAAATATTGAATCCGGTGTAATATTTGGGAGAAAATAGAAAGTTGCTATATGGCAACAACAGCCATGAAAGGGTTAAGCTTCCTCAAGACCAGGTATAGACATATTGGCACTAAGGCTGGTTATAAAGTCCTCTATGCATTTCTCTGCATCAGGCACAGATAATATTAGAATGCTATTTTAATATGCACAGCTCATTTGCCTATAATTTAAATATTCTTGGCATTATATGTGCTCTAACATTTCTTTTGCTGTCTACATGCACATCCGTCTCTTTTCTGCATTTGGATGTGGTTGTAATTGTGCGTAAAAGATGCGCTATCTGTGCATAAAGGCCACAATAGTTTTCTGCTTTTTTACCTTCTTGTCTTTTGAAGAAGATACGTGGCTATCGGATCTTTGTTTCCTCATTGCCTTATGAACTTAGGAGAGGACCACAGTATCACAGGAATGTTGAATGCCTATGAGTAGGGTTTAAAGGCCCTATGAAAGGAGAAGAAAATGGGCTGTAAGAATTGATCTATCCCTTAGAGAATTCTAGCTTTGGAAGATATCTGAGTGCAAATGAACTTAAGTTGCCTTGATACTTCAGGTTCTAATAAGGACTTTGTAATGAAAATTTAACGTATAGGTGCTGAGTTTGGAGGATCAGACACCCTATCCTTCAGATTCAACTGCTGAAGGAATCATTTACATACAAGCTCAGATAGAAAACAGTTCAACCTTACTTGATTCAGAGGTAAAACCAAGTTGTGTGAAGTCCTTGTTCAACACCTTATTTGTTGATGGTATTACTGAGCAACTCGTACAAACAAATATCTCCAGTGTCTTATGGATCATTTTTGCCAATCATGCCAGAATTTCAGGCTCACCATCTAGTGGTTAGAGCATTGGCTTGGGAACCAAGAGACCAGGGTTTGATTCCTACTAGCACTCCTTGTGGTCTTGGGCAAGTCACTTAACCCTCCATTGCCTTAGAAGAAAAGCCTTGCAATCTACTTCCAGTCATGTTGCCAAGAAAACCCAGGAGCCAGCATTGACTTGAAGACACACATTGCATTAGTCTGAAGAATACAAATGTGATGGGACAAATTGTGACAAGTCCCCTCTTCTATTAATAACTACACATTAAGAATTGTTGATAAGGCCACATACTTGGATTCCAGCATCACAGAGAACCTTTCACTTGATGTAAAATTAAAACCACATATTCATAAACCAGCCACCACTTAGCCTAGGCTTACAGAAAGAATTTGGAAGAACAGCAGATTTACAGAATGTAACAAAATCAGCAGCTACAAAGCCCGTACTGTTAGTACTCTTCTCTGTGGCAGTGAGACATGAACACTGCACTTATATCAAGAATAGAAGCTGAACAGTTTCCACATCCACTATCTAAGTTGCATCCATAACATCTCCTGGAAGGATAGAATCCTTAATGCTAAAGTCCTGGAGCATGCTCAAATTCCTACTATCTTTCTGCAGCTCAGAGATGCCTTTGATGGCTTGGGCAAGCATATCATATGGATAATGGCAGAACTTCCAAAGACATTCCATACGTGTAGGTAGTTTTTGCAAAAGAAAAACTGTCTGTCTACACCTGTAAGTCAAGCGTGTTTGCAAGTATGGATCTAAAGCGTTTTGACCTTGACATCAATAACTGAGAAATGGATACTCAAGATCTCAGCCTCTGGAATTATGAGCTCTACAAAGGGGTTGAAAATATGAGAAAAGACTGATGTGGATGCAGGATATCTAGAATGCTCAGAGAAAGAAACCCCAGAGCTTGGACCTAACTGCCTTGGTCTTCTGCTGCAGTTTCTGCAAGAGAGATTATCATCATATGCAGCTTTAGCACCATAGAAAGCGCTATCTATTGAAGACTGAGAAGATGATATAGGTTGCATCTCTCTCAGTTACAAGATATGCTTGATCATCACATCAGTGTGGGTTTTGCCATGAACATGGCACTGAGACCTTGTTAGTCCCCAGCCCTGATAGTATTCAACATGGGTTTGATTCCATTTTTTTTTTTTATCTTCGGCAATTGTAAATTTAGATTACAGGCTTCTGTTGGGTAGATTATATGACAATGGAAAGATTGCATTGAGCAAGTGAAGATTGGTGAAGCTGTTGTGGCATCATCTGCCCTGTCCACTTCTGTAGCTCAAGGTTCAACCTTATCCTCCCTATTATTCAATGTCTCTATGCACCTATTATGTGCACTGTTGACTGAATTTGGGGTCCAGTATCAGCTTGATGAAGATGATATCCAATTTTTCTTCTGGGCCCAAGACACTTTGGAAATTGCATTAACAAATCTGGGATATGTTTGTCAGCAATAAATTCCTGGATGTCTTTAATTAGACAGGCCCTTGCTCTGGCCCTGAAATTTTAGTTCCCAAACACCCTGTTTACCTGAACTTCCATCTCCCTGTCATGCTGATGATTGTTACTTCAGCTGGACCTGCATAATCTCGATTTTGTAATGAATTCTTCGCTCTTCATGTATCCATATGCTAAAGCCACAATACAGAATTACTTTCTTAACCTGCATTTGTTGCCTAAACTGAAAATATATTTAGGAAATAATGATTTTAGTACAGTGCTTCAGGCATTAGTTATTTCTGTGCTGGATTATTGTAATTATATTTTCATTAGGCTGTCTGCTTCCACTTTACATTACAGCTTCTTGATCACTTCAAACATATCACCCCTGGTCTTCATCCTCTACACTGGTTACCCATTAGTTGGCTCATGAGGTTTAAGCCAGTTGTGCTGGTCCATCTCCCTGTTGAAGGTAAAGGTCAAGGCAGAGAAGCTTGTATTTTGGAGATGAATGTCTGATCATGCTGATGGTGTCATTGAGATCATTTTGGCTTCCGGAAGCACAGGATGATTTTCAAAGGGCTGCTGAGCACAGATGACTTCCACCTATCATAGAAGGGGTGAAGCGTCTTCCACAACAGACTGGCTAATCTACTGAGGAGGGCTTTAAACTTTGATCATTGGGATGGTTGGAGAAAGCCTCTAGGTAAGTAAAAGCCCTCATGTATGTAAAATATTAAACTAAACTAAGGGGATTATTTTAGAGGCATTCCCATGTCCAAAATGCACCATTGAGATGTGTAGATTGAAAGACACGTCCCAGTTCTATTTTAGAACCTGCTTTTTATAGATGTGGGAATGCTCAAGACATCTACAGAGCCAGGGGAAGTGGTGTGAATAGGGACCAACATGCAGATGTGGATTCTCCAGTTTATAAAGAGAATCCATGTTTGGAAATAAAAATGTGGATGCCAGCATTTACAGCTGCCCCCAGGCACAAGTAAGTACCTGCTGACAAGAGCAGATGTAAATGTTGACATCGGAGGCCCTCAGCTGTCCCTGACCTGATATGCCACCTCCCTCAGCAGCATCAACCCAAGTCCCCCATCCCAACCCCTGGCTGCAACACTTCAACCCCTTCACCCCTCTAAAGCATCACATCAAGCCCCCCTTCTCACCCCTCTCGTAGAAGCACTTTGACACCCCCACGTCCCCAAGGCATCACAGCAAGCCCTTCTCCCCTGAAGGTCCCCCACCAAAAGGTAAAAGGTTGACCCTGCCCCTTCCAGAGGCCGTACCCTGAATGTCTTGGCCCCCCTACTCCCCGATGGCCATACCCGGGTTTACAAGGGTATTGGTGGTCAGCAGGAACAGAAGCAAGATCCACTCGCTCCTGATCTGCACAACGTCCCTCTTAAAATGGCACCATAAATGAGATTTATGGGCAATGTGTCTGAGGTACACATTTAGAAAATTCTATGTGTCAAAAGGGTTTCACAAATGAAAGCAGCAAAAGAAACTATTTTGCTTTCTTTGGTGCCCTTGAAAGGATACAGGAATAGTGGAGGCAGTATTAGGATAGTGTTCAAAGGAATTTGCCCAGGTCCACAGACTGAAAGCTCCGCTTCTCCACTCCAGCCCAGATTTTCAAATGGAAACTATTTATATGACACCGTACCTATCAGTGAAAGACACAGAAACACACACACACACACACACACACATACGCATGCATACTCTTGCTCTTCAGATACACAAACACATGCAAATGTAGATTCTCTGTCAATATTCAGACACACACTCTTCTGGGGCTGTGTTACTTCCTGCTACACTGCTCATTCAGCCACTGTCCAAACTGTCCCCACCCCCACCCCTCACCATCCAGCTCTGCCCATCACCATCACTAGTACTATTACTTATCATTTACATAGTGCTCCAGGACATATGCAGCACTGTACATAAAGATGTTCACCCTGATTAGACTGTAAGCTCTGATGAGCAGGGACTGTTTTTTATAACATCCATAAAACTGAGGACTAAAGTATGGTAAGATACACATAGGTAGTGAACAGGAGAGCGAGAGCACCGGGATCAAAAAGCAGCCTCCTTGCACTTCCTCCATCTTCCTCCCCAAAAGGGCATTTACTGGTTCCTCCCCCACCCCCTAAGATTGACAACTATTGGCTGTCTCTACACCCTCACGCAACACTCGCTCTATCTTACACACGGATATAAAGCAAAGTGGTGCCTACTTTTCGTTTGAAATCCTAGTGTAAGCGGCAGAGATTGCACCTTAAGTTAAGGCACAGACATTTACAGCAACTCCAGAGCTAGTGGACATGCCCCTACCTAACATTTTCTGGTATTGTGTAAATTATAGTATTTTATAATCTATGTATGCATCTGTAGACTCCCCACAGACTTTGCTCATGTGCAAAGTGTAAGTCACTGCGTGAAAGCATGTACTTTTATGCTAGTGTGTGGGGTGTATGTCCCGTCACTACAACAACATTTGCATAAGAAGGAGATGAGGGACTTGATGGGAAATGAGCAACAGCTAGTCCCTGAAGAGACACCCATGGCCATTCAGCGGTGAATAACCTGTCAGACATGGGGTGGTAGTAGCAACACGCAGCTGCGTGGGAGGTGGCGGGGCATCCAGGTAATTCCACACTTGGGATTTACCCTGGCTGAAGGGGGGAATATATGGTGATACTGGACATGTATGTTTGTATAAACTGAAGGATGTTGGGAAGCCATCATTTGCATTTATGACCTAATTTGCATAGTATTCACATTGTGTGTTGATACAAAGGATCCTGGTGAGGGCTACTTTGGACAAAGGGAGGGGACAATTGCCCAGAAGGTGGATGGACCTCCCCCTGCTGTGTGTGTGTGTGTGTGTGTGTGGGAGGGGACAATTGCCCAGAAGGTGGATGGACCTCCCCCTGCTGTGTGTGTGTGTGTGTGTGTGTGTGTGTGTGTGTGTGTGTGTGTTTCTTCTTAGACAGTGGGCTAAACCAGTCCTAGCAACAAATGATACTTGATTGGACCTGAGATGGAGTAACAAATGATATCAGAAGTGGGCTCTCCAAGCATGCTGGATCAGAATTGCAGCAAATACCATGTAAAGTCTATGCCACCTTATAAAATTAGCCCCATTAAGGGGCATATTCAAAGCCAGCTAGCAGACCTGCTAACCAGCTAAAGCATGGCAATCCTAATGTAAAGCAATAGTATCCAGATAGTATCATCGAACATACCACATAAATATTGATTGGTTAAAACCAGGGAGGTCTATGAGCAGTCCTGGTCGCTAACCAGATAGATAAAATGGTTAAAGTTAGGACACACATTGATCTGTCTTAACTTTAACTGGCTATTGATATCCAGTTTGTGGCTGAATATCACCACTCACCGGATAGCAGCAGAGCTGTCCGGTGAAACCAAATGTTTAGCGCCAGATGCCAGATAAGTTCCAACACGGAATATACAGTTTGTAGCTTTAAAAGTGCCTAGCTGCTGCCGCTTGAACATTGGCCCCATTGTGTTTACTTTACTATACATATGAAAGATCTATGGTTTGGAACATGCATTTTGGAACATGAAAATGTCTTATTCAGTGGTAGACCTTTTTGCTACAGGTGTGTTAGAACACACTTAAAAGAGGTTAACTGCCTTTTCTCTTAAAGGACAGCTGAGGAACAGGTAGGGACTTTGGTTGGTCTCTCTTACTTCAACAGGTACCAAAACTCCATCAATTAAACAAGGGCTGGGAAAAATCATATTGCTAAAATTGTTGCCCCAATTACAGCTTCTGCCTCTGTCCAGATAGAGATCCCAATTATAACTGAAGGACAAGTTCCATGTGCAGGATGCCTGCAGGCTGAGGCTCTCAGGAAACAAGTGGAGGATCTCAGGGAAGAGGTGGCAAGGCTGAGAAGCATTAGAGATGATGAGAAATACATTGATGAGATGCTTCTTGAAACATCCAAGCTCTCTGATAGAAGTGACTTTGGGAGGCTACAGAATGAAGGAGGTTGGACATGTGCCACCAGAACCTCTATCTCCTCCAGCCCTTGAATTGAAGAACCAGTATGCAGCCCTGGAAGTGGAGAATGTGGAAGCATCTGAGTAAAAGGAAGAAACACAGCTTGAGCACCCCAAGGTTGCAGAGTCAGTCACCACAAGGAAGAGGGGGGTAGTGATGGTTGGTGACTCTCTTCTGAGGGGTACTGAGGTGTCCATCTGCCAACCAGACTTGATATCCAGAGAAGTGTGCTGTCTGAAAGGTGCCAAATTCCGAGATGTTATGGAGAGTTTTCTGAGAATCATCAAGTCTACTGACTATTATCCAATGTTGCTTATCCATGTCGGCACAAATGATATTGTTAGATGTCCCTCCGAGCATATCAAAAGTGACTTCATGGCTCTGGGACAGAGGGTGAAGCAGATAGGTGTGCAGGTGGTATTCTCTTCAATCCTCCCAGCTGAGGAAAAAGGCTGAGGCAGAGAAGCTCACATCCTGGAGATGAATGCATGGCTGCATTGATGGTGTCATCAAGAGCGTTTTTGTTTCCTGGACCATGGGATGCTGTTCCAAGGGCTGCAGAGCAGAGATGGCATCCATCTGTCTAAGGTCTTCAGTAGCAGACTGGCTGATCTACTGAAGAGGGCTTTAAACTAGATTCATTGGGGATGGGTAAAGAAAGCCCCCCAGGTAAGTGAAAGCCCCCACGTAAGTGAAACATTAAATACCTCTATAGAAATGGATAAAAGGAGCAACATCTGGAAAGTGATGTGTAAAAATGCCTGTAGCATGGGAAATAAGAACCCGAATGTTGAGGCTTTAATGTAAGAGGCTGACTTGGATTTAGTGGCAGTTACAGAGACATGGTTCATGGACAACCATGACTGGGATGAAAAGAATACTGGGCTATACCTTCTCCAGGAAGGACAGGATTGGAGAAAGGGGAGGTGGAGTGGCACTTTATGTACAAAATAATATTAAAGCTATAGAATTGCAGGGCTTAAAAGGAAGAGAGGAGGCACTGTGGGTTAAACTAGAAAGAGAGAAAGAGAAATCTATTTGCATTGGAGTTATATACAGATCCCCTTCACAGGGAGTACAAGTGGACAAAGATTTAACAGAAGGCATATGCAGTATTGCCATTAAAGGAGAAGTGTTATTGATAGGTGATTTCAATATGCCGGATGTGGACTGGCACATTCCTGCTGAGGTGTCATCTAGAAGTAAGAAGGTCCTAGATTCTCTACAGGGAGAACTATTCAGGTAACTAGTAACAGAATCCACACATGATGAAGCCATATTGGACTTAGTGCTTACCAATGGGGAAAGTGTTTCTGATGTTGCAATAGGACGTCATCTGGCATCCAGTGATCACCAGATGGTGTGGTTCAGTATTAGGACTAGGGCTGATAAAATCCATTCAAAAGCGAGGGTCTTAGATTTTAGGAAATCTAACTTGGACAATACCTCAAAGAGTCATTAGTGGGATGGGAACAGCTAGGTGATGTAAAAAAAAAAACAGTAGGCAAAACTGAAAGGGGATATTTTAAGGGCAACAAACGTTTTCGTTAGAAAGGTAAATAAATGTAAAAGGAAAAAGAGGCTGCTATGGTTCCCTAAAGAACTAGCTGAAAAGGTGAAGAAAAAGAGGGAGGCCTTCATGAAATACAAGAGATCACAGAGAGAGAAAGATAGGCATCTATATTTGGAAAAACTTAGAGAAGCTAGCAAAGTAGTCAGGAAAGCAAAGGTACAAATAGAAGAAAAATAGCCAATGGAATAAAATGGGGGAATAAGACATTTTTCAGATATGTTAGTGAGAGGAGGAAGGGCAAAAGTGGTATTGTCAGACTCAAGGGTGAAGGGGAGAAATATGCAGAAACTGATGAGGATAAAGCAGACTTGTTTAACAAATATTTATGGTCTGTGTTCACAGATGAAGGGCCAGGAGCAGGATCTCAGAAAACACCCACAAATAGGAACAGAAGTGATGGAGATCTCGAACGATTTTCTGAAAACTGTGTTTGTGAGGATCTAGCTAAACTAAAAGTAGACAAAGCAATGGGTCTGGATGGGATACATCCAAGAACACTGAGGGAACTTGGGAATATTCTAGTGACTCTACTGTCTGAACTTTTCAATGCCTCTTTGGAGTCAGGCGTGGTGCCAGAGGACTGGAGAAAGGCACATGTGGTCCCTTTACACAAAAGCGAACGTAAAGATGACATTGAGAACTACAAGCTGGCTAGTCTCACCTCTGTGGTTAGTAAATTATTGGAAAGGATACTAAAAGAGAGAATAATGAGGTTTCTGGATTCCAGTGGATTGCAAGAGCCGAGGCAGCATGGATTCACCAGAGGCAGGTCTTGTCAGACAAATCGAATTGATTTCTTTGACTGAGTGACCAGAGAGTTGGATCAAGGGAGATCCCTAGATGAGGTGTACTTAGCTTTCAGTAAAGCCTCTGACACCGTTCTGCACAGGCAACTTATAAACAGACTGAGCACCCTAGGGATGGACCCTAAAGTTAGTGACTGGGTTAGAAATTGGTTGAGTGAGAGGTGACAAAGAGTACAGGTAAATGGAGCTCACTCTGAGGAGGAAGTTACCAGTAGTGTGCCACAGGGATCTGCCCTTGGTCCAATTCTTTTTAACATCTTTGTTACTGATATTGCGGAAGGGCTGTTGGGTAAGGTTTGTTTATTTACAGATGATACCAAAATCTGCAATAGAGTAGACACCCAGGAAGGAGTAGATAACATGAGGAGGAATCTAGCTAAGTTTGAAGAATGGTCTAGAATTTGGCAGCTGAAATTTAATGCTAAAAAATGCAGGGTCATGCACTTGGGCTGCAAAAATCCAAAGGAGCAGTACAGTGTAGGGGTGAGGTACTTCTGTCCACAAAAGAAGAGTGGGACCTGGGCGTAATTGTGTCTGATGATCTTAAAGTAGCTATATAGATAGGAAAGGCAACTGCAAAAGCCAGAAGGATGCTTGGGTGTATAGGGAGAGGAATGGTCAGCAGAAAAAAGGAGGTGATAATGCCTCTGTATAAGTCTCTGGTGCAATCTCATTTGGAGTATTATGTGCAATTCTGGAGACCGCATCTTCAAAAGGATATAAACAGGTTGGAGTCAGTGCAGAGGATGGCTACTAAAATGGTTAGTAGTCTTCATTATGAAGCATATGAGGACAGACTTAAAAATCTTAATATGTATACTTTTGAGGAAACTAAATACTCAAAATACCCTCTACCAAGTTGAGAAAATCAAATGTGAAAACAGAACCTGGAGTTAATAAGCCTGTTTTTCAAACGCTTATCCAGTAACCAAGTATTTGTGTCTATAATTTTTTGTCGGAGAGGCCAGCCAAGCTAAAGGAAACAAGCCTTAAGCCGTTGTGACCCGTCCATTTTATTAAGTAAAGAGACAATCTTAATTACTTTAAAAACCGCAGCTTAATATGTCACTTAGCTGAGTCCTTGAAAAGGCTGTAGAGAAATAGCGGGAGGACGATGTGACACGTTTCGGGGTATTTAAAAATAATCCCCTGCTTCAGGTCTAAGCTGCTGTGCAGTGCGCTTTCAGCCAATCAATAAGAATTAGCTAGGTAGACTTGGGTCATCCATTACTCATCTCTGGGAGTGAGCACCAAGCATGGATCTACTCTTTAGGATGTACCAGGTACTTCCTGATGATCCTAATTAGCAGGGTAAACCCAACCATTAGGCAAGACAGGGTAGTCACCTAGGGCAGCAGCTTCTGAGGGGCAGCAACAATCAGCAGCAATCAAAGCAAGACAAACAGTCCTGACACCCCACAAACTCAAAGAGCCATCAGCACATTCGTTGACGGGTAGGGAGAATGAGCACATATAAAGCAGCATGTGGGGCATATTCAAAGCGATTTATCCGGTTTGTAGATTTGCGAACCAGTTAAACTGCTCTCAATGAGATATTCAGCAGGACTAAAGGGTTTCGTGCCACTGAGTATCCCCTCCTACCCTATTTGTATGCCGTGATGCTCACCACTTAATGTCGGGGCAGCAACCAACGTTAACCAGGCATGGTGATATTCAGCCACTGGCTGGTTAGGTAAAAAAAAGCTTGTTTAGCTATCTGGCTAGCAGCTGAATATCGCCGCTGAACAGATAGCTAATTTCCAGTCCAGAAATGCCAGATATATAGAGTAACATAGCATATGATGGAAGATAAAGGCCATCTAGTCCTCCAAGTAAAGTGGCTGTAGTAGTTGCATAATACCAGTGGCCGGATATGGCCCCAGTATTGAATGTCCAGGTTTCAATTAAAGCAATGACGGCCCACCACTAAGTATGCTGGTTACCACCACCAAATACGGCCCCCTTAATGTCCAATTATGCATTTTTATGGGACTGTTGTGGGATGGGGGTGTTTCAGTGATCACAACTGAGTTTAATTATCAAAATCTTGGGGACAGGGGGAAGTGTAAGGCTGAAGGTTCGCCTAGGATGCCCAATATCCTTGCACTAGCCCTGCTAATTATCCACTATGGATATGTATAACTTAGCGTGCATTTGCTTCGTTAGTGTGCCTTAAAAAATGTAGTGCATGCTAAATCAATTTAACATCGATTAACCTACAAATTAGCACAGATTCAGATGTTTAGCATGTGTTAAAAGTTTTTATTAAAAAGAATGTATGAATCAAGCTGAAAAAATGCCCACAAATTGGGAAGAAAGGCCAAATAGAACAAACTGAACTGTTTTTTTTTGCCCTGTGTACATCCGTTAGTCACCATTAGAGAGAAGATGGACTAGACAGGGCCGGTGTGAGGATACTGGGCATCATAGACAAAACTTCAGCCTTATGCTCCCTCTTCCCCTAAAATTTTGATAACTAAACTTAACAACCATAATCATCACAACTGCATCCCCTCACAACAATCCTGTAGTAATGCACAATTGGACATCATACTTTTAAATATGTAAGCGTTGTGTGTATTCTCCCTGTAGGTAAAAGGATGTGCTTTTGGCTCTTTGAGTTTGTGTGGCTTTCTGGATCTATTGTTTTGCTTTGTCTGTTGTTCTTTGCTGCCCCTCAGAACCTGGTGCCCTAGGCAATTGCCTAGTGATGCTTAATGGTTGGACCAGCCCTGGGACTAGATTGACTTCTGGTATGACCTAATGTTTTTAATTACAGAAAAGCCAAAAATGACAGGCACTTCACACTTCTGAAGTCAAGGTGCAAAAGTTAAGAATTTAATTACTCAATGAGCTCTGCGTAGAACCCCAGGCTATCCGGATGAAGGTCTTCCACCAAATCAAAATGTAATAAACTGAGAATAATAAAATTCCTATTTTTTTTTTCATTTTTACTTTGCGAATGCCAGAAACGTTTGAATTTCCTTCAAGCACTGAGAAAAATTATCCGTGCTGTTTGAAGATCCAGTGCATATGTTGTGTGACTATTTTTTGCTAAATCTGCATTGATTTACCTGGTCTTCTTCATTTTATGAAGAACATCTTGGTTTGATATCACTTCATCATAAAATCAGCTCGAGGGGGAGGGGAGCAGCAATTGTATAGTTTTAGAGAAGAAATGTCAGGATGTGAGAAAGCCAGTTGTTCAACTGCATGGTCTACAAGTAGTAGCCTGGACAACTCAATTTATCTTTCAAAACTTTAGGGGAAAAAAGCTGAGAAGATGAGAGTGCTGCTTTGCAATATTTCAATAGACAATGCCTCTTACTTCATATAATACACTATTTTCGGAATGGGGATTTTAAAATGCAGACTATTTCCGTGTGAAAGAAAACCAAATAAATGTGACTTTCTAGATTGTCTTCGTTTAAACTCCCATGTGTTTCTTTTCAGAAAGTAACAACTTTGCCCTCTCCTGTGCTCTCAAATCAACAATTTTTAAAAAAGCAGAAAAATCTTTTGCCTCCCCCCCCCCCCCCCCCACCGCATGAAGTCACCTCCACACAAAGTTTGGTCGGGCTAGATACTACATCTGTTTCAAACTTATAAGAAGAGAACTGGTACATAAACACAAAAGCCACATTTATCTCTTATGAGAAAACCACCAAATTTGCCACTTTCCAACAATCCCATTCCAAGCCGTTCACCAAATGGAAATGTCAAATGCTCTCCCTCCCCCCAAGGACCTGCCTTAATACAAAGTTCGATGCACATAGAGCTAGAATTCCAAAGTTATAAAGTGACGGTGGAGGTAGGGGGGCACACACATGCGTATCAGATGGTAAAATCTCTGCATTGTGATAAGCCTTTCTGTTCTATCGAACACAAACTAAAACCACTTGAGTTTGTTTTTAAGAGAGTCTGCTGAGAGAAAAAAAAATGGCTAGGAGGTTCATGGCTTTTACAAAGTGGGGAAGAGGGATTAAGTGTAGCGCCAGCATTCCTTCTATGAAATACGCTTTCCAGAGTACAGCTCAGTTGTCCTACCCCTTGTAAGGAAGGACACCGACCTTTATGCTGCAGAAATCAGGAACGTGGAAAGAAATAACATGCATGAGTGAATTTCTGTGGGAAAGGGACAAAGATCACCCAGGCAAGCCTGAGGAAGTGTCTTGCAGCACGAGAAAAAAAACGCTGCTACCCATATTTCTCCAGATATTGGGCTATTTAAGCAGCTCAGGAGTTTGGCAGAATTGACGTCTGTACAATTTCTGGTGCTGGCAACGTGCCCAGTTTTGGTTTCTTCTGTTTTCTCGGTTACAAAGGCATGCCCTAAATAATCCAGGAGAATTTAATGCCAGTAAAACAACTATTTCTGCTAAACTCTGAGATGGGTGGGAACGCCCTTTTGAGCAGACTCAAATTCAACGGCAGATCTGCAAATCATCCGATTCTTCACTTAATCTCAACCTGGCTGGAACCCTTTGTTTCTGAATCAAGTCAGATTTCTTTGATTTGGTTAAGATTTATATGGGAGATAATTTCATAATCAGCTGTATATGTGGATGCAGGGTCAGCACGATGCATGAGCGGGGGTGTCCTTTGCACTCAGCTCTGCTCTGCACAGGAGCCCAGTCCCCCTCTGCCACCATGGTCCTGCCGCTTCTACTGCCTTCTTGTTGGAGGGCACACCAGCACGTCCTCCTTCCATGCAGCTCAGCGAGGTCTTTGAACCATGCAGTCAGTACTGCCAGGTAAGATTAAAATGTCCAGCCCAATATTCACTCAAAAAAAGCCCAGAAAGTGACACACCCTCCCTCTCCAACTCTGATTGGCTGGAATCTGGCAGCTCTTCGTGTGCGATCACTGAGAAGAACTTGTGGGAATTCATCTAGAAGAGAGAGGAGTTACACATCTGCCTGGTGATTGGCTGTAGAGAGAGAATAGGCAGCTTTCTCTACAGCCAGGGCTGGCCCTACCACTGGGTAAACTAGGTGTCCACCTAGGGCAACAGGCTTCAGGGGGTGGCAGCGCAGCATCACTTTCCTTTTCCATTCCCTCTACCACCATTGCTACTGCCCCCCACCCCACCCTGCCTCTGTGGGAATACAAAACAAAATCAGGCTTCAGTGTATTGGCAGTGAGCAGAGCACAGGCCCTTAGAACCACTCTCAGTGGCAGGGCCGGCCCGTCCATTGAGCAAGAATGGTTTTTGCACAGGGCCCCGCGTTTCAGGGGGCCCCGCGCAAAAAACATCTTGCATCAGCCCAGCTAGGTTAAAAAAACGCAAACCGGCTGCTGCTGCCGCTGCCGCCGTGGCAGCAGCAGAATCGACCATCCCACGGGACCCCCCCTGCCCTGCAGAGTTCTCCATGCAGTCTCAGCATCAGCTGTCAGAGCCACGCGAAGAGAGAGCTTCTCCTCTCCCGGTTCTGTTAATCCCGCTGCGTGGCTGATGGGATTTCCCATCAGCCCCGCGGCAGGATTAACAGAGCTGCGAGAAAGGGAAACTCTCCGTTCGCGCGGCTCTGAAAAGCCCACGCTGAGGGAGCTGAGGCCGCATGGAGGACTCTGCAGGGCAGGAGGGGCCCCCGTGGGATGGTCGATTCTGCCGCTGCCACGGCAGCAGCGGCAGCAGCAGCCGGTTTGTGTGTGTGTGGGGGGGTTTAACCTAGCTGGGCTGATGGGGGAGGAGGGGGTTAGGACTGGTAATGGGCTATGGGGGGCTTATGACTGGTAATGGGCTGATGGGGGAGAGGGGGTTAGGATGGGTAATGGGCTATGGGGGGGTTAGGACTGGTAATGGGCTATGGGGGGGAGGGGGTTAGGACTGGTAATGGGCTATGGGGGTGCTAAGACTACAAGTGGGCTGATGGGGGGTTAGGACTGGTAATGGGCTATGGGGGGCTAAGACTACAAGTGGGCTGATGGGGGTATTAGGACTGGTAATGGGCTATGGGGGGGCTAAGACTACAAGTGAGCTGATGGGAGGGTTTGGACTGGAAGTGGGCTGATGGGGGGTTAGGACTGGAAGTGGGCTGATGGGGGCTTAGGACTGGTAATGGACTATGGGGGGCTAGGACGTAATGGGCTATGGGGGGGGCTAGGACTGGAAATGGGCTGAGTGGAAGGGGGCTTGAACTGCATATAGCTGATGGGGAGGGGGGCTTGGAATGGAAATGGGCTGTGAGGGGAGGGAGCTAGGACTGGAAATGGGCTGAGTGGGGGGGGGCTAGGACAGGAAATGGGCTGATGGAGGGGCTAGGATAGGACTGGAAATGGGCTGTTGGGGGGTGCTAAGATTGGAAAAGGGCTGTGGTGGGGGCTTGAATTGAAATGGACTCATGGAGGGGCTAGAATTGGAAGTAGGCTCATGGGGGGGGGGCTTGGATTGGAAATTGGCTGAGTGGAGGGGAGCTAGGATTTGACATGAGCTGATGGCAGGGCTAGGAAAGGACTAGAAATGAGTTGATGGGGGGCTGGGATAGGATTGGAAATGGGCTGATGGGGGCTAGGACTAGAAATGGGCTGATGCAGGGACTAGAAGGGAGCGGATGCTGGGTGCGCTGGAACTAGAAGGGAACTGATGTTGGGGGAGGATTAGAATGGGATGGAGCTGGGAGAGTGAAATGGAGAGGGAAAAAATATTTTGTGGGAGGGAAGACAAATCTACAATTGGCCGGATATTGGGAGAGTAAGTGGGGATTGAGGATGGAGGGGTAAAATTTGAGTGGATGAAATAGGAATGAGGAAAGAGCAAAAGGAGAAAGATTAGTATGTAAAAGCAGATGTAGAGAGAGAATGGAAAAAAACTAGAAGAGAGAAGAAAGGACAAATGGACAGCAGACGATGGAGAGTTAGCAGAAGACACAAAGAAACCAGAAGAAAGTGGCTGGAGCAATTGCCACTGAAAAAAAATGCACAAAAGGTAGAAAAATATCTCTTTATTTTGAATTTATTAACTGGAATATGTCAGCTCTGGGAAATGTGCATCATTAACATCTGCGCTTTGTTTAGTACAAGAGAAAATTAATTTATGGTTTTATTTCTACAAAGCTTTTGGGGTTCCCAGTTTAATTATTGTCTTCCTGTTTCTAAATTGTGATTCCTTGTTTGGTGATGGTTTATGTTCTGCATGTGTAACTGAGCTGAGGTGTTCTGTTTATATATTTCCTATTTGACATTGCCACTTGTTCTCTTTCCCCAGTAGGTCATGTATTGTTGTTCTCTGAAATGTATTGGTTTAATATTTGCAGTGTTGCCTTTTGATAGGTAGGGTCTGGTGCTTTGTGAGTCCTGGTAGTGCTGTTAGGATACAGTGGGTTTGCTATGGGTTCTAAATGGGCAGTGTTTGTAGTAGTTCCTAATGTGCCTGGCGGTTGGTACTGGATTATAGCAATGTAGAAATAGTTTAGTCTTTCTTTATCCATAAACTCATTAAGAGGCATGTTTACTAAAAGTTAGTGTATAGTAACATTATGCAAATATTTATGCAAATTAGGCCCCTTATGCAAATGAGGCCCCGCACCGCGTCTCCGCACATGGCCCTGCACCCCACCTTGGGCTGCCCCTGCTCAGTGGCGGGCTTTTTAGCATCTGTGCACGTGCAGGCACACACTCAAGGCCTTCCACATCCCGTCTTGATGTTGGAGTGGCTAGGATGCAGCAGGCCTTGAATGTGAGGATGCATGCACTCAGCCACTGGAAGACCCACCACTGATGGCATCTTTAAAGGGCTGTGCTGCCATTCCCTCCCCCAAGTCCAGTTTTTTGCATTCCCATGGAGAAAGGATGGTGAGAGCGGCATTGGCAGAAATGGGGGGAGTTGCCCAACACCCTCGGGGGAGGGTAAGCAAATAGAGGGGGACATGCTGGATACCTGGGGGGGGGGGGGTGAAGGGAAAGATACTGCATACCAGATTCCTTGGTGGGTGGGGGGGGGGGGGGGGGAATGAGAGAGAAATGCTGGAGACGTGAGGGGAGTGAATAGGGAAGGAAAGATTCTGGAGACCTGGGTGGTGTTGTGAAGGAGAGATGCTGGGCTATGCGTGGAGTGGAGGCACATGACCAGTGGTTCATCTGCGGCATCAGATACCTTTGGACAGGCTCTGGCTACAGTTGATTGCAAGCTGGACATGCTGTTAGTCAGGACCAGGGAAGGGAACAGATTGCAAGGGACATTGCCAGCTGCCATTTTACTTTCTGCAATTTTCTCATCCAAATTGTGGTGTGAAGTAGTCTGAATCGTGTCAACTGATAAACGTTTCCTGCAATTTGGGCAAAATAAATAGCCCAACTTTATAAAATAAAGAAGAGTGAATCAGGTAACCATAGATCGGTTGTTTACTCCTTCAAAAAGGTAGAAAGACTAGGGGACATGCAATGAAGCTACAATGTGGCACATTTAATACTAATTGGAGAAAATATTGTTTCACTCAATGCCTAGTCACACACTGGACTTCGTAGTAAAAGTTGCTATTGTAGCTGGATTTAAAAGAGATTTGGACAAGTTCCTGGAGAAAAAGTCCATAAACCATTATTAAAGAGGACCAGGGAAATCCACTGTTTATCTCTGGAACAAGCAGCATGGAATCTGCCTACCTTTTGGAAACCTGATAGGTACTTGTGACTTGGAATGGAAACAGTATGCTGGGTTTGATGGAGACTTGATCTAACCCAGTATAGCATCTCTTATGTTCTTAAGTGGCCAAGAAAACTGCAACACTGTGTTTGGTTCAGTGCCAGTCAGCATGGCCACAAGGAGAAACAGAAGCTGCTAGTGTTAGGCCCGGGTACTTCCCCCTCCGCATGAGCTGCACTATGGGAGAGGGAGGGGAAGAAGATAAAGGGCCTGAGACTTGGGGATGGGGTGGATGCCGACTGGGAAACAGGCCCAGCCCCGGTCCCAGACCCACAGTGATACTCTGCCCATGGTCTTGCATCCTTCAGAAGCCACTCATGGGTGGCTACAGTCAGAAATGAAATTCATAGAAAAAGCAGCAACATTATAAAGGAAAAGTACATAAATACATTCCCTCATAAAACCGCCACTTTTATGTGCAACAGTGGCAAAGGCATAATGCATATATTTGCACTTGCTCTGGGGCAGCCATAAATATAGACCTGTCTGCTTTCTGTCGGTATATTTTCTCATTTTATGTATACAGCTGAAATGCTGCCCAGCTCTGCCCCAGGGAACACACACTTTAAATACATCTAGAAGTATGCATACGATTGCTCCCTGCATAAACTTTTATAGGTGTATATGGCAGCAAATGTTTATAAACATTCTTGCTACATGTAAGTTTTTATAAAATTATTTTTATGACCTATGAGAAGATGGCCTGGGCTTCAAGAACCCTGAGGTAACTGCAACTAGTTACATTGGAATCAAGATCTGAAATAGACAAATATGAACCACCAATGGGTAATTGCAAACGAGTCAGATTTATCTCCCTACCTGCCCCAGCTCAGACCTCTTCACCCACCCCTAATCTGGTCAGCAGAACCAAGAACTGGAGCCGTTGCATCCTTGAATACTAGCTGAAAATGGTGTCTTTCTGTGACTGTCTCTCTGATACATGGGAGTTTAACACACTTTCTGTCTGTAGGAGACTACAAAATGTTACTCCTCCTAGGCATCCTAATGAGCCAGAACAGGAAAGCAATCTCTAGTGTTATGCGGTACTTTGCCAGCCCAGCAAATTCGCATTAGTGGCTAGAGCAACAGCATAATATCTAAGAGATCAGGGTTCAATTCCCACTGACACTCCTTCTGACCTTGGGCAAGTCACTTTGCCCTCCATTACCTCCAAAGAAAAGGCTTGGCAATCTACTTCTGGTCATACCTTGCCAAAAAGCAAACAAACAAACCCAGGGGCTGCTGGGTCTTCAGGAATCAGCATTGACTTGAAGGCGCATTTGAAAAAAATAAAAAAAAAGTTGAAGACCATCCGCACTGTATTTTCAGTTTCGGAGCATGAATGTGTCTTCAGCTGTTGGGTGTGCGTATTCAGGCGGGCTTTGACCACACTGCCCTTTTAAACTCTTAATCCGGGGCAATTTTGTGAGCTGCATTTTCCCTGTTTATGTAAGTTTTATTCAAGATGCAAAAAAAGAGGCCGTGTTATCCTGCTGAGAAACTGAAACTTCGCCTTCCTCTGTCCTGCTCGCTTCTGATTTCCAAAGAGACTCCGAAACGAAAAGGGATGCGATAATTAACTCTGAAGTGCGTGAATTGTAAGGATTTTTTTGTTTTTGTTTTTTACATTTTCCTTTATCCTCACAGTTCCAACTTTAATTCTGTCCAGCACAAAGCTTATCACACACCTGTCTGCATTTAAAAAGTATCCTGAAAGAAAGTTGAAATTGTTTTAACTGGAAAACAAACAAAACCCAAAATGTAATGATAGATGTATTATTGAAAAAAAATAAAGATATTTCTTCCTCTAGGAACTTGTTATATTAAGAATTAGAAGACTTTCTATTACTTTCATAAACCTACCGCTCTCCAGGGAAATTTGAAGATATCTTATCAGTTACCATGGTGTTTTTCGGCGTTTGGATTCCCATTTTTTGTACCTTCAGAAAAAGAAACAGCAATTACTTTAAGAAAAAAAACTTTGGGGTAAATAAAGGATCATTCTGATCGTTTGCAATAAAAGTGCATCGTTTGCATTTATATTTGTGTCCAAAGTACCTCCAGAAGTTATGTGATAACCTTTATATTTGCGCTCTAAAAGAACCCCGAAGAACGCGGAGGCTCAGAGAATATGAGAAACGATCTTTTTTGAATGCATCTCACACTTCACGAAGGGAATCGAGAAAATTTGTCTCAATGCTGCCGAAAGTTAAAAAGAAAAGTTTTGGGTTAGATACAAATTTGTTCTTTTCAACGAAGGACAAATGCGCAATACACCTACAGCAAAACTAATGCGGTAGAATAATCCAGTTGCCTATTACTGCGCACAGTCTGAGGGGCTGTTTCTGTAAAATAGCCATACGCGCAGCCCCTCCATATCTTAAATAATGCGCGTAGGTCATCCATAATCTTAAATAATGCGCGTAGGTCATCCATAATCTTAACCTGGTGATTTCTTCTTCTTCTTCTTCTTTTCTTAATTACTGAGCCTTTAAAATATTAAGAACTTCTTTGTGAGGAGGGGAAAAATCATTTTAAAGCTAACGAAGAGGGCATAAAAATAACGAGAAAACGACATCAGAATAGGAATGAGAGAGGGAGACGTCAGAAAAGGACAACTCAAAAGGAGGAAAGAATTTGAATACAATTATGCGTTTCAGCCATGTTCACCTGTTCTGCAATAGAAAAACTGCTATTAAATTCTCGAAACATGTTGACAGTTTTATGTGCATTGCCTCGCTTTCACCTTTTATTGAAAAAAAATATTAAATTTTAATTAATTTTAGAGCTAGCGTTGCACAAATTAAATCAGAAAAAAAATGTTTTCTCTCTCCAAGTAACCGCTTTAGCAGAACTTTGCTGCTGTAATTTATTTGAAGGGGGGAAATAGATTATTGTATTGTCTGGCCAGATTCTCGGTGAAATGCATCATTTTTTGTATTGCAATATAATTCAAAGACTCTTATCTTGTACACTGAATTATTAACGCGCTGTTCATTATGAGAAGGGTACGCAAGGGGTATTTCGGAAGTGCCCCCACGTTTATTAATTTTCGATTGATCTCCAATTCATCTCATTATCCCCTCCAAAATGAGCACTTCAACTCAGAGGGCAAAATCCTAAATTCTTCATGAAATGTTGCGTTTGGCACAAATTCGGAGTGAATTATTAATGCCTGCTGAGTTGCAAAGGAAGACTATATTAAAGGTCTCTGGAGTGGGGGCATTCCGTTTGCATTAGAATCTATTAGCCAAAGAAGTTGAGATTATAAAAAGAAACCGTGTCCCCAGCAAAGCAACCCCGATGTCCAAAGCGTCTTTTTTAGGAATAGTCATTAGGTCGAGAGTCGGAGAAGACGCTTTAACAGCTGTTTTAGACGCTTTTGGGTGCATTTTGCTAGATCGCATTCTTCTTAAAGCAGCACTATAAAATCATTCTTGAATGTAGAAGTTTTAAGGTCCATTGGACTGAAGCGTGCTCGTTTTTGAATGTATTTGAGGGCTAACGTGCATTTTAAAACACTCCAGGCATTTTGTATCATAAAAATCGTTGGTGAACGGCCAATTGTTTTTCATGGACATAAACCAGAACAAGGTCTTTGGGGTTCTAGTCAACAAGGCCTTGCTTCAGCTCTGTGATCGTAACAAGGTCACATAAGATCTCATTTTACTTGGAAGCTACTGACAAGGTTGCTTTTTCTCCTTTGCTTGAAATATGCAATGTTTTCACAATTTCTGGGTGCAGGCTAGTAGCTTTTATCATGGTCGTATTCTCTGTTTTCAGATTGTCCTCCCTGAAATCTATACACTCTCTGGGATGTCTGTCACCATGAAGGCAGGCGATGTGTCTGGGGAGGCAGGGTGGAGAGATGGGCATCTTGGTTGTCAGTGGCTGTGACTAAGGCAGCACTACTTGATTACAGAGTACAAAGTGCATGTCACATAATTTCACAAACCTTTATTTTGCTAAATTGTGGCATGCCCCTACCTAGGCAGTGGGCACAAGACTAAATCTCCTTGGCACAGAACCCAGTACCATTTCAGCCCAGCCAGATATCTTTTTGTAGTAGGCCTTCAGATATTTGGCAATTTACCTCGCCCAGGAATTTTGTGCCATGGAAACCACAAGGCAAATTTGTCATATGACACCAAGCTCAATGAAATTTTCTAATATACTTCTGTTTCATTAACAAATGAGTATACAACGCCTGCATTTGAGCCTAAATTCTGCAAGATTCCTGAGCTATAAAAATGACTGAATATCTGAAGATATTCACCCTCATCTCTCATGATTTCTTAACCTGTGAGAGATATTGGGCCTGACTCAAGACCAAGAGCTATCCTGCAGAGTCTGGCTCCGGTAAATAACTTGTTATAGACTTCTTGAATTTCAGAGGGTCAAAGCCTTAACTTAGTACAGCCACTGTAATGCATATACTTGAGATATATAATTGCTTGCACTGTCTCCATTATAGGCAAATAGATTTCATACCTGAAAACCAGGCTGGTTTGCAACCCTCCAGGTTTGTAGCATGACAGATTTGCCTTAACGGCTGCTGTTGCCAGATTCCAACAGTCTAAAGCAGTGGTTCCCGGCCAGTCCTCAGGATGCACTCGGCAAGCCTGGTTGTCAGGATATCTGTAATGAATAAGCAAGCAGTAGATTCCAATGCACTGCCTTCATTGTATACAAATTTATCTCACGTATATTCATTGTGGATCTCCTGAAAACCAGATGGGTTGGGTGTGCCCAAGGACTGGATTGAGAACCCCTGATCTAGACCAGTGTTTCTTATGCTGGTTTTCGAGTATGGCTCGACCAGAATGATTTTCAGAATATCCACAATGAATATGCAGGAAACAAATTTGCAAGTGATCTATTCCATTCATATTCATTGTGGAAATCCTCAAAACCTGACTGACTAGGGGGTACTTCAGACCATTTGAGAAACACTAATCTAGCATAATGTCATCAGACCTGATCGGGTGGGCCATGGAAAGGTCCCTACCGCCTGATGTACACTAACACCTGGGCTCTGTCCTCAGCAACTGGCAGTAATGGGAGAGCCCAGCAGTGGCTGTTCAGCATGCAGGAGCTTCTTGCTGAGAACATGTGGATATTCACGCATGAGCTCCAGAGGCAGACATTAACAGGCAACATGGAGAGCACAAACAGCTGACCCTATTCTGTGCAGCACACACATTGCACATGTGGATAATGATCTTATAAACTCGCTCACAGTTAGCACTTGTCACCATGCACATATTAGGGCCCCTTTTATAAAGTGAAGTATGTGCATCATTTATAAATTAGGGGCGTAAAGACATGGCCCGGTCGAGTTGCAGTGTTTACATGGAAATGCCTGCATCTAGATTGTTCACAAACGTGCATAATATTTCACTTTATAACTTATGCATGTACCATTTACTGTAGGCTCTATGAAAGCTCCGCTTTTGTGCACACCCAAACCAAAAATATACATGATAAGATTTGCACATGCACTTACAGAATGGTGACCACCTAAAACATACAGATTAAGAGCCCATTCGTGTGTATAGGTCCTTTAAAATAGGGACTCACAGATGTAACTAGTGTATAACTTTCTACGTGTCTCCTATGAGATCAGCCCCACGGTGTCTTCCTCTTTCCATTTCTAACTCTCTTTTTTGATTTCTGTCAGCCTTGGTCTTATTCCCTGATGGAGTGAACAGGGAGGACATGTACTCATGTACACTCGGTGTTCAGCGCAGTGAAGAGCTCTAATAGTCACATGTGGCTGCCTGCACCCAGAGGTGGTGCAAGGATATGGGGCGCTCAAGGTGAACCTCATTTCTGGTGCCCTGCTCTGCTCCCACCCCTCCGATGCAGTGATGGCAATGGTTTTAAACAGCACCACAGTGCTTACCTAAAACCTTTGAAGCAGTGGTGCTATCCCTGCTTCCCCCGTCCGATGCTGATTTCCTGTTTGTACGGGGTGAAAGCAACTGGAAATGCTGATTTAGAAGACTGGCACGCAGTCGTGTCTTGGGGAACTCCCAGCCAATCAGGTTTTCAGGATATCCGTAATAAATATGCATGAGATAAATTTGCATGCGATGGAGGGAGTGCATGGAAATTTATCTTATGCACATTCACTGAGGATATGCTAAAAGCTGGACTGGTTGTGGGCCTTCCAGGATCGATGTGGGGACTACTGATATAGAATTCACTGTATTGTCCTTCTAGTGGGCCTAATTTGTAAAGGTTTATCCCACAGGCACAAATATCCTTTCAAGCAGGTCTTATATACCTCCATTGTTGACAGCCATATTAGGGGCCAGAAGTCAAAGGAAACAATTTATTCAATTGTGCCATAGATCATGGAAGAGCATACAAACATGTGACCAAATCTCATTAAAATCCATCTGGAACACTACATTAAAAGAGGAAATGCAACATTTCTAAAATAAAAAATACAGTAGGCGGCACCAGTGAATGAATGGTCAATATTTAAGGAATTTTGTTCTGTGTAATTGTGAATTCGATTTTGGTTTGGTTTTAAAGGCCTCTTCTTCTAGTGATAGTAGCTAGTCTTATAGAGCTAAGGCAAATTTAGGAGGCTCTTTTATTAAAATGTGGCAAATGTTTGCAATTACTATATGGTAATTGTCAAAATTACTGCAGAGCCTTTGCATAAACTGTAGGGGGCGTCTCAGAATCTGCCCATGCAATCAACGCATAGAAAATACACTTAATGGGGGTTATTTTAGAAGCCCTATTTGTGCTTTGGACGTCTGAAAATGGACATAGGGACATTCAAAGCACAGAGACGTCTCCAGAGTCACTTTAGAAGTCAGGTCTTTAGATGTCCATGGCATGAGAATCTCCAGGTCTGAATAGGGGCATGGTGAATGCGTGGCTGGGATGTTCCTAGGAATCGGGACGTCATTGCCTAATCTCAGAAATGCCCTGGACATTTGGCGTTGTGTCTAAGGTTATACCAGTTCCAGTCATGAACAGGCATTGGGAAAGTGCTCGGTTTTGGCAACATCCAGAGGGTGTACAGAAGATAGCACACCATCACCCCCAGTACACAGCACAATCACAATGATAGCAGCAGTGGGATATGAACCTTTGTTTTAGCCAACTGCTCTAACCATTAGGCTATTCCTAGATATCCAGGGTCTGAAATGCTATTCTGGGAGTGTCTATATAGATGCTCCACGGATGTCCATATCGGGCACGTCTACATTTGTGAAATCATGTCTGCACCTGAATGTGCCTGCTGTTTTGCAGACATTTTGGCTTTGACGTCCCAGAGTGCACTTGGGCATCCTTTCTAAAGTGCTCCTCTATTTGTGTTAACTGCACTCTGCTACTTATAAGAAGTCAACTACAGTTCTTTGTTATTGTTCCTTCACCTGAGTAAACCAATGTCCCTTCTGATTGTACTCATACTGTAACTTTGGCCTAGGCAAGACAGATCATGAATGAATATAATCCACCCATCCAATTAACGCCACCTGTTGAGATAGTATTGTCTGTTTTGCATTAACAGTTAATATACAGCACTGTACTACATCTTAAGTATAAGGTTTTGCCTGTGCCCAGAATCCATCCAGCCTCCAGCCCATTGCACATTTGATGGTTAACATGAGAAATAATGTATGTTAAGTGACATGCCATTGCATAAACTGTTAACACACATGTGCACTGACAGCACATGCTAATTCTTGCATTAAGCAACAAGTAAAAAGCCCCCTTTCCTTCTAAAGAAGGGATCTGCATTTATTTTAAAACCAATAGTAAAATGGAACAAATGAGACCATTTTCTGTTTTGCTCTTTCAAATGAACCAAAAGGCCACAGGATCTGAAAATCATTTGATTTCATTCACTTACAGGTCCATTATAGTCTATGGAAGCCAGGAAAACAGCCTGTCTGTCTGCTTGTCCAGACATAGTGGAGCTGCCTTGGGGAAAGACAACAAAAAAGTAGAAGTTTCTTCATAAATCATATTGAAATTGTTGGTGAGAAAAGCCTATCCCAGACTCACTTCTTCCATATTCCATGGCTGATGATATCAGCAAGAAACTAAAAACAGAAAGCAACATTTCTGTTAATTTCTTTCCTGCATTTCAGAAGAATGGGATGGCTTGTTAGCTGCAGGCTAGGAGAGTCAAAAAAGAGGTAAAAATTGAAAAATACATCAGTCTTAGACATAAATAAAGCAAATAAATGCACAGTCACAGCTCAGGCACAGGTCAAAAAGGGCTGGGCTTGATTCCATATGTCAGAAAAAGAAATTCTGAGGCTATGTTTCCTACAACTGCAGATTATATGGCAGAAGACAAATTTCATAGTGAGGTGCTTGACTATGAAAGAGCAGAGAACTTGTAGAGATAGAGCATGGGAAGACATACATAGGGGGTCATTTTATAAGCCTTATTCATGCTTTGGATGTCAAAAAATGGTCATAAAGATGTTCAAAGCACAGAGACTGTCTCCAGAGCTGGCTCTGAGGACATTCCCAGGGTGAGGATGTCCAAACCTGAATGGAGGGCAAGGAGGAGACGTGGCCAAGGAGTTCCCAGGATCCTGGGTATCCCCACCTGATCACAGAAAGTCTGAAAAGTGCTCATTTTAGCTGAAAAACATTTGGAGAGTGTAAAGAAGGAAGCACTCAATCATCTCCAGTACTCAGCACAATTTCAGCTATAGGAGCAGCAGGATTGGAACCCTGACTGCCTGTTTCTAACCCACTATTCTAACCATTATGCTATTCTAGACATCTGAGATATGGTTCTAGAGACATCTAAGTAGATGCCCCTGCAGACATCTCTTCATGTCCATGTTTGTAAAATCACATCTGCACCTGGACATGCTTGCATTTTTTCAGACGTCATGGCTTACTTGTCTCAAATTGCTACACGGGTAGCTCCTGAGGCTACCTGACTGTGCGGTGACACCTGGATTTTCGATGCTGGGGCCGCATATGACCCCGGCATAGAAAATACAGGTTAGGTGGGCTATGTACCGATGCGGTGCATGGCACCGACCAACTGAAATTCGGGCCCTTGGTTCTCAAGACATTAGGCTACTCCATCACTCCAGCACTGTTCCCTCTACTGCCAACCTGCATCTAAATAATAATAATAATAATAAAAATAATAATAATAATTATTATTATTAATAACAGAGACAGGTGAGTACTTAAAGCATGCAGAGAAAAACATAGGGGTATGATTACTAAACAGTGGTAAGGGAGCAGGCGTTATCGAGCATTAATGGCAATGAAAATGGGTTTTCCATGCGAAAAAGTGTCTGGATGGCTAGGGGGCATTCCAGCGATAGGGACGCAATGGGCCACATAATGTTGCTAACAGGACATCAGGTGTTAAGGTGAAAAGCATGCATCTGAATGCCCGAAAACGGCTGTCACTTTATTGCTGGATAGGGGAGTCCCAGAAAAATCCAATGTAAAGGTGATGAATGGAAGGACAGGTGGGAGCTGAAGGGCCTGACAGATCCATGAGCATCCGACATGCCAGCCAGTAAGTGTGATCAGCATGTGGGAGGAAGATGTACCTCGGCACAGAGGTGTGCCCATGTAAAATGCCATGATGTCAGTGTGTGGCTTAGGATGGGAAATACATGTCCCCCAGTGGAGTCAGAAGAAGGATGATGTGTGCTTTGAAAGGATGGAGCAGGATTTGTGATGTGATGTAGGCTAAAGTTTAGCCACATGGACATTCAATACATGATTCACAGCCAGACTTGTACCTGTGACCCTCCACTTATATACACACTGACTATGTATGTTGAGCCACTGTGCTGCCATATGGATGCAACAGACCCTGGGGCTGACATGTCCCTTATCAGACAGACCTTGGCACATGCTGTGAAGTGCATGGAACACAGCATCAGGATATGATTTTTGTCTCCTACAGGTCGGTGCCGCTGCACCCGCTGCCAACACCCCCACACCATGGTGACATGCCTGCATGCTGTGTGTGGTGGTGTTGCACAGTCCCAGCCCATCCAACATTACAACATGCAGGTTTGGTGGGTGCCTAGGGTGCAAGATCAAGATGGGGGGGGGGGGACAGAGGAACACATGGATGGCTATGCATGTGTGCCTCTGCCACCCCCTCCTGCCACCAAAACATCTTGGGTGGAGGATGCCAACCACAGCTGTGGTATTTCCTCGGGGCACCTACATTCTGCAGCTACCTGGAGGTCTACAGCTGCTGGCGCTATCAGCCTCTTCCTCTGGAGCTGGCTTCAGCGGCAGCAGGGAGGGGGCATCTGAGATCTTTGCCTAAGGTGCCAGGACCTTGGGACAGTCCCATGTGGCACATCACCTTTCCACAGATGCAGCATGTCTGTGTGCTGCCACTGTCACTGTGGGATCATGCTGGGCATCACAGATGGTAATGGGGATGGATGGATACCCCTTTCAGGAGAGGTTAAAAAACTTAGAGTGCTTCAACCTGGAGAGGAGATGGCTGAAGGGAGATATGATAGAGGTCTATAAATTAATGACTGGAGTGGAACAAGTAAACATAGAACGATTGTTTACATCATCAAGCTGTAGAATGACTAGGGGGCATAAACTGAAACTACAGTGTAACCCATTGAAGACTAATTAGTGAAAATATTTTTACAGTTAACCTGTCATCAAACTCTGGAATTCATTACTGGAGTATGTAGTAAAAGCTGTTAGTGTAGCAGAGATTCATAGGGGAAAGGTCCATAAACCATTATTAAAGGGGACCTGGGAAATTTACTTCTTGCCCCAATACAGGCATTGTAGAACCTGTGTGTCTTTTGGGGAAACTGCTAGGTCCTTGTGACCTAGATTGGCCACTGTTGGACACAGGATACTGGGCTTGATTGACCTTGGTCTGACCCAGTATGGCATATCTTATGTTCTTATGTGCCATATGGGCCACATAAACTGCCTGGTCCACCTTGTGCATCATCAAACCCCACTGAATGACCCATGTGCAACCTCCTTTGCCTCATTTGTACCATCAACATAGTGCCCTTTCATACCTGGGCACTATGCTGTTGTTGGGGGGCTCTCCTGTGTGTTGATCACATTGCAGACAGAAATATAGGCTCTCTTCCCTCCAAATACAACCTTTCCACAAGGTTTTACTTGGTGTTAGTGTTCCCAGCATTAAGGGGCTTTTAAGCACATTGTGCAACCAGCGATAGGGGAGCACACATTGCTGATGCCCACTCTCTGCCTTGTTAATGCCCACTCTCCGCCTATTGTGCCCTTAATGCTGCTGGAGCCTTTAATGCTTGGCAATGAGGCTTTTTAGCAGCGTTAAGGGTGCAAGTGTGCCAATAATAGGCATTAACAGCACACATGCTCCCTTACCACCGTTTAGCCAACATACCCCATAGGAGTGGAGGGGTAGCTTAGTGGTTAGAGCAACTGCCTAGTACCCAGAAGATCAAGGGTTCAATTCCCACTGGCACTCCCACTTGACTTTGGGCAAGTTGCTTTACCCTCCATTGCCTTAGAAGAGAAGGCTGGCAATCTACTTCCAGTGATACATTACCAAGAAAACCCAGAGGTAGCTGGGTTGCTATGAGCCAACACTAACTAGATGGCACTAACAAAAAAACCCATAGTAGCAGACAGCAGTTAAAGACCAGCATGGTCCATCTAGTCTGCTGAGCAAGGTGACAAGAGTAAGTGCACCCACTGCTCCATGTAGGCCACCCCTGTTTGTTGACATATAAGAGATGTTTAAATTTATTTTTATTTTATCCTGTTGCTATAAAAGGATCCACTGTGTCTGTTCCATGCCATTTTGAATTCTGACACTGTATTTACCCCCACCACTTCCATTGGGAGGTCATTCCAAGCATCCATCACCCTTTCAGTAAAAAAGTATTTCCTGACATTGCCTTTTAGTTTACCCCCCTGCAGCTTCATCTTATGCCCTCCTGTTTTACAGCTTCCCCGTATCTGAAAAAGCTTTGTTTGTTCATGAATACTCTTTAACAATTGAAAGGTCTGTTTCATATCTCCCCTGTTCCTCCTTTCCTCTGGCATGTACATATTTAGGTCCAAGTCTCTTCTCATATATCTTTTGGCACAGGCTCCAAATCATTTTGGTCTCCCTCTTCTGAACCGTTTCCAGTATTTTTGTATCCTTTATGGTCTCCAAAACTGAACACAATACTCCAAGTGAAGCCTCACCAGTGACTTGTACAGTGGCATTAGTACCTCCTCCTTTCTGCTGACAATTGATCTTTGTATGCAACCAGCATCCTTCTGGTTTTGGCCACCACCTTGTCACACTGTTTCGCCACCTTGAGATCCTCAGAAACAATCACTCTGATGTTCTTCTCCTGGTCCATGCACACCAACCTCTCACTCCCTATCACATACAATTCCCTTGGATTTCTGCATCCCAAGTACATGACACTGCACTTCTTCACATTAAATCTTAACTGCCAAGCATTAGACCATTCTTCCAACTTTTCTAGATCTTTCCTCATGTTATCCACTACCTCAGGGGAGTCCACTGTTTCAAATTTATGTGTCATCTGCAAAAAACCAGACTTTTCCATTGAGTCCTTCAGCAATATTACTCACAAATACATTGAACAGTATCGGTCCCAGGACTGATTTCTGGGGCACACCACTAATCACCTTCCTTTCATCCGAGTAAGTTCCGTTTACCATCACCTTCTATCATCTGTCAATCAACCAATTTCTGATCCAGTTCACCACCTCGGTACCCATCTCCAGGCTGTTCAGTGTATTGATAAGCCTCCTATGAGGAACAGTATCAAAGGCTTTGCTGAAATCTAGGTAGATCACATCCATCGCATGCCCTTGATCTAGTTCTCTGGTCACCCAGTCAAAGAACTCAATCAGATTTGTTTGGCAAAATTGTCCTTTGGTAAAACCATGTTGTCTCGGATCATGCAACCTATTAGTTTCGAGAAAGTCCACTATTCTCTCTTTCAGGAGCAACTCCATTACTTTTCCTGCCACAGAGGTAAGGCTTACGGGCCTGTAGTTTGTCATTTCTTCCCTATTACCACTTTTGTGAAGAGGGACCACATCCACCCTTCTCCAGTCCTGTGGAACCTCTCCTGTCTCCAAGGATCTAATAAAAACATCCTTTAAAGGCCCTGCAAAAAACTCTCTGAGCTTTTTCAGTATCCTTGGATGTATCCCATCCGATGGCCTTATCCACTTTCAGTGTTGCAAGCTGTATTTCCTGTATTTGCAAATACTCTGCTAAGGTTGGAAGAAATCAGTAGTAGGAAGACCCAATTAGCGCTGCAAATTTACCTTCTCTTTTGATCCAGCCCTCATAAACTATGCAACTCAATTGCTGAGATGTCCTACCTTTAGTCATCTCCTCAAAACCCTTTTTTCTACTGTAACTCTTTCCCGTGGCAATATTAATAGCATTGTCCTTAGTTCTGTAATGTGGTCAATTTTGGAATCTGCTTGAGCAGTAGTGTTCCTGTGAAGCTGCATGGGAGTGCTCCACTTCCGCGCTTGTCATCAGGAAAGCTGCTGCGGTATTGCGGTATTCCCACCCTACCTGCAGCAGCACAGGCGGAGAGCTCCAGTGCAGGTCAGTGGGAACATTGTTGAGTAGCCTACAATCTCGCTAATGTAACACCATTTCTCCCTAAATAACAGCACGATTGCACCGCTTAATACACCTGAGGCCCAATGAGTTTTAGCCAGCTAAATTTCAACTGAGTCAATTGCATGCCACAAAGAAACTAAAAGAAAGACTCCTTTTTAAACAAAACTGGGATTTTTAGGATGGTTCAGAGACCTCTGTAAGTGCAATAATATGGCAACATTTGCGACGTGTATCAAAAGCACTGGGCCCTTGGCTCCCTTCCATGCAGCACAGCATAATCTTGCTTTTCTCTCTTGCTTAAGGAAAGTCCTTTTCCAGTGCTGCGTTTGTTTCATAATGTTGTTTTAAGATTAAGTAAGTAAATAAAAGTAAATGGCTGGACACGGACTGTGGGGCATTAGTCAGCTGGACCCCTTTTTGAGACAGAGCGTGGAAATTTCAAGGTTGGATAGACAGAAATGTGAAATTACCAGGAGGTTTCATTTTCTGCTTAACGGATAAGCAAAAGATCTTAACATAATACGTCATCCCGTTAATATTCCTTTGAAAAGGAGAAATATGCTCCTTGCCTTCACTGGGATGTTGAAGGGGGGGGTGGGGAGAGGGTCTTGTCGGTGTCTAGAGAAAGTCACAGGAATGTGCAGCAAGCTTTCGGGGTTTTTTTTTAAGACTGGTGATTTCTTTGCCAGCCTGCCCAACACCACTCCTGCGAAGCTGCCGGTAGGGGGCGGTGTGGCCAGGGAGCAAGCAAAAGCGCAATATCGCGGCGCGGTACTTCCGCCCACGTCAGCAGCGCGGGCGAAAACCCCCGCGCAGCGTCGGAGGAACATTGCTGCCGAAGCACGTCATAGATAATATGAAAAATGACATTGATTAGGCTATTGGGCAGTTTTTCGCCCACGAATGTACTAAGAGGACGATTTCAATTAGCAATTCTGCAATAAAAGATACCGACCTTATATTCAATAATGGTTATAGTCTATATAGCTGTTTAATTAAAACAATCACTGGACCGGGCACAGGTGTATGGATGAAGTACAGCTTAAGGTGAAATACAAAGACGACGATAGGTGGATCACATTCAATGATGATCTGTCTTGCATAGGCCAAAGTTACACTATGGACACGCCCGAAAGCTAAAGGGACAACAAGCCAAGTTCTGAGGAGAGGGAAAGGGAGAGCTTAGTAATAATTAAAGCTTATTCATAAGAAATTATCAGCACACGTGTTTCATTGCGGTCGAACAAGACGTGTAAAGCAGCTTTGATGAGCAAGAATGAAGAGCCCGAAAAGTTGTTGAACATGGGATGACAGGGATTTCCGGGCCCGGAAAATCTCTGACCTTCTGTTGCATAGCACCACTGGCGGTAAGGGGGGGGGGGGGGGGATACGATATATCGCGACTAAAAGTGCAGTATCGCAGCACTTGCAGCAGAGCGGGTGGAGGACTTCGGGGGTGTGGGGGGGGGGGGGCAGGGAACCACAGTCTGGCACCCCAAGGGCACTCCTAAGTTTTCACAAGTTGAGCATTTTACGATTTTAATTTTTAAATGTCGCCTAACAATATTTCGCCTTGCTGTTTGCGGTTGGCTTTATTTGTTCGTTTCCAGTCCTGTTTGTATTTTAACTTTTTCGCATTTTTTTGTAAAAGCGTTTCAGCGGCTGTTGGAAAGGACTTCTACTTTTCTATTTCCTACGGCCGCAAGCGATGTTCCACAAAACGCAGTCAAGAACGTGTTTATCTTTAGTCTTGTTAAAGAGGAATGAAGAATAAAGACTTGAACTGCGCTATGCTTTGTGCTGTGTAACAAGAAATTCATTATATTTACTGTAACTAACTTTAAAAGAAACATTTATTGCGTGCATCAGAATGTGTTCAGCTGTTAGTTGGTAACTGTGGGAGTGAAGGAGGTAAAATACATTCATTTTACTGTGCTGACTGAAAATAATGCGTAGCGGGTCTAGGAAAACGATCTTTTCTTAATGTCGACTGTTTTCCCTAAATAATTTGAAAGTATCAGCAAAAGACGGAGGTTCAGTAAATTTCAGCCAAGCAGGAACCTGCACATCAGAATTCAGCGTGAACACATCATTTGGGAAACTCCCAAGTGAATCGAACTTTTTAGACAGGAATATTGGAAATTCCTGAAGAACCTTTGACGCATGAATCTTGTCTCAGAATGAGAGAAACGTATCTGAACATGAAAGGTTTGGGTAATTTCATAGATAGCGTTAGTCTTATAACATTCATAAATCGTTCCTGTAATTTCAGGCTGTTTTTATATTTCAGGAATTACAAAAGTAATTATCTGGTGGTCTTCATTGTCCACTGTTTTCTTCTTTCTTTGGTCCTGTGGAATTAGCTGTCACCAAACTGGACGGGACATTTTGGTCTTATTAAAGTTTAAGCCCCTCTCTCTTCTCTTATTGATGAGATTTCTTTCCCGTAAGGACCACAAACCTGTAACTGATCATGTGCGTTTATCTGATCAGTGCTCATTCTGTACGTAGTGCACTGAAGATAAAGACTTCAGATACGTTGAATGTGTAATTGGAGCTGTTTAGTCTCTTAGGATCCGTCACCTTTGTGACCCCCTCCCCCGCCCTCTCTACACAAATATAAAAAAAGAAACCCCTTGATATTCAGAACCATAAATTAAAAATGTATTGAGGATTTTTACTGTTCTGAAGAGCATAATCTTTCCCACACATCGCTCTGGTCTATGGCCGGGTATAAATTGGCTTGGATTAAAGTGTTTTTTTTATTTTTTTTTTATTTTTTTAAATCTTTTAGACGAGTTAAATGTTCAGTAAATCTTCAATGGAAATCCAGCTATCCTGTACGATTTTTTTAATGGAACTTTTTGAAGTGTACGCACAAAACAGCTAATGAATAGTGATAAGTTTGCTGTATCATTTTATATCTTGGTGATGATATGTGTCACGCACAGAAAACACGGCATTTTACCAGTAACCTCTAGCATTTCGTTCCTTCTTCGGCGAAATTTCCAGGATTAAGAACAATCTATTTAGTGCACATGGAGTCAAACTTTTGTTTTTCACAAGAGGAAGAAAAAGAGCAAGATGGAAAAAGACTCTTCATTCTCTTAACTCCAAAAGGTCTGACAATAAAGTTTTTTTTTTTTTGCTATATATATATTAAATGTTTCCAGAAAGCAAGGCGCCCAAACACACAATGAAAAGCGGCAAAGTCTGGCAAATAATCACCTTCAAACCTGATCCATTAAAGTGTCGGCCGGCAAGAGACACCATTTTACCCAGCCGGGGCATTCTCTTCCTTTATCCGTCCCTTTTAAACTCCACACAACCGTTTATCTGTTAAAATCGCAATTTGTTGTAGCGATGGGGTAGTACACACGCCCTAAAAAGATCAGATTTTACTATGCTAAATAAAAGTTTATTTTGGCAACTGTTTAAATACTCAACACAGAATATTCATGTCTAAAGAAATACAATGTTCTTGTAATTATTCTTTTCTAATAGAAAGTAGATACGCAATCATTCTCTCTTATTTTTTTTAATAAATATTTATAAATGTATAATTATTTTTACCGTCTTCTTTGAATATTGCTTTCTTTGTTCAGAAGGTATGTCCTTCCACCTTCAAACCTACGGTCTCTTCTACGTTTCCCCGGCTCCTGGATATAATTAGTAAAGTCCTGAAGCCCCGGATTCATTTTTCTAACTGAACATATGGGCAAACGTTTATGTCTCTCCACCCCCCCCCCCCCCCAAAAAAAAGAAAGTTCTAGTTTGAACTTTTATGTTTCCATATTCTCCTAAATCTACCAGGCAGCAACAGTCTCGGGTGCACACAGTTCTAGTTTTGCAATTTCGAAGCTGTAAATCAAAGACCGTAGACTTTAGGTGTGAATAAGGGGCTTGAGAAACCATTAAAGGGCTTTTCTTACTTGGAATCTATAGGGAAAATGCTTATCATAGTTCCTGTCTCGGAGCACAGTAAAGTATTGAATGTGATAAAATAAAGATCAACAAACAAAACTAAAAAAAAAAGAAGAAAAAAAGATGGTATTTTGCTGTCAGCAGGAAATAGGTATCCCATTTCTGAAGTCCTATTAAACAGAGGCTTCTTCCAATGGCCAGAGACTTGTTTACAAGACCAGGTCTACGGACTACAGTAATCAGCACTGGTTTAAACTCACCATAGATTCCGAGGGGAGGCGGTAATTAAAGGTGTAACGGTGCTGTTGGTGCACTATTTAAAAGAGTTAGGTCCAATGTTCCCATGCAGTTGTGCGCAGGACCAGCCCCAGAGTTGGTTCAAGGTGTTGGTGCCCCAGGCAAACCTTAAGCATTACTCCCTGGCTGTCCGAATCTATTGTTTAGCTTTGAATGATGTGCTCTTTGCTTCCACCAGAAGCTGCTACCCTAAGCGGCCACCTAGTTTTGCCTAGTGGTTGGGCCGGCCCTAGTTATACAGGTCCTCCGTCCATACCGCTGTCAATAAGGGGGAGGTGCTGTGATATCGCGCTTTTAGTCACCAGGAGTATGTCTATCTATCTATCTATCTATCTATCTAGATATAGATAGATAGATAGATAGATAGATAGTGTGTGTATGCGTATAAATAGAATATAGAGCCTATTTTGGGCAACCAGCCATTCAAAGTGCTTTACAATAATCTTATATTTGTAATTATATTTCTAAATTATCTGCTTTTTGGTGCTCCCGTTTACCACTGCTGAAATGCAGAGGCAAATTTGTTGGAATCTTTCTGAAAAAGTGACAGTTTCCCTATAAAGCTGCCTATTTTGGGTTAGTGGCAGGCCTCTTATTTGGTTAGACATCACTGCAATACATAATTTCCAGGCCTTCAGCAGTGAAAACAGCTCTTTTTAATACCTGGAGTGCACAGCATACAATTATAAACCTTTTCTTAGTAAATATGTGCTTCTAATTTTAGTGCCTTCCTGCAAATGGTGCAAATAGAGCTGCCCTTGGCTGCTTTAACCCCTCAGCTTCCGAATTCGTCTTATTGTGATCATTTTCAAGAGTTCTGGGTGACTGAAGAACAGAAAATTAGTTCAATAATTTATCTAGGATAGGAGTACAGAAGTTCAGTGGTTGAGGGGATGTGCACAGGGCAAATCCTTGTATTCATTTTAGTTCATTTTCTCCTGATATCTGAACTTTTTTTCTTGCTTTACTTCACACTTTAGCTTTAATAAAGACATATTTTTAATACGCATTAAAACTTTTCATTGTGTGCTAGTTGGTCTGTTAAATCAATTTAGTGTGTGCTAAAGTTAAGATGTGCCAATGAAGAGAATGCATGCTAATGAATGTACGTCCCTAAGGATCTGTAAACAGGTTAGGTTGTCAGGATATCCCTAATGAATATGCATGAGCTATATCTGCATGCATACTACCTCCTCCACGTGCAGCCTATCTCATGCGTATTCATTAGGGATAGCTTGAAAACCTGACCTGTTTTCAGCCTGAATTTGTGCATCCTTGCTTTGGGAGAATGAATGAATATGTTTGTTGGAAATGGAGGCCTTAAGTCACAAAGAACCTTATTCAACAACAGCAAAAAATAATAGTTGTTTCTTAATAAGGGCTGGCACAACACAGTAAGGGGAATGTTTACTAAGCTGCACTACCTGGTCATGCGGCAGATAGCGCGTGCTATCTGGACACGGTAACAGTACAGAAAATCACTGCACTAGCCGCACAAATCCTGTTAGCTGCACCACTGGGTGGGAAATGTGTGGAGGGTGAGGGTGGGCATGTCTGTTAGGTATACTTACAGCACAATGCATGGATAGCATGGAGGCAGGAAATTCCTGAATGGTTGGAATTGCCTGCCTCCATGATGCTGCCATGCTGCACCCTCTGTATTTTCAGTGTGGTATCCTCTAGGGAAATGCTGTGAATTCCTCCAACAGCTACCTCACAACGTGTGTAACTAATGCCATGGTATTGCACAAAAATGCCATGTTAGCTGTAAAGCCTAAGGCGGGTTAGTAAAGAAGCCCCCAGGGGAGGGAAGCACGACAGGGGGCACCAACATTTGGAGAGTGCCAAAATGCAAAAATTAATAATAATAATAAACATATTGAAAATGAAAAATAAAAAAATTTGAAAAATAACAAAACAACATTGTGAGTATAGCCATGGGTCATTGGCTAATGAGAGAAAAGGGAACCAATTTATAGGGGTGCCGCCCTGTTGTTAGTTCTAAATCTGCTACTCAGTTTAAGCAGAGAACTTATGATGTCAATTGGACTCTGCTGGGATGATGTTGTTATAAGGGACCTTAGTGTGTATAACAGCGTTTCTCGTGCTGACAGGCTCTTATAAAATTGCCCTAGTACATACAAATATCAAGGTAGATGCGGGCGGGGGGGGGGGGTCCTTAGTGCTTACTTCTACACAATGGGAGTTATTTTAGATGTTATTTAGTGGAGGAGTGGCCTAGTGGTTGGGGCAAGGTACTTCAGGCCAGAAGGTCAGCGGTTCAAATCCCACTAGAGGACAGCAACCTTGGGCCAGAAGGACTGGGGTTTCTAGTCCCACAGGTGCTCCTTGTGGTCTTGGGCAAGCCACTTAACCCTCCATAGCCCATGTTCCCTGTAAAATAGTTATATCCAAGTTATAATGCCCTGTTCAATGTAAACCACACTGATGCAGAATAGCACGGTATATAAATAAATGATTTATTTATTACATTCTCTTATATACCGCGCTATTCTGCACGTGTGTAATTAGGCATATGTACACATGCAAATGGCATCCATAGGTTAACGGCCATTTTAGAAAGGGCTGAATTTATAAGTGGATGTGGTCAGTGCATGGAAGCTGTAAGGGTATGCTGGGGGTGTTAGGTATTAGCCAGGGCAGGTCAAAAATCCACATGTGTATTCCCCATTTCAGCTAGGGCAGTGGGTCTCAGACCTGCCCTGGGAGCCACCAGCCAGTTGGGTTTTCAGGATATCCACAATATGCACGAGAGAGATTTGCATAGAATGGAAGTGGCAGGCATGTAATCTCTCTCATGCATATTCATTGTGGATATCCTGAAAACCCAACTGGCTGGTGGTCCCACAGGACACAGTTGAAAATCACTGATCTAAGGAATAAATGTTTATGACCAAATAATGCCAATGCCGGGTTTTTCACCTGCTCCTTGGTACATTTACATTTTCAAAAAGTGCTCGTTTTGGCCAGCCCTATGCACGGGGGATTAAGGGCGTTATCCTCTTTAATCTCCTGTTATTTATATCCTCTTCCAAATTGAAAGCAGGGACATCTGGAACTAACTGACAACACGTACATGTACAGGCATGCAAACTGGCCTGCATACACATGTAAGCGCCGGCCCTTACATGTGGAAGTTGTGAAATCCGGCATATTAGCATACCTAAAACACAATTTTAGGAATATAATAGGCTTTTTAAAATAAAATGAGGTCACTACTAAAGCTACATGCGGTATAAGCAGGCGCATGCTTGTAGAGCTGACATGCTAAGTAGCATGGACAGAGTCACAATTTATATGCATATTTATAAAACTCACCAGTAGATGCATGTAAGGTAGGTGCTAACATCTACGATTGCTCTCGTAGCACCATATCTGCACCTTCAAGCTAGGCCCGATTTCTGCAGGATTTGTGCACTTATTTCTGCATCAATGTGGTTTTAAAAAATAGGAGAAAAATAGGCGCCTTCCTGCCCTATTAACCTAAGTGCCTTGTTATAAAATTACCCTCCACAAGCCTAATTTATCATGCCAAGATTACCACTAATTAGTGTGGTCCTGGGAAAGAAAATTTAGCATCACGCACGCACACACACAAATATCATCTTTTACTAAATTAATGAAGCAAATTATATGCAGCCATGGAGCAGACGTCACCCTCAGATAATGGAAATGGTGGGAAAATGGAGTTTACCGCTGGCAAGTGCAAGTAGATAGGAACTAGGGCCGGTCCAATCACTAGGCAAACAAAGTGGTTGCCTAGGGTGGCAGCTTCTGAGGGGGGGGGGGTGGCACAGCTTGGGGCAAGGCATTCAGTGCTGTACAATAGATTTTCACATCTAGAAGAGTCGTACGGCTTGAGGTTTGCCGAGGGCATCAACACCTCCCACCAACTCTGAGGCCAGCCCTGTTAGGAAGTCAACAAAATTATCCGTAGCTGGGCAGCTTTATGAAGTAAACCTCAGACTTAAAGCATTTTCAAACTTGAGTAAGATGTTTTAAATATACTCTTAACTAGCTTGTCCCTTTTTCAGTGAAATCATAATGTATCTGTGGTGCCAAAGGGGAACTTGGGGAGCACCGGACATTCTGTAAGTAGCATTGTGCACTCTTTAGCCATTGCTTTACACCAAACATTTTTCACCTTCCATTTATTAATCCCTGTAATAAGAGAAATGTTTCCTAAAGTCCACGTTGATAATGCATGTGTGGGCTGAATTATCAGAGGGGCCTGTGGTAACTTCAGGGGACATGTGTTTCTGTCCTCCTGCAGTTAACACAGTGAAAAGATGCAGTATCACACCAGCCGGTACATGGGCACACTTAACACCACCCATTAAGGTGTTAAGTGTACACACACTAAGGGCAACAAGCGCAGTCAGCACAAGCTTCTAACACCCACACTAACAGTAATTTGCTGTCAATGCCTCCGTTCCACCGCTGACCTGCCCAGTTCCCACCCAGTCCTTGCCCTCTCTCCCCCAGCTCCTCATCCTTCTGATCAGTGGCGGGATTTGATCCGCACAGGATCCAGTTCGGATCAATCCTGCCACTGACAGGACCAAGTGGGCGGCAGCATGGTATGCATTTGCATTGCCGGCACTGAATGCTCGGGCTGCTGGTGGTCACTACAGGGCAGTTGCTCCCTGGTGACCCAGTGGCCTGATCCCCCTGCCCGCAAGTGATTTGATGACATCGGGGGCTTCCCATGATGCCACAGTCCTCCGATGCCATCAAACCACAGACATGCAGGGGAAGTCCTGCCGGTGCAGCTCTAGCATCCGGATGCCGTTTTCAGCCCGGTTTGCCAAGCATGGCCCGTGGCAGGAATCGGTTCACTGTACCAGGCTGAACCAGCAGGATCCCACCACGGCTTCTGATCCTTATCCTCCGTCCTGTATGAATGCTCCTATCTTTCCTATCAGACATGACATTCCTTTCCTTCCTTCTCCACTATCTATTTTTATTGTACACCGCGCTGCTGAAGATGTGACGGACGGTATATCAAGCTCAATAAACACAAACATAAGCATGAACATGTGCTCCCTGGTAAGCACGGGATGTTTAGTGGGGAGATCAGTGCTACCTTTTAGCATGGTGCTCAAACTGTGCACTAAACCCTTCACTACTGGGTAATGCCCTTTCGTAAACATGCCCCCTAAATGAGTTAGTGCCACTTCTCCCACTGACACTTTCTGTGTCTTTGGGCAAATGCTTTCACCCTCCATTGCTATGACCCTTAGGGTATAAGCCCTCTAAGGACAAGAAAATAACTTGTTTGTGAAACCAATGAAAAGGTGTGAGCTTAAACCAAATAAATAAAATAAATAGATTTATAAATAGTTAAAAGAACCTAACTCAGCCTCTGTACTTTCAGCTGCTTTTGTGACTATGTGAAAAAGTCACTATCAACATCTTGTACAGAACATTATATCCACTTCCAAACACAAGGATTTCCAGCATTGTAGAAGCTAAAGTGCATGTGTAATAATTCTGAAGTATAAAATGCATTTAATCAGTGCAAATATAATAGTTACTGCTCAAGATATGATGAACACCAAACAAAACCATGGCACTAGGATTTTATGTGCTATCCTAGGAGCAGCCTAAAGGTTAGATCAGTGGGCAGAGAACCAGGAAGCCCAGTCTGACTCCCACTACTGTTCCTTGTGATTTTGGGTAAGTCATTTAACCCTCCATTACCTTACTTACAAACTTAGGGGTCCTTGTGCTAAAGTATGGCATTTTCTTTGTCACTAATATGCATTTTGAGTCAAAATCAATTCACATTTGGTGCCACTGCACTGTGGTAATTGTCCGGAGCAGTATGTGCCCAAACATTACCATGTAGGCAAGCCCCTTAGTGTACATTCTGACTCTTGGCAATTACTGTGGGTGCACCTACTGCCACCATGCTAATGGCAACATTGGCAGTTAGCATGCACTACTGAAGCTTGCACTAACCACAATGTATAGTCAACACTAAGGGGCTTGTTTACAAAGCCGCGGTAGCGGTTTGCGATCGTAATCGGAGCCGCGGCCCCATTGATTTCAATGGGGCCGCGGCTGCGATCGCGATCGCGAACCACTACCGCGGCTTTGTAAACAAGCCCCTAAGGGGTATGTTTACTTATAGGCAGTAGTGGCTTCCGTGCGATATTGCACTACCAACGATTAGTAATATTACATACCCCTAACTCTCTACCCCTTCACATGATGCATGGCAATTGTCCCTCCTGTGGGGTAGAATTACCATGGTCCCAAAGAAGCAGTTAATGCGCGATGAAATGTGCATTAATGGTATAATGCACATTAGTAAAAGGGCACCTAAGATTGTAAGCCCTTTGGGGATAGGAAAATACCTACTGCACCTGAATTTAACGCACTTTGAGCTATTCCTGAAAAAAAGGCCTTAGCTAAAATCTAAAATCCCTGCAACAAAAAATAGTCAATTAGAGAATAGGTTTCCAAAGATTTCTTCGTTAACATGAAATAGAAGAAAAACTTGGAAAAGTAGGACCCTAAAATTTTAACTCTAAGGGGTATGTTTACTAAACCATCTTAATGTTCCCAGCGTTAGTTGCAGTCTTACTGTGACGAATGTCATATAAGGTAGTGGGCGCTCCGGTCTTAAGGTAGCATTTCAGGTTATCGTGCGATAAAGTCCGTTATCGCGCGATAGAGGGAGCCGTGGCACGTTAACGCGCGTTAGACTTAATTAGGCGCGCTGACCTGTAAACACAGCAACAGAGATGTAGTACAATGGTTAATACATCGACTGATAAAACAGGAGTCATGAGTTCAATCCCCCAGTGGGCTTAATGAGTAAGGCTGTATGAGGCATTACCCTTTACTTTAAATCAGTGCTGTCTGAGGCATTTTCTTTTTTAATGTAAATTAGTGCTGCCAGCAAACACACCCTCATAGTGCCGTAACCTAAGGTGCCACATAAGGTGCCCTATAAGGCACTCCAGAGGGCACATTATAAAGTGCACTGTCCGCCAAGGCACCTTATAATGTTCCCTATAGGGCGCCTTATAGGGTGCCTTATAGGGCACCTTATGAGGCACCTTAAGGTTACAGCACTGTGAGGGTGTTTTTGCTGGCAGCACTAATTTAAATTAAAAAAAGGACATGCATCAGACAGCCCTAACAAATAACACCACTGTGGGATCAAACCCATGACCTCTACCTCCACAGTCAGTGAAGTAACCAGTGGGCTACATCTCTATAGCTACTAACAAACCCCTGGCTGGCTACAGAAGGACTGCAGGTCACCACACAAACTGTCTGCTGTGGTTACCAGGATAGGGTTAACCACCCATACCCATGATGCACTGCACATGCAGATCAGCAGTCTACAGATGATCACAAGATGGGGTATACACCCCCACAGCACCGCGGCCTGGTAGGGGGAACTGACCGTGTGTGTTACTGGCATAGAGTAGCTACAGACTGACACATTGTGGGGGTACTGTGCTCACCCTGAGGGCGAGGTGGGGCGCCCAGCACCAGATCCGCAGCACCTGGCCTAACTGAGATAGGCTATGCTGCAGGTCGCCATCAGTGCCACTGTGTGATAGGTAGTCCTTGCAGACACACCTAGGATACACCTGTGTCTATCTGTATTTTCCAGTCACATCTAGCCCTTGTGGACTATGATGCACCCAGAATAGTGCATATCCTGTGTGGGTGCCATGGTCACATGATTTAAGTGAAGGGGGAGGGGTGTTTGGACCCATAGGTGGAGTATGTAGCACCACCCAACCCACCCGCTGGGGCTCAGGGTGGGGGACAGGAACTTCCACCAATAGATCCACATTCTACGTCCCTGCAATGGGGGCAGTAGAGGGGACCATCAACCCTAGTGCTGCTGGGGAATAGGCACCCTACAGCACAGTCAATGCAGATCTGTACGCATCCATAAGGCAATGGCAGACAGACAGTAGGCCTGGAAATGCTCATCTGCCCCCCACCACTATCTGACATTCTCCAGCCACTGCACCCTGCAAGGTGTTACAGCCATACACATACTAACTGCAGACAGTCTGCTAGCTAGTCCATAGTGCATGTTCCTGGAGAAGATGTGAGCACACACACCAAGCAGATAAGTCAGTGATTGGGCCCCAGAAAAGAGAACCCATACATATCACTTGAGAGAAATACTATATAGCACTATGGGGGAACCTAGCCATGCCGTGGTCACTGCTCAGTCAGGATGAGAGTGACCTCCCAGCAGGACATGCTGTGGCCACCCTGTCCATGCAGGTGTTGACCGGGCACTACAATGTCCCAGCCATTGCCCTATGCCCTGTGCAGATGCATCCTGCCCAGGACATAACCACAGTACCTTGCTCCTCATTATGCACATTGGCAGGCTAATACTGGAAACAGTGCAAGCAGTGTGGGCTGAGTAAGGTGTAGGCAGCCACAATACACTGTATAGACAGACACACACTCCCACACCTATGCCAGCATTGTGCAAATATAGAGGCTTTTGGCAGCCCTGGCCACCACACCAGTCCTGGGCACAGTGTAGGCATGGCTGTGGTACGTAATAATGTTGGGGTCACTCCCCGGGGTGGTAAAAACTATGAGAAACCAAAACTGAAACACACTGCACAAATATCAGAAAGGTTGCTATGATGCAGCTCTATCAGCAAATTGTGCTTAACTTAGGAATTGATATTTGCCATTAATCATAGCAACCTTTTGATATATGTGTAACATATTCCCAAGTTTAGGGCGGCATTGCTAAGGTATGCAAGTGCTAGTATTGGGAGATGCTGCTGCGTGCAGGGCCCAACAGCCTGACTCTCCATGAGGCTTTGGATAGTGGAGCCTGTGGGTGTGGGTGTTTATGCCCCTGTTGGCCGCTGCTCTAGGGCAGAGGTTCCCAACTCCGGTCCTGGTGGGGCAAACACTGTTCAGATTTTCATGCTGTCCCTAATGAATATGCATGAGATACATTTGCATACAATGGGGGTGGCGCATACTAATGCAGCACAGGCATATTTATTAGGGACAGCATGAAACCTGAATGCTGTTTGGCCCTCCAGGACTGCAGTTGGGAAACTCTGCTCTAGGGATTGCACATGTTTATGGTGTCTGTGCTCTGTAGGGTAAAATATAGGCGTTCAGGCATGTTTATTTAATCTGCAATAAAGGTTCCATCTTTATTACCATGGTTTAGTACTGGGTAAAATATGGGGAATGGGTTGGCAGGAGCCACAGCTAGGACTTGAACTTGTGACCTTCTGCTCCTGAACGCACTGGCTGTGTGTACTGCACCACACTGTTGCCATAGGGACAGTTCATTCCCTGGGGATACCATGACTGTTCATCAGACAGGCCCTGTCTGTTGCATTGCACGACACCCACCTAAATGGAGCTAGGCCATGGTCTGCTGTGGTCAGATGCCACTGCCCCCTCCACCACCAGTATCCCTCTGCCACCATGCTGCCATGCCATTATGCCGGTGGTGCTGGTGGTGCTCAGTCCCAGGCTATCCAGTGTGCCAGTAGGCAGCTGCCTATGGTGTGGGTTCTCAGGTAGGGGTGCCTACATGGACATGCGTGCTCCCCCCTCCCCCGCACCACCTGCCAATGTTATGTGCCCTTGGGGGTACCTGCTGCGTAATCTCCCCTGTGACACTGTGGGACACACACTCATGCCCATGTTGGACCCTCGTCCGTTGCTCTCTTGCTTCTTTACAGTTTCGGCATTCCTATGTGCCACCTAGGCATCTGCCTAGCCCGCACTGTGCCCCAGCTGGACCACAGCATGTGCCGCCTGCAGCCCCTGTATCCCATTTACAGCATCAGTACAGTTGCCCTTGGCTACGTGCCCATTCTGCTGTTGCTGCACATTTGCACGTCACAACAAACCTGCCCAATCTAAATGACAGAACCCTGATCAGCGCTATTTCAATGTGGGATCGTTCACTTTGTAGGGGGACAGAGCATAGACCCTTCCAAACATGATATCTTAATTTATACGCTTTGTCAGTAGTGTTGCTTTATGTTTATCATTAATATCACTATTGGCCAGCTTGGTTATTGGGATTTTAGATGTGGTTGTGGTCCTTTTATATGTTTATTTGCCTCTTTGTTCCCTGCACATGTATCACAACTATCACTTTTATGGGTTTCCCTGCTTTTGCTGCACATTGCTTACTGAAATGGTTTCTCTTTCCTGCAAATGTGCCTTAACGCGAGGGTTTCACTGGCATTAGTGTTCTGACCCAGATTTTACAGCATTAGTGTGCCTGGAGCCTCTCCCCTCCCACTCTCTGCCCATTGACCCCTTCTCTCCGCCCTCTGGGAAGCCTTACTCCACCCTTCAGACCCGGATTTCACAGCGTTAGTGTGCCTTAACGCCGCCGCTGCGTTATCACACACTAAGTGACGTTATTGCACGATAATGTTACATTATCGTGCGATAATGTCACTTATCGCGTGATAATACCACCGCTGCGACGTTAAGACGGTTTAGTAAACATACCCCTATCTTACACAGTTTGAAAGAACTTCCAATAAACTGAAGGCAAAAGAGCATGTCTTATGGACTCTTATTTGGCAGGTTCATCCCCTAGTGGTAATGCCATTAGACTACCACTAGGGCCAGAGCTGCTATTTTGAACCCAGATGGCAATGGGACAGACTCTTGCCCTGTACACTAGACTACCAGGGATATCTTTGGGTAAGTAGTTGGTGGTTGGGAGTAGGGGGAGGGTCAGGTAGTGAGCTTAGGATTGTGTTGGGGGGATGTGGCTGGGAGGATCAGATGGGGAGGTTGAAATAAGGGTTTGAGAGGTTTGAGATCAAGCTGGAGGGATTGAGATTAGGGTTGGTGATTGCATCAAGGGGAAGTGAGGAAATAGATTGGGGAATGCGGGCTTGGCTCCATTGTTTTTTATTCAGTTTGGTAAGGGCAGCAACCATGGTCTGAGTTTAATGCATTGGCAGATATCATAGGTGCATCCATGCTATTTGCAGGGGAATTTATTGTGGGCATGCAGCAAGTGTGTGCTCTGATGTACTAACTACAGGGCATTTACTGACCATGGCCCTGACATCGCACAACCTTCACACTTAACTGTAAAAATTAAGGTGCCATTAAGGCTCCACCCTTTAGTAAACCCTTAGATACCTAGAAAAAAAGTCAAAAAAGAGATTGAAAGCAATACCTTTTTGCTGTGTTGCTAGCTTTTAAATTATAATACCTGCCATGTATATTTATAAAAGTTTGTCAGTGCAAAATGTTGTTCTTGTCCTGAAAAAATGTATTTATTTACTCAATTAACAACACTCACAATGATTTAGCATATTTTGACTTTTTTTAAAGCACAAGAAATTGAACTATCTAGCATTTTCTCAAAAAGTAGTCTTCATTAATATGCTTGGAATATTTAGAAAATAAGAGAGACAAACCAGCATTCCAAAAAGAAAATATATGTTTAATAAAACAGTTCTTCTCAGATCCCATATGTATTTATTAAATTTATATTTTCATTTTAGAGTGCCTGGTTTACATCTCCCTTATGCTTTTTTACATTGTTTTGGGACCTTGGGATGCTTTGTGTGAAATCTAAAGAGTATCATTGCTTTCTAAGTTTTTGGCAAAAGGTTTTAAAAATGCAACATTTGTTAGTAAAAGACAGCTTTAGCTAGAAATTGACCTTAGCATGCCAAATAAAACCAAATGTTCAGCTGCAGAGCTTTCAGAGCTTGGGTGTACATTTCCACTTGACTTGTATGTAATTTATTTCATTTATTCTCAAACAAACCCACAAACCTACAGTATGTTTGGAATGCTACTGTGGTGTCCTTCTTGGTAGCCCCCGTAATAGCACAGTTCATTCTATACTATCTCATGCATGATGGTATACTGGTCCCAGACCACACACTTGACTATATCCATCAATGCTAAAAGGTTTCTATGGACAGGTATAAATAACCCAGAAGAAGCAAATCGTTTCTATGCCACAGATCTAGAATAAAAGGTCACAATGTCATCTCCAAGGGGTCAGGCTCAAGAAAAAGCATTGGGATGTATTAGTTCATGAGCAGAATGGTGGATGAATGGACCAGCCTTAAAGAGGAAGCAGTGGGGGTCAAGAACAGGAGCACAACTTAGGAAAGCATGGCATAATCACAGGAGGTGCTTAGCCACTAAGAAAAGGACATTTCAAGCCAAGGATAAACTGGAGTCTATGGAATTCAACAGCAAATCATTTGAGGAGACCTTATCTGCTATCCTACAGCCCGTCCTTATCTACCATTATAGTTGATGTTTCTCCATTTTGGGGTTTCCCAGGTAGAAAATGGAATATCAAGGTAAAGCCTTAGAGATCTACATTCTTAAAGGGGTAATTTTATAAGAGGATGTATATGTGAGACACCCATAAATGTGTCTGTTTTATAAAGACAACATAGGTGCCTATGCGACCTTGTAAAATAGGTTCATAGAACTAGGCCAACCATAAGGCAAGACTCATTTAGGGAAGCAGTTTCTTGGGGTGGGGGGGGGGGGGGAGGGGCCAGCAAAGAGCAGTTACAGTCAAAGCAAAACAAAACAATAGATTTGGACAGCCACACAAACTCAAAGAGCCATCAGTACATTCATTTACCCGAAGGAAGAGTAAGTATACACACACTACAAAGCAAAGCTTAATATTAAAAAGTACGATGTCCAGTTAGTGTATGCATTGTTACAGGATTGGAGGAAGGGTGGCATTCAGATGACCATGACTATTGAGTTTAATTATTACAATCTTGGGGAATGGGAAGAGGCATACGGCTTAAGGTTTGCCCAGGGCATCCAATACCTTGCATCAGCCCTGGAGTTGGTGCTGAGCCCAAATAATGTGCAAATGCTAGGCATGCATATTTTGGACTCATTTGGGCATTTGTTTGGGCACCTAAAATTTAAATGCATATGCAAAGTGTTTTTGCATGTGTTTTAGCATATAGTAGGCATGCAATTATGATGAAAATAAGAAACAACTCCTTTGGTTTGTTTTTGGTTAAAGCTAATATTTTTTTGGCCCTGCGTATGCCTTGCAAATGCCCACATACACATTTAAATCTGCTCTGAAAAAGATGTAAATGTGTGCATGTAAACTCTAGATGTGCACTGGCGTATTTTATAAAATATAGATATACAGTACGTCACAACTGCCTCCATTCTGCCCAAACCTCGCCCCCAGGAATGCTTACATGCAGACCATGCATGCATAGACACACTCTTTCCATGCACCTGCTTTCACATGCATATGTGGTCATGCAATTTTATAAAAGGCTTTTTCTGCATGTAAAACAGGCTTTGCATGTAGATGTTTAAAATTACCCCTGTAAATGCTTAATCTAAATGCAGTAAGTTTAAGGAATGCTTTTTGGTTCTTCTTAGATGTGCTTTGACTTCCAGAGGGACCCTTATATCTTATAACTTTCCAGAGCACATGTGCTGTGCAGAGTATGGCAACCCAACCTCTGGGTTTTCTAGGCAAAGTGGAACTGGAATTAGACTGCTAGGCCTTTCTTCCACACAGCAAGCCTCCACAGGGGTCGCAGAATGCCTCTCAGATTTTAGGGGGGGGGGGCAAGCTCCACCTTGACTCCACCCCCTACCCTTCCCCTCCTGTTCTGCCTGTGAGGATCCCATCTCCCATGGCAGAAGAAAAGGGAATAGCTGTGATCATGGTGGTCTGCTTCAGTCTACTTGGAGGAGATTGGACCCCCATGGGTAGGAGGGGGAAGGCCGCTGTGATTGCAGCAAAGGCTTCTTCTGTCTGCCCATGGGGATCTCCTACAGGAGTCTCGCTGCCTGGTTCCTCTCTCTGCCTCTAGTTTCTCCCTTTTTCTTTGTTTTTCTCTGTCTTATCAAAACTATGATGTTCTTTTCCTTTTCCTGGCAGTATGCCCTTTGCTCTTTTGTAAACTGCTCTGTTGTATTTTTGAAGGGTAGTACATCAAGAAATGGAATAAGGATAAGGTGGCTTTCCACCCTGTCCATGGGGATCTGAACTCCTACAGGCAGACAGAAGGAGTCTGCTGAGACCATGGCTGCTCTCCCATGGCAAATTTTGGTGGGGCCAGGGCCCATGTGGCCCACCCCATTCCCAACCCTGAGCCTACAGCTTCTGGTATTCCAAGGTGGTCTCCCATTGGAGTACTAGCCTGACCCAATGCTGCTTAGCTTTCAAGAGCAGACAAGATTAGGCTCATTCAGGATGGCATGGCCATACTATAGAATGCAGTACATGTACTTTAGTTAGTATTTCCTTGGTGTGTGAAATGTAAGAGCAAACTCTGTGATACAAACTCTGGTAATGGTTAGACAAAGCAGTGAGGTATGATCTTGGCTATGCAAAAATATGCCTGTGACTAGGCCTACACCTCATCAGCTTTGTTGACTTCTCCTTATTTCAGAAGTCTGATGTCAGGGTCAGCCCAACCATTAGGGTCAGCCCAACCATTAGGCAACTAGGTAGCTACCTAGGGAGGCAGCCTCTTGTGTGTGTGTGGGGGGGGGGGGGGGACAGGAGGTGTGGGGCGGAGGAGGAGCAAAGAACAAAGCTAAATAATAGATTGTGAAAGCCAGGGGGAGCATAAGGCTTGAGATTTGCCTAGGATGCCAGCACTTTGAAAGCACAATGGAGCTGGTCCTGCTGGTGTTTTTACAGGAGCACTAAAACACATGATAAAAGTATCCCCCTCTGCAGTGCAAGGCATTAGGCACCCTAGGCCAGGGGTGGGCAATTCCGGCCCTCATGCACCACAATCCAGCCTGGTTTTCATGATGGCTTTAATGAATATTCATGGACCTATTTCCATACAATGGAAGGCAGTGGACGCAAATAGACGCAAATAGAATATTCATTAGGGACATCATGAAAACCAGGCTGGATTGTGATGCACGAGGGCTGGAATTGCCAACCCCTGCCCTAGGCAAACCTTCAGACTTAACCTTCCCCCCCCCCCCCTCCAACAAGATTTTGATAATTAAAGAATTATGGTCATCTGAACATTATCTTTTCAAAGGTAATGCTGTAAAAAATGCCTAATTGAGCATCATGCTTTTAAATATTGAACTTTGCTCTGTGTGTATGTGGGTGCTTAACTTTTCCTGCAGGTAAAAGAATATGTCGATGGCTCTTTGGGTTTGTCAGGATCTATTGTTTGGCTTTCAGTGCTGCTGCTATTTGCTGGCCCACCTAAGCTGCTGCTCTAGGCAACCACCTAGTTTTGCCTAGTTGTTGGGCCGGCCCTGCCTCTCTGCCATTAAAACTGTGGCTGCTCTAGTCATAAATATGCACCTGCTGCTCAACACAAGCACTAATCACCTCTTCATTGCTATCACTCACTCACACGTCAACGGGCAGTGTAGGAAGAAACTCATATTTTATTCCCTTGCCCCACTAATCAAAGGAGGGTAAAACAAGGAGATGTATTTTGATTCATTTGTGTAAACAATACTTCTATCAAGGAAAGCAAACTAAATGCAGCATTTGAATAAGAAGAAGAGCACCAAGAGGAAAACTGGCCCAGCGAAACTACCTTCAAAGAATGGCAGGTCATCAGATGTCATTGCTGCATTTTAAATATATGAAATAAGGGTTGACTATCATTATTGTGCTTTTCACAAGTTACCTGGCAGACTATAGGACCTATGCACTAAGAGTGTGTTATGAAATGCTAAAATATTACTACTGAGGTACTCATATAATATTATGCATAGCAGGGCGGTGCTAGGGAGTGACAAACAAGGTAATTGCCCGGGGCCCCATGCCACAGGGGGCCACAAGGCAACTGCCTGGGGCCCCCATGCCACAGGGGTCCACAAGGTAACTGCCCTGGGCCCCCATGCCACAGGGGGCCCAAATCTGTTTCAAGTTGAAGAAGTTATAACCTGCAGATAGATTTTGAGAGTTGCCAAGTTACCCAGTTCCAGGAGTGAGATTTTCTGCCATTCCTAAATTTCTGACAAGCTCATTCTAATGCAATATGGGACCTGCAGCACTGATTTCAATTGGTAAAATCGGTGACTATAAATACCATACTACATTCCAATGCAGCTTTAATCCAGAAATGACCAAAAAAAACAAAACAACAACAACAAAAAAAACACCTCAGTCTTGGAAGTGGGCAACTTGGCAACTGTAGGCTTTGGGGTCCCCTGACAGTTTCTGCCTTGGGTCTCTGCATGTCCAACACTTGTCCTGGTGCATAGCAGGCATTCACTGATAAAATAACCACTACGCCTAACGCAGTCTTAGGACAGAGGCCCAAAGATTGGAACTCAACAGCAGGACTCCACTCTTGCGGAGAAGAAAACAGGTCCATAATAGGACAACTCACTGAGCCTCATTCACACCATACATTTATATTATTGGGAGCCAACGTTCCTCCCAGCTGAATGACGGGAGGGCGCGCTGCCATATCGCGCTTTTTAGACGCGAGAAGCGACTAAAAAGCGCGGTAGCACCTCTTCCTCTCGGAGGCAGCGCGGGCGGAGGGCTTTCGAGCAGCTGGGTGGGAAACTCGAACTTACCGAGTAGCATCATCTTCGATCTACAAGACAGAACGCGAAGAAAAAACACAACTGATATTACTGCTAAGAGCCTCACAACTTAGTACTCTTCAAGCACTTCAATATCTTAACGATATTTCTTTTTGTTCTGAATGGACAGAAGAGTATACACAAGGCGATGTTCTTGTCTGAGCATGTGCTCCTTATTAGTAAAAACAACCATAGCCACATAGTATATATATATATATATCCTGAAGATAGTCGATTGAGTGTTGTTTAGGCAGACCACCTAAACTTGAAAAATAGAATTTATACGGCTTAACCTCTCAGTTCTCTTTTTTGTGTGCATCCTCATACGTATTCAATTCTTAAGGAGTTATTAGTGTATACAGTGGTTTTTCGTAAGCTCCTCCTCCTTGTCCACGCCCACCACTCTGTAACGAAGCAAATCCGGGATCTTTCGCGCTGCTCCTTAGAGGTATCAGGGCTGCACACTGGAAAGCAGGCATAGGAAATATAGAGTGGACCCATGGAAGGAACTTCTTTTTTTCCAAAGGTTGTACGGACCTATTTGCAAAGCTGACATATGGCTCTAACCAAGTGTAAATATGGAAGAAATAAAAGAGACGCAGTCTAAAAGCAAAAAGTCGTAGATATAGAATAAAAAAGAGAAAGCCCGGAGTCAAGAAATAAGCAAACTGCTACTTGGAAGACTCTAGATAGCATCTCCTTTTTGAAGTGTGAAGTCTCTGTTCAGCTAACGTTAACAAAGTCTTCTTAATTAAAAGATGAGAAGAAATAATACCGAGACGGTTTTTCTTCTGCCTATATCGATAAAATCCAATCCGTGCACAGTAGCGCGTAGCATTTTCGATATAGCGTATATCTAATATCGCTATCTATTACAACTTCACACAAGGTCTTTGTGGAAGCTATTCGTCAGATTTTAATCCGTCGAATTTCCACATTTAATACCTTATCCATTCAACAAACAGCACCCTTCCATGAATTCTCTATTAAGTAATTATTTTGGCTATTCAAAACTTGCCCACAGTATCAAAATGAGGACAAATATCTTTTGAATCCAGCTTGTATACAACAGTTCCAAAATTTTAACTGAAGAAGCTTTAGGTATTTAAATAAACTGCAGATTTTCCTCGATCTCTCAGCTTTTCTTAGGATAGTCCCCAGCTTAAGGTCCTTAAAAACACCCCGGCTATTGCCGAATAAAGTCTAGTATAGCTCTGTCAAAATAATTGGTTGAGGGCTCTTTAAGAGCAGGAGCCATTTGCTCCTTTGTGTTTGATACCTCCAGCCTCAAAGGACCACAACAAATATTCAGTCTATAATAAACAAAAGCCACAAGGATACAGGTGAGGGGATAAAAATAACGAGTAAAGCATATTTTAAGCTCCTTTCCCTTAAAATGGATTTCAGTAAAGTTTCTACCAGAATTAATATATTTGAAAACGTTGGGGAAGAGGTTTCAAGCACAACTCATTCACAAAAGGACATTAGCAGATTTTAAACTGTTGAACCTCAAGGCGGTTTAAGCTACTTTGGGTTACAGAATTTCAGCGGAAGCCATTAGAAACATAAAAGAAAGAAATTAAGGGCTTGATGGAAATACCTAATAACAATTCTCTCGCTGAGGCCTATGACTTGCAAATAGCAATGAATAACTATCCACTTTCCAGTAGAAGGTCATGATAAGTGCTGTTTTTAATACGCAGAAGATGATTGCCTAAATGTGTAAAATACCCTCCTATTCCAAATTAGAACGCGCTCCTTGCAAATAAATCGAATAAGCGACCTTTCTCGAGGAATCCACAGCATAGGAAAGTCGTCTGGCATCGGAAACAGTGTGCGGGCAAATTTAGGAGGCGTGTTTATTCACCGAACATGTGTCTAAATTGGGAAGCGAGCAGAACCAGAAACGCGCCTAACCCAATAATAAAAGATACGGCCATCCGTGTTCGCGGTTTGTTTTTAAATCAAGTTTTTATTTTCCTGTACTCATAAAAAAAAACATAATATAGATGCAGAAATATCAGCATTGGGGTATAGTTGATTCGAAAAGATTGTCTGCATATTTCTGATTGCCTCGATCATGCTTAATTTTAAAAAAAATTACTACAATCTCCAAGCCCAAGCCGCATTGTACAGCCCCAGGACCGAGGAATGCACCCCCGTTTTTAGACAGACCCGCTGGCCACGGGAGTCCCTTCACAGGAAAGACCATCCCGTGGCTGGTCTTAGGACCCGGCGACACAAAAAGCAGTAATTCAGTTAGGACTGAGTGAACCCATAGAAATCCATGTCAGGAACATCTGGACTTTTTAAGGGAGATAAAATATGTTTCTGATTCCGTTTGGTGACCCTTTGCTCTTGAATTATAGCACAGAGAATTTAGCCAGAGCTGAAGGGGGAACTCCTTTTTTTTTTTTTTTTTGCTTTCTTTCCCCTGTCCTCTAGGTATTAGAGAAAATGATATACGCTCCTTAGGTAACGGCGGCATAGAAACGCCAAACCTCCTGAACCGGTCACTTAGGATTAAGAAGGAAAGGAAACCGTTAAAGCATGATTATAAAACAGGTAAGCCAACGGCAAGATTTTTTTTCTTACTTTCTAAGACACTACATATAGAAATATTTAGATGGAGCACAAACCACAGAAGACAGTTAAATGAAATAATGCTCAATGTTTAACACCAAATCCTGCCCATGTGCATATTTGTACAAGTTGGTCAGCCTTTTGGGAATTTGGTATATGCGACTTTTAACAGGCAGGGCAAAACCCGAGGTCGTTATAGAAGAAATGCGGACGGAAAACAATGCCTTAAAATAGAAAGCAATTTTAAATACTCTGTTATTCGTATATGAAAAAAAGAACTATTATAAAAAATATAAAAAATGCTGATATTAAATTGTTTATCTTACCTGCCCCCAGTGATCCTCTGGATTCAGTGAATAAACAAATTATATAAAAGACATGCAAAAAGGGGGAAAAATAAAACAGGAAATTGATAGGGTTTGTTTTTCATTGGTACAATATTATCCTGATGCAATAAAGCCTGTGTGTAATGTAATTTAAAAAAATATATATGGCGAAAGAAATAATGGAAAAGAAAATGACAAGTGCATTAGGCATTATAATTCAACGAGGCTCCACCTACCAGCCAAGCCTTCTAATTAATGGAGCTCCCGACTTGCAGGCGTCTGCATTGGACAGGCGGAGAGTGAAAGAAAGAGAGAGGGAGTGAGAGAGCGAGAGAGAGAGAGAGAGAGAGCGAGAGAGAGAGAGAGAGAGAGAGAGAGAGAGAGTGCCTTTCGAGATAATTGATTGTCTCCCGATCAACAATTACTTGTTAGCAATAATCAATTACCCCCGTCTCTTTGCTTTTTCCCCAGTCTAAGAATTAGCACTCCTCTCGACTTATCAGGTCTTTTGAGACCAACAAAAAAAAAGAGTGAGGGGGATTCTGCACCTTTAAATAGCAACTGGGAAGAGGAAACTGGAACAAGAGTGCAAAAAGTCATCTTCGAATCAGGGCCGCCGAAATCTTTGACTATTCATTGGCAACCCCCCTCCCCCCTTCCCCTCCTTTTTTTAAAATCATTTTAACCTTGCGGATTGTCTCTGGTCCTTCTTTAAGAAGGCAACCGAGCAGGACCTTCTGGAAGTTGTGGAGAGAACTTTTGAAAGAGCTCTTGCCGAGGGGCGATTTTGCCGAGCCGGTGGTCGAGAATGACTTCCAAAGAAGAGGCGAAATCTTCCTCGGTGGAGGAGAGGAGGAGAAGCCCCTTGGACCATCTCCCACCACCTGCGAATTCGAATAAGCCGCTGACTCCTTTCAGCATAGAGGATATCCTGAACAAGCCTTCAGTTCGGAGGAGTTACACCATCTGCGGAACAGCTCATCTCTTGACCACGGCTGAAAAAAACCCTCCTGCGGGACTAGCTCTCTCCAGCCGGGCACTCCTCTCCCAGACCTCGCCTCTGTGTGCCCTGGAAGAACTGGCCAGCAAAACCTTCAAGGGGCTGGAAGTTAGTGTGCTTCAGGCGGCCGAAGGTAAGACTGTCCTCCTGATCGTAATATACATTGCCGAAGCACACCTGCATAGTGGGGCAAATAAAAAAAATTAAATAACTGGATGCAGTATTTAAGGTGAAATAATAATTTTGCATATACTCAGGACCGTCAGGGACTATACGTTTATTAAGCGCTTCAGTTTTATACGAATACAATTATGTGCAATTCTTGGTTTTTGATAAACTAGCTGTCATACAAATCCGTAGGGACACAAAATAATCTTTCGAAATTACCGCAAATAATATATTTGTACCTTTGTTGATCGTAACATAACAAGAACTAATGCTGTTATTTAACTTTTGGCATTTTAATAGAAAGTAATATAAAAAGAAATAACCGCACACTGCTGAAGTCCTTGTTAGATGCATTTATTGCAACACATATGAATGCTACAGCACGGAGCCAATTATGAATAATGCTAATTGCAAACACTATTTGATCTGCAACATTTTCCTACCATCTAATGGCATTAACATTGACGTTTGTTTCGAACCAAGCATGTTTGTGGATTGTCTAACTGAATAAAAAATGTTCATATTTTCAGGAAGGGACGGAATGACTATTTTTGGCCAAAGACAGACTCCCAAAAAGAGGCGAAAGTCCAGAACAGCGTTTACAAACCACCAGATTTACGAATTGGAAAAACGATTTTTGTATCAGAAATATTTATCTCCGGCTGACCGAGACCAAATCGCCCAGCAGTTGGGACTGACCAATGCTCAGGTCATTACCTGGTTTCAGAACCGCCGGGCTAAGCTCAAGAGAGACCTGGAGGAGATGAAAGCAGATGTGGAGTCCTCTAAGAAACTCAGTTCAGCCTCCGTTAGCCCTGTTTCAGAGTTAGAACAAACTTCGGAAGGCAGTAGAGGCAAATCAAGGGCCACATCCCCCCCATCCCTGGCCAAACTTGGACTCGAGAGTGGCAGCCAGCCCCAGTTGTCCCCCTGCTCTCCACTCACAGACCAGCCTACCAGCAAGGACTGTTCAGAAGATGAGGAAGACGTGGAGATCGACGTGGATGACTGATTTTAGGAGGGTTTCAAAAGCGAGAGACAAATTCAGACAAAAAGCATGGACAGTGTTTTATATGCTGCACTTGTATTATACTTATAGAAACTCATTTACAACTGAGGCAGTTTCTTTTCAATAAAAGCAATAAGCACTATAGGAAAAGTCAAAACATTCAACGCTGCCAGATCAGGTAGTTTTTCATTTTTGGAATGGTGCAATTGTGTATGGCTTCTATATAAATATTTAAGCATATATTTGGAGGGTTGGGTTTTTTTTTTTAGATTTTGGTTTCAATAACTATAAATAATTTGTTTGCAAATCCTAAAGACTTGGGGAAACACCATACACACGACTGTTTGTCAGCCAATGATTTGAATACTTCAAAGTACTCTGTTAGGATTTAAGTTAGGAAAAATTAAATTTAATCATTTTACTTGCATGCTTAAATGTGCATGAAATTTTTTCTTTTCATTTCTTTTGTTTTAATTTTTTTTATACTGAGGGTATACCTGCAAGTTTAAATATATATATATATATATTTATATATTTTTCTTAGTTCATATAGATTTGTTTCCAAAGCCACTTCTGCCTCACTTTATCAAGTACATCTATTTTTGCCATTTTCTGCTATTGTTATGCTTTTATTAAAAAAAGCTACCTTTCGTATTTTTATATGAAGGTGGTTAAAACACCCCTATAATTATTTTTTACTCTTTTTAGAATTTTGCATGCCACAAAGGACAAATCCCAATAATAATACATTTAAGCAAAATGTTATAGATTGCTAAAATGTACAAGTAATTTTTTTTTAATTGTAAAAATTACAAAGGCCTCTTATTTAAGTTAGCATACCAGGGACAGCGCTGACTTTTTTTTTCCTTCTTCGAAGTGTACAGAGTTCCCTTTTCCAATACAATAAAATTATTAACATTTTGATAGACTTTCACAGTTATTGATGCGGCTCCAGTTGCTTGTAATTTCCAATTGTGTGCCATCAATCTTGCTTTTCCAAACCAGCTTTTATTTTTGCTACATACGTTTATGAAAGTAGATTTCGCCCCAAACCTGACGGACATATTTGATTTCTATTTCTTTAACAGTGGGTTGCTACTAATATTTAGTTGAAGGCAGTAAAGGGTTACAGGGCTACAGCCTTTATTTTTTTTTTTTTAAAGAAAACTAAACCAAAATCATAGACTTCCAGTAATCGGAGAATAACACTAACCCCGACTGAACATCGAGAAATATACCATATGCAAATGCCAAATAACTCTATTTTGCGGGGGCAAAATTATTCTTAAATCACTAATATTTTCTTCAGTTGAAATATGAAAGTGTTACAAATGGAAACGGTAAATCGACCAAGCAATAGGCTTATTGAAAGAGGAACATTTCTAGAAAGCGTCGAAAGTGCTTCGGTTATTTTGCAGTGCTAACAAAAAATAGAAACCTGTACTGATAGAAAGTACAGTGTATTTGCCTTACTTATTTTTGTTTTAATTTTCTGAAAGCGTGTTCTGCCTTTTTGACCTTGCAACTTGTGTTTTCCTATTATTTGCGAAATTTATGTGAGAAACACAAGTCTGGTATCTCGGAAAAAAAATGCCTCAGAAAAACAGAGTTTTGGGCCAGTTTCTCCGGGCTATATAAATCTCTGTCTCTCTTTTGCTCTCACCCTCTCTCTTTCTCCCTCTTTGAAAATGGATGGGGCTGTAATTTTTAGCGTAAAGCATGAAAACGGGGGACAAATGAGGCCTCTTCCCTGATGTGACAAGTGACAATGGGCCATGCACAGCCTCCCGCGGCTCTCAATACGGAGACAAGCGTGGCCCTCCACAGCAAAAAGGACGCGAACGTTTGGAGGCCATATGGTTTTTGAATTTTCTTCACAATTTGCAGACAATTTGATGGATTGGGTTATCCCTCCCTTCGACTGTTTAACTCCACTTTACAAAAGCGATAATGGAAACATCGCTCTCTCTTCAAGAGGGCATCTGTGCCCTTCTCTGTCTTCCCTTTTCTTCTGCATTTCTCTTGCCATTTTGAACAAGTCTATGAATTACAATGAAATTCACTCTCTTTTTTTTAAACTCTGGAAAGCACTTGTCTCCTTTTGCTTGGGGGCGGGGAGGGGGTGATGTTGACTTCTGTCCAGATATTTTGCAAAGCTCTCAATCTTGTCCTTAAGTGTTTTTATGTTAAACAGGCACATCGTAAATGTTGGAAACGGTGACATTTATTGTGAGGAGCTAGTTAAAGCCTTTTATTTGCTTTCTTTCGTTGCCCCCCCCCCCTCCCACCCTTTTCTTTTCTTTTGCTTTTATTCTTTTTGTCTTGGGGAGGATTTAATGAGGCTGAAAGCAGTACAATTCAATACAGTCAGGGAAGAAAAGAGAGCCTGGAGTTAATTTGGGTTATAACTTTTGTCTCCTGTGTGCAAATAGAGGGAGAGATGAAAAGAAAAGGCAACGGATCTAGAAAAGTTTGCCACACGTGGCTACATGACACAAAATGTTCTTCCTTTGCAAAGCTTCAAATAGTAGCGAGTACAGCCAAGTACAGAAGTAGTAGCTTTTCGTTTCTTTTATGGATTTTTAAAAATAATATTCTAGTCAAGTGTGTTATTTAAACCTTTGAAGACTGGAGTCTCTTTATGTTGCATTATATGAATTAGATTAAACGTCCTGGCCGGTTTTCTTCAGGAACAACATAACACAAAAAGGAAGCTAGTGTTACAACGCTACAAAATCCAAAACCTCCGTGCTCTTCACTCTGGTTATAATTCCGGGCTGCTTTTTATTTAGGGGGATAGCCCGGGGATATCGACGACACGGTGTCACTCTAAAATCAGGATCAGTAGCATTTCAGTGACAACCTTATGACAAAATGTTGCAGGCACATTGCCACAGCGATTGTGCATCTGCTGAAATGTAAAGTCTCGTTCCCGCTGATACTCCGCGGGGAAGCCCTGTTTTCAAAGTGTTTGACGTCTATTTTGAAAGCAAGCCGCGTTCTAAGAAAGTTTAAAAGTCCTAAAAAATGAATTTCTCACTTTTAACGTTGTGTCATGAAACAAATATTCTCGGAAAAGATGCCTCGCTCTTAGCCTCTACATTTGGTAAAGGGAAACCACAATCACACCAAGGGGGGGGGGGGGGGGGAGAAATTGCTCAATTATTGCAGAGCTGAGTGGCACATTGTAAGGAAATCCTCGTCGTTTCCCTTTGAGGAAAGAAGTCACGTCTCTCTTTCTCTTTCTTTTAAAATTTAGAATCAGATGTGACAAGTAAGCCCGAGGTTGCAATTTCTGGACTGTTTGCCTTTGTCCCTCCTTCAGCACTTCGACCTTTCCAAGACTTTGCTTTGATCAGCCTCTTCTCCCTCACTCTCCCCCCTCCTTACAATCCTGGCGCTGCATCAATGGCTGTGACGTGCAGCACTGAAGCAAACAGCGCTTCTTGTGCGTCTCTGGCCCTTTATTTGTGTTCTGTGCATCACCCCCCACCCCCCAGTCCCATAGTCTTCCGATATATGCTGAGAGAGCTTTGTCCTGTTTTGTGGTGGAATTGTGGGGTTCGCTTTAGGGATGGCGGGGAAAGGGGAGCCCATGCTAGGGTCCACTATCTGCAAGTTGAAATGATGACGAGTATTTTCACGTTTGCAGTTGTAATTATGTTTCAAGTGCGGCGCCGTGCCTACATTGTATGGTTCATTTTGAGTTGCCGCTTTGCACGGTCACCGCTTACCTTGGGATCTGGTGCTTTGGTTCTATAGGGCTTCCAGAAATAAGAGCCTCTATAGCTCCTGAAAGGTCCCTCCATATCCCGAGCTGTGTGACATCTACAGAAGATACATCTGCGTGTCAATGGCCCTTTCCATAGATTTGTCTCTAACTCTTCCATCCTGCCCCATATACTTGACCGACCTGCGGGTGCTAGTTCCTCGCCAGCTCTGTTACTCTTCGTACACTCAGACACAATCACACCCTTCGATTTGTCTGTTCCATGACAGTCACTACTTGTCATATACAGCCTCAGCGTTCTACAGCCCAAATTGCATTCTCTGCTCTGGTTTAGCCTTCTTGTCACCTATATCACGCCAGTGACTTTATCTTTTGGGGGATTGTATCTACAAGTGCTTAGAACGATATAACTGAGATCCATATTTTATCCTGTTCACTTACCCCGAGACTCCCAAAAGGAGAATAAAACCCCTTCTGAATTATCCAGGAGGGTTGACGCAGGTTGAGTCAGTGGAATTCAGTTCCTTATTTTATGAGGTGTCAGGGATGATGTCAAACGTGGCAGCGATAACTAATACCACAGTCTGAGGGACCAGAACGTGGTAATTAATCCCAAAGACTTAAGTGTATTTTAGTTCGGGAAAAAAAAATCACTAATTCAATCGTCCGGAAAATTGAAGTTTGATGCATGAGTCCCCGTTGAAAGGAGAGGGCTTTCTTTTTTCTGATTCTGAGGTTGGACTGGGGGCTGGTCTATTTGCTTGTCTGCACTCCCCTGAATATAGTCTGCAGTCTTTAAGACACACATTGCAATGTTGATTTCACAAACTTTACGTTTTTGTCTGTTTTTTTGCATAATCCTTGCATCATGACCTACGATGACCGATATATTTGATGTAAAGACCACGCGATGCAACATTCTTAGATGTTTAAAATCGCCGCACATATCATTATTTTTTATTATCATTTTATTTAAATATCTGCAATGAAGGTTGTTGCCGTTTGACAAAACCAAATAGGTCCGAAATGAAATTGAGGGAAAGAATTCTACCCCGTCTCTTCCTCTACGCCAATTTTTTATTTTTTATTTTTTTAAGAAATGGGTTAAAACAATGAAACACTCACAAACGTATCACAACAGGCTTCTTAATGTTTCTGCGTCAGTCTTTATGTTCGCATGAAAGAGAGCATGGGTTCTAGTGCAACCAGACCGCTCTTCTCTTAAAATCAAAAAATGCGCTGACATATGAATTTTAAAATTAAGTATTTCTGTACGTACCCAATTCTAGGTTAATAGTACCGAAAATGATATCACAGAAAGCGCACAAGATAAGTAACAGTGACTACAGAAATCGTTATTTCTGATTTCACATCTCTTTGCTATTTATGCGTGAGCTGGGCTTGGATGACTTACCCTTTACAATGCTATCTTTTTAAACAGTAATTTCAAGCCATAAACGTAAGAGCTACAATATTTCTGTGTAAGATTGTCAAGTGAATTCCAGGCGCCATATTGGAAAACTTCTCGAGCTCCACGTTGCTGGCTACCCTGCCTCCCCTCCGTTTAATGTAGCCACCAGCGAGCTGCCTTCTGGACCCCGGACGGTGCAAACGGGCCTTTCTGTGCAGGACTCCCAGCTGGTTGGAAAAACAATAAGAAATGTGATTTCATAGAAACCACTGGATGTTTGGTGATTACTTTAAGCTGCCCTTGTTTCTGAAGAATTGCAACTTTTTGATATCGTTAGGTCTTCATTTGCACGAAACATAATGCTTTGTCAGACGTTGTTAACTTATTAGGGCGACTATAATACAAAGGTGTCTTCAGTTTCAGATCTACCAGTCTATGATGTAAAGGGTTTTGCATATAAATTGAAATACATTCAGATAAACCAAACAATGATAGGAACGTGGCTGCTAGAAACGTGTTAGGTGTTAAATAGATTAAAAAGCTGATGCTTGGTTATACGAAACAGGAATTCAGCATAACCAGATGGGCGCACTGAAAAGTTACACTTTATTAGGTGTATTAAAGAAACTGACAAATAAGTAGATATTTGGACTATGAAAGCTTCATTTGAAACTTCACTGACTCGTGAAAGGAGGACAGTTCTCCAAAGCTAATCACAGATGCATTGGGCTAGTCCAAAAAGGCATTTTTTGTTGACCCTTCCTTCTTCATATTTTTATTTTTTAGCTCCAAACATTATTGAATTTCAATACCATAATGCTTTGCGCCTGAAACATAAAATATGGTTGTAATACTAAATTTAGTTTGATTATTGGCCTCTAACATATTTGTTATAAAAAGAAATGTGTGGTAAGAAATGCTTCTTTAGGTGGCCAGTCATTGTGGCAAAGCTTCCGGGGAAGCTAAAAATGTACTTGGATGGATAAAAAGAGGAACGATGAAAGGAATATTATTATCTTTTTACAAGTGGGTGGTGAGAATCGAGCACCCCCTTGAGTTCTGCAGTCCACATCTACAAAAGGGCAGGGGTAAGATTGGTTTTGTGGTGGGCCCTATGGAAACAAATGCATTGGGCGCTCACCATAGTAAAAATCCATTTTAAAAATACTGCAAATTGCGGGGTCACATGGGGTTTTAACTGCAGTGGGAAATCAGCAGGTAGGAAGCATTGTTCACCAATGTAGAGGGTATAGGGAGAAAAGACAAACCTCTGCGGGTGATGGTGTCCCTGGCTCTCTCAGCTACTCTTTTTTTTCTGTCAGCAGCTGACAGGTCAGGCATAAATATGCCCTGGGAGCCACTGAATGAACATGTCTAAGAGGGTCCCTCCCAAACGTATGAACCCTAAGCAGCTGCCTGCTTTGCTTCTGTCCTACTCTTGCCCTGCGAAAGGACATTCATGAGGTAGAGGCATGTCAAAAGAGAGCCACCGAAAATGGTGCATGGCCAGGTCCAGCCCAAATTCCAGGCAAACTAGTCTGTTGCCTAGGACATCAGTACCTGGGGGATGGGCAGCAAAGAGCAGCTATGGCCAAAGCAAAGCAATGGGTCCTGGCAGCTACCTAAACTCGGAGTCATCAGCGCGTCCTTTTACCGGCAAGAGGAACGGGCAATGTGCAGATATCCATTTACTCTTGCAGCTGGCCTTTTGAGAGCTCCCTGATTATGGATATGATCACAAAATAAAGTTTAACATTTGAAAGTGTGATGCCCAAATATGCATTTTTATAGGATTGTTCTTGGAGGGATGGTGTTGAGATGATTACAATTGAGGTTAATAATCAAAATCTTGGGGGAGGTGTGCCATAGGAGTCTAAAAGCTAATCGCAAGGGGAGGAAAGGCTGAAGTTTTGCCTAGGGTGTCTAATAGCCTCCTACCCACCCTTTGCACGGCCTACTTTAGAATCCATACACAGAGAGAAAGACGGCACCAAATATGCAATCTTTGGAGCAAGACTTCCTAGTCACTTGGATTTTCAGGATATTCATAATGAATATTCATTAGACAAATATATAGGACTATCCAGTGGATGCAAACAGGGCCTGCCCAACCACTAGGTAAACTGTGCATCTGCCTAGGGCAGCAGGTTCTTGGGGGGAAGGGGTGTGCAAAGAACAAGACATTCAAAGCCAAATAATAGATTCTGACAGCTAGGGAGGTCATAAGGCTTAAGGATTGTCCGAGGGTGCCGACACCTTGAACCAACTCGGGCAGGCTTGAATGCAAATCTATGTCATGCCTATTCATTGTGGACATCCTGAAAACCCACCTAGCTGTGTGGTCCCCAGCTTTGGGAAGCTCAGCTCTGGGTGAAAGATAAGCTTCTACAAAGCACTAGAAGGCAGCATTTTCCCTAGAATGAATAGCGCCAGAAGGAAATTCAAAAGGAATGTGAAAAAGTCATCTTCACCAAGAGGCTGGTGGACATCTGGAACAGACTTCCCACGGAGGTTATTGGAGCCAAAACAGTGGCAGAGATCAGGCATGCATGGGATAGAAAGGGGCAGAGGGAGGGAGAAGACTCAGTAAGACCGTGAGAGCACCGTAGCTGGGCGGGCCAAGGGCTCCCTTTCTGCCAAGTCTCACATTCACTTAAGCTGGCTGCTTCAGTGACCACTTTGACTTATGCTGTTACGGCTTGGCATTGCTTAATGTCCTAAGTGTTCATGTTCTGGGCCTGTTGTTCTCTCTCCCTCTGACATACTCTGCAGTGCAGATCAGTATGATTGCACTACAAATAAACAGTATTCCTATTACAAAGCATGACATCAAAAGATAAGTATCTGACGGGTATGCAGCATAAGCAGCTCTTTCTATTCCATTTTGGTTTGTGACTAGTCAGAGGGGAGTGCAGCGAGATTTCATCTTTGCAGATTTTTCTCCCTGTTTCAGCGTTGTTGCGCTAGCCTATTTCTCCGCGGAATCTGCGGCCTTCTAACCTCCAGCGCATTCGACATTTGCCTGGGAAATCAGGCTCTTAGCAATAAACAAATAGGCAGAAACACTGGGGAGACCACGTTGTTATTTCCTGACAGTAGCAGTGCATCTCGTTAATGTAGTTTAGATCTATACGGACTCGTGAGGTAGCACACGCCTTTCCCAGCTCTTTCATGCAGGCCATTTTTTCCCACCTCTCAGCAGATTCAAACGAAACTAGAGAAAACAAAAAGGTTATTTTTACAAGACCGCGCCACATCCTTACAGACTTGGGCAAAGCCTTCGGGAAACAAAGACGAATGTCACAGAGGGAACCAGCAGACATCCAGTCCCTTCACCTTCTAGGAAGGCGACACAAGGTGACAGCATGTTTGCCATCTTTCCAGTAATGAACCCAATATTGAAATTGTAGCCAACAAGAGAAAAGAAATGAAAAGAAAGACTCTTAATATTTCTGGATGCATGAGGATCTGATGTGAAAATTAGATTTTCTCAAATTGTGCATCTCTGTTTTCTCGTCTGTGGGTTGAATAAATCCTTACGAAACAATGGTAAATTGAAAATATGTTGTTTCAAAAACTACCAACCTCGCACCACACACCTCCTCAACATCACCACTACTATCACCGCTGCCCCCTACACAAAATAATTTCGAGCAACCGCCTTGTCGAAATAAAATAGTCAAGCATTGAAAAATGCACTCTCTGGAACAACATCTATTCCAAAAAGACAATGCGTATTCCAAAACATTCCGTCTATTGCAATTGTAAAGTTGAAAAGGGACCCTGTGAATGTTTTAGCTAGTCTTGGAGTTCATCCTCTACTGATTTAAAATATCACTCACATTTCTCTGTTTTTTTTATATATTCCCATTTATGAGGATTTTTGCATAAGCGTCTGGCTATACTTGCTTGTTAAATAACTGATTAACTATGTCAATAAAGATGAACAGTTTTCCTCTTAGATTCCATGGAGTTTGGGGATGATAAATTCGAGGCGGGCTGTGGCAGTTATGAGAGGACTATAGGAAACTGCACTATTCCTACCAAGCTGCCCAGGAGTCCCCCGCCCACCCTACTGTCGGTAAGGGACCGTGATATCGCGCTTTTCATCTCGAGGAGCAGGCTACTAAAAGCGAGCTATCGCAGTACCTCCTTCTACCGGCAGCAACGCGGGTGGCGGACTCCTGCGCAACTACTCGGGAATGCTGGAAAGGTGCGGATGGGTGGGAAGGCGCATCTCATCCGTATACATGGTCTTTAATTGGAAGTAGGCCCTCTAGTTTCAAATATGGAAAGCCTTGGAAAATAAGCAAGGACAGGATAAAGCCGCCCTTCGCTCCATGGGCAAACGAGCACTCAGGTAAAGGGTCACCCTGGATAGATGGACATTTGAAAACACAGAGAACACACTTTATAAAATACCGGGCCATCCACTGATATACCATACTTTTGACGTCCCATTCAAGAGCCTTGAGAAATTTCAATTTAAAGAAAACACCCGAGCATAAGAAAATACAAATTTCTTATCATGTACCTAACAAGGGTGTACACGATTTAAGTTTCATCAAATCAATTGCTGTGAAGCAACGGAGCCGCAAATAACGTCTAAAGAACAAAAAAAGAGCAAAGAGCAGGATGAGGAGGAAAGAGAAGTAAGTGTGGGATATACGGAGATTCTTGAGCTGGGTGAGAAGGTCTGGCTGCGCGTATTGGAAAGGCGGAACCCAGATGCGTGTACCTGCGATTCATCTTGCGGCTACCCTCTGAGGGGTGATTGTCGCCATCACCGCCAGGCAGACCTTTCGCTTGCCTTAAGCACCTCGGTAACGGATGGCACCATCAATAGAGATGACATGCGGCGCTTATTTATGAGCTGTAGTTTATTAACTTTTAATCAACATATTTGCTGGTTTATTTTAGAGGAGCGCTAAACATCCCAGTCTCCCTCAAATGTCTTAAATTGTGGTTTCATTTTTTTTTTGTTTAAAGAACAGCCCCTATGTGGTGCACCATTAAGTCCCATTTGTTTTAGAGGTGTGAAAGCACAGACTAGCTTAAATTCAGATTTCAAAATGAACATTTTAAGAAGCCTGGGATAGGGCCACCCCACCCCCGCCCCACCAGCAAGCAAAACAAAACCAGATCTCCTACAGCTGGACTTTTCCTATGCATGGTATTTTGTGTGCTGTATGAAATAACTTTCTCCGAGAACCTACCACCAAATGGGCACGGAAAGCCCTGAGTGTTGGAGGGCAATGATTTTCAAAACTGCGTGTCTTCAAAGCTCATTCCACTGAGCAAACTTCTTAATGAACCAACCTTTCTTTTCTGTTAATAAATGCTAATCAAAGATTCACTGGTAATCGGCTCCAAACAGCAATGGTGTGAAAGAAATGGCCGCTCTGAAAATGCTGAAGACCACATAAAGATCATCTTAACTGTCAATAAACATTTTCTTTCCTTAGAAACGGAAACCTGCAGATGTTTCGAAAGCATCTTTTAGTCAAATACTTAAAGGAATAAATAACGCCAAAACAGTCGTGCGTTTTGCGTCTTTTAAATCACATCCACTTAGCTTCCCCCCCCCCCTCCAAAAAAGGGAAGAAAATGATTACATCTTTAATTAGGTGCTTTACAAGATGAGGTTTACTATATAGGAGTGTGGCTTTCACAGAGCTATACCGAATCCACATAAGCTTCGTAAGGGCTGGATTGTATTATAGCAAAAAAAAAAAAAAAATCACAGTGGCTGAGTCGTTATCATTTTTGTTAACTTTTTATCGACTGTTTGCTAGATGGCATGTCACTAAAGTGTATGATTTGAGATGAAAAATTAGACAGATTAACCTGAGGGGAGAGCTTGATTGATTACTAAGTAGGATCAATTTGAAAGTTTTAGCCATAACGTTTCTGTAGAGCCCCTTAATACTTCAAACTTCAATTTTACGGGCGATTGAACTAAGCATGTTCCTGACAAAATTGATATATGTATTAATTTGCTTTAACTGTTGATTAATTACTCTCCACTGAAAGAATTATATGGAGCTGTTTGCTTCAGATTTGCATATTAATCAAATTCTAGTTGATAATTCAGACGGCACAGTGGATTTAGGGGGGATTGTAAAGCAAGGGGCTTGCAGCAACACAGCTAACCTCTGCTTTCTAGCCCAGCTTTTTTTCCACCGCTTTCCCCCTTTGCTCCCTTGCTGCTTAGCTGCCTGTCTAGCGCATTAAAATCAAAGATGCAGAACGAGTTAGCCTGGCTATTTGGTGAAAACAGAAATTGCCTGTCCAGTTTTATGATGTGCGCAGCCTGAGCAGGCAGGCTCTTTAATGTGCCCTGTCAAAATGTCTGGGATTTAAAGGAGAAACAGCACAATTTAGCGTTGGATAATTAATGACAAACTACCTCGATAGCTATCCGAGCATTATTGTACACCACCTGTGTGGGTGCTTTAAATGTGACCAGCAATGGAGGATTCGTTTTTAGGCGTCCACATCCGCAGATGTACGGAAGTAGGAACGCGCGAATCTAAGAACATGTTAGCAGAAGAACATTCGAGAAGCCATGACCCAGGTCTATGGAGCCCCAACATTCAGGGTTTCGGACATTTTCTGCGGGGAAGGCAGTTATAACTAGTATCTCCCCCCCCCCCCCCCCACTAAATGTTGAACAAACTAACAGCAGAAAGTCGAACCAATTGGAGTTGATGTCATCTAATGACTTGGGAGATCTACTGTTTGGGTTGCGCCTGGGGTTCATCTTGCGCCAACGCTGACGCCATGAAAAGCCCGTCATGACCTTTCTTGACAGGTAGTTTGGTTGGAAAGCTATTGTAGCTATGCTATGTCCTTCAGCCTTTTGTCGCTGTCCTATCTTTCACGAGCAAACACTTCTCTAAAATGGTCATCGTGCCAGTGGAGAAAAACCCCAAACCATAATCTCAAGGATTTCCTGGATGCCGGTGTGTGCCCTCTTCCTGTGTAGTGTACTGTGAAAGCTGAGCTTTTGTCTATCTCTTCCCGCAGTGACTAAATGTCCTTTCTTTTCACGGTGAAAAAGTGAGAAAGCCTTAACATGTTTTTCCGAAGTATGAACTTAAATGGTGAGCAAGTGTATAAACTTTTCAAATATATGGATTCAAAGGGTAACAGTGTAATTAAAACCAGATAATTAACGAGACAATATTCTTACAGCTACATCTTTAATGAAGAAAACCCTTCAGGGCCGCATACACTTCCAGGCTCATTAAAGAAAATAAAGTTGTGAGGCTTCTGCACTTCCCAGTGTGTTAATAATAAGCCAGCAGTATTTGCTTTTAAAAGTATAACAGCGAGTGCCTTTGTACCTTGAAAGATTCTCTCCGAGCGTTTGCAGGGCTTTAAATATTTAAAATGCAAAGTAGACTACTTCCAACATGAGATTTTAATTGACCGGCTCTTAGAACTGAAAAAGAAAATATTAAAGCTAGGTGGGAAATAGAGCAAATTGTTTGCTTTTGTTTTTGCTTTCCAGCGGAGTCGTTTCCTACAGCCCCCCTTGCCCGATTGTCCTCCTTTTTGAAGGATTTTTTTTCAGGGCCTTAAATCGCCTTTTAGGGATCTGTTTGATCTGTTTGATTTGGGACTTAATTTAGTCTCAAATATGTTTGCAGAGAACTCTCATCCTGGGCTATACAACAGTCAGGCACTTATTCTTTTTATCTATATTTCTGTGGACTTTTCCAAAGGGAAGGCACACTTCCTTTGGTGCTGAGGGTTTCGAAGGCGGTGCATCGGGGCTCAAGACTTTTAAAGTTTCTTTAGACAAATCCCAGTATAACGTGAGCTGTGTTCCCAGTATGACAGGATAGCAAGGCCGCGCCTGCAGCTACTACTGTATGCTTTGCAAATGTGGAAGGATGGAGCTTTTAGTGATGAGTTATACTGTAATCAGCTAAGTAAATCTGCATGCATAAAAGATGTTAATTAGTCTTAATAGTCTACCAATATGCCTCAAGACTGCGAGCAGAAACGTAAATCTGCTAGCGATAAATATTTTTAATTGTGAAATTTACGAGAAAGAAGTTATTTTGGTGTGCAGCACAGAGAGCCCAGGCAGCGGCTCCTTTGCAAGCTTCTTTCATTCTCTAGGATCAGTCGGGACACAGAAAGAGACCGGAGGGCAAAGGGAAGAGAGCAGGGGAGCGTTGTAGTGGGACTCAAGCGTAATGGAGGTTGTATTTCAAGTATATGCTTAAACATTACTGGCGTTCTGCTGGAAATACCTGAGTAATAACTGAACTCCGAACGAGAGGCATTGCATGGTATTTAAAGTTCAACTATATCAAAAGAGCATGAAATCGTCCATATTTTACCTACAAGTTGTGGCTTAAATTACTATGCGAACTCATGTCTCAAGTAGTGGTATTGCTTTCACACCTTTGAAGTACTTGCAGGTATGGCCCAGACGAGGGTTCCACTGTGTGGGCTTTCTCTCTCCATCTGACGCAAAAGAAGCCAAACACGTTTAGGATCCGAGTTTATTTCCTATAGACTAGCTGTAGAACTGAGTGTGGGCTTTGCAAGTTCCGGGCAGGCAGATCAAAGCATTATGAACACTGATATGCACGAAGATGGCCAGTCATTAACTTTCTGTTATAGCAGTTAGCCCTTGTGGCCTTGGGCAAGTCACTTAACCCTCCCCTGCCTCGGAAGAAAGGCCTGGCAATCTACTTCCGGTGGCACTGCCAAGAAAACCCAGGAGCTTCTGGGTCGCCAGGAGTCAGGACTGACTCGAAGGCACACATTGCATTTTGCATAGCAGTTAGCAAGGATTTAAGTCAGTAAGATATGAAGACATTACATTTTGGTCATAAAAGTGTGTGGATTAGTAGGTCACTATTTCCCTGACAAATGGGGCATGGGTATGCATTCATTATACATTTACATTCACTTTTGCAGCCGAGAGTTGCTTTCCATAGAAATCGCGTTGCTAGCGACAGGGCTGCTTCCTCCGCACAGTTGGCTGCAAAGGGCCGGACTATTTCAAGGATGTGGCCATCCTCCGAGGAATCTTCTAGTATAGTATAGCAGTATCGAACTCCAGTTCTGCAAGGTCCCAATCCAGTCCAGTTTTCAGGATCTCTCTAATGAGTGTGCATGAGGTATATTTGCGTGTACTGCCCACATTGCATGCAAATATGTCTCATGAATATTCATTAGGGCTTTCTGAAAACCAAGCTGGTTTGTGGCCCTCTGGGACTAGAGTTTGACACCCCTGTTCTAATAGAATAAGGTGCTATGGGTCAAAGGATCTGTTTTTATACGATTCCATCTCCTCACAGAAAAAAAATATATTATTTTTTGTCTACCCTACAGACCATTCGTATACCTATGGCAAAGATCTACTGGTTGAGTTTTAACATGAGATGTAGGGTATGGGTGATGCAATTAAATGGACCCAATCCCAGTATTCCCCATACCCATTAACATGATTCGATTTGCAATTCCTTCAGGATTTGGGAAAAATGAAGGATGCATGGGAGTACCAGTTGCATCATCAGGGATGTCGAACTCTAGTCCTCCGTTGCCAGCATCAGGCGTAGTTTTCAGAATGTACATGAAATATGTTTGCATAGGGTGGCCTCCTAGTAGATGATTAAACTAGTACCGTTTGTGCTCTTCAGGGCTGGAATTTTATATTTGTTTAGCAACTTTTCTACATGGCTGTATCTATAAGTCACAGTGGTGTACATGGAACAGATCGAACAAGAACGTTACATAAAAACAGGTAACAGTAAATGAAGCCAAACAATGTGATTCCAACTATTTACATGGCAGAGTAGCGGTTGAGTGTGAACATAGCCAAGTTATGGTGGGTGGACAGTTAAGAGTTTGGTCCAAAGTGCTGCAGGAAAAGGAGAGTTTTTAGTAGGGCGGAATTCTGCTAGGTCTGTGAGTGAGGGTACTTCCGGTGTGAGGGGATTCCAGATGGTGGGGGCATAGAAGGAGAAGACTCTGCTGCTGGTGGTGGAGAAGGAGTGAGTGAAAGAATTTGGGACTGATAGGAGGTTGTGATTGGTTGGTCTTCTCACTCTCTTGTTGAGAGGACGTTGCAGGAGAGTGTAAAAAGAATGCTTGCTAGGGAGACCTTGTATTTAATCCTCATGTGGATGGGGAACCATTGAATCTGTTTTGGAGTGACATCCCTAAGCCTCCGTTAAAACTGCTTTCTAAGATGTATAGTAGACATCGAACAACCTTATAAGTTGTAGTAATACAGAAAAATAGCAGTTTATTTTCATGAGGTGTAAACAGGACACATGCAGAAACCCAGGGTAACACCAATTAGGGATGTGACTCAAAGACAATATGCACCTCCTATTGGTAGAGGAGAGGAGAGAATTAACTACTCTGCTCCTAAGGGCTTGCAATCTTCAGAATACCTTTTTCCAAAGTTTTTCCTTCCATTCTGCATGTCTGGACAAAATCCCAAGAACATAGGGTGGTTAGAGAGAAGCAAAGGCCTCCAGCTTTTAATTTCTCATAATAACACTAACAGAGTTGCCAAGTTACGCAGTTGCAGGACTCAGATTTTCAGCCAGTCCTGGATTTCTGACAAACTCATCCTGATGCATTATGGGACTTGCAGCACTGATTCCAATGGGCAAAATCAGGGACTACAAATAGCTTTCTGCCCTGCAATGCAAATTTAAACTGAACTGGCAAACAAATCTTACTCCTGGAACTGGATAACTTGGCAACTCTGCACATATTGCTATGGAAGTCAACCAACGTGTTGGTAATTACACTATAGCAGGGGTTCTCAGCCCAGTCCTCCGATCCACTTTGTCAGTCAGGTTTTCAGGATAATCACAATGAATATGCATGAGAAAGATTTGCATGCATTGCCTTCATTATATGCAAATCTCTCTCATGCATATTCACTGTAGTTATCCTGAAAACCTGACTGGCTAGGTGCATCCCAAGGACTGGGTTGTGAACCCCTACAGGGGTTAGGTATTCTGAAAAGCAAAGTCCATAGTTTGTTGCTTACTCAAGGTAGAGGTAAAACTGAAACTTAAATATTGAAACTCATACTCTCCTGAAAAGATTCCAACCCACCTCTTTGGAACTGAGCTTTTAAGCAAACAATTTCATTACCTCCTATTCTTAACTCTTGCCACAGAAGTCTGAGATCACCTAATCTCTCCCCTCCAGGGATCAAATCATACACCACTTTCTTAAAAATAAGCGATATCACCTTTGGGAACAAACATTCTTGATTTTAGAGTAGCCAGCGTTGGAAACAAGGAATCTATTCCGGATAATAAGAATACATTTCCTTTGCTTAGTTTAAGAAATTGCAGATGATATGCACCTCTGTCATTGCAAAATACATTTATGGATTTGAGAGTTATTTCCATAAATCAGCTGTTGGATCCATCAAAAACCAAGCTGCATTCTCAGATAACATGATAAAGCTGTCTTTTCAATTATAATGAAGTGTTATACAAACCGCAGTTATTTTTCTGCTTGTTAAGGAATTTTGTTGGTTTGAACTTGATTTAAAATTAAAATGTCTCCAAGAAATGTTTTATTGGTGATCACCTTTATGATAAATTTATGGCTCAATAATGACTTTCCACACGGTATTGATCCTGCCGGCGGCCTCAGTCTGCCTCGCATCAAATCTCTTCCACACGCTTTCCACACAATTCCTTTGGGGCTGCTGAAAAGGTGGCTTTGAAGGCACTTAACCTTTCTTAAAATTAAAGACAAGACAGTAAGAAGAAGGTGAGGGGATGGATGTACTTAAGGAAGGGAAAAGGATCTCAACCCTCTTCCTCGCCCCCACAAAAATAGCTTCAGCAATAACAGAACAGAACATACTTATTTCAAATCAAACAACACAATAGATTTTGAAGTTGTGCATTTAAATATATCGAAATATATGCAAATATATAACGTGCTTGTGCGTGTGTAAACTGCAGCGCTAGTACAGAACACGGAGGACTCTAAGGTATGACATAAGTGATGTATATAATGAACAGACCTCTATAAATGGCACATTGTAGCTACCTCTATGTGCTCTTATATAAACACAAATAAGAAAACTGCTGAATGCAAAAGAAATCAACAGAGGACCCTCTAAAAACGCATTCTGTAGCTGTTGGGTTTAGCAATATAGTTAAAAGGGTCCTAAGGTAGCTTTACAGTCCTGTGGCGAGGCGCGTTAAGGCACAGCACTGAACCAGCCCACCACCAATCTCTCCAGTTGAACAGCCCAGACAGATTTATGGGTTGAAACAGTTCCCTAAGTGACTGCCTTCTTCTGTTTGAACGCGCCTCGGATTTGAAGGTTGTCAGCTAGTGCATTTTACCATCCAAAACGAAAAACAAAAAACAAAAAACAAAAAAACAGCGTTAGAGTTTTGACAAGATCCGAACCTTTCTCGGGTGTCCGAAGAGCTCCGCGCAAGCTGCCTGTCGTCAGCCTGTAGGGCCTTATTTATAACTCGCAAGTAACTTTCTTCTTCCCGGCGTTCTGATTCATGGAGAGCTCTGCGCAGAAGGTTGGCGATGTGAGAGATGGCTCTTCTCCACAATTTACCAGGTGTACAGCTGGCAGTAGTGGATGATTTACAGCCCGGACAGGATGACTGCTAGCTGGCACCTAACCTACTTGGCAGGCACAGCAAGCAAACCCTTCTGAAACAGAAAAATCTGCAGGCTGAAGGCTGTCACTATATTTCCACGCTGCAGGAAGTCCTCAGGTTGGATCTATTGCTAGGTGAAATGATCAGCTTCAAAGCCTATATTTCTAAGGTGCTTGACGTTCCCACATTGTAGACTGGAATGCCATAATATCAAATGAGATTAATCTGTGGGGCAGACAGGGTGAGCATCAAATTTCTCTGCTTCCTCCTTCTTGATTATACAAATTGAGACTCTTCCAAATTCACAAGCTGCTATTCCAAATGGAGAGATGGGATGCTAAAAAAACATGACCCCTAGCATCACTGTCAGGCGAGAGGGACTTCCTTGGGAAGGCACGTCTTAGCCTGTAGAGACTGCGTGCCTCATCTAATCATGTTAACACTGCCTTTGTGTAATTTATCTGCCTTGGTTTGCCGCTGGTAGTAGTCCCGGCTTGTTCTTATACTTCTTGATGTAAATCTCAATTCATTTTGTCTCAGTGACTGACAAACAGGATCTGATGACTTGCTTCGCCCAGAGAAACACTGGCTCTCGTGAGAAGAAACGGAATTCTAGCGCCACCTACTGGCGTGCCCAGGAAAACCAAATGTGCCCCAGGAGAGGCAGCTGCCCATTTTGCAGTACCAAGGTCAGAGCCTGGATTGAAAAATCACCATTCTTCTTTCTCCGTCTGATCACTGCGCATTTCTTAGTTGCTAGGGGCTGCTTATAGTTTTGCTTAGCATTAAACATTTAGCTTTAGATGTCTGGCTTATCGTTGATATTACTCTGTAAATGAATTTTCTCTGCAGGCTTGAGACTCTTCTTAGAAACTACGGTACTCACCATGCCATAGCAGTATTTTAAATGAAAGCATTGGACAGAACCCGATTCATCTGACAATAAAGACGAGGCAATTCGAGTGTGCGAGATGCTTCAGATGGACGCCTGTCACCAGAGGCAGTTTATAAACACGGAAAAATCCGCCTGGTTTCAATATTTGGTTGGGTTTGTTTTAGTTTCCTGACGAATTGGAAGCATAGCCTGCAAGCTCTGTTGCACTTCAATGCGCTCCTAAAAACCTTTTCGTCTGGCTGTGCTGATAGTTTAAGGATGAAAAGTAACATTTAAAAACTTCATTCCTTAGAGATAGTGGCTGTTTTTTCTCAATTTTGTAGCTGTTGAAAGCGAAAGGGGATTTAAATTAGTAATTTTGTGGATAACAAGCAACATTTTTTTGAGGAAGATAGACGTAAAGAATAACCCCCAAGCCTACGTTTTCTCTGCTATGGAAATCTTATGCAAGTGTGACCTCTACAGGAAGAGGCCGTCTGCTGCATCCCTGCACCGATATACCATATATTCACGTTGCTTAGGAGCAACACTAGATAAAGGCATAGCTATCCGAGCGTCCTGGTTTAAAACTATCACGCTGATGTATAAAAAGCTTTTCCCATGTTAAGCCTATGGAGATAAAAGAAAACCTTTTAATAAACTGAGCCATCCGAGCTCATTGCTTTAAAACCGGCAGGGTGGAAAGCAAGTGGAGGAGTGGCCTAGTGGTTGGGGCAAGGTACCTCAGGCCAGAAGGTCAGGGGTTCAAATCCCACTAGAGGACAGCAACCTTGGGCTGGAAGGACTGGGGTTTCTAGTCCTACAGGTGCTCCTTGTGGTCTTGGGCAAGTCACTTAACCCTCCATAGCCCATGTTCCCTGTAAAGTAGTTATCTCCAAGTTATAATGCCCTGTTCAGTATAGTTTCAGTTTGTTCAATGTAAACCACACTGATGCAGAATAGCACAGTATATAAGAGGATATAAATAAAGATGCATACATCCATATAGGATGGTACTCCCTCTGGAATTCCACACACAATAATTCAACAATTTTGCACTTCCCTTTTGTGATTTTTTTTCTTTTGTGTATTTTAAATTAAGCATCACTCAAAAACAATATGCTTTGCTGTTTTGATAAACAAAAGCAGGCAGAAGTTTACCTAATTCAGGACTTTTGACACAGAAGTTTGAATTTTGTTTGCAGAATTCTAGCAGGGATAATTTATTAACATCTTCACCTTGTTAACATTTTTCAAAGGGAAATTGTCCAAGTAGTTTGTGACTGAAATTTTGTTACATGATACCCTGGTATGACAATGCTCCTGTACCTTTCAACACTTTTTGGCTGTTTGTGGCCTTTTATTAACCTCCAAAATGCTTAGGGATCCCCAATTCATCTCCACTACTCTTCCTGGACCTCCTTTGATCAGTGTGCATGTGCGTGTGTGTGTGTGTGCCATCGAGTCAATGATAACTCCTGTCAACCCAGCCCTTGGGTTTTCTTGGCAAGATGTGACTGTCCCTCTAGCACTCTTTAATTTCCTTCCCCTTCCTGTCTCCACCAGTCTCTCTCACCAGCCAGTTGCCCCAGTCTCAGAGCTTTTCTCTCCCCCTCCCAAAATAGTTCCCTCTAGTCTGTCTCTATTGCCCCCCCCCCCCCACACACACACAATCCACACCAGCCTCTCTTTTTCTCCTTTCTGGGTCCGGTAGAACCACTGTAATGGTGTCACAGACACCCCCCTCTTCCCAGGAATTAGTTTTAATAATAATTCCTATGTGAAAAGTCCAAATGCACACCTATTTTAGAAAGGCAATATAAGCCTTTCTAAAATCGGCTTATACAATGACCTCCATAAAGCATATAAATGCATTTGCACAAGTTTCCACTTACTCGGAAGAAGATGTAAATGTGTGTCATCACATATTTTACATGCTTGCCCATACTATTAAGTCCCTGGGAATGGCTACATGCGGTGCACATAGGAATACACTCCCATCTTGTCAGCTGGTATACTCAGACGCGCATATTTGCTGGACAATTTTATACAATCCTTTTTCACATGTAAAACATACATTACACATGGAAGATGCTTTCCAAAATGACCCCTGTGGAGGGTCATTTCATAGCAGGTTGCCTAGGAGAAGGGGTTAAATAGGAGCCCATTTTAAGCCTATTATAAGGATACGTATAAAGACCAGGAGGTCACCTAGGGCAGCAACTTCTGAAGAGCGGCAGAGACCAGCAGCAGTCAAAGCAAACTAATAGATCCCGACAGCCCCACAAGCTGCAAGGAATGTGCATGCATTCATACAAAGCAAAGTTTAATAGTTAGAAGTATGATGTCTGATTATGCATTGTTAGAGGATTGTTGGGGGAGGGGTAGTGCTGCAAAGGTCTCAGGAAGGAGGGCCTCAACTGAAGGTTTGTTCAGGGTACCCAATACTCTTGCATCAACCCTGTACATATATTTCCACATGATATTTGTGGGGGCCAATTGGGAACATTTGCACATTTGAAAAAGACTGTGTGTGTGCTCTGTTTACTCCTTTGGTCCAACATTTTCTTCCAGCCCCTTAGATATTCCAACTCAGTTGGACCCAGTTCTGGGATCAACGTGCCATGGGCCTTCGTTCACAGCTACTGGTCCATTTTCTCCTTGATTTATAAACACTTCCAATGTAGCTAGTCTTGGTACTGCAGCAACATTCCTTCAGTCCCTTGGCCGAGGGCCATGCAATAGGGCTTGCTCCAGAATCCTACAATCATAGGCCCTCAATCTGACCACTGGGTTTTGTCCTTGAGCAGTAACCATCTCTCTTTCCTCTACTTCCACTGCATCCTGAGCCCCAGTCAACTCAGGGATGAAACCAGCCCCTGAGTCATCTGGCTGGCCCAGAATGCCGCTTTTTAACCCAGCTGGAGATATGAATTCTGTGATAGCCACCACATTCGTTTAGCGGATTTGTGGGAGACAATTTTGCTACAGGAAAATGTATCCAGATAAATCATTCTGAAAATTATTCTTTCAAAGCAAAATTACTTATATAGTTTTGATTATTCAAAAGCCCACGTGTAGCTTTTTCTCCTAACCAACCCCTGCCACGAGAAGCCTCCTAAAATACCTTCTGCTGCTGTTTTTTCCTTTTTTTTGGAGGGATAGCTGAAAGCGGACGAAGCCTAAATGTTGAGTAAACATTATTTTGCTGGTAAATTTGATGACTTAAAACTTGGACTAGAGGAGAGATTATGGGTTATGTTTACTAAACAGCGCTAACGTTGCAGCTGCGATGTTATCGCGTGCTATGTGACGTTATCGCACAATAATGGCACATTACTGTGTGAGAACATCAAGTATCGCATGATAACGTCTGCTGCGGCGGTAAGGTGCGCCGAGGGTGGGGCAAGGCTCCCCAGAGGGTGGAGGAAGGCTCCCCAGGGGCAGAGAGAAGGGGTCAATGGGCGGAGAGTGGGCGGAGAGTGGCTCCATGCACACTAACGCCGTGAAATGAAGCTCAGAAAATTAGCGCCAGTGAAAACCTGGTGCTAGGCACATTTGCAGGTCAGAGAAACCACTTCAGTCAGCATCATACAGCAAAGGCAGGGAAACCCAAAAACGTGATAGTAGTGATACATGTGCAGGAGCCAGAAAAGCAAAGAAACAGATAAAATGACCAGAACCACATTTGAAATCCCACTAACCAAACCGGCCAATAGTGATATTAATGAGAAACAGAAAGCAACACTACTGACAATGCATAAAAAAGAAGATATCATGTTTGGTAGGGTCCATTCTCTGTCCCTCTACAAAGTGAATGATCCCACATTGAAATAGCGGTGATCAGGGTTTTTGTCATTTATAATGGGCAGGTTTGTTATGGCGTGCAAATGTGCAGCAACAGCAGAGTGGGCACGTAGGACAGGGCAACTGCACTGATGCTGGAAATGGGATACAGAGGGCTGCAGGCGGCACATGCTGTGGTCCAGCTGGGGCACAGTGCGGACTAGGCAAATGCCTAGGTGGCACATAGGAATGCCGAAACTGTAAAGCAGCAAGACAGAAACTGAAGAGGATCCAACATGGGCATGAGTGTGTTCCTCACAGTGAACCAGGGGATATTAACCAGGAGGTACCCCCAAGGGCACAGAACATTGGCAGGCGGTGCTGGGGGGAAGCACGCATATTCATGTAGGCACCCTTACCCGAGAACCCACAACATAGGCAGCTGCCTACTGGCACACTGGATGACCTGGGACTGCACACCACCAGCACCACCAGCAGAAGGGCATGTCAGTATGATGGCGGAGGAGTGCTGGTGGCAGAGGGGGCAGTGGCATCTGCCCACACCAGGCCACGGCCAAGCCCCGTTTAGGTGGGTGCCGTGCACTGCAACAGACAAGGTCTGCCTGACGAACAGTCATGGTATCCCCAGGGAATGACCTGCCCCTGTGGCAACAGTTTGGTGCAGTACACACAGCCAGTGTGTTCAAGGGCAGAAAGTCACAGGTTGAAGTCCCAGCTGTGGCTCCTGCCAACCTTGCCCCCATATTTTACCCAGTACTAAACCATGGTAATAAAGATGGAACCGTTATTGCAGATAGAATAAGCATGCCTGAAACGCCTATATTTCACCCTACAGAGCACAGACACCATAAACATGTGCAATCCCTAGAGCAGAGTTTCCCAATTGCAGTCCTGGAGGGCCAAACACCATTCAGGTTTCATGCTGTCCCTAATAAATATGCCTGTGCTGCATTTGTCTGCACTGCCCCCATTGTATGCAAATGTACCTCAGGCATATTCATTAAGGACAGCATGAAAACCTGAACAGTGTTTGGCCACCAGGACCAGAGTTGGGAGCCTCTGCCCTAGAGCAGTGGCCAACAGGGGCACACGCACCCACACCCACACCAAAAGGCTCCACTATCCAAAGCCTCAAGAAGAGTCAGGCTGTTGGGCCCTGTGTGGAGCAGCATCTCCCAATACTGGCACCTGCATACCATAGCAATGCCTCCTAAACTTGGGAACACGTTCCACATATATCAAAAGGTTGCTATGATTAATGTCAGCTAACAAATCCTAAGTTAAACACGATTTGTTGATAGCGATTCATCATAGCAACCTTTCTGTGGAGTGTGTTTCAGTTATTGCTTCTGACAGTGTTTACCACCCCGGGGAATGACCCCAACAGTATTGCGTACCATAGCAATGCCCACACAGTGCCCAGGACTGGTGAGGCGGCCAGGGCTGCCACAAACCTCCATATTTGCACAATGCTGGCATACGTGTGTGAGTGTATGTATGTCTCTCCAGTGTGTTGTGGCTACCCACACCTTACTGAGCCCACACTGTTTGCACTGTTTCCTGTGTTAGCCTGCCAATGTGCATAATGAGGAGCAAGGTACTGTGGGTATGGCCCGGACAGGGTGGACTGGGCAGGATGCATCTGCACAGGGTATAAGGCAATGGCTGGGACATTGTAGTGCTCGACCACCACCTGCACGGACAGGGTGGCCACAGCATGTCATGCTGGGAGGTCACTCTCACCCTGACTGAGCAGTGACCACGGCTTGGCTAGGTTCCCCCATAGTGCTGTGTAGTTTTTTTTCAAGTGATATTTGTGGGTTCTCTTTTCTGGGGCCTGATCACTGACATACCTGCTTGGTGTGCGTGTGCTTGTATCCCATTTTTGGGTGCACACAGTTTCTCCAGGAACATGCACTGTGTATTAGCTAGCGGACTTTCTGTAGTTAGTATGTGTATGCCTGGGGCACCTTGCAGGGTGGAGACTGACTGTGCCCTCTGCTGGTGAATGTCAGATAGTGGTGGGTGGCAGTGGAGCTTTTCCAGCATTCTGCCATTGCCTTACTGATGCTACAGATCTGCATTGACTGCCCTGTAGGGGTGCCTGTTATGCAGGACTGGGGTTGATGGTCCCTTCTACTGCCACCATGGCAGAGAGGTAGAATGTGGATCTGTTGATGTGATATCCTCTCCCCATCCTGAGCCACAGAGAGCAGCTTGGGTGGCACTACATAATCAGCTTTTGGGTCCACCCCCCCTTCACTTATAACATGTGACCATGGCACCCACACAGGATATGCACTATTCTGTGTGCATCATAGCTCACCAGGCCCATCATAGTCCACCAGGGCTAGACATGACTGGGAAATACAAATGGACACAGGTGTATCCTAGGTGCATCTGCAAGGACTACCTATCACACACTGGTATTGACAGCAACCTGCAGCATAGCCTATTTCAGCCAAGCCAGGTGCTGCGGACATGGTGCTGGGCACCCCACCTCACCCTCAGGGCGAGCACAGGCCCCGTACAATGTCACGGTCTGTAGCTACTCTGTGCCAGTAACACACATGGTCAGTTCCCCCTACCAGGCCGAGGTGCTGTGGGGGTGCATACCCCATTTTGTGATCAGCTGTAGACTGCTGATCTGCATGTGCAGTGCATCATGGGTACGGGTGGTTTTACCCTATCCTGGTGACCACAGCAGACAGTTTGTGTGGTGACCTGCAGTCTTTCTGTAGCCAGCCAGGGGTCCATTAGCAGCTATAGAGATGTAGCCCACTGGTTGCTTCAATGACTGTAGAGGTCATGGGTTTGATCCCACAGTGGTGTTATTTAATAAGGCTGTCTGAGGCTTTTCCTTTTCATCTAAATCAGTGCTGCCAGCAAAATGCACCCTCACAGTGCTGTAACCTTAAGGTGCCTCATAAGGCGCCCTATAAGGCACCCCATAAAGCGCCCTACAGGGCACATTATAAGGTGCCTTGGCAGACAGTGCACTTTATAATGTGCCCTATGGAGTGCCTTATAGGGCGCCGCATGCGGCACCTTAGGTTATGGCACTGTGAGGGTGGTTTTGCTGGCAGCACTAATTTAAATTAAAAAAGAGGGAGGAGTGGCTCAGTGATTGGGACAGGTTACCTCAGGCCGGAAGGCTGGGGGTTCAATTCCTGCATGGGGACAAGCAACTTCAGGCCAGAGGGACTGGGGTCTCTAGTCCCATGGCCACTCCTTGTGGCCTTGGGCAAGCCACTTAACCCTCCATTGCCTCAGGTACACTTAGATTGTGAGCCCTTCGGGGACCAGGGAATAAAAAGTACCTGTTAGTATACATGTAAACCACACTGATTCTAAAGAGCGCGGTATAAAAAAAAAAAAAAATGGAAATGCACAGACAGCACTGATATAAATTAAAGGGTAATGCCTTAGACAGCCTTCTTACATAACACCACTGTGGGATCCAACCCATGGCCTCTGCCTCCACAGTCATTTCCCTATGGTAACATGGCCTGGAAACTGCCTTAGCTGTGGGTCTCCCCTATCCCAGTAAGCACAGAAGAATGTATGTGCGTTGATGTGCAGTTGTTGTGTAATCAGTCCTAGCTATGACAATGGCCATAGAGGCATAGCACACTGGTTAATACAGTGACTATACAGCCAGCTCTCCTAGGTTCAAATCCCCAGTGCAACAACATCAGGAAGAGTATCTGAAGTGGCACCTTTTTGCATGACTGAAACAGTTAGACACATCTCTGTAGTGTGCGGGGAACGGCAAAATACCCACTCACCCTAGTCCTGTAGACCACGGTGGCGCTGAGCATGGGCCGTAGAAAGCGCATTATAGGGCGCCGCAAGTTAAGGTGCCCTATAATGCGCCCACTGGCCAACGCCAGGGAGCCTCATTGCCATAAAAATTATATTAATAAATGGTGGCGTGGTGGCGAGATCAGGTGTATGGGGACTGGAGAAGCGGCCCATACCATTCGCGGCGCGTTTCAATATTCCAATAAGAATACTATGATGTGATCTGGCAGTCAGAATCCCACGTGTGCTGTGTGCCATTATTGCGTCAGGTAGCGCGTAGTACCGCGCTATCTCGAGAGTTAAAAAATGGACAGGCGTTCACGGAAGCCCGCATTCACACGGAGGGAGCTCAGGATCCTGTTTGAATTAATATGCACAAGACAGCGCCGTTTGTTCCCAGGCGCAGCAAAGAGGCAGGACCTCGGACGGGTGAGGAGAGCATGGGTGCACCTCACCAGGCGGTACAACAGATTTGCCGACTACCCCCTTGAGGTAAGTGTATGGGGACAGGTCACACAATGATGGTTGTGCAACACAAATATAGCAAGCATCACATATCATACATGCAGAACATGGTGGACATACCAGTCTGTGGGCCAAGCTGTTGCCACTGTAGATGCATATGTTGTGGATTGCAATCCTGCACTATCCCCAGAACGGCCACAGACCTGATTACACAGCTCTATTACACATCCTGGTGTTATGTTACCTGCGTGTGATGTGGTCCCAAATGTCTGCTCCATCCCCAGGAGGCATTACATGTGGCTACAGAGGTCCAGCATAGATCCTGGTGTTAGGTTAACTGCGTCTGTGACAGTCCCAGAGCTCTGCCCTAACTCCAGGTGGCCCTTGACCTGATTAAAGTGGTCCATTAGAGATCCTGGTGTCAGGATACCTGCATCAGTTGGGGTTTCACCACTCTGCCCTAACCCCAGGAGGCCCTGGTCCTCATTACAGAGGTCTGTTATAAATCCTGGTATCAGGATACCTGCATCTGTTTCATTCTCACAGCTCTGCCCTAACCCCAGGAGTCCCTGGACCTCATTACAGTGGTCCAGTAGAGATCTTGGTGTCAGGGTACCTGCATCAGTTGGAGTTTCACAGCTCTGCCCTAACCCCAGGAGGCCCTGGAACTGATTACAGAGGTCCATTAGAGATCCTGGTGTCAGGGTACCTGCATCAGTTGGGGTTTCACAGCTCTGCCCTAAACCCAGGAGGCCCTGGACCTCATTATAGAAGTCTGTTATAAATCCTGGTGTCAGGGTACTTGCATCTGTTTTATTCTCACAGCTCTGCCCCTAACCCCAGAAGTCCCTGGATCTCATTACAGTGGTCCAGTAGAGATCCTGGTGTCAGGGTACCTGCATCAGTTGGGGTTTCACAGCTCTGCCCTAACCGCCAGGAGGCCCTGGACCTGATTACAGAGGTCCATTAGAGATCCTGGTGTCAGGGTACCTGCATCAGTTGGGGTTTCACAGCTCTGCCCTAACCCCAGGAGGCTCTGGACCTCATTACAGAGGTCTGTTATAAATCCTGGTATCAGGGTACCTGCATCTGTTTCATTCTCACAGCTCTGCCCTAACCCCAGGAGGCCCTGGACCTGATTACAGAGGTCCATTAGAGATCCTGGTGTCAGGGTACCTGCATCAGTTGGGGTTTCACAGCTCTGCCCTAACCCCAGAAGGCCCTGGACCTCATTACAGTGGTCCAGTAGAGATCCTGGTGTCAGGGTACCTGCATCAGTTGGGGTTTCACAGCTCTGCCCTAACCCCAGGAGGCCCTGGACCTCATTACAGAGGTCTATATCCCAGCTCGGTGTGTTGGTGCATGCTCCTGTTGCAGTCGGCCACAAATGCCCTATTCACAGGAGGCCCTAGTTGTGTCCACACAGGTAGAGTACACATCCTGGTGTTCTGGTAGTGGTTCCTGGTGATGTGTTCAGGGCCACCCAATAAACGCACGATGCCAGAACACATCACACATGTTCCAATACAGATATCATGGTGGCATGGCATGTGTGTCTGCAGATACAGCGGCCAAGAAACACCTCCCCTGTAGACCAGCATACCTACCCCACACATGGCATGGTGCTGCCATGTAACGCAGGGAGAGCATAGGATCTGGGTAAGGCTGGCCTGTGGGGTTGGCCAAACGATACGTAGGTGGCACCCCACACATGCCCGGAACCACAGCCACACATGCAGGCGGCGCTGGCAACAGGTAGTATAGGACCCACTGGCATGAGCAGCAGCAGCACCCTGCTGTACGCAGTGATGTGTGATATGCTTTGGGCACCCACCATAGATATCTGGCCCTTAATGTTCCCACCCTTTGCATTTCCACACAGGTGGAGGACCTACGGAAAAAGGGAAGGGAGCTGAGGCTGCACTGCCCAGATGTCCTTGAGCGGCTACAAAGGAGGGTGCTGCAGGAACATGGCGGTGAGTGTTGTGGCCCCTGCAGCGCAGTACCACATGTCACAGTGGTCCAACGGCCTATGGGAGGCCACACTATGTGTATATGGCGTTGTAATTGCATGATGGTGTGCTAATAACTGTCTTCCCCCACAGAAGCTGCTGCTGCTGGTGAGGGGACATCAGCCTCAGGGCCACCCACAACACGCCGCACAGCTGCAGTCCAGCCGGAGGAGGAGGAGGCAGAGGAGGAGGAGGAGGTGCAGGAGGAGGCAGCAGAAGAGGAGGCGGAGGTGGAAGAGGATGATGGGGACATGGAGGGTGTGGAGGGTGGGGTGGAGTGGGAGGAAGGGTAGGATGAGAATGTGTGTGATGGTTTGGGGGATGAGGAGGAGGGGGAGGAGAGTGTGGAGGGTGGGTGGGAGGTGCCAGGGAGGGGGTGTGGCGGGCGGAGGGTGGGGGTGTGGAGGGGGGATGGTGGGATGGGACACAGGGCAGCACCGGGCACTGTGGGTCCCTGCCAGCTGCTGCATGTGTGCAGCAATGGTGCCCATCTGGGTGTAGCTACGCCACCCATTGCCACAGACAGGGCTTACGCACATGCCACCTTGTGTGTATGTGGTGGCAGGTGCATTCAGGACCTGTATGTGGCAATGGAAGGTGTGCTGCAATGCCAGCGGGCCCACCACCGCACCATCCGATGGATGGCAGGCTCCATTCAGTGGATGGCTGCCGAGATGCAGCGTGTGGCTGGTATGGGTGGCACATCTTGACAGCCATCCCCTGATGGGTGTCCCAGGAGTGTGTGATGGTCCCTGTGGCACCCACACACATGCCCTGTGCTGTCCTGTCTCCCTGGGACCCAACATGTGGGCTTTGGTGTATAGTACCTGTTGTACATGTGTTTTAAAATACAGTTGTTTTAATACATCACAATGGTCATGTGTCTCCCTTACAGACAGACTATGCACGTGAGCATGAGACATGTGTGTATATCCCTATGTGTATGCGTGGTAGACATAGGTGACATACATGGACCATCTCCACACGCAGTTGTGGGGGCTGCTCATGTGCATAGGCATCTGTGTCCCATGGTGCCCCTGTGATGTGCCAATGTGCAGTGTGCCCCAACAGCTATGGTCACATGCATGCTGCCTGAGATGTGTGCACACCATATCTGATGCACCATGCCTGTGGAGCAATAGGGGGGTAAGGCTAGCAGCAGGTATGTGGCCGGAAGGGTAAGAGAGGATGCAGTTCCCAGGGGTTGTACAGGGGGATAGCTGGTGAGGGCGAGGCAGGTCGATGCAGGTCCCAAGGATGAGCGGTGGGGGACTACAAGTGCTGGTGAACAGTGATCAGCTGACTGAAGCGAGCTACCTTTGTCTGCCTGTGCCGCATGCAAGCCTATGTGGGTAGACAGCCACGTAGGCCCTGGTGTGGGCAGGGAGGATGGTCACACATGTGTGTCCAATGATGGAGAGTATGTGGGGTGGGAGAGGGTGACAGATCCTTACAACAGACATGTATCACTGTGAACATCTTGCTGGGCAATGGATGAGGTCGGGTATACCCCCACGCATAGGTAGGAGGGTGACCACTTGCCACAGTCCATGACACACAGGGCATGGTATAACCTATGTGCAATAATTGGTGGCAGTACAGACACCCCACCCCTGAGGGATATGGGTAGGCACATGTGGGCAGGGTGACAACATGGGTCGCAGGGTACGTAAGGGATCACAGTGCCACACATTGGAAACAAACACATAGGTTGTAATAGGTTGTGATATCTTTATTTTTAATGTTCACATCCTCCGTGACTGCCCACACCCCTCCCCCTCCCACATCCCCTCACACCCCTTGCTGCTGCTGCTGCTGCCGCCGCCTCTGGTGCCACTGCAGGCCACATGATATGCCCCGCCATGGCCTCGAGGACATCCGACACCCGGCGTATGCCAGCTGCGATATCCACAGCAGTGTCTTGCAGCTGCCATGTCTCCTGAGTGTGTTCCCTGGTGTCCCTGCGGAGCCCACACACCACCTGCCTGAGGGCCCGCACCACCTGGCATTGGGCATGCTGGCGCTGCTGCTGGCCACGCATCTCCATCCGTATACCAATCAGTGCCTGGCGAGTGCCTGTGAGAGGGGAACAAGGTGACCTGTGAGACATCTGTTGCCCAGACCCCAACATGTATGACCTACCTGTTCCTCACTGAGACACACCAACCACCCCAGGCATGGCCAGGGGGGCATATGTATGTGTGGAGGCCCACTGTCATCATGCACGTGTGTGGCCCCACCACTGTGTGTGTTGGTGTGTCACAGCAGCACATGCAACCATCCTGCCAGTTGCCTACCTGTGGCATCCCTGTGTGTGGATGCCGTATGTGCCACAGCTCCTGGAGGATGACAGGCACTGCGCCTGTTGTTGCAGTGGATGTTCCTGGTGGTGGCAATGTGGGGCTCACCCCCGTAACCTTGGGCCCCTCCCCAGCCAGTGTGGGGCCTATCTCCCTGCTCTGCTGGGGTGACCCTTTGTCCTCCTGGGTGGCCACCTCCTCAGACAGCACCTTGGACCATGGGGTGTCTGGGGCATTGCTGATGGCAACCTCTTCATGTGGTGCCTCATCAACCTCCGCAGGCTCTGGCTCATCGCCACTGTCCTCCTCAGCCACTTCGATGGCCTGGATGTTATCTGGGGGGGGGGGAACAAGGTACACAGTGGATATGGGGTGTCACAGACAGAGACATAGAGCACATTTTAACGTACACACATATTTGTGTATGTAGCCCTTGCGTTCCTCTGTCTCTCTTACCTGGTCAGCCATGGGGACAGGAACTCTCCTGCTTGCTCCTTCCTCACCCCCTTTACCCCCTCCACCATGCATTGTATGCACAGAACTAACCCATTTGATGGGAATGCCCCATTTTCTAACCCACATCTAGGGTGCGGACATCCAGGTCTGACGTGGACGTGGAGTATGCATGTGTGGGTTATTCCCCAACCTTGGATGTCCTCACCGCATCTCAGATATTTCCAGGACATCCTGACCTATATCCACGCCTACATCTGCCCAGGGCAAGAATGGGGATGGGAGGGAGCACATTCTGTCAGACAGATATGTGGAAGGTTTTGGGAAGTAGGATTGACTCTATCCCCTATAATGTCCACGTACAAACACTAACAGGGAATGTGGACTCAGGTATATGTTTCCCTAGGTCGGACATGCCTGCTCCTAGGACATGGGCCTGCTACTCCCCGTGGCATGCCCAGTGTGTGCGTGGTAGATAGCTGTATGTGTGCTGCATGTCCCGAACATACCTGCTTGGGGATCAGCCATATCCAGCGCTGGTGAAAGGCTATGGATATAGATGGGACCTAGGCGCTTGGCCAGCTGCTGCTCTAGGGGCGTGAGGCTGGGGATGAAGGGACCACCCCTGCCAGTGCCGCTAGCATGTCAGCATTCTGCAGTCATGTGTGCACGGACCCCCCTCTTGATATCATTAAACCTCTTACGGAGGATGTCAAGGTCTCTTGGTGTCCCCCCAGCCTGTGTCATGGCCCCGTGCACCTCCACCCACACCTGGATCCATACACTAACTGTTGTGCATGAGCTCATGCGCCCATACAGCTCCTCATAGTGTTCAAGGACACTTGCAAGCAGGTTGTGGTTTTCCTGCTGGCTAAATCGTATCACTCTCTTCCTCTCCCCATCCGGCACTGGCGTCTGCCTAAGCTTGCCTGTGGTATGCGCCTCAGGCTGCTCCTGGGTGGTGCCAGCCATACCCGATGGCTCGGCAAACTCAGACGCAGGGTGTTCCAACCCTCCCGTCTCTGGGGACTGCGGCCCTGCCGTTTCTCCGGACACCCCACCTATCGTGTCCTGCCGCAGCATGTCTCTGCTCTCCCTGTCCTCCCTCTGCATCCTGGACCTGTCTTACCTCATTTGGCATTGCCCCTCCCCCGTCGCCTTCACCAGCCCTCCACACCTTAGCCACTCACCAGCCCTGCCTGCTGTTATCTCTGCCACGCATCAACCCAGCCACTCACCACCACCACCACCACTAACCACCCTTGCCACTCACCTCCCCCACCACTCACAAACACAGCTACCTACCTCCCTCACCGCTGACCAACCCTGCCACTCTCCACGCCTAACCTGCCTCTGACTCTCCTCTTGCTTCAACACCAATAACGCACACCTCCAACCTCGCTCACCAGCACTAACCCCTCAGCGTGTACCATGTGTATGCTTTCATTTATGGACCTTCGGACGTCTGTGCGTGTGTGTGCGTGTTGCACATGCGCACAGGCAATGCATAGGGTGCATATGCAGAGCCGTGTGCCGCACATGCGGAAAACGTGTATGTGTCTGCGCATGTGCAGCACACGGCCATGTACGTCTCTGCACATGAGCAGCGCACGGCTCCACGGCCATCCCATAGGAGCCAGGGGTTAGCAGAACCGTGCACCGCACATGCGCATGCAGACTACGTATTTGCATTGTGGAGGCATACACAGCTGCGGCACGGTACGGCTTTCGTGTATCCTTGTGCAGCACATACGCAGACACATACACGTCTTGCGCATGTGCTCCGCTTACGCACCCTACGCATTGCCTATGCGCATGCTCAATGCGCACCCACACACACAGACATCCGAAGGTCCATAACTCAACGCGCACACATGGTACACGCTGAGTGGATAGTGCTGGTAAGTGAGGTTGGAGGTGTGCAATATTGGTGTTGAAGCGAAAGAATGGTCAGAGGCAGGTTCGGCATGGAGTGTGGCAGGGTTGGTGAATGGTGAGGGAGGGAGGTAGCTGGGTTGGTGTGTGGTGGGGGAGGTGAGTGGCAAGGTTGGTGAGTGGTGGGAGAGGCGAGCTGTGGCTCTGGTGAGTGCTGGGGGAGGTGTGTGGCTGGGTTGGTATGTGCTGGGGGAGGTAGGTGACACAGTTGGTGGGTGGTGGGTGCGGTAGGTGGCACAGTTGGTGGGTGATGGGTGAGGTAGGTGACATGGTTGGTGGGTAGTGGGTGTGCTGTGTGGCTGGGTCAGTGTTTGGTGGAGGAGGTGAGTGGCAGGGCTAGCGTCAGGTGGGGTGGTGAGAGGTTTGGGTTAATAGTTTCCGCTATGGCAGCCTTTGTGGTTGCTTCAGTTACACTGGGGGATGTGGATGGTTTGCGGTTGCCTGACGAGGGAGATGGTGTCCATGGGGCTGGGGGATAGGGCGGGGGTGCAGGCCCGCTCCAACACGGACCTGCAGCTGTGGGGACAGGCCAGGCAGGGCTGTGCTGGCATGGCGCAGGAGGCGTGCCGAGTTGCAGGCCTGCCAGCCTCGCCTCTACAGGCCCAGGGCCTGGCTCTAGGGCATGCGTGAGGACGAGGTCTTCTCCCTATACCACCTAAGCACAGGGGCTATTAGGGAGCTCTATGAGGATCTGAGACCTGACCTCGAGCCCCTGACTGGTCGGTCACATGCCATACCGGGTTTGGTCAAGCTCCTTGGTGCCCTACATTTCTTTGCCTCTGGCTGTTTCCAGTTATTTTATTTATTTATTTATTTAACATTTCTTCTATACCGCGCTATTAAAATCAGCGCGGTGTACATCGAACAAGAATACTGCAATGTATACAAACAGCATTGAGTTTACAAAGAACAGGGAATTGAACATGGGAGCGAAACCATGGAAACTAAATACATATTAACTCGAACTATGTACAATACTCTAATGTGAATGGGTGTTGCATTGGTTTTGTGAGGTTGATAGGGTTTGAGGGGGGACTACCTATTGTCTGTGGTGTTGACGTGCAGGGGCGACTGGTGTATGGGGAAAGTTTGCAGGTTGTTGGTTGTGCTTCTATCGCTGGAGGTTTCTGAGTAACATTTTGTGAACAGGTGGAGTTTTAAGGCTTTCCTGAATAGGATGAGGCTTTTTATTCCACAGATTTCATGGGGGAGTGCAATTCCAGCTGTGGCCGCAGTGGGTGGCATGAGCTGCCCCACTTTCTCACGCTGTCTCCACCAAGTACTGCGTGCCATGATCAGCCGGGTTAGGAATTACATTGCATTTCCCAACACTAGGCAACAGTGGGGGACCCTGAACCAGGCCTTTGACGCATTTGCTGGGTTACCACACGTGATGGGAGCTATTGATTGCACACATGTTGCCCTGGTCCCACCAGAGACAGGGAGGCAGTGTTCCACAACCGTAAACACTACCACTCCCTGAATGTTAAGGTTGTATATGATGCAGGTATGCATATTCTGAATGTGGTCCCACGGTTTGCAAGGTCCACCCATGACTCCTATATCCTGCGTCACTCGGCATTATTCAGACAATTTGAGGAAGGAAAATTTGAGGACTGTGTCCTGCTGGGTGGGTATTTGTCGTCTCTGACATGCACACCATATACCCCTTGTCTGTCTTTGACGTGTGTCGCGAGTTGTGTGTGTGTGTCATCTGTGTGTGTGCGAGATGCCGGGGGGGGGGGAGTGAAGCCAGGTCCTCTGTGCTGCAGTGCTGTGTGTTGGTGGCACACTGACATTTGATGTTTAATGCCATTTGGCATTGTGTGTTTCAGTTGGCTTGGTACGATACACATGTATGCTTCCAGTTTCTCAACAGTGTGGTGTTGTCTATGCCATCCTGCCTGCCACGGTGGGGTAACTGTTCCTGTCACATCATCTATTTGTGGGGAATAGCATGACCATCACATGCTTGCACATGTGTGCATCTTTGCCGTTGTCCAGGGTGCATTGCATGTGTGTCTCTGATGTGTTCAGGCCTGCCGCAAATACCTTTTGGCCTCTGATGTCTGCCCATGTGTCTGCTGTGGTTCAGGTTACTGCTGTTTGCACTCCATCTACCTCACCCGTGCTCTGTATCTCACACCTCCAGACACTGGCACAAAGTGGTTGTGTCCCATCATGTGCTCCCTTATGTTTCTGTCTGACCTGTAGGTGCTGTGGGTCTGCACATACATTCATGTGTGCATGTGTGCGGACATCAGGTATTGTTTTAATGTTTAACATTTCCTTCTGCAGGTGATGCAGAATATGGGTGTCGGCCGTGGTTGCTAACCCCTGTGCGTCTACCATGGACACGTGCAGATTTGAGGAACAATGAGGCCCATGCCTCCAGTCGCTCCATCATCGAGCGCACCTTTGTCGTTTTGAAAAGTCGCTTCAGGTGTCTGGATAGGACCGGCGGGGCCTTACAATACCAACCCGTGACAGTGGCAGAGATCATTATTGCCTGTTGCATCCTGCACAACATTGCTCTCAGGCACAATATCGATGTCAAAATTAATGAGGATCTGGAAGACGATCCAATGTGCCCTCCTGTACGTGCCTGACACACATGAGGGTGCAGCACTCAGGCGCCAGCTGATTGAGGAGCTATTTGCATGTGAGTAATGGATGTTTCCGAATGACACTTTTGTATAGATATCTGTACTACTACTACTACTACTACTACTGAGCATTGGTATTGCACTATCCGTCATACACAGCACTGCACTGACATTGCTGACACAATGCCTGGCCATCTGAACTTAGAATGTGGCCCAACTGCTAACACAGAAGGTGTGAGCATGGGACAACAGTGGGAGGAGGTGCTTAATGTGTATGGGTTTGCTAGGCTTAGGTGATGTGGTAGGCTGACACACAGGATTTTGGATGGTTGCTAAGGGTGGCTGCCCTGCAGCCACAGGTAGTTAGTTTCAGGAGTTGGGTGCTGCAAGGTGACAGATGTGTGGTCCCACATTAACAGTGGGTGGTGGCCCATAGATAGGGCCAGCTGGCTTGACGTGTGGGGATGACATTTGGGGGATATGAGGGGATTGAATGGATCTTATGCTCTGATGAGCAGGGACTATGTGTTACAGGTTTCAGTATGGCGATGCATACAGGTGTTAACACTGTTTACATGTTCAGTAGTAGTAGTAGTAGTAGTATTTGTAGTACTTGGGTTATGCAGGTCAGGGTACAGGGCAACCACAGTGTGACTCCATGTATAGATCAGCAGGTGTGTCTTGACCTCGCCTGGGGCCTGTGAGGTGTCGTGGCAGGTGGGGTGTTATTGTCATACTGTGGCTGTCAATAGCTTAGCCATGCAGCGCAGTGTTGCATACATTGCGACGGACATAGATGATTTTGAGGCAGACCATCAAGGTGTAGGCTACAGTGACCAGGTTGGTGGGTGATGGAGGGGGTCATTAGTGCTTTATGTGTGTGTTCTGGGTGGACGGCAGGGACCTTGCTGATGTTATCTAGGGGGACACCACAGGCCTTAGCTACATGATGGGTATGTGTGGGGATAGAGACCTGCTACCTTGACGACCACATAGACAGAAGATGTATCTAACCTATAGACAGACACTGTAAGGGTTGGAGAGGGTTAGGGGCGATGCCCAGATGTCTGGTCGTGGCCATGCTCGATTCATGCAGCGGGGGTACCTGTAGCCAGCAATGTCAGAGGGCAAACTGTGGTCGGGGTGTGGTTTGCCAAACATAGCTCATGCATGGTGAGATATCTTTGGGTCACATCAAAGTACAGCTGCTAGGGATAGCCAGGGGATGTGCCTGCTGCACCAGGGAACTGGGTATGGGGCCAGGTGAATGTAGCAAAACCTGCATATCTCCCTTTCGTACAGCACCTGAGAGCGGGTTAGCAGGGGCGGTGGACCCACAGGATCACACATTGAGGGTGCTATGGGAGACATATGGGGTGGCAAGCTTGTACGAAGATCTTTGGGACGAACACGTACAGGGTAGCGCAGTAACGGTTGTGGTCAACGGTCTCGAGGGCAGCAGACAGGTTCCAGAGGGGATGGACAGGCTACAGGCCCTTGGACCTGGCCAGGAACACATCAGTGGTGTGTTTGGGTGGGGACAATTAGGTACCGTGTCATGGCGAACTGCCAGACTGTGACGGGTCTAGGGGGTTATGACAGATGTTGACGTGAAGCTGGTGTGTTTGTTGCACAGCTCCAACATGACATATGTATGTTTCCCTTGTGTTTCGTGATCCACAGGACATGCTTGGTGACGTTCCAGGTGCTGTAGTGCAGTGTTTCCCAACCCAGTCCTATGGGGCACACCAGCCAGTCAGGTTTTCGGGATATCCCTAATGACTATGCATGAGATATATATGCATTAGAGATATCCTGCCAACCTGACTGGTTTGTGGCCCTCCAGGGCTGGATTTGGAGACCCCTGCCTTACACCTCTGTCATTTAAGATTGTGAGTGGGCAAGGTGCAGATGTCCTAGACATCGAAAGGGTATATAGAATGTGACACATTCCTCCTCGATTCTCACCACCACCAAAAAGTTGTCTAATAGACAATATTTTGGTGGTGGTGAGAAGTGAGGGGGAATGTGACACATTCTATATACCTTTTTGATGTCTTGGACATCTGCACCTTGCCCACTCACAATCTTAGATGACAGAGGTGTTAGGCAGGGGTCTCCAAATCCAGCCCTGGAGGGCCACAAACCAGTCAGGTTGGCAGGATATCTCTAATGCATATATATCTCATGCATAGTCATTAGGGATATCCCGAAAACCTGACTGGCCGGTGTGCCCCATAGGACTGGGTTGGGAAACACTGCTGTAGTGAAGTGTCAGCTGTGTGTTGTCACTCGGTTCCCGGTGACACAAAGATTATACGCCACTAGGTAGCGCTGTTAAAGAACAAAGAGTCCAAGTGTAGGGTAATAAAGGCTTTTATTCCCCGTTTAAAGCAAGGTTCAACTAAGAGATATTTTAGATAACAGAAACAGTCCTTTGTTTCAAAAGGTACCAATATTCACTGGATAGTTAACTGTTACTTCACAGTTTAAAGCAGGTTTTCTTCAAAGTAATATTCAGTATAATAAACATCAAATTATATTTCATTTATTCTTCTGTGGAGCATACATATTTTGGAGCATAGGCAGTGCACCAATCACATTCCATTTCCTCAGGCAAAGGTAAGGGAATAGTGCTGGGAGAATCCACTTCCATCAAATCCTCTCCCCTATACTGATTCAAAGGGCTTTCACTGTCCCTGTCTATTTCAGCATGGTAATCTACAACTTGGGAGTTTGGCTTCACATAACCAGGGACTCTTAAGGCTGGCGGTAGTTTAGTGAACCAGTCTTGACTCTTGTTTCCCTTAGGAGGAATACTTATTTTAGCATAACTTTTAGCAGTACAATCATTACAGTTAATCTTCAATGCCTCATACCTTGGCTCACTGAGTAAAAACTTCAGTTGCTTATAAAACTGCTTTTCCCTCTCAATAGGTGAAACTGGGCAATGATCCTTTAGAGATAAGCTTCTGTCAGAACCTCCCTCTCTGGTTCTTAGCTTTCTTCTCTCTATGTTACAAACAGGCAGAGTATAGGAACTAGGCGTGGCAGAGCCTCTCACCTTGGAGCAACTTCCACCAAACTCCCCTTGCACAACAGGTCCAGTTTGGGCTTTCTGGCTTCCCACCTTGTGAGGTCTGTTTCTCCTCCAGCTTCCAGCTTGGCTTCTTCCACAGCAATCAGGCTTATGTCCTTGATAGCCTCCAGGCTTCTCTGCTGTTTCTCCTTCTAGTCCAGCTCCAGTTCCTTCTTCCTCTTTCTCCTCCTTCCTCAGCTCCTGCTGCTTCCACTGCTTCCTCTGCTTATGCCACTGCTGCTTATACCACTGCTGTCCAGAAGCATTCTGCTCTGGCTTATAAAGTGAACCGTTACTGCTGACTTCCTGGTTCCCTTTCAGCTGCAGGTCATCAGTGAGCTTAGGTTCATTAAGACCAATATGTCTGTTCCTGCTCCCTCTAGCTGTGCCTGGATGTAACTGCACATCTAGTTCTTCTAAAACAGGATTTCTTTTCTTAAAACCAACTTTATTAGTGCCCGCATCATGACACATCCCCCCTCTTAAAATATTACGGGCTGAATGACCCTCATTACAGCATGTAATCTTAGAGCTCTGTTGTGTCGATGTAAATAAGGCATGTCTCTCATGCCATCGTCTAAGGAGATTGATATGATAGACCTGTTCATGTCCCTTTTCATCCCTTATTAAATAGGATTCTGTACCTCGTGGTTGGGCCACTACATAAGGTCCTTTCCATCTGGCTTCAAATTTTGGCGTGGTGCCTGATACCAAGACGATTACTTTCTCGCCTACAGCTAGGTGTCTAGGCTGGGTATTCCTATCATAATATTGTTTTTGTCTTTTCTGACTGCACTTCAGTTGCCCCTCAGCAAATCGTGAAGTTTTTCTTAATCGTGTTCTTAATCTCTTTAAGAATTGTGGTATCCCTATTTCCTTTTCTTCGGGTTCCACCCATTGCTCTTTCAGAATATCGAGCACCCCCCTGGGTGATCTCCCATACATTAGCTCATAAGGCGACGTGCCTAATGAAGCTTGTGTCCTTTCTCTGCAGGCATACAATATAAACGGCAGCATTGTGTCCCACTCTTCCATCTCTCCATCCAGCGCTCGTCGCAACATTTGCTTGATGGTCTGGTTTGTCCTCTCTACCAAACCATTGCATTGGGGGTGATATGCGGAGGTTTTGAGATGCCTGATGCCAAAGGCATCCCACACTTGGGCTAGGTATTTGGACAAAAAGTTTGTACCGCGGTCCGTCAAAACTTCTTGAGGGAAACCCACCTCACAGAACAGTTTTATAAGTTCCCCGGCAATGGACCTTGCTGATATATTCCTCAAGGGTATGGCCCAAGGGAACTGGGTTGCCTGGTCAACAATAACCAATATATATTGGAAACCCCTGGGAGTCCTTAAAAGGGGGCCAACTATGTCCATGGCTATCCTTTTAATAGGCTCCGTTATCACTGGCATTGGTAATAATGGCACTCCAGCGGGTTTTATGGAGGTCACCCTTTGACAGGAGGCGCAGGACTCACAAAAACGTGCGACCTCCCTAAAAATTCCTGGCCAATAAAATCTGTCCAGTATCTGGTCAAGGGTCCCCTGTACCCCTTTGTGACCGCTCGTCGGGTGATCATGGGCTATCCTTAGTACTGCTGCCTTAAAGGTATTTGGGACTACCAACTGTTTTCGGACATTCCTAGTCCGTGGGTCGATACTCTCTCGGTATAGGAGTCCTTCTTCCTTTATGAAGCGAGGAAACTCATTTCTTTTCGTTGAAGCATATTCAAATGCGCGTGCTAGCGCAGGGTCCTCTCTCTGCTCAGCGGCAAATGAAGGGAACTTCTCTACCAGTTCCGCTGGGATCCATGGTAGTTCTTCACCCGCTTCCAAACCCGCTCGGCCTTGAGAGCGTCCCTTTCTCTCTTTTCGCTTTTGAGCCCTAGTCTTTCTATCCCTATCCTGAGGGATATTGACTAAGTCATCATGGGATAGGAGATCAATTACACTTTCTTCCCTAGAACATGAGGGTTTTTCTGCAGCACTCGTCTGGCCAACGAGTGGAGACAAAAGCCTCTCTGGGGTTTAAACCTTTTTCTAGGCCCTTCTCGAATTGTGGCCAGTCTCTACCAAGAACCAGCTCTTTGGGCAATCTAGGGACTACTGCTATGAGCATAATTTTTTCTATTCCCAGACCTTTGACCAGCAATTTGTACACAGGATACAAGGTAGCAGCGCCATGTACACACTTAATCTTCACATGCACTTCTGGACGGTCTGGGGCGGACGCAGCTTGCTCTTGAATGGTAGACCAGAGCTTGCGCGAAATCATTGTCTGGTCCGTACCAGAGTCCAGCAAGGCTTTTGCAGCTACCCCTTGCACCGTGACATCTAGTACAAAACCTTCTGACAATAAATGATTATGCTCCCCCATGAGAGCAGTACGTACCCTACATTCATTCATGACATGTCCTAACTTTCCACAGTTAAAACATCTCTTAACAAGACTTTTCTCTGTCTTTTTATCACCCTTTACATTAGATGTTTTAGCCTGGTAGAGACTTCCTGAAACTGGGTTGAATGTCGCTATGGCTGTCTTAGCTACCCCCTCCATAGGCTGAGTAATTAATTCGGCCTCCAAATACCTCTCGGTCAAGGCAACCGCCTCCATAGTTGAGCGACAATTCTGGAGAATATGGAAGCTCTTTATTTTACCAGGCACTGCAGTCATGAATTGCTCGAGAACAATCATGTCGATCAATGAATCTACGGATCTTTCACTGGGCCTTAGCCACTTTTCAGCCAAGCGCCTCAGTCGGTGACCCAATGACTTAGGCGTTTCGCCTACTTCAAGTCGTGCTGCACGTAGCCTGCGGTTATAGGTAAGTGGGGTCAAGCCCAGGCGTTCCCTGATGGCTTTTGTCACTTCGCTATAGTCTGCAGCTAACGCAGCCGGCATTGCCCTGTAGGCTGACAGTGCCTCTCCCGTAAGGGACACTGCCAGTCGGATGGACCATTGGTCCTCTGGCCAACCCACTGAAAGGACAATTCTTTCAAATGCCTCCAGAAATTCATCTGGATCATCCTTTTCCCCCAACTTCCCAAAAGTCAGAGTGTCACAGGATCCCAGTCCTACCAGACCATGGCTCAGTCCTGAGCTCTGTTTTATGAGTCCAGCGGCTGCTTCCTGTGTCTTCTGTTGGTGGCTCATCCAGGTCTCCAGCATCTGCAGGACTGGCTTTTGCTGCTCCTGCATCGCCAGGATAGCACGCTGCTGTGTCTGCGTAGCCAGTTCAGCCTGCTTACTGAATTGTGAGGCCATCCAATCCAATATGTCGCGTTGCTCCATCGCGATGATCCCTGAAAAGAAACAAACAAAGAAAAAAAAAACAAGTGCGGCTGTACAACACTCAGCCCTACACTTCCTTGTGTTTTTTTTTTTTTTTTTCAAAATTCTCTCTTTTTAACTGACAAACACTTGTATCCCCACAAGTTAGGCCCTTCTACCCATTACCTGGTAGAAGTGTAGACTCAGGCTCTCAGCAACGGTGGTGTGACTCCGCGTCGTAGCACCTTCCAGGAACTCGCCTTCTGTTCCGGAATTTTGCTGCTGTCCGGTCCACGTTTTGTTTTCCAAGTCCGATCCGGTTCTTTTCAAAAGTCCAGTCCGGGTTTTCCTTTCTGGCACTCCGGTCCAGGTTTTCTTTAACTCCGGTCCGTTTTTTTTATACTCCGGTCCGGGTTTTCTTTAACTCCGGTCCGGTTTTCTTGATACTCCGGTCCGGGTTTTCTCTTCAAGATGAACACTGGCAATTTTATTTCTATATTTCTTTGCTGTATCTCTTATGCTTATATGCAAAATCCTAAAAACTACGCCATTTATGTCACTCGGTTCCCGGTGACACAAAGATTATACGCCACTAGGTAGCGCTGTTAAAGAACAAAGAGTCCAAGTGTAGGGTAATAAAGGCTTTTATTCCCCGTTTAAAGCAAGGTTCAACTAAGAGATATTTTAGATAACAGAAACAGTCCTTTGTTTCAAAAGGTACCAATATTTACTGGATAGTTAACTGTTACTTCACAGTTTAAAGCAGGTTTTCTTCAAAGTAATATTCAGTATAATAAACATCAAATTATATTTCATTTATTCTTCTGTGGAGCATACATACTTTGGAGCATAGGCAGTGCACCAATCACATTCCATTTCCTCAGGCAAAGATAAGGGAATAGTGCTGGGAGAATCCACTTCCATCAAATCCTCTCCCCTATACTGATTCAAAGGGCTTTCACTGTCCCTGTCTATTTCAGCATGGTAATCTACAACTTGGGAGTTTGGCTTCACATAACCAGGGACTCTTAAGGCTGGCGGTAGTTTAGTGAACCAGTCTTGACTCTTGTTTCCCTTAGGAGGAATACTTATTTTAGCATAACTTTTAGCAGTACAATCATTACAGTTAATCTTCAATGCCTCATACCTTGGCTCACTGAGTAAAAACTTCCGTTGCTTATAAAACTGCTTTTCCCTCTCAATAGGTGAAACTGGGCAATGATCCTTTAGAGATAAGCTTCTGTCAGAACCTCCCTCTCTGGTTCTTAGCTTTCTTCTCTCTATGTTACAAACAGGCAGAGTATAGGAACTAGGCGTGGCAGAGCCTCTCACCTTGGAGCAACTTCCACCAAACTCCCCTTGCACAACAGGTCCAGTTTGGGCTTTCTGGCTTCCCACCTTGTGAGGTCTGTTTCTCCTCCAGCTTCCAGCTTGGCTTCTTCCACAGCAATCAGGCTTATGTCCTTGATAGCCTCCAGGCTTCTCTGCTGTTTCTCCTTCTAGTCCAGCTCCAGTTCCTTCTTCCTCTTTCTCCTCCTTCCTCAGCTCCTGCTGCTTCCACTGCTTCCTCTGCTTATGCCACTGCTGCTTATACCACTGCTGTCCAGAAGCATTCTGCTCTGGCTTATAAAGTGAACCGTTACTGCTGACTTCCTGGTTCCCTTTCAGCTGCAGGTCATCAGTGAGCTTAGGTTCATTAAGACCAATATGTCTGTTCCTGCTCCCTCTAGCTGTGCCTGGAGGTAACTGCACATCTAGTTCTTCTAAAACAGGATTTCTTTTCTTAAAACCAACTTTATTAGTGCCCGCATCATGACAGTGTACTGTCATGGGGTAGATCAGTCAGAGCCTATGGAGATAGGTAAAGCTGAGCAAAACAGATCTGACACTGACAGCTCAGTGCAGCACATGGCCCAGAGTTGCTATAGGCAACATACACAAACGGCATCACAAGGTGTGAGAGCACGCCCATTGTTTATTCTCTTCTGACACAGGGCAGCGAACACACAATGCACATCTACTACAGTGCATCCGGTGTCACCATCAACCACCTGTTGGAGGACACCACAACACCATGGAACTATCCCTGGGAAATGGTGCCATAGGATGTTTGACCTCTGCGAGAGGGACACATGCCTAGGATGGACAGTATTATTGTTGGACTGCTACTTTGGGCATGACAGGCCTGTCCAACACACCGTTGCTGCTGTGCTCTGGCTGGGTGTCATGTTCATCGCAGGAGACACACATGACGTTTCCAGTACTATGGCATATTGGGATGTCACACTTGACTATGCATGCCCAGGGTTTCAAGGACAGTCGTAGCATGACCTGTTGGATTGCAGACACCCTTTGCACTTTGGACACTGTGTACTGGTCACCACATGTGCAGCAGGGACTGACATTGTCGCTGTATGTTGTAAATCCTTCTGACATTGTGTTGTTGTGTTTTTCCCATGTGTGTGATATGGAACGCAGGATACGCTCATCTGTTTGTTTCAACACGAGCATAAAGCCATGCATGTGGCATAGGGGGAGCAATGGAGAGGTCCTCTTGTCCATGTCCACCTAGCCTCCACTTGGAGATGACACAGCATTTGCCACGACACCACTTTACTGCACACCAGCATCTTGGATTGGTGTTTGCAATCACCAAGTGTGTTACAGTGCATGTGTGGCATCAGTGTATCATGTTTCAACGTACACGGTGCATGTGCATGTGACTGACTATGTTGGTGCAACACAGCATGTTGCAATATGGCTTCTGTGTGGGTTACTGTAACGTTTGACCTTTCTTTCCATCTCTATATACAGGTTATTGTGTCTGTTTACTGTACAGACGTGACACTCTGCATTGATTTGCAAACCCAGCATTGCATGTCTGTACAGTTCTATTTATTCCCTGAGGTAACGACACTCACATTGCCCCGTTATATTTGGAGTGTGGCAGTGTGAGTGTCCATTTTCTTCCTTCATTTGTGCATTCCATGTACCGTGATATCTGTGTACAGACACTGTATCCACATCAACCAGTGCAGGAGGACCTTCTGCATAGTGTTATCTAGGCATGTTTCTGCGGATGGTTTCATTTGACTTCTCTGTGTTCATGTGCCTCTGCTACCTGTTAGCATATCCTCATTGTGCATTTGACGATTGTTTAGGGTTACATTGTTGCAGCTTTGATTCCTATATCAGGCATTATGTGACAGCTGTAACATATATTTCGAGACGTGTGTTTACACTTTCTTACTTTTAACAACATATGCTGTTTCATTTGTGTGCCTCCTGTGTTGGCAGACAGATATGTTTTAAGGAACAGATCATGATTGATATGTGTTGGGCCCTCATCATGCACCACCTACTATCTACATGCACACATATGTAACTGAAACATTTGGGGCATGCAGCAGCATGTGGGAGTGGGGGCCTAATGCATACTGCACACCATGCACCTGATGCACATTATCTCTCCTGCCCATCATCTGTAGACGGCCAGTGACAATTCTGTAACATGTGGGTTGCTGCCCTGCAAAATGTGTTTTCAGATTTTCACCTGGGATCCAATCACCTTGATATTATGATAGGCGGTATCTACACTATCTCTGATGATTAACCAAAATAAATATATGTGTTGGATGTACATTTGTCTCTGCTGCTGCTTGAAAACACTGACACACGTATTTAGTGATTTCCTGGTCATGTACATGGCCCACCTGTGCTCACATCCTTGTACGGTGCCAGCTGTCTATCTGCCAGCCGTCTGCCACATCACTGGGTGTTACAGGTTCCCATACACACATTTCCTTTCAGGTAATCTCTTTGCATTGTGTTTGGTGTGGTTGTTTGGGGTAGTGGTTGTGGGCATGTGTTGTAACACCATAGGTTGCAGGTTTGATTCCCATATGGGGTTTTTTTTTGTGTTATGCTGAACTGACCATGAGCTAACTACAAGGTTCATCACCCATCCACACACCCTTCCACCTCTTCACTGTACACCAAAGTGTGCCCTCTGTGCTGCCTAGCCATCACATATTAGCTGTTACATATGTCTCTTTCTCTGTAGTGTTCACATAGGCAGTCTGTTTGGGGGATTGGCATTGCTGTGGATTAGCTGGACTGTGACACACCTGTTTGCAGGTTCAATTCTCACATGCTCCTGTTCTGTTCCATATTTTGCCCTGCTCCACAGGGCATCCCCTGCCGCCCTTTGGGTTTAGGTTCTTTCCTCTTTTGCATGCTGTATCCACTGCATAACATTTCATTGTGTGTGTCAATGTAGTTATATGTGGTTCTGGTCCTAATTACAGACTGTGATTTGAGCTGGACACACCAGATCTGCATATGCATTCCATCATGGTTACTGTTGGAGGTTTGCCTATCCTGGCAGCCAGCAGGCTTCTTGTGTGATGCCCTGCAGTATTCTTGTATGCAGCCTTTGCTAATGACCTCACGTTGGTGGTGTAGTCTACTGGTTTGTGCACTGACATTTGTGCTAATGGTCATAGGTTTGATTCCTCTCTGTTCTCTTTCATTTGTATGTCTGTCCTGAACAGCTACTTTTCATTCCTGTTACAGTCATATCTGTGCAGATCTGTGCTGTTAGCACATTGTACCCTTATCACAGTTGCCAGCCATCCTTCTGTCCTTCTATGTGTGTCTGGCAGCTGTGTGCCATCCTGCCCTGATGTGCAAGCTGCTACCCCATGTCCTGCACTGGTACACGTTTCTGCATTGCAGCTGTTCCTGTTTGCCTCTCCTGTGTGTGCTGTGCATGGCACTGCTACTCCTCTGTCCTCCTGTCATTGCACCTATCCTGCCACCTCCCATCCTCTGCCACACACTGTCATTGTTGCATGGTACATTACCATCATTCTCTGTATCACTACATCTGGCCCCGATATGTTTGTCCATTTTTCAAACTGCCACATGGGCTGAATGCAGATTTGTCTGATCCATCAGCTCAGATCTACTTCCTTCCATCACTTGTGCATTGTCTTTCCTTGGTGCTCTGTGCAATGTTAGGGTTACATCTGTGTTTGGCGAGGGAGGAGTGGTCTAGTGGTTAGGACAAGGTACTTCAGGCCAGAGGGCCGGGGGTTCAAGTCCCACCTGGGGACAGCAATCTCAGGCCGGAGGGACTGGGATTTCTAGTCCCATAGGCACTCCTTGTGGTCTTGGGCAAGCCACTTAACCCTCCACTGCCCATGTTCCCTGTAAGTATTAGTGTATGTGTCTCATATCCCCTCATGTTAAATGTATCCCCCAATTGACCGCTTTGACCCGGTGAAAAGCGGGATATAAATACAGCTAAATAAATACCTTTCTTGCTTTTCAACTTGGGGAACCTTACTGCCCTTGGCCAACATTTCTTGAGTGCCCTATACATCCTTGGGGCATCTTTAGCCACACCTTGGATTCAGTCAGCTTATGGGGCGCCTAATATGGTGCCTTGAGGGTTGACAACCTTTCAACACGCCCTCTGGGGCACATTATAACCCACCTTGGCTGACATGGTGAGTTAGGATGTGCCTTCTGGGGCGCCCTAAAAGGTGCATTAGTTTATGGCACTGGGGTGCGGGTATTTTTAGCTGGCAGCACAGATTTTTGGACTGTTACGAGCAGGAAAAGGAATTGCCTTGGTCACCCTTATTCATTAGGCCCACTGGGGTATTGACCTCATGACCCGTTTCAGCAGTCATTGTATTAACCAGTGTGCTACACCTCTATTGCTGTGATTGCAGGTCAGCAGGCGAAGTTAAGGTTAACGCGCGGTAACGTGTGCGGCTCCCTCTATCGTGCGATAATGGACACGGTGCACTTTATCACGCGATAACCCACGATTGCTACCTTAAGACCAGAACGCCCACTCCTTATATGGCATCCTTCACATTATCGATGCAACTAGCGCCGGTAACATTAAGACGGTTTAGTAAACATACCCCTATGGGTTTATTTGGAGAAGTCTGTTTTTGATATCACTAAAGAAGCAAAAATAGTTCAGAGCTTGTTTTAGAGGTTTACAATTTATTTCTGTTAGATTTAGATAGATCCTTATAGTCAGAAAAGAAAGCAGTGAAATAGCAGTTTCTGTTTGATTTAGGTAGGCCCTTATATTCTTAAAAGTTGCAGACAGTTCCCACCCATTCGAGGCATATCCCTTAATTTATGTTTAGTTATTCCAATTTAGAGAATGAAATTTGACACCACACTCTATTTTCATCAGTAAGGGATTAACTCTTACTTGATTATTAGCAGTTCACATGGAAGCAAACACAAAATAATAACATAAAATATACCAAATAATCCTAAAGGCCTTTATATTAGTTTAGGTATACCAATTCATTTAGCAACTCTAAATAACTAAGCTCACTATTACAAACATGCAGACAGAAGTACAGCAGTGAGAAGGAGGCCATCCAGTATTTTGCACTGAGGGTCATATGTATGATTATTTCCCAGTTCATGAGAGGTCATATGTGTGCCCTCGGTGCAAAAAGCTCCTAGTTCTCAGAGAACAAGTCCGATGTCTGGAGGCTAGAGTAGCAGACTTGGAGGAGCTGAGACAGACAGAGAGGTATATAGAGGAGACCTAAAGGGACATAATAGAAAAGTCCCACCTCCAGTCTTGCAGACTCAGTGGTGCCTTGGAGGAGAGAGGCCACCCAGAGGAAGAGCATCTTCTTGGTGAGGCAGAAAATGATCCAGTAGTCATGACTTATCTTTCAGAGAATGCAATATGCTTTTGCACTGAGGATGTGCCTTCAGGAGCTTCAGCTTAGGAGAGAAGGGTTAGGATCGCTGTGTTAGTTGGTGATATGATCAATTAGGCAGGTAGATAGCTGGGTGACTGGTGAGCAGGAAGGATACTTTGAAATGAGGGAGATTAGGGCAACCGGACAGAAAGGCTGCAATAAAGGAGTCCATAGTTCAAAGATTTCAAGTTGACAGAGTTGAAAGATTCCAAATTACCCCTGTCAACTGATAAACAGTTATCAATATGGACAAAAAACATACTTGAAAGGCCTATATATAAATACTAGGCTTCCGTAAATTAAGATGGGAAAGTTAAAATATATACTGTAGCACTGAATGAAAAGGTAGATATAACTGGCATCTCAGAGAACTATGGGAGGAGGATAACAAAAGCTTAACTGTGTTACCAGGGTACAAATTATATATCAATGATAGCATAGATCAAATTGGTGAAGGAATGGCCTAATCTGCTAAAGATGGCATCAAGTCAAAAGGATAAGTTTCCAGGAAACAAAATGCACTGTAGAATCTTCCTAGACATAATTTCCATGTGAGAAAGGAAGAGAGTAGCAGTGGAGGAGTCTGCCTGGCCAGAATGGAAAAATGGAAGCTACCAAAACTGGCAGCACAATAATAAGGGGGGATTTAAATTACCCCAGTATTGATTGGGTCAATATCATGAAAAAACATGCTAGGGAGATGAAGTTTGTAGATGAAATAAATGACTGCTTCATGGAGGATTTGGTTCAGGAACTGACAAAAGCAGGAGTTATTTTAGACCTAGCCCTTACTAGAACACAGGATTTGGTATGGGAGGCAAAGGTCTTGGAGTTAACTGGCAACAGAGATCATAAGATGATCAAATTTGATTTAATAAATGGAAAGAAGACATTAAGGAAATATACTTTAATAGCATTTAACATTCAAAAGGGAAACTATGATAAAATGGGGAAATCAGGAAAAAATATAAAGGAGCAACTACAAGAGTTAAGAGTTTACATTAGAGCTGGATGTTGCTTAAAAGCATTATTTCACACTTTAAAAAAAGTGGAAGGAAGGCCAAACAGCAGCTGGTGTGGTTTAAGGTGAGGTAGGGAGGTTGTTTTAGCCCAAAGAAACCCTTTCAAAAAATGGAAAAAGGATCCAAATGAAAAAAATAGGAAAGAGCATAAACACTGGCAAGTTAGATGCAAAGCATTGATAAGGCACGCAAAGCGAGAATTTGAAAAGAAGCTTAGGTGGAAGCAAAAATTCATAATAAAAGCTTTTTCAGGTGCATTTAAAGCAAATAGCCTATGAGGGAGTCAATATTAGATGAAAGAGGGATAAAAAAACACTGAAGGAGGACAGGGCCATAGCTGAGAGACTGAAGTCATTCCAGAAACCGAATAAGTGTTTGTTCGTGCGCTGGGGATGTTTATCTGCCGAAAAAGATTTACGCGCATATTCCAGTACATAGCACCCATGGACATTTATCTCGCTAACATGGGCATGTCAGATTGTTTCTGGGAGGGGCAGAATGGAGGTGTGGTTTGCCATGGAGATGAATAAAGGGTATTCAAGAAAGGTCTGTGTACATTTTGGGAGGTCCCCGCAGATGTGCCCGGTATACCTGCTGGAGACATGGAATAAGACTGTGCTGCTGTGTCTGCATAAAGGTGGTGGGTGACTAGTCTGTTCTAAACTGGTGTGTCTGCAGTGTGGAAAAACACCACAAGATGCATTTATAAAGAACAAAAATCAGAGGTGTGGGAATCTTGTCAGCTAAAGAGGCATTAATAACCACCCTGAAAGAAATATTAAGAAGAGCAATAATGATTATTCTGGCCATGCTGACATTTGTTGTTTGTGCTAAAGGAACTAATCTAGGGGACCCTAACAATACCATGTCCTAAAAATGGGACTGTTGTAGGAATAGTATCTGAGTGAGTATGGAAAGGATTCTTGTTTGGGTGAGAAACGGAGATCATACTTTTAGTCCTTGGACTCCATGCTATTATGTTATACCAGCTGTTATTTATAGGTTCAGGGCATCTTTTTGGCAGAAATATGTTTTTTTGTGACTTAAAGTGAGAGGTGTATGTGTGTGTGAGGTTTGAGGGTTGCATGGGAGGCTCTGGTGTGGTCATCTGCAATTCATAGAAACATTAGAAACATGATGGCAGAAAAAGACCACATGGCCTATCTAGTCTGCCCTTCAATATCAACTACAATAGTCCTCTTTTTACCGTTAGAGCCCCTCTGTGTTTGTTCCATGCTTTTTTGAATTCAGATACTCTCCTCATGTCCACCACCTCCACCTGGAGACTAATCCATGCATCTACCACGCTTTCCGTAAAGAAATATTTCCGCATATTAATCTTGCGTCTATTCACTCTCACTCTCATCTATGACCCCTCATAGCACACTTTGCCTTCAATTGAAAGAGACCCTCCTGTGCATTTATGCCATGAATTGAAAGAGACCCTCCTGTGCATTTATGCCAAACAGCACTAATGCATGCCCAAAAGCACCATCATCATTCTCTGAAAATGTGCACATTTATAGAGACCGATGATGGTACTTTTGGGCATGTATTAGTGCTGTTTACACTATCGAATGCTCTTATTCTGAGGGTCTCTTATTATTGAAAGGGATATGTCTTGACATTTAGCTATGGAGACTTTTTTGTGATTTTTTTCTGGAATATGTTTCATAAGGTGCTCTAATCAAATCATACAGTGTATTGTTGAGACAGTGATAGGGCAGCCATACTCGTACATTCACTGTGCCAGGCACTGGGAGACATGACTGATGTTGTGCCAACATTTCCCAGATTGTTCTATGAGGCCTACAGCCTTACCCAGTCTAAGATCTATGTGAGCTGCAAGTGTGGTGATATATTTGGAGGCTGGCTACTTGGTATGATGGCACAGAGATCTCCCCTTCCATGTGCACACAGGCCTGACCAGGGGAACACTGCCACACAGCAGACTGTGGGAAGGTTAGGCAGGGCTGCCCCACAGATAGCAGATGTATACAGACCAACATAAGCCAGGAGAGAGAGTGGACATTCTATGGGACAGGTGTAGCCACATGTCGGGAGCTGCTGTGTGAAATGCCAGTACCCAGATATGTGGGAAACAGATGCCATAGCCAGACAGCCAGAGTCATTTAAAGAGCATTGTTATGTCACTCAGCAATACAATGCATTGTTTGAGGAACTGCAAAGCTGAATGAGGTTTGTGTTAGAAAGGGTCCATGCTTAACATTGTAAAGACTGCTCTTAGAGCTGACCAATGAAAGAATAATTAACGATTTCTTCTACTGTCATGTATGTTTTGATGCAAGGTCTGTCATGACAAACATATCACTTTCTACTTGCTGTTATTATATCTTTGAGTGCACTGAGATTTCCTTGCACTGTCCTGGGCATGCAACAGACTAGTATATGTAGTCTAGCTTGCATCAACATTTATGTATCATTAGTATTTATGTGTAGTTTGCATCAGCACAACACTGTCAGTGAGAGGAGCAACTTAGGAGATGCACATTTTAACAGAGGAGGTGATGTTCACGGGCATATGGCGGAGACGTCCACGGATATATGGCAGAGACAGGCAGGATCAGAAATGTCCATCTTTTCAGAATATGATGCGTGCGGGGACATCCAAACCATTTGCTATGTATACCTGTGTCTTGTTATAACAGCAGGGCACGTGTTTCTCCATAGTAGTTTGCTCGTGCCACGCTGGAGATGCCTATGTCCCCAATTAAGGAACCGTGGGTGCCAGGGTGAAATTGGACACATTTTCGATTTGGATGTGCCCATGGCTCAGATGTGCATGTTATGGAATTGGCCTCTTAGGGCCCAATATTCTAAAGACATTTACACAGTTACAGGCCCTAGTTTTACCCCTCGGAAACTAACTGTGTAGTGGTACAATATTGCCGCTATCTGGTTAGCTTCTACGGCATTGGAGGCTGTGTGGTGATCCTGGATATTCAATGCCTGGGCTGATCCTGGCATTGAATATCCATGGTTAGAGGCTGATGTGATGGCTATGTGCCATAGCAGCGCATAGCCGTCTCAACAGAATATCAGGTCCTTAATGAATTGTTTGCTTCAGTTTTTATTGAAGAAGATGTAGGGGAGATATCCATGCCAGAAATTTATTTATTTATTTATTTAACATTTCTTATATACCGCCTTTCATGATATCAAGGCGGTTTACATTGAACAAACTGAAATTACATTGAACAGGGCATTATAACTTGGAGATAACTATTTTACAGGGAATATGGGCTATGGAGGGTTAAGTGGCTTGCCCAAGACCACAAGGAGCACCTGTGGGACTAGAAAGTTATGAAGTTATTTACATTTCCTCTGGATCCTCTGTGTTTGTCCCATACCTTTTTGAATTCCGCCACTGTTTTTGCTCCCGCCACCTCCTTCAGGAGGGTATTCCAGGCATCCACCACCCTTTCCGTGACAAAGTATTTCCTGATATTGCTTTTAAATTTATCTCTTTGTAGCTTCATTTCATGTCCTCTAGTTCTACAGCTTCCCCATCTTTGAAAAAAGGTTTGTTTGTTCCACTGATGTAAATTCCGCCCAAGCAGCCCCCAGAATACAAGGAGTCTGGGCAGAAAGGGAGCCCACACAGCGGCAGTGGCATCAGCAGCGCGGCAAACTTACTTTATCATCTTTGCTGTGCTGCTCTGCTTTTTTAAGTCTGCCACGGGCCTGGCAGCTCTCTTTATCACGTCAAAGTCTCACAATAGCAGTTACACTAGAGACTTTGGCCTGGAGAAGAACAGCTGCTGGGCCTGGAGCAAACCTATAAGAGCAGGGAGAAGTGGCTCAGTGGATGGGATACATTATCACAGGCCAGGGGTTCAAGTCCCACGTAGGCACAAGTAACCTCAGGCCAGAGGGACTGCAGTCTCTAGTTCCATAGCCACTCCTTGTGGCCTTGGACAAGCCACTTAACCCCCTTCAGGTACACTTAGATTGGGAACAAGGGAATAAAGGACACCTGTTAGATTATATCTGTAAACTGCTCTGATACACACAGTAAAAGGATAATATGTCAAGTGCATAGACCATAACTTATGCCACTGGTTTGTTCATTAGTACCCTTTGAGTATTGAAAACCTACTATTAGTAATTTGTAAACTATCATTAAAATTGTCTATAGTACCTGAAGATTGGACAGTGGCCAACAAAATGCACTTTTTAAAAAGGATTCTAGATGTGATTTAGAAAACTACAGATCCATAAACCTGATGTCAGTGTCAGGTAAATGTTAGGAACCGTTATTAAAAAAACAAAATTACTGAACATATAAATAGCCATGGTTTAATGCGACAAAGCCAATCCAGATTTAGCCAAGGGAAGTCTTGCCTCACCAATCTGTTACATATTTTGAAGATATGAATAAACACGGTGAGTGGTTGATATAGTGTCTCTGGTTTTTCAGAAAGCCTTTGACAAAGTCCCTCATGAGAGACCCTTGCCAAAATTAAAAAGTCATGGGATAGGAGGCAGTGTACTATTGTGGATTAGGAGCTGGTTAACATAAGAACATAAGATAGGTCATACTGGGTCAAACCAAGGTTTAGCAAGCCCAGAATCTTGTTTTTAACAGTGGCCAATCCAGGTCACCAGTACCTGGCAGGTTCCCCAAAGGTGGTTTAAAGATAGAAAACAGAGTAGAGCTATATGGCCAATTGTCTCAATGGAGGAAAGGTGAATAGTGGAGTACTTCAGGGATCTGTGCTGGGCCTGCTGCTTTTTGACATATTCATAAATGACCTGGAAATGGGAATAACGAGTGAGGTGATCCAATTTGCCAATGACTCAAAATTATTCAAAGTTGTTAAATCACATGGGGATTATGAAAAATTGCAAAAGCAACTAGTAGATTGGGCATCTAAATTATGGATGAAATTTAATGTGGACGAGTACAAAGTTATGCACTTAAGAAAGAAAGAACAACCCTAACTATAGCTACATGATGCAAGGTTCCACATTAGGAGTTACTAACCCATTTGGAGACATTGATCTGTGGAATTACCGCACAGGAAAAGGATTGAGGCGTCATCGTGGATAATATGTTGAAATCCTCTGTTCAGTCTGCAGTGGTGACCAGGAAAGTGAGTAGAATTCTAGGAATTATAAGGAAATCCTAATGTCCTAATATCCTAATGTTCAAAAGTTATTATCTTACAGTTTTATGTAACTGCTAAATCTATGCAGAGTTAATTGTTAAATGTAAACCGCTGCTGATTACTGGAAGGAGCGGTATAAAAATGTGCTCAAATAAATAAATAAATAAATAAATGAAATAAATAAATGAAATGTATGGAGAAGAAAACAAAGGATATCATAAAGCCTCTGTATTGCTCCATTGTGCGACTGCGGTTTTGATCGCTGAATCTAAGAAAAGATATAGCAGAATTAGAAACAGTACAGAAGAGGGTGACAAAATGATAAAGTGAATGTAAGAAGACACCTGTGAGGAAAGGTTTAAAAAGTTTAAGGCTCTTAGAACATACGAACATAAGATATAACCATACTGGGTGAGACCAAGGTCCATCAAGCCCAGTATCCTGTTTCCAACCGTGGTTAATCCAGGTCACAAGTAAGTAGTAGGTTCCCTAAAAGGCACACAGGTTCCACAATGCTTGTATTGGGGCAGGCAGTGAATATTCTGGGTTCACTATAATAATGATTTATGGACCTTTCCTCCAGGAACTTGTCCAAAACGTTTTTAAACCCAGCTACACTAACAGCTTTTACTACATCCTCTGGTAATGAAGTCCAGAGTTTGATTACATCTTCAGTGAAAACATATTTTCTCTTATTAGTCTTAAAGGGTTACATTGTAGCTTCATTGCATGTCCCCTAGTCTTTCTATATTTTGATGGCGTAAACAATTGATCTACGTTCACCTGTTCCACTCCATTCATTAATTTATAGACCTCTATAATATCTCCCCTCAGCTTTTCAAGTTGAAGAACCCTAACCTTTTAAGCCTTTCCTAACAGGGGTATCCTTCCATCCCCTTTACCATTTTGGTGGCTCTTCTCTGTACCTGTTCTAATTCCACTATATCCTTTTTAAGATACGGTGACCAGAATTGCACACAATATTCAAGGTGCAGATGCACCATGGAATGATAAAGAGGCATTATAATATCCTTTGTTTTATTCTCCATTCCTTTCCTTATGATTTCTTGCTTTCTATCTGCTTTCTTGCCTGATGCTGCATACTGGGCAGAAGGTTTCAATATGTTAACGACAATGATGCCTAAATCGTTTTCCTGGGTGGTGGTTACTAATGTGGAACCTTGCATAATGTAATCATAATTTGGATTGTTCTTTCCTAAGTGCATAACTTTGCACTTGTCCACATTAAATTTCATCTGCCATTTGAATGTCCAGTCTTCCAATTTATCAAGGTCCTCTTGGAATTTTTCACTATCTTCTTGTGTTTTAACAACTTTGAATGATTTAGGGGTATGTTTACTAAACGATCGTTAGCGTGTCATAACGAGCGTTATGATGCGCTAACATCATAACGCGCGTTATGATGCGCTAACGAGCGTAATGCTCCGCGGCGCGGTAAAACAACGCAGAAGGTGGAGAGAGGGCGGAGAGAAGGGGTCAATGGGCGGAGAGTGGGCGGGGAGAGGCTCCCCTCACACTAACGCGCTGAATTTCAGGGCTGAATTCCAACGCGAATGAAAACCTACCGTTAAAGGCACATTACAGGGGAGAGAAACCATTTCAGTGTCAGCAATGTACAGCCCAGGCAGGGAAACCAAAAAACAGTGATAAGTGTGATACATGTGCATGGAACAAAAGGGCACAGAAACACTGAAAATGACCCCAACAAACTGGAAAAAAACAATAACCAAGCTGGGCAATAGTGGTATCAATGAGAAACATTAACCCCTCCCCCCCCTGAGTAAGCCCCATAGAACAGATATAAATCATGGAAGGGTCTATACGCCGTCCCCATACAAGGTGAATGAGCCCACAGTGACATAGCGCTGCTCAGGGTTTTCCCCACCATCGGACAGGTGCAAATGTCCCGCAACATCAGGGCGGGCATGTCGGAACGGCAACTGGACAGATGCCGGAGAAGGGGATACAGAGGGCCGCAGGCGGCACATGCTGTGGTGCAGCTGGGCCACAGTGCGGACTAGGGTGATGCCTAGGTGGCCCATACGAATGCTGAAACAGTGGAGCAGCCAGGCAGCAACTACTGAAGGTCCAACATGGGCACGAGTGGGTTTCCCAAAGTATCACAGGGGATAGTACCCAACAGCTACCCCCAAGGGCACGGAACATTGGCAGGCGGGGCTGGGGGGGAGCATGGACATCTATGCAGGCACCCCTACCCCAGAACCCGCACCATGGGCAGCCGCCTACCTGCACACTGGATGGCCTGAGACTGCGCACCACCAGCTCCACCAGCAGAAGGGCATGTCAGCATGGTGGCTGAGGGATACTGGTGGTGGAGGGGGCAGTGGCAGCTTCCCAGAGCAGACCGTGGCCTAGCCCTGTGTTGGTGGGTGCCGTGCACTGCAACAGACAGGCCCTGTCTGACCAACAGTCATGGTATCACCAGGGAATACACCATCTCTGTGATAACATGGTGGTGCAGTGCACAAAACCAGTGTATTCAGAAGCAGAAAGTCACAGGTTCAAGTCCCAGCTGTGGTTTCCGCCAACCCAGTCCTCATATTTTACCCACTACTATAACGTGCTAATACAGACAGAACCTTTAGCACAGTTACTTACCTTAACAGGTGATCTCCGGAACAGCAGGAATTAGTCTTCACATATGGGGTTCGTCGGCACCGACGGAGCCCGCACGGGAATGCTCCCCAGCATCCAATCAGAAGGCTTTTGGGAGCATCCCTCACGCCTGCGTGGTAGCTTCCCGCCCTTCCCACTGCCTCTCCCCAGTTGCGTTTCATAGCTGAGACAGAAGGAGAGGAGAGGAAGGAAGAGAGAGAGAGAGTTACAACTCCTAGGGGAGGTGGGTGGGTTGTGAAGACTAATTCCTGCTGTTCCAGAGATCACCTGTTACAGGTAAGTAACTGTGCTATCTCCAGGAACAAGCAGGAATGAGTCTTCACATATGGGGACTCCCTAGCTGAGGGTGCCAGAGGAGATCCCAGAATGCGCGCCCCTGGACAGGACGGCATCGCCCAACCTGGATCCCCGGCATCCCCTGAGGGATGGAGGGTAGGAGTTGAGAAGAGTTGCCAAGGCACAGCAACCGAAGACTACAGGTGGAGTCTTCAAAACCACGTCAAACATCATTAAACCGTTAATGATCTAGCACAATCTAGAGCTTACCTACTGGATTGTAGAAGGCAGAGCTGCGACGGGTACTGTAGATGCAGTAGCGAAGTCTTTAAGGGAACTTCACCGCAGAGAGGACGAAGTTCCCAGTCCGGGCGGGCTGGAGACGCAGGTGTCAACCGGCACCGGAAAGACGGCAGGTCTTCACGAGGAGCTCTAAGAGAAGCTGAGAACTCCAGTAGGAGCAGAGTCCCCAATCCAGAGGACTAAGCAGAAGACTGACAGATCTGGGAGAACCCAGCCCGGAGAAGAACAGGAGTGTACCCCGGGATACCGAGGGGTACACTGTCTACCCTAGCCGGCAAGGGATAGGAAGACATTTGGTTCGAAAACCTCCAGACAAGGAGGCGTAAACCAAGGGGCTGTTGACTTCACAGCAAGTTTAATCATAACCGGTCCGAGCACCCGAGCCGCAGAACGCAGGCAAGCGGACCGGCCGGACCCCGTAAGAAATAACAAAACGTCAGTACCGACAATTGGGAGATAGTCGGTAAGACACAGGGCGCTATAACATTTCCCAAAAGCGCCCACCTGTACCGATATATATCCAATAACAGGTATAGATGTATATCGGGCTATAGGTGGGCCCGGGAACGCCCACCCAGGTTACTAAACCGGTATGCAGGGGACATGCACACGTGAGAACGATACTGCCAACTCAGACCGGCCCTTGATCCACAGGAGGGCACCCACCTGGAAGGTGGCGGGGGGAAGGGCCATCAAAAGTGATGGGCCGATGTGCGTGGTGCAGGGCAGATCGGCGAGAGTAGCAGTATGGTTGCGTGACCGCCAGATCAGTTGCGGAGGAGCACATCAGGAGTACGTAGGCCCCTGAGGCGTCCACCTGACAGCCACGCAAAAAAACGTGTCCTCCGTACCACAGGGAAGGCAGAAGGATAGAAAACCCTATAGCCACGGTGTGACCGTGGGGTTCATCTCCGGCATATATAAAAAAAACCCTCGGGGGTAGGGCCAATGCTCTCCGCCGCTCCGAAGAGTGCAGGGAGCGGAGCCGGGGATCAACATGGGTCAGTGGGACTCCTGTCCACCGTAACCTGACAGACCCAGGGGTTTCTCTGTGAGAGCGGAGACACAGACCAGAGGGCGGGGGTGGTCCGGCCCTGTCGAGGATTAGTTCGGGCCTGTAGGGCTGGTACCCCTGCAATTCTACATGCAAATCTCCGGCCTGCTCAGCAACTCAGGCCTGAACCAACCTGCACAGACAAGCTGGATTCTTTACTTCACTTTTGCTGTGTTCAGCTACAAACGACCTCCAAGCAACTGCTGGCGCAGCGTTTCTAAGCATACATACAGAAGCTATTGTCCGTGGCTGGCCTTGGACACTTGTATATGCCCAGAAGTTACATACTGTTGCTTCTGTCTGATTTCTTACCATGGCTCCTTTGTTTGCAAGAAGCTGCTCATCATCTACCTCCTGATTCGCTGAGAACACCTCAGACTGCCTGGTGCCAACCAATCATCGGACCTATGATGGAGGATTCTTACACAGAATAATGAAATCTGCACTGGAACTTTAGTAGGGAGAGTTGGGGGCTTTTTCCACCTGTTCATACAGACTTCTGCACCGGTTCCTCTCTGCTGTGCACTGCGTACCTGATTCCTGCGACCTGACCCTTCCGCAAGACGTCCACTAATTGTGGGCTAGGCCATCCTCCACAGGTCTGAGATAAGACTTTCACAGATACCTCCGGTTCGGACTTACTGCGGCTCGCCTGACGAGGCTAGAGCCCGCATTAGCTAGGAGCTGCCTCCTTGGACTGCATTGTTCCTGAGAGCCCGACGGAACTAAGGTACTGACTTATCTCTTCTCCTCCTGATGGGCAAGGGGTTAGCAATATATTTCTTACTTTTCCTCAGTGCAGAGCGAATCAGTGACGTCTGGTTACTAATCAGTGATTTATTACGTTGTCCAAGTGTACATCTGTACTATAACACATTTCTACCTCATGCTTCTAATTAGCTATATGTGTGTGTGTATATTTTTCTACCTGGTTGCCTATAATAAAGTCTAATATATATCTGCAGACCAGACTTCTTTCATGGCTCATTGCCAGAATAACTCACCGAACTTTGGGCTGGGTAATAGTAGCTATTTCCCCTGGACAACAACAGAGTCTAACTTATTTTTGTGCTACTAATATACCCTACATAATAATGGGGGCTCGTCCGGGATGAGTATTTCTGAATGTGCTACGTCTCTCAGAATTTGTGTAATATTTCTGTGCTGTTTATTGTGGTCCAAGCAGCTGTTTATGCTGAGGTTTGTGGAGAGAGCATTGTCTGTTGAGACGGCTTTGGAACCCACATTATAGGATCTCTGCATTAGAGTAATTCTTCAGCAGCTATTCCTGTGTTTGTTTTTACAGACAGTCTCAGCTATTGATTTACGATGGCTCACGCAGATAAGGTTGATTTGGCATTCCAGAAATTAGCTTCCCTATGTTGGTCGAAAGATACCACTGCCGACCACATTGAAAGAATTTCTAAGTGCCTTACAACAGATACGCAAGAGCTTGTTAGGGCTGATAGCTTTTTCAGTGAGTTCCTAGACTGGCTTCTTGCTCATAAGGCTAAATTACCGGTGGATATGGTAGCCGAGCATGCCTGTGTGCTGCATATTTTACTGACAAACTGCAGAAGGCATTATGTCACCTGCAAACTAAATCTGAATCGCTAGAGTCTGATTTAAGGACAGCTCACAGTCAGCTACAGTGTGCCAAGGAGACAGCTAAACAGTGTGAAAAGGAGAGTGCTGAATTACGTCATCAAGTTGACGAACTTCAGGCTGAGGCGACCAGACGGGCTAGCAGTAGCCTCTTTTCCCCAGGTACTACTAGCCTGTGGTGTCTGCGATGCCAAGAGTTAGTGGCTCAGGTTTCCGCTCTTAAGAAGCGGGGTGCACAGGATCAAAAGGAATTGCAGTTTCTGACAGTTTGTAGAACTGAACTAGCCGCCCAGACCAAGAGGTTAAAAGCGGATGCCGCTCTTTATGAGCAGCGAGAGAGTGCTTTGATGGCTGAGTTAAATGAGACAGAGGCTGCTCTAAGTGCAGCAAGACGGCGTACAGCCGATCTGCAAAGGGAGCTAGTTGTTGCACGTCAGGAATGTGGGCAGGAAATACAGAGAGTTAACCTCGAAATCCAGCAATTAAGAGCTGATTGTTTTGAATTGGCCTGTGTGACTACCTTTCAGGGTAATGAGACAGAGTACAGGGATAGTTTGATCCCTCTAGGCTTCTCGAATTACCAGAGGGTAGATGACGGCAGTTTGCCATTGGAAACCCTGCCCAGTGTAGAAAGGCAGCTTTTCCAGAACAGAGTCAGTTCTCTCCCATCAGCGCATGAGCACAGGAGAGAAACAGGGCGGAGTGAAACACCCTACTCTCGACCCCTCCCCATACAGGGAGCGGTGGAGGGGGGGTGGGAAGTCCCCCTAGTGATGGCAAACTGTACCAGCAGCGACCACCAGAGGGAGCTGAAGGCAAGCGAAATCCCCTATGCTCCCGTGTCCTGCAAGGAAATCCAATAAATGAAGGTGCTTCTGTCGCACAATTACAAATTATCAAGACCTTGCGGAGCATGATCACATCTTTTGAGAAAACTGGTCATGCCACCATAAATGAACATTTAGCTGCAGTTAAAGATGCCTTTCGGGCACTGAACATTACCAGGGGGGAGGACATGGTTCTGTATCTTCCATGGTCCTTTGATGTACCTTGTCAGCAATTTATTCGGGCCATGGCAGATGATGAAAAGAAGGACATTGTCATCTTTGAACAGGCACTAAAGAAACATTATGGGCCATACCCTGATGATACTGCTGCAAAGCAGGCAGCATTTAGTATGACTCATAGGGAAAATGAAACACCCCGAGAGTTTGCTTACAGACTTAGGTAGACCTTCTTCCAGAGTGACCCTTTTTGGGAAACAATAGAACACCATCAGGAGTTTCGTAATCTTTTCTGTCAGTTGCTCCTTCCATCTATTAAGCCTTATATGTCTGACAAGCGTCACGAACCCTTGTCACATGTGATAGAACATGCTGAGTGGATTTGGGAAGCTGTTCCTACCATGAGAGCAACCAATACTGGCAGCACAGTCCGGGCTCCAAGCAAAGCCAGAGAGCAAAAACAGTGTGTTAGTGCTGTAAAATCTACCCTTTCGTTAGAAAATAACTCTTCTCCTTCTGTTCCACAGAATCCTCCCAGGCCACCCCAGAATAACCAGTCTTCTGGGTCTAAGCAGCGCTCTGGGAATCAGCTTTTCACTCCGCAGAACCGGAACTGGAAGAGAAAGCCCGGTTTTGACAAATTCCAGGAGCTGGAGAAGAGAATAAGCGAGTTGACAGATATGATGAAGGCTACCATTGCATTCAGCTCCTCACAGGAGGCTTCTGCTAGTAGTGCGCCGCCTAAGCCATGAGCAAAGCCTCAGAAGCCAGAGGAGGAACTGGTTGACTCCTCTTCCCCTTCTAATGCGACTGAATGACTAACCGACTTTGTTTCTGTTCCACAGGTCACTATTGCACAGGTGCAGCCAGTTCAGATAGATGCCACCCCATGGACACAGAGTGACAGTCCTGCAATGGACAGCGAGGGTCCAGCCTTCGACACCATCAGGAAGCACAAGTACTTTCTGGGTAAACTCAAGCCAAAAGGACAGAGGTACATTGTTCCTGTTACAATTCAGCAGGCATTTCTCTGTGAGGGCCTGATAGATTCCGCCTCTGAGGCTACCCTGATTACCTCGAGTCTCTTTGATAGACTCACTGCTTCCTTGGAGAGTCAGAGGACCCTACACGTCACACCCAGTGATTTGTCACTCGCAGCTTATGGGAATCAGCCCATAGAGTCAATGGGGCAGGTCTGGCTTAACCTCCAAATTGGAAAATTACAGGTGAAACATCCTGTCATCATTACCAAGTGCCCTGGGGAAGAATTCTTGATTGGCAATGAGCTCCTGAAAAGGTTACGCCCCATTCTGGACTATGTCCAGGAAGTGATCTGGACACAGGTCACACATCCCATACCTTATGCTAGGGTAAAACATGACAGCAGAGTCAGTGGTCCTTGTTTGGTGGAACGCACAAACAAGTCCATTAGGATTAATTTCCAGAGGTCAGCTGATCCCCAGATCCTTCAGCTCCAGTATGAAAGGGCTGGAGATGAGGATCAGGGCATCAGCGACGTGGTTTCTATTGCAGTGGGTTCAGTAGCAAACATTGTCCTTGATACTGACTGCCTGCAGATATTCCTGAAGGAACCTGTGGAAGGTTGTGAGGTGCAAACCCCTCCTCCATCCCATCCCTGCCTAGATCACCCTAGGAGACTGACGGACATATTCTCGGCTGAGAAAGGTCCCTTTATATATGTGCAGGTGGGCAGGTCCCAAAAGGAAAGGGCCTACCTATTACCCCACTGTGACCACTCCCTCATCAGTGAGACTCTTTTATATCGGCTCAAACAACTGCTTACCCTTGATTTGGTAATGGGAGCGAAGACTTCGTTCCAAGTGCCTGGGGAAGGGCTCAAGACATTAATGGGCTTCTGCAATCTCCCCTTGCAAATTGGGGTCAAAGGGTTTCGGCACACCTTCTCCATCATCAGAGGACTTGAGGTGCCCCTCTCCTTAGGCTCAGATTGCCGTGTTCGACTGGGAACTTATGTGGATTTCGTGAACAACATCCTCTGGAGTAGGATGGAAGGAGATCCGGTGGATTTCTCTGGTGCCCGCCCATCCCTACGGGCTGGTCAGACTATTCCTCAAGTCTGTGAAGTGGTCAGTGCAGAAGACACCCACATACCTGGGAGGGTACAGGATTGTCCCCTGCCGATACAGTCCAAATTCCCGTTTTGAGGAGCTGGGCCTAGCCATGGGTCCCATACCCTGCATGGAGGCCACAGCTCCCTCCTTACACTTATTGCTCACCAATCCAAACCCAGATCGCATTCACCTTGTGAAAGGCGAACCCCTGGGATTCCTAGTGGGAGAATCGTTCCCGAGTGTGGAATTGAGTCTCCAGATTATTGGGGAAGCCCCTGTTTCCTGGAACATCTGTGAGGGGGGGGGCCCTGCGTGTGTACGATCCTCACCCCGAGGCCTCCTCACCTTACAGTTTGTCTGGCCACATAGTGCTGTGAACTCTCAGGTGGACCTCGAGTCTGACCATCTGATTTTGTCCAGTAAACTCGATGAGGCTGTTAGTTCCCTTACCCACCAGGGGGGGGGGGAGCCCCATGCTGTCCAAGCCATCCAGGTCTCCTCTCTCCAAGATGAGATTGAGGAGAAGGTTGAAATACCCTCAAACACACCTGTCCTGGGATTTGATGAAATGGTTGCGGGAAAACTTGCTGAAGCAGACGCCTGCACTGATGAGTCAGAAAAGGCCCGATTAAAAGAACTGCTGTACCGTCACAAGGACCTACATGTCACCCGTATTCCTACGGATCCAAACAGTAAACCCGTCTTTGTGAGGCAGTATAAAATCCCATTGGCCTCCTATGAATCCGTTCAGGAAATCATTAATTCCCTGGAACAAAAGGGAATTATACGTCAATGCAACAGTACTTACAATGCCCCACTGTGGCCTGTCATCAAGAAGGATTCTAGCTGGCGCTTAACTTTGGACTATCGCCAGCTTAATAAAAAGGTACCTCTATCCAGATGGCCTATGGCACATCTGGAACAGAACTTAGCCACCATCAAGGGTGCAAGGTAATTTACAAGCCTGGATCTGGCCTCAGGATTTTGGACTATACCTGTCCATCCAGAAGACCAGCATAAGCTGGCTTTTACCTTTGGTAGGCGACAATATACTTGGAATCGGACACCGTTTGGTTATTTGAATGCCCCAGCAGACTTCAATATTTTCCTGCATAAGGCTTTGCCTGATGCTGAGACTAGAGGCACCCTCGTCTATGTAGACGACATTCTGGTGAAGAGCACCAGTTTCACTGACCATTTGCAAGAAATAGAGCATGTTTTCCAGCAACTGAAAGCTGCGGGAGCAAAGCTGTCCTTGTCAAAGGGCCAATGGTGCCGGAAATCCCTCAATTATTTGGGTTACGAAGTTTCTGCTGAGGGACTGCGGCCTCAAAGGAAGAGAATTGCGGCCTTGCAACAACTCAAACGTCCGACCAACGTGAGTGAGCTGCGCTCATTCTTGGGCATTTGCAATTATTCACGCCAATTTGTGGATCAATATGCGGAGATTTCCCGACCCCTGGTCAAACTCCTCAAAAGAGATGAACCTTGGGTATGGAATTCCGACCAAGAGTCAGCTCTAGAAGAGCTGAAGGCAGCTTTGAGTCGAGCTCCCTGTCTTGCCTATCCAGAGAGTGGCAGAGAATTCTTCGTGGAACTAGGTTTCACCGATCACTCTATGAGTGCTGTTCTGTACCAGATGCATGACACAGATAGGAAAGTTATTGCCTATGCCAGCAAAGCTTTAACGGAAGTGGAGAGGAAATACTCTGACTGTGAGAAGTCCTTATTGTCCACAGTCTGGGCCCTCCAATATTTCCGCAGTTATATCCAAGGTGAGAGGCTGGTTGTTGAGACTCATCACCAACCCATCAAGTTCCTAGGCAGTGATCGGATTAAATCGGAACAAGTGTCAAACAGTCACATTGTCTCCTGGACCTTAGCACTTCAGGGCTGGCCCCTAGAAGTAAGGTATGCTCAAAACCGCAAGGATGCCGCCGCACAGGGCCTGGCTGAATTGCACGATTGCACTGCCAGAGCACCTTTAGTGGGTAATTTAGACACCGAAATGGAGTCATGTACGCCTGAGCCTTCTCGTCATTGTCCTTATGATGAGAACCTCTGTAAAGGCTACCCCAAGGTGTATGTGGACGGTTGTGCTTACCGTCGAGAGCCTGACCATGAACTGGTAGCAGGTATAGGTGTAGTTTGGAACCAGAACTACCCTTGTGAACCCTTGAAGTACCGTCTGGGTACCAAGACTAATCAGTATGCAGAGCTAGCTGCAGCCCTGGCAGCTCTCCAGTCCGCTGCTCGGGAAGGGGTTCACACCCTAACCATCTGTACTGATTCAGACTACGTCCAACAGAATTTTGTTTCCCACTTACCTATTTGGAAATCTAACAATATGCTGAATTCCAAAGGGAAACCTGTCAAACATGCCGGATTGATTCTGGCCTTGGACAAGGTAGCTCATGAAAATGACATGACCATCTACTGGAAGAAAGTGAAAGGTCACTCCCGTGTTGATAATCCTGACAAGATTGGAAATGATCTAGCTGATCAGCTTGCCAAGGAGGGTGCTGTCTCTGGAGACCTCTGGCAGTTGGAGGCTCCCGAGACCAATGGGCTTCGAATTGTGACGGCGGTTACCCGGCGACAAGCTCAATTATCCACCATGCCCCCTGTGGTTCAATGGTGTGGCGAGAGCACAGATCTCGACCTCGTGCAAGCCCAGAAACAAGATCCTACTCTTGGACGTTTCTACCTTTTTCTGCAGAACCCCCAGGAACACCCATTAACTCTGGAGGATTGTCAGGACGATGAGGAACTGAGGATCCTCTACATCTCCAAGGACATGTTTCATCTCCAGAAAGATCTGTTGATACGGACGAGTAAGCATGGTATTGTGCAATGGGTGGTACCTCGGGCCTTCCGAGGAGTTATGTTACAGCACGCTCATGATGAACTTTGTGCCGGTCATAGAGGTGACCGAATAACCTATGAAACGTTGAAACAAGTGGCCTACTGGCCCCACATGTACCAAGATGTCCAATTGTATACTAAAGGTTGTCTGACCTGTTGCAGATTTCAACCTGCGGCTCCTTCTCATAGAGCTCCTCTGAGAAACAGAGGTCTGACCATGCCTTGGTCTGATCTCCAGATTGATTGGATCGGCCCCGTGCCCCGATCCTCTCGAGGCAACAAATATATGTTGACAGTTACCTGCTTATTTACTAAGTGGGTCGAGTGCATCCCAGCACCCAACTGTACCGCCGAGACCACGGCCACCTTGTTGTTAAACCATGTTTTCAGCAGGTGGGGTCTCCCCATGCAAGTGGAATCCGACCAGGGTTCCCACTTCACGGGACAAGTCATTAAGCATCTGTGGAAGGTACTAGATGTGAAGGCCAAAGTCCACATTGCTTATCGTCCGCAATCCTCTGGACAAGTGGAGAGAGCAAACAAAACTATCATCAGTATCTTGAAAAAGTATGTTTCTTCCTCTGGGAAGGACTGGGACATCAAACTGCCCTTGGTCCTGATGGCTATCAGAGCCACGCGTCATCGTGCTACTGGTGTGTCCCCTTTTGAGATGATGACAGGTAGGGACATGGTTTTACCCCTTCATCTTCTTTACAGGACTAATGATGTGAATCTCGCTGCTGCTACAACTGCTTATGAATATGTTGCCCATTTAAGACAACACTTGCAAAGTGCCCTTGCCTTTGCCCAAAAGAATTTGGACACTGCTGCTAGGGGTAGGAAGGCCTACTATGATTTGAGGACTACCTCTAAAGAATACCAGATTGGCGATAAGGTATTCTACTACAATTTTGTTAAGAATAAGGTCAAAGACTGTAAATTTCTTCCTAGCTGGAACGGTCCATTTCCTATTGTGGATAAAGCCTCCCCTGTTGCTTATCAAATTCGAATGAAGTCAGGTATTGAGGGGGAAGGCTCCCTTAAATGGGTCCACATTAATCAGCTTAGACCGTGTCATTCCAGTAAGTTCCTTCCTGAAGAACCTCTTGCTGAAGTGAGTGATTCTAACCTTGAGGCAGCATAGCCTGTTTGTTTTCTTTTACAGATGGAGTCCCGGACTTTGAAGGTCCTGTTCCTGATTTTGATGTTAGCGGGATCCGAGGTTGCCAGATTGATTGAACCTGGCCCTCTTTCTGGTGTCGTGCTACAGGATGCGCCTGGTTTCCTGATTACACAGTCCCAGACTGTCACACAGAAAGTTTTTATGTCCCTAGATCCCCGACATGTTTTACAGAAACATTTTGAATCGTCTGTTGTACGCACCACTAATATACAACAGTGGTACCTAATCTTGGCATGTGCCACCGCTCTACAGACATTCATTGGTTGTGTCCTGGTACACCTTTCCTGAAGGACACTTCTGCGGCTCTTTGTGGGTTGTCTGCTGAAAATGTGAAAGGACAATGTAAAGTTACCATGACCAAGTACGATGACTTTTCAGAGACAAAAGTTGCTGTTGTCCACAATGTTTGACTGGTTAGTACCCCTTTGAGTGAACTCCTGGTCACCATGAATAAACATGACATTCATAATAGAGTTCCTCTACCCTTCAATGTTTGCTTGATTGATGTTCCCAAGAACTCCATTGTTAATGTTGGTGGAGTTTCCTTGTTTTATCTTGATGCGGACCCTGTTTTGACAGAGCTCCAGATATTGGATGTATTTCGAGGTCATGAGATTGACTTCACTGCAGCCTTGACCTATCTTTTGGACTATAAGGACTCTCACACAGTTGAACTGTCTATTGACCAGGATGACCTTGCCATTGCTGATTATAACTTTGATTCACGAAATGTGGACATTTTACAAACTGATTTTATGTCACATGTCATTGTTCCTGGTCTTTTCTTTCTGTTGGTGCTCCAGTTTCTTATCTCCTTGTATCAACAGAGACAGATTCGTGCTCTTCGTTGCTCTATGCATCCTGCACCTCTGCTGCCTGCCAGGCGTCTGCAGGATTTGCTGGAACGTCACACTTTTGAATAAGTGTCACCATTTTCTTTGAAAGTTATCCATTGCTCTTGATTGAGTTGTGTTTTTTTTTCATAGCTAGCATGTGTTTATTTTACTAACACAGTTACACATTGCTTCTCATTACTTTTGAGTGTTCACCTTGGTGTTACACTAACTCATTATATTGCATTCCTGATATGCATTTTTGGTTTGGATACTTGATTTGGCGTGACTGTATCTCTGTCATTTTATTTTGACTTCTTTTATTGCTTGAGTGTATTCACTGTATTATTCCTCATGCAGTATTGCTTTCATGCATATTGTGCTTGAAGTATTATCCACTTCTCATGCATTAGTCAATCATTTGTCATTTGGTTCTGACCTGCACGGTAGTACTGATAGGTAGGCTTTGTACGATGGAGTGTACTCCCTTGTAGCATCCTCCATCTTACAAGGGGGGGGGGAGATGTAGGGCTGGTACCCCTGCAATTCTACATGCAAATCTCCGGCCTGCTCAGCAACTCAGGCCTGAACCAACCTGCACAGACAAGATGGATTCTTCACTTCACTTTTGCTGTGTTCAGCTACAAACGACCTCCAAGCAACTGCTGGCGCAGCGTTTCTAAGCATACATACAGAAGCTATTGTCCGTGGCTGGCCTTGGACACTTGTATATGCCCAGAAGTTACATACTGTTGCTTCTGTCTGATTTCTTACCATGGCTCCTTTGTTTGCAAGAAGCTGCTCATCATCTACCTCCTGATTCGCTGAGAACACCTCAGACTGCCTGGTGCCAACCAATCATCGGACCTATGACGGAGGATTCTTACACAGAATAATGCAATCTGCACTGGAACTTTAGTAGGGAGAGTTGGGGGCTTTTTCCACCTGTTCATACAGACTTCTGCACCGGTTCCTCTCTGCTGTGCACTGCGTACCTGATTCCTGCGACCTGACCCTTCCGCAAGACGGCCACTAAGTGTGGGCTAGGCCGTCCTCCACAGGTCTGAGATAAGACTTTCACAGATACCTCCGGTTCGGACTTACTGCGGCTCGCCTGACGAGGCTAGAGCCCGCATTAGCTAGGAGCTGCCTCCTTGGACTGCATTGTTCCTGAGAGCCCGACGGAACTAAGGTACTGACTTATCTCTCCTCCTCCTGATGAGCAAGGGGTTAGCAATATATTTCTTACTTTTCCTCAGTGCAGAGCAAATCAGTGACGTCTGGTTACTAATCAGTGATTTATTACGTTGTCCAAGTATACATCTGTACTATAACAAATTTCTACCTCATGTTTCTAATTAGCTATATGTGTGTGTTGTCACCCTGCACCCACTCCCTAACCTTGAGTGTTAAGGAGGGATGGGCCTTGTGTAGTTGTGGGGGCCAATGAAAGTCGGGAACAAGACATTTATATTTACAAGGATTTTATTTTCCCCGCTCCTTGGTGGACATGAACGGTGAGAAGAATAACCAAATCAGGAACAATGCAAATTAGAGGCTTTCAATATTGTGCTTCAGCCTAATCTCCACTGAGGAAGCACATTACACCATGTGTCTTCTCTGTGCTGTATTTACAAACACTCCGGTAAGAAATAATACTGTTTTTTCTCTTGCAATCAGGTTACAGTCCAGCTTATTTCAGTGCTTCATAAGCTTCCCTTTCAGTTGCTCACACAGTATTCATTTCATAAGCTTTTCACATATCTTTGGTTAACATAACCAGAATAAAATATCAGGTATAATCATTCAAGCTTGGCTCTTGTCAGCTCTATCTATTAGACCAATCGAACAGTCCATCGGCTGGTTAACATCAATCATGGGAACTGGAGCCGGTGTGGGAGTTCCTATCTCAGGATTACTTCCTGCTTGAATGCAAGTCTGTTCTGAAACAGCTCTTCTATTTAGAAATTGTTTAAATTCATTCAGGAGTAGTTCTGCCTGTCTTTTAGCAGGACTACTGGGAGAACCTTCTCCTTGCTTGGGCAGGTAATTATCTGCTTCTGGTAAACAAACAATGCTCTCCCTGTTTAGACACTCTGTGCCCGTGGTGGAGTTACCCCTCCCCCACTTATCTCTGTTAGTGAGTGTTGGAATCACACGTTCCTCTGCACGAGCTCTGCTCTTAAAGAATGCTTCAAAGGTAGGACCTTCTGTATCAGTGTAGCCTAATTCTCTTGTAAACAGTTTAGCTGAATTCCTCTCGTCAGCTTGCTTGTTAAAAGCAGGAACTGCTGGCTGAGAAAAGCTAGGCTTAGTTAGAGAGCTTTCAGGCTGTAACCAACGTCTCTCACATTGCCTGAAACTATCCTGTACTTTAAAATCAGGATTCCCTCTTTCTGGCTTATAAAACTTGTTAAAGGAATTAAGTGCAGCAGGTACCTTAAAATGAGGCTTGTCAGAAAATGCCTTGCCAGCGTGCCTTTCTCTCCAAGGGTAAATGCTGTCTCCCAACAACCTAGGCTTTACTCCTGGTTCTGAATCAGTTTCCCTTCTGTTGCAGCTGGGCAGTGTTTCTGTAGCAGGGTCAAAGGGTTCTGCATTCAAGAGAGCTTCTTGCCTTCCCAATGCCTTTTGCCTTCTCTCTTGTGGATTCAAACCACCTTCACTTCTCAATCCATTTGTAGTGCTCACTTCTCCATTCCTTCTCATCACCGTCCTACTCCTTCTCCTTCTCATTCCCCTGTCTTCCCTCTCTCTGCTTAACAAGGGGCCCCTGCTCTGGGAAGCCCGCCTCCTACTAGGGCGTGCCCAATCCACAGCTCTGGTTCTCTCTCCTCCCCTGAGGTGAGCTGATTAGTTGCCTGTAGGTTATGCTGAGAATGGAAAACCCTGTCTTTTCTTGCAATACCTGAACCAACCAGAGGGTCAGTATCAGTTTCCATGGCTTCTGAAGTTGCCACTGCGTCACAGAGTGTATATTTTTCTACCTGGTTGCCTATAATAAAGTCTAATATATATCTGCAGACCAGACTTCTTTCGTGGCTCATTGCCAGAATAACTCACCAAACTTTGGGCTGGGTAATAGTAGCTATTTCCCCTGGACAACAACAGAGTCTAACTTATTTTTGTGCTACTAATATACCCTCGGATAGTAGCGGCCAAGGCCTACACTGGGAGAAGGAGATTCGGTGCGCGATCCCCTCAATCCGGGGGAACCAGGCAGAGGGGAATCCGAGGGACGTACCCGAGGGTAAGTCCGAAGAAGACTAGCATGGCCCTGAGGAACCAGGCTAACCTAGTGTGGGAAGGGTTCCCCCCCCCCGGGGGAGGGGGCTCCATGCCTCCAATCAAGCAGCCGAACCACTTGTCATACTGAAAAGAACCCCAGTGTAGAACTGGACAGTAACTTCTGGTAAGAGGAGTTAAGCGCAAACTGCCACATACCGGAGCCTAAGGCTGCTTGGCATGGGCAGCCTGGCGTGAGCCCTGGCACTGCCGACCAGTGTGAGATGTCCCTGGCATGGGCGCACCCGGCAGGTGGGCAGAGGGATGAAAATTCCTCTTCTTTGGAAAGGAGGGTCGGGAAGGGCATTTCTTACCCCCGGGAGAGGGGGAGGGCCGCGGGCGGCCAGCGCCAAACAGGTCGGCGGAGCACTGAGCAACCTGACGCAAAGCCTCGCCATTGAAGAGGTTCTCCCCGGTGCACGGGGAATTACCCAGATTATGTTGTGCCAAGCTGCACAAGTCGGAAGCCTGCAACCAGGCTGTACGACGTGCCCCTATGGCGACAGTAGAGGACCTGCTAACTGACTCAAAAGAGTCCACGGCAGCACGAGAAAGAAACCAAGAGATATTCCTGCAATGGTAAAGATGCAAGGAATAGTCAGGGGCCCGAGGGGCCGACACAAAGGGAGACAAAAGAGATAACCTCTCGGTGACCTCCCGAAGCGCCAGGCTCATATAGAAAATATATGAGAGAATCCTGGAAGCCAACATGGATGTTTGGAAGGTTCGCCGCCCAAAGTTGTCCAGAGCTTTAGACGCACGATTCGGGGGGCAGGAAGAGTGCTTCTTCTTGCTTCCGACCTTCCTCAGGGCCGATTCCACCACAATGGAATGATGGGGAAGCTGGTGAGTCTGGAAACCCAGAGAGGGGGGCACCCGATACAGGGCATGCATGGCTGTAGGCGGCGCCGGTACCTGTAAGGGCGAGCGCCAAATCCCGAGCAGGAGATCCCGCAGGGAGGGATGTAGAGGAAGCATTATGGCTGCCTGTTCCGCAGGACCCGGACTTAGCGAAGGGCCCGGGATAGGAATGGCGAGCAAGTCCGCCATGTCAAGGAGGAAGTCCTGAAAAGATGGCTCTCCCAGAGGGGCTATTCCAGGGGAGGCCGAGGTGGAGGGGCCCGCTTGAACACCAGGGGACCCACCGTGCTGGTGCACGGGAGGAATCGCTCTAAACAGAGGAGGGTACTGACAGTCCCAATTCGAGGCAGTTGGTACTGCATCGTCAGAGCTCGGGATTGATTCCAAGCGGGGCATCGAAGGCGATGACCCCGACAGGCCCGCGGGACTCGGCCTCGGCCCCGACTCTGGGGGCGGGGCCGCCCCCGGGGCAATCCGCAAGGGCTGCTGGAGTGGTGCCGAGGCAGCTGGAGAGCAGGCGAGCGCAGCACTGCACCGTCGGAAGAGACCGGGGTCGGATCTGAAATGCGTTGGAGCCACGCTTTCCAGACTGGAGATCGATTCGAGGCTGGGCATCGAACCGAGCGATGCCTCCTTAGGGGGCCCCAGTGTCGGCGGCCGCGCCAGTGCTGCCACTCCCGAGAATGGAGTCGGGGTCGCAACGATCGGTGCCGAGGGCAACGAGGGCTTTCCAGGCCGAAACTCAGCGAAGAGGGAAACACCCGAAGTCGGCTCTGACGTCGGGAGAGAGGCCCTTCTAGATGCGGGGGTTCTTCCCGCACCTGTTTTATTGAGCGGGAAACCCTTACGGGGCGTACTACACGGTCTCGAGGGTACCCAGGTAACCCGCCGACGAGCCCCGGCAGGGAGCGAGACGCACAGCCCCGGTTTCGCGGCCACAGCGCTTCTTTGGGTCGACTCGACCGAAGGTCCCGGGTCCCGCGGGCAAACTCTAGTGACGAGTGGAGCACTCGATGCCCGCATAGATGCCGGGAGGTCGGTGGTGTCTGGGGGAGGCCCCGGCCCCGCGCAAGATGGGGGTGCCGACCCGCCCGACCGGGATAGATCGATCGGCTCCGCAGGTGGAGCCCGGTGGCGACCCCTGGCGAAGAACGGGGCCCTCGTTCCCGAGACCGCCGATGAAGGGGCAGAGCCGCTCAAGGCCAGTACCGCCCCCGCGGAAGCCGGGGACGAGTCGATCGGCCCTGACGGAACCGAGGGCACCCGGTGCCGATCCCCGGCGGGGAGTGGGGCCACCGACTCCGACGCCGATGCCGAGGACTTGGTCCCGCTCAAAGCGGTCACCACCTCCGCGCATGGCAGGGGTTTGGGCATGCCATACCGGGTCAGGTTGGTCCGACGATCCCCGGTGAAGAGTGGAACAGTCGACACCAATGGCAATGCCGGGGAATCGGCACCGCCGAAAGCGGGTACCGCCCCCGCGTAGGGCCGGGATGCCGTAGAGCCAGACTGGGTCGAGTCGTTCGGCCCCGAAGGTACCGAGGACACCAGCTGACAGTCCCTGGCGAAGAGTGGAACACTCGACGCCGGCGCCGATGCCGAGGGATCTGCACCGCTCGAAGCGGGTGCCACCCTCGGGCATGGCTCGGGAATGTTCTGTGAGGAGCGAACCTCAGGAACAACCCGAAACCCTGTGGAGGCTCTGGAGCCCGAAGACTCCCTCCGGGGTGTAAGGGACTGGAGGGGAAGGCCGGAGCCGTCATCATGCAGCGCATGAGACTCACCCCTCAAGGCTCGGTTAGTCTTAACAGACTGTTGTTGGGTTACCTGATCCTGGCGAGGAGAGAAAGCCGACGACCGCACCTCAGAGGGAAAGACGTCATCGAGGGACACTCGAAACAGGGAGGGTCTTCTCCCGATGCTGAAGCCCGGGGAACCAGGGGAGAAGGGGTCAGGGCCCAAACAGGAGAGACACCAGGCGTTGGAGTCGAAGAAGAAGACAACGTCTCCACAGTGGGGGCACTTCTTAGGGGAAGAAGGCTCCATGCTGGAAAGCCCGGTAGGCCTCAGAATAACACGAGGAGGATGCTCCTCGAAGGAAAATAAAGGAAAACAAAAAAATAAGGGAAAAAGGGAGGCACCAACGGTGCCAGAGTCAGCGGGAAAAAAACCGCGACCACAGGAAACAAGAAAAAGAAGAAAAGTTTCTGCAGTGACAGGAGGTACGTCCTGTCGGCTCCGCGGAAAAACGAAAACTGGGGAGAGGCAGTGGGAAGGGCGGGAAGCTACCGCGCAGGCATGAGGGATGCTCCCAAAAGCCTTCTGATTGGATGCTGGGGAGCATTCCCGTGCGGGCTCCGTCGGCGCCGACGAACCCCATATGTGAAGACTCATTCCTGCTTGTTCCTGGAGATCGTGCAGATGACGTAAACATGCCCAAAACACCTACATTTTACCCTACAGGGCACAGACACCATAAACATGCACATTACCTAGAGCAGAGCCTCCCAAATGCAGTCCTGGAGGGCCAAACACCATTCAGGTTCCATGCTGCCTCTGATAAAGATGCCTGTGCTGCATTTCTATGCGCCACCCCCATGGTATGCAGATGTATCTCATGCATATTCATGAGGGACAGCATGAAAACCCGAACAGTGTTTTGCACTGCAGGAATGGAGTTGGGAACCTCTGCCGTAAAGCAGCAGCCAACAGGGGCAGACACACCCGCACCCACAGGCCCCATTATCCAAAGCCTCCTGGAGAGGCAGGACTTTGGGCTCTGCGTGCATCTCCCAATACTAGCACTTGCATACCTTAGTAATGCCACCCTAAACCTGGGAATATGGTACACATCTATCAAAAGGTTGCTATGATTACTGGCAGATAGCAATTCCTAGGTCAAGTACAATTTTCTGAGTGAGCTGCATCATAGCAACCTTTCTGATGTCTTTGGAGTGTGCTACAGGGCTTGTGTCTGACAGTGTTTACCAATCTGGGGAGTGACTCCTACAGTATTGCGTACCATAGCCATGCCTGCACTGTGCCCAGGACTGGTGTGGTGGCCTGGGCTGCCCAACACCTCTATAGTTGCACAATGCTGACATAGGTGTGGGGAGTGTGTGTCTGTCTATCCAGTGTGTGGTGGCTGCCAACACCCTCCACAGCCCAGAATGCTAGCACTGTTGCCAGTATTGGCCTGCCAATGTGCATAATGAGAAGCAAGGTACTGTGGGAATAGCCTGGATAGGGTGGCCTGGCCTGGCTGCATCTGCACAGGGCATAGGGCAATGGCCGGACATTGTAGTGTCAGGTACCACCTGCACGGACAGGGTGGCCATAGCATGTCCTGCTGGGAGGTCACTCTCACCCTGACTGAGCAGTGACCATGGCATGGCTAGGTTCCCCCATAGTGCTATATAGTATTGCTTTTATGTGATATTTATGGGTTTTCTTTTGGGGCCCCATCACTGACTTATCTGCTTGGTGTGTATGCTGATATCCCCATTCTGGGTACATGCATCTCCTCCAGGACCATGCACTATGGACTAGCTGGCGGACTGTCTGCAGCTAGTATGTGTCTTGCTGGAACACCGTGCAGTGGCTGGAGGCTTGCTGCTGTAGAATGTCAGATAATGGTGGGGGGCAGCTGAGCATTTCCAGACCTGCCGTCTGTCTGCTATTGCGTTATGGATGTGTACTGCTCTGCATTCCCTGCCCTGTAGAGTGTTTGATCCCTAGCAGGACTGGGGTGATGGTCCCCTCTCCTGCCACCATTGCAGGGGGGTAGAAAGTGGATCTGTTGGTGGGAGATCCTGTCCCCCACCCTAAGTCCCAGAGGGTGGGTTGGGTGGTGGTATGTAATCTCCCTGATAACCACAGCAGAATGTGGGTGTGGTGCCGTGCAGTCCTCCTGTAGCCAGCCGGGTGTTTATTAGCAGCTCTAGCCCACTGGTTAATTCACTGCCCATGGAGCCAGAGGTCATGGGTTCACAACCCACAGTGGGGTTCATCGATAGGGCTGTCTTAGGCATTGTCTATTTTTATTGTATATTAGTGCTGCCAGCACAACCACCCTCAGGGTACTGTCACCTTAGGGTGGCTCATACTTCGCCCTATAGGGCGCCTCATACGTCGCCCTATAGGGCGCCTCACACGTTATAGGGCGCCCTATAAAGCGTCTTATAAGTTGCCTTATATGGTGTCCTATAGGGGATATTATAGGGTGCCTTGGCAGACAGCGCACTTTATAATGTGCCCTATGGAGTGCCTTCTAGGGTGCCTTATGTGGCACCTTAGGTTACGCCACTGTGAGGGTGTGTTTGCTGGCAGCACTATTAAGGTACAACTAAACTTCCTCACAGCCCAATACGTAACCCTTTCCAGGCCAAGCCCAAAACTTTCGGGATCCAAACATCTGCCTAAATATTCCTATCAAATGGTATATAATACATGACCATGGCAGACGGAACGTCACTACTGGAACATATTGAATAAGACGGGTACAATTTTCCTGACATATGCAAACATTAACCCGGCTGCAGAATGTGGATTAAAATATTATAGTAGGCTTTCAAAGGGTTACACATTACGCCTCAGCCAGCCTTATTCATTAGGCACACTGGGGAATCGAACCCCAGACCCATCGGTCTGTGTAGTAACCATTGTGCTACAGCTCTGTTTCTGTATTTGGGTGTCTGCGCGCCTTCTTACGCTTAATGCGCAGTAACGCGCCCTGTAACGATCGTTGCTGCGTGGCGCGTTATAGCGTGCGTTATCAATAACGATGTACCGCCCATGTCCTTTTTTTGGCATTTCTTCCACTAACGCGGCTCCTAACTCGAATCACACTAACGCAGTTTAGTAAACATACCCCTTAGTGCCATCTGCAAATTTGATCACATCATTCATTATTCTCATTTCCAGGTCATTTATGAAAAAGCAGCGGACCCAGCACAGATTCCTGGGGTACTCCACTATTCACCTTTCTCCATTGAGAAAATTGGCCAGTTAACCTTACTCTCTGTTTTCTATCTTTTAACCAGTTCCTGATCCACAATAGTACACTGCCTCTTATCCCATGACTTTTTAATTTCACCAAGAGTCTCTTATGAGCGACTTTGTCAAAGGCTTTCTGAAAATCCAAATACACTATATCAGCGTCTCTGACCTCATCTTTAAGCCATACTGGCAGTTTTTTGGCCTTCTTTCCACTTTTCTTAAAGCATAGAATACTGGGCTTCCAAGACAGTATTTTTAAACAATGCCCATGCTTGATATAAACCTTTAACCTTTGCAGCTGCTCCTTTTAGTTTTTTCTTAACTATTTTCCTCATTTTATCATAGTCTCCCTTTTGAAAGGTAAAAGGTAGAACTGTGGATTTCCATGCTGTTTTCCCTCCATTTATTAAATCAAATGCGATCATGCTATGATCACTATTGCCAAGTGGCCCCAACACCCTTATCTCTTGCACAAGATATTGTGTTCCACTAAGGATTAGGTCCAAAATAGCTTCCCCTCTTGTTGGTTCATGAATCAGCTGCTCCAAGAAGCAGTCATTTATTTTATCTAGAAACTTTATCTTCTTAGCATATCCTGCCGTGATACTGACACAGTCAATACCGGGGTAATTGAAATCACCCATCATTATAACTGTGTTGTAATTTTTATTAGTTTCCCAGATTTCTTTTAGCATTTCATCATCCATTTATTCATTCTGGCCAGGTGATTGGTAGTACACCCCCACTGCCATCGCCTTTCCCATTTTACATGGAATTTCTATCCATAGAGATCCAATAGTGTATTTTGTTTCCTGTAAAACATTAATCCTGTGTGATCCAATGCCCTCTCTAACATAGAGTGCAACCCTCCACCAATCTGATCTACTCTAGCCTTGCAATATAGTTTGTACCCAGGTATCACAGTTTCCATTGGTTGTCCTCCTTCAGCAAGGTCTCTGAGATACCAATCATATCTAACCTCTCATTTAGGGCTATGTATTCTAACGCTCCATTATTATTTTTTAGACTTCTCACATTTGCATGTAGGCATTTTAGAGGTTGCATTTTATTCATATTAATCTGGTTATGAGTAGACAGGGGTAATTTGGAATCTTTCGGCTCTGTCTGCTCTGTAATTAAGGGCATCTGGGTTACTTTTATCTTTATTGGAACCTCTCTGTCTGGATGCCCTAACTTCCCTCTTTTGCTAGTATACTTCAAGGATGCATCCTTCTGAATCATGTCCTCTGGGGCTACTCTTAGCTTTTTCCTATTATCTAGTTTAAACGCTGCTCAATCTCCTTAAGGATTAAGGAGGAGCCCATACCTTTGGAAAAGCCCCTTCTTTCTCCAGAATGTTGCCCAGTTCCTAACAAATCCAAAATCCTCTTTCTTGCACCATTATCTCATCCATGTATTGAGACTCCGGAGCTGTGCCTATTTTTTGGGTCCTGCATGTGGAACGGGAAGCATCTCAGAGAATGATACCCTGGAAGTTCTGGATTTCAACTTCTTACCTAAAAGCCTAAATTTGGCCTCCAGAACCTCCCCCCCACACTTTCATTTATCATTGGTACCAAGAGGAACTAAGACAGCAGACTCCTCTCTAGCGCTATCTAAATCCTTGTCTAGGTGGCACATGAGGTCCGCTACCTTCGCCCCAGGCATGCTTGTTACTAGGCGATCCTCATATCCACTAGCCACCCAGCTATCTACATGCTTAATGATTGAATTACCAATTATAATGGCTGTTCTAACCCTTCCCTCATGGACACATGGCCCTGGAGGAACCTCCTTGGTGTGAGGGGGTTGAACATCACTTGATGGATGGGTCCTAGCTACAGGATCACTTCCTGCAACACCAGGGTGATGATCTCTTGTCACGTGACTTCTCTCCTCCTTGGCAACAGGGAGGCTGCCAGACTGGAGGTTGGACTTCAGTACTATGTCTCTGTAGGTCTTGTCTATAAATCTCTCTGTTTTCCCTATGTCCTCCAAGTCTGCTACTCTAGCCACCAGAGATTGGATTCATTCCCTGAGAGCAAAGAGCTCCTTGTACCTTGTGCACACATAAGACCCCTCATCAACTGGGAGAAAATCATACATGTGACACACAATGCAAAAGATTGGATAGCCCCCATCTTGCTGCTGGAGTGCTATCTGCATCTTAGTTTTAAGGGTTTTCTTTTAGCTTTTTAAGTTGTTTACTTAGGCTTGCTGCACTGTTCCCTCTAAGCTGTGCGCGTGTGCGCACGCACACACCTCGCTGAGCGAGCGCACATACTTTACAACAGAGCGCACAAAAATTACGGCTCTGATTCTGATAGAAAACAACACAGATGTCTTAAAATTTAAAAGTTATGATTGTAATTACTAGAAATTTCCTGCTTCATTTAGTAATCGTCTATTTTCATTTAATTTGATTAAAATCAATGTGGTGTACATACTGTATTCTGATGTGTAGTCAAATTTTAAAGTATATAACTCCGAGTGTCATTATGTGGCGCACAAAAATTTAACCTTCCTTCAAAAGCTGCACACAGCTGATATTTTATGCGCACACAGCCTACAGAAAATTAGAGGGAACATTGGCTTGCTGGGGATACTTGTACTAATAAACTATAATACAACTATACCTAATACATTTAAGAGACTTTGTTCACCCCAATATTATTTAATTTCAGATTCTTAATTAATCTATTCCTGATTAGGATAACCAGCTGAACCTGAAAGTGAATTTGACCACCTCCTCCCCTTTAATAGGTTTAAGAGCCTATAAAGCTAAGATTATCCCTGGGGTGGGTGGGAGGGAAAGAAGACTTAATAAAAGCTGGCTTGCTACATAGTGCCATGACCTGTGCTTCTAAGGTAATGTCTTAACAATTTCCTGGGTGACTCACACAGCCCTTATTTTGTTTGAGAGAACCTTTCAAAATTTCCCTTTGATCTGTTACTTGGCTTTGACACCTATTTAAGACAACTTCACAGATCTTTTGCTTCCTAAATGGAAGGCCTCTTTCTAAAGGTCTCTAGAAACAAATGTAGTTCTTTTTACTATAAAACAATTTTCTATATTTTACTTTCTATGCTAAACTGTACTCTGATTTGATTTAAATGAAAAGCTCTCTGGGGTATGTTTACTAAACCGTCTTAATGTGCGCCTGGCGATAGTGTGCAGGCTGCCATAAAAGGAGTGGGCATTTCAGTCTTAAAGCAGCAAAACGGGAGTATCGCGCGATAATGCGCGCTGCTGCGCACATTATCGTGCGAAGCGCCGCTAAGCGCGTTAAAGCGCGGTAATCCTAAGTAGGTGCCCAGACATGCAAACATTGAAACACAGGTGTAGCACAATGGTTAATACACTGACTGATGATACAGGGATCATGAGTTCAATCCCCAGTGTGCCTTACACTTAAGGCTGGCTTTGGCATGTAAGTATTGTTTCCTGCGGCACTTTATTTGTATTTTATTAATTGCTGCCAGCAAACACACCCTCACGTGCCGTAACCTAAGGTGCCGCATAAGGCACCCTATAAGGCACTCCATAGGGCACATTATAAAGTGCACTGTCCGCCACGGCACCCTATAATGTCCCCTATAGGGCACCCTATAAGTCGCTCCATAGGATACCGTATAGTGCACCTTATATGGATGGTAACCATAAGGTGCCCTATAGGGTGCCCTATAAAGTGCTCTCTGAGGCACCTTATGGGTACAGTATGCTGAGGGTGTTTTTGCTGGCAGCACTAATGTACATTAAAAATAGATAATGCTTTGGACAGTCCTATCAAATAACCCCACTGTGGGTTTGAACCCATAACCGCTGGCTCCACAGGCAGTGAAGTAACCAATGAGCTACAGCTCTATTGCTGCTAGCAAGCTCCTGGCTGGCTGCAGAAGGACTGCATGTCACCACACAAACAGTCTGCTGTGGTCACCAGGATAGGGTTAGCCCACCCGTACCCATGATGCACTGCACATGCAAATCAGCCGTCTACAGATGAACACAAGATGGGGTATGCACCCCCACAGCACCTCGGCCTGGTAGGGGGAACTGACCATGTGTGTTACTGGCACAGAGTAGCTACACACCGTCACATTGTGCGGGTACTGTGCTCACCCTGAGGGTGCGGTGGGGTGCCCAGCACCAGGTCCACAGCACCTTCGATGGCAGAAATAGGCCATGCTGTAGGTCCCCAGCAGTGCTAGTGTGTGAGATAGGTAGTTCCTGCAGACACACTTTGGATACATCTGTATTTCTCAGTCAGGTTTAACCCTTATGGACCCATAGGCAGATTATGTACCACAACCCAACCCACCCTCTGGGGCTGAGGGTGGGAAACAGGGTCTCCCACCAACAGATCCATATTTTACATCCCTGCAATGGCAGCAGCAGTAGAGGGGACCACCAACCGCAGTCCTGCTGGGGAACAGACACCCTACAGGGCAGTCAATGCAGCTCTGTACATATCCATAAAGCAATAGCAGACAGACATTAGGCCCGGAAATACGCAGCTGCACCACACCACTATCTGATATTCTCCTGCAGCGAGACTGCAGCCACTGCACCCTGCAAGGTGTTCCAGCAAGACACATGCTAGCTGCAGACGGTCTGCTAGCTAGTCCATAGAGCATGTTCCTGGAGGAGATGCATGCACCCAGAACTGGGATGTCAGCATACACACCAAGCAGATAAGTCAGTGATTGGGCCCCAAAAGGGAACTCAGAAATATCACATGAAAAAAATATTACAGGGCACTATGGGGGAACCTAGCCATGCCGTGGTCACTGCTCAGTCAGGGTGAGAATGAACTCCCAGCAGGAGATGCTGTGGCCACCCTGTCTGTGCAGGTGGTAACCGGGCACTACAATGTCCCAGCCATTGCCCTATGGCCTGTGCAGATGCATCCTGGCCAGGCCACCCTGTCCGGGCTATACCCATGGTACCTTGCTCCTCATTATGCACATTGGCAGGCCAATAGTTGCAACAGTGCTGGCAGTGTGGGCTGTGGAGGGTGTTTGTAGCCACCACACACTGGATAGACAGACACACACTCCCACACCTATGCCAGCATTGTACAACTATAGAGGTGTTTAGGAGCCCTGGCCACCGCTCCAGTCCTGGGCACAGTGCAGGCATGGCTATGGTACGCAATACTGTTGGGGTCACCCCCCAGGGTGGTAAACACTGTCAGACACAAGACCTGTAGCACACTCCACAGACATCAGAAAGGTTGCCATGATGCAGCTCAATCAGACAATTGTACTTAACATCGGAATTGCTATCTGCCAGTATTCATAGCAACCTTTTGATAGCTGTGTTCCATATTCCCAGGTTTAGGATGGCATTGCTAAGGTATGCAAGTGCTAGTATTGGGAGATGCACGCAGGGCCCAATGTCCTGCCTCTCCAGGAGGCATTGGATAATGGAGCTTATGGGTGCAGGTATGTCTGCCCTTGTTGGCTGCTGCTTTACGGCAGAGGTTCCCAACTCCAGTCCTGGTGTGCCAAACACTGTTCGGGTTTTCATGCTGTCCCTCATGAATATGCATGAGATACATCTGCATACCATGGGGGCGGCGCATAGACATGCAGCACAGGCATCTTTATTAGAGGCAGCATGGAACCTGAATGGTGTTTGGCCCTCCAGGACTGTATTTGGGAGACTATGCTCTAGGGCAGTGATGGCTAACCTTTTTGAGCCCGAGTGCCCAAACTGCCGCACAAAACCAAAGAATTTCCTCAAAGTGCCAGCACGTCAATTAAAGCCTCATTTGCATAAGGTGCCTCATTTGCATAAATATTTGCATAATGTTACCATACACTAACTTTTAGTAAACATGCCTCTTAATGAGTAAATTGATAAAGAAAGACTAAAAGGTTTCTACATTACTATAATCCAGTACCAACCGCCAGGCACATTAGGAACTACTACAAACGCTGCCCATTTAGAACCCATAGCAAACCCGCCGTATCCTAACAGCACTACCAGGACTCACAAAGCACCATACCCTAACTATCAAAAGGCAACACTGCAAATATTAAACCAATACATTTCAGAGAACAACAATACATGACCTACTGGGGAAAGAACAAGTGGCAATGTCAAATAGGAATTATATAAACAGAATACCTCAGCTCAGTTACACATGCAGAACAGACCATCACCAAACAAGGAATCACAATTTAGAAACAGGAAGACAATAATTAAACTGGGAACCCCAAAAGCCAAACTTGGAATATACAACAACACTGTAGAAATAAAACTATAAATTAATTTCCTCTTGTACTAAACAAAGCGCAAAAATTAATGATGCACATTTCCCAGAGCTGACATATTCCAGTTAATAAATTCAAAATAAAGAGATATTTTTCTACCTTTTGTGCATTTTTTTTCAGTTGCAATTGTTCCAGCCACTTTCTTCTGGTTTCTTCGTGTCTTCTGCTAACTCTCCATCTGCTGTCCATTTGTCCTTTCTTCTGTCTTGTTTTTTTTTTCCATTCTCTCTCTACATCTGCTTTAACATACTAATCTTTCTCCTTTTGCTCTTTCCTCATTCCTATTTCATCTACTCAAAATTTACCCCTCCATCCTCAATCCCCACTTATTCTCCCAATACCCGGCCAATTGTAGATTTTTTAACCCTCCCACACAAAATATTTTTCCCCTCTCCATTTTACTCTCCCAGCCCCATCCCATTCTAATCCTCCCCCAACACCAGCTCCCTTCTAGTTCCAGCCTCACCCAGCATCCATTCCCTTCTAGTCCCTGCATCAGCCCATTTCCAGTCCTAGGCCCCATCAGCCCATTTCCAGTCCTAGCAACCCCCCAACCCAATACCAGTCCTAGCCCCCCCCCATCAACCCACTTCCAGTCCTAAACCCCCATCACCCCATTTTCAGTTTAAGCCCCCCTATAACCCATTACCAGTCCTAACCCCCATCACCCCATTTCCAGACAGCCCCCATCAGCCCACAGCCCATTAGCAGTCCTACCCCCCCCAGCCCATTAGCAGTCCTACCCCCCCCGCCCGCCCGCCCGCCCATTAGCAGTCCTAACCCCCCCAGCCCATTAGCAGTCCTACCCCCCTCCCTCCCTGCCCATTAACAGTCCTAACCCCCCCTCCCTCCCTCCCTGCCCGCCCATTAGCAGTCCTAACCCCCCTCCCTCCCTGCCCATTAGCAGTCCTAACCCCCCCCCTCCCTCCCTGCCCATCCTAACCCCCCCTCCCTGCCCATTAGCAGTCCTAACCCCCCCCTCCCTCCTCCCCCCTCCCGACCTGCCCATTAGCAGTCCTAACCCCCCTCCCTCCCTGCCCATTAGCAGTCCTAACCCCCCCCTCCCTCCCTCCCTGCCCATTAGCAGTCCTAACCCCCCCTCCCTCCCTCCCTCCCTCCCTCCCTGCCCATTAGCAGTCCTAACCCCCCTCCCTGCCCATTAGCAGTCCTAACCCCCTCCCTCCCTCCCTGCCCATTAGCAGTCCTAACCCCCCCTGCCTGCCCATTAGCAGTCCTAACCCCCCCTCCCTCCCTCCCTCCCTCCCTGCCCATTAGCAGTCCTAACCCCCCCTCCCTCCCTCCCTGCCCTGCCCATTAGCAGTCCTAACCCCCCTCCCTCCCTCCCTGCCCATTAGTAGTCCTAACCCCCCCCCTCCTCCCTGCCCATTAGCAGTCCTAACCCCCCCTCCCTCCCTGCCCATTAGCAGTCCTAACCCCCCTCCCTCCCTGCCCATTAGCAGTCCTAACCCCCCCTCCCTGCCCATTAGCAGTCCTAACCCCCCCCCTCCTCCCTCCCTGCCCATTAGCAGTCCTAACCCCCCCTGGCAAATTTTTTTAAAAAAAAGCAGGCTCTGGCTGCTGCCGTGGCAGATTGCAAGGTCCCGCGGGGCCCCCTCCGCCCGCTAAGCCCCTCTGCAAGGGCTTTCAGATTCGCGAGGGAGAGCGTCTCCCTCGCGTCTCTGTTAAGCCCGCAGGGGCTAATGGGAAATTTCCCATCAGTCCCTCGCGGGGCTGATTGGAAATTTCCCATTAGCCCCTGCGGGCTTAACAGAGACGCGAGGGAGACGCTCTCCCTCGCGAATCTGAAAGCTCTTGCAGAGGGGCTTAGCGGGCGGAGGGGGCCCCGCGGGACGCTGCATTCTGCCCTTGCCGCGTCCTCGGCAGCAGTCAGAGCCAGCTTTTTCTTCTTTTGCGGACCTTCCCGCGTGCCAGCTGCAAGGCCTTCGCGTGCCACAGCTGGCACGGGTGCCATAGGTTCGCCATCGCTGCTCTAGGGTATGCGCATGTTTATGGTGTCTGTGTTCTGTAGAGTAAAATGTAGGTGTCTTGGGCATGTTTACGTCATCTGCAATAAAGGTTCTGTCTGTATTAGCACGTTTTAGTAATGGGTAAAATATGGGAACTGGTTTGGCAGGAACCACAGCTGGGACTTGAACCTGTGCCCTTCTGCTTCTGAACACACTGGCTGTGTGCACTCTGTGTTGCCACAGAGACACTGCATTCCCTGCTGATGCCATGACTTTTCGTGCAGCGTTTTTTGGTGAAAAATTGGAGAGCTTCATTGTAACACGCGCCTTGCTTTATGTTTGATACATTGTTTGCTACAACAAAGACAGTGCTAGGTCTACTCAACATGTACCCCCTGAAGAAGAATTGAAACGTGTGGTACCTTAGAGGTGGCGTCGGGGATGGTATTAAATTATTGAGAAACCGCAGCACGTTTACTGTTTGCACTGTGAAGAAGACACGAAGATTTAAAATATTTAAGATAAGTTCTGATTTAAATTTATATTTTCGAACGTGTGGCCAAGAAAGTTTTAGAACTAAAATATGAACCAAGAGTATGGTCGTTGATGTTATCGGAGTTTGCAGCTTTGGGGCGAGTTACCCTACGTTGCTAAAATTTTGAACTGAGACCATAGGTTCATAATAAATATTTGAGGAAACTAACATCTTTATTGGATATACACGTGGTGTACAATTGGAACTTTGTCTTAATTTTATAGAGGGCTTATCTTAGCTCAATAGTATTTACCCCTCTGTACAGCGGACCGATAGTTTGTATTATGACTGTTCGTCAGACAGGGCCTGTCTGTTGCAGTGCATGGCACCCACCTACACAGGGCTAGGCCACGGTCTGCTCTGGGCAGCTGCCACTGCCCCCTCCACCACCAATATCCCTCTGCCACCATGCTGACATGCCCTTCTGCTGGTGGTGCTGGTGGAGCGCAGTCTCAGGCCATCCAGTGCCTATGGTGCCTATGGTGCGGGTTCTGGGGTAGGGGTGCCTGCATAGCTGTCCACGCTTCCCCCCAGCACCGCCTGCCAATGTCCCGTGCCATTGGGGGGACCTGCTGGGTACTATCCCCTGTGACACCGTGGGATGCACACTTGTGCCCATGTTGGGCCCTCAGCAGTTGCTGTCTGGCTGCTCTACTGTTTCAGCATTCCTATGGGCCAGCTAGGCATCACCCTAGTCCGCACTGTGGGCCAGCTGCACCACCGCATGTGCCGCCTGAAGGCCCTCTGTGTCCCCTTTTCCAGCATCTGTCCAGTTTCCCGTTCCGACATGCCCACCCTACTATTGCAGAACATGTGCACGCCATAGGACACCTGGCCAATGGGGTCGGAAACCCTGCGCAGTGCAATTTCACTGTGGGCTCATTCACCTTGTATGGGGACGGAGCATAGACCCTTCCAAAATTCATATCGTTTTTTTGGAGCTTTCTTGGGAGTGTTTTTTTATGTTTCCCATTGCTATCACTATTGCCCAGCTTGGTTATGTTTTTTTTACATTTACTTCTGTTCATTTTCAATGTTTATTTGCCCTTTTGTTCCGTGCACATGTATCACACCACTTTTTGTAGGTTTCCCTGGTTTTGCTGTACATTGCTGATGGAAATGGTTTCTTTTCCCTTTAAATCAGCTCTAACGCCAGGGTTTCACTGGCGTTAGTTTTGAGCCTCGGATTTCACAGTGTTGGTGTGCAGGGAGCCTCTCCCCTCCCACTCTCCACCCATTGACCCCTTCTCTCCACCCCTGGGGAGCCTTCCTCCGCCTCCGGGAGACTTTCCCTGCCTTCAGTGCTCGTTTGCGCCGCAGCGCGCGTTATCGCGCGATATGGTACCTGTGCGCCTTAAAAAGCGCCATCATCGCAGCGCCAATGTCGCAGAGTACACATTAGGACGGTTTAGTAAACATACCCCTCTGACTCACTCAAAAACGCTGAATTCTAAATACACATAATTATCAGCTTTAGCCCAAAGAATTCCTTTTCCCCCAAAATTTTGAGTATTTCCCAGAAGATAAATACTTACAAGTGCAGATCATTTTCCAGCTGTAGCAGTCCATTGTGGTAGTCCTTGGAGGAGAGACAGCTTTGGGGAGATATGATAGAGTTCTCTAAAATAATGAGTGTGGTAGAAGGAGTAAACAGGAATTGGTTGTTTACTCCTTCAAAAAGTACCAAGACTAGGAAAAATTCAACAAAGCTACATAGTACATTGAATCATCAAAAATAGAATACTAGATCCCCCAATGAAAATCACCAATTTTTGTCGGGTATAAACCGCAAGGTAGAGAGGAAATTCCTCTAAACCTCACGCAGTACATACCCCTTTTTTATTTATTTGTTATTCTTTAATTCTCAAGTATATTCAATTGTTGTATTTAAAAACCCAAAGGGAAGTCCCACTTATCTGCTCAAGCACAGCACGACGTGCACGTTTCGAAGCACTAGGCTCCTGCTTCAAGTGTATCATTGAGGAGGTAGTGTAACCATTTCACTCTTCCAAAAACGCCTATTCAATGGCGGGTGACGTTTTTGGAAGAGTGAAATGGTTACACTACCTCCTCAACGATACACTTGAAGCAGGAGCCTAGTGCTTCGAAACGTGCACGTCGTGCTGTGCTTGAGCAGATAAGTGGGACTTCCCTTTGGGTTTTTAAATACAACAATTGAATATACTTGAGAATTAAAGAATAACAAATAAATAAAAAAGGGGTATGTACTGCGTGAGGTTTAGAGGAATTTCCTCTCTACCTTGCGGTTTATACCCGACAAAAATTGGTGATTTTCATTGGGGGATCTAGTATTCTATTTTTGATGATTGACTGATTGGAATACTAAATTTTGGGAGCGTTTATTTTGGAATTACATAGTACATTGAAGACATGTCAGAGAAAAAAGTTTTCATTCTACACATAATTAAGCTCTGGAATTTGTTTTCAGAGGATGTAGCAAAAGCTGTTAGTGTTCTACATTTTGGACATGTTCCTGGAGGAAAAGTCTATAAATGATTATTAAAATGGACTGGGAGAAATCCATTACTTAGCTGTGAGATAAGCAGCATAAAGTCTAACATTTGAATCCTTCCCAGTACTTGTGACCTGGATTGGAAATTGTTGTAAACAGGATACTGGGCTTGTTAGACCTTGTATGGCAAATCTTATGTTCTAACACTTGGTGACATAAGCACTTACTAATGTCTAATGTTGTGGTCAACATTACTGGCACTCTTGCAATTCAGCCACTTAATGTCCAATATCTCCTAAAAAAGAGGCCAGTGAAATGGCTTTGGACTATATATGCACACATATTTGACACATTAAAAGAATCAAATAAAACAAGACCAATTAAAAAGAAATAGTAGGAAATAGTATGAAAAATGAGGCATTGCCAGGGCATGATTATTCCATCTATCAAGGGCAATAAATATTAACTTTCTAACACCTATTTTTTGTCGGAACTAGCACCTTGAAGATACCAACATCTTCTCGCGGTTCAATGTTCCTTTTTATTCTTTATATAGGGACACAACACTTACCAATCCCTAAGGGGTATATAAATCCCTCGGGTCAACAAACTGGTGAAAAATCAATCTATCTTAGAAATTAATCACAATATTATTTTCACTTAGCTGATATTCACTGAAGTTCTCAGGATTTCTCTTAAAGGCAGATACATCAAATTGACGTTGTGCTATATTAAAAGCTCATAACATGCAAGATCTTCCCCTTGGCCCGTGGTGTGTACAATCAGTTCTTCAGCATATCTGTTACCAAACTTTGGTCTTCAAAAAACTCCTTCATTGAAGTCCTCAGGATTTCTCTTCAAAGTCGAAATGCCAGATTCACGTTGTGCTATATTAAAAGCACATGCCAGGAAAAATCTTCCCCATAGCCAGTGGCATATGTAATTAATTCTTCAGCAGATCTTTTACCAAACTTTGGTCTTCAAAGACACCATTGAACGGCCATGAGAATTCTTCAAAGTTCTTATTATCCTGGCTTCATCAGCTGCTTTCATCTAAAAGCAACCATCCATAATAGTATTAGTAACCCAACATTGTGTTTTGAGCTATCGATCCTCCTAGCTCTTCTTCAAACTACCGTTGCTTTTACTCATGATTATTGGCACCCTTATAAACAATTCAAATCAGTTTGAACAGAAGAACCATATTCCTATCGCAGTAAAATTAGACGCACCTGTGATCAATTGTCAGTACTCACATGACTTTAATTAATCAATTAAAGATATCTCTAATGTTTCAAATGGCCACATTCACTCTCTGTTCCATTTTCATAATGGTGAAGACAAGAGAGCTGCCTGAGATCATCAGAAATGCCATTATCACCAAACATCAAATTTCAAAGTTGGACAAGACCATCTTCAAAGACCTTGGGATTCCTGTGCTTACAGTTCACAATGTTATTAAGAGGTTTTCTGCTCATGGAACTGTCAAGAACCTCCCAGGATGTGTGTGTGTGTGTGGGGGGGGGGAGATAGGAAAATTAATTCAAGAAGTCTTTGAAGGTTAGTGTGAACTGTTGGAAAAACACCATGCACAACATCCAAATACCTGGAGCAATCTGGAGTGGTGGTTTCAACCCGCACCATATGCGAAGGCCAAGAAGGACTCCACTGCTCCAAGACAGACATAAAAAGGCAAACCCATCTTGAGAAACCATAATCCTTCTGGGCAAATGTTCTGTGGACAGATGAAACCAAACTTGAGCTCTTTGGCAATGCAGATTAGCGATATATTTATAGGTGAAGACATGAAGCTTCTAAAGAAAAAACATCCTTCCTATAGTTAAATATGGTGGAGGTTCTATAATGTTGTGAGGCTGTTTTGCTGTCTCAGGAACTGGAGGCCTGGAACATATTAAAGGAATCATGAAGTCAGAGAACTACTAAGGAATTTTAGGGTGAAATGTGTTACCTAGGGGCATGTTTACTAAACCGCGGTAATCATGAACAACGCGCGTAGTGAGACTTTAACGATTGTTCTTACGTCTGAACGTGCGTTCAGACGTGCGAACGATCGTTAACGTCTCACTACGCGCGTTAACAGTAGCTAACGATCGTAAACATCCGCGCCGCATTAAAACACTGCAGAAGGTGGAGAGAGGGCGGAGAGAAGGGGTCAATGGGCAGAGAGTGGGCGTGGAGAGGCACCCTCCACACCAACGCGCTGATTATCTGAGCTGAATTCCAACGCGAATGAAAACCTGCCGTTAAAGGCACTTTAAAGGGAAGAGAAACCATTTTCGTCAGCAATGTACAGCAAAACCGGGGAAACCTACAAAACGTGAGCAGTGTGAAACATGTGCACTGAACAAAATAGCCAATAGAAATGGGAAAAGACCACAACAAAATAAAAAAAAAACATAATCCAGCTGGTCAACAGTGATATTAATGGGCAACCAGAAAAAACACTCCCAGGAAAGCTCCAAAAAATGAAATGAGTTTTGGAAGGGTCCACGGAGTGTAGACCCGTCCTAAAATCCTTCTCTAATGTTAATTATGAGCGCACCTGGGAGTGTATTCTATGCTTGCCCATTAATATCACTATTGGCCAGCCTGGGTATGTTCCTATCCCCTTATTCCGAGGTCATATTCGGGGTTTATGTGCATATATGTCTCCATACAAGGTGAATGAGCCCATAGTAAAAATGTGCAGAGCAGGGTTTCTGACCCCCACGGCCAGGTGTCCTATCTCCAGGGACTTCACTGTCTCTGTGGCTATAGTGTGGTACAGCGGACACAGCCAGCACCTGTTGGACCAGAGGGTCACAGGTTCAAATCCCAGCTGGGGCCCCTGCCAACCCAGTCCCCATATTTTATCCACCACTAAACAGAGATAGTAAAGACACCCTTTTATTGCAGAGAACATAGGCATTGTTCAAACACCAATATGTTACCCTACACCGCACACACCCCATAACAATGGGCATTACCAACAGAAGATTCCCCCACATGCAGTCCTGGAGTGCCACACCTCAATCAGGTCATATGCATTTTCCAAGATAAGGACATGTCAGCATGTTGGCGGAAGAGTACAGGCGATGGAGGGGGCAGTGTCTGCCAGTCACAGCAGACAGTGGCCCAGCTATGTGCAGGCTGGCATGTCCACAGCAACAGACAGGCCCTGTTGGGTGTACAGTCATGGACCTCCCAGGGAATACAGCATATCTGTGGCAGCACGGTGGTGCAGTGCACACAGACAGTATGTGCAGGTACAGAAGGTCACAGGTTCAAAGCCCAGCTGGGGCTGCATCCAATCCAGTCCACATAATTTTCCCACAACATAACCGTGATTGTAATGACAAACCTTTCTCGCTGAGAACATACGCAGGGGTAATACGCCTATATTTTACCCCACTGAGCACAAACACCATAAACAGGCGCATTATGCAGAGCAGAGTCCCCAAAATGCAATCCCGGAGGGCCACACACCATTCAGGTTCCATGCTGCCTCGAATAAAGATGCCTGTTCTGCATATCTATGCACCACCCCCATGGTCTGCAGATGTAGCTCATGCATATTAATCAGAGACAGCATGAAAACCCGAACAGTGTTTGGCACACCAGGACTGGAGTTGGGAACCTCTGCCGTAAAGCAGCAGCCAACAGGGCCATACACACCCACAGGCCCCATTGGCTAATGCCACCTGAAGAGGCAGGACATTGGGCCCTGCGTGCATCTCCCAATACTACCACATGCATCCCCTAGCAATGCCACACTACACCTGGGTATACGGTACACACCTATCAAACGTTTCCTATGAGTACAGGCAGATAGCAAGTCCTACGTTAAGCACAGTGTGCTCATAGAGCTACACCATAACAATCTTTATGATGTCGGCGGTGTGTGCCACAGGTCAGGTCTCTGACAGTGTTTAACACCCTGGGGAGTGACACCCAACAGTATTGCGTACCATATCCATGCCTGTACTGTGCCCAGGACTGGTGTGGTGGGCAGGGCTGCTGAACCCCTCTACAGTAGCACAATGATGGCATAGGTGTTGGAGCGTGTGTCTGTCTCTACAGTGTGTGGTGGCTGCAAACACCTTCCACAGCCCACACTGCCAGCACTGTTGCCAGTTTTGGCCTGCCAATGTGCATAATGAGGAGCAAGGTACCATGGGTATAGCCCAGACAGGGTTGCCTGGCCAGGCTGCATCTGCACAGCGCAGAGGGCACTGACTGCGACATATTAGTGCCTGGCCACCACCCACACAAACAGGGTGCCCGCTGCATGTCCTGCAGGGAGATCAATCTCACCCTGACTGTGCAGTGACCACAGCATGGCTAGGCATCCCCGTAGTGCTACATAGTATTTCTGTTATGTGATATGTATGTGTTTCCTTATGGGGCCAGTCACTGACCTATCTGCCTGTTGTGTATGCTGCCAACCCAGTTTTGGGTGCATGCATTACCAACAGGAACATGCATCATGGACCAACTAGCAGATGTTTTGCAGCTGGTATGTGTCCTGATGGAGAGCCTTGCAGGGTGCAGCAGTTGAAGGCCTGCTGCAGGAGAATATCAGATAGTGGTGGGGTACAGCAAACATATACAGGCCTAATTTCTGACTGCTATTGTGCTATGGATATGTAGAGAGCTCCAATAACTGCCCTGAGGGGTGTTCCAGCTGTAGCAGAACAGGGGTTGATGGTCCCTTCTACTGCCACCATTGCAGGGAGGTAGAATGTGGAGCGGTTGATGGGAGACCCTGTTTATCACCATAAGCCTACTAGGGGTCCATAGGGACTACACCTGATTGAGACAGACAGATATATCCAAGGTTTTTGTGCTGAAACAACCTATCTCACACAGTAACGCTGATTTGGGCCCCCACTATGGCCTATGGATGGTGCTGTGGACCTGGTGCTGGGCACCTCACCGCACCCTCAGGGCGAGCACAGTAACCGCACAATGTGACGGTGTGTAGCTACTGTGTGCCAGTAAAACACACGGTCAGTACCCCCTACCAGGCTGAGGTGCTGTGGGGGTGCACATGGTCAGTTTCCCCGACCAGGCCGAGGTGCTGTAGGGTTGCATTCCCCATCTTGTGTTAATCAGTGGACTGCTGATTTGCATGTGCAGTGCATCATGGTTTTGACTGCTCCAATCAAAACCTGTGAACCACAGCAGATGGACTGTGCGGTGAACTGACGTCACTCTGCTGCCAGCTATGCACGTAGAAGGAGCTACAGAGAACTACACCACTGGCAAATGCACTAGCAGTGCACCCAGAATATATGGGTTTGAGCTGCCAAGTGCATCTGCATCTGGAGTAGTGTTGTCTGTAACCCAATAATAGCAGAGGTAAAGTACAGACTGCAAGCCTATCTTTAATATCAAAAACCCTGAGAGGAACGAGAGAAAGGGTGAAAGAGCACTTTCGAGAGGGATACAACTAATGATATACATTTCAAAACAGACAGATACACACTGGTCCCGATTCCACCTCCACAGTTTGCCAATCAGGGACACTCTCTGTGCCCTGGTCTCCGTCCACCCCCCTCTAACCATGTAAACAAAAGTGACATCACAAATGTGAGAGACATCCCCACATCAAGGACAGTCCTAGATAAAGGAATGTGAAAGTTTCCTAATGTGAGATGTCAGAAGCAGAAGGTGCCAGAACACATGCTGGAGATCCCGAAATATATAGCAGTAGGACAAAAATGTGGGGGATACAAAATCCAGCTCCTGCCCACAGGCTAGGATAAGCCATAGGCTATAGCACGTATAGATGGTAGCGTTGATGTTAGTTGCAGTACACCATGAGGATCTGTAATCAAACATGACATGAAGATCTGTAAACAAAAATGCCAACGTACGAGCCAACGCACGTAGTTACGCACTGCCGCACGTACAGGCCTTTCCGCGGACAGCAACGCACATAAGCACGCGCCCTGTCATGGCCATAACAACATGTATTTGTGCACGTGGCTATGCCCCCATGAACGCACATGACTACGCCCTCATGAACGCACGTGGCTACGCCCTCATAAACGCACGTGGCTACGCAGCTGAGATACACTCAGAGCAGATGGCAGCCATGTTGAGGAAGCCTGCATTCACACAGGGCAACCTGTACCTGCTGACAGAGCTCTTCTGCCTCTGCCAGCAACGCCTCTTCCCTGGCTCGTCGAGGAGGCAGAACCTTACAAGGGTGAGGAGGGCGTGGGACCGCCTCACCAATAGATACAACAGGAGCTCTGATTACCCATGTGAGGTAAGTGTTTGGGGACAGGCACCCCAAATGAGGATGTGGTGAAGAACAGTCTGTAACCAAAGCACAATTACAATCTGCACTGCTGGAGAATGTCTGTTGTTGTCGCGTCCAGCCTGTAGCTAGGTTATCCATTCACCCAATATCAGAACCCCCAAGCACACAGGGGGTAGCTGCAACCATGGCCGAGGTGAACAAATGATCACATCGGAATGCTACGGGTCGCTGTTGCAGCCTCAGTGATGTGCCCAATCTACAGAAAACCACAGGCCCACCACCAAGGCCAAGAGACACACAGGGGTCTGTCACATGCCCCTGTCACCTAGCACAAAGCACAAAGACATCCCAGGATGCTGAAGGCCCCTAAAGGGTGTCCACCCCCTGTCCTGGTGCTATGGATACAGGCCCTGTTTGTGCTCACAAGAAACAGACCATAAGCCCAGGCTGCAGGGGGCCCCAAATGAGGAGTCCATCCCCTGTCCTTGTGCTATGGATACAGGCCCTGTTTGTGCTCACAAGAAACAGACCATAAGCCCAGGATGCAGGGGGCCCCAAATGAGGAGTCCACCCCCTGTTCTGGTGCTATGGATACAGGCCCTGTTTGTGTTCACAAGAAACAGACCATAAGCCCAGGCTGCAGGGGGCCCCAAATGAGGAGTCCATCCCCTGTCCTTGTGCTATGGATACAGGCCCTGTTTGTGCTCACAATAAACAGACCATATCCCCAGGATGCAGGGGGCCCCAAATGAGGAGTCCACCCCCTGTCCTGGTGCTATGGATACAGGCCCTGTTTGTGTTCACAAGAAACAGACCATAAGCCCAGGCTGCATGGGGCCCCAAATGAGGAGTCCATCCCCTGTCCTTGTGCTATGGATACAGGCCCTGTTTGTGCTCACAAGGAACAGATCATATCCCCAGGATGCAGGGGGCCCCAAATGAGGAGTCCACCCCCTGTCCTGGTGCTATGGATACAGGCCCTGTTTGTGCTCACAAGAAACAGACCATATCCCCAGGATGCAGGGGGCCCCAAATGAGGAGTCCACCCCCTGTCCTGGTGCTATGGATACAGGCCCTGTTTGTGGGCACAGTACAAAAGAACATAGCCCCAGGATGCAGTAGGCCTCACCACAGAGCCCTACCCCTCATCCTGGTGGTGTGGGGAATGCCCTAGTCTGTGAACACAAGGGCAAAGCAGATCCTCAGGATGCAGTAGGCCTCACCACAGGTCTCCATACCCCATCCTGGTGGTGTGGGGAATGCCCCAGTCTGTGAACACAAGGGCAAACCAGATCCCCAGGATGCAGTAGGCCTCACCACAGAGCCCTACCCCTCATCCTGGTGGTGTGGGGAATGCCCTAGTCTGTGAACACAAGGGAAAACCAGATCCCTAGGATGCAGTAGGCCTCACCACAGGTCTCCATACCCCATCCTGGTGGTGTGGGGAATGCCCCAGTCTGTGAACACAAGGGCAAACCAGATCCCCAGGATGCAGTAGGCCTCACCACAGAGCCCTACCCCTCATCCTGGTGGTGTGGGGAATGCCCTAGTCTGTGAACACAAGGGAAAACCAGATCCCTAGGATGCAGTAGGCCTCACCACAGGTCTCCATACCCCATCCTGGTGGTGTGGGGAATGCCCCAGTCTGTGAACACAAGGGCAAACCAGATCCCCAGGATGCAGTAGGCCTCACCACAGAGCCCTACCCCTCATCCTGGTGGTGTGGGGAATGCCCTAGTCTGTGATTATACGGGCTAACTATATTTCACCATGATAAATATATGTGTGGCGGCTGAGGCCACGAAAGGGTGTGTGTCCCCTAATGGCAATATGTGTGGTCCCTCCAATAGGTCGAGGATCTCCGCAAGAAGGCGCGGGAGCTGAGGGCAAGGTACCCCCATTTTGTTCGCTGCGTGCAGAGGGAGCGGATGGCTCAACAGGATGGTGAGTGCTGTGACATGGCCCTGTGGGGCAATGGCTGTCATGACCACAGGATGTATGTGACTGCAGTGGCTGATGTGTGAACATGGAGATGACACGTGTTCCCCTCTCCCACAGCGGATGCATGTGCTGCGGATGTGCCTGTGCTGCAAGAAGTGTTGCCCGGGGAGCCACACAGCGATGACGGCCAGGAGGAGTTGCCTGAACCAGTGGCCATGGGGGAGGAGCATGGCACACCACCATACGGTGGCGAACAAGCTGCTGACGCTGAGGGGGGAGAGGAGGAAGTGGTGCTGGGGGGGCTGGGTGAGGAGGAAATGGGGATGCCCTGTGTGCCCACGGTGGGGGAGGTGGTGGGGGAGGGGGAGAGGGCAGAGGTGCTGGGAGGGCAGGGGGAGGAGGGGCAGCTGCAGGTGGCTCGGGAGGGTAGGGGCCCTGCTGTGGTGGGACAGGGTTTGGAGGTAGGTGACCTGCCCAACGTTGAGCTGGAGGGGGATGGGGTGGGTGGGAGGGGGGTGGAGGCACGTGTGCCATGTGCCCATCTGCATGGTCTGTCACAGGGCTATGGGGGCGCCAGCCTCTTGCACCATGGTGTGGGCAATGCGCCCCTCCTGGATGTGGGCATGGCACACATAGCCGGTGACACGTGCACCATGGATGCAGCCACACAGACACGGGGAGACTTGTGTCTGTGTGGCTGCATGTGCGGGCTGCGCGTGGCTGAGGCTGTGCGTGCACATGCACATGCCCAGAGGCAGCACACCCTCATCATGGGGCAGGTCCTGGCAACCCTGACCATGGTGGCTGACCGGCTGCGCTTGCTGGAGGAGCGCATAGCTGGGGGTGCGCCGGATCAGCCACCATGTGACAGGGGCCCCCGGGGTGTGTAGCGTGCGGATACGCATTACACACCCGCCCTGTGACAGGCCATGCAATGGCCTGACACACGCACGTTGGGCAGCAGGGCTGGATAACATCAATGTTTGCATGATGGGAACTGCCAATTGTCCCAAAAAATGGTTTACTGTAAATAAAGTTTGACATTGTTACAAGTTAAATGTGCTGTCCGGATATCCCTTGTTGCTATGTGTCAGTTTCGTGTGAACGACACATGTGGCCACACACATGTGTGTCAGTGTGAGATACAAAGGGTGGGTGGAGGGTGCTGTACACGTGTCATGCATCTAGCGATATTATGGGCATCACATGGGCCAGTGCCACACATGGCCAAAAGCACACACATCTAACAGTGCCAAGGGGCAGCTGTGGTGGATGATGCACGGCTATGTGCAGCATCTGTGATGGGCTCAGACCAGGGTGGATGATGGCATGGACACAGCAAGGGGGCCAATGGACACTGAGCCTTAAAGTGCACAGGGCTAGTGGTGGACAGAGTGTACATGGCGGCAAGGGGACATGGGCTAGGGCACTAATGTGGTCCATTAGTGGTGTATGTCAGGGTGTTGGGAGGCCTAGTAAAAATGAGGCACGGGGGTTCCACTGCATCAAGGGTGACTGTTGTCAGTCGTCAAGAGCATATACATAGGAATAATCTGAACACAGGACAGCAGTGGGGTCACAGACCCCTGCTACCATATGGACTGTCCCTCCAAACATGTGCCTGTGGGGTATCTCCGAAGGGTCAGGATAGTATGCAATTTGCCAGCTGTTGGTGGCAAGGGAGGAGGCTAACATGTAGTTGGCATGTGGGGAAACCTAAACATGTGCTGTCATGTGTGCTATACTGAGGGTTGACCAGAAGACACAGGGACAGGTATCGGACACAGTACGATATATAACAGAGGAGACTGGCAGATAGACTGTCAGCCCAAATGTGCCTGTGCTACAGGCTATGGTCAGCAGAGGACAGCTGGTAGACTCAGTAGTGCCTGTCTATGCCTGAGGGTATGCAGTACATAACTCACAGCTATGGTCGCAGTCTGGGTAAGTGTATCTGCTGTGCTATGCTCACGTTGGTGTTTCACGAGACCTGGATATGTGGAGTCCCATCCTGTTCACATAGACGGTGGCAAAGCAAGGTGAGTGGGGCATAGCCACCCTATCTATGTAGTGGTGCCCTCAGCAGCCCATGTCCACCCCCGAGGACCCTCTGATGCCAGAACTATTCCTTTTGGGGATACAACCTGGGCCTATACCATATCCTAGATCCCCTCCACCCACCAAGATATCAGTCTAACCCCCCCATGAGCTCATATAGCGGCCCAGCACCATCATGGGTGCACTGTATGTCCCACACCACCACCACGCATATTCCATCTGGGCTAATGCAGACCGCCCAGATCCGGTGCTAACACTATCAGCTCATTTCCAAACAGGCCTGAATAGGCCATTGGCAGACATCCCCCCCCCACAAGCATCCCAGTGCACATTACCAGTCCCCCCGCCGTCACCCACAGCCCACCTACTGCCATGCCCTTTACCCCTCCATAGGCTGTGACCAGTTGTAACACCCCCCCCCCGGCTCACGGGGAACGGCTGGGGGGACACAGATGTTGGCTGCGGCTGCTGGGTACTGTGTGCCTGCTGGCGTGCGCACAGGAGAAGGTGGGGCATCCCATGCTGGCCACAGCAGTGTCGATGGCTACACCGTCTGGCAGAATAGTGTGCATCGGGCAGGCCCAAGGGTCAGGCATGGGTGGGCTGTGCGTAGTATTACCCCCCACAAGCAACACAGGAGACATGACGTGTGTTATAGCCGCATGTTGTGCGCTTTATTTCCCCCTCCCCCTGCCCCTGCCACGCCTTGCGCGGCCCCTCCCACCCTGTGACGGCGGTGGCTCTGCTGCCGCCATTGCTACCGCAGCTGCTGCTTCTACTGTTGCTGGCGGAGGTGGTGGTGGTGGCGTCGGCCCCAGGTGTGCCGCTATTACTCCCAGGCTCGCAGCCATACTCTGTGCAGCTGTGACAAGCTGCTGTACCCCCACGAGGACCCCAGACAACGTGCGCTGTTGTCGGCATTGTGCATGCCTTTGCCGGCGCTGCTCCCTCAGCCTCGCCCGCATCAAATGCCGTATACCTGTGGAGACAGCAGGTAGTGCATTTTCAGAATGAAAATCTGAAACCACCTATGCAGACACATTGACAACATAACACAATTTGACACTCACCCTCTGCATCCCTGTGTGCCGCTGCGGTGTGCGCCTACATTTGCCGAATTACGTCAGCCACAGCGGACAGCGCCGTATCCCTAGGTTGCTGGTCCGCCTCAGCAAACCCCTCCCCCATGGCACCATTGGTGTTTGTTTCCTCAACAACTGCCGGCTGTGTGCTGGTCCCAATGTCCTCCTCTGGGGTGGTTGGGGGAACTCCTGCCTCTACATGGGACACCTCCGGCACAGGGTCCATGGGGGTGCACGGCCAGGGCTGACTGTCCCCTTGTGCCTCCTCTGCTGCATCTATGGCGGCTATGTCACCTGTGGGACACAATATCATATAGGTCATATGCGGCATGACTGCCTGTCTGCACCCATCCCACTCTCCTAAGAGCACATGTGTGTGGGTGAGCCACATGGGTCCTGGTGGGGGCCCCTCCCCCTGCCCCCTTACCTATTCCCCAATGCCGAGAGGGGCCGTTGCCCTGCAACTTCCAGTGACCACTTCCCCCTTGCATGCTACCACACCCCCCATGCAGCCCCGTTACTGCTATCAGCCCTGCAAACACAGTCCTTGTTCGACACAGGTGCATTATGCTGTCCTGTTGGCCATGTTAACACCTGTGTGGCCATGCTGCCTCCACCAGCCCTGCACCCTCTCCACTGCAACACATTGACAGCCTCTGCTGGTACTGTGGCACCTTTCTCCTTGCCACCGCACCCATCCACTTCGCTATACCACTCCCTGGCCACCATGGACATGTCTCCCCCAATGGGTCATGGCCCAGAGGCTGGTTGTATGCCTGTACTGCCCCCTGGGTCCTCATTTTGCACAATCATGCCACCTACACCACAGTCCACCCTTGGCCACCCCCACACATGTGCGCTTGCAGGCTCCCACTGGTACAGATCACTCACACACTTACCAGCACCTGGGTGCACTGTGTCCAACTCAGGGGGAAGGCCATGTATGTACATCGAGCCGAGTCTGTCTGCCAAGTGCCGCTCCAGTGTACTCAGGTTGGCGACCTGTGCTGGGCCTTCTCCTGTGCTCTGGGCCCCTCTCCTCTCTCTTGCAAGCTCATTCCTTATGTTACGTTTTATGTCACAGTATCTCTTTCTTAGGCTTTTGACATCCCTGTGTGGCCCATCTGCGGTTGCCACCTCCGCCTGTACCTCCGCCCATGCCCTGGCATGTGTGGCACCGGATGTGGTGGAGCTTTGCTGACCAAACAGGATGTTGTAGTGCTCCAGGATGCCTGCCAGGAGGAGATCATTCTCCTCCTGGCTGAACCTTACTGCTCTTTTGTGGAACTCCTCTGGGAGGGTGGGCCTGCGCCGCTTTTGCCCCATTGTGGCAGTGCCCTGTGCACATGGGGTTCCCTGTATGCCTGATGGGCCTGGCCTCTCCCCATCATCAGTGTGGGTGTCCATTGCTGGAAACTGCTGTGCTCCGGCACTCTCAGACATATGGTTTGACCTCTGCATCCCGATTGTGTGCTGAGGTGCTTGCCATTTTGGCCTCCCCAGCTATATATAGGTCTCGTTGCGTACGCGCGTTGTGTATGTGCGCTGCATACGCGCGTAACATTGCGCTCTCCTCCTGCGCACGCATGGACATAATGCGATTATGTGACGTACATGACGTACTGTGCATGGTTTTCAACTTTTCAGTCTTCCCGAGATTCAGCCCTCGGTGTACACACTACACGTGCCCTCCTCCTACAATGCATGTTGTAATGGTACGTATGACATATCTTTTCTGTTGTAGTACCCATGTATTTTTGTTCAGCGCGTTACCATGCACGTTGGGTGCTGGTTTCGTCTTGTTAGGCACATTCCGTGGGACGTGCGTTGCGTGTATGCGCGTGTGAACGCGGTTTGCGTCTCTGTGACATCTTGGCGTCTTCCATATTTGGAAGGGTGTATACCTCGCAATACCTTTACACTATGCTGTGTCACAGGGGGACACGGAGTTGGTTATTATCGGAATGGCTTTTGTCGGGAGCAATTGGGGGGTACGCGTGCTCCTGTGCGCGCTACGTTGCCGACTACAGGACCTTGCTGACTACAGGGTGTTGGCTGTGATGGATGTTCCTGGTTGAACAGGTGTGTATTGTTTGTGTGATTTGTGTTCCCGCCCTGTACCCTATTTCCCAGCCACCTGTCCCACATCCTGTGTCTATCATGGCTCAGACTGTGAATGCAGGTGGTGCAGTCATTGCATTGCTGGAGCTAGCTGGGCTGCACTTTTCGGCAGAGGGAGCTGATGGTCCTGGGACTGAGGCCCTGGGCATGGGTCCTAACCCGATGCAATACAGGCCTGCATCTGTGGAGGGTCCACAGGCGGGTGTGGTGGAACGATGGTGCTGTAGGTGTCCTGAGGGGCGGCCAGGCCTGCAACGCCTCTACAGGCCCAGGGCCCTCCTACAGAACATCAGGGAGGACCAGGTGATCTCCCTCTACCGGCTGGACACAGGGGCTATTAGGGAGCTCTATGAGGATCTACGACCTGACCTCGAGCCCCTGACTGCCCGGTCACATGCTATACCGGGACTGGCCAAGCTCCTTGCTGCCCTACATTTCTTTGCCTCTGGCTGTTTCCAATCCTCAGTGGCCGCAGTGGGTGGGATGAGTCGGCCGACATTTTCTCGCTGCCTCCACCAGGTACTGCGGGCCATGGTCAGCCGGGCTGGGAATTACATTGCCATTCCCAACAGTAGGCAACATTGGGTGGCCCTGGGACATGCATTCCAGCAGATTGCAGGGATACCACACATGATGGGCGCAATAGATTGCACACATGTTGCCCTCATCCCGCCACGCGACAGGAAGGTTGTGTACCGCAACCGCAAACACTTCCATTCCCTCAATGTACAGGTTGTCTGTGATGCAGGTATGCATATCCTGAATGTGGTCCCGCGGTTCCCGGGGTCAGCCCATGACTCCTATATCCTGCAGAACTCAGCACTGTTTGGTCTGTTTGAGGCCGGGCAATATGAGGACTATGTCCTGCTGGGTAGGTATTCCCCACATCCTGTGTGTAACTACCATATGTGTTTCACGGGGGCAACACTGTCACCTGTGTCCTCTGCATGCATGACATGGTGCTGTTGTGTCCTTGTGCAGCCTATTCTGGAGCTGTGACTACAGCACACCCTGTCACCTGGACTGTGGTCACATACCTCTGTGCGGCACCACACATCCCCCTGCCTACCATGTGCCTGTTCTTGCTCATCTGGGTCACCCTGCACCCATGTGGTGTCGGCTCTACCCTGCCTTAGCTGTTCACTTCGCAATCATCCATGTTCAGGGGCATTCCGGGCATGCATGGTGTGTCATCACCATGGATGCGGCTCATACACCTTGGGAGGTTTCACATATGTCTGCCTGTGTGTTGTGTCCATCTCACGCCCAATGTGCCACGGGATTGTGCATGTGCCATCCGGGGGGGGGGGGCATTGGGGAATTCGGGGAACAGGACCATAGACCTGCTGTACAGTGTGTATGTGCCCTACTCATCCGCCATGTAGGGGGTGGCACGTGTCAGGGGCTATGTGCGAACCTGCTATCACACATGTCTGATGCATGACTGTTTGCTTTGGCCTGTCTGTGCTGACACGCCCACCTGCCCCCCCCCCCAGGTTGTGGTCCACTGACATATCCCCTGTGTGCCATATATCATGATGTCCCTGCGACTTGCCCAACTGACCATCTTTGTCCCGGCCAGTGTGGTTTTGATCTCCCAGATGCAGACTCCGGTGCACCCCAATTGTGTGCAATGCTGTGCTGTCAGATGTGTGTGATAATGCTTCACTGCTGTCCATTTGTGCATTGCTACATCATGGGTTCCATAGGTTCATCCTCTCACGTGTGCCTTACTGCCATTTCTGTTTGCAGGTGATGCAGGATACGGGTGTCGTGCCTGGCTGCTGACCCCTGTGCATCTCCCTCGGACAGGTGCAGAGATGCAGTACAATGAGGCCCATGCCTCCAGCCGCTCAGTCATTGAGCGCACCTTTGGCGTTCTCAAAAGTCACTTCAGGTGTCTGGATAGGACTGGCGGGGCCTTACAGTACGGGCCCTTGACTGTGGCAAAGATCATACTAGCCTGTTGCATCCTCCACAACATTGCTCTCAGGCACAATGTTCCAGTCGATATTAATGAGGATCTTGGGGTGGATCCTGTGTGCCCTCCTGCACCTGGCCATGTTGACACATGTGCTGGGATGGCGGCCAGGCAACATCTGATCGAGGAGCTCTTCTCCTGTAAGTTCTGCTTGTGCTGGGGACGTTTATCTGGGTTGACCATGTGTGGGCAGGTGTATGGATTGTGCAGCAGTACCGTGACATGTCTCAATATGTCTGATGTGTTTTTGCCTCCCCAGGATGAGCTTCTGCTTTCCGGGCCCCCAGGGATTGGCTGACCATACTGCCCGATGCTGTGCTACGTGTGGGGAGTGTGTGTACATCAATGCAACAGGCAGATGACTCGGGTGAGTTGCAATACAGTGCGGTTTGCATTGCTGTCGCCATGGTCTGACACATATATGTTGCTTTCTCTCCGCTGCTCCTATGGTGCTTCACTGGTCTATGGGCCACTACCCCATCACCCTTAGCTTCCATTTGTCACACATGTGGCCATTACCTGTGCACATCCTGGGGGTGTTGATGGCATTTCTGATGCACATAATGACACGCTGTGTGCGTCCACAGAGACAGGGCATCTTATAGTTTGAGAGCATGTGCATCACTCACTGCCATTGTGGCATTAACAGGATGTGGGGCACTCATGCATGTACTGTGATGTGGGTCTCCACCTCTCGATTATTGTCAGGGGTCCTGCCATCTGCACCTTCTGGCATGCCTACCTTGCATCACAGTGTATGTCTCTGTGTCTGCTTGGCCTGTCTACATGACCAATCATTCTGCGCCTCGCTATGTATGTTGCAGGGATGTGTATGGCCACCGCTCCAGTGATGTTCCCTCATCCCTCTTTTCAATTCTGCGTGTGGGCTACTGTACATTGTGGGCATTTGTGATCTATTCGTTTCTGACGTGTTTCACTTTGCTGGTGGACCGATGTACGTCACCATTTTGGTTCCACACAACACAGCACACCTTGGACATGCTACACACACATCTACCCATGCACACATGGTCATTTCCGCAATCCATTGATGTCTGCAGCCTCTATTGGGGCTCTTTGCGCTCTTGCTTAACATGGACATTCCCAGTCAGGTCTCAGCTCTACCTTTCAGGTAGGCCTCAGCTTCCAGACTCTAGGGCATACACCACGTGCTGGCGCTGCATTTGGCCTGTTGCTATCATCATGACATTGGTTGTTGTCTGTGTGCGACACCACTGCTGGACATGCTCTGGACCCCAGTGGTGCCTGTGTGTCATGTGCATTTACATGAACATATTGGGATGGTGTTCTGGTCTTCAGAGACATCTCCTGCAGTTGCCCGTGTGCACTGTGCCCAGTGTTGTGGCCATGTCATGTGGTGGTATGTATGCATTCTGGGATGACCTCATTCTATCTGCCTGTCTCCTTTCAGACCTACAGGGGCCATGGATTGGTGTGCCATTCCATTTCCTGATGTCTACATATCTTCACACAGGACACAGACAACATACATGACACATCTGCTAACCTGCATCTGGAGATCCCATCATCCATATGTGTGTGGACACAGCACCCCTGTGGTACTGTCCCTGGTTGCTGTTGCCACAGGGATGAGGGCCTCTGCAATTTGGACACAGGCCTTCTCCTCGAACTCATTGATGGCCTATTTTGAATGTCACTGGGGGGACTGCGCCCCTGTTGCTGCCATGGACTGTCTGTGTATCTCCTTTCTTGCAGTACAGGGGGGGGGGGTGAGCTGTACATGCATATGTGGCCCTGATACATAACTGTCGACATGGCATGTTGCCTTGTCACTCTGCATGATTTCACCATGTTGTTTTGGTGGCTGGGGATGGTGACTGCTGTGCATATGGTGGGTGCGGACACTGTGGGGACATGGTATTTTGGAGCTCTTCACATTTCATATTACTGTATGTTAGCGACGGCTGACGGGATGCGGCATAGGATTTGGGTTTGCAACAGTAGGGGGTGCTCAGGGTGTGTATGCTCCACAGGCAGCAACAGTTGGGTCGACTCGCAAAATGGATTGGGTGTGTGCTGGCAATGGGGGCAGCGATACCCGACCCATGTCTTTGTACAGGTCATGTGGTGCGCCAGGATGCAGGATACATTGGCTGCTTCGGTCTGGTGACAGCCTTTTGGGGACGAATGTTTGAACTTTTGATGTGTTGTATAATTGTGGTGTTGGTGACCCAGTTTCATTGCCACTCGGTGGTTGCTAGTTTGGGGAAAAACTGGCATTGATCGTTTCCTTCCTTGTTAAATGCTTATTTGGCCATATGCTGTGTGCAGCCCCATCACATCTGCGCCCACCCTTCCATGGTTGAGCTGTGCATGTCAGTGTGGCCTTTTTGCAGCCTGTGTGCCACATTGTCTTGACTCTTCCTAGATTCCCTCCTGTGGTGGGGCATGTTACTGGCCTGCCTGTTTACTGGGACCGCTGATTCCGGTTGGTCCGGGCACCATCACTGAACTGGTTGGTCATGCACATGCTCCTCTTACGGTCGCTTGTCCCTGACCACAGCCCATCCACATGGCTTCCCATTGCCCTGGACTCTTCCAGCTCTCATTTGTCACTCCCCTGATATATTGCATTTGGTTTACACTGCATGATATTTCCTGGGTCGTGTGTGGACCGGTTCATATGTGCCTCCCATCCCACCTGTGGACTGTGATGTTGGCTATGGACCCCTGCTCAGAATGTGTAGTGCATCTTGGTTAGTCTTTGGGGTGCCCTCACCTGGCACACAGCTGTGGTTTTGTATGGTGACATGCTGTGGTCCTGTCTGCATCCATTGCTGTATGCCTACTGGTGTTACGGTAGTTATTCTTTTCCTGCAGCGCTTTCCATCCTAGTGTTCATGACTTTTCACTCTCTCTGTTCCCCTGTTTTGATGTCTTTCCCTCACTGGTACCTGTGGTCGCTGTAACAGTCATCTCTTGGCTTTTAGGTCCTGGCCGCTCTTATCATCCTCATCACAGTTGGGGATCATCCTTTGGTCCATCTATCTGCATCAGTGTGATGTGACATGTCCTGTATGTTGCTGTGCACTGTCAACCCGCATCCTACACTGCTACCCTTGTCTGCATTGCATCTCTGTGTTCTTGGCGGGCCTGTGCCTGTTCTGCGTGGCAGGCCCACTCCTCTGGCCACCTCCGCCTCCACAGGGTGACACATTTTCTCCTCAACTGCAACATACGTTTGTTCTAGTACTCTAGGTTGCCAACAACCTTTGGTGTGTTGCTTTTGCCAGCAACATGTTTGTCTGCGCTGCTTCCAGACACATGGGATGTCCACAGGGGTGTGGGCCCAGTGACTTCCTACTGTCCCTCCGTCAATCACCTATCCATTGTCTTTACCGTGGGTTCTGTGTGGTGTTAGTACTACATCTGTCTCTGTTGCACGCAGGTCCTGCAGACACCACTTGCAGTCCCTAGGGCACACTGACCTTGGCCCACATACCCTTTTTGGGGCACCGTGCCACATGGTTCTATGGGCCAGGGTTCCATCTGCACTCTCTTATCCCTGTGTACCTAATATTGCACTTAGCATGGGGCACCCTTCTCGGGACCATACTGGTCATCTTTCTCATACTTCTTCTTGGGCACACTGTTGGGCTACTGTCTTTTCCTGATCTATTGCAGTGACGCACAAATTCATTTCTCCATTCATGGGGCGGCGCTGTGGGGGTGCCTACCCCCTCCTATGTTCATCTCGGAACTGCTGATGTACATGTGCAGTGCACCATGAGTGTTGTTGCTTACACCCATATCCTTACCCCCCAGCTGGCACTTTGGGTGGTGACATGGCGCCCTTTCTTTGCCCAGTCAGGGGGTTGTTGGTTTTGGTGGTACAGCCATCTGCATATTCTTTCTCCACATATTCATAGTATGTTCGTGTTTGCTTTTGATTTCGCCAGTGGCTTTCGGTTAATGAAACAGGTCTGTGATGTTAATGGGCCTTTTATATTTGGTAATGATCTTGACCTTGGTCTTGATTGTGTTTGCCATATGCCCTTGTTTGCTGAGACCTTGGTTTGTTTCATTGACAGGCATTCTTTGTATGTGCATGGGGCAATTGCTGTGGATCTGGTGTGGTGATTTGTAGCATTTCACAGTTTTGCTCCATGGGCTGGCCACCTCATTATTGGGACTGTGTAATTTTCACTGACAAAATGGGCGACTAGCTATTTCATTACCTGTGGGGGCCCCTATATCATGGATTTCAGCCCACAAATGGATTGTTTGGTGGCCCTTTGGGGGGCATCTTGTAGTTTTACTTTACATTGGTTCTGACAGCAGCACCACCCTCACAGTGCGGAATCCTCACGGTGCCTCATCGGGAACCCTATGGCATGACCTATGGGGCTCTCTGTAACACGCCCTATAGGGTGCACGGGCAGACAGTGCACATTTACCTTTACCCTCTGGTGTGACTTGTAGGGTGCCCTATACAGCACCCTCAGGGTATAGCCCTGTGAGTGTGTGTTTGCCACCAGAATCTGTTAGACGTACAAAACAAGCTGCTTCTGCCATCACTATATTGATGTGAGGGTAATGTCGCTGATGCCTCCACAGATACACCCGCCTGACAGGTACACATTCACATGATACAGGGCCCAGAGTTGGGCCGACCAATGCATGGCATGGTGGGGTTTCCTGCAGGGGTACGGTGGCATGACAATTTGGTTCTTACCTGCCTTGTTTCCAGCACGGTTTGAGGTTTGATTTCCTTACTTACATGATTTGTGGATATATTTGACTTTGTACATATCTGAAAACCATGCTGTTCATAGAGCACTATGGTCACATCACATAACCTAAGAGAATGGATAACAGCACTCCAATCCTCCCAAACAACTGAATATATATAAAATATGATTCTAGCACCACTGTAAATAGCCCACCCTGTATATAGCTCAAACAAATCAAGCACCCAACACATCCCTCACACAACTAAGTTTTATCCTCACTGCATGTACAACACACACACTTTACCTGATTGCTTGCTGTGATACCACCTTGATTATTAAGATAAGGCGGTTTAGAAATACTGTTAAATAAATAAATAAATAAATAAATCTCAAACACGGTTCTGGACGCGTATTCACACTATTTTTTTCTTTTGAGGGCTGAGGTTCTCTTGATTATACGGGCCCTAAATATGAGGGGGGTGGGCATTTTCTCCCACCTCTCAGGTTGGTTATCGGTGACAAAAAATGGGGGATAACTATGGTTTCCACAGAGTGCTGACTGGTTATCCAAGTCACTGACTATGGTTTGCAGTTGGTAATGTTGCAGGCAGCTTTTGTCCTTGGGGCCATGGGGGATTTGAACTCACAGACCTTGCACCATCTGCCAGTGTCTTAACCATTGTGCTACAGATCAGGCTACCTTAGGGGATACCTTTTCTACATTCTTATGGGGCGCCCTGTTGGGCTACTGAAATCAATGGGGCCGCAGCTCCGATAACGATCGGAAACCTCTACTGCAGCTTTGTGAACAAGCCCCTTGATCTCAATCCAATTGAGAACCTTTGGAAAGAGCTAAACTCTGCCATTGGTAAAAGGAATCCCGAAAACATTTATGAACTGGAACAAATCACAGTTGATGACTGGGAGAAACTATCAGCAGACAGATGTAAGAAACTTATAGATGGCTACAACAAACGTTTGGAGACTGTCATCACTGCCAAGGGTTATGCAACCAAATATAAGTGAAGGGTTCCATTAATTCTGTCCAGGTCATATTTTGGTTTTCTCTCAGAAATGATTATGTCTACGTTGCACAACATCTTTTTTTGTTGTATACTTTTGAACATGCTATTAAAATATTATGTTGGCATACAGTTGGAATATTTTCAATTATGTCTCAAGATATTGTACACGACATACCTAAAATGCAAGGGTGCCAATAATGTTAACCACAATTGTATAAGGTAAGAAGTAACCAAAAAATCCACTTGTACACATAAAACTATATTGTATTCATGGAAAGTGCTTTTATTATTGTCTTTCACCTTTGTATTTTTCATTGATGTTTTTAAAGTTTATTACTGCAGATGAACACTCTAATCATTTAGCATTTTAGAAAGGACGTCCAAGTGCAGTCTGGGACGTCTAAGTCAAAATGTCTGAAAAAAAAGTAAGCATGTTTAGAAGTAGGAACGATTTCACAAACATGCACATGCCCGATATGGACATCTCTGGGGGCATCTACACAGACATCCCCAGATTAGTATTTCAAAGCCTAGCTATCTAAGAATAGCCTAATGGTTAGTGTAGTTTGCTAGAACCAGAGAAGCCAAATCCCGATACTGTTATTGTGCTGAGTACTAGGGATGATGGAGTACTTTCTTCTTTACACACTCCGGATGTTTTCTAGCCAGAGCAAGCACTTTCCTGATGCCTTTTCCTGCCTGGAGTGGGCATAACTTTAGACAGACTTTGGATGGTTCTGAGATCAGGCAGTGACATCCAGGTTCCTGGGAATGCCCCAGCCACATCTCCATCATACCCCCGTTCAGACTTGGATGCCTTCACACTTGAGATGTCCACATGCGTGGCTTCTAAAATGGCTTTGGAGATCTTTATATCTGTTTTCTAAAATAACCCTCTTAGAGAACAATTTTCAAAAGAGCATTTCTGTTGTAAAATTGCACAGACTTTTATCAAACTACTACCCTGTTTTGTGGGTAAACTTACATACATACAGTCTAAGGAACAGGGTTCCGGGTATGGTTTTGGGGAGGGGTTAATGTATATGTAGAGCTGCTAGAACATGCACACATATGCACTTAAATTAACTCACTAAGGGGTATGTTTACTAAAGTGCGTTAGTGCGATTCGCGTTAGGAGCCGCGGTAGAGACAGAAACCCCCAAATAAGGACATGGGCGGTACATCGTTACGCGCAACGCGCGTTCCAAAAACTAACGAGCGTGACAGGGCGCGGTGGCGCGTCCCCGCGCGTTACCATGCGTCAACCCCAAGAAAGCGTACAGATACAAATCACAGGAACAGAGCTGTAGCACAATGGTTAGCTCACTGACCGCTGTCACAGGCAGCATGGATTCGAATCCCCTGGGTTCCCCAGTGTGCAGAATGAAGAAGGCTGGCCCAGCCATCACCCAGTACCTAACGTAGGGAATGAGGAGGCAAGGGTTTATATTTTACCACCAGCAGTGTTGCCAGCAAACACACCATCACAGTGGTGCAACCAAAGGAGCCGCAGATGGCATCCCATAATGCACCACACAGGCCACAGTAGAAAGTGCACTGTCCACAGAGGCACACCAAAATGTCACCTTTAGAACACCATAGCAGGCAACGTAAAGGGTGCCAGATAAGGTGCCGCATGGGGCGCCCCATGAGGCACTGTAAGGTGACATTATGCTGATGGGGTTTCGCTGGCAGTACCAATGTGCCTCAAAAATATACAATGCTGCAGTCAGGCAGATAAAAAAAGCCCTCTGTGTTATGAGCCCATGACCACTGGCCCCACAGGCTGTGACGGAACCACCGGGCAGCAGCCCCATAGCTGCGAACAACCCCCTGGCTTTCACCTGAAGGGCAGCAGGGCACCACCCAAATGGCCCACTGTGATGGCTAGGATCTGTCCCAAAGCAAACATACCCATGGTGCAACGCACAGGAAGATCAGCGGCCCAGAGATGAACACAACAAGGGTTATGTACCTACACAGCCCCCTGGGACGGTAGGGTGAAATGAGTGTGTGTCACTGTCACACAGTAGCAACAGACAGTAGCCCAACAGGGTGCCCCATAAGAATCTAGAAAAGGTGTCCCCTAAGGCAGCCTGATCTGTAGCACAATGGTTAAGACACTGGCAGATGGTGCAAGGACTGTGAGTTCAAACCCCCCGTGGTCCCAAGGACAAACACTGTCTGCAACAGTACCCTCTGCAAACCATAGTCAGTGACGTGGATAACCAGTCAGTACTCTTTTGAAGCCATACATATCCCCCAGTTTTTGTCACCGATAAACAACCTGAGAGGTGGGAAAAAGTGCCCACCCCCTCATATGTAGGGCCTGTATAATCCAGAGAACCTCAGCCCTCACAAGAAGAAAATAGTGTGAATGCGTATCCAGAACCGTGTTTGAGATATGTACATAGTCAAATATATCCACAAATCATGTAATGAAGGAAAGCAAACCTCAAACTGTGCTGGAAACAAGGCAGGTAAGAACCGAATTGTCATGCCACCGTACCCCTGCAGGGAACCCCACCACGCCATGCATTTGTCTGCCCAACTCTGGGCCCTGTATCATGTGAATGTGTACCTGACAGGCGGGTGGATCTGTGGAGGCATCAGCGACATCACCCACACACCAATATAGTGATGGCAGAAGCAGCTTGTTCTGTACATCTAACAGGCTCAGGTGGCAAGCACACACTCACACGGCTATACCCTGAGGGTGCTGTATAGGGCACCCTACAAGTCACACCAGTGGGTAAAGGTAAATGTGCACTGTCTGCCCGTGCACCCTATAGGGCGTGTTACAGAGAACCCCACAGGTCATGCCATAGGGATTCCGATGAGGCACCTTGAGGAGTCTGCACTGTGAGGGTGGTGCTGCTGTCAGCACCAGTGTAATGTAAAACTACAAGATGCCCCCCAAAGGGTCACCAAATTCTCCATATGTGGTCTGAAATCCATGACATAGGGGCCCCCACAGGTAATGAAATAGCTAGACGCCCATATTGTCCGTGAAAAGTACACAGTCCCAATAATGAGGTGGCCAGCTCATGGAGCAGAACTGTGAAATGCTACAAATCACCACACCAGACCCCCAGCAATTGCCCCATTCACATAAAAAGAAAGCCTGTCAATGAAACAAAACAAGGTCTCAGCAAACAAGGGCATATGGCAAACACAATCCAGACCGAGGTCAAGATCATTACCAAATATAAAAGGCCCATTAACATCACAGACCTGTTTCATTAACCGAAAGCCACTGGCGAAATCAAAAGCAAACACGAAAATACTATGAATATGTGCAGAAAGAATATGCAGATGGCTGTACCACCAGAACCCACAACCCCCAGACTGTGCAAAGAAAGTGCGCCATGTCACCACCCAAAGTGACAGCTGGGGTGTAAGGATATGGGTGTAAGCAAAAACATTCATGGTGCACTGCACATGTACATCAGCAGTTTTGAGAGGAACATATGAGGGGGTAGGCACCCAAACAGCGCCGTCCCATGAATGGGCAAATGAATGTGTGCGTCACTGCAATAGAACAGGAAAAGACAGTAGCCCAACAGTGTGCCCAAGAAGAAGTATGAGAAAGATGACCATTATGGTCCCGAGAAGGGTGCCCCAATGCTAAGTGACATATGAGGTACACACGGATACGAGAGTTCAGATGGAACCCTGGCTCACAGAACCATGTGGCACGGTGCCCCAAAAAGGGTATGTGGGACAAGGTCAGTGTGCCCTAGGGACTACAAGTGGTGTCTGCAGGACCTGCAGAACCTGCGTGCAACAGAGACAGATGTAGTACTAACACCACACAGAACCCACGGTAAAGACAATGGATAGGTGACTGACCGAGGGACAGTAGGGAGTTACTGGACCCACATCCCTGTGGACATCCCATGTGTCAGGAAGCAGCGCAGACAAACATGTTGCTGCCAAAAGCAACACAACAAAGGGTGTTGGCAACCTAGAGTACTAGAACAAAAGTGTGTGGCAGCGGAGGAGAAAATGTGTCATCCTGTGTAGGCGGAGGTGGCCAGAGGAGTGGCCCTGCCACGCAGAGCAGGCACAGGCCCGCCAAGAACACAGAGATGCAATGCAGACAAGGGTAGCAGTGTAGGATACGGGGTGACAGTGCACAGCAACATACAGGACATGTCACATCACACTGATGCAGATAGATGTACCAACCAGAAGGATGATACCCAATGGTGACGAGGATGATAACAGCGGGCAGGACCTAAAAGCAAAGAGATGACTGTTACAGTGACCACAGGTACCAGTGAAGGAAAGACATAAAAACAGGGGAACAGAGAGAGTGAAAAGCCATGAACACTAGGATGGAAAGCGCAGCAGGAAAAGAATAACTACCGTAACACCAGTAGGCATACAGAAATGGATGCAGACAGGACCACAGCATGTCTCCATACATAACCACAGCTGTGTGCCAGGTGAGGGCACCCCAAAGACTAAACAAGATGCACCACACATTCTGAGCAGGGGTTCACAGCCAACATCACAGTCCACAGGTGGGATGGGAGGTACATATGAACCGGTCCATACACGACCCACGAAATATCATGCCGTGCAAACCAAATGCAATATATCAGGGGAGCGACAAGTAAGGGCCTGAAGGGGTCAGGGCAATGGAGAGCCATGTGGATGGGCTGTGGTCAGGGACAAGCGACCGTAAGAGGAGCATGTGCCTGACCAAACAGTTGAGTGATGGCGGCCGGACCAAACGGCAGCAGCGGTCCCTGTAAACAGGCAGGCCTGTCACATGCCCTGCCACATGTGTGACAAAATGAAGCTAAGGGTGATGGGGTAGTGGGCCAGAGAGCAGTGCAGCACTATAGGAGCAGCGGAGAGTAAGCAACATATATGGGTCAGACCATGGTGACAGCAATGCAAACCGCACTGTATTGCAACTCACCCGAGTCACCTGCCTGTTGCAGTTGTTTACACACAAACTCCACATGTAGCACAGCATCGGGCAGTATGATCTGCAAAGTCCTGGGGGCCCGGAAAGCAGAAGCTCATCCTGGGGAGGCAAAAACACATCAGACATGTTGACACATGACACGGTACTGCTGCACAATCCATACACCTGCCCACACATGGTTAACCCAGATAAACGTCACCAGCAGAAGCAGAACTTACAGGAGAAGAGCTCCCCGATCAGATGTTGCCTGGCCGCCATCCCAGCACGTGTGTCAACATGGCCAGGTGCAGGAGGGCACACAGGATCCACCCCAAGATCCTCATTAATATCGACTAGAACATTGTGCCTGAGAGCAATGTTGTGTAGGATGCAACAGGCCAGTATGATCTTTGCCACAGTCAAGGGCCCGTACTGTAAGGCCCCGCCAGTCCTATCCAGACACCTGAAGCGACTTTTGAGAACGCCAAAGGTTCTCTCAATGACTGAGCAGCTGGAGGCATGGGCCTCATTGTACCGCATCTCTGCACCGGTCCGAGGGAGACGCACAGGGGTCAGCAGCCAGGCGCAACACCCATATCCTGCATCACCTGCAAACAGAAATGGAAGTAAGGCACATGTGAGAAGAAGAACCTATGGAAACCATGATGTAGCAATGCACAAATGGACAGCAGGGAAACATGGTCACACACATATGACGGCACAGCATTGCACACAATTGTGGTGCACCAGAGTCTGCATCTGGGAGATCAAAATCACACTGGCCGGTACAAAGATGGTCAGGTGGGCAAGTCGCTGGGACATGATGTGATATGGAACACAGGGGATATGTCAGTGTACCACAACCTGGGTGGGCAAGGTGGGGGTGTCAGCGCAGACAGGCCAAAGCAAACAGTCATGCAGCAGACATGTGTGATAGCAGGTTCGCACATACACCCTGACACATGCCACCCCCTACATGGCGGATGAGTAGTCCACATACACACTGTACAGCTGGTCTATGGTCCTGTTCTCCGAGTTCCCCAAAGCCCCCCCCCCGGCTGGCACATGCTCAATCCCGTGGCACATTGGGCATGAGATGGACACAACACACAGGCCGACATATGTGAAACCTTTGCACCATGCATGCCCCGAATGACCATGAAAAAGGATGATAGCGAAGTAAACAGCTAAGGCAGGGTAGAGACGACACCACATGGGTGCGGGGTGACACAGCTGATCAAGAATAGGCACATGGTAGGCAAGGGGATGTGTGTTGCCGCACAGAGGTACGTGAGCACAGTCCAGGTGACAGGGCATGCTGTGGTCACAGTCCCAGAATAGTCAGCACAAGGACACAACAGCACCATATCATGCATGCAGAGGACACAGTTGACAATGGTGCCCCCGTGAAACACACATGGTCGTTACACACAGGATGCGGGGAATACCTACCCAGCAGGACATAGTCCTCATATTGCCCGGCCTCAAACAGGCCAAACAGTGCTGAGTTCTGCAGGATATAGGAATCATGGGCTGACCCTGGGAACCGCGGGACCACATTCAGGATACGCATACCTGCATCACAGACAACCTAATATTTACAACTGAAACAACCGCCAATTTACCATCTATCTTGGATCTATCAATCAACCCAGTTCCATGGTCAGATCACAAACTAATTATATTCAAGGCTAGATGTAACCAAAAGGATGAAAGAGGAATAAACGACCATCCTAGTACCCCTCTGAGAAGATTCAAGCCATTTGACAAAGACCTAATCCTAAAATCAACACTTCCACTAACCAACTTACCAGAGTGCAGCATTGACGATTTAGTTTCTAATTGGAATAGTACTTTCAGTTCGATTGCCACATGTCCATCGACCAACAAACTACAAAGCAAGCGACACTCTGCTATATGGTACTCATCTGAGCTGAAGGCCTCGCGCACATCCCTAAGGAAACTTGAAAGACGATGGCGACACTCACACTCTGAAGTTGACAGAGCTGTATATATCCAACATCTCACATCTCATCGCATGGCAGTTACTGAATCAATGAGACGTCACCATGCAGTCACTTTAAAAAGATCTCTGAACAAACCTCATGACCTGTTTGCTATAGTTAAGTGTTTGACAAATGAACCTGCCTCACAACTTAAATATGAAATCCACCCTCAAATATTTGCTAACTATCTACAATCCAAACTCTGCCAAATTGACAATAACTCGGCTCCTAACATAGTTCCAGTTCCAGTAGATCAAACTCTACTCACTATCTTCTCAATACCATCTAAACGACAAATCGAAGACACCATTGCTTGCATAAACATGACCACCGCTCATACTGATCCTTGCCCTGCATTCTGGATCAAAGATCTACGAGCTGATCTCAGTCCCATCATATCCAGACTCATGATTCAATCATTTACAACAGGAACTTTCCCTCGTACCCTTAAGCAAACATCCATAAGGCCATTACTAAAAAACAACAAACTTGACCCTCTTAAACCAGAATCATATAGACCTATTTCAAGTATTCCATTACTAGCAAAAATTTTGGAAAAAGAAGTACAAAAACAAATTCAGGATCATATAGATCTTAACGCCCCACTGGACTCATGCCAGCACGGTTTCAGAGAATTCCACGGTGTGGAAACGCTTCTAACTACTCTGTTCAGCAGCTTATTATCAGGAATTGATAACATCCGCCAAGGGTTCGTCCTTGTTTTTGTTGATATCGCAGCCGCTTTTGATTCTGTTAGCCATGAACGCCTCCTTGAGCGTCTCAAAGGGAAGGGAATTACTGATAAAGCACTTGAGTGGTGTAGATCCTACCTTTCTGACAGATGGCAACAAGTATGATCCAATGATACTTCATCAGATCAGTTTCATCAAAAACAAGGGGTCCCTCAAGGCTCATCCCTTTCCGCCCTTATGTTTAATATATACATGCAGCCTATCTGTAACCTGATTCGATCCTTTAGAGTTAACTGCATGATATACGCGGATGATGTACTTTTATATTTTCCTTTTACAACTGAGAACCCTGATCTCAATCCATTAACTAACTGCATAAATGAAGTATCCAACTGGCTACAATCCCAAAATCTAAGGATCCAACACAAGAAAACGGAGGTGTTATTTATTACACGTAACCAAAATTTCACTGCTCCATCCTTTTTGAAAGTGAATGATGCTAACCTCCAGACCAAGACCACCATCAGATACCTCGGTGTCACTTTAGACCAGAAATTAGATATGAAAGCACATATTAGTAATATTGTAAGAGCAGTATATCACAAAATACGCTCCCTTAGACACCTTCGATCCTTGCTAGAGCCAGACGATTTTAGAACCATCTATCAGGCGCTAATCATACCTCATTTTGATTATGCGAACTCAATTTTACAAGGTCTTCCACAAACCACCTTGCACCCACTTCAAATGGCTATGAATGCTGCAGCTAGAGTCCTTCATGGAGCTTCCCGGAAAGACCATATCTCACCTATTCTAAAACATCTTCATTGGCTCCCAATTCAAAGTAGACTCACTTTCAAAATTTTACTAATTACATTCAAAGCCTTCAAAGAACTCTCATCTTCATCAATATCAGACTTGATCCAAACACCACCCCTCAATAGAGACAGAAGGTCAGTAACACTCAATACTCTGTTAGTCCCTAAATCAATATCACAGTGTACCAAAACTACTTCAGACAGGGCCTTTTTATTCTGTGCACCAAGGTGTTGGAATAGCCTCCCTCAAAACATTCGAGCAATACCAGACCTTTTGCAGTTTCGCAAAGCTTTGAAACACTACCTCTTCCTTTTATCTTATCCAGTAAACAATAAAGACATCTCAACCAACCCACAGACCTTCCACTCATACACATACAATACAGATACCCCACAGACCACATACACACAAAACTGAAGCCATGATGATATTATGACTATGTATTAATTATATACCCTGTTATCCGAGTTATATTCTCCTGTTTTCTGTAAACACAAAGTACTGTTGAATTGTGTATCTCACTGTTTTTTGTGAACCGCGCTGATGCCTAATAGTGCGGTATATAAGAGTCTATAAATAAATAAATAAAATAAACCTGCACATTGAGGGAATGGAAGTGTTTGCGGTTGCGGTACACAACCTCCCTGTCACGTGGCAGGATGAGGGCAACATGTGTGCAATCTATTGCACCCATCACATGTGGTATCCCTGCAATCTGCTAGAATGCATGTCCCAGGGCCACCCAATGTTGCCTACTGTTGGGAATGGCAATGTAATTCCCAACCCAGCTGACCATGGTACCTGGTGGAGGCAGCGAGAGAACGTTGGCCGACTCATCCCACCCACTGCGGCCACTGAGGTTTGGAAACAGCCAGAGGCAAAGAAATGTAGGGCAGCAAGGAGCTTGGCCATTCCCGGTATAGCATGTGACCGGGCAGTCAGGGGCTCGAGGTCAGGTCTTAGATCCTCATAGAGCTCCCTAATAGCCCCTGTGTCCAGCCGGTAGAGGGAGATCACCTGGTTCTGTAGCATGGCCCTGGGCCTGTAGAGGCGTTGCAGGCGTGGCCGCCCCTCAGGACGCCTACGGCGCCGTTGTTCCACCACACCCACCTGTGGACCCTCCACAGCTGCAGGCCTGTGTTGCATCGGGTGAGGACCCATGCCCAGGGCCTCAGCCCCAGGACCATCATCTCCCTCAGCCGGAAAGCGCAGCCCAGCTAGCTCCAGCAATGCAATGACTGCACCACCTGCATTCACAATCTGAGCCATGATAGACACAGGATGTGGGACAGGTGGCTGTGAAATAGGGTACAGGGCGGGAACACAAATCACACAAACAATACACACCTGGTCAACCAGGAACATCCACCACACCCAACACCCTGTAGTCAGCAAAATCCTGTAGTCGGCAATGTAGCGCGCGAAGGAGCGCGCGTACCCTCGCATTGCTCCCGAGAAAAGACATTCTGATAATAACCAGCTCCTTGTGACGGAGCATAGTGTAAAGGTACTGCGAGGTATACACCCTACCAAATAAGGAAGACGCCAAGATGTCACAGAAATGCCAACCGCGTTCACACGCGCGTACACGCAACGCATGTACCACGTAATGTGCCAAACGTGACCAGCAGCCAACGCGCGTGGTTACGCGCAGAACAAATATACACGGGTACCCCAAGAGAAAAGATATGTCGTACTTACCATCACAACATGCATTGTAGGAGGAGGCCACGTGTAATGTGTACATCGAGGGATGAATTTCTGGAGAACAGGCGAAAACCATGCACAGTGCGTCACGTAGGGCACATATTCGCATTACGTATGTGCGTGCGCAGGGGGAGAGCGCGATCTTACACGAGTACGCAACGCGTGTATGCAACACACTCAGAGCCACACCCACATGGGACCTATATAAAGCTGGGGAGGACAAAATGGCACGCACTTCAGCACACAATCTGGATGAATATGACAAGCCAGATGTCTGACAGTGCCGGAGCAGAGCAGGTGCCATCGATGGACACCCCCAATGAAGATGGTGAGAGGCCAGGCACATCAGGTGTACATGGAACACCATGTGCACAGGGCACTGCCACAATGGGGCAGAAGAGGCGCAGGCCCACCCTCCCTGAGAAACTTCGCAAACGAGCGGTACAGTTCAGCCAGGAGGAGAATGACCTACTCCTCACCGCCATTCTGAAGCGATATGACCTTCTGTTCGGTCAGCTGAGCTCAACAACAACTGGTGCAACACGTGTTAGGGCATGGGCGGAGGTACAAGCAGAGGTGGCAACCGCAAATGGGCCACACAGGGATGTGGAAAGCATACGTAAACGATACTGCGACATCAAAAGGAACATCAGGAATGAGCTGGGAAGAGAGCGGAGAGGGGCCCAAGGCACAGGAGGGGGCCCAGCACAGGTCGCCAACCTGAGTCCACTAGAGCGGCGCTTGGCGGAGCGCCTGGGCTCAATGTACATACATGGCCTTCCCCCAGAGTTGGACACAGCGCACCAAGGTGCAGGTAAGTGTTTGAGTGATCTGTACCAGTGGGAGCCTGCAAGCGCACATGTGTGTGGGTGACCAAGGGTGGACTGGGGTGTAGGTGGCATGATTGTGCAATATGAGGACCCAGGGGGCAGCACAAGCATACAACCAGCCTCTGGGCCATGACCCATTGGGGGAGAGATGTCCATGGTGGTCAGGGAGTGGAATGGCACAGTGGATGTGTGCTGTGTCAAGTGGAAAGGTCCCACAGTACCAGCAGGGGCTGTCAATATGTAGCAGTGGGGAGGGTGTAGGGCTGATGGGGGCAGCACGGCCACACAGGTGTTGACATGGACGACAGGACAGCACTATGCACCTGGGTTGAACAAGGACTGTGTATGCTGGGCTGATAGCGTTGACGGGGCTGCATGGGGGGCGTGGTAGCATGCACTTGGGGGGTGGGTGGGGGGGAGGGGCCCCCACCAGGACCCATGTGGCTCACCCACACACATGTGCTCTCAGGGGAGTGGGATGGGTACAGACAGGCAGCCCTGCCGCATATGACCTATATGATCTTGGGTCCCACAGGTGACATAGCTGCCATAGATGCAGCTGAGGAGGCGCATGGGGACAGCCAGCCCTGGGCATGCACCCCCATGGACACAGTGCCGGAGGTGTCCAACGTGGAGGCAGGAGCTCCCCCAACCCCCCCCCCCGTGAGGACAGTGGGACCATCCCTCAGCCAGCCTGTGGAGGGGACATGCACACCGATGGCGCCACCGGGAACATGTTTGCAGAGGCAGGGCAGCAAAACAGTGCTGCGGCGCTGTCTGCAGTGGAAGATGTGATCCAGCAAATGCAGGCGCACACCGCTGAGGCACACAGGGATGCGGAGGGTGAGTCTCAAACTGTGTTCTGTTGACAATGCGTCTGCAAAGGTAGGCGATTAGTTTCACGACACCAATGCACTACCTGCTGTCTCCACAGGTATACGGCATTTACTGCGTGCGTGTCTGCGGGAGCAGCGGCGGCAGAGGCATGCGCTATGCAGACACCATCGTATGATGTCCAGGGTCATGATGGGGGTCCCGAGGCTTGTTGTAGCTGCAGAGAGCATTTCTGAGAGCCTGCAAAGCATTGCAGCACACATGGGGGTGACGCCACCACCACCACCACCACCACCACCACCTCTTCCACCAACACCAGTGGAAGCAGCGGCAGCAATGGTGGCAGCAGAGCCACCATCATCACAGGGTGGGAGGGGCTGTACAAGGCGTGGCAGGGGCAGGGGCCAGGGGAAATAAAACACATAACATGCGGATGAAGCACATGTCATGTCTCCTGTGTTGTTTGGGGGGACAGTGGTACGCACAGCCCACACGTGCATGACCCTGGGGCATGCCCAATGGGAACTATTATGCCAGACGGTGTAGACACTGACACTGCTGTGCCCAGCATGGGATGCCCCACTTGCTCTTGGGCGCACACCAGCAGGCACACACTACCCAGCATTTGCAGCCAACATCTGTTCCCCGCATCCTATCCCTGTGTGCAGGGGGGGGGGGGGACATCCGGTCATGGGCTATGGGGGGGGGAAGGGCATGACATTAGGTGGGCTGTGGGTGATGGGGGGGGGTTGGACTGGTAATGGGCTGTGGGCTGATGGGGGGGGTTAGGACTGGCAATGGGCTATGGGGGGCTGACTGGGAATGGGTTGATGGGGTTAGGACTGGAAGTGGGCTGATGGGGGGTTAGGACAGTAAGTGGGTTGATGGGGGTTGCTAGGACTGGAACTGGGCTGATGGGTGGCTAGGAATGGATATGTGCTGCTGCAGGGACTAGAAGGGAATGGATGCTGGGTGAGGCTGGAACTAGGAGGGAGCTGATGTTGGGGGTGGATCAGAATGGGATGGGGCTGGAAGTGTAAAATGGAGAGGTGGAAAATATTTTGTGTGGGAGGGAGAAAACATCTCCAATTGGCCGGGTATTGGGTGAGTACCTGGGGATTGGGGATGGAGGGGTAAGAGTTGAGTGGATGAACTAGGAATGCGGAAAGAGATTAATGAGAAGGATTAGTATGTAAAAGCAGATGTAGCGAGAGAATGGTAATCAACTACAAGAGAGAAGAAAGGACACACGGACAGCAGACGATGGAGAGTTAGCAGAGGACATGAAGAAACCACGAGAAAATGGCTGGAACACTTGCAGCTGAAGAAATTGCACAAAAGGTAGACACATATCCCTTTGTATTGCATTTCCTATCTGGAATAGGTCAGCTCTGGCAAATGTGCATCATTAACGTCTGCGCTTTGTTTAATACAGGTGCAAATTAATGTCTAGTTTTATTTCTACAGTGTTGTACATTCCAAGTTAGGCTGTTGTGATTCCCAGTTTAATGGTTGTCTTCCTGTTTTGAATTAGTGATTACCTGTTTGGTGATGGTCTATGTTCTGCATGTGTAACTGAGGTGTTCTGTTTAAATGATTCCAATGTGGCATTGCCACTTGTTCTCTTTCCCCAGTGGTTCAGGTATTGTGGTTCTGTGAAATGTGTTGGTGTAATATTTGCAGTGTTACCTTTTGATTGGTAGAGTATGGTGCTTAGTGAGTCCTGGTATTGCTGTTAGGATACAGCAGGTTTGCAATGGGTTTTACATGGGCAGTGTCCATTAGCCCACCTGCTGTGTCCATTCCATCCACCACCCTGGTCTGCACCCATCACAGATGCTGCACATAGCCTTGCAGGTGCCACCACTGGTGACCCCTGGGCACAGTTACATGTCTGTGCATTGCTACATGTGTGGCACCAGCCCATGTAATGGCCTTAGTATCGCTAGAGGCATGACATGTGTAGAGTACCCTGCACGCACCCTTTGTATCTCACACTGACACACATGTGTGTGTCCTCATGTGTCTCTCACACAACACTGACCCATAGCACAGAGGGATATCTGGACAGCACAGTTAACAGGTAATAATGTCAAACTTTATTTACAGAACAACTTTGGGTGGGGTTTTTCATTGGCCAACATGCGAACATCGCTGTCAAATAGCCCTGCTGCCCTCCATGTGTGGGGTAGGCCATGGCATGGGCTGTCACAGGGCGGGTGTGTACTGCGTATCCATGCGCTACACACCCCGGGGACCCCTATCACATGGTGGCTGTTCCAGCGCGCCCCCAGCTACGCGCTCCTCCAGCAAGCGTAGCCGGTCAGCCACCATGGTCAGGGTCGCCAGGACCTGCCCCATGATAAGGGCGTTCTGCCTCTGGGCATGTGCATGCGCAAGCACAGCCGCGGCCATGCGCAGCCCGCACATGCAGCCACACAGACACAGGTCTCCCCGTGTCTGTGTGGCTGCATCCACGGTGCGCATGTCCTCGGCTATGTGTGCCATGCCCATGTCCAGGGGGTGTGCGTCGCCATCACCATGGTGCAGGTCGCTGGCGCCCCCGTAGCCCTGTGACAGCTCATGTAGCTGGGCACCCAGCACACATGCCCCCCACCCCCCTCACCCAACCCATCCCCCACCAGTGCCACGTTGGGCAGGTCACCCCCTTCAGGCCCCTGTCCCACCAAAGCAGGGCCCCTACCCGCCCGAGCCACATGCACCCGCCCCTCCTCCCCCTGCCCCCCCAGCACCTCTGCCCTCCCCCACCGTATCCACACGGGGCAGCTGCATGTCCTCCTCAGCCAGCCCCCCACCCTGCCCCACATCCTCCTCCTCCCCCTCTGCGTCCGAGGATTCTTCTGCCCCATGATGTGGTGTGTGGCGCTCCACCACCATTTCCACAGGGTCAGGCAGCACATCCATCTCTTCTGCTCCTTGCGGATCGCCGGGCCCCGCATCCTGCACCACCTGTTCCTCCACAGCACATGCATCCACTGTGGGAGAGGGGGACACGTGTCATTCCCATGTTCACACATGTGCCACAGCAGTAACATACATCCTGTGGTCATGTTAGCCACTGGCCCACAGGGCCATGTCACATCACTCACCATCCTGTTGGGCCAGCCGCTCCCTCTGCACTCGGCGCACAAAACGGGGATACCGTGCCCTCAGCTCCCGTGCCTTCTTGCGGAGATCCTCGACCTATTGGGGTGGAAACACATATTGACATTAGGGGTCAGACACCCTTTGGTGGCCTCTGCCGCTACACATATACAATTATCAGTGTGCAATATGGTTTGACCCAATGGGTCACGAACCTGGGCATTTCCCAGACCACCAGGATGAGGGGTAGGGCTCTGAGGTGAGGCCTACTGCATCCTGGGGATCTGGTTTGCCTCTTGTGTTGACTGTCTGGGGCATTCCCCACACCAACAGGATGAGGGGTAGGGCTCTGAGGTGAGGCCTACTGCATCCTGGGGATCTGGTTTGCCTCTTGTGTTGACTGTCTGGGGCATTCCCCATACCACCAGGATGTGGGGTAGGGCTCTGAGGTTGTGGCAGGTGTAGGCCTGTGATCCACTTTGTCTGATATAAGCAAGTGAGCTTAGCTAGCTTGACCTGTAAGTGAAGCTAGTGGAGAGGCCTATGGGAATTGCACATCCCCCAATCTGCTCCTGTAGAGCTGGAACATAGCAAGGACATAGCAAGAGTATTGAACTAGCTTAGGTAAGCAGAACTGTAAGATGGAAAAATACAGAAAAATATGTTTGAAAGTCACTGATAAGAAAAGTACATCTGCAAGGGATTTAATTAGGACTGCTGACAGATGAGTTACAGAGCCCTGCTCCCCTACATGCACAAATTGGCTCAATGGCCTTGGAAGTGTGAAAGTAACAAGTTGATGAACTGGCCATTGTAATTGGGACTAGAAGGGGGGTAAGCAGGTGCTGAGCCCACTGAAGGAACATAATTGGATAATCATATCAGTACCGGGACCAATAGAAGGGGTACGGGAGGTACGGGAGAGTACCGGGACCAATGAAATGTTTTTCTATACCTAGAATGGAGTAAAAGTCTATAAAAGTTGTTGTATTGCCAGAAAACTTTGCTCAGCCATTTTGAAATTGACTTTGCTTGAGACTTGTGCACAAATAAATGATTTGGACCTTCTGAACAGACTCCTGGTATTATTGGTTTGTCTGCGCTCTGCTGCTACATATTCTTGGTGCGTTGGCCGGGAAGTTGTGGAATCAGAGTGTATATAGGGCAATATACCACGACTTTCCGCCTCTATAGGCTTGGTCCTGCCGGGATCGCGCCCTTCCGACGGGGGCTGCTCCCTGGCGCCGCCGGTCCCTTGCATCGGAGGGAGCTGGTCGGACCTCGGCAGGTGCCGAGCCCGGCTGGAGCCAACGCCTCGAACCCGAGTGAGGGGAGTCCGAGGTCCAACTCATGCGCCTGCTTGGGGAAGTTTGAGGACCGGATCCAGTGAGTAGAGTTTTGATTTGTTATGTCTAGACAGATAAGAAAGAGCAGTGCTGCCATTTGAACTTGGAACTTGGAAATTGGTAATTGGTAAGAGAGCCTGATCACCTCTCAAAGACGGGCCGAGTAACCCCGCATGAGTATTCGCAGGGCGAAACCCCCATCTTCTTGTATTTTGGAAATTGAATAAGACTAGTCAGAATAGATAGAAACGAATGCATTCTGGGATACGTTGCTAGCATGATTGTGTGAATGAAGGGTGAATGAGAGGTCTGGCAGCACGGACCAAGTGAAGGCGGACCCCTGAGTAGCGCATTTCCTGACCGGGCGACCGCGCTCAGGTCGCAAAAAGGGGGAAGCGATTGTCGTCTTGTCTTGTTATTTGTTCTCCTTATACGTTTCCAGGGCCGTGAGGACCCCTTACCCACGGTCTGCCCTCCTTTTCCCTTTTGTCTGTTGTAGCGCGCACACATCGAAATGGGAGGGGCGGGGTCTACTAGGAACACTCCATTAGAATGTATGATCGCTCACTTTAAAGAGGGATATTTTGGAGATTATGGTATTAAAATGACAGCAGCCCATTTACAGATTTTGTGTACTAGGGAGTGGCCCGATTTAGACCCTACCTGGCCCCGAGAGGGAACTTTTAATGTAGAAATTATCCAGTTAGTACACCGTAGAGTGCGGATAGCGCACCCCGATCAGTACCCCTATATAGATTCCTGGTTAAGTATTTGTGAAGATCCGCCCCCTTGGGCGCAGCGCTGTTATGAAGAACAGTGCAGAATAATGTTAGCTAAGACAGACTATAGTCAGAAAACAGAACAGCCTAGAATGGAAGGGCAGGATAAGAAGTCCAGGAAGAAGCCCATCCTGGTAGATCCTGATTCCCCAGAAATGATTCCCCGACAGCCTCGAACCCCAGGCCCAGTAAGAGCTGCCCGGCGTCCCGCCCCAGAAACCCCGAGACAGCCAAGACGGGACCCCACTCCAGAGCTGTTACCTGAAGAACAGGAAGAAGAGTCCCTTTTGTTTGAAGGTGAATCATCCGGGACAGAAAAAGGAGAGTCAGATACCGAAATAGAGCAATTAGACACTGAAACTTCCATAAGTGATACTGACAGTGTAAAAATGGTAGCCAGCACTAGTTTGCCAGTGAAAAGCACATCCAAAGTGAAACATGTAGAAAAGAAGAAGGTGACCCCTGACAAGACAGTTACGAAAATATCCCTTAGATCCCAAAAGATATCTACTGCCAAGATGATGCCCTTACGGCAAGTCCCAGGGGTGCCCGTAAAGAATGATAATGATGAGGTGGTAGCAGGACCCCTGAGTTATGTGTATGTCCCTTTCTCCACAACTGATTTGTTAAATTGGAGGACACATTATGCCTCCTATACCGATAAACCCTTAGAGCTTACAGAATTAGTGAATACTATTATGGAAACCCACCAACCCACTTGGGCAGATTGTCGCCAGCTCCTGACCACTCTATTCACGACAGAGGAGCGAGCACTAATTAGAAAAGCAGCTATTGACTGGCTGGCGGATAACCCTGTAGCTCCGGGACCGGGGACGAACAGAATAGACCATCGGGAAGCGGCCCAGAGAGAATTCCCGAATGAAGACCCCCGATGGGATCCAAATACGGAGATAGGATCCACAGCCCTAGCCCGTTTTCGCCAAGACTTTTTACAAGGTCTGAAAAGGGGGGGCCAGAAAGCTATGAACCTTTCCAAAGCTGCAGGAGTTATCCAAGGTATAGATGAGAGCCCCGCAGAATTTCATGAAAGATTAACTGAAGCATACAGAATGTATACTCCCTATGATCCCGAGGCATCAGGAAGTTTATGTATGGTGAATTCTGCTTTTGTAAACCAGTCTCAACCAGACATTAGACGTAAATTACAAAAATTAGAAGGGTTTGCGGGCATGAATACAACTCAGTTACTGGAAGTCGCTCATAAAGTGTATGTGAATCGTGATAATGAAAGGCAGAGAGAATGTGATCGAAAGATGAAGAAGAAAGCTTTATCTTTATCTTTATTAAAATTTGATAAACCGCTTTCCGTTGCAAAACATAAAGCGGTGTACAATAAAAAGTAAGCCATGCAAAGACAAGGAAAAGAACGCCAAAGTAAAACAGAAAAGCAAAGTATAAAAGCATAGACAAATAGACGACAAAAAGGAACAACCAAACAGAGGGCCAGCGTATTAAAACACATTTAACTAAAGAGTCATGGGATAGGAGGCAGTGTACTACTGTGGATCAGGAACTGGTTAAAAGATAGAAAGCAGAGGGTAGGGCTAAATGGCCAATTTTCCCAATGGAGAAAGGTGAATAGTGGTGTACCCCAGGGATCTGTGCTGGGTCCGCTGCTTTTTGACATATTCATAAATGACCTGGAAAGTGGAATAACGAGTGAGGTTATCAAATTTGCTGATGACACAAAACTATTTAAAGTTGTTAAAACCCAGGAGGATTGTGGAAAATTGCAAGAGGATCTTGATAAATTGGAAGACTGGGCATCAAAATGGCAGATGAAATTTAATGTGGAGAAGTGCAAGGTTATGCACCTAGGGAAGAACAACCCAAACTATGGTTACACGATGCAAGGTTCCACATTAGGAACCACCACCCAAGAAAAAGATTTAGGCGTCCTTGTGGATACCATGTTAAAACCCTCGGCCCAGTGTGCAGCGGCGGCGGCCAGAGAGCAAATAGAATGCTAGGTATGATAAGGAAAGGAATGGAAAATAAAACAAAAGATATTATAATGCCTCTATATCGTTCCATGGTGAGACCGCACCTTGAATATTGTGTGCAATTCTGGTCGCCATATCTTAAAAAGGATATAGCAATTTTAGAAAAGGTTCAGAGAAGAGCCACCAAATGGTAAAGGGGATGGAAGGCTACTCCTATGAAGAAAGGCTAAAAATGTTGGGGCTCTTTAACCTGGAAAAGAGACGGCTGAGGGGAGATATGATAGAAGTCTATAAATTAATGAACGGAGTGGAACGGGTAAACGTAGATCGATTGTTTACCTTATCAGAATATAGAAAGACTAGGGGACATGCAATGAAGCTACAGGGTAAACTATTTAAGACTAATAAAAGAAAATATTTTTTCACTCAACGTGTAATCAAACTCTGGAATTTGTTACCGGAGGATGTAGTAAAGGCTGTTAGTGTAGCTGGGTTTAAAAAAGGTTTGGACAAGTTCCTGGAGGAAAGGTCCATAAACCATTATTAAGAAGGGACCCAGGATATCAATGCTTGAACCAATACAAGCATTGTGGAACCTGTGTCCCTTGGGGAAACTGCTAGGTACGTATGACCTAGATTGGCCACTGTTGGAAACAGAATACTGGGCTTGATGGACCTTGGTCTGACCCAGTATGGCATATCTTATGTTCTTATGTTCTTATGTTCTTAACTAGAGTAACCATACATACAATAATAAAAGGCCACAAGGCCATTGTTTTAACGCACAGATTAACTAAAATAAAGTAAAAATACAAACAGTAATAAAAAGGCCCGTAGTAGGGTAAACAGAACAGACTATGGGTAAAACAGATACACAACCGGACAGATACACAAATAAAACAAAACAAATACCACAACTAAAGAAACATCAGGGAGGACCATCGGGGGAGAGATGAAAAGCTTGCTGAAACAGGTGGGTTTTGAGTAGTGTTTTGAATTGAGGGTATGAAGGTTCCAAACGGAGGGACGAGGGTAGTGCATTCCACAACACTGGACCTAAGAAGAAAAAAGCTGCGTGACGGGTCTGCTCGAGGTGTGCTTGTGACGGAGAGGGGAGGGATAAGCGATTTGCATGAAGAGAGCGGAGTTGACAGTAGGGAGTGTGAAGTGCGATCCGATCCGCAAGATACAGAGGAGTATTGGTGTGGAGAGCGTGGTGGATCAAAATAAGGAACTTATAATGGAAACGAAAACTGAGTGGCAACCAGTGCAAACGGAGAAGGATAGGTGTGATATGGTCAAAACGGTGTGTGAAAGTGACAAGGCGGGCAGCCGCATTTTGAATGCGCTGAAGCCGAAGAAGTTGATATTTTGGGAGGTTCGCAAGGAAAACGTTGCAGTAGTCCAGGCGACTTATAACTAGGGCTAGGACAAGGGTGACTAGAGACGAAAAGGGAAGAAGGGAACGGACAGCCCTGATCTGACGGAGAGCAGCAAAAGAACGACGTGTAAGGGAGGTGAGGTGCTGATGAAAGGAAAGCGTAGAATCGAGAATGACACCCAGATAGCGAAAAGATGACACAAGAGGGAGAGAGACAGAATCAATTCAGGGAGCCAGGGAAGGGCAGGAACCAGATAATGAGACCCACATAGCTGTGGACTTTAATGGATTCAGATGCAGAAAATTGTGAGATAGCCAAGAGGAAATCTGGGAAAGACAAAGGTCCAATTGAGTAATGTCAGAGGTCAAGGGAGAGGTATGAAACAATAGAATAATGTCGTCTGCATACATATAGAAGGAGACAGGGAATTGTTGAATTACTAACGGTAGAGGAGCTAGAAAAATATTGAACAGAAGTGGGGAAAGAACCGAACCCTGTGGTACACCGCAAGTGAGAGGAAAGGAGACAGAGGAGTGATCACCAGAATGGACTGAAAAAGAACGGGCTGTGAGAAAAGAACGAAACCATTGCCAGACAGTGCCATGCAGACCCATGTCCGATAGACGAGAAAGAAGAATATGGTGGTCAATCAGATCAAAAGCCGCGGAAAGATCAAGAGAAACCAGAAGAGAGACATCACCACAATCGTGAGCAACATGGAGGTCATTGAGGAGTGCAAGAAGAACTGTTTCCGTGCTGTGTCCGTGACGAAAGCCAGCTTGACGGGGGTGAAGAGTATTAGTGGATTCAGTGAAGGAATTTAATTGAGCAAAGACAAGACGTTCGAGGATCTTAGCTAGGAAAGGAAGATTTGAGACAGGGCGCCAGTGGGAAAGAACAGAAGGATCAAGAGAAGGCTGTTTGAGGATAGGACAAACAATAGCTGACTTCCAGGAAGATGGAAAATGACCAGTAGAAAGGCTAGTGTTAATGATAGTAGTGATAATGGGTATCAACTGTAAAGAGGGTTCCGACAACCATTGAGAAGGGATTGGGTCCAGTTTGCAGGTAGTCTTATTAGAGTTTGCTAGGGCCTGTAAAACTTCAGCAGAGGTGACAGAGTGAAAAGAGGACCAAGAATGAGCCAAGGCAAGATTAGAGGGGGATGGGGGTGGGCCAGAGGAAGATGGAGACAAAGGTGGCGGAGGGGAGGGATGTGAAAAGGTTGTACGAAGGTGAAGGATTTTCTCAGAGAAAAAAGTAGCAAGAGACTGAGGGTTGGGAGCTGTGGACAGTCGACGTTGATCAGGGCCGGGAGAAGAAAGTCTACGCAAGATGGAGAAGAGTTGCTTGGAAGAACTCGCAGCAGTGGAGATCTCAGATGTAAAAAAGTCACGTTTGGCAGATTGGATTGCCAGGCGATATTGTGAAAAAAGCTGTTTAAAGTGGAGGCGTAGCTCAGAAGAAGGGTGACGAGCCCACTGGCGCTGTAAGTGCCGAAGCTGGGTTCGTTGGAGGCGCAAAGCTGGAGTGTACCATGGGGAGCGAGGGGGTCTCGGTTGATTGGAGATCGGCCGAAGTGGGGCCAGATCATCCAAGGCACCTGAGAGAAGGGAGTTCCAAAGAGGAACCTGCTCATCAGAGGAAAGTGCAGCAAAGTCAGACGGGAAGAGGGAAGAAGAGGAAGGGAAGGCCCCAAGGGTGCCCGAGGTGATATGACGACGAAAAGAGATTGAGGGAGAGGACGGAATAAAAGTGGTGGATGTCGGGGTGGGGGTAGAGACAGAGAAGAAGACACAAAAATGATCAGACCAGGGGACACTGGTCGTGGTGGGGGGGGGGAAATTTCAAATAGCAGAGTGTTAGGGGAGAGAATTAAATCCAGTGTATGGCCGGCGGTGTGGGTGAGACCAAGTACATGTTGATGCAGAGAAAGATCCTGCACTAGGTCGAGAAAGGCACGATCTTTCTGTCTGCTAGGATGATCCACATGGACATTAAAATCACCTAATATGATTAAGTTGGAAAAGTGAATAATGACATCGGAGATGGTTTGGAGGGCTGCATCCCATCGAGCAGTAGTCAGAGAAGGGGGAAGGTAGAGAAGAAGAAAATAAAGAGGGGGGGAGGAGCGAAGACGAAGGAGGAGGGACTCAGAGTACAGAACAAAAGGAGAAGAAACCTCCTCAAGGCCAATGGACGCACGATAGAGCACTGCCACCCCACCCCCGCCTCTTCCCAATCTGGGAGTGGAAATTGAAGCAAACCCAGAGGGAAGAGAACTGGATAGGATTGGATTATCACCTTCTTTCAACCAGGTCTCTGTAAGAAAGCAGAGATCTAGAGAGTGAGAGAGAATAAGGTCTTGAATAAGCAGGGACTTCGACCGAAGGGACCGGCAGTTTAGCAGGGCAAGACTAAAGGTAATTGTGGAAGCCACCGGTGATGAGCTGGGAGAGAGGGGGCACGCAGGGCAGGAAACAGAGGAAACACAAGGAATCAGGTTAGAGGGGCAGCGTGAGAGGGAACCAGAAGGAACCAATGCCGAGGGGGTGAAACGTCGTCCCCAAAAAACTGGAATAGTAGACATATTCTGAGGAGAATGAATCGAGGAACACAAATAAAAGGACAAGAGAAACCACGCACAGAACCGAGAAATGGTAAAGAAAAACATTGAAACTGACCTGCTAGAATGTAACAGTTGACTCCAGAGAAAAGGCGATTCAAAACTATAACCGTGGAAGGCGAATAGTGAAGAAAGGACCGATTTGGAGCTCGCCCTCCGCTCGCCCCAAGGAGCTCGTCCAAGGAGCAGGACCTGCTCCTTGGGCGCGCTCCTTCAGCGCGAACCGCCGCAGGCAGCGTCTTTATATCTGTGGGCTCAATATCCGGGTACCTAGAGAGGCCGCGATCGCGGGAGCGCGATCGCGTCACTTCCTAATCACAGCAGCAGATTCAGGTGGGCAAGCAGGAGTTGGTTAACAGACTCAGGGACCTGGAGGAAGGAAACACAGGATAACAGAGGGCCAGACAACACAACTATGGCACAGCAAACAGATAAACCGCCGCAGGCAGCGTCTTTATATCTGTGGGCTCAATATCCGGGTACCTGGAGAGGCCGCGATCGCGGGAGCGCGATCGCGTCACTTCCTAATCACAGCAGCAGATTCAGGTGGGCAAGCAGGAGTTGGTTAAAAGACTCAGGGACCTGGAGAGGCCGCGATCGCGGGAGCGCGATCGCGTCACTTCCTAATCACAGCAGCAGATTCAGGTGGGCAAGCAGGAGTTGGTTAACAGACTCAGGGACCTGGAGGAAGGAAACACAGGATAACAGAGGGCCAGACAACACAACTATGGCACAGCAAACAGCTGATTTTTTGGCTGCGGCCATAGTTGAACAGAAAAGGGGAGGTATCCCTAGTCGACGGAGCAGAGGGAGGGGGCGGGGCTGAGGTGGAGGCCGGCCCCAGCAGCTAGGCATAAACCAATGCGCCTATTGCAGAGAAGAAGGACATTGCTCCTCTCCTTTTCAATGTCTTCTTGGCTCCCCTTGCACTTGTGGTTCAGCAGTTTGGTATCTCCGCGTACTATTACGCGGATGATATCATTCTGCTGCACCACACTGATTCACATACCCCTGATATCTCTCCTCTTCACCTCTGTCTTTCTGCTGTAGCTTCCTGGTTCACCTCTAATTTTCTTCAGGTTAATCCCACTAAATCATTTGCCATTTGGTTTACCCTTGGAAGCCCTTCCCCCACCTGCGCCCCTTCCCTCTCTTCTCAGCCCATTCCTCTTGTCTCATCCCTCAAGTATCTTGGTGTTATTCTTGACTCCTCTCTTTCTTTCAAAGAACACATCACTTCCATAGTTCAACGTTCTTTTCTATCCCTCAAACAACTTCGACCTGTGCGTCCTTTTCTCTCACCCTCTGCTTTTGCTACTCTTATTCTCTCCTTTGTAATTTCCCGCCTCGACTACTGTAATGTTTCTCTTGCTGGTCTACCACAATCTCAACTCTCCCGTCTACAACGTGTTCAGAATGCAGCTGTCCGTCTACTTTCCTGTGCTTCTCGTTACGACCATGTCACTCCCTTACTTCTGCACCATCACTGGTTACCGGTTCCCTTTCGTATACAGTATAAGGTTCTCACATTTGTGCACAGGGTGACTCACACTGGTACCCCTCTCTATCTTGCAGATCTTCTTCAATTCCGTACTTCCCATCGTCTGCTCCGTTCTATTCACGTTAATCGGTTGGCCCTCCCTTCTCCCTCTCAAGCTCACCTGGAGTCTACACGTTCTTCGGCTTTCTACTTTCTGGGTCCTAGGCTCTGGAACTCACTTCCCCCCCCCCCCCTCTTCGTGCAGAGCAATCATATCAAGCCTTCAAACAACAACTAAAAACCCATCTGTTTTGCTTTGCGTTTGACCTCCCTCCCCCGTCTGTGTCTCCCTCCCCCTCTTCCTGTTGATGTTTCTTCTTATATTTTGTTGTTTTCTATTTTCTGTCTCTCCGCTGTCCCTTTTAAGATTTTAACTGGCGTCCTTTTTAACTTTTCCGACAGCCTATATTGTAACTGTTTTTAATTTTGTTTGTAAACCGCCCAGACGCCATTGGTATGGGGCGGTATAGAAAGCATTTTAATAAACATAAACATAAACATAAACATTGGAGAGATGCATGCCCGCAACTCGAAGACGCCCAGCAAGATGACGAAAACAATCATCAGTGGCGAGAAGAAAGACGAGGCCGTCCCCGAAACCGCGGAGGAGCCAATCGAGAACAATTCCAGCGAGAAAGAGGAGGAGCCATCCAAGCATTGACTACGACAATCCATGATGAAAATGACGTGGATTAGGACAGACCGGGCTCCGAGTTTGCTTTAGGTCTCCAGGAGCCTATGGTCGGAATACAAATAGGAGACCAAGTTATGAACTTTATGGTTGATACTGGAGCAGAACATTCAGTAATAGACAAAAAGATAGCCCCATTTTCTACAAAAGCAGTCACCATCATAGGAGCAACTGGTGCCAAAGCTACAAAATCTTTTCTTCAGAATCGTATATGCAGTCTAGGAGGACAGCAAATAACTCATCAATTCCTTTACATGCCCGAATGTCCAGTGCCACTACTGGGACGAGATATGTTAGCCAAACTTCAAGCACAAATATCCTTCTCTGAAAAAGGAGAAATGCAAATGACAGTAAACCCCCAAGCCAAACCAGCAGGAATAATGCTGCTGACGGTTCCCCGAGAAGAAGAATGGAGATATTACATTGATGATTCTATCCAAGACACTTATTTCGAACAAACTTTAAAGAACATTCATGCACCACCTGGAGTATGGGCAGAAGGCAGTCCTCCAGGCCTAGCCAAACATATAGCCCCAGTGATTGTAACCCTTAAGCCTAGTGCTACACCAGTACACGTCAAACAGTACCCTCTCCCAAGAGCTGCAATTGAAGGCATTCATCGCCACTTGCAAAGATTACTCGAATATGGCCTACTAAAAGTATGTCAATCCCCATGGAACACTCCACTTTTGCCAGTAAAGAAACCTGGGACAGATGATTACCGCCCAGTGCAATACCTAAGGAGGGTGAATGATGCAGTTGAAACTATACATCCAGTTGTACCCAATCCGTACACTCTTCTAGGACTGATACCTGCTGAAGCTACCCATTTCACTGTACTAGATCTAAAAGATGCATTCTTTTGCATAAGATTAGCCCCTGTAAGTCAAATATTGTTTGCATTTGAATGGCAGGACCCCATCTCTGGAAGAGGGGGCCAACTCACCTGGACACGATTACCCCAAGGATTCAAGAATTCGCCTACCATCTTTAGTGCTGCATTGAATCAAGACCTTTCAAGTTATCCAGTGGCCCCGGGGAAGAGAGTGCTTCTCCAATACGTGGACGATCTGTTGATAGCTGCCGTATCAGAAAGTGAATGTATACAAGCCACCAAAGACCTCTTGCAGTTACTAGATGAAGCTGGATACAAAGTTTCCAGAGCAAAAGCACAACTATGCCAGAAAGAAGTGAAATACTTGGGTTTTCGTATAACCCAAGGGAGCCGAAGATTAGGCAGAGAAAGAAAAGAAGCAGTATGCAGAATTCCAACCCCAACAACCAGAAAGCAAGTCAGAGCCTTTCTGGGAGCGGCAGGATATTGCCGAATCTGGATACCCAACTTCGCCCAAATTGCCAAACCATTATATGAAGCCACAAAAGGAGAGGAAAAGTCGCCACTGGAGTGGGGACCTGAGCAGGATACAGCCTTCAAGAAGTTAAAAGAAGAATTAATGTCATCACCAGCACTTGGACTACCAGATGTTCACAAGCCTTTCCACTTGTTTGTACATGAAGCACAAGGAAATGCCTTAGGCATGTTGACTCAGAAATTGGGAAATTGGGAGCAACCTGTAGCATACCTATCGAAACAATTGGACACTGTGGCCAAGGGATGGCCACCTTGCCTGAGAGCAGTCGCAGCTACAGCATTATTAGTGAGTGAAGCAGACAAGCTCACATTAGGACAGAACATACGAGTCACTGTGCCACATGCAGTCCTTGCCCTCATGGAACAAAAAGCAAATTACTGGCTCACCAATTCTCGAATGTTGAAATATCAGAGCATGTTATGTGAAAACCCACAGATACAATTAGAAGTGAGTCATGCCTTGAATCCAGCCACCTTGATACCCATTAGTGAAGAACTCCCAGAACATGACTGAATCGAAGTCATGGACACTGTATTCTCCAGCCGACCTGACCTGACAGATGTGCCCATAGACAATCCTGACCAAACCTATTATGTTGATGGGAGCAGTCTCATCCTCGATGGATGGCGCTGTGCCGGATATGCAGTAGTTACTCAACATGAAGTTATTGAGTCATCAGCCCTAGCCTCAGGCACATCAGCCCAGAAAGCAGAATTGATAGCACTTACCCGAGCACTACTACTAGGTACAAACCTTGTGTTGAATGTATATACAGATTCCAAATATGCCTTTACTACTCTACATGCCCATGGAGCTCTCTATAAAGAACGAGGGCTCATCACATCCGGAGGAAAATCAGTCAAGTATGGCCCCAAGATACTGATGTTACTTGATGCAGTTTGGGCCCCAACACGTGTAGCTGTCATGCATTGCAGAGGACATCAAGCAGGAAAAGGAGAAGTTGCCCGAGGAAATAGGTTTGCAGATGCCTCAGCACGACAAGCAGCTATGACGGGACAGATTACACCACAAGCTATGCCAATGCAAGCCGCATTGTTTCCAGTACCTCTGAATTTATGGACACCACGATATACCACCCAAGAATTAGACTACTATTGTAACAAAGAAGATGGAGTACTGAAACCATCGTGGGAAACCATCTCAGCAGCTCCCCGGTCGGGGTAGAGCACAGGGCAGCCTTCGCTTTCCCGCTCCTGCACTCCAACCCAATCGGGGTTGTGGGAGGTCTCAGCGGGCACTTTAAAAGCGTGCCGCCGGCAGGAAAAAGCCCTCTGCATCGTGGGAAACCATCTCAGCAGCTCCCCGGTCGGGGTAGAGCACAGGGCAGCCTTCGCTTTCCCGCTCCTGCACTCCAACCCAATCGGGGTTGTGGGAGGTCTCAGCGGGCACTTTAAAAGCGTGCCGCCGGCAGGAAAAAGCCCTCTGCATCGTGGGAAACCATCTCAGCAGCTCCCCGGTCGGGGTAGAGCACAGGGCAGCCTTCGCTTTCCCGCTCCTGCACTCCAACCCAATTGGGGTTGTGGGAGGTCTCAGCGGGCACTTTAAAAGCGTGCCGCCGGCAGGAAAAAGCCCTCTGCATCGTGGAAAACCATCTCAGCAGCTCCCCGGTCGGGGTAGAGCACAGGGCAGCCTTCGCTTTCCCGCTCCTGCACTCCAACCCAATCGGGGTTGTGGGAGGTCTCAGCGGGCACTTTAAAAGCATGCCGCCGGCAGGAAAAAGCCCTCTGCATCGTGGGAAACCATCTCAGCAGCTCCCCGGTCGGGGTAGAGCACAGGGCAGCCTTCGCTTTCCCGCTCCTGCACTCCAACCCAATTGGGGTTGTGGGAGGTCTCAGCGGGCACTTTAAAAGCGTGCCGCCGGCAGGAAAAAGCCCTCTGCATCGTGGGAAACCATCTCAGCAGCTCCCCGGTCGGGGTAGAGCACAGGGCAGCCTTCGCTTTCCCGCTCCTGCACTCCAACCCAATCGGGGCTGTGGGAGGTCTCAGCGGGCACTTTAAAAACGTGCCGCCGGCAAGCGCGCCCGCGCCTTGCGGGCCCGCGCCTGAGGGCCTCGCCAGAGGGCCCTTTGGCGTGGCCCTTAGGAGGGGTCCTCTCAAGCTGAACACTCAGAAGGCACCGCTCCAAAGTGTCACCAAACAGCAGCCAGACCATCTGTTCCTCTCGGTCCCACACCGTTGTCTGAGATTGATTGGATAATCAAGGAACAGCTCCTTCAAGCAATCACTCCAACCTCCGCTGAAGACATCAACCGACATCTCAAACAAGAACCAAATCTACCAGCTGGAGCTCCCCTTAGGTCGAGCTCGCTAATCATCATCAACCAAATCTCCCTCACAGAACAGCAAGTAAACCATTCTCAAATGAAATAACAATATAACTAACTTGTGACTCTCAACACAATTAATCTTACTGTTGTCAGTAATTCTCCACACATATCCCATCGTCATAAGAATTATACACTGTTGTCTATAACTGTTCTCACAAAATATTCTGCTAATATCTTGTAATCTAATATCTTGCAATCTCCACTATATTGTTTACAAATGACCAAACATGCCATTTGCAAACAATTACTAGTAAGAAAAAGTTCTTATACACACGCATCACACACCCACTACACACTGAATAATGTTGCCAGTCACAATTAATCACTATACTGATTAGCTAGCATATATGATAGTATACTGCTATTTGTAGCAACATAATCATAAACCAACTTATAGCAAACCAGACCATCAGGAAATTGCTCTCAATAATAACTCATTGTACTATTATATATCAAAGAAGAAAATTGATGCCTTTGAATTATGGTGCTGGCGGCGAATACTGTGTATACCATGGACTGCCCGAAGAACAAACCAGTCGGTACTAGAGGAGATCAAACCTAAGCTTTCTTTAGAAGCTCAGATGACAAGACTTCGGCTTTCATACTTCGGACACATCATGCGAAGAGAGAGATCATTAGAGAAAGACATCATGCTTGTCAAGATAGAAGGTCAACGCAAAAGAGGAAGGCCAGCAATGAGATGGATCGCTACAATAACAGCAGCTATGGGTACCAGTCTGTCGTCAATGAGCCGCCTGACTGAAGACCGAACACAATTTAGGATAGCTATCCAGAGGGTCGCCATGAGTCGACTCCGACTCGACGGCACTTAACAACAACAAACTATTATATATAGCAGTAATAATTGCTTATGCTGTCATATAACCACTGTCTGAAAAGAACAATCATATTACTGATATATATCTACTGTCTGAATTAATTGCTTATACTGTTATATAACCGCTGTCTGAAAAGAACATACATATTACTGTTGTCAGTAACCAACAAATCCATCGTAAACTATTATCTGTAATAACTACTCACTATACTGTTGACAGTAAAAACTAACTCCATCTTCACACACTGTTATACTAAGTTTAGAAATCAATAATCATTATACTGTTGTCAGTAACCACTCAGATCATAAGGAACTACTGTCAGACATATTTCTTAGTGTCAGTAAAAATCAAACCTTCTGCCCATCCTTCATACAACATCATACTGTTGATCGTAACCTTCTACCCCCATACTCATCAGCTAACCCCCTTTACACTAAAAGACCCCCTCTGAAATACACACAATGCCTCCTACAAAACAAATAAGCATCTCCTTCACGCTCCTCCTAATAACACTCCTAATACAACATATCTATACATACAAAACCAATCAAAACCCCTACAAAAACATCCCCATCATCCATAATCACCACAGAAGCTCACAAAACATTAACCCCATCATACAAGTTCCTTACCAAAACCCATCACATAGCTCAATACACTCCAATAATCACTATACACGACATGACTCAAACAAATACCATCGAAGACTCATACAAATAAAGCAGAATCCATACAGACGTATAACTGACAAAACCACTATCATAGACGCAAAAACAAAGCTCATCCTAATAAACATTCGTTCCATACGAAACAAAATACCAATAATCAACGACATGATAAAAGAAGAAAAACCTGAAATTATATGCATCACCGAAACATGGCTCTCTCCCACAGACACTGTACTACTAAACCAGCTAACCACACACCAGTATGACATATTCAGCTGTCATCGAGATGCAAAGAGAGGAGGTGGTACTCTCATACTCACCAAAAAAGACCTACAATACACCTTAACAAGTTTAAATAATATAGACGGAATGGACATAATCAACATAGAAAATAGAACCCTTGCACTCACCCTCATATATAGACCCCCTACAGCTGATCAAAAAAACCTCTCTCCCATCCTTGAACTTGCTTGCACAACATCACCAAGCAAACCGCTCATAATCCTAGGTGATTTAAACCTCCCCTCCCTAAATGATTCCCAATCAAATAACTTTATGGACACTATGTTCCAAATGGGATATACACAGATAGTACAAGCACCCACCCACACAAAAGGTAACACCCTAGATCTCATCTTCCTCCCCAGCTCCTTTATCAACCACCAGCAGCACACCCCTCCAACAATAACAGAAGTACCATGGTCCGACCATCACCTCATCACACTCTACCTCCCAATACAAGCAATGCAGAACTCTACGCACCACACACCTCATATATCACGATTTGCACACTTCAACAAAGACACTTTCCTGGACAAAGTACTACCCATACTCAACACAAACCTCCCAGACATCAACTCCACCGTAAATCACTGGAACCTTACAGTTCAAAAAGCAGCTGCCCCCACACAACCCACACATAGACAGTTAAAAAAACCAGAAAAATGGTTCACGAAAGAACTAGTGAACCTAAAAAAAACAACTGAGAAAACAAGAAAAGAAATGGAGAAAAACTAAATCTGCTGAGAATAAATCCCAATACTTAAACACACTCAACGAATACAAGAATGCGATTAATAAATCAAAAAAGGATTACCACTCCAAGGTAATAAACTCAGCTATCAATCGCCCCAGAGAACTATTCGCAATTGTAAATACACTGACAAAAGTTAAAAATCCAGAACCAAAACAATCTGCAATAAGTATACAAGCCCTTGCAACCCACTTTGCAGAAAAACTAAAATGCAAACTTAATACTACACCAACACTAACCCACACAAACACCGAAACTAATAACAACAGCTGGACAACCTTTCATACGATAGATCGGAAACACCTCCTCAGGATTATAACAATTATCAACACCACAACTTCCCCACTCGATCCATGCCCCGTATCATGGATCAAAAATACTAAGGAAGAACTAGCTGGAAACATTCAATACATAGTAAATCAATCCCTCTCCCAGGGCATTATGCCTGATGCCCTCAAACTCACAACAATCCGCCCAATAATAAAAAACAATAAACTCGACCCAAAAGACCCAAACTCATATAGACCAATAGCCAGCATTCCATTTATGGCTAAAATAATAGAAAAAACTGTTCAACTTCAATTGCAAGAACATATAGATGACCACAACTCCCTTGACTCCCACCAATTCGGTTTCCGCCCCTTCCATGGGGTAGAAACCCTATTAATTACTCTGATGGACTTCCTCATAAGACATACAGATGATAACACCCAAGGCCTCCTACTCCTTTTCATAGACATTTCCGCTGCATTTGACAACATCAACCACCTTACACTGATTAATAGATTAGAAAACTTAGGAATAGGTGGGACTGTCCTTAATTGGTTCAAGTCCTACATCACACACAGACTAATACGAGTTCAATTAAACCAGGAAGCATCGGAAACCTTCCCCCAAGGACAAGGAATACCACAAGGATCAGCCCTTTCTGCTCTCCTTTTCAACCTGTACCTGCAACCCATCACAAAAATATTTAAAAAACACAAAATCAATCACTTTATCTATGCCGACGACATCATGCTCGCCCTCCCCATAACCACGAAAAACCCCAATTATAACACTCTATCCGAATGCATGGCGGAAACCTCATCCTGGATGGGAACCAACTTCCTCAGCATCAATCTCAAAAAAACTGAGGCAATGTTTGTATCAAGATCACCTGTGGCTGAAGATACCTACCCAACAACAATCTCCATCAATAACACAACGATACCTGTTAAAAAAGAGGTAAAATACCTAGGCGTTATAATCGATCACACACTCACCATGCTACCTCACATAAAACAGACGGTAAAAACTATATTCTACAAACTCAAAACTATTCAACACTTAAGGCTCCTCCTTGACACGCATGACTTTAGATCAGTCGTTAGTGCCCTCATAACCCCTCACTTTGACTATTGTAATAGTCTCCTAACCGGCCTCCCACAAAAGAATATCTACTTATTACAAAGAGCACAGAACATTTGTGCAAAAGTAGTCACTAAAGCCCACCTAACAGACCATGTAACCCCTATACTGCTAGATCTACACTGGCTCCCCATAAATTATCGAATCAAATACAAAATACTACTAACAACCTTCAAACTACTAAACGATATTGCCCCCTCACATCTATCCACACTCCTTCACGTCCCAAATGAATTAAGAGCCCGCAGACTAAATGCAACCCTCTCACTAGAACTGCCAAAAACATTCACGAGGACCAAAAACTCCACCAGTGCCAGAGCCTTCTCATTCACCGCTCCCACACTTTGGAATGACCTCCCAATAGACATCCGAATCATAAAGGACCTCTCCCAATTCAGAAAAGAACTCAAGACATACCTATTCTCTGAGCACTTCGGAATCCCCTACCCTCCAAGTCCAGACACACAGCGTCCACAGACACACAAACAAAAAAACCCGCAGAAACACAATTAACTGAACACACAACTCCTCTTCTAACAGCCCCCAAAGACACCCCAAACAACCCACGAAAAAATGGAAATAAATTCCATCACACACAAACCCACTCACATACACACACAAACACACGCACACTTATACACACACACACTCACACATACATACACACACACACACCTGAATAGCGAATCATGTATTCTTGTAAATAATTTCTATAAATAGCAATGCCAGCTCGCTGACATTTCCTCTGTAAATTCAGCAGTATACAAAAGTATACACCCTGTAAATAGTTCTGACAATTTACTGTTCTGTTATATGTAAAAAGTTAAGAAGTTCTTGTTCTATGTAATGTTATGCAAATGTATGCAATTGTTCCATGTAAACCGCCCCTGATCTCTGGAAGGGGCGGTATAGAAGAAATAGATAAATAAAGATGGATGGATTGGGGGGCGGAGCCTGATGTCCAGCGGGTAGGACGCTTTGCGTTGAAGCTCCCGAGAGGCCTACTCAGAATCCTGACTTAATACCTATATAAATTTACTATTTTGCTCCGAGCTGACCGGGGCACCTCGGGGGGGATGGCGGCCCACAAACCAGCGCGCTTGGACTTCGGGTCTCCTTCTTCTTCTCACGGAAAACGCTCCAAAACGGAGGTATCCTCCCCGCAGAAGATGGTTCCATTTCGTGAAAACCCCGCAATGCACCTGGAGATTTTGGAGGAAATACGCGGCGTGAAGGAATTGGTGCAGTCTAATGGAGAAGCGCTTCGAGCCATGCGAGAAGACTTTGGAGTGCTCCAAGACCGACTTGAAGGTCTTTCATTACGGCAGGACAATATGGCGGGGGTCCTCGACTCGCACGAGGTGCGCTTGGGCAAACTGGACGAGGCTGAACGCCAGATACAGAATCTTCAAAAGGAGTTGGAAGATAGCAATAATCGCGCCCGTCGAAACAATGTGAGGCTCCTTGGAATGCCGGAGGGAGTGGAAGCAGGAGATATAAGAGAATTCTTGCTCAAAACTCTTCCCTCCTTGCTGAAGATTACTTTTCACAGAGAACTGGAAATCGATCGAGCACACCGTGTTCCTGCCCGCATGGCGCTCAACCGCACGACCCCCCGGCCTATTATCTTTAGCTTGCTACGATATCAACAAGTGGAACAAATTTTACATGCTGCCCGAGCGAATCATCATTTGGAATATGAAGGTCGTAAGGTCTCCTTCTTTCCTGATTTGGCAAAGCCTACCGTTGACCGTCGGAAGAAACTCCTTGCTCTTCGCCCTCGACTTCAACAGCTACAGGCTCGCTTTGGCCTGTTGTATCCAGCGAAGCTCCGAGTGACTCTCCATAACCAGACCAGGACGTTCGAGGATCCTGATCTATTATCAACATTTTTGGACTCCAAAGAAGCAGAACAGATGCGCTAATCCCAAATTTTGGACTCTTATCTACCGGCTCTGTCCGCCATTTTGAAGGGCCCGATGTGGCGATCATAGCCCAGCACAGAAATAGCCTGGACTTTCTTTCTTTCTCTGTATGACTTTTGTCTTTGGTCTCCTATCCCTTCATGATGTGTGCCTCGGTCGGATTCGGAGCACGCACAGTCCTACAGGTTATATGTTTTTTCAATTCCGGCCTTCTCTGGGGTTTCTCCCCGCAGACACATGGTCGCCAGTAATTTTGGGGTTTTGCTTCTCCTCTACCGTACTGCGGTTATCTTTGTTAATGTGGGGCGCTTCATTGTATTATATTAGCTTATTTTCCTATGTCATGTGTACAGCCCGATACAGTCAGTTTGAGGGACACAGTGAAATTATGTGTGCTATCATGCTCAGAATTTTAACTTTTCTGAATGGCCTCATGTAAAATCTTATTATTCATCGTACAAGGCATTGCTGGTCCACTCAGCAGCAAGAAAATCCTTAGCTATCTTAGCCACGAGCACGTTAATTAGGTGTTTCTTCAGGAAACGCACTACACTCTGCTGAAACACTGAAACTCAATGCTAGGCCTCACATGGTAGCTGCCTACTCTCCCACCGTTTCCTAATGGTATGGGATAGTCATTCTGGTCCAGAAGTTTTTGCACGCTACTGTACCTGATATTAGCGCTGACATGGAGGGTAGATGGGCCCGTGTACACCTTGAGGTTGGAGATAGTGAATTCACGTGTATTTGCACTATGTCCCGAATGTGGACAACCCTGCTCACTATGCAAGTTTTGCGCAGTTGGCCTCGGCCTCCGCTAATGCTCCATTAATACTTGGTGGCGATTTTATTCAAGTGCTCCCTCAATCTTTTCTTCTCAAACAAGGTGCTTGTTGGTTGGAAGCTCCAGTACCGAGCGGACCTGTGTGGCTAGATATAGAAGCGGGCCTTTGCTCACCGATTCCTTTTACCTTACTCCCTGGTATGACTCTCCCATTAGACTCCCACTATCCACCAATGTTTTTCGACACTTTAGGTGCCTTTAATATTCCTATGTAACCTTTCGACTCCCGACTCTGGTCAGTGTAACTTCAGCATTGCATTCGGAGCACTAGAGTACTCCCGCCATCGGCACACTCTGCATAAGGTTGATTGGAAACTTCCGATCTTTCGGTAGTTTACCGGGTGTAGCATCCAATTTTACTAAACCTTATGTAATGCTATCACTAGAGACACCTCTATAGCGCAGAAAGTATGGGAGAGAGAATTGCATGTGACTTTAACTTCGGAGCAATGGAGCCTTATCTGGAGCGGAGGGACACGGGTTTCTGACCCGTCTCACTCACTCAGACCCTCTTCTTTCTAGCCCACCGGTGTTTTTACACTCCTCACAGTTTAGACATATGGAACACTACTCAGGGTAATGGTTGCTGGACACGTCCTGTGGCCATTGGTTTATTACTTCATTTCATGTTATGCATGAATATCCCGCACTACAGTATAACTGGCGTCGGGTCTGGGGTCGTATTTAGTCTATATTGCACTCTCAGGAGTCCCTTTCTCGGAGGGTAGTGGGACTTCGCCCAGTTGCGGGGATCCCCTCTCTCCCAAGAAATGGCTTATCTCCTTTTGAACTTTATGCTTGGCATTGTTGTTTCCCTCATTGAGTAATACTGGGAAATTAGTTCCCATCTGAGCCTCAATGAATGGTGGAATCATGCCTGTCTCTACAGTGAATATGAACAAATACCTCGTCTGTGTGCTTCCTCCGTTCAGACTCCTTCTTATTGGTCTTAATGGAAGATGTTCAATGAATATGTACATTTTGCTAAATGCTCTCATCTGACTGTCTAACTTTGTATATATCTCTGTCTCATGATCATGCTGTATTGTGGATATTTTTGATTGTTTGATGTATAATCACTGTTAACTGGAAGCGCTCACATGCTGATACAAACGGGTAGAGAAGAAGCACCGGGGTGGGGGGTAATGGGTTTACTTTTCCTTATTGTATACTTGTTTTGTATCTTTTGGTGTGTTGTTTCTTTGTTTGTTGCAAAATGAAAATAAAAGTTTCAAAAAAAAGATGGATGGATTGAGCTGCCACCAGCAGAGGGCAGTCAACCCCCTGGACGAATAGTAATTCCTGAACTGTTAGGACCATCTTTTGTCAAAGCCTTTCACGAAGCCACCCACTATGGGAAAAGTGCTATGGAAAAAGCACTCAGACCACATTTTTACATTACTTTTTTGACAACCATATCAGCTTCAGTAGCACGTCAATGTCTAACTTGTGCCAGAAATAATGCCAAGCAAGGCCTTATAACGGCACCCCGAGTTCAGTCAGGAGGTGTAACCCCCATGCACAACCTCCAAATTGATTTTACCAAAATGCCAAGAGCCAATGGATATCATTACCTACTAGTGTTAGTCTGCACTTTCTCTGGGTGGGTAGAAGCCTTCCCAACCAGAACTGAGAAAGCCCGAGAAGTTACCAAAGTTTTAATGAGAGAGATTGTCCCTAGGTTTGGAATTCCAGCAGTAATAGGGTCAGACAATGGACCCTCATTTGTCTCCCAGGTTACTCAACAGTTAGCAAAAGCTTTACAGATACAATGGAAGCTCCACACTGCATATAGACCCCAGAGTTCAGGGAAAGTTGAGCGAATGAATCGTACCCTAAAAGCCCAAATGTCCAAGCTTTGTCAGGAGACACACCTAAAGTGGCCCCAAGTGCTCCCAATAGCTTTACTTAGAATACGCTCAGCTCCTGTAAAATCAACAGAATTTTCCCCTTTTGAAGTTTGTATGGTAAACCCCCACCAATAGTGCAGGGAATTAGAGGAAGTTTAGCCCAAATTGGTTCGGAAATAACCAGGCAAGAACTCCTAGCTCTTAGTTTTGTTCTGCAGACTCTCCATGCGTGGATCCAAGACCAGTTGCCTATCAACTTGATGGAACCTCTGCATCCCTACCAGCCTGGTACCTCGGTGTGGATCAAAGATTGGAAGAAAACACCGTTGGAACCCCATTGGAAGGGACCATACACCGTTATCCTGTCTACCCCAACTGCAGTAAAGGTAGCAGAGATCGACGCCTGGATCCACCACAGCAGAGTCAAGCCTGCCACTGATCCTGAACCTGAGCAGTGGACAGCAGAGCAGCATCTTGATGCACCCTTGCGAGTTACTCTGAGACGGCAACCAGCAACTTAGACACTTTGTCACAGTGCCTTGCAGTAGCCAAGTCTTTCGAAGAGGATTGCTGTTTTCCATGCAGCAACAGTTTTGTTTCAACGAACCCAATTTGCGTGCGATTTTGCACACTACTTTGATACTATATTGATTAACCATACTTCAAAAGCCAACTGAAATTGCTAAGTTGGTTGAGGTGTGATGGACAACTTGAGGATCTTCAATCAACACTCAGCACCCGTTGAATTGTTTCATTAGCGCACGGGACGAAGAAAAGGACGTCGTGGTCAAGATCTGCAAGCTGAGGATTCAGAAGAACTCCAATCAACATGTATCTTTGCCTTTGCTTTGCCCTGGTTGCCTTCTTTGGAGGTTTTGAACTGACTTATGCTTTACCTCCATGCACTGCTTGCATTACTTCTACTCGAACTGGACTAAAAGTAACTCCGACTTTGATTTACCATTCTTATTATACCTGCACTGGAAAAGTGACTCGGTGTATTTATAACACCACTGAACTAAATGTTTGCACCAATGGCAAATCTAGAGTATGCTATAATCCGCATCAGAATCCATCCTATTACACGTTGGAAATACGATGGAAGGATGCAGATGGACCTATAATAGCTGCTACGCCACCACTTAAGGACATTACTAGACCTGTTGTTCTGAATTTGATGCATGTAATGTCATAAACAGAGATAGTCGCTCCACCTGTGGTACCTGGGAAAAAGCGTATCGGAATGACCATAAGTATATGTGCCCAGAAGGTGCCATAGGATGGAGAAAATGTACAGGTAAAAAGGAACCAGGCTATAGTACTGCCCCAGCAGCAGATTACTATTGCCCAAACTGGGAATGTGTTTTTTATGCTACATGGAATGATGGTATAGTTGATGAAAAGATAGATAAAAGAATGGCCACTTTAACCAAGTCAACAACAAATGATAAATGTCAGAAAGATGCTTGTAACCCCTTACACTTACGCATACACAATCCCAATGCATGGAAGCAAGGATACAAGTTTGGTTTACGTATTGCTGGTGGAGCAGTAGATCCGGGAACCATTGTGTATATCAGATTGAATACCCAAGCCCATAAGTCATCTAAATATCATATCCATAATACCTTCTATGAGGCCATGCATGTAAATAAGTTTGAAATCCCTCATCCTTCTCAGAATTTATTTTTAGAATTAGCTGGAGCAGTAGTATCTAGTCTTAAAATCTCAGATTGTTATTTCTGCGGCGGAACCCAAATGGGTGACCAGTGGCCATGGGAAGCTCAAGAACTAAATTATTCTCTGACTTACAATCAGACTGAATTACACAAGACTACTAGCGAATGGGTGTTAGCGCACTCAATTGTTGGACGTCTTTGCTATACCAGAACTGGACCCCAGTTCACCCAACAGGTAGGACAGCTGGTCTGTCTTAGCCAGAAATTCTATAATGCCACTACCAAAAAGACGTCATGGTGGTCAGGAATCAAACACCCTGAACCTCCAAACCCATTAGCCAGATTTCCTGAACTTGCTGATGTATGGACTAATCTTGCCAAAGCCCATGTCTGGCAAGCCCCACCTGGCCTATATTGGATCTGTGGAAACCGAGCATATGCACAACTCCCGCCACAATGGGGAGGAGCATGTGTCTTAGGGACCATCAGACCTTCCTTCTTTCTTTTAAACACTGAACATGGAGAACAATTAGGATACCCAGTATACACTACCCACCGACACAAAAGAGCACTGAGACAGAAGAGATCACCCCTCCAGGTAGGCAAGTGGGAGAAGTGGCAGGGTGATGATTGGCCGCCAGAAAGAATCATTGAGTATTATGGGCCTGCCACCTGGAATGATGATGGAATGTATGGATATCGAACCCCAGTCTATATGATTAATCGTATTATTCGCTTACAAGCAGTAGTTGAAATAATAACCAATGAAACTAGCCAAGCTCTTACACTTTTAGCCAGGCAAAGTACTCAGATGCGCACTGCTATATATCAGAATCGCTTAGCACTTGATTATTTGTTAGCGGCTGAAGGAGGAGTATGTGGTAAGCTGAATTTAACTAATTGCTGTTTAAAAATAGATGATAAGGGTCAAGTAGTTGAAGAAATTGCTAAAGATATGCAAAGACATGCTTATGTGCCAATGCAAACTTGGCACTCATTGAAATTCCCTAATTGGTTTGCTAACCTTTTCTCATGGCTGGGAGGATTTAAAACTTTCCTTATATTAGTACTAATACTTGTTGCTGTTATTTTGATATTACCATGTTTAATCCCATGTTGTATGCGTTCTATTCATAATGCTATTGAAAGTACAGTAGAGCGGAAGACCGCAACTAAGATTATGGCCTTGTACCAACCGCGACCTCCTACAGGTAGTCGGAATTCTATGATTACAGCATAACTATTTTGAAGTGATTTAATTCTCACACCTTATTAAGTAATAGGGTGAGATTAATCAAAGGGGGGAATGTGGCAGGTGTAGGCCTGTGATCCACTTTGTCTGATATAAGCAAGCGAGCTTAGCTAGCTTGACCTGTAAGTGAAGCTAGTGGAGAGGCCTATGGGAATTGCACATCCCCCAATCTGCTCCTGTAGAGCTGGAACATAGCAAGGACATAGCAAGAGTATTGAACTAGCTTAGGTAAGCAGAACTGTAAGATGGAAAAATACAGAAAAATATGTTTGAAAGTCACTGATAAGAAAAGTACATCTGCAAGGGATTTAATTAGGACTGCTGACAGATGAGTTACAGAGCCCTGCTCCCCTACATGCACAAATTGGCTCAATGGCCTTGGAAGTGTGAAAGTAACAAGTTGATGAACTGGCCATTGTAATTGGGACTAGAAGGGGGGTAAGCAGGTGCTGAGCCCACTGAAGGAACATAATTGGATAATCATATCAGTACCGGGACCAATAGAAGGGGTACGGGAGGTACGGGAGAGTACCGGGACCAATGAAATGTTTTTCTATACCTAGAATGGAGTAAAAGTCTATAAAAGTTGTTGTATTGCCAGAAAACTTTGCTCAGCCATTTTGAAATTGACTTTGCTTGAGACTTGTGCACAAATAAATGATTTGGACCTTCTGAACAGACTCCTGGTATTATTGGTTTGTCTGCGCTCTGCTGCTACAAGGTGAGGCCTACTGCATCCTGGGGATCTGGTTTGCCTCTTGTGTTGACTGTCTGGGGCATTCCCCATACCACCAGGATGAGGGGTAGGGCTCTGAGGTGAGGCCTACTGCATCCTGGGGATCTGGTTTGCCTCTTGTGTTGACTGTCTGGGGCATTCCCCATACCACCAGGATGAGGGGTAGGGCTCTGAGGTGAGGCCTACTGTATCCTGGGGATCTGGTTTGCCTCTTGTGTTGACTGTCTGGGGCATTCCCCATACCACCAGGATGAGGGGTAGGGCTCTGAGGTGAGGTCTACTGCATCCTGGGGATCTGGTTTGCCTCTTGTGTTGACTGTCTGGGGCATTCCCCATACCACCAGGATGAGGGGTAGGGCTCTGAGGTGAGGCCTACTGCATCCTGGGGATCTGGTTTGCCTCTTGTGTTGACTGTCTGGGGCATTCCCCATACCACTAGGATGAGGGGTAGGGCTCTGAGGTGAGGCCTACTGCATCCTGGGGATCTGGTTTGCCTCTTGTGTTGACTGTCTGGGGCATTCCCCACACCACCAGGATGAGGGGTAGGGCTCTGAGGTGAGGCCTACTGCATCCTGGGGATTTGGTTTGCCTCTTGTGTTGACTGTCTGGGGCATTCTCCACACCAACAGGATGAGGGGTAGGGCTCTGAGGTGAGGCCTACTGCATCCTGGGGATGTGTGTTTTTACTGTAGTCACAACCAGGCCCAGCTACCATAGCACAGGGACAGGTGATGGGCTCCTCATACGGGATCCTCAGCATCCTGGGGCTATGGCCTGATCCTTGTGAGCACTAACAAGGCCTGTATCGATAGCACAGGGACAGGGGATGGGCTCCTCATATGGGCTCCTCAGCATCCTGGGGCTATGGCCTGATCCTTGTGAGCACTAACAAGGCCTGTATCCATAGCACCAGCACAGGGGATGAACACCCTTTAGGGGCCTGCAGCATCCTGGGATGTCCTTGTGCTTTGTGCTAGCTGACAGGGGCATATGACAGACCCCTGTGTGTATCTTTGCCTTCGTTTTGGCCCAGTGGTTTTCTGTTGATTGGCCACATCACTGAGGATGCAACTGCGCCCCGTAGCATACCAATGGGGTCATTTGTTCATCTCTGCCATGGTTGCACCTACCCCCTGTGGGCTTGTGGGTTCTGCTATTGGGTGTGTTGATGACCTAGCTACAAGCAGCCCATGGTAACACCAGACATTCTCCAGCAGTGCAGATTCTAATGGTGCTTTGGTTACAGGCTGTTCTTCACCACGTCCTCATTTGGGGTGCCTGTCCCCAGACACTTACCTCACGTGGGTAATCAGAGCTCCTGTTGTATCTATTGGTGAGGCGGTCCCAGGCCCTCCTCACCCTTGTTAGATTCTGCCTCCTGGAAGAGCCAGGGAAGAGGCATTGCTGGCGGAGACAGAAGAGCTCTGTCAGCAGGTACAAGTCTGTTTGTGTAAATGCAGGCTTTCGTGACATGGCTGCCATCTGCTCTGAGTGTATTTCAGCTGCGTAGCCACGTGCGTTTATAAGGGCGTAGCCACGTGCGTTCATGGAGGCGTAGCCACATGCATTCATGGAGGCGTAGCCACATGCGTTCATGGAGGCGTAGCCACGTGCGTTCATCGGGGCATGGCCACATGCGTTGAGACATCGTTTTGGGGCCATGACTAGGGTTGCCAACTTTTTCACCGAGAAAAACCCGACACCTGTGGCTCGCCATGCTCCACCCATTCTCCGCCCCTAGTCCCACCCCTGCCCCGCCCCCAGCCCCACCCACAAAAATTACCGAGGATACGTGTAGGCTAACTTCCTTGGTCAGATAATAATTAAACTGGGAACCCCAAAATCCAAACATGAAATGTACAACACTGGAGAAATAAAACTATAAAGTAATTTCCTCTTGCACTAAACAAAAACGCAAAGATGTTAGCAATACACACTTCCCAGACCAGACATATTCCAGTTAATAAATTCAAAATAAAAAGTATTTTTCTACCTTCTGTTTGGGCGTTTTATTTTTCAGTTGCAATTGCTCCAGTCACTTTCTTCTGGTTTCTTCGTGTCTTCTGCGAGCTATCCATTTGTCCTTTCTTCTCTTTCAGATGTTTTCCATTCTCTCTCTATTTCTGCTTTAACATACTGATTGTTTCCCTTTTGCTCTTTCCCCCAATTCTTTCCTTATTCCTTTATCATCCGTTTAAATTTCACCCTTCCATTCTCAAGCCCCTCTTACTCTCCCAATACCGGCCCATCATAGACTTTTCTTCCACACAAAATATTTTTTCCCCTCTCTATTCTCATTCCCCATCCATTCTAGTCCTCCCCCCAAATCAGTTCCCTTATAGTTCTAGACCCACCCAGCATCCATTCCCTTCTAGTCCCATTCTCCCATGCCCCACATCAGCCCATTTCCAGTCCTATTCCAGCTCTTCATCAGCCCATTTCCAGTGCTAGCCCTCACATCACAGGCCATTTCCAGTCCTAGCTCCCCCCCCCAATCACAGCCCATTTCCAGTCCAAGTCCCCCATCACAGCCTATTTCCAGTCCTAGGCCCCCCCACCATCACATCCCATTTGCAGTCCGAGTCCCCCCGCACCATCACAGCCCATTTGCAGTCCGAGTCCCCCCGCACCATCACAGCCCATTTGCAGTCCTAGCCCCCCTAATCACAGCCTATTTCCAGTCCAAGATCCCCCTTCCTCCACCATAGCCCATTTCCAGTCCAAGTTCCCCCCCCCCCCATAGCCCTTTTCCAGTCCAGGTCCCCTCCACCCCATCACAACCCATTTCCAGTCCATGTCCCCCCCCCATAACCCTTTTACAGTCCAGGTCCCCCCCCCCCATCACAGCCTATTTCCAGTCCAAGTTCCCCCCCCCATAGCCCTTTTCTGGTCCAGGTCCCCTCCACCCCCATCACAACCCATTTCCAGTCCATGTCCCCCCCCCCCTTAGCCCTTTTACAGTCCAGGTCCCCCCCTTTAGCCCTTTTCCAGTCCAAGTGCCCCCCTTAGCCCTTTTCCAGTCCAAGTCCCCCCCTTTAGCCCTTTTCCAGTCCAAGTCCCCCCCCCCTTAGCCCTTTTCCAGTCCAAGTCCCCCCCTTTAGCCCTTTTCCAGTCCAAGTCCCCCCCTTAGCCCTTTTCCAGTCCAAGTCCCCCCCCTTTAGCCCTTTTCCAGTCCAAGTCCCCCCCCCTTAGCCCTTTTCCAGTCCAAGTCCCCCCCCCTTAGCCGTTATCATGTCCAAGTCCCCCCCCCCCTTAGCCCTTTTCCCGTCCAAGTCCCCCCCCCCTTAGCCCTTTACCAGTCCAGGTCCCCCCATCACAGCCCATGCAGTCCTTGCCCCCCCCCCCCCGGACCAGCATCGCGGCTGTCTGAGGCTTCAGAGGGAGCCGGGAAGCCCGCGCGAGGCCCCGGCTCCCTCTGAACAGCCACCAGGTGAAGAGCCTTTACCTTCACGCTGGCGTCTGTTCCGGTGAAGCCGCGAATGCTGGGAAAGGTTAAAGGGCAACCTTTAACCTTTCCCAGCATTCGCGGCGTCCGTGGAATAGCCGCCAGCGTGATGGGCAAGGCTCTTCACGCTGGTGGCGGTTCGGAGGGAGCCGGGGCCGCGCGCGGGCTTCCGCGGCTCCCTCTGAAGCGGGAGAAAAGCCGGTTTTTTCGCTCAGGCCGCTCCCGATCTTGCGGCCAGAGCAAAAAAACCGGCTTTTAAAGGGCCGGTTTTGCCTCTGCGCCGGCAGCCGGCCTGGCCGTGGAAAAACCGGCCAGGCCGGCTGAAAACCGGCCAGTTGGCAACCCTAGCCATGACACGGCACATACCTATGTGCGTTGATGTCGGCCGATGGGCGTTGGCTCGTGCGTTGGATCGTGCGTTGGAATGTGCATTGGCATGTTTGATTGCAGATCCTCATGGTGTACTGCAACTCACATTAACACTACCATCTATACATGTGATGGCCTATGGCTTATCCTAGCCTGTGGGCATGAGCTGGGTTTTACATCCCCCACATTTTTGGCCTACTGCTATTTCTTGCAGGGTCAGCAGCATGTGTTCTGATACCTTCTGCCTCTGACATCTTACATTATGGATATTTCACATTGCTTTGTCGAGGGCTGACCTTGATGAAGAGATGTCTCTGACATTTGTAATGTCCCTTTTGTTTACATGGATTGAGGGGGGGGGGATGGGGACCAGGGCACAGTGAGTGTCCCTGATTGGCATACTGTGGAGGTGGCATCCGGACCAATGTAGAGCTTCTGTTTATCTGTCTATTTTGATATGTATATCATTAGTTGTAGCCTTCTCATGCGTGCTCTTACACCCTTTCTCTCTGTCCTCTCTTGCTCTTTGCTGACAAACGAAGGCTTGCAGTCTGTACTTTACCTCTGATATTATTGGGTTACAGACACCACTACTCCAAATGCAGCTGCACCTGGCAGTCCTGCCATGTATCACCACAGTGGCCTCATACCCATAAGTTCTGGCTGCACAGTCAGTGCATTTGCCAGTGGAGTAAGCCTCTGTAGCTCCTTCTACATGCCTAGCTGGCTACAGAGCGACTTCAGTTCACCGCACAGTCCATCTGCTGTGGTTCACAGAGTTTTATTGGAGCAGTCACAACCATGATGCACTACACATGCAAATCAGCTGTCCACTGATTGACACGAGATGTGAAATGCAACCCTACAGCACCTCGGCCTGGTGGGGGGAACTGACCATGTGCACCCCCACAGCACCTCGGCCTGGTAGGGGGCACTGACCGTGTGTTTTACTGGCACACAGTGGCTACACAACGTCACATTGTGCGGTTGCTGTGCTCACCCTGAGGGTGCAGTGAGGCGCCCAGCACCAGGTCCACCGAACCATCCATAGCAAACATAGGCCATGCTGGAGATCCATAGCAGTGATAATGTGTGAGATAGGTGGTTTCTGCCCAAACACCTTGGCTATATTTGCCTGTCTCAGTCAGGTGTAGTCCCTATGGACCCCTAGGGGGATTATGGTGGTAGACTGGGTCTCCCATCAGCAGATCCACATTCCGCCTCCCTGAAATGGGGACAGTAGGGGGGACCATCAATCTCAGTTCTGCTGTGGATATCACACCCTACAGTGCAGTCACTGCAGCACTCTACATGTCCATAGTACAGGGGCAGACAAATGGTAGGCCTGTCTATGCTAGGCTGCACCCAGACACTATCTGATATTTTCCTACAGCAGCCATTCAGCCACTGCACCCTGCTATGCACTCCATCGAGACACATATCAGCTGCAGACAGTCTGCTAGTTGATCCATTACTGCATGTTCCTGTTGGACATGCATGCACCCAGACTTGGGATGGCAGCAGACACAAGATGCAGATCAGTCAGTGACTGGCACCCCAAAAGGAGACACATACATATCGCATAACAAAAGTATTATATGGCACTATGGGGATGCCTAGCCATGCCGTGGTCACTGCACAGTCAGGGTGAGATTGATCTCCCTGCAGGACATACAGCGGTCACCCTGTCTGTGTAGGTGGTGGCCAGGCACTGCTATGTCACAGTCAGTGCCCTATGCGCTGTGCAGATGCAGCCTGGCCAGGCCACAGTGTCTGGGCTATACCCATGGTACCTTGCTCCTCATTATGCATTATTTGTGGCAGCATTGAACCTGACTGTTGTGTGGCCCTCCAGGACTGCATTTTGGAGACTCTGCTCTAGGTCAGTGTTTCCCAAACCAGTCCTCGGGGAACGCCAGGCCAGTCAGGTTTTCAGGATATCCCTAATGAATTTGCATGAGATATATATGCATTAGAGATAGCTTGCCAACCTGACTGGTTTGTGGCCCTCCAGGGCTGGATTTGGAGACCCCTGCCGTACACCTCTGTCATTTAAGATTGTGAGTGGGCAAGGTACAGATGTCCTAGACATCGAAAGGGTAGATAGAACGTGTCACATTCCTCCTCGATTCTCACCACCACCAAAAAGTTGTCTAATAGACAATATTTTGGTGGTGGTGAGAAGTCAGGAGGAATGTGACACGTTCTATCTACCCTTTCGATGTCTAGGACATCTGTACCTTGTCCACTCACAATCTTAAATGACAGAGGTGTAAGGCAGGGGTCTCCAAATCCAGCCCTGGAGGGCCACAAACCAGTCAGGTTGGCAGGCTATCTCTAATGCATATATATCTCATGCAAATTCATTAGGGATATCCTGAAAACCTGACTGGCCTGACGTTCCCCGAGGACTGGTTTGGGAAACACTGCTCTAGGTTATGCGCCTGTTTATGGTGTCTGTGCTCAGTGTGGTTAAATATTGGCGTATTAACCATGCGTATGTTATCAGCAATAAAGATTTTTCCTTACTATCACGGTTTAGTTGCGAGAAAAATGTGGGTACTGGATTGGTAGAAGCCCCAGCTGGGCTTTGAACCTGTGACCTTCTGTTCTTGCACACACTGTCTGTGTGCACTGCACCACTGTGTTGCCACAGATAGGCTGCATTCCCTAGGGAGTCCATGACTGTGCATCCGACAGGGCCTGTGTGTTGCGGTGGGTGTGCCAGCCTGCACATGGCTGGGCAACTGTCTGCTGTGGCTAAAAGCCACTGGCCCCTCCACCACCTGTACCCTTCCACCAACATGCTGACATGTTGTTATCTTGGCAAATGCCTATGAGCTACTAAGGTATCGCACTCCGGGACTGCATTTGTGGGACTCGGCTGTGGGAATTGCCCATTGTTGGGGGGGGGGGAAGAGGGTAAAATATGGTTGTTTGTCCCATGTTCTCTGGGATGAAGGGGTGTCTTTACTATCTCTGTTGTGTGGTGGGTAAAATATGGGAACAGGGTTGGTGGGTGCCCCAGCTGGGATTTGAACCCATGACCCTCTGGTCTTACAGGTACTGGCTGTGTCCGCTTCACCACACTGTAGCCACAGAAATAGTGAAGTCCCTGGAGATAGGAAACCTGGCAGAGTGAGTCAGACACCCTGCTCTGCACATTTTTACTGTCAGCTCATTCACCTTGTATGGCGATACACGTGCACATAGACCCCACAATTGACCTCGGGAAAAGGGGATAGACCCTCACCAAACTGGCCAATAGTGATAGTAATGGGCAACCATAGCAGACACTCCCAGGAGAGCTCAGGGCAGGACTGACTGAGGAATGATTTGTGGACGGGTCTACGCTCCATAGACCCTTACAAACATCATATTTGGTTTTTTGTAGCTTTCCAGGAATTGTTTTTTATGGTTGCCCACTAATATCTCTGTTGCACAGCTGGTTTATACTTTCTTTTGGCTTTTGTTATGTTCTTTTTACATTTCTATTTGCTATTTTGTTATGTGCACATGTATCACACTGCTCACGTTTTTTTAGGTTTCCCCGGTTTTGCTGTACATTGCTGACGGAAATGGTTTCTCTTCCCTTTAATATGCCTTTAACGGCAGGTTTTCATTCGCGTTGGGATTGAGCTCTGAAATTCAGCGCATTAGTATGAGGGGAGCCTCTCCCCGCCCACTCTCCACCCATTGACCCCTTCTCTCCACCCACTCTCCGCCTTCTGCGCTGTTTTAACGCGCCGTGGGGGTTTACGATCGTTAAATGCGGTTAACGCGCGTAATGTACGATTAACGATCGTTCGCATGTCAGAACGTGCGTTATGACGTGAGAACGATCGTTAATCATACATTACGCGCGTTATTCACGATTACCGCGGTTTAGTAAACATACCCCTAAATTTGTGCATGATGAATAGCAGGTGTAGCTATCAGTACATGAATTCTCTGGAATAATGCTCACAGAAGAAGTATATGCTTACTTTCTTTTTAAAACATTCATCGGGACCCGCACAAAGTAAAAAATATATGCACACTATCTACGCTTGCACTCAATAACAAACTACTCCTTTATTGCAGAAAAAGGGTGCTTTTGGAAAAAGCATCTCTTCAATATATTTTAAAAATTTCTCATTTTAGAATTTGGATTATTGCAGAAATGGGAACCTTGTTTTAATTCTATTGCAGACATTAAATCCCTACAGAGACATTACGGCGTACGGGTCTGCATATCTTCAGTGATGTTGTTGTAGTTCCACATAAAAGACACAGTAACAGCAGGATGGCAGATAACCATCTAGTATGTGCATATTTAAATTTTTTGCCTCAGAGTCGCAAAGTCCAGCCTACCTCTGGTGTGTATTTCTACCTTCTCGCAACTAACCGATATCCTTAAATTCTGATACAGTTCTTTCCTCCCACCAGCACCGTCTCTGTTACCGCATCAAGTCGAAGGAAACATTTTTCAGGATTTCTCACTGTGGGTATATAGCTTGATCCATCATAGATAACATTGCTTGAAGGCTGAAATCAATGCAAGATCGGCTGACACAAAGTTAACAGTACAAAAGAATTAGCATAGGTTTGAAACTTGAGATTGATAAATCCAGCATCACTGAGGTTTTAACACTTACTACTCTTGCTCACTCACGTCTCTAAAACTGCTGCCGTCCCCATGTTCACTGGGTGCTGATCAGGCCTGGGATCCTGTAGAACGTTTATGGCCATCTTCTCTCCAGAAGCTTTGGCCTTTATACTAGTTACATGGTGTCTCTGAGTTTGATGTGCTGTTGTCATGATGACTACCAGAACCCCTCTCCTAACTGAGGCATTTAAACTAGAGGAGGGGTGGTGGATGGAAGCTGATTGACTTGGGCTGTCACTTTGCTATTCCAACGCCTTTGTCTATTGCTGTGCTGAGTGAGTGATGTGGCCGCATAGGGTATACGTACACAAGGGGGCACCAATGTCATCACAGGGTTTCCAGAAAGCCAACGAGACCGGGTTTCTGCATGTGATTAGGTGGAGGGAGGGCAATAAGTTTGCAAGTCGCACAGAGCACATATTTAGCTGGGTATAGCCTTGCCTTTGCCTTACCCATCTTGTCTGTCTATGTCACAACTGCACATATCCCTTCTGCTGCCTATTAAGGTGTTTCATTTATATTGTGCTGACATTGTATCATATTTCGGTTGTATGAATGCTCTATTGTGCTGTTTCAGTGTACATGTTACTGAAACTGTATCATATTACTGCTATTACTATGATTTAATTTGCTTATTTCCAAAGTTGCCTCACTGCTCTGTTTGAGTATTACGCTGATATTTGGTCATCATGTTACATTTGTTGGACACCGCCTTGGGTGAATCTCTTTATAAAAGTGCTTAATAAAGTTTAATAAATAAACGAGGATTGTGGAGAAAATCAGAATAGTGGAAAGCTCACTACTGTACTCTTTAGCTACAAGGTAGACGAAGGAGCAGTCTAGAGGCCACACAGAGGGATTTTGTTTTGCCTAAAATACTGTTTCAGGCATGTGAATGGGCTCTTATAAAAGTAAAAGTATGTGCAGTGCAAGCTATCATGTATAGTTTTGTGATGTTCTTTGTTCTGATTAGATTGTAAGCTCTGATAAGTAGGGGCTGTGTCTTACATCTACATGTACATCGCTGCGTATACCTTGTAGTGCTGCTATACAAATGATAAATAGTAGTAATAATAGTAGTAGGCATGGACAGGGGCGGAGTTTGGACGGAGCGTGGGTGAAACCATGAAGTATGTGCACATCTTATAAAACATGTGCGCATGCATGTGAGGTACGTGCTGATAGTTACACTGCTCTTGGGCAGGCGGAATGTCTTCACCTGCAGTTTAGTTGGTTTATGGTTTACTAGTTCTTGATATACTGCACTTGGCAGCGCATACAGTGCAGTTTACAATGATAAAAACAGTTAACAAATAAAATAAAACACAAATTAAAACACTAAATAACAGCACAAATGGAACGCCATTAAAAACAGGAAAGTGAAGGAAAGGTAAAATAATAACAAAACAAAGGGGTATATTTACTAAACCGTCTTAATGTTACCGGCGTTAGTTGCAGTCTTACTGTGATGAATGCCATATAAGGTAGTGGGCGTTCCGGTCTTAAGGTAGCATTTTGGGTTATCGTGCCATAAAGTCCGTTATCGCCCAATAGAGGGCGCCGTGGCACGTTAACGTGCTTTAGCCTTAATTAGGCACGCTGACCTACAAGCACAGCAACAGAGGTGTAGCACACTGGTTAATACAATGACAGCTGAAACAGGGGTCATGAGTTAGATCCCCCAGTGGGCTTAATGAGTAAGGCTGTCAGAGGCATTACCCTTTACTTTAAATCAGTGCTGTCTGAGGCATTTTCTTTTTTAATTTAAATTAGTGCTGCCAGCAAACACACCCTCACAGTGCCGTAACCTAAGGTGCTCCATAAGGCGCCCTATAAGGCACTCCAGAGGGCACATTATAAAGTGCACTGTCCGCCAAGGCATCTTATAATGTTCCCTATAGAGTGCCTTATAAGGCTCTTTATAGGGCGCCTTATGAGGCACCTTAAGATTACAGCACTGTGAGGGTGTTTTTGCTGGCAGCACTAATTTAAATTAAAAAAGGAAATGCCTCAGACAGCCCTATCAAATAACACCACTGTGGGATCAAACCCATGACCTCTGCCTCCACAACCAGTGAAGTAACCAGTGGGCTACATCTCTATAGCTACTAACAAACCCCTGTCCAAGAAAAAACCCCTTAGCCTAGGGCAAAATACAAGACCAAAATAAAAGTTCCCCGGCTCATAAGAGACCATAAAGGTAAATCAAAACGCAAAACTTATGCATCAACACATACTTTTTTGTCGGAATAACCAAGCAAAAGGGAGCAGGGATTGTACCCACCCCTCGCCGTGGTCGGTCCTTTTTAATAATTTTAAATGCTCAAAAACGTATCTCATTCTTTTCGACCACGGCGAGGGGTGGGTACAATCCCTGCTCCCTTTTGCTTGGTTATTCCGACAAAAAAGTATGTGTTGATGCATAAGTTTTGCGTTTTGATTTACCTTTATGGTCTCTTATGAGCCGGGGAACTTTTATTTTGGACTAACAAACCCCTGGCTGGCTACAGAAGGACTGCAGGTCACCACACAAACTGTCTGCTGTGGTTACCAGGATAGGGTTAACCCACCCATACTCATGATGCACTGCACATGCAGATAAGCAGTCTACAGATGATCACAAGATGTGGTATGCACCCGCACAGCACCTCGGCCTGGTTGGGGGAACTGACCGTGTGTGGTACTGGCACAGAGTAGCTACAGACCGACACATTGTGGGGGTACTGTGCTCACCCTGAGGGCGAGGTGAGGCGCCCAACACCAGGTCCGCAGCACCTGGCTTAGTTGAGATAGGCTATGCTGCAGGTCACCATCAGTGCCAGTGTGTGATAGGTAGTCCTTGCAGGCACAACTATGATACACCTGTGTCCATCTGTATTTCCCAGTCACATCTAGCCCTTATGGATTATGATTCACACAGAATAGTGCATATCCTGTGTGGGTGCCATGGTCACATGATTTAAGTGAAGGGGAGTTTTTGGACCCATAGGCAGATTATGTAGCACCACCCAACCCGCCCTCTGTGGCTCAGGGTGGGGGACAGGATTTTTCACCAACAGATCCACATTCTACATCCCTGCAATGGTGGCAGTTGAGGGGACCATCTTCCCCACGCCTGCTAGGGAACAGGCACCCTACAGGGAGGTCAATGCAGATAGACAGTAGGCCTGGAAAAGCTCAGCTGCCCCACCACTATCTGACATTCTCCAGCCACTGCACCCTGCAAGGTGTTCCAGCCATACACATACTAACTGCAGACAGTCTGCTAGCTAGTCCATGGTGCATGTTCCTGAAGGGGATGTGAGCACACCCACGAAGAAGATAAGTCAGTGATCAGGCCCCAGAAAAAAGAACCCATAAATATCACTTGAGAAAAACAGCATATAGCACTATGGGGGAACCTAGCCATGCCGTGGTCACTGCTCAGTCAGGGTGAGAGTGACCTCCCAGCATGACATGCTGTGGTCACCCTATCCGTGCAGGTGGTGGCCGGGCACTACAATGTCCCAGTCATTGCCCTATGCCCTGTGCAGATGCATCCTGCCCAGGACACCATGTCCGGGCCATACCCACAGTACCTTGCTCCTCATTATGCACATTGGGAGGCTAACACTGGAATCAGTGCAAGCAGTATGGGCTCAGTAAGGTGTAGGCAGCAGCAACACACTGGATAGACAGACACATACTCCCATACCTATGCCAGCATTGTGCAAATATAGAGGCTTTTGGCAGCCCTGGCCACCACACCAGTCCTGGGCACAGTGCAGGCATGGCTATGGTATGCAGTACTGTTGGGGTCACTCCCTGGGGTGGTAAACACTGTCAGAAAACAAAACTGAAACACACTCCACAGATATCAGAAAGGTTGCTATGATGCAGCTCTATCAGCAAATTGTGCTTAATTTAGGAATTGTTATCTGGCATTACTCATAGCAACCTTTTGATATATGTGTAACGTATTCCCAAGTTTAGGGCGGCATTGCTAAGGTATGCAAGTGCTAGTATTCGGAGATGCTGCTGCGCACAGAGCCCAACAGCATGACTCTCTATGAGGCTTTGGATAGTGGAGCCTGTGGGTGTAGGTCAGGGGTAGGGAACCCTGGTCCTGGAGAGCCGCAGACCAGTCAGGTTTTCGGGATATCCCTAATGAATATGCATGAGATATATATGCATTAGAGATATCCTGCCAACCTGACTGGTTTGTGGCCCTCCAGGGCTGGATTTGGAGACCCCTGCCTTGCACCTCTGTCATTTAAGATTGTGAGTGGGCAAGGTGCAGATGTCCTAGACATCGAAAGGGTATATAGAATGTGTCACATTCCTCCTCGATTCTCACCACCACCAAAAGGTTGTCTAATAGACAATATTTTGGTGGTGGTGAGAAGTGAGGAGGAATGTGACACATTCTATCTAACCTTTTTGATGTCTGGGACATCTGCACCTTGCCCACTCACAATCTTAAATGACAGAGGTGCAAGGCAGGGGTCTCCAAATCCAGCCCTGGAGGGCCACAAACCAGTCAGGTTGGCAGGATATCTCTAATGCATATATATCTCATGCATATTCATTAGGGATATCCCGAAAACCTGACTGGTCTGCGGCTCTCCAGGACCAGGGTTCCCTACCCCTGGTGTAGGTGTTTATGCCCCTGTTGGCCACTGCTCTAGAGCAGAGATTCCCAACTCCGGTCCTTATGTGCCAAACACTGTTCAGGTTTTCATGCTCTCCCTAATGAATATGCATGAGATACATTTGCATAAAATGGGGTGGCGCATACTAATGCAGCACAGGCATAGTTATTAGGGACAGCATGAAACATGAATGGTGTTTGGCCCTCCGGGACTGCAGTTGGGAAACTCCGCTCTAGGGTTTGCAAATGTTTATGGTGTCTGTGCTCTGTAGGGTAAAATATAGGCATTTTAGGCATGTTTATTTTATCTGCAATAAAGATTCTGTCTTTATTACCACGGTTTAGTACTGGGTAAAATATGGGGAAGGTTTTGGCTGTAACCACAGCTGGGACTTGAACTTGTGACCTTCTGCTCCTGAATACACTGGCTGTGTGTACTGCACCACAGGGATAGTTCTTTCCCTGGGGATACCATGACTGTTCATTAGACAGACCCTGTCTGTTGCATTGCACGGCACCCACCTAAATGGGGCTTGGCCATGGTCTGCTGTGGGAAGTTGCCACTTCCCCCTCCATCACCAGCACCCCTCCGCCACCATGCTGACATGCCATTATGCTAGTGGTGCTGGTGGTGCGCAGTCCCAGGCCATCCAGTAAGCTGGTAGGCAGCTGTCTATGGTGTGGGTTCTCGGGTAGGGGTGCCTACATGGACATGCTCGCTTCCCCCCTGCACCGCCTGCCAATGTTATGTGTCCTTGGGGGTACCTTCTGGGTAAGCTCCCCTGAGACACTGTGGGACACACACTCTTGCCCATGTTGGACCCTCATCAGTTGCTGTCTGGCTGCTCTACAGTTTCAGCATTCCTATGTGCCACCTAGGCATCTGCCTAGTCCGCACTGTGCCCCAGCTGTACCACAGCATGTGCTGCCTGCAGCCCTCTATATCCCATTTCCAGCATCTGTACAGTTGCCCTTTCCTACATGCCCACCCTGCTGTTGCGGCACATGTGCACGCCATAACAAACCTGCCCAATATAAAGGGAAAACCCTGATCACCGCTATTTCAATGTGGGATCATTCACCTTGTAGGGGGACAGACCATAGACCCTTCCAAACATGATAACTTCTTTTTTATGCTTTCCCAGTAGTGTTTCTTTATGTTTCTCATTAATATCACTATTGGCCAGCTTGGTTATTGGGATTTTAAATGTGGTTCAGGTCATTTTCTATGTTTATTTGCCTTTTTGTTCCGTGCACTTGTATCACTACTATCACGTTTTTGGGTTTCCCTGGCTTTGCAGTACATTGATGACTGAAATGGTTTCTCTTTCCTGCAAATGTGCCTAGTGCAAGGGTTTCACTCGCGCTAATTTTCTGCCCTTCATTTCATGGCGTTAGTGTGCAAGGAGCCACTCACCACCCACTCTCCGCCCATTGACCCCTTCTCTCCGCCCTCCGGGAAGCCTTACTCCACCCTTCAGAGCTGGATTTCACAGCGTTAGGGTGCCTTAACGCCGCAGCCGCATTATCGCATGATAAGTGATGTTATTGCATGATAATATTGCGCGATAACATCACTTATCGTGCGATAATACCACCGCTGTGACGTTAAGACAGTTTAGTAAACATACCCCAAAGGCAAACAAAGAATATTATAGTATCTTGCAGGTACCATCAGTTCTGCAGCTCAAGATGGGGGAGTGATCCTGAAGGCCTGGGTAAAGAGATGAGCCTTCAGGGAATGCTTAAAAAGCGCAAAGAAAGACTCAAGTCTTAAATGTGTGGGAAGGCAATTCCACAAGGTTGGGGATAGGTAAAAAAAGTGGTGCAGCATGTAGGTTCAAATTTTACTATGGTTGGGGAAGATAGAACAAGTCAGAGTGATCTAAGAACGCATCTAGGAGCATATGGGCCAATGACAGAAGACAAGTAAAGAGGGGCAGAATCATGAAGGACCTTATATGCAAGCATGAGAACCTTGAATTGAATGCGCTGATTAACAGGAAGCCAGTGGTGTTCTATCAAAAGTGGGGTAATATGATCATATTTCTTCGCCCCAGAAAGAATACGGCTAGCAGTATTTTGAATTGATTTGAGCCTTTTAACAGAGTCTGAGGGAGCCCGGCAAAACAGATATTACTAGAGTTGATTTGTGAAATAACAGTGCTCAGAAGGATAATTAGAGCTGGTTTATCCAGGATGGGATGAAGTGTTCTACACCTGCGGAGCGCTACAAAGGTAGAACGGGAAAGATGAGAGATATATGATGAGAAGGAGAAGTCCTTATCAATGATGACTCCAAGATATTTAAATGAGAGTTGAACAGAGATTGGATGGAGCCTAAGACTGGAGCCAGGGAGGGCATGATGGAAGAACCCATGAACCATGTAGCCGTGGTTTTATTTGGATTAAGCTGTAGGGCATATTTGTGCAACCAGGATGCAGTAGATTCTAGAAATGAATTAATATTAGACAGGTCAGGGGAGATGCTATCAATAAGGGCCAAAATTAGAATATTGTCCATGTAAAAATAAACACCTAGAAATTGAATAACAGTAGCAGGTGGAGCGAGATAAATGTTAAAAAGAAGGAGGGAGGGGGGAAGCTGAGTCCTAGGGTACTCCTCATAGAATGGAAAAAGGGGAGGAAAGGTCACCATGATGAGATACTTGATAGGATCAATCTTGAAGAAAAGAAGAGAACCACACCAGGGTAGTCCCCTGTAACCCCACCTCTAAAAGACGGGAGAGCAAAAGGTTGTGGTCAATGAGACTGAATGTTTCTGTAAGATCCAGGGAAACAGTGAAAGCATAGTAATCCTGGTCTAGGTAGGAGTGGATATCACTGAGCAAAGAGGTTATGACAGTATTTGTACTATGAAAGGCATGGAAGCCGGATTGGCGAGGGTGGAAAGTGAGGGTTTGTTCAATATGATCCGACAATTGGTGGAGTCTGAACCTTTGGGGTATGTTTACTAAACTGTGGTAACGTTACATACCGCGCGTTATGTAACGTTAACGATCGTTAATGTCCCCGGCCGCGGTAAACACAGCAGAAGGTGGAGAGAGGGTGGAGAGAAGGGGGTCAATGGGCGGAGAGTGGGCGGGGAGAGGCCCCTTTCACACTAACACGCTGAACTGAAGGGCTGAATCCTACCGCAAATGAAAACCTGCCGTTAGATGAACATTTGCAGGAGAGAGAAACCATTTAAATGTCAGCAATGTACAGCCAAGGCAGGGAGCCCAAGAAACGTGATAGTAGTGCTCCATGTTCAGCAACACCATAGTGCCAAAGTATGAATGGCCACTATGGCGATGGTGCAAATGGGGCATAGGGGGCTGCAGGCGGGACATGTAACATGGGCAGCTGGGGCACAGGGTGGACCAGGTGGGCGCCTAGGTGGCACATAGGAACATAGAAACCGGAAATCAGCAAGATAGCAGCTGACCAAGGCCAAACACAATCCACCTATATCTACCTGGTTCACCCTAGCCAATAGTTGCTAGGGCACTGACCTGACATCCCCCCAGCCATCCCGCCCCCATGTGGAAGGGACATAATATTGGTAGGCAGTGATGGGGGGGGGGATGTGAGGATGTCCATGTATGGTCCCCCACCCCGGGATCCGCTCTCTAGGCAGGCGCCTACCTACACAGTGGATGGCCTGGGACTGTGCACTACCAGCACCGACAGCAAATGGCCATGTCAGCTTGGCAGGGGGGGTGTGCCTGTGCTGGAGGGGGCAGTGCCACCTCCCTGCAGTGGACCTAGGCCATGCCCTGCATCAGTACGTGGTGTGCAGTGCAACATACAAAGTCTGGCTGAGGAAAAGTACAGGTAGCCCCAGGGACTATTGTGCATCTGTGGCAACAGTGTGGTGCAGTACACCCAGACAGTGTGCCCAGAAGCAGAGGGTCACAGGTTCAAGCCCCAGCTGTGGTTCCTGCAGAGCATGTCTCTATGTTTTACCCTACAATGCAGATACAACAGCAACATGTGCAAAGCCCAAAGCAGCGGCAAACAGGGGTACAAACATCCACCTACACAGGCTCCACAATCCAAAGATGCATGGAGAGTCAGGCTGTTGGCCCCAGCATTGAGCTGAAGTTATTACCAGAGCACTACTATTACCCCCTGCACAGTTTAGCAATGTTGGCACTGTGATCAGGACCAGTGTGGCGGGCAGGGTTGCCAACCACCCCTATCTTTGTACAATGCTGCAATAGGAGTGAGCGTGTGTGTATGTCTATCCATTGTTCTGTGGCTGCCCACCCTTCACTGGGCCCAAAATGTCCCACTGTTACAAGCGTTAGCCTGAATAGGTGCATAATCAGGAGCAAGGTATTTTGGGTATGGCCCGGACAGGGCAGATTGGCCAGGATGCATCTTCACAGGGTGTGGGGCAATGGCTGGGACACTGTAATGCCTGACCACCACCTGCATGGACAGGGTGGCCACAGCATGGCATGCTGGGAGGGCACTCACTCTGACCGAGCAGTGACCATGGCAGGTCTAGGTTCCCACATAGTGCTCTACACTATCTGCCTCCAGTGATATGTTTGTGTTCCCCAGCCCTGGGGTACCAATCACTGAATTGCCTGCTTGCTGCACATAGTTCTTCTGTGAGCAAGCTGGTGGACTGTCTGCAGTTAGACTGTGTATGGTCAGAACACCTTTAAGGTGCTCTTTGTGGTCTTGGGCAAACCACTTAACCCTCCATAGCCCATTTTCCTGTAAAATAGTTATCTCCAAGTTATAATACCCTGTTCAATGTAATTTCAGTTTGTTCAAAGTAAACCACACTGTTGCAGAATAGCACAGTATATAAGAGAATGTAAATAAAGGTGCTCTCTGCTGGTGACTGGCAGACAGTGGTGGGAGGCAATTGGAGTTTTCCAGACCTAACCCCAGCATTGCTGCTGGCCTGCCGCTGCTCCAGTCATAGATATGGCTCTGGCCCACCAACCCTGGAGGGCTGTCTCATACAAACAGGATGGAGGTTGCTTCCCCTGGGTAGGGGCACCTGTTCTTTACCTACAAAAAGGGTGATGTGGGCCCTTTGGGGTATGCAATATATACCACTGTAACCTGTAAAGGCACTGCTACACACACCTCCTGCTATTCTAGGAACCCCTCTGCCCTGATAACAGCTGCCCATGTCAGCCACACCCTAACATGGGGTACACACCAATCTGGCTGGTGTCTGGTCCCACAGGGCCACATGTGACTGCAGGATACAGATGGACACCAAATGACCTTCAGATGTACTGCAAGGAACACCTGTCACACACTGGTTGTGATGGGGATGTACAGCAGGACCTATCTCTAGCACTACATGTACTGCGGACCTAGTGCTGGGCGCCCATCCTATCCCTCAGGGTGAACACAGAACCTGCACAATGGTATGGTCTGTAGCTACTTGGTGCCAGTATCACGCACAGTTCATCTTTCCAAGCTGAGGTACCGCAGAGGTACAGACCCCATTTGGTGATCAGCTGTAGACAGCTAGTCAGTATGTGCATTGCATCATGGGTACTGGTGGGGTTACCCTATCCTGGCACTCATAGCAGACAGTTTGTGCAGTGACCTGCAGTCCTTCTACACCCAGACATTGCTGTGACATACACTATGGAGGTATAGCCTACTGGTTAATACAATGCCATTCTTGGCAGTGTTCATGGGTTCAGTTCCTCATTGTTCCCTCCTCTCATGCCTGTCCTACTCAAATAGTGTGCATGCCTGTAGAGGTCATATATTTGCAGATCTTTGCTTCCAGCCCGTAATACCCTCGCTACAATTGCCAACATTCCCTCGGCCCGTCTATCTGCGTCTGTCAGCTGTGTAGAGTCCTGTCTGCCAGTCCAGGCTGCCACCCCATGTCATGCCCTGCTACCCTTTCCTGCATTGTGCCTCTTCATGCTTGCCTCGCCTGTGCCTGATCTGCATGGCACCACCACTCCTCTGTCCACCCATCATTGTAACTAACCTGCCACCTCCACCTCCACTGGGGGACACGTATTCCCATCGTCTGCCACCAACTGTTTTTCCGGTACTTTACATTGCCAACACCCTGTGCTGTGGTACAGCTGCCCCACCATGTTTGTCATCAGTACTAGCAGGCACATGGGTTGTCCGCAGATATGGCAGGTCCAGTGGCTCCCACGTCTCCCTCCTTCACTCACCTGTTCATTGCCTTTCCTGAGTGCTCTATCTAATGTTAGGGCTACATCTGTCTCTTTTCCGCACAGGTCATGCATGTCATCCTGAAGCACCTTGCAGTCCCTAGGGCACACTAACCTAGGACACCATAACCTTGTTAGGCCACCTTAACCTATGGTTCCTTAGCCCAGGGTGCCTTCTGCGGTGCCTTGTCCAAGGGTTACTAATATGGCGCTTAGCCTAAGAGGCCCCATAGGGCGCCTTCTGAGGCACCTTACAGGGCACCTTACTAGGCACCTTACATGACACCTTACTGGGCATCTTGTAAGGCACCTTGCAAGGCACCCTGTAAGGCGCCTTGCAAAGTGCCTTACAGGGTATCTTACAAGGTGCCTTGTAACGCTCGTTAGTCTAAGGTGCCTTGTAACGCGCGTTAGCTGCTACAGCTTGCTGTAACGATGCAACGCTCACACCTTTATATGGGCATCTGTACCTTTACCACGGAACCTAACAAGAATGACATTACCGCAGTTTAGTAAACATACCACTTTCTGTAAGTTTTGTAAGAAATGAGAGGTTTGAGACAGGACGGTAGTTGTTGGGATCATTAAGGTCCAGTTTAGTACCTTTCAGCAGTAGCTGGATAAGGGCTTTCTTCCATTCCTGAGGTACTAGGCCCGAGGACATAGAAGTATTGCACATAGAGCACAGCATAGGAATCAAACCTAAGGCGGGATTGACTACCCATTGAGAGGGAAACAGATCCAGAGGACGATAGGAAAGCTTAATACCTGAGAGTGCTCTGAGCAGGGAAGTTTCAATAATGGGCATAAAAGAGTGCCAGGTATGTGAGACAATGACTGAAGGCTGTGCCAGGGATGAGGGACAAGTTAAAGGTTCCAAAAAAGGTAAGCCTACTCTAGCAGAGTCAACCTTGGATCTAAAGGCATTGGCTAATACATCTGATGAAGGGCCAATATGACTAGGAGAGGTAATAAGGTCAGGGGGAGAAGTCAAACAAGCTGTAATAGCGAAAAGAGTCTTGCGGTCATGTGCTGATGCTGATACCAGGGAGGAATAATATAGTTTTTTAGCTGCTGCTTTCTTGTGACACTGATGTTGGGCTTTAAAAGCTTGGAGAATAAAATCCTTCCTCTTTCCCAATTTGTGCAGAGATTTGGGCTAGTATTTTCTAAAGACAGGTAGATGTCTACTTGTCTTTATAAAATAGGCTCAAAATAGATGCCTTCTCCATCACCTAACTTAGGTGTCTACTTTTACTTATGAAAGTAGGTGCCTAAGAGAGGAATTTAAGTTAATTATGTACATAAATGGCCTCTTATAAAATTGCAACCACTGTAAAAGTACACATATTAGGGCTATGTTTACTAAACAGTCTTAATGTTACCGGTGCTAGTTGCAGCGATAATATGAAGAATGCCATATAAGGTGTGGGCGTTCCAGGCCTAAGGTAGCAAGAATCTGTATCGCACAATAGTAGGTGCCGTGGCACGTTAACATGCGTTAACCCTAAGTATATGCCAGCGCAGTGTTAGAAGCCATAATGATATAGCCCACAGGTTACTGCAATGACTGTGGAGCCAGCCAACAGTGTGGTTGTAGCTATAGAGATGTAACCTATTGGTTATGTCAATGACTGTGGAGGCAGAGGTCATGGGTTTGATTCTGCAGTGGTTTAAAAAGGCTGTCTGAGGCATTTTCTTTTAATTTAAATCAGTGCTGCCAGCAAAAACACCCTTACAGTGCCATAACCTAAGGTGTCTCATAAGGCGCCCTATAAGGCACCCCATAGGTCACATTATAAAGTACCCTGTCTACCAAGGCACCCTATAATGTGCCCTATATGGCGCCTTATAGGGCACCTTATAGGGTGCCCTATAGGGCGCCTATGAGGCACCTTAGGCTACAGCACTGTGAGGGTGTTTCTGCTGGCAGCACTGATTGAAATGAAAAGGAAAAGCCTCTAACAGCATTCCTAAATAACACCACTGTGGCATCAAACCCATGATAAAAAACCATGTATATAGTTACATTAACTGGCCTGTATATAGTTATTGTTCTCCCTGTTAAGAAACTTGTTCATTGTATACCCGAGTTATTTTAAATGTTTATTGTAAGCACAAATCACTAAACTGAGATGTGTAGTTTCAATGTTTATTGTAAACCGCACTGATCTTAAATAGCGCGATATAAAAGAAAATGTAATAAATAATAAAATAAATAAATAAATGACCTCTGCCTCCACAGTCATTGACATAACCAGTAGGCTACATCTCTATAGCTATAGTCTTGATGAACCAGAAAGGGGACTGTTACTTCTGGAGAGAGATCTGCAATTGTGAGTATATACTTCTGGGAATTTTCTGAAAGGAATTCTTTCTGTTAAAGCTATTTAATCTGTGAACCCACTATTTTTTGTTAAATCAGTCAGGGCCTAGTAGCAGCAGTTTAAGTTTAAATTTAAAACACAAAAGAGAACTTTCTGGTTACATTTCATACCCAGCAGAGAGCTTGTAGTTTTAATTTAATAGTCACTCAGGACCTAGTAACAGCAAAGTACTTTTAGTTTAAATTTAAAACACAGAAGAGAGCTTTCTGTTTAAATTTGGAACCCAGCAGAGAGCTGTAGTTTAAATTTAATAGTCACTCAGGGCCTAGCATCAGCAAAGTACTTTTAGTTTAAATTTAAAACACAGAAGAGAGCTTTCTGGTTAAATTTAGAACCTAGCAGAGAGCTTGTAGTTTAAATTTCATAATAAGTTAGAGCCTAGCAGCAGCAAAGAGCTATAATTTAAATCAAATAAGAATATAGCTTACCTCAGCAGCACAGGACAGGGTACTGTGTAGCAGCCCTCTTTTAATAAGTGTATTTCCCTCCCTCCCTCTCTCCCCACACCCACCCACCCCTGGAATAATCGTAACTTTATAGTACTTACACATCTTAAAAGACAGGAGGTGCTCTCAGGTGAAGCTTGTTGCCCAAATCAGTCATACACTAAAGACCTGAGTTTAGTTAAGCTTCAGGTGAACAAGGTATATTAAACGTATTAGGTACAGTTTTATTGGTATAAATATCCATAGCAAACCCTTAGTAAATAAAGAACTTAAAGATCTAAACAAAAACTTAAAACTAAGATGCAGACAGCAGTCCAGCAGCGAGATGGGGGCTTTCCAGTCTTTTGCATTGAGTGTAACATGTATGATTTTCTCCCAGTTGGTGAGAGGTCTTACATGTGCACTAGGTGCAAGGAGCTCTTTGCTCTCAGGGAACAAGTCCGTTCTCTAGAGGCTAGAGTAGCAGACTTGGAAAACATAAGAAAGACAGAGAGGTACATAGACAAGACCTACAGGGATATAGTCCTGAAGTCCCTCCTCCAGTCTGGCAGCATCCCTGTTGCCATGGAGAAGAGAGGTCACGTGACAGGAGAGCATCACCCTGGTGTGGCAGGAAGTGATCCTGTAACTAGGACCGGTCCTCCAGGTGATGTAAAACCCTCTCGCACCGAGGAAGTTTCTCCTGGGCCATGTGCCCATGAGAAAAGGGTTAGGACAGCCGTTATAGTTGGTGATTCAGTCATTAGGCATGTAGATAGCTGGGTGGCTTGTGGACGTGAGGATCGCTTGGTAACATGCCTGCCTGGTGTGAAGGTAGCGGACCTCACGCGCCACCTAGATAAGGTCTTAGATAGTGCTGGGGAGGAGTCTGCTGTCTTGGTACATATTGGTACCAATGACATAGGAAAATGTGGTAGGGAGGTTCTGGAAGCTAAATTTAGGCTTTTAGGTAGGAAGTTGAAATCCAGAACTTCCAGGGTAGCGTTCTCTGAAATGCTTCCCGTTCCACGTGCAGGACCCAAAAGTCAGGCAGAGCTCCGGAGTCTCAATGCGTGTATGAGACAGTGGTGCAGAGATGAGGGGTTTGGAGTTTATTTTATTTATTTATTTATACATCTTTTCTATACCGCCACTTCCAGAGATCAGTGGCGGTTTACAGGTAACATAAACTTTAATAATAGAGTACTATTATTTTAAATAGAACAGATTTAGAACAAAGAACATTCAACTATTAAATGTAACTCAAAAATACAATGAGATAACAGGAGAGGTAGGAACGTTTGAACTGGGTATGAATTAGATAATGTTTCAAAACATACTACCAACAGTATATCAACAGTAAAGGGAAATATTTACATTAAATTACAGTTATTCACATTAGCGACAAGCAATTGCTTTCAAAGAGTAAGCTTAATCTAGGTGAGCAATGTGAATGTGTGGGAAAGGTTTATGCCGTGTCTAGGCAGAGTTCTTAGGAACTGGGGAACATTCTGGGGAAATGAGGGGCTCTTCCGAAGGGATGGGCTTCACCTTAACCGAGATGGAACCAGGCTGCTGGCATTAACCTTTAAAAAGGAGATAGAGCAGCTTTAAACTAGATAATAGGGGAAAGCCGACAGTTGCCCAAGAGGGGATGGTTCAGAAGAATGTATCCTTGAAGGATACTACCAAAAGCAGAGAGGTTCCAAAAAAGAGTAAAGTAGCCCAAATGCCCTCAGGTATGGAGCAGGCAGAGCTTAAAGATCCCAAATTACCCATGTCTACCAATAGCCAAATTAATATGAATAAAATACAGTCTCTAAAATGCTTGTATGCAAATGCTAGACGTCTAAAAAATAAGCTGGGAGAGTTAGAATATATAGCACTAAATGAGAGGTTAGATATGATTGGAATATCAGAGACATGGTGGAAGGAGGACAACCAGTGGGACACTGTGATACCTGGGTACAAACTATATCGTAATGATAGAGCTGATCAAATTGGTTGAGGGGTTGCGCTCTATGTTAGAGAGGGCATTGAGTCAGAAAGGATTAAAGTTTTACAGGAAACTAAGTTTGCTGTAGAATCTCTATGGATTGAAATTCCATGTAAAAAGGGGAAGGCGATAGCAGTGGGGGTGTACTATCGACCGCCTGGCCAGAATGAACAAATGGATGATGAAATGCTCAAAGAAATCAAGGAAGCTAACAAAAGTTACAGCGCAGTAATAATAATGGGTGATTTCAATTACCCTGGTATCGACTGGGTCAGTGTCACGGCAGGACATGCTAGGGAGATAAAGTTCCTAGATGACATAAATGACTGCTTCTTGGAGCAGCTGGTTCATGAACCGACCAGAGGGGAAGCCATGTTAGACCTAGTCCTTAGTGGAACACCAGATCTAGTGCAAGAGATAAGGGTGTTGGGGCCACTTGGCAATAGTGATCATAGCATGATCGCCTTTGATTTAATTAGTGGAGGAGGGATAGTAAGGAAATCCACAGTACTACCTTTTAACTTTCGAAAGGGAGACTATGATAAAATGAGGAAAATAGTTAAGAAAAAACTAAAAGGAGTAGTTGCAAAGGTTAAAGACATACATCAAGCTTGGGGGGTGTTGAAAAATACTATCTTGAAGCCCAGGCCAGCTGTATTCCACGCTTTAAGAAAAATGGAAGGAAGTCCAAAAAACAGCCAGCATGGTTTAAAGGTGAAGTCAGAGAGGCTGTTGTTGCCAAGAAAGCATCTTTCAGGAAATGGAAAAAAGAGCCAAACGATGAAACCTGGCAACAGCACAAGAACTGGCAGGTCAAATGCAAGGCATTGATAAAGCAGGCAAAGGGAGAATTTGAGAAGAAGCTTGCTGCGGAAGCAAAAACGCGAAATAAAGATTTTTTCAAGTACATTCATAGCAAAAAACCTGTGAGAGAGTCAGTTGGTCCATTAGATGATAGAGGAGTTAAAGGGGCACTAAGAGGCGACAAGGCGATAGCGGAGAGACTGAATGAATTCTTTGCATCTGTCTTTACTGAGGAAGATGTGGGGATGTTACCCATGACTGAATTGGTATATAAAGGTGCGGAAGAATTGAAGGAAATATCGATACATCGGGAAGATTGTAGGGATTATAAGGTTTAGGTATATGTTCCTGGTTCATAATCACTCAATGACCTTTATTCTGTTCTGCTCTAATAAAAATATGTCAACCAAACTACTATACAGTGGGCAAGAAGAAACAAGCCAGCATAAAGAACCATATAAGGAAATATCATATATTATAAGCCTTAGCAAAGTGTATACTTGGATTGAAGGATCCATGCAGAGACTTTTTGCAGAAGGCACATACACAGGAAACCATGCAAAGCTGGGCCGTTAGCCCTGAAGACAGTAGACAGTTGACAGGTGGTGAGTATAACCAGGACAGAGGCCTTAGAGATGATGAAACAGGAACAGAGGGGTCAGAGAGTTCAGCAGCAGGAAACGAAGGGAGGGGGGAGAGAAGACACAGAGAGGCCTCACAGAGGGATGAATGTGGAGACTGCATACACGGAAGCAAAAAACGTATATATGTAACACGACTATTGTACTCAGTGGGAGGAGGGATTCTGATGTCTGAGGACTGACAGAAATTCTCCTCTCCTGCCTGTATTGTTCCATCAGTTATCTAATAAACAGAGATTCTGATTGCATCTGTACTGACTTTTGGATCTGGAATATACAGGAAATTAGTGATAATTAGTAATCGGTCTCTTGTAAGTAACAGGGCCTTACAATATGTATTACAACTATTAGATAAACTGAAGAGTAGTGCCACCACCCACTCCCTAACCTTGAGGGTTTGAGGAGGGGTGGGCCTTGAGATTAAGGTTGTAGTTGTGTTGCAGCAAATGCTGTGAAAAAGCTCTAATTCTCTCACTCACCCACAGAAGGAAGACCAACAGACAGGCTGGAATGCAAACAGGATCTTTAATGTGCACACAGGTTCAGACAGAGAGCCGGTACCCTCCACAAAAATCTGAGCCCAGAGGGACGTCCTACAATGTCTTATATACAGTACAAGTTTAAACTCATTCTATAATCTCATTCGCCTCAGATATTTTCTGTCCACCAATCAGTAGCCCCTGGGGAAGGTACCTGGGTGACCTGTCCAAACCGCTATGCTCAGGTCTGCTGATTTCTGGGCAAGGGGATATTGTGCTCAGACCTAGAGTGGGGGGAAGGGTGCCTACTGAAATCTTAATGTCTTCTCTTAGCAGGATGATAGCCTCATGGCTTGGGGGAAGGGTCAGGCTGATTACTTTATGTAAGAGCCTCATGGCTGCCTCATTCCCCCCTTTTTAAGTGAGACCTCAACCGCTAGAGGCGGTAGAGGGCTGTATTACTGGAGGCAAGCCGCAGAGGGGTGTATTTGGGGACAGGGCCAATATCTGGGCCGTTCTTTATCTCAGAGCCAGCTGCAGTAACTAACCCTCTTTCTTTGTACAGGGCCCCGTGGGCATGGAGAGTGGAAAAGGCATATCTGGAGTCTGTGTATATATTTACACGACTGTTAGTCCCAAGGGTTAAGGCACGGGTAAGGGCAATGAGTTCCGCCTTCTGTGCGGATTCTTTTCAGGGGGTATAGGCTGAGCTTCGACTATCTCTTCTATCATCACCACCGCGTACCCCGCACACCTGCGGCCCTCCAACACCAGACTGCTTTCATCTACGAAGTAGGTCTCATCTGGATTGCTTATCGGCACATCTGTCAGATCAGGGTGACTGGAGAAGACTGTATCCATCACTTCCAGGCAGTCGTGATCACGTGGTCCCGGGCCAACAGGCAGGAATGTAGCAGGGTTTAAGGCTTGGCTGGTAGTTGTCTGCACTCTGGGATTTCCCCATAACATGCTCTGGTCTTTCCACATCCGGGAGCTGGTGAACTAGTGACTTCCTTTATGCTTTAGCAATGTTTGGGCTGAATGTGGGACGGTGACTAGAAGGCCTTGGCCCATGGACAGTTTATTATACTCTTCCACCAACAAGGCTGTTGCTGCTATTTCTCTCAGGCAAGGTGGCCATCCCTTGGCCACTGGATCCAGCGGTTTAGACAGGTAGGCGACTGGTCGCGGCCAAGACCCCAGTTGTTGGGGCAAGACCCCCAAAGCTGTTCTTGCTGCTTCGTGTACGTATAGAGTGAAAGGTTTGGTAACATCCGGAAGGCCTAGGGCTGGTGATGACAGTAATGCCTTTTTCAAATGTTCGAAGGCCTCCTGTTGGTCATGACCCCATTCAAGGGGGCTCTTCTCTGGGCCCTTTGTAGACTCATAGAGGGGCTTTGCGATCTTTTCGAAGTTGGGAATCCAGATACGACAGTACCCAGTGGCCCCGAGAAAGGCATGTACTTGCTTGCGGGTTGTTGGCACTGGGATCTGGCACACTGCTTCCTCCCTCAGCTGCCCGCGGCAGCGGGTATTGTCGCACATGTACCGGGGAAGCTCCCGGCTTCATTCCAATGAGTACGGGAGGTATGTTGATGGCCATTCCAGGGGATTTCCTTCAGCCCATACTCCAGGGGGTACTGATTCCCACGTATCCAGGGTAGCCACATCAGATTTGGGCCTGTTCTCATATAACCGCCATTCTTCTTCTCGGGGGACAGACAGTACCAAAACTGTTGGGCCCAGGCTGGGTATTTCGAGCTCAGCCTGGCCGTCAGACCCGAATGAGATTTGGGCCTGGAGTTTTGCCAGAACATCCCGACCCAGCAAGGGTATGGGACATTCAGGCATATACAGGAACTGGTGAGTGATGGTCCGTCCCCCCCAACTGGCACATGCGGTTTTGCAGAAAAAGGTCTCTGGGCCCTCTCCCCCGTTGCTCTGGTATCGACCATGAATTGCATTCTCCGGCCCCCTAAATTCATGTTGACCATAGGCTCCTGGGGACCCAACAGAAACGTGGTGCCTGGTCTGGCCTAGTAGTCATCTGAGTCATAATGTTCCATGGTTACAAGGCCTTCAGTGGCTGGTTCCGGTGGAGGCGGGAAAGCATCATACTGGTTTTTGCTCCCGTGTAGTACGTACAGGTGCTCTCGCGCCCCTTGTGGATGGGTATCTCCCTCGTCTTGTGTTACGATTTGGACATTCATTCTTCCAATGTTCCTCCTCTTTGCAGTAGGCACATTGATTGGGGGCTAGGGGAAACCTCGGCCCCCCGTATCCGCAGCCTCACCCTCATTCTTCTGTGCTGAACAAAGTAGAAAGCAGTTGTCTAGTGTCCGACCAAGCAGGCTGGTGTGTTTCCATACTACTGGTCATAAGTTCTGTCAGTTCTTGGGGCTTTTCAGTATAGGAAGCATAGTGGGTTTTCCAATTCAACAGGTCCATGGTGGAGAAAGGGACATAAATCAGGCTGGATGGTCCCACTGCCACCTTTCCAGTAGCATCAATATACGGGAGCCCCTGTACTTGTCGTAGTGGCAATTGGAGATCATGCGACCGCAGGCGGCAGGCTACCGGGGTGGACGATTCAAGCTCAGCCTCTGTGCTCTCAGGGGAGGAGATGGTGGCACTGGAGGTGGCACCAGAAGTGGGAGGGGAATCTGAAGATGAGGGGCCGGAAGAGTCCATAGAATCTTCCCTAAATCTGGCATCACCCACCCCAAGAAGAGGTCTTCCTGACCTTTCAGCTGTGGGCGGATCCTGCAGTGGTGCGGATGGGGACACGGGGTTGAAGTAGAGGGAGGGGGCGTGGAGGAATATCAGGAGAGTCCCGTCCCTGGTAGATAGGGGCGGGTGTCCGTCCCTTTTGGCGACCGATGGCCGCCACCATTACTCTACACTGATCCTCGTGGCAGCGCTGGAGTCACCTTGGTCTGAGTTGGCATATGGTCAGCCATGAGTCAATATATGGGAACTGGTCAGGGTGCTCTTTTGCTACAATTTGATGGACCAAAGACACAGTGGCCAGGTCAATGGACCCCTGGGGAGGCCACAGCCTAACTAAGGCTGGCCATTCCCTCTCACACAGAAAAGATAATCTGGAGGCGGAGAGGGGTACTCCATAATCCTCTCTAAACCCAGATTTAAAATTACGAAGCATGCACTGTAGGGGCGTTTTCACTTTTGACTTTCCCAACCCCATGCTCTAATTCTAGTTCAGTAACTAAATGCAGTATACAATGTGGATCAGATCTTATAACCTAATCTCAATTCAGGAAAATTCAATTTACAATACAGATCTTATCTAATCTCAATTCAAGAAAATGCAAGTTACAGTACAGATCTTATCTAGTCTTAATTCAGGAAAAATGCAATTTACAGTACAGATCTTATCTAATCTCAATTCAGGAGGGGAGAGAGAGAGAAAAAAACACAAAATTTTACAATATAGATCTTGGCAATTTACAAAATATACACTCAGATTTGATTTGGATAATAGAGTTAAAAATTATAGCTAGTTATTCTTAAAATGTCCACCAGATGGAGCGCCAGGATTTCTTTAACCATAAGGATAGTATGAGAAAATACAGCTAATGTGCACTAGATGGAGCTCCCGAATCAGTTTAAGTGCTGTTCCTTTTAGAATCTGGGTGTAGCTTACACGTGGTCTTCACAAGATGGCTGCCTCCACGTGTGTTCCACTGCCCGACAACGATCCAGCTGCTCCTGAGCTAAAAAAGGAAATAGGCATCGGGTCAAACAGCTCCAGAGTGAAACAGAACCAGGGAACAGGAGAAGAAGAGAAGAGAGGAAGGAAAAAAAAAAAATCAAGGGGGAGAGCCAGCCGGCCCGCGGCACACAGAAAACAGCGCACAGAGGGAAAATAATTAAAGGAGGAGAGCCACCGGGCCACGGCACACAAAACCCACAAAAAGGAGCAGTTTAAAGGGGCCAGCCGGCCCGCGGCACACAAAACCCACAAAAAGGAGCAGTTTAAAGGGGCCAGCCGGCCCGCGGCACACAAAATCCACAAAAGGAGCACTTTAAAGGGGCCAGCCGGCCCGCGGCGTGCAAAAATCAACGGATCCTAACCGGCACACAAAAATCAACGGATCCTAAGGGCACACAAAAATCAACGGATCCTAATCAAAGGGGAAGAGCCAGCTGGCGTCCACGGACAAATTACGGTCAGTACGATTTTTTAAATTAGCTTGGGGCAAAAATATATATATATTTTTTAATAGCTTTGGCAGCGCTGCACTCTAAATACCTTTTAAGGGGCCCGAGGTGACAAGGTTAAATTTTTACTGCAGTTATTTACCGGTACTCGCAAGCGCCCCCCCCTCTGATTTCTACTCAAAACTGGACGAACGGTGGCTTCAGAAACCCCCCCCTGGGGTCCCTACTAGGACCGTTCGTTGCGGGTGATCGGGCCGCTACAGGTTAACAGAATTTACTACCCAAAACAGTAAGGCAGTACTTACCTGACCTCTGATCAGAAAGAGTTTGGATGCCAGTCTATCCAGCCGGTTTTCAATCGGGGGGTCAGCCGCAGGAACCGACTGACCACACAAGTCAAAGAGACCTTCGGAGCACAAAGGGGCCCCGTGGCGCCAAGGATCGTTAATCACCTGGAGGGGTCGGTCCCTGACTGGTGGAGGCCCTGATCCTGCAAAAAGCAGTAGTCTTCCCACCGTGGGTGTGATGAGAGAGGCTTTTCTTTAACCATAATTTAATTTAATTTCATCCCACCTGTGGTGCCAAGAAATGTTGCAGCAAATGCTGTGAAAAAGCTCTAATTCTCTCACTCACCCACAGAAGGAAGACCAACAGACAGGCTGGAATGCAAACAGGATCTTTAATGTGCACACAGGTTCAGACAGAGAGCCGGTACCCTCCACAAAAATCTGAGCCCAGAGGGACGTCCTACAATGTCTTATATACAGTACAAGTTTAAACTCATTCTATAATCTCATTCGCCTCAGATATTTTCTGTCCACCAATCAGTAGCCCCTGGGGAAGGTACCTGGGTGACCTGTCCAAACCGCTATGCTCAGGTCTGCTGATTTCTGGGCAAGGGGATATTGTGCTCAGACCTGGAGTGGGGGGAAGGGTGCCTACTGAAATCTTAATGTCTTCTCTTAGCAGGCTGATAGCCTCATGGCTTGGGGGAAGGGTCAGGCTGATTACTTTATGTAAGAGCCTCATGGCTGCCTCAGTTGTGTAGGTCGAATGATAAGGCAGGCAAAAGAATATTTCTTTTTATAAGGATTTATTTCTCCCGCTTCAAAAGGATAGGACAAGCATAAAGGATAATGTATTGTAGCCAAAAACACAGGAACAATGAAAATAAGGCTCTTTAAAGGCTGTGCTCAAAAGTGTTCATTAATGTTGGAGTTCACATTCCCTCATGTGAACTCTACTTGGCAATCAAAACAAGGAAAACAATAATGTCCATGTGCTATAACCAAACAATGCTTCAGCTTATTCTTAACTTCAGGTAAGCTCTTCAGCCGGGCACTTAAATAGCAAACATTTCAGGTTATCACAGAAAAGGACCATTCAAGCTTTGCTTTTCTATTCCTTTTCAATCAGACAGGTTGAGCAGTCCATTGGTTGATTTAACTCAATCATTGGCAAGGGAAGAACTAATGGCACATCTGCTTCTGGGTTCTGCACTGACTGCACTACTTTCTGCTCAGGAATGGTTCGTTTGTTTAAGAATTCTTTGAACTCTTTTAGGAGGGCTTCAGCCTGCTTTCTATATGGGCTGGGCTGAGAATTAGCTCCTTCCTGAGGTGAGTAATTATTTGTGGGTTTTGCTTCAGGCAAACAAACAATGTCGTCTCTGTTACAACGCTCATTCAATGAACTGGAGTTACCCCTCCCCCACTTGTCTCTGTAAGCCAGTGTTGGGTTATTCAGTTCATTTGCATGTGGAGTGTTTCTAAACAGCACTTCAAACTTAGGACCTCCTAAATCCTCCCGGCCTATATCTCTACCATTTAAATCAGCTGTGTCCTTGTAGCTAACCTGCATACTAACTCTGTCAGCAGTTTGGTGAGAAAAGCTGGGTTTAGATAAATGAGTTTCAGGTTGCAGCCAACTGTCTTCATAAAACCTGGGCTTACCCTGGGTTTTAAAATTAACATTCACACAGTCTGGCTTCTCATAAAAGCTGTTATCAGAATTAAAGACACGCTGTACCTTATATTGAGGAATGTCTGAAAGTTCCTTAGCAATCTGCCTTTCTTTCCACGGATCAGCTCTCTGCTCCAAAAGCATAGGCTTTATGCCTGGGTCTCTCAGTGCCTCGCCCCTCTCTTGTTCCCAGAAGGCTCTTCCAGGCACTGAGTCTCCCTGGTACCTGCTTCTTGGCTTTGAAAGCGTTCTCCTAGTATTGCAGCTGGGGAGCGTTTCTCCTTCAAAGTCAAAGGTTCTGGCGTCCAAGGCTAGTTCCTGCCTTCCAGGTTGCTTCCTTTGTCCTTGCTTTGCTCCGTCTCTAAAGCACGCTTCTGCTGGCTTTGTCCAGTGCTCTGCTTGCTCTGCTGCCTTCTCTTCCTTCCTCCATTCCTTCTCTTTCCCTTTTCCGTTCTGTCTTCTGTCTTCCTTCTCTCTGTTTAACAAGATGCCTCTGCTCTGGGGAACCCGCCTCCTGCTAGGGCGTGCCCAATCAGCAACTCTGCTTCTCCCCTCCCCCGAGGTGAGCTGTGTTAGCTGATTAGCCATGTGCATCTTGTGCTGAGAAGGGAAAATCCTGCATTTACCTGCAGTACCCGAACCTTCCACCGGGTCACTATCTGTTTCCATGGCTTCTGGCAATGCTACCGCGTCACAGTAGCAAATAACCTGGGCCAGATGGTATACATCCAAGGGTGTTGAAAGAACTGAAATATGAGATTGCAGACCTGCTATTAGTAATCTGTGAACTATCATTAAAATCATCTCTAGTACCTGAAGATTGGAGGATCGCCAATGTAACACCAATTTTTAAAAAGGGTTCCAGGGGTGATCCGGGAAACTACAGACCGGTGAGCCTCACGTCAGTACCGGGAAAAATGGTGGAAACAATCATAAAGAATAAAATTACTCAGCATGTAGATAGTCATGGCTTAATGGGAGACAGGCAACATGGCTTTAGACAAGGAAGATCTTGTCTTACTAATCTCTTATGTTTTTTTGAAAGTGTGAATAAACAGGTGGACAAAGGTGAGTCGGTTGATATAGTGTATCTGGACTTTCAGAAAGCCTTTGACAACATCCCTCATCAGAGACTTTTGGCAAAACTAAAGAGTCATGGGATAGGAAGCAGTGTACTACTGTGGATCAAGAACTGGTTAAAAGATAGAAAGCAGAGGGTTGGGCTAAATGGCCAATTTTCCCAATGGAGAAAGGTGAATAGTGGTGTACCCCTGGGATCTGTGTGGGGCCGCTGCTTTTTGACATATTCATAAATGACCTGGAAAGTGGAATAACGAGTGAGGTTATCAATTTTGCAGATGACACAAAACTATTAAAAGTTGTTAAAACCCAAGAGGATTGTGGACAATTGCAAGAGGATCTTGATAAATTGGAAGACTGGGCATCAAAATGGCAGATGAAATTTAATGTGGACAAATGCAAAGTTATGCACTTAGGGAAGAGCAACCCAAACTATGGTTACACGATGCAAGGTTCCACATTAGGAACCACCATCCAGGAAAAAGATTTAGGCGTCATTGTGGATAACATGTTAAAACCCTCGGCCCAGTGTGCAGCGGCAGCCAAGACAGCAAATAGAATGCTAGGTATCATAAGGAAAGGAATGGAAAATAAAACAAAAGATATTATAATGCCTCTATACCGTTCCATGGTGAGACCGCACCTTGAATATTGTGTGCAATTCTGGTCGCCGTATCTTAAAAAGGATATAGCGTTATTAGAAAAGGTTCAGAGAAGAGCCACCAAAATGGTGAAGGGGATGGAAGGATACTCCTATGAAGAAAGGCTAAAAAGGTTAGGGCTCTTTAACCTGGAAAAGAGACGGCTGAAGGGAGATATGATAGAAGTCTATAAATTAATGAATGGAGTGGAACGGGTAAATGTAGATCGATTGTTTACGTTATCAGAATATAGAAAGACTAGGGGACATGCAATGAAGCTACAGGGTAAACTATTTAAGACTAATAAAAAAAATATTTTTTCACTCAACGTGTAATCAAACTCTGGAATTTGTTACCGGAGGATGTAGTAAAGGCTGTTAGTGTAACAGGGTTTAAAAAAGGTTTGGACAACTTCGTGGAGGAAAGGTCCATAAACCATTATTAAGGGACCCAGGATATCAATGCTTGACCCAGTACAAGCATTGCGGAACCTGAGTCTTTTGGGGAAACTGCTAGGTATGTATGACCTAGATTGGCCACTGTTGTAAACAGGATACTGGGCTTGATGGACCTTGGTCTGACCCAGTATGGCATATCTTATGTTCTTATGTTCTTAGCTACAACCACTCTGCTGGCTAGCTAGAGAAAGACTGCAGGTCACCACACAAACTCTCTGCTGTGGCTACCAGGATAGGGTAAACCCACCCATACCCATGATGCACTGCACATGCAGATCAGCAGTCTACAGCTGATCACATAATGGGGTATGCACCCCCACAGCACCTAGGCCTGGTAGGGGGAACTGACCGTGTGTGTTACTGGCACAGAGTAGCTACAGACCGTGACATTGTGCGGGTCTTGTGCTCACCCTGAGGTTGAGGTGGGGCACCCAGCACCAGGTCCGCAGCACCTGGCTTGGCTGAGGCAGGCTGTACTTCATGTCCCCATCAGTGCCAGTGTGTGATAGGTAGTCCTTGTAGATGCATCTGTGTCCATCTGTGTTTACCAGTCACGTCTAGCCCTCATGGACTATGATGCACCCAGAATAGTACATATCCTGTGTGGGTACCAATATCACATGTTATAGGTGAAGGGGGTGTGTTTGGACCCAAAAGCAGATTATGTAGTACCACCCAACTCACCCTCTGGGGCTCAGGGTGGGGGACAGGATCTCCCACCAACAGATCCACATTCTACATCTCTGCATTGGTGGCAGTAGAGAGAGCCATCAACCCCAGTCCTGCTGGAGAACAGGCACCCTACAGGGCAGTTGATGCATATCTGTATGCATCACATAAGGCACTGGCAGACAGGCAGAACTCTGGAGAAGCTCAGCTGACCCCCACCACTATCTGACATTCACCGGCAGAGAGCACAGTCAGTCTCCACATGCTGCACTCTGCAAGGTGTTTCAGCTAGGCACATGCTAACTGCAGACAGTCTGCTAACTAGTACATAGTGCATGTCCCTGGAGGAACTGTGTGCACTCAAAAATGAGATGTGAGCACACACACCAAGCAGGTATGCCAGTGATTGGGCCACAGAAAACAGAACCCATAAATATCACTTGAGAAAAACGCTGTACAGCACTATGGAGGAACCTAGCCATGCCGTGGTCACTGCTCAGTCAGGGTGAGAGTGACCTCCCAGGATGACATGCTGTGGCCACCCTGTCCATGCAGGTGGTGGTCGGGCACTACAATGTCCCAGCCATTGCCCTATACACTGTGCAGGTGCATCCTGCCCAGGCCACCCTGTCTGGGCCATACCCACAGTACGTTGCTCCTCATTATGCACATTGGCAGGCTAAAACTAGAAACAGTGCAAGCAGTTGCCATTGCCGGGGCTTCTATTGAGCGGCGCTGTGATCCGGGGTGAGAGCAGGAGCTCCCCCTTCCTCCCCGAGCAGCCAATCACCTGACCAGCTCAACGGCATAACATCTGCCGTTGCCGGGGCTTCTATTGAGCGGCGCTTTGATCCGGGGTGAGAGCAGGAGCTCCCCCTTCTTCCCCGAGCAGCCAATCACCTGACCAGCTCAACGGCATAACATCTGCCGTTGCCGGGGCTTCTATTGAGCGGCGCTGTGATCCGGGGTGAGAGCAGGAGCTCCCCCTTCCTCCCCGAGCAGCCAATCACCTGACCAGCTCAACGGCATAACATCTGCCATTGCCGGGGCGCGCCCGCGCCTTGCAGTCCTCGCAAGAGAGCCCTTTGGCGTGGCCCTTAGGCGTTGGTCCGTGGCGTCGGTGTCTGGAGGCTAGTTTGATGTCCTGCTTATCTATCTGGGTAATGTGCTGCAATGTGCTGTTCCATGTCTCTCTCCTCTCATCTGTTTCTTTACTCTGCTCTGTCCTATCTTATAATTGGCGTTCCTTTCTTTTTCACTAAATGATGTGGTATTGTAAACCGCTCTGATGCCTTTTTGGTCTGAGCGGTATGCATGAGATACATTTGCATACAGTGGGGGCAATGCATACAAATGCAGCACAGGCATATTTATTAGGAACAGCATGAAACCTGAATGGTGTTTGGCTCTCCAGGACTGGAGTTGGGAAACTCTGCTCTAGGGATTGCACATGTTTATGGTGTCTGTGCTCTGTAGGGTAAATTATAGGCGTTTCAGGCATGTTTAATTTATCTGCAATATAGGTTCCGTCTTTATTACCACGGTTTAGTACTGGGTAAAATGTGGGGACAAGGTTGGCAGGAGCCACAGCTGGGACTTGAACTTGTGACCTTCTGCCCCTGAACACACTGGCGGTGTGTACTGCACCAAACTGTTGCCACAGGGGCAAATCATTCCCTGGGGATACCATGACTGTTCGTCAGACAGACCTTGTCTATTGTAGTGCACGGCACCCACCTAAATGGGGTTTGGCCGTGGTCTGCTGTGGGCAGATGCCACTATCCCCTCCGCCACCAGCACACCATGCTGGCATGCCCTTATGCTGGTGGTGCTGGTGGTGCGCAGTCCCAGGCCATCCAGTGCTGGTAGGCAGATGCCTATGGTGTGGGTTCTTGGATAGGGGTGCCTACATGGACATGCACACTTCCTCCCGGCACCGCCTGCCAATGTTATGTGCCCTTGGGGGTCCCTGCTGGGTAATATCCCCTGTGACACTGTGGGACACACACTTGTGCCCATGTTGGTCCCTCGTCAGTTGCTGTCTTGCTGCTTTACAGTTTCGGCATTCCTATGTGCCACCTAGGCTTCTGCCTAGTCCGCACTGTGCCCCAGCTGGACCACAGCATGTGCCGCCTGCAGCCCCCTGTATCCCATTTACGGCATCAGTACAGTTTCCCTTTCCTACGTGCCCACTCTGCTGTTGCTGCACATGTGCACGCCCTAACAAACCTGCCCAATATGAACAGCAAAAACCCTGATCACCGCTATTTCAATGTGGGATCATTCACTTTTTAGGGGGACAGAGCATAGACCCTTCCAAACAATATATCTTCCTTTTTACGCTTTGTCAGTTGTGTTGCTTTATGTTTATCATTAATATCACTATTGGCCAGCTTGGTTATTGGGATTTAAAATGTGGTTCTGGTCATTTTATATGTTTATTTGCCTTTTTGGTTCCTGCACATGTATCACTAATATCACTTTTCTGGGTTTCCCTGCCTTTGCTGTACATTGCCAACTGAAATGGTTTCTCTCTCCTGCAAATGTGCCTCTAATTTGAGGGTTTCACTGGCGTTAATGTTCAGACCCAGATTTCACAGCGTTAGTGTGCCTGGAGCCTCTCCCCGCCCACTCTCCGCCCATTGATCCCTATCTCCGCCTCTGGGAGGCCTTACTCCACCCTTCAGACCCGGATTTCACAGCGTAAGTGTGCCTTAACGCCGCTGCCGATGTTATCACATGATACATTACATATCACGCGATAACATCACCGCTGCTACGTTAAGATGGTTTAGTAAACATACCCCTTAATTTCAAGGCATGGACTTTTACTGTGGGTGTGCACAAGGGTAGAATTTGGGCAGAGAGTGGGTATAGCATGTAAATATGCATGTTGGTTATAGACTGCCATAATTTATGCATATATGTAAAATATACTGTAGGTGTGGTCTTTTACACCAACTCTAGGGCTGGTGCAATTGATTGCACCTTAGATGAAGTTGCATTTTTGGCCACTTATACTAATATTTATAAAGAAAAGTACTTTTGTTTACAAAATAGGCTTAAAAACAGACATGTTTTGACTGCCTTAAACTGGGTACCTGGTTATAAAATTATCCTCGTGGAGGCCAATTCTGAACCGGGGACTCCGGCCCGTCTGTATGTCCAAAATCTGAAAGGGGCCGGAGTTGCACCTGATTCTGCACCCATGGGAGGTAGACTTCCTGCAGGAGCAGAAGTGGAGCAAAGGGCCTGGATGGGCAGGATATGCCCTGATTCAGAAGTCTTGCATGCACAGCAGCCATCCCATTTAACCCTTCCAAAGCTTCGGCATGGATTCTGATGCTGTGGCGTCCTGCCGGCATGGCACCAGGACGCCATGCAGGAGCCCCGATCTGCCACACAGGTTCAAAAGTGCCTTTCCTATCACCTGATCCCCAAAGAGGACTGCCAAGGCTGTGATTGGGCAGCAGGGAAACCCATGATGACACTCACCTGTTTTGGTGTTCCCTCCATGGCTGGCATGCACCATCGGGAGGACTTATTCCACCTCTGAGGTGGAATAAGTTTCCCTTCTAACCTTCAGCCCCGGGATGTACAGGGCCATGACCAGAATTGGCTCTGTATGTCTGGGGTCAGGGTCCTGCCTCCGCCATGCCCTTGTTCCTCCTTCGGCCCACCCCCTCCCGCTCCCATCCAGAGCTCCCTGCACAAAGCCAATGTACGTGCGGGGAGCTCTATGATGGGCATACGGTCCCTGTGAATAGTGTAGATTGAACGTTCAAACTGGGTGTTCATTCCTGCTATTCGCAGGGAAGAATCACCGCCATAATGTGTAGACAAGACTCAAAGAAATTGCTGGAAGGTCACAAGCACAAATATTTTCAATCTCAGTAAAACATTTCATGATGTGCCTGACTTCATGTTTGAGGCAGACCTGGATGTTGTTGCTATCATGTTGGAGATGAGTTACTTGAATGGGATACAGCTATAAAAGGCTATAATTTATTCAGGAAGGATAGAGATGACAGAAAATGGGCAAGAATCACTTTTTATGTAACAATTAATACCAAAGCAACTCAAACAGACGGAAAGGAGAAAGGAGAAGGTGTTTATGTTTATTACAAAATTTGCTATACCGCCCTTCACTGGTATCAAGGTGGTTTACAATAAAAAATAAAGCACATAAAATGAAAGATAAAATAATAACATAAAAATAACAATACAAACAAACAATATACATAATGACAAGAAAAAAGGAAAGCAACTAATACAGTGGAATTTACCTAACAGAGGGACAGCAAAGAAAGAATAAGGGCCAAACAATCCTGTAGGTACTGTGTACTGTGTGGATTTTTTTCTACATTATTGTTTAAAACCACCTGAAAATGAAAATAATTTGAGTTTCACAACCTGATTTCTTAATTGGATCCCCTCAAACTTACACCTTTGTGAAATCCGCTGCTTACTCATGTAAATGTTTATGTTTATGTTTATTTCATTTGCTTAACCGCTCTTCAGTGAAAGTCAGAGCGGTGTACAATACATAAAACAACAGAGTAAGGCACTAGGCCAAAAGTATTGAAAGGAAGTTACAATTCTTAAATAGGAAAGAGAGAAGGCTAGTAAAGAGCAGTGGAATATAGGAGAGGAGGTTAGGGTCAGGGGGTGGGGAGGTTGAAGGCCAGGGAGAAGAGAAAGGTCTTTAGGTCATGTCTAAAGGTGCAGTGATGGGGTTCAAGACGGAGAGAGGTGGGAAGAGAGTTCCAAAGGGCAGGGCCTGTGTAGAAGAAGGCGGAGGAATGGGTGGATTGGAGGTGGGCAAGGGAGGGAGGGGGAAGGCTAAGACGGTTGAGGTGAAAGGACCGAGGGGTGTGTCGAGGGGTATGGAAGTGGATGAGGTCTGCCAAATATTGTGGAGTGGAGGTGTGGAGTGCTTTGTGGACGAGAGTAAGTAGTTTAAACTGGATACGATAAGAGATGGGAAGCCAATGAAGCTGAAGGAGAAGGGGGGTGATGTGATCTCTAGGGGAGGAGTGAGTGATAAGCCGGGCGGCAGTGTTTTGAATTCTCTGAAGCCGGGTTAACCGCACGTAACGATCGTAAAGCTCCGCGGCACGGTAAAACACCGCAGAAGGTGGAGAGAGGGCGGAGAGAAGGGGTCAATGGGCGGAGAGTGGGCGGGGAGAGGCTCCAGGCACACTAACGCGCTGATCTGAAGAGCTGAAACCCAACGCGATTGAAAACCTGCCGTTAGATGCACATATGCAGGGGAGAGAAACGATTTACGTGTCAGCAATGTACAGCATAGGCAGGGAAACCTAAAAAAAGTGATAAGTGTGATACATGTGCACAGAACAAAAGGGCACATAAACATTGAAAATGACCTCAACAAACTGGAAAGAAAACATAACCAAGCTGGCCAAAAGTGATATTAATGGGGAACATCAACCCCCCCCCCCCCCCCGAGAAAGCTCCAAAAAAAGATATTAATCGTGGAAGGGTCTATGCTCCATCCCCATACAAGGTGAATGAGCCCACAGTGAAATAGCGCTGAGCAGGGCCTTCCCTTGTTATTTGACAGGTGTCCTATGGCATGCACATGTCCTGCAACAGCAGGGTGGGCATGTCAGAACGGGCAACTGGACAGATGCTGGAAAAGGAGATACAGAGGGCTGCAGGTGGCACATGCTGTGGTGCAGCTGGGCCACAGTGCGGACTAGGGTGATGCCTAGGTGGCCCATACGAATGCTGAAACAGCAGAGCAGCCAGACAGCAACAGCTGAAGGCCCAACATGGGCACGACTGTGTTTCCCACAGTGTCGCAGGGGATAGTACCCAGCAGCTACCCCCAAGGGCACGGAACATTGGCAGGCGGTGCTGGGGGGAAGTGTGGACACCTATGCAGGCACCCCTATCCCAGAACCCGCACCATAGGCAGCCGCCTACCCGCACACTGGATGGCCTGAGGCTGCGCTCCACCAGCACCACCAGCAGAAGGGCATGTCAGCATGGTGGCAGAGGGATACTGGTGGTGGAGGGGGCAGTGGCAGCTGCCCAGAGCAGACCGTGGCCTAGCCCTGTGTAGGTGGGTGCCATGTACTTCAACAGACAGGCCCTGTCTGATGAACAGTCATGGTATCACCAGGAAATGCACTAACTCTGTGACGACATGGTGGTGCAGTGTATAAAACCAGTGTATTCAGAAGTAGAAAGTCGCAGGTTCAAGTCCCAGCTGTGGTACCTGCCAACCCAGTCCCCATACTTTACCCACTACTAAAACGTGCTAATACAGACAGAACCTTTATTGCAGATGACGTAAACATGCACAAAACACCTACATTTTACCCTACAGAGCACAGACACCATAAACAGGCGCATTACTTAGAGCAGAGTCTCACAAATGCAGTCCTGGAGGGCCAAACACCATTCCGGTTCCATGCTGCCTCTAATAAAGATGCCTGTGCTGCATTTCTATGCGCCATCCCCATGGTATGCAGATGTATCTCATGCATATTCATGAGGGACAGCATGAAAACCCGAAGTGTTTGGCACCGCAGGACTGGAGTTGGGAACCTCTGCCATAAAGCAGCAGCCAACAGGGGCAGACACACCCGCACCCACAGGCCCCATTATCCAAAGCCTCCTGGAGAGGCAGGACTTTGGGCTCTGCGTGCATCTCCCAATACTAGCACTTGCATACCTTAGTAATGCCACCCTAAACCTGGGAATATGGTACACATCTATCAAAAGGTTGCTATGATTACTGGCAGATAGCAATTCCTAAGTTAAGTACAATTTTCTGAGTGAGCTGCATCATAGCAACCTTTCTGATGTCTGTGGAGTGTGCTACAGGTCTTGTGTCTGACAATGTTTACCAACCTGGGGAGTAACTCCTACAGTATTGCGTACCATAGCCATGCCTGCACTGTGCCCAGGACTGGTGTGGTGGCCTGGGCTGCCCAACACCTCTATAGTTGCACAATGCTGGCATAGGTGTGGGGAGTGTGTGTCTGTCTATCCAGTGTGTGGTGGCTGCTAACACCCTCCACAGTCCACACTGCTAGCACTGTTGCCAGTATTGGCCTGCCAATGTGCATAATGAGGAGTAAGGTACTGTGGGAATAGCCTGGATAGGGTGGCCTGGCCTGGATGCATCTGCACACGGCATAGGGCAATGGCTCGGACATTGTAGTGCCTGGCCACCACCTGCACAGACAGGGTGGCCATAGCATGTCCTGCTGGGAGGTCACTCTGGACTAGCTGGCAGACTGTTTGCAGCTAGTATGTGTTTTGCTGCAACACCTTGCAGAGTGCAGCGGCTGGAGGCTTGCTGCTGGAGAATGTCAGATAATGGTGGGAGGCAGCTGAGCATTTCCAGGCCTGCCATCTGTCTGTTCCCCAGCAGGACTAGGGTTGATAGTCCCCTCTACTGCTACCATTACAGGGAGGTAGAATGTGGATCTATTGGTGGGTGATCCTGTTTCCCACCCTGAGCCCCAGAGGGTGGGTTGTGTGGTGGTACATAATCTGCCTATGGGTCCATTTCCCCCCCCCCCCCACTTCAATATTAAACAAAATTAAGCAATTTTTGCTGGAAAGAACTATACAACTTAACATCAAACAAAGCTAAGCAATTTTTGTTATTGTCTGCTATTGAATGAGATATTCTCAACACATTATTTTGAAAATATTTAAAAATAATGTGGCCATAATTTGGTGGTCATTGATGTGAAAGTGAGGGTAATGACTCAGAGCTTCTGACTTCAGCCCTGAGATACTGAGACCACATAGCTGCCGATAAAAATTTTATTTTATAAGTCTCATATTCATAAGTATTTGCAGTCTTTATTTAGAACATATTACTTTCCAGTTGTAATACAGAGTCTTTTTGATAGTTACTTTTATATATACTCTGTGAGAAATAGACCGATAGAGTGAAAAGCAATATTAAAGCTACTGAAATGCAGGGGACATGGGGAAAAGAATAAGCGCTCTGGATTGCGTTGGAAAGAGGAGATGGCACTGTCATCCATACTGCTGTAGTCTACAGACCTCCGACTCAAATTGAAGAGATAGATAACGAATTGATTATAGATATTGCCAAGATAGCCACAAAGGGGGAAACAATCATTTTGGGTGACTTAAATCTACCTGATGTGGATTGGATTACTCCTTCTGCACATCTGGAAAGAAGCAAAAAAACTGTAGATGCTCTCCAAGAAGCATTGTTTAGACAAATGGTCATGGAACCAACGAGGGAAAACTCAATGCTGGATTTAGTGCTCACCAACAGTGATAGCGTGTCGAATGTCTCCGTGAGTGCCCCTGTGAGCAACATCAATCATCACACAGTGTGGTTTGAGATAAAAGCCAAGGTACAGGCCAAACATAGCAAGCTCAAAGTCCTAAACTTCAAAAACACTGCCTTCAAAAAAATGGCCGAGTACCTAAAGGAGGAGATGACAGGGTGGAAGGAGATAAGGGAAGTGGAATTTCAATGGGCTAAACTAAAGGTGGCAATAAAAGGGGCAACAGATAAATATGTAAAAAAGTAAATAAAAACAAGAGGAGAAGGAAACCTATTTGGTTTTCCAAAGAAGTGGCTGCTCAAATAAAGGCAAAAAACCACAGCTTTCGCAAAATTCAAAAGCTTGCAAACAGAAGAACACAGAAATGAATACAAGATCAAACTCAAAGGGGAATGTTTGTTCGTCTTAACGTAGCAGTGGCGACATTATCGCGCGATACGTCACGTATCGCGTGATAACGTTGGCAGCGGCGTTAAGGCACACTAAGGGGTATGTTTACTAAACTGCGGTAACGTTACAGACCGCGCGTTATGTAATGTTAATGATCGTAAGATAAAGTTAACGCGCGTTATGTAATGTTAATGCGCGTTAACGTTACTTAACAATCGTTAATGTCCCCGGCCATGGTAAACACTGCAGAGGGTGGAGAGAGGGCAGGGGAAGGGGTCAATGGGTGGGGAGTGGGCGGAGAGAGGCTCCCTGCACACTAACGCGCTGAACTGAAGGGCTGAATCCTACTGCGAATGAAAACCTGCCGTTAGATGCACATTTGCAGGAGAGAGAAAGCATTTCAGTGTCAGCAATGTACAGCATAGACAGGGAGCCCAAGAAACATGATAGTAATGCTCCACTTCCAGCACCAGCATAGTGCCCAAGTATGAAAGGCCACTTTGGCGATGGTGCAAGTGGGGCATAGGGGGCTGCAGGCGGGACATGTAGTGGGGGCAGCTGGGGCACAGGGTGGACTAGGCGGGTGCCTAGGTGGCACATAGGAACATAGAAACCAGAAATCAGCATGACAGCAGCTGACAAAGGCCAAACACAATCCACCTACATCTACCTAGTCCACCTAAGCTAACAGTTGCCAGGGCACTGACCTGACATCCCCCCAGCCAACCCTCCCCCAAGCGGAAGGGACAGACTATTGGTAGGTGGTAATGGTGACAGACTATTGGTAGGTGGTGATGTGAGGATGCTCATTTATGCCCCATGCCCCAGACCCCGCTCCCTAGGCGACCACCTACCCACATAGTGGATGGCCTGGGACTGCGCACTACCAACACCGACAGCATATGGCCATGTCAGCATGGCAGGGGATGTGTGTGCCCATGCTGGAGGGGGCAGTGGCACCTGCCTGCAGTGGACCTATGCCATGCCCTGTACCAGTACATGCTGTGCAGTGCAACATACAAAGTCTGGCTGAGGAAAAGTACAGGTAGCCCCAGGGACTACCATGCACCTGTGGCAACAGTGTGGTGCAGTACACTCAGCCAGTGTGTCCAGAAGCAGAGGGTCACAGGTTCAAGCCCCAGCTGTGGTTCCTGCAGAGCATGTCCCTATGTTTTACCCTACAATGCAGATACAACAGCAACATGTGCAATGCCCAAAGCAGCAGCGAACAGGGGTACAAACACCCACTCACACAGGCTCCACAATCCAAAGATGCATGGAGAGTCAGGCTGTTGGTCCCAGCATTGAGCTGCAGTTATCACCAGGGCACTACTACTACCTCCTGCACAGTTTAGCAATGTCGGCATTGTGATCATGCTGCAATAGAAGTGTGTGTGTGTATGTCTATCCATTGTTTTGTGGCTGCCCACACCTCACCGGGCCCACAATGTCCCACTGTTACCAGCGTTAGTCTGAATATGTGCGTAATGAGGAGCAAGGTGTCATGGGTATGGCCCAGACAGGGCGGATTGGCCAGGATGCATCTTCACAGGATGTGGGGCAATGGCTGGGACACTGTAGTGCCCAACCACTGCCTGCATGGACAGGGTGGCCACAGCATGGCATGCTGGGAGGGCACTCACTCTGAACGAGCAGTGACCATGGCAGGTCTAGGTTCCCACATAGTGCTCTACATTATCTGCCTCCAGTGATCCTATTGTGTTCCCAGTGCTGGGTCCCCAATTACTGAGATGCTTGCTTGGTGCACATAGTTCCTCTGTGAGCATGCACTATGGACTGGCAAGTGGACTGTCTGCAGTTAGACTGTGAATGGTTGGAACACCTATAAGGTGTGGTCTGACTGTGCTGTCTGCTGGTGACTGGCAGACAATGGTGTGAGGCAGTTGGGGTTTTCCCGAGCTAACCCCATCATTGCTGTTGGTCTGCCACTGCCCCAGCCACAGGTATGGCTCTGGCCCACCAACCATGGAGGGATGTCCTATACCAACAGGATGGAGGTTGCTTCATGGGGGCTGGGGCACCTGTCCCTTACCTACAAAAAGGTGATGTGTGTCCTTTGGGGCTTGTAGTGTATACCACTTTGACCTATAAAGGCACTGCTACACAAACCTCATGCAAGTCTGGAAACCTCTCTGCCCTGATAACAGGTGCCTCTGTCAGCCAGACCCAAACACGGGGTACATACTAATCTGGGTGGTGTCTGGTCCCAGAGGGCCACATGTGACTGCAGGATAAAGATGGACACCGAATTACCTTCAGCTGCATTGCAAGGAACATCTGTCACACACTGTTAGTGATGGGGATGTACAGCAGGGCCTATCTCTAGCACCACATGTACTGCGGACCTAGTGCTGGGCACTCATCCTATCCCTCAGGGAGATCACAGAACCTGCACCAATGGCATGGTCTGTAGCTACTTGGTGCCAGTATCATGCACTGTCAGTTCGTCTTTCCAAGTTGAGGTACTGGAGAGGAGCAGACCCCATTTGCTGATCAGCTGTAGACAGCTATTCAGCATGTGCATTGCATCATGGGTACTGTTGGGGTTACCCTATCCTGGCACTCAGAGCAGACAGTTTTTGCAGTGACCTTCAGTTCTGTACCCAGCCATTGCTGTGTCATATACCACGGAGGTATAGCCTACTGGGTAATACAATGCCATTCTCGGCAGTGTTCATGGGTTCCATTCCTCATTGTTCCCTCCTCTCATGCCTGTCCTATTCAAATAGTGTGCATGCCTGTAACAGTCATATTTTTGCAGATTTGTGCTGCCAGCCCATAATACCCTCGCCACAATTGCCAACATTCCTTCGGTCCGTCTATCTGCATCTGTTAGCTGTGTAGAGTCCTGTCTGCCTGTGCAGCTTGTCACCCCATGTCCTGCACTGCTACCCTTTCCTGCATTGCGCCTCTTCATGCTTGCCTCGCCTGTGCCTGATCTTCATGGCACCACCACTCCTCTGTCCACCCATCATTGTAACTATCCTGCCACCTCTGCCTCCACTGGGGGACAGGTATTCCCATCGTCTGCCACCAACTGTCTTTCCAGTACTTTACATTGCCAACACCCTGTGCTGTGGTACAGTTGCCCCCACCATGTTTGTCATCAGTACTGGCAGCCACATGGGATGCCCTCAGATATGGCAGGTCCAGCGGCTCCCAGCTCTTCCTCCTTCACTCACCTGTTCATTGCCTTTCCTGAGTGCTCTATCTAGTGTTAGGGTTACATCTGCCTCTGCTCCTCACAGGTCATGCATGTCATCCTGAAGCACCTTGCAGCCCTTAGGCCACGCTAACCTAGGGCACCATAACCTTGTTAGGCCACCTTAACCTATGGTTCCATAACCCAGGGTGCTCTCTAAGGTGCCTTGTCCAGGGGTGCCTAATACGGCGCTTAGCTTAAGGAGTTCTACTGTATAGGGCACCTTACAAAGCACCTTATGAGGCACCTTATAGGGCACCTAACAAGGCACCTTATAAGGCACCTTATAAGACACCTAACAAGGCACCTTATAAGGTACCTCACAAGGCAGCTTATTAGGCAACTTACTTATAAGGCACCTTACGAGATGCCCTACAAGGCACCTTACAAGGCGCCTCATAAGACGCCTTACAAGGCGCCTTGTAAGGTGCCTTATAAGGTGCCTTATGAGGCACCTTGTAATGAGCGTTAGTTTGTAACATGAGTTGGCTGATACGGCTTGCTCTAACGATGCACCGCCCAAGCCTTTATATGGGTATCTGTACCTTTACCGCGGAACCTAACACGAATGAAATTACCGCAGTTTAGTAAATATATACCGAACGCTGTGAAATCCAGGTCTGAAGGGTGGAGTAAGGCCTCCCAGAGGGCGGAGATAGGGGTCAATGGGCAGAGAGTGGGTGGGGAGAGGCTCCAGGCACACTAACGCTGTGAAATCCGGGTCTGAACACTAACGCCAGTGAAACCCTCGTGTTAGAGGCACATTTGCAGGAGAGAAAAACCATTTCAGTCAGCAATGTACAGCAAAGGCAGGGAAACCCAGAAAAGTGATAGTAGTGATACATGTGCAGGAACCAAAAAGGCAAATAAACATATAAAATGACCAGAACCAGGGCCGGCCCGTCCATTGAGCAAGAATGCTTTTTGCACAGGGCCCTGCGTTTCAGGGGGCCCCGCGCAAAAAACATTCTTCATCATTCCAAGTTTAAAAAAAAAAAAAAAAAAAACAGCTGCTTCTGCCGCGGCAGCATCAAGAGTGCCGCCGCGGGGTCCCCCCTGCCCGGCAGAGCCTCCCTGCATCGTAGGCTAGCGTTGAATCCCTGAACGCGGGCTTCTTTCAGAGCCGCAAGAGTTTCCTTTCTCGCGGCTCTGTTAATCCCGCCGGGGATTTCCCATCAGCCCCGACGGGATTAACAGAGCCGCGAGAAAGTAAACTCTCGCGGTTCTGAAAAAAGCCCGCGTTCGGGGATTCAACGCTAGCCTATGATGCAGGGAGGCTCTGCCGGGCAGGGGGGGCCCCGCGGTGGCACTCTTGATGCTGCCGCAGCAGAAGCAGCTAGTTTTTTTTATTTTTTATTTTGGGATGATAGGGGGGAAGGGGGTTTAGGACTGATAATGGGCTATGGGGGGGGGGAGGCTAAGACTGGAAGTGGGCTGATAGGGGAGGGTTAGGACTAGTAATGGGCCATGGGGGGGTGCTAAGACTGGAAGTGGGCTGATGGGGGGGTTAGGACTGGTAATGGGCTATGGGGGGGCTGACTGGAAATGGGCTGATGGGGGGGTTAGGACTGGTAATTGGCTATGGGGGGGCTAAGACTGGAAATGGGCTGATGGGGAGGTTTAGGACTGGTAATGGGTTATGGGGGGGGCTAAGACTGGGTGGGCTGATGGGGAGGGTTAGGACTAGTAATGGGCCATGTGGCGGTGCTAAGACTGGAAGTGGGCTGATGGGGAGGTTTAGGACTGGTAATGGGTTATGGGGGGGGATAATACTGGAAATGGGCTGATGGGGGGGGTTAGGACTGGTAATTGGCTATGGGGGGGGCTAAGACTGGAAATGGGCTGATGGGGAGGTTTAGGACTGGTAATGGGTTATGGGGGGGGGGCTAAGACTGGAAGTGGGCTGATGGGGGAGGGTTAGGACTAGTAATGGGCCATGGGGGGGGTGCTAAGACTGGAAGTGGGCTGATGGGGAGGTTTAGGACTGGTAATGGGTTATGGGGGGGGGCTAAGACTGGAAATGGGCTGATGGGGGTTAGGACTGGTAATGGGCTATGGGAGGGGTTAGGACTGGTAATGGGCTGATGGGGGATTAGGACTGGTAATGGGCTATGGGGGGCTAAGACTGGAAATAGGCTGATGGGGGGCTAGGATTCGAAATAGGGTGATGGAGGGGGGGGGGGTTAGGACGTAATGGGCTGATGGGGAGGTTTAGGACTGGTAATGGGTTATGGGGAGGGCTAAGACTGGAAGTGGGCTGATGGGGGAGGGGTAGGACTAGTAATGGGCCATGGGGGGATGGTAAGACTGGAAGTGGGCTGAGGGGGCGGTTTAGGACTGGTAATGGGTTATGGGGGGCGCTAAGACTGGAAATGGGCTGATGGAGGTTAGGACTGGTAATGGGCTATGGGAGGGGTTAGGACTGGTAATGGGCTGATGGGGGATTAGGACTGGTAATGGGCTATGGGGGGGAGGCTAAGACTGGAAGTGGGCTGATAGGGGAGGGTTAGGACTAGTAATGGGCCATGGGGGGGGGGGTGCTAAGACTGGAAGTGGGCTGATGGGGGGGTTAGGACTGGTAATGGGCTATGGGGGGGCTGACTGGAAATGGGCTGATGGGGGGGGTAGGACTGGTAATTGGCTATGGGGGGGGCTAAGACTGGAAATGGGCTAATGGGGAGGTTTAGGACTGGTAATGGGTTATGGGGGGGGGGGGCTAAGACTGGAAGTGGGCTGATGGGGGAGGGTTATTACTAGTAATGGGCCATGGGGGGGGCCTAAGACAGGAAATGGGCTTATGGGGGGGTTAAGACATGTAATTGGCTATGGCGGGGGCTAAGACTGGAAATGGGCTGATGGGGAGGTTTAGGACTGGTAATGGGTTATGGGGGGGGGCTAAGACTGGAAGTGGGCTGATGGGGGAGGGTTAGGACTAGTAATGGGCCATGGGGGGGTGCTAAGACTGGAAGTGGGCTGATGGGGACGTTTAGTACTGGTAATGGGTTATGGGGGGGGGCTAATACTGGAAATGGGCTGATGGGGGGTTCGGACTGGTAATTGGCTATGGGGGGGGCTAAGACTGGAAATGGGCTGATGGGGAGGTTTAGGACTGGTAATGGGTTATGGGGGGGGGGCTAAGTTTGGAAGTGGGCTGATGGGGGAGGGTTAGGACTAGTAATGGGCCATGGGGGGGTGCTAAGACTGGAAGTGGGCTGATGGGGAGGTTTAGGACTGGTAATGGGTTATGGGGGGGCTAAGACTGGAAATGGGCTGATGGGGATTAGGACTGGTAATGGGCTATGGGAGGGGTTAGGACTGGTAATGGGCTGATGGGGGATTAGGACTGGTAATGGGCTATGGGGGGCTAAGACTGGAAATAGGCTGATGGGGGGGCTAGGACTGGAAATAGGCTGATGGGGGGGTTAGGACGTAATGGGCTGATGGGGAGGTTTAGGACTGGTAATGGGTTATGGGGGGGGGCTAAGACTGGAAGTGGGCTGATGGGGGAGGGTTAGGACTAGTAATGGGCCATGGGGGGATGGTAAGACTGGAAGTGGGCTGATGGGGAGGTTTAGGACTGGTAATGGGTTATGGGGGGGGGCTAAGACTGGAAGTGGGCTGATGGGGAGGTTTAGGACTGGTAATGGGTTATGGGGGGGGCTAAGACTGGAAGTGGGCTGATGGGGAGGTTTAGGACTGGTAATGGGCTATGGGAGAGGTTAGGACTGGTAATGGGCTGATGGGGGATTAGGACTGGTAATGGGCTATAGGGGGCTAAGACTGGAAATAGGCTGATGGGGGGGGGCTAGGCCTGGAAATAGGGTGATGGGGGGTTAGGACTAGTAATGGGTATGGGGGGGCTAGGACTGGAAATGGGCTGAGGGGGGGTAAGGACTGGTAATGGGCTGGGGGTGCTAAGACTGTTAATGGTCTGGGGGGTTGCTAGGATTGGAAATGGGCTGAGTGGAAGGAGGGCTTGAACTGCAAATAGCTGATGGGGATGGGGGCTTGGAATGGAAATGGGTTGTGAGGGGGAGGGAGCTAGGACTGGAAATGGGTGAGTGGGAGGGGGGCTAGGACAGGAAATGGGCTGATGGAGGGGCTAGAATAGGACTGGAAATTGGCTGTTGGGGTGGTGCTAAGATTGGAAATGGGCTGTGGTGGGGGTTTGGATTGAAATGGACTCATGAAGGGGCTAGAACTGGAAGTAGGCTCATGGGGGGCTTGGATTGGAAATGGGCTGAGTGGAGGGGAGCTAGGATTTGACATGGGCTGATGGGCTCATGGGGGGCTGGGATTGGAAATGAGCTGATGGAGGTACTCGGATGGGACTGGAAATAGATGGGGGAGCTAGGACTGGAAATAGGCTGATGGTGGGTCTAGGATAAGACTGGAAATGGGCTTATGGAGGGCTAAGACTGGAAATGGGCTGATGCGGGGACTAGAAGGGAACGGATGCTGGGTGGGACTGGAACTAGAATGGAGCTGATGTTGGGGGAGGATTAGAATGGGATGGAGCTGGGAGAGTGAAATGGAGAGGGAAAAAATATTTTGTGTGGGAGGGAAGACAAATCTACAATTGGCCGGTAATTGGGAGAGTAAGTGGGGATTGAGAATGGAGGGGTAAAATTTGAGTAGATGAAATAGGAATGAGGAAAGAGCAAAAGGAGAAAGATTAGTATGTTAAAGCAGATGTAGAGAGAGAATGGGAAAAAAAACTAGAAGAGAGAAGAAAAGACAAATGGACAGCAGACGATGGAGAGTTAGCCAAAGACACAAAGAAACCAGAAGAAAGTGACTGGAGCAATTGCAGCTGAAAAAAAATGCACAAAAGGTAGAAAAATATCTCTTTATTTTGAATTTATTAATTGGAATATGTCAGCTCTCGGAAATGTGCATCATTAACGTCTGCGCTTTGTTTAGTACAAGAGCAAATTAATGTATAGTTTTATTTCTACAGTGTTGTACATTCCAAGTTTGGCTTTTGGGATTCCCAGATTAATTATTGTCTTCCTGTTTCTAAATTGTGATTCCTTGTTTGGTGATGGTCTATGTTCTGCATGTGTGACTGAGCTGAGGTATTCTGTTTATGTAATTCCTATTTGACATTGCCACTTGTTCTCTTTCCCCAGTAGGTCATGTATTGTTATTCTCTGAAATGTATTGGTTTAATATTTGCAGTGTTGCCTTTTGATAGGTAGAGTATGGTGCTTTGTGAGTCCTGGTAGTGCTGTTAGGATACGGCGGGTTTGCTATGGGTTCTAAATGGGCAGTGTTTGTAGTAGTTCCTAATGTGTCTGGCGGTTGGCACTGGATTATAGTAATGTAGAAGTCTTTTAGTCTTTCTTTATTCATACACTCATTAAGAGGCATGTTTACTAAAAGTTAGTGTATGGTAACATTATGCAAATGTTTATGCAAATGAGGTCCCTTATGCAAATGAGGCCTCACACTGAGTCTCCGCACATGGCCCCGCACCCCCCTTGGGCCGCCCCTGACCAGAACCACATATGAAATCCCAATAAGAAAGCTGGCCAATAGTGATATTAATGATAAACATAAAGCAACACTACTGACAAAGTGTAAAAATGATATCATGTTTGGAAGGGTCTATGCTCTGTCCCCCTACAAAGTGAATGATCCCACATTGAAATAGCGGTGATCAGGGTTTTTGTCATTTATATTGGGCAAGTTTGTAAGGGCGTGCACATGTGCAGCAACAGCAGAGTGGGCACGTAGGAAAGGGCAACTGTACTGATGCTGTAAATGGGATACAGGGGGCTGCAGGCGGCATATGCTGTGGTCCAGCTGGGGCACTCTTTCTGGCTCCCCTTGCTTTTTTAATTCAACAGTCTGGAGTTTCCGCTTTCCTTTATGCTGATGATATCGTACTACTTCATCACACTTCCCCCTCTTGCCCTGACCTTTCTGTATTCAACTCCTGTCTTACTGAAGTGGCTAACTGGTTGACTCTCCACTGCCTTCACCTTAATCTCACAAAGACTGTTGCTATTTGGTTCTCTCATGGTTGTCCACCTCCCCCTGTTGGCCCCCTCATTTTCTGGTTCCTCTGTCCCTTTAGTTTCCACTTTTCGTTATCTTGGTGTTCACTTTGATTCGGATCTATCCTTTCAGTCGCACCTCTCTCACATCACTAAATCATCTTTCTTCTTTCTCCGACAAATTCGTGCGGTGCGCCCTTTTCTGTCCCCTTCGGCCCTCTCTACCCTGTTGTTGTCCCTGGTTATGTCTCGTGTAGATTTCGCTAACTCTGCTCTCATTGGACTTCCCAAGTCTCGGTTATCTCGGCTACAGCGGATACAGAATACTGCCACTCGCCTTGTCTGTCACGCTTCCCCTCGGGACCACGTTACACCTCTGCTTTTCCGCCTCCACTGGTTGCCTTTCCCTTACCGCTCCCAATTCAAGCTGCTCACTTTGGTTCACAAGGCTCTCCATACTGGCTCCCTTCAATATCTTTCCGACCTCCTCTCCTTTCACTCTCCCCGGTATACTCCTCGTTCTTTCCATCTCAACCGCTTCGCCCTTCCTTCCCCTTCTCGTGCTCACCTTCAATCCACCCGTTCTTCTGCTTTCTTCTTTATTGGTCCTGCCCTTTGGAATTCCCTTCCCTCTTCCCTCCGTTTAGAGCCCCACCATTCCACCTTTAAGCAAAATCTGAAAACCCACTTTTTCTCCCTGGCTTTCGATGTGCCCTCCCCTTTTGTGTAAACTCCACTCCCCTTCCCCTCCACTTACCTTCTTGTTTCTTTCCCCATCCCTCCTCTGTTTCTCCTGTCTATTCTATCTTTTATGAAGGAATTGTAACTTTCTTTTTCCTTTTCCATGGCTTTGGCCTTTTGTTTTAACTTGATTTTAATTGTACACCGCTTTGATTATTGGAGAAAGGCGGTTTTATCAAAAAACAATAAACATAAACATAAACTAGGCAGATGCCTAGGTGGCACATAGGAATGCCGAAAATGTAAAGCACCAAGACAGCAACTGACGAGGGACCAACATGGGCATGTGTGTGTATCCCACTGTGTCAGAGGGGATATTACACAGCAGGTACCCCCAAGGGCAAATGTAGCAGGCGGTGCTGGGGGGAAGTGTGCATGTCCATGTAGGCACCCCTACCTGGGAACCCACACCATAGGCAGTTGCCTACCGGCACACTGGATGGCCTGGGACTGTGCACCACCAGCACCACCGGCATAAGGGCATGTCAGCATGGTGGTGGAGGGGTGCTGGTGGTGGAGGGGGCAGTGGCATCTGCCCACAGCAGACCACGGCCAAGCCCCGTTTAGGTGGGTGCTGTGCGCTGCAACAGACAAGGGCTATCTGATGAACAGTCATGGCATCCCCAGGGAATGATTTACCCCTGTGGCAACCATTTAGTGCAGTACACACACCCAGTGTGTTCAGGGGCAGAAGGTCACAAGTTCAAGTCCCAGCTGTGGCTCTTGCCAACCTTGTCCCCATATTTTACCCAGTACTAAACGATGGTAATAAAGACGGAACCTTTATTGCAGATAAATTAAACATGCCTGAAACACCTATATTTTACCCTACAGAGCACAGACACCATAAACATGTGCAATCCCTAGAGCAGAGTTTCCCAACTGCAGTCTTGGAGGGCCAAACACCATTCAGATTTCATGCTGTCCCTAATAAATATGCCTGTGCTGCATTTGTATGCATCGCCCCCATTGTATGCAAATGTATCTCATGCATATTCATTAGGGACAGCATGAAAACCTGAACAGTGTTTGGCCCACCAGGACCGGAGTTAGGAACCTCTGCCCTAGAGCAGCGGCCAACAGGGGCACAAACACCCACACCTACAGGCTCCACTATCCAAAGCCTCATGGAGAGTCAGGCTGTTGGGCCCTGCGCGGAGCAGCATCTCCCAAGACTGGCACCTGCATACCTTAGCAATGCCGTCCTAAACTTGGGAACACGTTCCACATATATCAAAAGTTTGCTATGATTAATGTCAGCTAACAAATCCTAAGTTAAACACGATTTGTTGATAGAGATTCATCATAGCAACCTTTCTGATATCTGTGGAGTGTGTTTCAGTTATTGCTTCTGACAGTGTTTACCACCCCGGGGAGTGACCCCAACAGTATTGCGTACCATAGCAATGCCCGCACTGTGCCCAGGACTGGTGTGGTGGCCAGGGCTGCCACAAACCTCCATATTTGCACAATGTTGGCATAGGTGTGGGAGTGTGTGTATGTCTATCCAATGTGTTATGGCTGCCTACACCTTACTGAGCCCACACTGCTTGCACTGTTTCCAGTGTTAGCCTGCCTATGTGCATAATAAGGAGCAAGGTACTGTGGGTATGGCCCGGACAGGATGCATCTGCACAGGGTATAGGGCAATAGCTGGGACATTGTAGTTCCTGACCACCACCTGCACGGACAGGGTGGCCACAGCATGTCATGCTGGGAGGTCACTCTCACATTGAATGAGCAGTGACCACGGCATGGCTAAGTTCCCTCATAGTGCTATACACTATTTCGTTCAAGTGATATTTATGGGTTCTCTTTTCTGGGGGCCAATCACTGACATACCTGCTTGGTGTGTGTGCTTGCATCCCATTTTTGGGTGCACACAGTTCCTCTAGGAACATGCCCTGTGTACTAGCTAGCAGACTGTCTGCAGTTAGCATGTGTATGGCTGTAATACCTTGCAGGGTGCAGTTGGTGGAGACTGACTTTGCCCTATGCTGGTGAATGTCAGATAATGGTGGGGGGCAGCTGAGCTTCTCCAGTGTTCTGCCTGTCTGCCTTTGCCTTATGTGATGTGTACAGACCTGCATCGACTGCCTTTTAGGGTGCCTGTTCCCCAGCAGGACTGGGGTTGATGGTCCTCTCTACTGCCCCCATTGCAGAGATGTAGAATGTGGATTTGCTGGTGGGAGATCCTGTCCCTCCACCCTGAGCCACAGAGGGTTGGTTGGGTGGTGCTACATAATCCACGTTTGGGTCCAAACACCCCCCTTTACCAAGACATGTGACCATGGCACCCACACAGGATATGCACTATTCTGGGTGCATCATAATCCACAAGGTCTAGACGTGACTTGAAAATACAGATGGACACAGGTGTAGCCTAAGTGTGTCTCTAAAGACTACCTATCACACACTGGTAGTGATGGAGATCTGCAGCATAGCTTATCTCAGCCAAATCAGGTGCTGTGGACCTGGTCCTGAGTGCCCCACCTCTCCCTCAGGGTGAGCACAGGACCCGCACAATGTCACGGTCTGTAGCTACTCTGTGCCAGTAACACACACGGTCAGTTCCCCCTACCAGGCCTAGGTGCTGTGGGGGTGCATATCCCATTATGTGATCAGCTGTAGACTGCTGATCTGCATGTGCAGTGCATCATGGGTATGGGTGGGTTTGCCCTATCCTGGTAACCACAGCAGACAGGTTGTGTGGTGACCTGCTGTCTTTCTGTAGCCAGCCAGCAGTGTGGCAGTAGCTATAGAGATGTAGCCTACTGGTTACTTCAATGACTGTGGAGGCAGAGTTCATGGGTTTGATCCCATAGTAGTGTTATTTAGGAATGCTGTCTGAGGCTTTTCCTTTTCATTTCAATCAGTGCTGCCAGCAGAAATACCCTCACAGTGCTGTAGCCTAAGGTGCCTCATAGGCGCCCTATAGGGCACCCTATAAGGTGCCCTGTAAGGCGCCCTGTAAAGCAACCTATAAGATGCCCTATACAGCGCCCTATAGGGCACATTATAGGGTGCCTTGGCAGACAGGGCACTTTATATTGTGACCTATAGAGTGCCTTATAGGGCAACTTATGAGGCACCTTAGGTTTCGGCACTGTGAGGGTGTTTTTGCTGGCAGCATTGATTTAAATTTTTAAAAAAATGCCTCAGACAGCCTTTTTAGATTACACCACGGCAGGATCAAACCCACGACTTCTGCCTCCACAGTCATGGTAGTAACCAGTGGGCTACTTCATTATAGCTTCTAACCCTGAGCTGGCATGTACTTAGTTAACGCGCGTTAATGTGCCACGGCGCCCACTATCGCGTGATACAGATTCTTGGACTGGAACGCCCACTCCTTATAAGGCATTCTTCACATTATCGCTGCAACTAGCACCGGTAACATTAAGATGGTTTAGTAAACATACCCCAAAGAGTCAAAAAGAGAAATAAGGATAGCAAAATCAAAGGCAGAGGAAAAGATGGCTAAAGATGTTAAGGGTGGCGACAAAACTTTCTTCAGGTATATTTGGGAAAGGAAGAAGATCAGACTTGGAATTGCAGGACTTAGAAGTGCTGGGAACGCACTCGTGGACAGTGACATAGAAAAAGCGAAATTGCTAAACAAATACTTCTGCTCTGTTTTTACTAAAGAAAATCCTGAAGATGGACCAGCTTTGACTCCCAAATATAAAAATGGGAATGAAGTAGATACCATACCATTCACAGAAGATGAGGTATTGGAACAACTTGCTAAACTTAAAGTGGCAAAGCCCTGGGACAGGATGGGATACATCCCAGGATACTGAAAGAGCTCAGAGAGGTTCTTGCAGGGCCGTTAAAGGATGTGTTCAACAGATCCTTGAACAGGAGAGGTTCCTCAGGACTGGAGAATGGCTGATGTCGTACCTCTACTCAAAAGTGGTGACAGGGAAGAAGTGTCAAACTACAGACCCGTGAGCCTTACCTCGGTGGCGGGAAAAGTAATGGAGGCGCTCCTGAAAGAGCGAATAGTGAACTTTCTCAAAATCAACAGGTTGCAAGATCCGAGGCAACATGGTTTTACTGAAGGATGGTCTTTCCAAACAAATCTGATTGAGTTCTTTGACTGGGTGGCCAAGGAACTAGATCAGGGGCATGCGATGGATGTCATCTACCTGGATTTCAGCAAAGCCTTTGATACTGTTTCTCATAGGAGGCTTGTCAACAAACTCAGTAGCTTGGGGATGGGTCCCAAGATGGTAAACTGGATTAGAAATTGGTTGACTGACAGACGAAAGAAGTTGATGGTACATGGAGCTCACTCGGATGAAAGGAAAGTGATTAGCGGGGTGCCCCAGGGTTTGGTCCTGGGCCCAGCACTGTTCAATGTATTTGTGAGTGATATTGCTGAAGGACTGAATGGAAAAGTCTGTCTTTTTGCAGATGACAAAAATTTGCAACAGAGTGGACTCCCCCGAGGGAGTGGATTACATGAGGAAAGATCTAAAAAAGCTGGAAGAATGGTCTAATGCTTGGCAATTACGATTTAATGCAAAAAAGTGCAGTGTCATGCACTTAGGTAGCAGAAAGCCAAGGGAAATGTACCCAATAGGGGACGAGAGGTTGGTGTGCATGGTTCAGGAGAAAGACCTTGGTGTGATTATCTCTAATGATCTCAAGGTGGCAAAACAATGCGACAAGGCGGTGGCAAAAGCCAGGAGGATGTTGGGCAGCATACAAAGAGGGATTACCAGCAGAAAGGAAGAGGTACTTATGCCACTGTACAGGTCACTGGTGAGGCCTCACTTGGAATACTGTGTTCAGTTTTGGAGACCATATCTTGCAAAAGATGTAAAAAGACTGGAAACTGTTCAGAGGAAGGCGACCAAAATGATTTGGAGCCTGCGTAAGAAACCTTATGAGAAGAAACTTGAAGACCTAAATATGTACACTTTGGAGGAGAGGAGGGATAGGGGAGATGTAATTCAGACCTTTAAATACTTAAAGAGGAACGATGAACAAACAAACCTCTTCCAAAGATGGGGAAGCTGCAAAACTAGAGGGCATAACTTGAAGCTGCAAGGTGGAAAATTGAAAGGCAATGTCAGGAAATATTTTTTCACTTAAAGGGTGGTGGGTACTTGGAATGCTCTCCCGATGGAAGTGGTGGGGGCAAACAAGGTGACGGAATTCAAAACAGCATGGGACAAGCACAGCGGATCCCATTATAGCAACAGGATAAAAACAAAATAAACTGAACCATCTAACTTCTCAACAAATAGGGGTGTCCTACATGGAGTGGTGGGTCCACCCGTAAACAAAGACATGGGGAGGGGTGGCATGCACAGAGCGACAGGTGCACCTACTCTTGCCATATTGCTGGGCAGACTGGATGGACCATGCTGGTCTTTATCTGCCGTCATTTACTATGTTACTATGTAACTCGTAACAGAATCCACATGTGAAGAGGCCATACTGGATTTGGTGCTTACCAATGGGGAAAGTGTTTTTGATGTTTTAGTAGAAGATTATCTTGCATCCAGTGATCACCAGATGGTGTGGTTCAGTATCAGGACTAAGGCGGATAAAGTCCATTCAAAAGTGAGGGTCCTAGACTTTAGAAAATCTGTCAAGATGGGACAATACCTCAAGGAGTCGTTAGCAGGATGGGAACAGCTAGGGGATATAGAAAAACAATGGGCAAAACTGAAAGGGGATATTTTAAGGGCAGCAAACATTTTTGTTAATAAAGTAAATAAATGTAAAAGGAAAAGGAGGCTGCTATGGTTCTCAAAAGAAGTAGCTGACAAGGTGAAGAAAAAGAGGGTAGCCTTCACAAAATATAACAGATCACAGAAAGAGGAACACAAACATCAATATTCAGAAAAGCTTAGGGGTATGTTTACTAAACCGTCTTAATGTTACCAGCCCTAGCTGCTGCGAAGTATGCCATATAAGGAGTGGGCATTCCATCAGCAAGGTAGCAAGAATCTGTATCGAGTAGTGGGTGCCGTGGCACGTTAACGCGCGTTAACCCTAAGTTCATGCCAGCGCAGTGTCAGAAGCTATAAAGATGTAGCCTACTGGTTACTGCAATGACTGTGGAGACAGAGGTCATGGGTTTGATCCTACAGTGGTGGTATGTAAGAAGGTTGTCTGAGGCATTTCCTTTTAATCTAAATCAGTGCTGTCTGAGGCACTTCCTTTTTTAAGTTAAATCAGTGCTGCCAGCAAAAACACCCTCACAGTGCCGTAACCTAAGGTGCCGCATAAGGTGCCCTATAAGGTACTCCATAGGGCACATTATAAAGTGCCTTGTCCACCAAGGTGCTTTATAATGTGCCCTATAGTGTGCTTTATAGGGTGCCTTATAGGGCGCCTTATGAAGCACCTTAAGGTTACGGCACTGTGAAGGTGCTTTTTGCTGGCACACTGCTTTAAATTAAAAGGAAAAGCCTCAGATAGCCTTATTAAACAAGGCCACTGTGGGATCAAACCATGACCTCTGCTTCCACAGTCATTGAAGTAGCCAGTGGGCTATATCTCTATAACTACTAACACACTCCTGGCTGGCTACAGAAAGACTGCAGGTCACCACACAAACTGTCTGATGTGGCTACCAGGATAGGGCAAACCCACCCGTACCCATGATGCACTGCACATGCAGATCAGCAGCCTACATCTGATCACCAGATGGGTTATGCGCCTCTATAGCACCCCAGCCTGGTAGGGGGAACTGATCGTGTGTGTTACTGGAACAGTGTAGCTACAGACCGTGATATTGTGTGGTTCCTGTGCTCACCCTGAGGGTGAGGTGGGGCACTCAGCACCAGGTCCGCAGCACCTGGCTTGGCTGAGGTAAGCTGTGCTGCAGATCTCCATTAGTGCCAGTGTGTGATAGGTAGTCCCTGCAGACACACCTAGGCTACACCTGTGTCTATCTGTATTTCCCTGTCATGTCTAGCCCTTGTGGACTATGATGCACCCAGAATAGTGCATATCCTGTGTGGTTGCCATGGTCACATGTTATAAGAGAAGGGTGGTGTTTGGACCCAGAAGCGTATTATGTAGCACCATCCAACTCGCCCTCTGTGGGTCAGGGTGGGAGACAGGATCTCCCACCAACAGATCCGCATTCTACATCTTTGCAATGGTGGCAGTAGAGGGGACCATCAACCCCAGTCCTACAGGGCAGTCAATGCAGATCTGTATGCATCACATAGGGCACTGGCAGACAGGCCTGGAAAAAGCTCAGCTGCCCCCACCACTCTCTGACATTCACTAGCAGAGGGCACAGTCAGTCTCCACCCACTGTATCCTGCAAGATGTCGCAGCCAGCCATACACATGCTAACTGCAGACAGTCTGCTAGCTAGAACATGTTCCTGGAGGAACTGTGTGCACCCAAAAATGGGATGTGAGCACACACACCAAACAGGTATGTCAGTGATTGGGCCCCAGAACAGGAAACTCATAGATATCACTTGAGAAAAATACTGTATAGCACTATGGGGGAACCTATCCATGCCATGGTCACTGCTCAGTCAGGGTGAGAGTGACCCCCCCCCCCCCAGCATCTTGCCCAGGCCGCCCTGTCTGGGCCATACACAAAGTACCGTGCTCCTCATTATGCACATTGGCAGGCTAACACTGGAAACAGTGCAAGCAGTGTGGGCTCAGTAAGGTGTAGACAGCCACAACACAATGCATAGACATACACACACTCCCACACCTATTTCAGCATTGTGCAAATATAGAGGTGGTTGGCAGCCCTGGCCACCACTCCAGTCCTGGGCACAGTGCAGGCATTGCTATGGTACTCAATACTGTTTAGGTCACTCCCCAGGGTGGTAAACACTGTCAGAAACAAGAACTGAAACACACTCCATAGATATCAGACAGGTTGCTATGATGAATCTCTGTCAACAAATTGTGTTTAACGTAGGATGTGTTATCTGACATTAACCATACCAACCTTTTGATATATGTGGAACGTGTTTCCAAGTTTAAGACGGCATTGCTAAGGTATGCAGGTGCTAGTACCGGTAGCTGATGCTCCGCGCAGTGCCCAACAGCCTGACTCTCCATGAGGCTTTGGATAGTGTAGCCTGTGGGTGTGGGTGTTTGTGCCGCTGCTCTAGGGCAGAGGTTCCCAACTCCGGTCCTGGTGGGCCAAACACGGTTCAGGTTTTCATGCTGTTCCTAATGAATATGCATGAGATACATTTGCATACGATGGGGCAGTGCATACAAATGCATGTTAGGCATATTTATTAGGGATGGCATGAAACCTGAATGGTGTTTAGCACTCCAAGACTGCAGTTGGGAAACTCTGCTCTAGGGATTGCACATGTTTATGGTGTATGTGCTCTGTAGGGTAAAATATAGGCGTTTATGGCATGTTTATTTTATCTGCAATAAAGGTTCCGTCATTATTACCATGGTTTAGTACTGGGCAAAATTTAGGGACATGGTTTGCAGGAGGCACAGCTGGGACTTGAACCTGTAACCTTCTGCCCCCAAATATACTGGCTGTGTGCATTGCGCCACACAGGCAGATTATTCCCTGGGGGTACCATGACTGTTCGTCAGACAGACTTTGTCTTTTGCAGTGCACGGCACCCACCTAAACAGGGCTTGGCCTTGGTGTGCTGTGGACAGATGCCACTGCCACCCCCACCACCACCACCCCTCCGCCACCATGCTGACATGCCCTTGAGCCAGTGGTGCTGGTGGTGCGCAGTCCCAGGCCATACAATGTGCCGGTAGGTGGCTGCCTATGGTGCGTGGTGTGGGGTAGGAGTGCCTGCCTAGACATCCACACTTCCTCCTGGCACCTTCTGCCAATGTTATGTGCCCTTTGGGGTACTTGCTGGGTACTGTGCACTGGGACACTGTGGGACACACAGTCGTGGACATGTTTGCCCTTGGTCAGTTACTGTCTTGCTGGTTTTACGTTTCGACATTCCTATGTGTCTGCCTAGTCCACCCTGTGCCCCAGCTGGCCCACTGCATGTGCCGCCTGCAGCCCCCTGTACCCTGTTCACACCATCACCATAGTGCCTTTTCCTACATGGCCACTCTGCTGTTGCTGCACATGTGAACGCCGCATAAGCAAGCTGCCCAATATATACCACAGCAAACCCTCATCAACACTATCAATGTTGGAACATTCACTTTGTGGGGGGAATCAGGATTGCCCCTTCCAAAAATGACATCTTCCATTTTATTCTTTATGGGTAGTGTTGATTACCGTTTATCATTGTTTTTCTATTGGCCAGCTCGGTGTTTTGTATTTATATTTTGGTTCTGGTCATTATCTCTCTGGTTTTTGCATGCTTTGTTACAGCACATGTATCACTACTATCACTTTTCTTGGTTTCCCTGCCTTTGCTGTACATTGCTGACTGAAATTGTTTCTCTCTCCTGCAAATGTGCTTCTAGCGTGAGGTTTTCACTGGCGCTACTTTTCAGACCTTCATTTCACGGCGTTAGTGTGCATGGAGCGTCTCCACGCCTACTCTCTGCCCATTGACCCCTTATCTCCACCCTTAGGGAGCCTTACTCCGCCCTCTGGACAGCCTTACTCCTCCCTCTGTGCACCTTAATGCCGCCGGAGACATTATCGTGTGATACGTGATGTTCTCGCACAGTAATGCGCCATTATCTACGTTATCGCGCGATATTTAGCACCATTTAGTAAACATACCCTCTAGAGAAGCTAGTAAAGTAGTCAGAAAAGAAAAGTTATAAATAGAAGAAAAAATAGCCGATGCAGTAAAAGGGGGGGACAAGACATTCTTCAGATATGTTAGTGAGAGCAGGAAGTGCAAAAGTGGTACTTTCAGACTCAAAGGTGAAGGGAGGAATATGTAGAAGCTGATGAGGATAAAACAGAATTGCATAACAAATATTTTTGTTCTGTGTTCACAGATGAAGAGCCAGGAGAAGGACCTCAGAAAACATCCATAAATAGGAACAGTAGTGAAGGGAATCTTGAATGATTTTCAGAAGACTGTGTTTGTGAGGAACTAGCTAAACTAAAAATAGACAAGGCGATGGGGCCGGATGGGATACATCTGAAAGCATTGAAGGAACTTGGGGAAGTTCCAGCGGCAACACTGTCTGACCTTTTCAATGCTTCTTTCAAGTTGGGAGTGGTCCCAGAGGACTGGAGAAAGGTGCATATGGTCCCTATACACAAAAACGTAAGTGAGGATGAGGTTGAGAACTACAGGCTAGTTAGTCTGACCTCTGTGGTGAGTAAATTAATGTAAATGCTGCCAAAACAGAGGATGGTGAAGTTCCTGCAGTCCAATGGATTTCAGGATCTGAAACAGCATGGTATTTCTAGGGGCAGGTCTTGTCAGATAAATCTAATTAATTTCTTTGACTGGCAACCAGAGAGTTGGACCAAGGGAGAGCCCTAGATAAGGTGTACTTATTTTTATTTATTTATTTATTTACATTTCTTATATACCGCACTATTTGCGATCAGCGCAGTTTACATAGAACAAACAGTATCCGACAATAAGCAAATGTCTGGTCATTACATTGAACAGGAAAAGTAACTTGGAGAACAGGGTAAACTATATACATATGCAGATGAATTGAACAGGGTAAACTATATACATATGCAAATGAAATGAGCACGGGTATTGTTGGGTGTTGTACATACTTGGGGACGCGCTATTCTAGGGTGGCTGGGGTTCAGGGCAGTCAGTGAGATATTTAATAAAGAGAAAATGTTTTAGGGCCTTCCTGAACTGGCTCAAGTTGGGGATTGCTCTGATATGTGGTGGTAGGGAGTTCCAGAGACTTGGTGTGCAGAGTCTGAAAGCTCTGTTGGATGTTGTTTTGGTGCAGTTTGTCGTATCTTTAGGTATCGATAGCATATTGGACTCTGTGGTTCTCCTTAGCCTGTTGGGTGCGAGTGGTTGGATGAGTTCGGATAGTGAAGAGGAGGAGAGCCCCTTGGTGGCCTTGAAGGTCATCACCAAGGTCTTAAAACTGATCCTGGCTTGGATGGGGAGCCAGTGCAGCTGCTTCAGGAGGGGTGTGATGTGCTCTCTTCTGGAGGCTCCAAAGAGTACCCGCGCTGCACTGTTCATAGCAAGTTGCAGGGGGTTTAAGGTGGCCCGGGGGAGTCCTTGTAGGATGGCGTTTGAATAGTCGAGATGAGGAATAATGAGGGCTTGGTAAATGGATTTCAGTAAAGCCTTTGACACCATTCCGCACACATGACTTATAAATAAACTGAGCATCCTAGGAATAGACCCTAAAGTGGGTTAGAAATTAGTTGAGTAGGAGGTGACAAAGGGTACAGGGAGCTTACTATGAGGAAAAGGATGTAGCCAGTGGTTTGCCACAGGGATCTGTCCTTGGTCTGATTCTTCTTAACATTTTTGTTAGTGATATTGTAGAAGGGCTGTTTGGTAAGGTTTGCCTCTTTGCAGATGATACCAAAATCTGCAATAGAGTAGACACCCAGGAAGGAGAAGTTAACATGAGGAGGGATCGCGCTAAGCTTGAAGAATGGTTGAGAATTTGGCAGCTGAGATTTAATGCTAAAAGATGTAGGATCATGCATTTGGGCTGTAAAAATCCTTTCACTATCTCAGTGTCACTCTCGATTCTTCCCTCTCTTTTCAGGACCATCTTTCTTTTCTCTCTCTGACAAATTTGTGCTATTCGTCCATTCTTACCCTCTTCTTCCCTGATCACTCTTCCTCTCTCCCTTGTCATGTCTCGTATTGTCTACCATAACGTTGCACTTGCCGGTCTCCACCAATATCAGCTCCATCAACTCCATCTCCTTCAGAATACCGCTGCCCAGATGATTACCCATGCAACATGCACTGATCACATCACCCCACTTTTCATCAATCTCCATTGGTTTCCCCTCAAGTTCTAGATACTGTATAAAATACTCACATTGGTTCACAAGGCCCTTCACACCAACACCCCTCGTTACCTTTCCAATATTCTCCAGCTCCACTCTCACATTATGTCCTCCATACCATGCATGCTAATCGTCTGCATCTTCCTCCTGCCTCATAAGCCCATCTGAAATCCACTCGTCATTCTGGCTTTTTCTTTCTTGGTCCTGCCCTTTGAAACACCCTGCCTTCTGACCTCCGCCTCAAACTTTCCTTCCAAAAATTCAAATCTCAACTCAAGATACACTTTTTCAAATTAGGTTTTGACCTTCCACAATCTCACGATTAGCTCCCTGCTGCAACACCCATTTTTTCTTTTCTCTTTCTCTTCCTTCATCTATGCGAATATACTGCTCTCTCCTGTCTGATTATGGAGTTCTTTTTCCTTTTCTACACTTTGCAGTTTATTTGTATTTTGTAAACTGCCCTGCTGCCTAAGTGAAGGTGCGGTATATTAAGTCCTTCAATAAAGATAAAGGGAGATGTACAGTATGGGGGGGGGGAGGGGCGGGGGTGAAGCACTTCTGTCCACAAAAGAACAATGGGATCTGGAGGTGATTATTTCTGATGATCTTAAGGTGGCTAAACAGGAAGAAAAGGCAGCGGCAAAAGCCAGAAGGATGCTTGGGTGCATAGGGAGAGGAATGACCAGCAGGAAGAAGGAGGTGATAGTGCCTCCATATAAGTCTTTGGTGAGATCTCATTTGGAGTATTGTGTGTAATTCTGGAGATCACACTTTCAAAAGGATATAAACAGGATGGAGTCAGTGCAGAGGGTGGCTATCAAAATGGTTAGTAGACTTCATCATACAATATATGGGGATAGACTTAAAGATCTCAATATGTATACTCTGGATGAAAGGTGGGAGAGATATGATAGAGATGTTTAAATACCTTCATGGCATAAATGCACAGCAGAAGAGCCTCTTTCAATTGAAAGAAAGCTTTGCAACGAGGGAGCATAGGATGAAAGTAAAAGGGAATAGAGTCTGGAGTAATATGCGGAAATATTTCTTTACGGAAAGAGTGGTAGATGCGTGGAACAGTCTCCCAGTGAAGACAGTAGAGACCAGGACAGTATCTGAATTCAAGAAAGCATTAGACCAACACAGAAGATCTCTAAAGGGAAAAAAGAGACTATAGTAGTTTGTATGGAAGGGCAGACTGGATAGGCCATATGGTCTTTTTTTTGCCATTATGTGTCTGTGTTCCTTTCTGATTCAAACAGCACTCTGAATGTGGTGTTTGTGCATAAGAAATGGATTGATGAAAAACAGAAAAGATAATAATTGTGGGTATATTCATTTTTTAAAAAGTAACAGAAATCTTTGCCTGCATCTTTTGGCTTTTGTTATAAGTGATTATAAATGACAAAATTTGATGGATCACTGTTCGCTGTGAGCAGGAGACTGTTAAGTTGTTCTATTCTTTGTGAGTTATTTATTGGAAAAAAACTCAAGTATATATAAGTTTTTGTTTGATGGAGTATGGCCAAATGTTGCTTTCTTTTTTCTAGTAGTTTTTGTCTTTTGCAGGTTAATATTGTGAAGGATGATTAAATATTTAACTGGGGACTTGGAGTAGAGTGACAGTGGATTCCTCACCTATGTTCTCTTGAATTTTTTCAGTGGTATCAATTTATTTATTCAAATCTAAAGGCAAAATAAATTCATTTGGTGTTGATTATGTATTTAATCTATTTATTTTAGAATAGAAATGCATATATGATTTATTGCCAAAGGATAATATTTTATCATTCCCCTTTTTCTGGGTATGCATGCATTTAATCATTGGGAGTGGGATTTTAGAAGGGACGTCCAAATGAAATCTGGGACGTCTAAGCCAGATCATTTGAAAAACAAGCATGCACGTCCAGGTGCAGACATGATTTCACAAACATGGATGTGCCCAATATGGACATCTGCCGGGTATGTGACGTCACCATTGAAGGGAAATTGGCTGATAGGTATGTCTAGTATGGCTGCATCCTTGCCCGAGGCTGTAATACATTATGATGGCATGGGAGAAAAGCATGTGGGCTGAGAGAATGAGTACCCAGAGCCCAGCACAACAAGAGGAAAGCCAGAGGGAACCATATCCTGAGCAGAAGTGCACAGAGAATGGACCCAGCTAAGAAAAGACAAGTGCACAGAGAATGGACCCAGCTAAGAAAAAGACAGGTCAGGCCTGAACAGGTTGAACAGGCCTGAGCAGTTGGGCAAGCCCGGACAAGTTAAACAGGCCAAGCAAAGCTGGTGATACAAAGTACTCATAAGCCCTGAAGACTACTGTACCAGAAGCTACAGTGATTAATGAAACAAAGGGAATGACAGGGTGCAGTCAGAATGACTCAACATTAGCAAGAATAAAAGCCATTAATATGCTAATGAGGGTGGATCCCAAGGAAAGAGCCTCTGCAAAAGTTTGCAGACAGCTCTGCAGACCTTTGCAGATGGCTTTAAGTTTTTTGCAGACAGCCCTACAGACTTTTGCAGATGGCTCTAAGTTTTGCAGACGGCTTTGCAGCCTTTTTTAGACAGCATAGAAAGTTTTGCACATGGAATAAGACTTTGTGCAGAGGTTGCTGGACATTTGCTACAGAGGGTATATAAGACAGCAACTATAGAGAATCAGGAGGGCAGCCTTCCCTCTCCCCATCCGGGGGTGGGGAACGTTGCCTGCCATCTCTCAGACAGACATTTGCTATTCTGCATTTACAAATATTTTTGCTATGCTAAATAAAAGTTTTTGTAGCCAAGCAACTGTTGTCTGAACTATTCATTGGTAATTGGTAATATTTGGGGAACTTTTGTGGGGAAACCAGGCCCACACCATTGAGGATTTCTTAAGGCGCACATGTGCAGCATTTCTGTTGGATGCCGTGGCCATATTTTGGATTGTTAGCTGTTTCATGAGAAGTGTTATGGTATGTTTTTGGTGGTTAGTAAGTGCTTTGTGTGGAGTGGAGGAGTAGCTTAGTGGTTAGAGCAATGGCCTAGTACCCAGAAGACCAAGGGTTTGATTCCCACTGGCACTCCTTGTGACTTTGGGCAAGTCACTTTACTCCCCATTGCCTTGGAAGAAAAGGCTGGCAATCTACTTCTGGTGATACATTGCCAAGAAAACCCAGGGGTAGCTGTGATGCTATGAGTCAACACTGACTTGATAGCACTAAAAAAAAAGAGTGCTTTGTGTAAACAGACAGAAGTGGTGTGAGTTACATTTCATACCCAACAGAGAGCTTGTAGATTAAATTTAATAGTCACTCAGGGCCTAGCATCAGCAAAGTACTTTTAGCTTAAATTTAAAACACAGAAAGGAGCTTTCTGGTTACATTTGGAACCCAGCAGAGAGCTTGTAGTCTAAATTTAATAGTCACTCAGGGCCTAGCATCAGCAAAGTACTTTTAGCTTAAATTTAAAACACAGAAAAGAGCTTTCTGGTTAAATTTAGAACCCAGCAGAGAGCTTGTAGTTTAAATTTCATAAGAAGTTAGAGCCTAGCAGCAGCTAAGAGCTATAATTTAAATCAAATCAGAATATAGCTTACCTCAGCAGCACAAGACAGGGTACTGTGTAGCAGCCCTCTTTTAATAAGTGTTATTTCCCTACCTCCCTCCCTCCCCACACCCACCAACCCCTGGGATAATCGTAGCTTTATAGGTACTTACACATCTTAAAAGACAGGAGGTGCTCTCAGGTGAAGCTCATTACCCAAATCAGTCATACACTAAGGACCTGAGATTAGTTAAGCTTCAGGTGAACAAGCTATATTACACGTATTAGGTACAGTTTTATTAGTATAAATAACCATAGCAACCCTTAGTAAGTAAAGAACTTAGATCTAAACACAAACTTAAAACTAAGATGCAGACAGCAGTCCAGCAACGGGATGGGGGCTTTCCAGTCTTTTGCATTGAGTGTCACATGTATGATTTTCTCCCAGTTGGTGAGAGATCTTACGTGTGCACTAGGTGCAAGGAGCTCTTCGCTCTCAGGGAACGAGTCCGTTCTCTAGAGGCTAAAGTAGCAGACTTGGAAAAAATAAGACAGACAGAGAGGTACATAGACGAGACCTACAGGGATATAGTCCTGAAGTACCACCTCCAGTCTGGCAGCATCCCTGTTGCCATGGAGGAGAGAAGTCACATGACAGGAAAGCATCACCCTGGTGTGGCAGGAAGTGATCCTGTAACTAGGACCTGTCCTCCAGGTGATGTAAAACCCTCTCGCACCAAGGAAGTTTCTCCAGGGCCATGTGCCCATGAGGGAAGGGTTAGGACAGTCGTTATAGTTGGTGATTCGATCATTAGGCATGTAGATAGCTGGGTGGCTGGTGGACGTGAGGATCGCCTAGTAACATGCCTGCCTGGTGCGAAGGTAGCGGATCTCACGCGCCACCTAGATAAGGTCTTAGATAGTGCTGGGGAGGAGTCTGCTGTCTTGGTACATGTCGGTACCAATGACATAGGAAAATATGGTAGGGAGGTTCTGGAGGCTAAATTTAGGCTTTTAAGTAGGAAGTTGAAATCCAGAACCTCCAGGGTAGCATTCTCCGAAATGCTTCCTGTTCCACGCGCAGGACCCAAAAGGCAGGCAGAGCTCCGGAGTCTCAATGCGTGGATGAGACAATGGTGCAGAGATGAGGGTTTTGGATTTGTTAGGAACTGGGGAACATTCTGGGGAAAGGAGGGGCTCTTCCGAAGGGATGGGCTTCACCTTAACTGGGATGGAACCAGGCTGCTGGCATTAACCTTTAAAAAGGAGATAGAGCAGCTTTTAAACTAGATATTAGGGGAAAACCGACAGTCGCCAAAGAGTGGATGGTTCGGAAGAATGTATCTTTGAAGGATACTACCAAAAGCAGAGAGGTTCCACAAAAGAGTAAAGTAGCCCAAATGCCCTCAAGTATGGAGCAGACAGAGCTTAAAGATCCCAAATTACCCATGTCTAACAATAGCCAAATTAAGATGAATAAAATACATTCTCTAAAATGCTTGTATGCAAATGCTAGAAGTCTAAAAAATAAGATGGGAGAGTTAGAATATATAGCACTAAATGAGAGGTTAGATATGATTGAAATATCAGAGACATGGTGGAAGGAGGACAACCAGTGGGACACTGTGATACCTGGGTACAAACTATATCGTAGTGATAGAGCTGATCAAATTGGTGGAGGGATTGCTCTCTATGTTAGAGAGGGCATTGAGTCAGAAAGGATTAAAGTTTTGCAGGAAACAAAATCTGCTGTAGAATCTATATGGATTGAAATTCCATGTAAAAGGGGGAAGGCAATGGCAGTGGGGGTGTACTATCGAGCGCCTGGCCAGAATGACCAAATGGATGATGAAATGCTCAAAGAAATCAAGGAAGCTAACAAAAGTTACAGCACAGTAACAATAATGGGTGATTTCAACTACCCCGGTATCGACTGGGTCAGTGTCACGTCAGGACATGCTAGGGAGATAAAGTTCCTAGATGAAATAAATGACTGCTTCTTCGAGCAGCTGGTTCATGAACCAACCAGAGGGGAAGCCATATTAGACCTAATCCTTAGTGGAACACCAGATCTAGTGCAAGAGATAAGGTTGTTGGGGCCACTTGGCAATAGCGATCATAGCATGATTGCCTTTGACTTAATTAGTAGAGGAGGGATAGTAAGGAAATCCACAGTACTACCTTTTAACTTTCGAAAGGGAGACTATGATAAAATGAGGAAAACAGTTAAGAAAAAACTAAAAGGAGCAGTTGCAAAGGTTAAAGATGTACATCAGGCTTGGCTGTTGCTGAAAAATACTATCTTGGAAGCCCAGACCAGCTGTATTCCACGCTTTAAGAAAAGTGGGAGGAAGTCCAAAAAACTGCCAGCCTGGTTTAAAGGTGAGGTCAGAGAGGCTGTTGTTGCCAAAAAAGCATCTTCCAGGAAATGGAAAAAAGAGCCAAACGACAAAACCTGGAAACAGCACAAGCACTGGCAAGTCAAATGCAAGGTATTGATAAGGCAGGCAAAGGGAGAATTTGAGAAGAAGCTTGCTGCGGAAGCAAAAACGCGAAGTAAAGACCTTTTTAAGTACATTCGTAGGAAAAAACCTGTGAGAGTCAGTTGGTCCATTAGATGATAAAGGGGTTAAAGGAGCACTAAGAGGCGACAAGGCGATAGCGGAGAGACTGAATGAATTCTTTGCTTCAGTCTTTACTGAGTAAGATGTAGGGATGTTACCCATGGCTGAAGTGGTATTTAAAGGTGCGGAAGAATTGAAGGAAATATCGATACATCGGGAAGATGTATTACAACTATTAGATAAGCTGAAGAGTAGCAAATCACCTGGGCCGGATGGTATACATCCAAGGGTGTTGAAAGAACTGAAATACGAGATTGCAGACATGCTATTAGTAATCTGTGAACTATGATTAAAATAATCTCTAATACCTGAAGATTGGAGGATCGCCAATGTAACACCAATTTTTAAAAAGGGTTCCAGGGGTGATCCGGGAAACTACAGACCAGTGAGCCTGACATCAGTACCTTGAAAAATGGTAGAAACCATCATAAAGAATAAAATTACTCAGCATGTAGATAGTCATGACCTAATGGGAGACAGCCAACATGGCTTTAGACAAGGAAGATCTTGTCTTACTAATCTGTTATGTTTTTTTGAAGGAGTGAATAATCAGGTGGACAAAGGTGAGTCGGTTGATATTTTGTATCTGGACTTTCAGAAAGCCTTTGACAAGGTCCCTCATGAAAGAATTTTGGCAAAACTAAAGAGTCATGGGATAGGAAGGAGTGTACTATTGTGAATCAGGAACTGGTTAAAAGATAGAAAGCAGAGGGTAGGGCTAAATGGCCAATTTTCCCAATGGAGAAAGGTGAATAGTGGTGTACCCCAGGGATCTGTGCTGGGTCCGCTGCTTTTTGACATATTCATAAATGACCTGGAAAGTGGAATAACGAGTAAGGTTATCAAATTTGCAGATGACACAAAACTATTTAAAGTTGTTAAAACCCAAGAGGACTGTGGAAAACTGCAAGAGGATCTTGATAAATTGGAAGACTGGGCATCAAAATGGCAGATGAAATTTAATGTGGACAAGTGCAAGGTTATGCACCTAGGGAAGAACAACCCAAACTATGGTTAAACGATGCAAGGTTCCACATTAGGAACCACCTCCCAGGAAAAAGATTTAGGCGTCATTGTGGATACCATGTTAAAACCCTCGGCCCTGTGTGCAGCAGCGGCCAAGAGAGCAAATAGAATGCTAGGTATGATAAGGAAAGGAATGGAAAATAAAACAAAAGATATTATAATGCCTCTATATCGTTCCATGGTGAGACCGCACCTTGAATATTGTGTGCAATTCTGGTCGCCGTATCTTAAAAAGGATATAGCGATTTTAGAAAAGGTTCAGAGAAGAGCCACCAAAATGGTAAAGGGGATGGAAGGATACTCCTATGAAGAAAGGTTAAAAAGGTTAGGGCTCTCTCTCACTCGAGCCTGGTGGCTGATTTTTCCCTCAGATGGGAGTCGAAAACCTTCACATATTTAGGCACTCATTATTGTGCTTCCCGGGAGGATACCATAACTGCTAATTTAGCAGGGCTCCTCTTGTTGATTCGCAGGAAAGCCCTTACCTGGTCTCCTCTTTTTCTCTCCTGGTGGGGCAGACTTGAGACTATAAAAATGACCTTAACTCCCAAAATCAATTATGTATTGGGTATGTTACCTTTTGAACTCCCAAAGGGAGCTTACACTGACCTGGAAAGGGCATTATTAGACTTCCTTTGGAATGGGAAGCCTCCGAGAATTGCCGTCAAAAAACTCAAGGCTTCCAAAGATGAAGGGGGGTGCACTTTCCTGATTTTCAAAGATACCATTTGGCCCTTCTTTTAAAGCAAGGGGCCTTGTGGGCAGATGAAGCAGGCTTCGAGTCTAGACCGACATGGTTGGCAGTTGAGGAGAGATTAGTGGCCCCATTCCCCTTACGGTACCTGCTGGGTATGCAACTCCCCAGGTCTGTTGAGGCGGGGGGGGTTGTTTCAGCCACTCAAACAGCTTTCTGTCAGCTAGTAAGGCTAATGGACGAGGTAAATTCCTTCTCGCGGCATACCCCATTGTGGTGGAATCCATTGTTCAAGATTCGAGGCCGTGTGTTTGCCTGGCGCAAGTGGATGGAATGCGACATCTGGTCGCTGGGGCACTTATTTGGGGAGACGGGCTGGAAAGATTTTCTTGTATTACAGAGGGAATTTGCCCTCCCACCCTCCTGTCATTATCAATGGTTACAACTTCGGCATTGTTTAGTTGCCAGGGGGGTGAGCGGTGCATCCATTTCCGATTCCCCGGTCGGAGCTTCTTATAGGTTACTCCAGGGGGTGGTGGGTCGTAAGGGTGCTATGTCTTTTCTCTATAAGTCTATTAGAGATTTGGTCCCACAGGCCCTAACAGGTTTGGTTAAAACCTGGGAATTTGACTTGGCAGCCGAGTTTCAACCTAACATCTGGAAAGTGCTATGGGGTCCCGTTACACGGGCCTCGAGATCAGCTGATCTGACTCAATCTATGTATTTCTTTTTACATAGGGCTTACATTACCCCTGTTAAGACCTCTAAGTGGGACAAACTGTCAACAGGCAAATGCTGGTCCTGTCAAAAAACAGTAGGTACATATAGACATATGTTTTTCGATTGTCCTTTTTTACAGGGCTTCTGGCACAGTGTTGGGATTCGGATCCAAAGTGTCCTGGATATTTCCTTTACTTTCTCTATGTCCACGATACTAATGAGATCCACTGATCCTTCACTCTGTCTACCTAAAGCCAAAACATTTTTGTTTAATTTTATGGTTGCCATTGCGCTAAAGCTTATACTTTCCCATTGGAAACATTTCCAGTCCTTGCACCTAGACTCCTGGTGGAACTCAGTTTGTTACTATGCTAAACTGGAGAAAGTTTATAATAAGCTCCATCATCCTGGTAATCCTGATTTAAATGTGCGCAGATGGTCCCTCTTAGATCAATATTGTGCCCGATCCTCTTTTACTTGAAGGGGAGGTGCTTGGTTCACTCTGCCATTGCTTCTGTCCTCTTTTTCATTCAGTGTGTAGATTTCTGAAGTAAAGTGGTAATCAGCAGTTCCCCTGAGAACCGGAGAGGGTGGGGGGTGGGGGGGGGGGATGGGGTGGGGAGAGGGGTAAGAGGGACTGTGTTGATTTGGCTGGGGGTTTCTTTTGTTTAGTGGTTGGTAAGTTTTCTGTTAAGATTTGTATTGTATCTTTCTTTCTTTGTTTTGAATAACTCTTTTTTTTTTTAAACTTTTATTTTCATATTGCAACAAACAAAAAAAAACAACACACCAAAGGAGACAAAACAAGTAGACAATAAAGAAAAGTAAACCCAATTACCCCCCACCCCCACGCTTCTTCTCTAGCTGATTATGTCAGCATGTGAGCGCTTCCAAACAACAGTGATTATACATCAAAACAATCAAAAGAGTATCTGCGATACAGAATAATCATGGGACAAAGATATATACAAATTTAGACAGTCAGATGAGAGCATTGAGCAGAATGTACATAGTCATTGAGCATCTTCCATTTAGACCGATGATGAGGAGTCTGAATGGGGGGAGCAAACATACGAGGTATTTGTTCATATTTACTGTAGAGACAGACATGATTCCACCATTCATTGGGGCTCAGATGGGAGCTATTTTTCCAGTATGTCGTAATTAGGGAAATAGAAGCAGGGTTGTCCACATTCGGGGCATAAATGCAAATACATGTAAATTCACTATCTCCAACCTTAAGATGTACTCGGGCCCATCTACCCTCCTTGTCAGCGCTAGTATCAATTACAGTAGCTTGCAAAGATTTCTTAACCAGAATGGCTGCCCCGCACCGTTTGGAAACGGCGGGAGAATAGGCAGCCACCATGTAAGGCTTAACATTGAGTTTCAGTGTTTCAGCAGAGTTTAAGTGCGTTTCCTGAAGAAACGCTAAATCAGCATGCTCATGGCTAAGATAGCTAAGGATTTTCTTTCTTTTGATTGGACTATTAATGCCCTTTACGTTGAGTGATAAGATTTTACATAAGGCCATTCAGACAAGTTAAAAATTCTGAGCATGATAGCGCACATAATTTCACAATGTCCCTCATATTGACTGTATCTGGCTGTACATATGGCATAAAAGAAAATAAGCTTAGATAATACAATGAAGCGCCCCACATTAAAAAAGAAAACCGCAGCGCGGTAGAGAAGAAGCAGAACCCCAAAAATTACTGGCGACCATGTGTCTGCGGGGAGAAGCCCCAGAGAAGGCCGAAATTGAAAAAACACATAACCTGTAGGACTGTGCGTGCTCCGAATCCGACCGAGGCACACATCATGGAGGGATAGGAGACCAAAAAACAAAAAAGTCATAGAAAGAAAGAAAGAAAGTCCAGGTAGTCTCTGTGCTTGACTATGACCGCCGCATCGGGCCCTTCAAAATGGCGGACAGAGCCGGCAAATAAAAAAGTCCAAGTCGTTGGATTAGCGCATCTGCTCTGCTTCTTTGGAGTCTAAAAATGTTGATAGTAGATCAGGATCTTCGAATGTCCTGGTTTGGTTGTGGAGAGTCACTCGGAGCTTCGCGGGATACAACAGGCCAAAGCGAGCCTGTAGCTGTTGAAGTCGAGGGCGAAAAGCAAGGAGTGTCTGCCGTCGGTCAACGGTAGGCTTTGCCAAATCAGGGAAGAAGGAGACTTTGTGACCTTCAAATTCCAAATGATGGTTCGCCCGGGCAGCATTTAAAATTTGTTCCACTTGTTGATATCGTAGCAAGCGAAAGATAATAGGCCGGGGGGTCGTTCGGTTGAGCGCCATGTGGGTAGGAACACGGTGTGCCCGATCGATTTCCAGTTCTTTATGAAAGGTGATCTTCAGCAAGGAGGGAAGAGTTTTGAGCAGGAATTCTCTCATATCTCCCGCTTCCACCCCCTCCGGTATTCCAATGAGCCTCACATTGTTGCGACGGGCTCGATTATTGCTATCTTCTAACTCCTTTTGAAGATGCTGTATCTGGCGCTCAGCCTTGTCCAGTGTGCCCAAGCGCACCGCGTGCGAATCGAGGACCCCCGCCATATTGTCCTGCCGTAATGAGAGACTTTCAAGTCGGTCCTGGAGCACTCCAAAGTCTTCTCGCATGGCTCTAAGCGCTTCTCCATTGGACTGCACCAATTCCTTCACGCCGCGTATTTCCTCTAAAATCTCCAGGTGCATTGCGGGGTATTCCCGAAATGGAACCATCTTCTGTGGAGAGGACACCTCTGTTTTGGAGCGTTTTCCGTGAGAAGAAGAAGGAGACCCGAAGTCCAAGCGCGCTGGTTTATGGGCCGCCATCCCCCCCAAGGTACCCCGGTCAGCCCGGAGCGAAATAGTAAGTTTGTATAGGTATTAAGTCAGGATTCTAAGTAGGCCTCTCGGGAGCTTCAGCGCGAAGCGTCTTACCCGCTGGACATCAGGCTCCGCCCCCCCCGTTTTGAATAACTCTTAAATAAAGATTAAAAAAAAAAAAAAAAAAAAAAGGTTAGGGCTCTTTAACCTGGAAAAGAGACGGCTGAGGGGAGATATGATAGAAGTCTATAAATTAATGAACGGAGTGGAACGGGTAAACGTAGATCGATTATTTACCTTATCAGAATATAGAAAGACTAGGGGACATGCAATGAAGCTACAGGGTAAACTATTTAAGACTAATAAAAGAAAATATTTTTCACTCAATGTGTAATCAAACTCTGGAATTTGTTACCGGAGGATGTAGTAAAGGCTGTTAGTGTAGCTGGGTTTAAAAAGGGTTTGGACAAGTTCCTGGAGGAAAGGTCCATAAACCATTATTAAGAAGGGACCAAGGATATCAATGCTTGAACCAATACAAGCATTGTGGAACCTGTGTCCCTTGGGGAAACTGCTAGGTACATATGACCTAGATTGGCTACTGTTGGAAACAGAATACTGGGCTTGATGGACCTTGGTCTGACCCAGTATGGCATATCTTATGTTCTTATGAGTTGTCCTGCCTATGCTTTCACTGATGGTATGCATGTTGGTTGATTTTTCCCTGCTCTCTCTTACAGCATTATGTTGGAATCGTGGGTTTGATATTGTTTACAACAGTACAATCCCTGAAGAAGAACGTTGTGAAATGCTCAGCCGGTTTCATGCGAGGCGTTGGATTTCTAGTGGCAGATTGTACAGCGGCAAGGATTTTCAGCATTCACTGGGAGCTTGAAGAAGATGATGATGTTTGAAGATAAGTGTTCCTTTTTGAGCATGTGATAATTCTCTATGCTCTATGCTTTGAGAAATATCAGGGAGCAATGTTCTCTGTTAATTTCTGATTTGTAATTGTTTTAAGATAATGAATAATAATGAATTGTATTGAACATTTAAAAAATTGATTGGTGGGAGTTTTTCAGAGGCGTTGATGTGAAGAGGACTAGGCTTGGTTCCATGAGAATTTTTTCCATTGTCCTTATCTCCTTGGATTCTGAGGCTCTTTTCTCCTTCCATTTACAATGTTTACCTGATGCATTTTGTGATTAATAGTATTGTTCCATGGAGTAATCATATAATTCACACTCTGGAGTTTACCTTTTTTGGGGTATGGGGCATCTACATAGTCATCCCTCCTCCCATAGGGAGGAGTGGTCTAGTGGTTAGGACAAGGCACTTCAGGCCAGAGGGCCGGGGGTTCAAGTCCCAACTGGGGACAGCAATCTCAGGCCAGAGGGACTGGGATTTCTAGTCCTATAGGCACTCCTTGTGGTCTTGGGCAAGCCACTTAACCCTCCATTGTCCATGTTCCCTGTAAGTATTAGCATATGTGCATCATATCCCTTTGTGTTAAATATATCCCCCAATTGACTGCTTTGACCCGGTGAAAAGCAGTATATAAATACAGCTAAATAAATAAATAAATCCCATGTTTTATCCAAGTTCTCTGACCTTGTTCTCTGTAAAACCAAACAGTTTGTTCATTATGGTATGTTGTTATATTGTAAACCGCGCTGATGCTGAATAGAGCGGTATATAAGAGCCTGTAATAAATAAATAATAAATAATAAATCCATCCCTACAGCCTGCACCTCCAGAGTAGCCTAATTGTTAGAGTACTGGGCTGGTAATGGAGAAGCCATGATTCAAATCCTTCTGTTGCTGTTATTAACATTGTGCTGGGGATAATGAAGTTGGTTCTTCTCTATGCTCTCTGGACATTTTTCAGCCAAAACAAGAACTGTTTGTGCCTGGAGCAGGTCTAAACTTAGGGGTTTGTTTACTTAGCTGTGGTAGTGGCTTCCGTGCAATATCAGAGCCACGGCCCCAATATCACTTGGAAGACGCTACCACAGCTAAGTAAACAAACCCCTTAGACATGAAAATCAGGAAGAGATGTCCAGTCCTGGGAATTCCTCCACCACCACCCTGATTCAAACTTGTATGTACCCTGCTGGCTTCTAAAATGGTTTGGAGACATCTCTGTGCCATTTTCAGATGCCCAAAGCATGAAGAAGGCTTCTGAAATGACACCCATCGTGTTTATATTGTCCGTAAGTATAAAAGAGATTTTAGAATTGCCTTTTTATATTTTTTTCACAGATTTTATGTTTATGTACCCCTGATGTAGGCAGAAGCTGAAATATAGCTATGTCAGGTTGTATGGATTAATGATTTTAGTATCTATGCACTTTATCCTCATTGTTTATTAAAGTGCTAATATATTGATATTACTTTGTTTATTTTGTTTTGTGGCTTTACTTAATTTTGTTGCTGTTATTGAGATGACATGAAAATTTGTATATACCCTTTTTTATTGCGAGTAGCAAGGGGAAACATTCTATTTCTTCTCTACGCCTGTGATTGGGGGAGTTTCTTTGCACACAGAATTTCTGTTGAGTTTCTGTGTATTTGTGGGTTAATGTCAGACCCCAGACCTCACCCTCATATAAAAGTAATAGTTGTACTTTGCAGTTATATTTGTCCAGAGGGGTTTTTTTGTCGCATACAGGGCTCTTAATTTTTTTTTGTAGTATCTTTATAGTTTAAAATTTCCTGATGTGCTTAGTCACAGGCCAAGATATGTATATTGTAAAGTATGTTCAAATTTTTGTCCATTTAGGAGGAATTTGAAATTTTGTTGGAGATGTTGTGGTCTTTTCTGGAAAATCATCATAGTTTAGTTCAGGACCATACCTAGCCCTGTGCAAGCGGTGTGGCCGTACAGGGTGCAAAGGCTTAAGGGGTGCATTTCGGCTGTCTGCCATTGCCTGCTGCCGCCACTTTTTCTTCTCTCAGTGGCGGCAGGCAATGGCAGACATCTGAAATGCGCCCCTTAAGCCTTCTCGCGGCATGCTAAGCACATCTGTCCCTCCCTGCTCTGATGTGACATCAGAAAAGGGAGGGACAGATCTGCTTAGCGCACCGGCAACTTACACAGTGGGTGCGCCTCTTCTCTCCTGCCGCGGGGGAGGGGGGTGCGCGCCCATTGTGCAAGTCACACAGGGCGCTATTCAACCTCGGTACAGCCCTGGTTTAGTTTATTAGTTTATGAAAATTTGGTAAACCACCATATCGATACAGCATGGTGGTTTACAATAAAACATTAAAAAAAAAAAGAATGAAAGGAAAACCATTGTGATAATAAAGCCAATCACACAGAGGGTAGGGGAGGGGAGGGGAGGGAAGGGTAGGAGGAAATAAAAAGTATCAGGTAGTTGCCTTGTCTGAAGGTATGGGACAGATAGAAAGAAAAAGTATCAGGAAGTTGTAGTATCTGGATATATGGTGAAGGGGCAGTGGAACAAATGGGTCATGAGGGATGACTTAAACCTAGTGTAGGAAAGTTCCAAGCGGAGGTCAGGAGGAAGATCATTTCAAAGTTTATGTGCAAGTTAAAAGAAAGCAGAGCATCTGGTGGACTTGAGCCTAGCCTGAGACGCCGAAGGAAGATGCAAGCGATTAATGTGAACTGTCCGAATTGCCTGATGGGGAGTATGAAGAAGAATATGTGAGGCAAGGTAGGAGGGAAGCCCAGAGTGAAGAGCCTTGGGGACAACATTAATACTTTGAATTGAATTTGGTTTTGGATGGGAATCCAATGGTGAGTCCTAAGAAGGGGAGTGATGTGGTCAAATCTTGAGGTGTGGGAAAGCATCTGGATGGCTGAGTTCTGAATGATTTGCAATCTCTTAATTTCATATTTTGGAAGATCAGCATAGATGACATTACAATAATCAAGACAACTGATGACTAGACTCAAGAGGAGTGTGACAAGTGATGATGGGGACAAGAAAGAGTGGATGGATCTAATTTGACAAAGAAAGAAATAAGAACGCCTGTTGACTGTACTAATGCTATATTTTATCTTTTCCAGATTTACTTGTAGGATTCAAGATTTGCATTACATCTCTAATAGATTTAGAATCTCTTGTGAACCTTATGGAGTGGGGAACAGAATGATCAGATCATCATGTGTTTGATATAGCTATAACTAGGTAAAGACTGTGATATGGTGGAAGCTGGGGGGAGGGAGAAAATTAAGTGATAACAGGAGTAGTAGTCCTTGGCAAATGTCAAACATGTTTGAACTGCTAGAAAGGGTATTTTGAACTTTGCTTTTGTACTGAAGATTGGAGTCAAATAGACACTGAAGATACACAAATTAAGCCTGCTAGAACTATTTTAGACTGTGGCTATCTTGTGGGAATGGTACTTAAGCTGTTGGAAAGAAAGAAACTGCCTAATGCTATCATAGTGCACTGAATAAGTGTAAGCTTGTGTGGAAGGCCAAATGCACTTGGGTAAGAGCCTAAAGAGACTGACCATGATAAGATGCAGATATAAGCTATAGATATAAGATAGATAGTTTATTATTTATTTATTTAGTTAGTTTAAACTTATATACGGCTACTTCCAGCGATCAGTAGCGGTTTGATTACAAATTTGGGAGATGTCAAATCAGGACAGAAACAATTGTGACAATATATACATAGATTTAGGGTCTGTCACACCACGCAGGGTTAGGCACTTCAAGGTTGTGTTTACATATTTACAGCTTTAACAATATTTACATTTATACAAATCAGCTACATGATTCCACTTTGGATTACATCTGGTTATAGTGATCTTTGAAGAGATGGGTTTTTAGTTTCTTTCTGAAAGCATTTATGTCTTTTATAGCTCGTAGTTCGTGTGGTAGTTGATTCCAGGTTCGTGGGGCTGAGTATGAGAAAGCTTTATTGCTGGTACTGGCTTTTACTGATCTGATGTTACTAGGAACTTGAAGTTTGTCAGAGTTGACAGTTCTCCTGTCTCTGTTGGTTGGTTGCTTGCTGACCAGGGTTGAGAGGAATGATGGCGCTAGGTCATGTATGAGCTTGAATGTGGTTACCAAAGTTTTATATTGTATCCTGGCCTCAACAGGTAGCCAATGTAGCTCGATCAATTCAGGTGTGATGTGTTGAGCAATGCTGGTTCGTGTGATGACCCTTGCTGCCACATTTTGGGCCAATTGTAAAATATTTAGCATTTTCTTTGGCAGACCCTGTAATATGGCGTTACAGTAGTCTAAGTGAGGCATAATGAGTGCTTGCACCACCGTCCGAAAATCACAGGGTTCGATTAAGTTCCTCAGTGGTTGTAGGACTCTGAGCTTGTGGAAGATGGCTTTGTTGGTTTTTCGCAGGTGTTTTTCCATTTGTAGTTTGCTGTCGAGTGTGACACCCAGATATTTGATTTCACTTTTTGTGTTGTAAGTGTTGTTACAGAGGGTGACTGTCGGAGGAGGTTCAAAGTTCGGTTTACTTGATATATACATTACTTCGGTTTTCTTATGGTTAATTGCCATGTTGTTTTGTAGGAGCCATGCTAACATCTCGTACGGGCAGGATTCAATCTGGGTATACTTTGGGTCAGTTGTGTCCAGTTGAGTGTATAGCATAATATCATCTGCATAGATATGGTAGTTGATATTATGTTTTTTGAAAATGCTACAGAGGAGCTGCATGTAGATGTTGAAGAGGAGTGCCGAGAGGGCCGATCCCTGGGGTATGCCTTGCGTTTGAGTGAACCCTTCTGCTACTAGATACCCTTGCTTGGTTTGTGGCTTGTTGTGTTGCAAGAGCTTGTGTTTGCATCAATGGTGCTGAAAGCTATGCCATCAGTAGCTTAAGTACTGGCACAGTCTTCAAGGGTGGACAGATCTCAAATGAGGTGCCAGACTAAGACAAACCACCCATCTGGGCAGCAGTAGTATGGGAGAGTGTTGGTGGCAGAGGATCAGATTTCCATCACAACAGCAACAACACTGGCAATTATCTGTGCAGAAGAAAGGTCTGGTAATCTAGTTCTTTATCTTGTCATGAAAACCTCAATGGATATTTACAACAAAACAAATTGTGATATAGTGTTGGAAGATGAGATCCCCAGGTTGGAAGGCATCAAGAAGCTACTGGGAAAGAGCTAATGCTCAGGGAAGTCTGACTGATTATGTAGCTGCACATGAAATGAGATTCAGAAGCTGCAAAGATGTCTTATATACTGGGACACTGAATGTGAGAAGCATGAACCAAGGGAAGCTGAAGATGGTTAAGAATGAAATGGAACATGTAAACTCAATCTGATGGGTGTCAGCGAACTGAAGGACTGGGCAATCTGATCTGATAATCACATGATATACTATGCTGGAAATGAAAAAGAAAGAAGAACTTGGGTTGCATTTATAATTAAAATTAATTTGCAAGATCTGAAATGAAATAAAATGCAATCAGCAACTGCTTCATTTCTCTTTGTCTACAAGAAATGCCCATCAGGGCTTTTTGTGAGGGAGTACTTGGTGGTAGTGAATACCGGCACCTTTTTCATTCCCTGCTAAAATTGACCCATGGTCCTCATAAATTAATGAGAGTCCTGCATATGAGTATTGTCACCTTTTTTTTTACTAGGAAAAACACATTAAACATAACTAAGAGGCGACAAGGCGATAGCGGAGAGACTGAATGAATTCTTTGCTTCGGCCTTTACTGAGGAAGATGTAGGGATGTTACCCATGATTGAAGTGGTATTTACTCCATTTGCAACAGTTCAAACAAAGAGAAACAGAATGGCTTAAAATTGGCAAAGGTGTACTACAAGGCTGCATACTTTCACCATACCTGTTTAATTTATATGCAGAACAAATAATCAGAAAAGCAGGAATGTATGAAGGCAACCAAGGTGTGAAGACTGTTGGTAAACTCATTAAACAACCTTCACTATGCCGATGATACCACATTATTGGCTTAAACTGAAGCTGATCTGAAACATCTGCTTAACAAGATCAAGGAATACAGTCTTAAAATGGGTCTGCACTGAAGAAGACAAAGATCCTGACAAATGGCAAAATCAATCATTTCATCCTTGATGGGGAAGACAGAAACAGTAGACATCTCTAACCTGTTTGGATCAATAATGAATAAAGAATGGAAAGCAGTCAAGAAATCTGATGATGCATTGCTCTTGGCAGAATATCTATGCAGGACCTAGACAAGATTCTCAAGTGCAGAGACGTATCTGCATACAAAGTTTCTACTTGTTCAAGCCATAGTATTTTCAATAAAGTCATATGTATGCAAAAATTAGACAGTGACGAAGAAAGACAGGAAGACAATCAATGCCTCCATGGTGAAGAATACCATGTATACCATGGACTGCCTGAAGAAGAAATTGGTCTGTACTAGAGAAAATCATACTTAAGTTTCTTTCGAAGCTGAAACAACAAGACTTCAGCTTTCATACTTGGGACACATCATGCAAAGAGAAAGATCATTAGAGAAAGACATCTTGTTTAGCAAGTTTGAAGGTCAAGGGAAAAAAGAAAGGTCAGCAAGCAATGGATCAATACAATAACAGTAGCTATAAAGACTGAACACAGCTATCTGAACACAGTTTAGGACAACTGGATAAAGAAAACCAAAGACGACCTGAACACACCATTAACCCACATTGTCAATGAATCCCTCAGCCAAGGACATATGACAGATCTCCTCAACACCTCAATCATTCGACCAACACTAAAGAAACACAACCTGGATTCCCTTGACCCCACCTCCTACAGACCTATCGCAAGCCTCCCGTTCACCACCAAACTCATTGGAAAAGTAGTTCAGAGACAGCTCCAAGAACACCTGGACACCAACAACATACTGGATCCACAACAACATGGCTTCCGCCCACTCCACGGAGTTGAGACCCTCATGGCATCACTAATGAACACCCTCATCATAGGAACCCAAGCCAAACACTCTGGATATGCCATGATCTTTCTAGACATATCAGCAGCCTTCGACGCCATCTCCCACAACATCCTCATACACAGACTACAAGCAATCGGCATCAAAGATACCGTACTCCAATGGTTCTATTCATACCTAATTAATAGACATCAACTGATCCGCACAAACACATCAACCTCCCCCCCTTCCAGCAACACCAAGGAGTACCCCAAGGATCCACACTATCAGCCATGCTCTTCAACATCTATCTGCAACCACTCTGCTCAATCATACGCGCACACAACATTCACTTCCACATCTATGCAGACGACATAATGCTCTATGCCCCAATTACAACCTCCAACCCATCAAACAAACACTTATCAGAATGCTTCACAGCAGTATCCAGCACTGGTAGAGCTCCAGTGTGAGAGTTGTAAAGATGGTTGTTCAAAAGGGACTTAGCAGTAAAGGCTTTCCCTCTCTGAACATTGGCCCAAATGTCTGTGTTCTCTGCCCTTGGGGAAAGCCAGGAGATACCTGGTTACAAATTATATCGTAATGATAAGAGCAGATCAAATTGATGGTGGGATTGCACTCTATGTTAGAGAGAGCATTGAGTCACAAAGGATTCAAGTTTTGTAGGAAACAAAAGCACTATAGAATATATGTGGATTGAAATTCCATATAAAAGGGGAAGGGGAAGGTGATGGCAGTGGGGGTGTACTATTGACCGCCTGGCCAGAGTGAACAAATGGATGATGAAATGCTCAAAGAAATCGAGGAAGCTAACAAAATTTACAGTACAGTAATAATAATGGGTGATTTCAATTACCCCGGTATCGACTGGGTCAGTGTCATGGCAGGACATGCTAGGGAAATAAATGACTGTTTCATGGAGCAGCTGGCTCATGAACCAACCAGAGGGAAAGCCATTTTGGACTTAGTCCTTAGTGGAACACAAGATCTGATGCAAGAGATAAGGGTGCTGGGGCCACTTGGCAATAGTGATCATAGCATGATCCCATTTGATGTAATAAATAGAGGAAGGATGGTAAGGAAATCCACAGTACTACCTTTTAACTTTCAAAAGGGAGACTATGTTAAATGAGGAAAATAGTTAAGAAAAAACTAAAAGGAACAGTTGCAAAGGTTAAAGATTTACATCAAGCTTGGGTGTTGTTTAAAAATACTATCTTGGAAGCCCAGACCAACTGTATTTCACACTTTAGAAAAATGGAAGGAAGTCCAAAAACTGCCAGCATGGTTTAAAGATGAGGTCAGAGAAGCTGTTGTTGCCAAAAAAGGATCTTTCAAGAAATGGAAAAAGGAGCCAAATGATAAAAACTGGAAACAACATAAGCACTGGCAAGTTAGATGCAAGGCATTGATAAGGTAGGCGAAGAGAGAATTTGAGAAGAAGCATGCTGTAGAAGCAAAAACTCATAATAAAGACTTCTTCAAGTACATTCATAGCAAAAACCCTGCGAGGGAGTCAGTTGGACCATTAGATGATATGGACAAGGCCATAGCGGAGAGTGAATGAATTCTTTGTTTCGGTCTTTACTGAGGAAGATGTAGGGATGTTACCCATGACTGAAATGATATTTAAATGTAATGCTGCAGAAGAATTGAAAGAAATATTGATACACTGGGAAGATATATTACAACTATTTGATAAACTGAACAGTAGCAACTCACCAGGACCAAATGGTACACATCCAAGGGTGTTAAAGGAACTAAAATATGAAATTGCAGATTTACTATTAGCAATCTGTGAACTATCATTAAAATCATCTGTAAGACCTAAAGACTGGAGGATTGCCAATGTTACATCAGTTTTTAAAAAGGGTTCCAGGGGTGATCCGGGAAACTACAGACCAGTGAGCCTGACATCAGAACTGGGAAAAATGGTAGAAACCATTATAAAGAACAAAATGCAGAACATGTAGATAGTCATGGCTTAATGAGAGACAGCCAACATGGCTTTAGCCAAGGAAGATCTTGTCTTACTAATCTGTTATGTTTTTTTGAATGTGTGAATAAACAGGTAGACAAAGGTCAGTCGGTTGATATAGTGTATCTTGATTTTCAGAAAGCCTTTGACAAGGTCCCTCACGAGAGAGTTTTGGAGAAATTAAAAAGTGATGGGATAGAAGGTAGTGTACTATTGTCGATCAGGAACTGGTTAAAAGATAGAAAGAAGAGGGTAGAGCTAAATGGCCAATTTTCCCAATGGAGAAAGGTGAGTACTGTAGTCCGCTGCTTTTTGACATATTCATAAATGACCTGGAAATGGGAATAACGAGTGAGGTAATCAAATTTGCAGATGATGCAAAATGATTCAAAGCTGTTAAAACCCATGAGGATTGTGAAATATTGCAAGAGGACCTTGATAAATTGAAAGACTCCCCGATCGGCTCGCCGAGGCCCAATCAGCAGCCGCCGCCTCCACCTTTAAAATCAAGGTGCCCCTTGGCGCGAACGGACAGGCACAGCACCACCAGCCGCCTCAGGAACCATTGCAGCATTGGGGAGTAGAGTGGGAAGAAGCACCCCTCCCCGATCGTCTCCACGAGGCCCAATCAACAGCCGCTGCCTCCACCTTTAAAATCAAGGTGCCCCTTGGCGCGAACAGACAGGCACAGCACCACCAGCTGCCGCGGGAGCCATTGCAGCGTCGGGGAGTAGAGCGGGAAGAAGCGCCTCTCCCCGATCGTCTCCCCAAGGCCCAATCAGCAGCCGCCGCCTCCACCTTTAAAATCAAGGTGCCCTTTGGTGTGCCCGCGCTGGCGAGCCTCACCAGAGGGCCCTTTGGTGTGGCCCCTAAAAGAACATAAGAACATAGGATATGCCATACTGGGTCAGACCAAGGTCCATCAAGCCCAGTATCCTGTTTCCAACAGTGGCCAATCTAGGTCATATGTACCTAGCAGTTTCCCCAAAAGACACAGGTTCCACAATGCTTGTATTGGGTCAAGCAGTGATATCCTAGGTCCCTTTTTAATAATGGTTTATGGACTTTCCTCCAGGAACTTCCCCAGACCTTTTTTAAACCCAGCTATACTAACAGCCTTTACTACATCATCCGGTAACAAATTCCAGAGTTTGATTACACGTTGAGTGAAAAAATATTTTCTTTTATTAGTCTTAAATAGTTTACGCTGTAGCTTCATTGCATGTCCCCTAGTCTTTCTATATTCTGATAACATAAACAATCAATCTATGTTTACCCATTCCACTTCGTTCATTAATTTATAGACTTCTATCATATCTCCCCTCAGCCGTCTCTTTTCCAGGATAAAGAACCCTAACCTTTTTAGCCTTTCTTTATAGGGGTATCCTTCCATCCCCTTTACCATTTTGGTGGCTCTTCTCTGATCTTTTTCTAATAACGCTATATCCTTTTTAAGATACGGCGACCAGAATTGCACAAAATATTCAAGGTGCGGTCTCACCATGGAATGGTGTAACCATAGTTTGGGTTGTTCTTCCCTAGCTGCATAACTTTGTACTTGTCCATTTTAAATTTCTTCTGCCATTTTGATGCCCAGTCTTCCAGCTTATCATGATCCTCTTGCAATTTTTCACAATCCTCTTGGGTTTTAACAACTTTAAATAGTTTTGTGCCATCTGCAAATTTCATAACCTCACTCATTATTTCCTTTTCCGGGTCATTTATGAATATGTCAAAAAGCAGTGGACCCAGCACAGATTCCTGGGGTACACCACTATTCACCTTTCTCCAGCCAGAAGCCACAAACACCACCCCCAAAGGAATCCAAGGAGCCCCCCCTCCAAAGAACAACAGCGCCTAGACCATCAGCACCTAAACTACAAACACCTCCAGCACAAATATAAGGTACCCTTCGCACACAAACCAGCACCCCAAGACACGACCTTCAGCACCACCAGATCACGAACTATAATGTATAATACTGTAACTGTAATGCATAATACTGACTACTACTACTTATATATCACTTTATGCCACCCCTGCTGTAACCACTATAACCCCTACACCACACATAACTCTACACAACACCCCCCACCTAACTGCAAAACTATCAGTAGTGCAAGGACAGAAATACAAAACCCCCAGCATCACAAAGATCAGAAACCCTCAAGATGGGATCCCTCAAACTAGCCCTCACTATACTCTACTTCCTACTCATATCCCAACAAATATCAAACACACTCACCACAAAAGCATACCCCACATATCACATATCACATCCCCATCATCCACTCTGCAACCAGACACAGAACAAAACACCAATATACAATACAGTGTACCTCAAGGTCACACACCCAAGCCACCATAAGCACCACAGCAGAATAATATACATCAACCCAACCCAACTACACAAAGCCCCTTACGACCTCAACACTCACCAACAGTGAAATGCATCCTCATCAACACAAGGTCAGTAAGAAATAAAATCCCAATAATCACAAATACCCTAGAAGAAGAAAGCCCCAACCTCCTCTGCATCACAGAGACCTGGCTCTTCCCCACAGACAAGTCCTAACAAATACACTACATGTACAAAACTATGACCTATTCAACTGCACCAGAGACCCCAAAAGAGGTGGCGGCGTGCTCATACTATGTAAATCAGAGCACAAACTCACAGCCTCTAACACAGCTGGAATGGTTCAGAACAAGAACTTCTCCATATGCCTTATCTATAGGCCACCAACACAGGACCTCAACAGCCTAACCCACATCCTTGAATCAGCCTGCACAGCCTCCTCCAACAAACCACACATCATTCTCGGTGACCTTAATCTCCCATCACTCGACCACTCTCAGAAAAACCTTCTTCGACTCAATGATTGATATTGGTTACAAGCAAATCAAAACTGCACCCCCTCACAACAAGGGAATTACCCTAGACCTTGTTTTCCTCCCTGCCATGGACACACAACATGCCCGCAACACTCCTCCATCCATATCTGCTGTCCCCTGGTCAGACAACCACCTTATAACTTTCGAGATACCAATAAGGAGCACCAAGACCAACATAGAAAACAACCAGTCTCACACCAAACGATTCACCAAATTCCGCAAAGACACTTTCCTCCACAACATCATACCCCAGCTCTCAAAGGATACCTCTGACCTAACCACCTCACTAACTACATGGAACAACACCATACAAAAAGCAGCATCTCTCCCTACTAAGCATGAAAATCGTCCACCCAAACATTCAGAAAAATGGTACACCCCAGAACTCCTAAAACTCAAGAGACACCTGAGAAAACTCAAAAAGAAATGGCGCACATCACAAACCCAACAGAACAAACTCCAATACAACAACCTACAAGGACGCACTAAACAAAACTAAAAAGGAGCACCACACCAAAGTCATCAACCATGCCCTGAATCGGCCTAGAGAATTATTCACCGTTTTTATTTATTTATTTACTTCTCTTATATACCGCACTATTAAAATCAGTACGGTTTACAATTGAACAAAAAAACATACTGCAATGTCACAGACAATTGAGTTTTTACATTGAACATGGACGAGATAACCTGGAGGTAACAGGGGTAACTAATTACAGAGTAATTATTCATGGAGTATGATGTAACTAGCAGTTTCCCCAAAAGAAACAGGTTCCGCAATGCTTGTACTGGGTCAAGCATTGATATCCTGGGTCCCTTCTTAATAATGGTTTATGGACCTTTCCTCCAGGAACTTGTCCAAATCTTTTTTAAACCCAACTACACTAACAGCCTTTACTACATCCTCCAATAACAAATTCCAGAGTTTGATTACATGTTGAGTGAAAAAATATTTTCTTTTATTAGTCTTAAATAGTTTACCATGTAGCTTCATTGTATGTCCCCTAGTCTTTCCATATTCTGATAACGTAAACAATCGATCTACGTTTACCCGTTCCACTCCGTTCATTAATTTATAGACTTCTATCATATCATCCTTCAGCCGTCTCTTTTCCAGATTAAAGAGCCCTAACCTTTTTAGCCTTTCTTCATAGGAGTATCCTTCCATCCCCTTTACCATTTTGGTGGCTCAACTCTGAACCTTTTCTAATAACGCTATATCCTTTTTAAGATACGGTGACCAGAATTGCACACAATATTCAAGGTGCGGTCTCACCATGGAACGGTATAGAGGCAATATAATATCTTTTGTTTTATTTTCCATTCCTTTCCTTATGATACCTAGCATTCTATTTGCTCTCTTGGCTGCCACTGCACACTGGGCCGAGGGTTTTAACATGTCATCCACAATGACGCCTAAATCTTTTTCCTGGGTGGTGGTTCCTAATGTGGAACCTTGCATCGTGTAACCATAGTTTGGGTTGTTCTTCCCTAGGTGCATAAGTTTGCTCTTGTCCACATTAAATTTCATCTGCCATTTTGATGCCCAGTCTTCCAATTCCAAGATCCTCTTGCAATTTTCCACAATCCTCTTGGGTTTTAGCAACTTTAAATAGTTTTGTGTCATCTGCAAATTTGATAACCTCGCTCGTTATTCCACTTTCCAGGTCATTTATGAATATGTCAAAAAGCAGTGGACCCAGCACAGATCCCTGGGGTACACCACTATTGACCTTTCTCCATTGGGAAAATTGGACATTTAGCCCAACCCTCTGCTTTCTATCTTTTAACCAGTTCCTGATCCACAGTAGTACACTGCCTCCTATCCCATGACTCCTTAATTTTGCCAAAAGTCTCTGATGAGGGACCTTGTCAAAGGCTTTCTGAAAGTCTAGATACACTATATCAACCGACTCACCTTTGTCCACCTGTTTATTCACACCTTCAAAAAAACATAACAGATTAGTAAGACAAGATCTTCCTTGTCTAAAGCCATGTTGGCTGTCTCCCATTAGGCCATGACTATCTACATGCTGAGTAATTTTATTCTTTATGATGGTTTCTACCATTTTTCCCGGTACTGATGTGAGGCTCACTGGTCTGTAGTTTCCCGGATCACCTCTGGAACCCTTTTTAAAAATTGGTGTCACATTGGCGATCCTCCAATCTTCAGGTATTAGAGATGATTTTAATGATAGTTCACAGATTACTAATAGCAGGTCTGCAATCTCATATTTCAGTTCTTTCAACACCCTTGGATGTATACCATCCGGCCCAGGTGATTTGCTACTCTTCAGTTTATCTAATAGTTGTAATACATCTTCCTGATGTACCGATATTTCCTTCAATTCTTCCTCACCTTTAAATACCACTTCAGTCATGGGTAACATCCCTACATCTTCCTCAGTAAAGACCGAAGTAAAGAATTCATTCAGTCTCTCTGCTATTGCCTTGTCACCTCTTAGTGCCCCTTTAACTCCTCTATCATCTAATGGACCAACTGACTCTCTCACGGGTTTTTTGCTACGAATGTACTTGAAAAAATCTTTATTTCGTGTTTTTGCTTCCGCAGCAAGCTTCTTCTCAAATTCTCCCTTTGCCTGCTTTATCAATGCCTTGCATTTGACCTGCCAGTGCTTGTGCTTTTTCCAGGTTTTGTCGTTTGGATCTTTTTTCCATTTCCTGAAAGATGCTTTTTTGGCAACAACAGCCTCTCTGACCTCACCTTTAAAACATGCTGGCAGTTTTTTGGACTTCCTTCCACTTTTCTTAAAGCGTGGAATACAGCTGGTCTGGGCTTCCAAGATAGTATTTTTCAACAACAGCCAAGCCTGATGTACGTCTTTAACCTTTGCAACTGCTCCTTTTAGTTTTTTCTTAACTGTTTTCCTCATTTTATCATAGTCTCCCTTTCGAAAGTTAAAAGGTAGTACTGTGGATTTCCGTACTATCCCTCTTCCACTAATTAAATCAAAGGCGATCATGCTATGATCACTATTGCCAAGTAGACCCAACACCCTTATCTCTTGCACTAGATCTGGTGTTCCACTAAGGACTAGGTCTAATATGGCTTCCCCTCTAGTCGGTTCATGAACCAGCTGCTCCAAAAACCAGTCATTTATTTATCTAGGAACTTTATCACCCTAGCATGTCCTGACGTGACACTTATTAATAGAGGGCTGCTACACAGTACCCTGTCCTGTGCTGCTGAGGTAAGCTATATTCTTATTTGATTTAAATTATAGTTCTTTGCTGCTGCTAGGCTCTAACTTATTATGAAATTTAAACTACAAACTCTCTGCTGGGTTCTAAATTTAACCAGAAAGCTCTCTTCTGTGTTTTAAATTTAAACTAAAAGTACTTTGCTGATGCTAGGTCCTGAGTGACTATTAAATTAAAACTACAAGCTCTCTGCTGGGTATGAAATGTAACCAGAAAGTTCTCTTCTGTGTTTTAAATTTAAACTTAAACTGCTGCTACTAGGCCCTGACTGATTTAACAAAAAATAGTGGGTTCACAGATTAAATAGCTTTAATAGAAAGAATTCCTTTCAGAAAATTCCCAGAAGTATATACTCACAATTGCAAATCTCTCTCCAGAAGTAGCAGTCCCCTTTTCTAGTCTTTCAAGACTAGAAAAGGGGACTGTTACTTCTAGTCCCAGTTCCTTTCTCAGTCATTCTCTCAAATCCTTTTCTTCTGTCTCTTATGACCACCCAGCTCTGACTACCCCATTTAATCACTTTCCCAGCTTTGTTTCCATCCTCTTCCCATCTTCTTGCCAAGCCCCCCCCCCCCCCTCCACCTATGGCCTCTCTCATATGGGTCCGCCATGCCCAGCATATCCTCTCTTTTTTTTTCTTGCCCCATCCCACTCCTGCATTCTAGCATTTCCTCCTCATTTCCCCCTGTCCTCTATCATCTCCCTTAATGGCAGATAAATTATGACTATTAATCAATCTCTTTTCCTTTGTGCATTAGTTCCGTATAAATTAAAGTCTGCCAAGCAAATAAACTCTAAAATTAACAATTCTTTGGGGAACAGAAGTGCTTCACTCCGCATGGTCCAATATCTGCCATCATATCTGCCTAAGGCAACAGGAAATATACTTCAGAGGAGGTGGGATCAGCAGAAACTCTTACAGGGTGTTTGAGTGCAAACCTCTGCCATGGTTTGCTTTTGGTTTAGCACTGACACAGTACAGGTTTGAGGGGAGGGATGGATCGGGGGAGAGGTAGACTGGGGTTGGGGGGCAGAGTTAGGCCTAAAGGAATGGACCACAGGAGGGCCAAGTGACAAGAGGCAGATGCTGAAATACATGCAGTGTTTAGGGGGCAATGCCCCGTCACTTCTACCCCCTCCCAAACTATGCCCATGGTTATGCTCTCTAGGCTTAAGGGTTCTATCTGCCACTCTATGCAAGATACCTCCTCTATTTTATGAAGCATAAGCATTAAATTAGCTTTGCTTCCATCCTCTTACCATATAGGGATCTTCTATGTCTGTCCCATGCCTTTTGGACTTCTATTACTATTTTTGCCCCCACCACCTCCCTCAGGCATCTATCACCCTTTCCATGCAAAAGTATTTCCTGATATTACTTTTAAGTTTGCCCCCTTGCAGTTCATTTCATGTCCTCTAGTTCTATAGTTCTTTGAAAAAGGTTTATTTGTTCATTAATACCTTTTAAGTATTTAAATGTCTGTATCATATCGCTCCTAGCCCTCTTCCCCTTTTGAGTATACATATTTAGGCCTTCAAGTGTCTTCTCATATGTTTTTTGGCCTTCCTCTGAACTTCTTCAATCCTTTTTATATCCTTTGCAAGGTGCATTCTCTAAAACTCAACAGAATACTCCAAGTGAGGCTTTATCCGTCATTTATACAGGGACTCTAATACCCCCGCCCTTCTGCTAGATATGTCTCTGTATAAGTGTGCCATCCTTCTGGTTTGGCCACTGCCTTGGTACATTGTTTTATCAACTTGAGATCCTCTGACACTCTCACCCTGAGGACCTTCTCCTTCATATCATCTACAAAATGGCAAACATTGCCAAAGGGTTAAAAGGAAAAATATGCCTTTTTGCAGATGATAGGAAGATTTGTAACAGACTGGACACTTTGGAGGGAGTAGAAAATTTGAGAAAATATCTACAAAAATTAGAAGAATTATAAAATGCTTGGCAATTGAGATTTAATGCAAAGAAGTACAGAGAGATGCACTTGGGATGCAGAAACCCAAAGGAGCTGTATATGACAGTGTCAAGAGGTTGTTGTGTATAGACCAAGAGAGGGACTTCGGAGTGATAGTGTCTGAAGATCTTAAGGTGGCGAAGCAGTGTGACAAGGTGGTGGCCCAAGCCAGAAGGATGTTAGGCTGCATACAGAGAGGAATAACCAGCAGGAAGAAGGAGGCATTAGTGCTTCTGTTCAGGTGGTTGGTGAGGCCTCACTTGGGGGTATGTTTACTAAACCGTCTTAATGTTCCCGGTGCTAGCTCCAGGGATAATGTGAAGAATGCCATATAAGGAGTGGGCGTTCCGGTCTTAAGGTAGCATTTCGGGTTATCGCGCGATAAAGTCCGTTATTGCGCAATAGAGGGAGCTGCGGCACGTTAACGCGTGTTAGCCTTAATTAGGCGCGCTGATCTGCAAATGTGGTAACAGAGGTGTAGCACAATGGTTAATACATTGACAGAAAATACAGTGGTCATGAGTTCGATTTCCCAGTGGGCTCAGTTAAAAGCTTGTCTGACGCAATCCCTTTAACTGCTTGTAACAGTCAGACACATCCCAACAATTTGCACTGCCAGCCAAAAAAGCCTCACCCCAGTGCCTCAATCTAATGCACCTTTTAGGGTGCACAATAAGGCACATCATAAAGCACCACGTCATCCAAGGCAGGTCATAATGTGCCCCAGAGGGCGGCAGGAAAGGTTGGCACCCTCTAAGGCAGCATATAAGGCACCCCATAAGCTGGCCAAACCTAAGGTGCCACGAAAGATGCCCCAGGGATGCCAAGGTGACACAGGAGATGGTGCCCAGGGGCACAAAGGTGCCCCAAAATCACAAGCATGAAATGTATGGCTCAAACATAGATGTAACCATAACACTGCACAGAGCACCAAGGAAAGGCAATGAACAAGTGATGGCAGCAGGTAAAGTAGACAAGCATATTGGGGGCAGCTGTACCGATGTACAGGGTGATGGTAATGTACAGTACAACAATGACAGTGTGTGGCAGAGGATGGGGATACGTGTCCACCAGAGGAGGTAGAGGTGGCAGGATAAGTGCAATGACAGGAGGACAGAGGAGAGCAGTGCCATGCAGAGCAGACACAGGAGAGGCAAGCATGAAGAGAATGCAGAGAAGTGTTCCAGTGCAGGACATGGGGTAGCAGCCTGCACATTAGGGCAGGATGCCACACAGCTGGCACACACACATAGATGGACAGAAGGATGGATGGCAACAGTGATGAGGGTATAATGTGGCGGCAGCACAGATCTGCACAGATATGACTGTTACACGAATGAAATGTAGTTGTGTAGGACAGCCATAAAAAAAGGGGAACAGAGAGGAATTGAACCCATGACCTCTGCCACTGAAGTCATTGCATTAACTATTGTGCTACATCACTATGGGAGTTGCCATGCCACCATAAGTTTAAGATCCTCACTCTTGTCCATCGGGCTATTTATCTGCACACACCTCAGTATTTATCCAATTTATTAACCTTTCACACTCCCACCCGCAGTCTTCGTTCAGTTCATATTAATCGCTTGCACCTCCCTTCTCCCTCTCAAGCTTACCTTCACTCTACCCGGCAATCAGCCTTTTTTTACATTGGTCCTGCTCTCTGGAACTCCCTCCCCACTGACCTCCATCTAGAACAGTCCATTCCTAATTTCCGCTCCCGTCTCAAAACACATTTTTTTCTCCACTGCTTTTAATCTTTTCCAGTGACTTCTGCTTCTCCTATGATTTGCTCCTATTTGCAATCTATCTTCTCTATCCTGGCCTTCTTTTTCTCCTATTCTTTTTTTTTTAAGTATTTTTTAAAGTATTGTTATTTTCCTTTTCTTTTTAATCATTTTATATATTTTATAGTTTTATTGTAAACTGCCTCAATGTAATGGGGGGCGGTATATCAAGTGATTATAAACAATAAACAATAAGACTGTCTGCTGTGGCTACCAGGATAGGATCGAACCAACAGTACCCATAATGCAATTCACATGCAGAACAGCAGTCTACATCTGCTCACCAGATGGGGTATGCACCTCTACAGCACGTCAGCTTGGTAGTTGGGAATGACGGTGCGTGTTACTGGCACAGAGTACCCACAGGCCATGCCAATGTGTGTGTTCTGTGCTCACCCTGAGGGTGAGGTGGAGCACCAGGTCCGCAGTACCCGGGTTGGTTGAGGTGGGCTGTGCTGCAGGTCTCCATCAGTGCCAGTGTGTGACAGGTATTTGTTGCAGACACCTTTAGGAGGTCTCTGTGTCCATTTGTAATTGCCAGTCATGTCTGGCCCTTGTGGACCATGATGCACTCAACATAGTGCATATCCGCTGTGGTCACCTGTTTAGAGAGCAGGGGTTTGTCAGGGCTCACATGGCAACAATGTACTTAACAAACCACCCTGTCAGGGTGGGGGACATGATCTGCCCCCAACGGACCCGCACTCTCACCCCTTTGCAAGGGGGGGCAGTGAAGGTACATGAGAACAGGCTGTGGGACCAACAACCCCAGTCCTGGTGGCAAACGGACAGCTGCTGAAGATCTGCACTTGGGACAGGGCCACTGGCAGAGAGGTAGTGGGCCCAGTCAGCTCAGCTGCCCCCCCACTACGATATGACATTCACCAGCAGAAAGCAGTAAGTGTGCACCTGCTGTACCCTGCAAAGTGGTGCAGCCATACAGATGCTAACTGCAGACAGTATGCTGATTAGTACATAGTGCATGTTCCTGGAGGAACTGTGCACACCCAAAACTGGGATGTGAGCACAGACATCAAGCAGATAAGTCAGTGATTGGGCCACAGAAAAGAGAACCTATAAATACCACTTGAGAGAAATACTATATAGCACTATGGGGGAACCTAGCCATGCCATGGTCACTGCTCAGTCAGGGTGAGAGTGACTTTCCAGCAGGACATGCTGTGGCCACCCTGTCTGTGGCATCCTGCCCAAGCCACCCTGTCCGGGCCATACCCACAGTACCTTTCTCCTCATTATGCACATAGGCAGGCTAACACTGGAAACAGTGCAAGCAGTGTGGGCTGAGTAAGGGGTAGGCAGCCACAACACACTGTATAGACAGACACACACTCCCACACCTATGCCAGCATTGTGCAGATATGGAGGCTTTTGGCAGCCCTGGCCACCACACCAGTCCTGGGCACAGTGCAGGCATGGCTATGGTACGCAATACTGTTCGGGTCATTCCCCGGGTTAGTAAACACTGTCAGACACCAAAACTGAAACACACTCCACAGATATCAGAAAGGTTGCTATGATGCAGCTCTATCAGCAAATTGTGCTTAACTTAGGAATTGTTATCTGCCATTAATCATAGCAACCTTTTGATATATGTGTAACGTATTCCCAAATTTAGGGCGGCATTGCTAAGGTATGCAAGTGCTAGTATTGGGAGATGCTGCTGCACGCAGGGCCCAACGTCCTGACTCTCCATGAGGCTTTGGATAGTGGAGCCTGTGGGTGTGGGTGTTTATGCCCATGTTGGCCGCTGCTCTAGGGCAGAGGTTCCCAACTCCGGTCCTGGTGAGCCAAACACTGTTCAGGTTTTCATGCTGTCCCTAATGAATATACATGAGATAAATTTGCATACAATGGGGGCGGCGCATACTAATGCAGCACAGGCATATTTATTAGGGACAGCATGAAACCTGAATGGTGTTTGGCCCTCCAGGATTGCAGTTGGGAAACTCTGCTCTAGGGATTGTAGGGTAAAATATAGGTGTTTCAGGCATGTTTATTTTATCAGTAATAATGGTTCCATCTTTATTACCATGGTTTAGTACTGGGTAAAATATGGAGAAAGGGTTGGCAGGTGCCACAGCTGGGACTTGAACTTGTGACCTTCTGCACCTGAACACACTGGCTGTGTGTACTGCACCACACTGTTGCCACAGAGACAGTTTATTCCCTGGGGATACCAAGACTGTTCGTCAGACAGACCCTGTCTGTTGCATTGCACGGCACCCACCTAAATGGGGCTAGGCCATGGTCTGCTGTGGGCAGATGCCACTGCCCCCTCCGCCACCAGCACCCTTCTGCTACCATGCTGCCATGCCATTATGCCGGTGGTGCTGGTGGTGCGCAATTCCAGGCCATCCAGTATGGCGGTAGGCAGCTGTCTATGGTGTGGGTTCTCGGATAGGGGTGCCTACATGGACATGCGTGCTTCCCCCCCCCCCCCCCGCACTGCCTGCCAATGTTATGTGCCCTTGGGGATACCTGCTGGGTAATCTCCCCTGTGACACTGTGGGACACACACTCATGCCCATGTGGGACCCTCGTCAGTTCCTGTCTTGCTGCTTTACTGTTTCGGCATTCCTATGTGCCACCTAGGTATCTGCCTAGCCCGCACTGTGCCCCAGCTGGACCACAGCATGTGCTGCCAGCAGCCCCCTGTATCCCATTTACAGCATCAGTTCAGTTGCCGTTTCCTACGTGCCCACTCTGCTGTTGCTGCACATGTGCATGCTATAAAAAACCTGCCCAGTCTAACCGACAGAAACCTTGACCAGCGCTATTTCAATGTGGGATCATTCACTTTGTAGGAGGACAGAGCATAGACCCTTCCAAACATAATATCTTAATTTATACGCTTTGTCAGTAGTGTTGCTTTATGTTTATCATTAATATCACTATTGGCCAGCTTGGTTATTGGGATTTTAGATTTGGTTCTCGTCCTTTTATATGTTTATTTGCCTTTTTGTTCCCTGCACATGTATTGCAACTATCACTTTTCTGGGTTTCCCTACCTTTGCTGCACATTGCTGACTGAAATGATTTCTCTTTCCTGCAAATGTGCCTTAACGCAAGGCTTTCACTGGCGTTAGTGTCAGACCCGGATTTCACAGCGTTAGTGTACCTGGAGCCTCTCCCCTCCCACTCTCCACCCATTGACCCCTTCTCTCTGCCCTCTGGGAAGCCTTACTCCACCCTTCAGACACGGATTTCACAGCATTAGCGTGCCTTAACGTCGCGGCTGCGTTATCGCGCGATAAGTGACGTTATTGCGCGATAATGTTACATTATCGCACGATAATGTCACTTATCATGCGATAATACCACCGCTGCGACGTTAAGATGGTTTAGTAAACATTCCCCTTGGAGTATTGTGTTCAGTTTTAGAGAATGTACCTACAAAAGATATAAAAAGACTTGAAATGGTTTAGAGGAAGGTGACCATGATGATATGGGGCCTGCGCCAGAAGGCATATGAGAAAAGAGGAGAGGAGAGACAGGGGGTACATGATACAGACCTTTACATACTTAAAGGGTATTAATGAACAAACAAACCTTTTTCAGAATGGGGAAGCTGTAGAACTAGAGGACATTAAATGAAGCTGTAAGGAAGTAAACTTAAAAGAAACATGAATATTTTTTCACAGAAAGGGTGGTGCATTCCTGGAATGCCCTTCCGAAGGATGTGGTGGCAGCAAAAAGAGTGATAGAATTAAAAAAGGAATGGGAGAGACACAAAGGATCACTACATCGTGAGAGGATGGAATCAAAGCACATGTAAATAACTTCATAGCGAGGGATAACTTGCCTGAAGGAGTAGGTACATACTTAAGCAAAGACATAGAGGCAGAGTAACGTGCACAGAGCTCACCTTACTGGGCAGACTTGATGGACCATGCTGCTCTTTAGCTGCTGCCATTTACTATGGGGGTCATTTTAGAAGCCCTATTCATGCTTTGAATGTCCACAAACAGGGATAGAGATGTCCAAGGGACAAAGCCAGCTCCCGGGATGTCCCCAGTGAAAGTCTAAATGGGTGTAATCCACTTGCTCAAAAAAACCCTGGATGTCTTCTGTAAACACCTTTGTAGTATCCACAATCAGGATCATCAGATCCAGAGCACATTTATTCAGAATTTTATTCCATTTATCAAAAAAACCTTAGTTGTCACTAAACAATCGGGATTCTTTGTTGATCCGAAGAACCCATGGGATGTTCTACCATCTTATATATTCAATCAAAGATGATCTATGTAGTTCTGAATGAATCAATTTCTTCCAAGTAGCAGTCAAAGTTGACCAAGATGTTGTATCAACCTCATCTTCCTTATCATTAAAAATATCCAGTTCTTGTAGCAATTGTTTAATATGTCCATCATTAAAACTCAAAGCTTTCTACCACAATGATGGAGAAGCTTTCACTGGTATAAACCACCTGCTAAAAAAAAAGTCCTCAAAATACTGAGTAACCAATAATCGAACACAAAAATAACTCAGAATAGCATGGCTTCTTCAAAAGTATATAACGACGAGGGAAAAAGCCCTCATTAGATCAGGAACTTACCATTGCTAGCTCCTTTTGTGCCTACTATTAGTGCTCCATAAATTACATCAATGGTCAAAAAAACTATCTTCCAGCCCTTTTCTTATTTATTATCTTTGATATTCTATTTTTTTTATATATTTTTATTTATCTATTTTGTTAACTTACATATTTATTTATTTATTTAACATTTCTTCTATACCGCGCTATTAAAATCAGCGCGGTGTACAATGAACAAAACATACTGCAATGCATACAGGCAACATTGAGTTTACAAAGAACACGGAAAAATAACACATGGGCTAACCGGGATAACTATGTACAGTTTAACTTTAAACTATATACATTGACTATATGTAATATTCTAAACTCGTTTGTATATTGTAAGTGATTTCATGTGGATGGTGAAGGTAAATGGTTATCGTGTGGGCAGCGGCAGGGCGAGCCCAGATTGGTTTTATATACATATTTTATACATATAAAAGGGAGATTGTACTTTCTATTAAAAAATACACCATAGAAACTCATAACATCTCAGAGTTGTTTGTCCCATGTGTTCATGTATTTTTCCTTTCTTCAGCAAGCTACTCATTATCAGCCATCTTAATCACTCCAATGCTAACAGCATTTTGCTGTGTGCTGCTTTAGGGAGTGACCACTCTATAGCCTCTGAAAAAGTGAAAATCCCATGAACATCAACATTAAAAGAGGTGCAGTGGTCGATATGAATCGTACTGATTATATTAATGAGATCAATAGACAGTTGTGTGATTGGGACTTCTACAAAAGACTGGACTAGGATCCTACTATCCCCTTGAAAAGAAGCGTTGACTTCCTAATTCAGACAGGTTTTGAAATTGGATATCTTACTAAAAAAGAACGGGACTTTCTTACTGTATCACATTGTATCATGCCCACAATTTATGTATTATCTAAAATTCATAAATCTTTGGATAAACTGCCAGGGCACTCCATTATTTCAGCAACTGGGTCTCTTTTCGAGCTCATTTTGCAATTTTTGGACGTCCTTTTACATCACTTTGTAGCAGCATCACATCCTATGTACGGGATTCTTCCCATTTCATTAGTATCTTGGAAGATTTTAAGGAGTATCATGAGGATTTAGCAATGGTTACCCTCAACATTATATTCCTATATACTAATGTACCACAGTGGGAGGCACTTCAAGTCTTGGAAGAAGTTCTACTTAGGCGTCCATATCCACATAGATTACCGACAGCTTTTCTGATGCAAATGGCTACTTTGGCCCTGACAGAATTTTTTTTCTGTTTTACAGAGCTTTATTTTAAACAAATGAAGGGTGTGGCATTGGGCTCATCAATGGCCTCCAATGTAGCCAATTTATACGTGGCTTACTTTGAGAAGAAATACTTGGTAAGTTTCCATACAGAGAGTACGTGAAGTTATGGTGCAGATATATTGATGATATCTTTATGCTGTGGGAAGGAGATGTGGCGATCCTGGAGTCCTTTTTGGAATGAATTAACATGCTTGACAGTAACTTACATTTTGAATCCACTTTCAGTAAGATTTCAGTAGCATATCTAGACATTTTGGTGAAGAAGGGTCCACAGGGCTTTCTAATGGAATTATAACGTAAGCCTACTGATAGAAATCAGCTTCTAGACTTTTCTAGTTTGCTAAAGTCTACAGTAATCTTCCTGTTAGTCAGTTTCGACATGCAAAAAGGATCTGCTCAGAAGAAAGGGACTTTGAGAAACATGCATATGATCTTAAGAACCGTTTTATAGAAAGGGGTTACCCATGCACCTGTGTCCAAAAAGCATATGCGTGTGCAAAAACCACAGATAGGACATCTCTTTTAAAGAAAATGGAACACAAGCCCCATGAAAATATAGTGTGTCAATTATTGTTCTTTGAGCTCTCATATGACATTGGGAAGATTTTAAAAGAGGAATGGCATATCCTATAAGCCTCACATGATTTTTGAGAATCAGCAGATTACGATTGCACACAAAAGAAACCCTAATTTAGAAACAGAGAAACATGATGACAGAAAAAGAACACATGGCTTATCTAGTCTGTCCTTCCATATCAACCACTACAACAGTCCCTTTTTTACTTTAGAGATCCTCTGTGTTTGTCCCATGCTTCTTTGAATTCAGATACTGTCCTCATCTCTACCACCTTCACTGGGAGACTATTCCACATATCCACCACTCTTTCCATAAAGAAATATTTCTGCATATCACTCCTGAATCTATCCCCTTTCACCCTCGTAGCAGAGCTTGCTTTCAATCGAAAGAGACTCTCTTCCTGTGCATTTATGCCACAGAGGTATTTAAACATCTCAATCATATCACCTCTATCCTGCCTTTCCTCTAAGCTGTACATATTAAGATCCTTAAGTCTGTCCTCTTATGTGCAATGCCTCCATATGCAGGGGACAGGGGTTTGATTCCTACTTGTTCTTTCAGGTATATTTGGGAGAGGAGGAAAATCAGAAGTGGAATTCCTGGGAATGGATTTGTGGAAAGTGACATTGAAAAAGCGACAATGCTAAACAAATACTTCTGCTCTGTTTTCACTAGAGAAAATCCTGGAGAAGGACCACTTGTTTTGACAAATATACAAATGGGAATGGAGTAGATACCACACCATTCACAAAACATGATGTGTTAAAACAGCTTGCAAAACTGAAAGTGGACAAGTCTATGGAACCACACCCCAGGATACTGAAAGAGCTCAGAGAAGTTCTTGCAGGGATGTTTTTAATAGATCCTTGGAGACAGGAGAAGTTCCACAGGATTGGAGAAGGGCTGATGTGGTACCTCTCCACAAAAGTGGTAATAGGGAAGAAGTGACAAACTACTGTTGTGACATAGTGGGTCCTTCTAGCCCGTGTAATGAAGCTAAAAAGCCAGGAACAAAAGTAGAGCTGAGCTGTAAACAGAAGCACATGGCTCCTGGTTACCGTGGGAACCAGGCACAGAGGCAAGAGAAACGCTGGTGCTATCATTCAAGGGGTGAATCACAAGGTAATGCAGGACACCTGTTAGGGGGTGGAGTTGAGCACGGCCCCAGAATTCACCCTATTAAAGAAACTGCAGTGGAGCTTATGTAGTTAGGCAGAGAAGGAAGTAATGAAGAGTTGGCTGAAGAAGCAGGAAGTGAGGCATATGAGCTGGAGAGAGAAGCTATTGAGAGCTACACTGAAGACAGCTATGCCCAGAGTAAGCCAGAGTCTCTATGGAAAGGAGAGACAGATTCCTTCTTGAGGAGAAAGAAAGAAACCCCGAGGACAGGATACAACAAGGGCAAAGGAGATTGTCTGCAATATCCTGGGGAGCACGGGAGAGACAGAAAGCCTAGGAGGCAAGTGAAATGCTATGAGCAGGGCTTAGGTTGGGAACCTACAGCTATTCAAAAGCACCAGAGAAAACCTCCACCAGTAAGGCTGAAAGGTAAGCCAAAAGGCTTGAATATAATTAATTACCGTGACTGTTTGTACCCAGAAGGGTGGTGCTGGGAAAAGAATACTGGGCCTGATAATCTGTGTGAAAGCCAGTTTTTAACCCAAGCATATCGTGTAAAGCCTGGAGCATTAAGAAAGGGCGTGGCCCCAGCAGTGCCGGTTCAAACATTTCCTTATGAGTAGGAGGAATTGATGGACTGTGAACCAGAGTGTATTGATACTGGAGAAGATATAGATATAATGGACTGTACATTATCTCTGGCCAATGGAATAATTTCATTGCGTTGAAAGCCTGTTTGAGAAGAGAGTACAGCACAGGTTTCATGTGGAAACAGAGAGCTGTGAGGAAACAGTGTGGTTTTGTTTGAATGTTTGTTTTCACCTTGGTTAATGCTGAAGAAAGCCTTTTTCTGTTAAGGAACTTTTGTTTGTCCAAATACCAGTAAATACCTGGATTGTGTTTTCTGTTCATGGTAAAATCCACCCCGGGACGGGAAATAAAATTCTTTGGTTGCTTAACCACTTTTTCCACAACTGCTCCTTATTGATTGAGTGAAAAGACTACATTTCCCAAGGGGCATTGCTCCAGGATCTGTGAAATAGCTGTTTCAATAGGGAAAAACCCACTCCCTTAACCTCTACTCGGGGGTTTAAGGAGAGCTGGTGACACTGTCCAGTAAGCCTTATCTCGGTGGCGGGAAAAGTAATGGAGGCGCTCCTGAAAGAGCGAATAGTGGACTTCCTCGAAACCAATAGGTTGTATGATCTGAGGCAACATGATTTTACCAAAGGACGACCTTGCCAAACAAATTTGATTGAGTTCTTTGACTGGGTGACCAGAGAACTAGATCAAGAGCATACAATGGATGTCATCTACCTAGATTTCAGCAAAGTCTTTGATACTGTTCTTCATAGGAGGCTTATCAATAAACTCAACAGCTTGGGGATGAGTCCCAACATGATGAACTGGATCAGAAATTGGTTGACTGATGGATGACAGAAGGTGACGGTAAACGGAACTCACTCGGATGAAAGGAAGGTGATTAGCGGTGTGCCCCAGGGTTTGGTCTTGGGACCGGTACTGTTCAATATATTCGTGAGTGATATTGCCGAAGGGCTGAATGGAAAAGTCTGTCTTTTTGCAGATGGCACAAAAATTTGCAACAGAGTGGACTCCCCTCAGGGAGTGGGGAATATGAGGAAAATCTACAAAAGCTGGGAGAATGGTCTAATGCTTGGCAGTTAAGATTTAATATGAAGAAGTGCAGTGTAATGTACTTGGGAAGCAGAAATACAAGGGAACTGTATGCGATAGGGGGTGAGAGATTGATGTGCATGGACCAGGAGAAAGATCTCGGTGTGATTGTTTCTGATGATCTCAAGGTGGCAAAACAGTGATGACAAGGTGGTGGCAAAATCCAGAAAGATGCTGGGTTGCATACAGAGAGGAATTACCAGCAGAAAAGAAGAGGTATTAATGCCATTATATAAGTCACTGGTGAGGCCTCACTTAGAATATTGTGTTCAGTTTTGGAGACCGTATCTCACAAAGGATATAAAAAGACTGGAAGCGGTTCAGAGGAAGGTGACTAAAATGATTTGGAGCCTGCGTCTGAAGACTTATGAGAAGAGACTTGAAGACCTAAATATATACATTCTGGAGGAGAGGAGGGACAGGGGAGATATGATTCAGACCTTTAAATACTTAAAGAGTATTAATGGACAAACAAACCTCTTCCAAAGGTGGGGAAGCTGTAAAACTAGAGGCCATAACATGAAGCTGCAAGGGGGTAAACTGAAAGGCAATGTCAGGAAATTCTTTTTCACTGAAAGGGTGGTGGATGCTTGGAATGCCCTCCCAATGGAAGTGGTGGGGGCAACCACAGTGACAGAATTCAAAATGGCATGGGACAGACATAGTGGATCCCTTTATAGCAACAGGATAAAATCAAAATAAGCATAACTATCTCTTATATCTGAACAAATAAGGGTGACCTACATGGAGCGGTAAACAAAGGCATGGGGAAATGTGACCTGCACTGAACGGCAAGTGCCCCTCCTCTTGCCGCCTTGCTGGGCAGACTAGATGGACCATACTGGTCTTTATCTGCCATCATATACTATGTTACTATAATGAAGACCATTAACCATTTTAGTAGCCACCCTCTGTACTGACCCCAGCCTGTTTATATCCTTTTGAAGGTGTGGTCTCCAGAATTGCACACAATACTCCAAATGAGGTTGCAACAAAGATTTATGTTGTTGTTGTTAAGTGCCGTCGAGTCGGAGTCGACTCATGGCGACCCTCTGGATAGTTGTCCTAAATTGTGTTCGGTCTTCAGTCAGGCGGCTCATTGTTGACAGACTGGTACCTGTAGCTGCTGTTATTGTATCGATCCATCTCATTGCTGGCCTTCCTCTTTTGCGTTGACCTTCTATCTTGCCAAGCATGATGTCTTTCTCTAATGATCTCTCTCTCCGCATGATGTGTCCAAAGTATGAAAGTCGAAGTCTCGTCATCTGAGCTTCTAAAGAAAGCTTAGGTTTGATCTCCTCTAGTAACGACTGGTTTGTTCTTCGGGCAGTCCATGGTATACACAGTATTCGCCGCCAACACCATAATTCAAAGGCATCAATTTTCTTCCTATCTGTCTTTTTCACTGTCCAGCTTTCACATCCATATGATGTTATTGAAAATACCATGGCTTGAACAAGTCGAATCTTTGTATGGAGAGAGACATCTCTGCTCTTGAGAATCTTATCTAGGTCTTTCATAGACATTCTGCCAAGAGCATTCTGCCAGAATTGCACACAATACTCCAAATGAGGTTGCAACAAAGATTTATACAGAGGCACTATCACCTCCTTTCTTCTGCTGGCCATTCCTCTTCCTATGCACCCAAGCATCCTTCTAGCTTTTGCTGTCATCTTTTCAACCTGTTTAGCTACTTTAAGATAATCAGACACAATCACGCCTAGGTCACGCTCTTCTTTAGTGGACAAAAGTACTTCACCCCCTATACTATATTGCTTCCTTGGATTGCTGCAGCCCAAATGCATGACCTTGCATTTTTTAACATTAAATCTCAGCTGCCAAATTCTAGATCATTCTTCAAGCTTAGCTAGATCCCTCCTCATGTTATCTGCACCTCCCTGGGTGTCTATTCTATTGCATATGTTGGTATCATCCTCAAAGAGGCAAACCTTACCCGACAGCCCTTCCGCTATATCACTAACAAAGATGTTAAAAAGAATCGGACCGAGTACAGATCCCTGGGGCACGCCACTGGTATCCTCCATTTACCTGAACCCTTTGTCACCTCCCACTCAACCAATTTCTAACCCAAGCAGTAACTTTAAGGTCTATCCCTAGGCTACTTAGTTTGTTTATAAGTCACCTGTGCAGAACAGTGTCAAAGGCTTTACTGAAATCTAAATACACCACATCTAGGGCTCTCCCTCGGGCCAACTCCCTGGTCACCCATTCAAAGAAATCAATCAGATTTGTTTGACAAGTCCTGCCTCTGGTGAATCCATGCTGCCTTGGATCCTGTAATCCACTGGATTCCAGAAACCTCACTATTTTCTCTTTCAGCAGCGCTTCCAATAATTTACTCACCACTGAAGTTAAGCTAACCAGCCTGTAATTTTCAACCAAATGCTTACTTCTGCTTTTTTGTAAAAGGACCACATGTGCCTCTCTCCAGTCCTTTGGCACCACTCCTGACTCCAACGAGGCATTGAAAGGGTCAGTCAGTGGAACTGCTAGAACGTCACCAAGTTCCCTCAGTATACTTGGGTGTATCCCATCTGGTCCCATCGCTTTGTCTACTTTAAGTTTAGCTAATTTTTCATGAACATAGTCTTCCGAAAATTGTTCAAGATGCCCCTCACTTCTGTTCCAGTTTGTAGGTGTTTTCTGAGGTCCTGCTCCTGGTTCTACGTCTGTGAACACAGAACAGAAATATTTGTTAAGCAATTCTGCTTTATCCTCATCAGCTTCTACATATTCCTCCTCTTCACCCTTGAGTCTGACAATGCTACTTTTGCCCTTCCTCTTCTCACTAACATATCTGAAAAATGTCTTATCCCCCATTTTATTGCATCGGCTATTACTTCCTCTTTTTGAATCTTTGCTTTCCTGACTACTTTGCTAGCTTCTCTAATTTTTACAAATATAGATGCCTGTCTTCCTCTCTCTGTGATCTCTTGTATTTCATAAAGACCTCCCTCTTTTTCTTCACTTTTTCAGCTACTTCTTTCGAAAACCATAGCAGTCTCCTCTTCCTTTCACCTTTATGTACGATTTTAACAAAGAGATTGGTTGTCCTCAAAATATCCCTTTTCAGTTTTGCCCACTGTTTTTCTACATCCCCCAGCTGTTCCTAGGTCACACTCTTCTTTAGTGGACAAGGTGCAAAGTTATGCACCTAGGGAAGAACAACCCAAACTATGGTTACACAATGCAAGGTTCCACATTAGGAACCACCACCCAGGAAAAAGATTTAGGCGTCATTGTGGATAACATGTTAAAACCCTTGGCCCAGTGTGCAGCGGCGGCCAAGAGAGCAAATAGAATGCTAGATATCATAAGGAAAGGAATGGAAATAAAACAAAAGACATTATAATGCCTCTATATTGTTCCATGGTGAGACCGCACCTTGAATATTGTGTGCAATTCTGGTCGCCGTATCTTAAAAAGGATATAGCATTATTAGAAAAGGTTCAGAGAAGAGCCACCAAAATGGTAAAGGGGATGGAAGGATACTCCTATGAAGAAAGGCAAAAAAGGTTAGGGCTCTTTAACCTGGAAAAGAGACGGCTGAGGGGAGATATGATAGAAGTCTATAAATTAATGAACGGAGTGGAACGGGTAAACGTAGATCGATTGTTTACGTTATCAGAATATAGAAAGACTAGGGGACATGCAATGAAGCTACAGGGTAAACTATTTAAGAGTAATAAAAGAAAATATTTTTTAACTCAACGTGTAATCAAACTCTGGAATTTGTTACCGGAGGATGTAGTAAAGGTTGTTAGTGTAGCTGGGTTTAAAAAAGGTTTGGACAAGTTCCTGGAGGAAAGGTCCATAAACCATTATTAAGAAGGGACCCAGGATATCAATGCTTGACCTAGTACAAGCATTGTGGAACCTGTCTCTTTTGGGGAAACTGCTAGGTATGTATGACCTAGATTGGCCACTGTTGGAAACAGGATACTGGGCTTGATGGACCTTGGTCTGACCCAGTATGGCATATCTTATGTTCTTATGTTCTTATGTCCTATGCAGCTAACGACTCCTTGAGGTATTAGCCCATCTTGGCAAAGTTAGTTTTCCTAAAGTCTAAGACCCTCGCTTTTGGATGGATTTTTACAGCCCTAGTCCTAATACTGAACCCCATACCATCTGGTGATCACTGGATGCAAAATGATCTCCCACTATAACATCAGAAACACTTTCACCATTGGTAAACACCATGTCCAGTATGGCCCCTTCACATGTGGATTCTGTTACCAGTTGTCTGAATAGTTCTCCCTGTAGAGAATCCAGGATCTCCTTACTTCTAGATGATACTGCAGCACAAATGTGCCAATCAACATCTGGCATATTGAAATCCCCTATCAGTAGCACGTCTCCATTCCTAGAAATTCTGTGTATGTCTTCAATTAACTCTCCATCTATCTCTTCAACCTGTGAGGGAAGTCTGTATATCACGCCAATGCAAATAGAATTCTCTTTCCTTCTTTCTAGTTTAATCCACAGCGCCTCCTCTCTCACTTTTAAGCTCTGTAGTTCCAAAGCTTTAATATTATTTATTACATATAGTACCACTCCTCCTCCTCTTCTTTCCACCCTGTCCTTTCTGAATAAAGTATAGCCTGGTATAGATAGAACCCAGTCGTGGTTTTCTGTGAACCATGTTTCTGTAACTGCCACTAAATCCAAATCATCCTCTCCCATTAAAGCTTCAGTATCTGGGATTTTTTTTCCCATGCTTCTAGCATTTATACACACCGCTTTCCATATGTTGCCCCTTTTACCCATTTCCATAAAGGTATTTAATGTTTCACTTACCTGGGGGCTTTCACTTACCTGGGGGCTTTCTTCACCCATCCCCAATGAATCTGGTTTAAAGCTCTCTTCAGTAGATTAGTTAGTCTGCTACTGAAGACACGCCAACCTTTCTTGGACAGATAGATGCCACCTTTGCTCTGCAACCCTTGCAACAGTATCCCATGGTCCTGGAAACCAAAATGCTCTTGATGACACCATCCATGCAGCCATTCATTCATCTCCAGGATGCAAGCTTCTCTGGCTTGGCCTTTACTCTCAACAGGGAGGATTGAAGCGAACACCCACTGCGCCCCTATCTGCTTCACCCTCTGTCCCAGAGCCATGAAGTCACTTTTGATACACTCAGAGGGATACCTGGCAGTATCATTTGTGCTGATATGAATTAGCAACATTGGGTAATAGTCAGTGGGCTTGATGAGTCTTGACAAAATCTCCATAACATCTCTGATTTTGGCACCTGGCAGACAGCATACCTCTCTAAACATCAAGTCTGGTCGGCAGATGGACGCCTCAGTATCCCTCAGAAGATAGTAACCAACCACCACTACCCTTCACTTCCTTGTGGTCACTGATTCTGCAAATTTGGGGTGCTTGAGCTCTGGTTCTTCCCTTTCCAGGGATGCTTTCACCTCCTCCACTTCCAGGGCTGCATAATGATTCTTCAGTTCAAGGGCTGGGGAAGTTGGATTGGTGATTCTGCAGGCCCTGGTGACATGTGTCCAATCTTTGTCATTCTGTAGGCTCCCATCTTCACCTCTGCTGGAGAGCTTGGATGTTGTAAGAAGCATCTCATCAATGTACTTCTCACTGTCTTGAATGCTCCTCCGTCTCGCCACCTCCTCTCTGAGTTCCTCCACTTGTTTCCTGAGAGCTTCAGCATGCAGGCATCCTGCACATGGAACTGATCCTTAAACTGGCATTAAGATCTCTGTCTGGACAGAGGCAGAAGCTGTAATGGGAGCAACAGCTTTGGTGATATGATTTTTCCCAGCCATTATTCAGTTGATGGAGCTTAGATATCTGTTAAAGCAAAACAGAGAGAGACCTACCAAAGTACCAGCCAGTTTCCCAGCTGTCCTTTCAGAGAAAAAGCAGTTAAATCTCTTTTAAGTGTGTTCAAAATGTGCTGTTCCAAGTCCCTGTGTATAGTTAATTGGGGAGGTGCCCTAGAAACAAAGACTGTTCACTAGGGGTGGGTGGGAGATAGGGAGGGAACTAACACCTGATGAGTGTCAGTAGCTTCAAAGAGCTGAGAAAGATACTAAAGCAGAGTTTTTTTTTTTTTTTAACATCTTTTTATTCGGAATTATAGCAATACAGATCATAAAACATAATCATACAAAGATCCCATTTGCAACCCAACAATAAATCCCCCCCCCTCCCTCAACCCCCCGGTTCTCAGGGAAGAGATGCAGAGAGACACATTTGATAAGGCAAAACAGAACAGCTTACCACAGCCAAAATATGAGACCGCTTCTAATTGGCCAAAGTGGCTACATAAGGGTATCCCCCGGGGCCATAGGAGGACCGATCAGCGGAACCGGTCCAGCAGTGCCCATCTCCCTGAGTGAAGAGCCACTCTCTCAGGAAAATGGAGTTTACTATACAACTTCTCATATTGTGAGTATCTACATACTTGCCCCCACCAGCTGTTTGGGTGCAGGCGCAGAAAATTTTTCCAGTTCAATAAAATCATTTTAAGGGCGACTGCAATCGTATAGTTCAACAGAAAACGCTCCACTTTGGGAAGTCCCAGAGGAAGTGAACGCAGATAGACCACATTCCGGGATAATTCGTCTGTAATACCCAGCACAGTTTGGACTTTGCCCCAAATGCCCGCCCAGAACCTAGCCACAAATGGACAGTCATAAAACATGTGAGCAAATGTGCCAAGTCCATCCTGGCAAGACCAGCATTTGCCCGTAATAGATTTATCCCATTTAGAGAGTTTTACAGGGGTCACATAGGCCCTATGCAGAAAAAAGTACATCGATTGCGTGATTGCAGCTGATCTTGAGACCCGTGTTATGGGTCCCCATAGTATTTTCCAAGACAGGGAAGGTAAAGAACAGGTTGTCTCAACCTCCCACACCTTAGTTAATCCCACCGGTTGGCATGATCCATACCGCCGAAACATATCATATATCTTGGAGACCAGCCCTTTTTGGTCAAACATCTCCCGAAGCCTTTTGTGTATCTTGGCTTCAGCTGGGAGCGCCTTGGGCACAATATTTTTTGCCACCATGCAGTGTTTAAGCTGCGTCCAGCGGAGAAAACAGGCGCTCGGGAGAGAAAATTCCGCACGGAGGGCCGCAAAACTTTTCCAGCTATGCCCGCTGATCAGATGGTCTACTACCCATATCCCCTTTACCTGCCATGCACGCCAGGCAAACCTCTGCCCTCCGAGTCGAAATTGGGGGTTCCACCATAAGGGGGTCTGCTTAGAGGGCTTGCCATCACCACCTGCTGCCTGAGCTAATGCTAAGTAGGCCTCCTGAGTGGCCTGAAGTACTCCCCCCCCCCCTGAATCGATGGGACATAAAGCCCCCAGCATATATTGTAGAGGGTAAGGGCTGGCCATAGCCATCTCTACTGCTAGCCAGCTTGGACTGCGGTCACCTTTGTCGCCGTCTAGCCACCACGCCCCTTGCTTCAGCAAGAGGGCATGATGATACCATTGTATATCTGGGAAGTGTACACCCCCTTGCTCCCTGGGTGCCTTGAGCTTTTTACTGGCAATGCGGTGTTGGGCCCCATTCCAGAGAAAAGATAAGAGACATCTCTCGATATCTGAATAAATTTTGAATGGGAGAGTGACAGGAAGCATGCCAAGGACGTAGTTAATCTTGGGTGTCAACGACATTTTGATAATCTCCAGTCTACCCCACCATGTAAACCGCAGGGGGGACCAAGCTAGGGTTTTATGGCGTATCAATTGGATAATCTCGTCTATATTTGCTTGTAACATTTGGTCCCAGGAGATGCAATAATATGCTTCTAGATATTTAACGCACCCCGTTTCCCAGCGGAAGGGAAACGGGGCCATCATACTAGAGTTGGAACAGCTGTTGAGCGGAAATGCAACTGACTTGGTCCAGTTGATTTTATACCCCGAAAAACCCGAATAGGCTTCGATCAATTCCAAAAGCCATGGGACTTCACATGGTTGCGTAAACAGGATGAGGTCGTCAGCAAAGGCCGAAAGCTTCACTTGGACTTCCCCACACGGAAAGCCGGTTACATCAGTGCTTTGCCTAATGGCGATAGCTAAAGGTTCCAGCGCCAGGTTAAAAAGCAGTGGGGAGAGAGGGCAACCCTGCCTGGTTCCTCTGTGCAGGAGGAAGGGAGCAGAGAGCACACCATTAGCAAGAATTCTAGCACTCGGCTGCCTATACAGTACACGTACTTTCTGTATAAACTCACCCCCTAGGCCAAACCACTCTAGAAGAGAGAAGAGAAAGGGCCACTCCAGCCTATCAAATGCCTTTTCGGCATCAAGGGAAAGGGCAATATATGGTAATTCCTCTCCTGCGGCCCTCTCCAACAGATTACATAGTAGCCGCGCATTATCGGTGGTCGCTCTGCCGGGAATAAAGCCAGATTGGTCAGGATGGATAAGATCACCAACATAGTGGGCTAGGCGCTTTGCCAGAATACTGGCATAGACTTTATAGTCTGCATTTAAGAGGGAGATGGGCCTGTAGTTCGTAACATAACTGGGATCTCTACCAGGCTTTTCCAGTACTACTATCGTGGCTTCCGAGAAGTTGCCCACACACTCCTGTTCCTGCACTAGCCACTCATAGTAGATCGCTAAGTAGGGGCCCAGTTCAGCCCCGAGGACTTTGTAGAGCTCTGCCGGCAGCCCATCAGGTCCTGCCGCCTTGCCTCTCGGCATAGAATTGAGTGCCGTTCGAATTTCTTTAAGGGAAAAGGGCTCTCCAAGCTGCTTAGCTTGCGCAGCCATCAATTTAGGCTGTGTGAGTTTCTCCAGAAAGCTTGAAACTGCTGCCGGTTCCGCCTTGACCTCAGTGGAGTATAGCTTGGCATAATACTGAGAGAACTCATGCAAGATCTGTTCATCCTCAACTATGCGGGCCTGATTATTGTCGATGAGCGAGGAGATTCGGGATTTTTCTCGCTTCCCTCGAAGGGCATTCGCTAATGACTTACTAGCCCTATTGCTTTCAATATGATAACGAGCGGACTGCTGCATCATATGGTGTTCTACTTCGGAGCTCAACTTCGCGTTATAATCAAACCTCAACTTTTGGAGCCACCTCAGGGTAGCAGCATTAGGGCATTTAAACCACAATCTTTCCCCGGCTTTTATTTGGGCTTCCAAAGCTGCCATATGAGCTTTCCGTTTTTTATTTTCTTTAATCTTATAGCTGGTAATAGTTCCCCGGAGCGAGGCCTTAAAGGCTTCCCACCAAGCCCATCCCGCCGTATCCTGAATCCTATTAACTTCAAAATAGGACCTCACAGTGGAACGCAAATCATTCAGAAAGTCGGGTTCCGCCAGCCAGGCCCTATTGAATGACCAATTTGAGCCCAAGCAAGAAGGATCATGTAGCTTGATCTTTACCGTGATTGCAGCATGATCAGAGATAGTCATACTCAGTATTTCCGCTTCACAGCTGCTCGCAACCAGAGACTTGGAGACCAAGAAATAATCTATACGAGAGAAAGAGTTATGGACTGGGGAGTAGAAGGTGTATTCTTTATCGACTGGGTGTAGCAGCCTCCATATGTCCACTAACCCACAGTCTTCCATGAGGCTAGAGAGGGCAATATCCGCTCTCGCCCTCTTACTGATCCTCCCTGGACTACGATCTATTAGGGAATCTAGGGCCAAATTGAGGTCTCCGCCCAGTATTATGGGAGCTTCATTTGCCCCTTGCATTGTGCAATTCAATTCACAGAAAAAATTAGAGTCGTCTTTATTAGGACCATATACATTAACTAATACACATTTGAATTTCCCAATCTGGAGGAGAGCAATGGCCCACCTTCCAGCGATGTCGCTGCTGGACCGCAGTATCTCCGCCCCCAGAGTCTTACGCACTAGAATAGCAACCCCGTTCCTCTTCTGGACCGCTGGGGAGCAGCCAACTAACCCAAACCTCCCGTCTCCCAATTTCTTGGTCTCCAAGGCTGGGAGATGCGTTTCCTGGAGAAAAGCTATATCAGCGCGCTGCTTCACACAGTATGTTAGTATTTTCTTACGTTTCATTGGTGTCTTGATACCCTTTACATTCAAGGATAAGAAGTTTAATTCGCTAGCCATAATCAAATATATCAAAACATAACACTGATGCTAAATAACACATACCAATATAACCCATAATTTCCCTCTGAGAACCGTCCCATCCCCTTACCCCCACCCCACACCCACCTGGACGAGACAGCAAGGCTGTTGCTGCACAGCGGTTCCCGTCCCCAATGGAAGTTAAACATTGCGTGCGACTTAGTTCAGTAAAAAGTGAGATTTCAAACACAAGCCGTCGCCATGCTATAGGGGATACTGTTGGTCATCCGGCCCAGCCGCACTCCTATTAGGCCAGAAGAGTGGGCTCGAACATAGGGCCGGGACCTCGACTCAGCCGTGCTGAGAACATCAAACCAGAAGATCAGGCCAATAAAACACTTTCAAGGCCCACGGGCAACTTAGAGGCACATAGATGCGAACAACCTGTGAGTCAGTGAACAGTCACGTATGCATGAGGAGCGCTTCTTGATCTTCGATATATTGCGCCAAAATCGCAGGATCTTCAAACGACTTGGTCACATTATTGAGAGTGACTTTAAAGCGCGCTGGATTAATTAGGCCATATCTTGCCTGCAATCTCTGTAAGCGCGGCCTCAGCGCTAGGAACTGCTTACGTTTCTCAACAGTCGGTTTACTGAAATCCGGATATAGGGCTACCTTCTGGCCCTCATAGATCAGCTGCCGGCAGTTCTTAGCAGCCGCAAGAATCTGCATTGCTTGTTGGTGTCTCAGGACACACAAAATCATCGGGCGCGGTGCCTGGCCTCGCAAGTTGGACGACGTGGGGATACGATGGGCCCGCTCCAGCTCAAACGGGCAGGAGAACTCCATTTTTGAGCAATTTTGGTATTAGTGCCTCCAAAAACTTGATCGGGTCTCCACCTTCTACCCCCTCCTTGAGGCCGACGATCCGAATATTACTGCGCCGCGCTCTGTTGTTCATATCCTCGTAGTTCTTTTCTAGCCACTCCAGCTTGCGTAGGATTCTTGGCATCTGTGCAAAACGTTCCTCGTTTTTAGCCGCGGCCCCCTCCATTTTCTCCACTCTCAATGTAAGCGATTGCAACTGGGCGCTCAACTCCTTCAGATCCGACTGCACTGCATTTAGGGTATCACCATTTGCATCAACCCTACTGTGAATCGCACGTACCTCCTTTAACAATTCTTGCATGCCCTCTGCAGCTTCATGCTGCGACGCCATCTTGCGCGGTGACAACGGGTCCGGCTTAGTTCTTTTTGTGCCCACTGGCGTCGGATTTGGGAATTCGAGACGAGTCTGCTTGCTGACTGACATAATCCCCTGGGGCTTCAGCGGTTCAGGTAGGCTAATTCCGCAGACAATGACTGAAACGGTCAGGATTAGTGCAGTGGGGCCCGGGAGAGACTCACTCACACCGCCATGCTGCAGACGTGCTGGCTCCGCCTCCACTAAAGCAGAGTTTTAAACCTACCCTACTAAAGAAAATATTTCCCCTTTTAAACTAAAGCACCCAAAAGAATGTAGCTTTGTTTTAAAAATGTACCAAAACCCTTTTAAGAGCTCCCAAGCAGAGAGCTAATAATTTAAAAAGCCACAAACTCTTGCCTTTGCTTGAAATGAATAGCTCCTGTTGGGAATGCCTCAACAGTGCAAGGCTCTTTTATGCAGGCCTCAGCTGCTCTCATTTCTTGGTACCCTTTGCGCTCCCAGAGAGACATAAGAACATATAAGAACATAAGTTATGCCATACTGGGTCAGACCAAGGTCCATCAAGCCCAGTATCCTGTTTCCAACAGTGGCCAATCTAGGTCATACGTATCTAGAAATTTCCCCAAAAGACATAGGTTCCACAATGTTTGTATTGGGTCAAGCATTGATATCCTGGGTCCCTTCTTAATAATGATTTATGGACCTTTCCTCCAGGAACTTCTCCAAACCTTTTTTAAACCCAGCTGCAATAACAGCCTTTACTACATCCTCCGGTAACAAATTCCAGAGTTTGATTACATGTTGAGTGAAAAAATATTTTCTTTTATTAGTCTTAAATAGTTTACCCTGTAGCTTCATTGCATGTCCCCTAGTCTTTCTATATTCTGATAATGTAAACAATCGATCTACATTTACCCATTCCACTGCGTTCATTAATTTATAGACTTCTATCATATCTCCCCTCAGCCGTCTCTTTTCCAGGTTAAAGAGATCTAACCTTTTTAGCCTTTCTTCATAGGGGTATCCTTCCATCCCCTTTACCATTTTGGTGGCCCTTCTCTGAACCTTTTCTAATAACACTATATCTTTTTCAAGATATGGCGAACAGAATTGCACATAATATTCAAGGTGCGGTCTCACCATGGAACAATATAGAGGCATTATAATATCCTTTTTTAAAATTTTCTATTCCTTTCCTTATCATACCTAGCATTCTATTTGCTTTCTTGGCTGCCGCTGCACACTGGGCATGAACTGTTCTTTGTGTATTTCAGGCAGTGCAGAGTCACTGTTAAACCTGTGAATGGTATATGGTATCTTCAGAATGTTATTCATTTGCTAAATGGAAGAAGAGTGCTGAAACATTTGCTTTACTCTGGAAAGCTTAACCAAGCATTGTTACAACTGTGAAGCATAACAGTTTTTCGTTAACCTGAGTTGATTTCATTCCTGAAGTTAAGGACTTTTTCTTTAGGTTGTAACCCAGCTGAATCTTATGCGTAAAGGGAAATAAATGCCTTGTTAACCCTCTACTCTGCATTCACAATTTTTCTTAGTTAGGAGTTGAACTGCCAAGACCAGGTTACACCTGGCTCTTAAAAGTCCCTCCTCTCATAATAAAATAACACAGGTACACTACCAAAAAACTGCCTCCAGTTTTGCAACTGATTCCTATATAAAAAGGGGAAGGCGATGGCAGTGGGGGTGTACTATCGTCCGCCTGGCCAGAATGAACAAATGGATGATGAAATGCTCAAAGAAATCAAGGAAGCTAGCAAAAGTTACAGTGCAGTAATAATAATGGGTGATTTCAATTACCCCGGCATCGACTGGGTCAGTGTCACAACAGGACATGCTAGGGAGATAAAGTTCCTAGATGAAATAAATGACTGCTTCTTGGAGCAGCTGGTTCATGAACCGACCAGAGGGGAAGCAATATTAGACCTAGTCCTTAGTGGAACACCAGATGTAGTGCAAGAGATAAGGGTGTTGGGGCCACTTGGCAATAGTGATCATAGCATGATCGCCTTTGATTTAATTAGTGGAGGAGGGATAGTAAGGAAATCCACAGTACTACCCCTTAACTTTCGAAAGGGAGACTATGATAGAATGAGGAAAACAGTTAAGAAAAAACTAAAAGGAGCAGTTGCAAAGGTTAAAGACGTACATCAAGCTTGGGTGTTGTTGAAAAATACTATCTTGGAAGCCCAGACCAGCTGTATTCCACGCTTTAAGAAAAGTGGAAGGAAGTCCAAAAAATTGCCAGCATGGTTGAAAGCTGAGGTCAGAGAGGCTGTTGTTGCCAAAAAAGCATCTTTCAAGAAATGGAAAAAAGAGCCAAATGATGAAACCTGGAAACAGCACAAGCACTGGCAAGTCAAATGCAAGGCATTGATAAGGCAGGCAAAGAGAGAATTTGAGAAGAAGCTTGCTGCGGAAGCAAAAACGCGAAATAAAGACCTTTTCAAGTACATTCGTAGCAAAAAACCCGTGAGAGAGTCAGTTGGTCCATTAGATGATAAAGGGGTTAAAGGAGCACTAAGAGGCGACAAGGCGATAGCGGAGAGACTGAATGAATTCTTTGCTTCGGTCTTTACTGAGGAAGATGTAGGGATGTTACCCACGACTGAAGTGGTATTTAAAGGTGTGGAAGAATTGAAGGAAATATCGATACATCGGGAAGATGTCCTACAACTATTAGATAAACTGAAGAGTAGCAAATCACCTGGGCCGGATGGTATACATCCAAGGGTGTTGAAAGAACTGAAATTTGAGATTGCAGACCTGCTATCAGTAATCTGTGAACTATCATTAAAATCATCTCTAATACCTGAGGATTGGAGGATCGCCAATGTAACACCAATTTTTAAAAAGGGTTCGAGGGGTGATCCGGGAAACTACAGACCGGTGAGCCTGACATCAGTACCGGGAAAAATGGTAGAAACCATCATAAAGAATAAAATTACTCAGCATATAGATAGTCATGACCTAATGGGAGACAGCCAACATGGCTTTAGACAAGGAAGATCTTGTCTTACTAATCTGTTATGTTTTTTTGAAGGAGTGAATAAACAGGTGGACAAAGGTGAGTCGGTTGATATTGTGTATCTGGACTTTCAGAAAGCCTTTGACAAGGTCCCTCATGAGAGACTTTTGGCAAAACTAAAGAGTCATGGGATAGGAGGCAGTGTACTACTGTGGATCAGGAACTGGTTAAAAGATAGAAAGCAGAGGGTAGGGCTAAATGGCCAATTTTCCCAATGGAGAAAGGTGAATAGTGGTGTACCCCAGGGATCTGTGCTGGGTCCGCTGCTTTTTGACATATTCATAAATGACCTGGAAAGTGGAATAACGAGTGAGGTTATCAAATTTGCTGATGACACAAAACTATTTAAAGTTGTTAAAACCCAGGAGGATTGTGGAAAATTGCAAGAGGATCTTGATAAATTGGAAGACTGGGCATCAAAATGGCAGATGAAATTTAATGTGGAGAAGTGCAAGGTTATGCACCTAGGGAAGAACAACCCAAACTATGGTTACACGATGCAAGGTTCCACATTAGGAACCACCACCCAAGAAAAAGATTTAGGCGTCCTTGTGGATACCATGTTAAAACCCTCGGCCCAGTGTGCAGCGGCGGCCAAGAGAGCAAATAGAATGCTAGGTATGATAAGGAAAGGAATGGAAAATAAAACAAAAGATATTATAATGCCTCTATATCGTTCCATGGTGAGACCGCACCTTGAATATTGTGTGCAATTCTGGTCGCCGTATCTTAAAAAGGATATAGCAATTTTAGAAAAGGTTCAGAGAAGAGCCACCAAAATGGTAAAGGGGATGGAAGGCTACTCCTATGAAGAAAGGCTAAAAAGGTTGGGGCTCTTTAACCTGGAAAAGAGACGGCTGAGGGGAGATATGATAGAAGTCTATAAATTAATGAACGGAGTGGAACGGGTAAACGTAGATCGATTGTTTACCTTATCAGAATATAGAAAGACTAGGGGACATGCAATGAAGCTACAGGGTAAACTATTTAAGACTAATAAAAGAAAATATTTTTTCACTCAACGTGTAATCAAACTCTGGAATTTGTTACCGGAGGATGTAGTAAAGGCTGTTAGTGTAGCTGGGTTTAAAAAAGGTTTGGACAAGTTCCTGGAGGAAAGGTCCATAGACCATTATTAAGAAGGGACCCAGGATATCAATGCTTGAACCAATACAAGCATTGTGGAACTTGTGTCCCTTGGGGAAACTGCTAGGTACGTATGACCTAGATTGGCCACTGTTGGAAACAGAATACTGGGCTTGATGGACCTTGGTCTGACCCAGTATGGCATATCTTATGTTCTTATGTTCTTATATTTTGGGGTGCTGAATCCAGGAAAAATAGCCAAAATGTTCCATCACGTCACATTTTCTTGCAAAATTAGATTTCTTACCCATATAAGGAATGTTCACATAATTTCTTTTTAGCCGACTGCAGTTTATTTTCTTGGCCCAAAATAGAGGTTGTAATGGTTAACTAACTAGAAACACTCCCTCATGATATTTTAGAGTGTTTTGTATTCATTTTATACATTAACAGGACAATTGGGAGGCGGGGGGCTAAATCCAGTACTCGCGCTGGCGCATGTTCTTTCCTGTTCGCCTCGCCTCGTTCGCTCGCTCAAACACGGTGGTTGCGACATGAACGTTCCTGTCAAATTTCAGTTTCTTGCAAGTTCATTATTACCTTTTGTTTGCTCAGTCGTAATCCAGCTTTATTCCGAAGTGGTTCACTACAGTTGTAGTTTGCAGTGCTGTGTATTTGTGATGGCTCACAGAGCCAGAGGTTGCGTCAACTCTCCAGGCAGTTTTTGTTTTATTTGTGGGGAATATACCGTGAAAAAGCGGCAGAGGAACATTTCTGCATTTATTTAAAAAGTATATTTCGCCTATTTCGGTTTGAAGTTAGGCGATCAAGACAAACCGTGGGCTCCTCACAAAGTGTGCAAGACATGTGAGGAAGATCTACGCTTATGGATGAAAAGTAAAAAATAAGCATTTCGTTTCGGAATACCTATGATGTGGCGTGAACAAAGAGACCACAGCAGTGACTGCTATTTTTGCTCTTGCATTGTGAAGGGATACAACTTGATTCGTCAAAAGACAGCATAAAAGGTGTTCTTCTTCATAATGGCAACACATTCGCTTCAGTTCCTATTGCTCACTCTGTTATTCTCCAAGAAAAATACGAGAATTTGGCCCTGATTCTTCAGAAGATTCGTTATGATGAGCATAAGTGGATGATTTGTGGAGACTTTAAAATTCTATCCATGCTATTAGGGCAGCAATCCGGTTTCACCAAATATCCCTGCTTCCTTTGCTTGTGGGATAGCCGGGCCCGCAACCTACACTGGGGGAAAAAAGACTGGCCAATTCGGGAGTATTTGAGACCCGGTGAGAAAAATGTTCTTCATGAGAGCTTGGTACCTCGTGATAAAATTCTATTACCACCTCTCCACATTAAGTTGGGTCTCATTAAGCAATTCATCAAGTCCCTTCCAAAAGATGGTGAGTGCTTTCGGTACCTTTGCTCAAAGTTCCCCCGACTTTCTGAAGCAAAGCAAAGCAAAGTGTTTGTTGGCCCTGATATAAGGAAACTCATTTCAGATGGAGCATTCGCTGAAACGATGTCTGAGAAGGAAAAAGAAGCCTGGGATTCCTTCAAGGATGTTGTTCTCAAATTCTTGGGGAACAGGCGGGATGAGAACTATAAGGATATTGTTGCCAGGATGCTCAATGCCTTCAAAGAACAAGGCTGTAACATGAGCCTGAAAGTCCATTTCTTGCACTCCCATGTGAACTACTTTCCCGAAAACTTGGGGGCGTACAGTGAAGAACAAGGTGAAAGGTTTCACCAGGACATCAAGGACGCAGAGAGAAGGTACCAAGGAAAATGGAACACCACTATGATGGCTGATTTCTGCTGCTGCTGCTGCTGCGGGAAACCCCAGATGAAAAATACACCAAGCAGCGCACCAAGAGAAGCATTCGGGGGAAGAAGAAACGGGCCCACCAGGAGATTGATTGACCCAAGAATGACTTTAAAATCTAAACTGTGTTGACAAATATCGTGTTTTTACTAAACTTTGAAATAAAAATTTGCTAGTTATTACCACAGTGTCGGATCTCATTTATTAGAATTTTATTTTCACACCATCGGGTGTTTGTCTGCATGTATTGCAATGGTGCGGTTTGCGTTTTCTATTCTTACATACATACCTGTACAACATTTTTTGCACATTTCTTTGCTTTGCTTTGTGTCTAACCTCGCTCTTATATGCTCAATGTTTGTGCACATGTAAGTGGCTGTTTTAAGTGCAGACAATTTTGCTACCATCACAGTGTGTTTTGTTGACATTACTCTATTCTTATGTGCTGCCTTGTTACAATTTTCTTTATTCTTATTTGAATAACTACTAAACAATTAGTATAAAGAATTCATCCAAGAAACTTTTATCTCGATCGCACTCAATCTGAAACGTTCACCTCAAACTGCTAACCCAATGTAGCAAAAAATCTGTACGTGATGGAGCAAATTGGTTACCAGATTTGGATTCAGCGCACCAAAAAACGTAAAAATCAATCGAAACATTAGAGGCAGTTTAAAAAAGATTTTTTTTAGTGTACCTGTGTTATTGAAAAGGCAGTCCTACAGCAACTACAAGACCACCTGGACAACAACGGAACACTAGACGAACACCAATACGGCTTCAGGCCACACCATGGGGTCGAAACTCTGCTTATTGCACTACTGGACAACCTACTCAAAGGCATTGAAAACAAAAAGAAAATGTTCATTCTCATATTCATTGACATCTCAGCGGCTTTCGATACAGTTTACCATCAAACACTCCTAAACAGAAAAGAAGCAATAGGAATATCGGGAACCCCCCTAAAATGGTTCTCATCGTATATCACCAACAGAATGCAACAGGTACAGTTTAACAATGAAAAAGCAAAGGCATTCCCCCAAACTCAGGGCATACCACAAGGCTCAGCCCTGTCCTCGCTTCTTTTCAACGTGTACATGAAACCAATCTGCGAAATATTCAAAAAGCATAAAATCAACTACCACATATACGCTGACGATATTATGCTGTATACTCAACTTGACACAAACAACCCAATCTACTCCCAGCTAGAAGAATGCATAAAAGAGAAGCAAACATGGCTTCAACGAAACAACATGGCCATAAACCATAAAAAACCCGAAGTCATGTTCATCTCAAGAAAACCGGAGTTCAACCCGCCTGCAACAATCTCCCTATGCAAGAATACCTATCACACAAAGAATGAAATAAAGTACCTTGGAGTAACACTTGATAGTGAACTAAAGATGGTAAAACACCTCCGCTTAGTAAACAAGGCCATTTTCCACAAGCTCAGAGTTATACAGCCTCTAAGGAACATCATTGAAGCTACCGATTTTAGGACAGTAGCTCAAGCCCTCATCATACCTCATTTCGATTACTGCAACGCAATTCTACAGGGCCTTCCAAAGAAAACCCTAAACATACTCCAAATGGCACAGAACGTCGCAGCCAGAATCATCATGAAAACAGGCTTTACTGAACACATCACACCAATGCTAGTCGAACTACACTGGCTCCCCATCGTAGCTCGCATAAAATACAAAACCTTAGTAACCACTTATAAACTCATCCACAACCTGGCTCCAACTTTCCTCACTAACCTAATCGACATGCAACCTGCTAACAGAAACAGGAGAACCACCAACCTAAACAACCTACATGTACCAATAAGTATTAGATCAGTTAAAACCGCCACAAGCAACAGAGCATACTCCTACACTGCACCCACACTCTGGAACCAACTCCCACCTAAGCTGCGCTCAAACAATGACCTGATGGACTTCAGGAAAAAACTAAAGATGTACTTATTTCAACAAGCCTACAACATGTCCTGAACAGTAATGAAGCAACCATTATCTGCAGAAACAAAAATGTAGTTAAGTGTAAAATGTATATATGTAAATCCTCCTCTCTCCCCTTTCCTAACTGTATGTTGTGCATATCCCGTGAATCACATTGTACATATTGTGAAAATGCTCTGCCCTTGATCTGACAACCTTGACATATAATCCTGTAAATCACGCTGTAATTTTTTGAAATTTGTCCTTGATCTGACAATCTCCGTTACATAATCAAACCGCTCCTGATCGCTGGAAGTAGCGGTATACAAATATATGCTAAATAGATAAATAAATAAATAAATAAATATTAATGAAATAAATCAAGAAATAGGAGTAAACACTGAGGTGCCACAAAATTATTACTATAAAAACTATAAAGAACAATCATCAAAGCCATTTGCCTGGGTAAATTTCCTTCTCTGAAAACTGCATTCCTCAATCTGGCTAAAAGTGCAGTTGGCTTCTACAGCATACATACCTTCAGATGGGTTACAAAAGGCATTCCAGGGTGTGTGCTTGAGATGTCAGAAGAAAACTCTGCATATTTATGTTTTACAGAAGTGTAGACACTCTTACCCTTCCTCCGTTTCCCGCACTAATGTTGTTATTAAGCTCTGTTGATTCGTTGTTGACTCATGGTGACCCTATGGATAGACTTCGGCCTGGGAGAAAACAGCTGCCGGGCCTGGGGCAGAAGGAATGTGGCAAGCCAGTAAAGCCATTGGAATATATTTGTCGCGCCTGCCTCTGCCATATGGACCCGGCTGGGGGGGGGGGGGGGCATTGCCAGGGGGGTGTTGTGAAGAGGAGGAGGGAGTGTCTGCTCCTGGTGCCCAAGAGGCTTAGAACGCCACTGCCCACACCTATCCTCAGTATCACACCAGTGCTCTTGCATAGTATTGCACCTGATTGTAGGTCAGCGCAAATATCGGCATGTACTCTGTGGCTGTGCACTCGCAGCTCTGTTCCAGATCCTCCAAATGCTGCCCCATGCTCTTGTCCGCACATGTACTACATGCCTACATGTGCTCTTGTCGGCACATGTGCTTGTAGGAGCGTGCTCTTCTGCATGCTTTTAGAATAGGCATTTTCTGTAAGTAAAGCATGCTTTACACACCAAAAATGTTTTATAAACTTACCCCTAAAATCAGAAGGATTATTACTTCTCAATTCTACTTAAATACATTTCTCAATGTCATTTATAACAAATTTCTAAGCCAGTGCTCGTATTCTCTCACTTGTCTTCTAGAAGATCCTGAATGCTTTAGCTCTGTAGCTATAGGAAAGTCACACTATTAGCACAAAGTATAATTATCCTCCGTACTAGAAATGATATGACTCTAATAAGAATGCTATTTATGTACTAAACCTTCTATGTCACATAAGTATATTTTTAAATATTCTGTTATATCATAATATATTTAATTCGATATTCTTTTTAAATTCTATCAGACAATAGAAATTTGGCACCATTATTTTTAACCAAAAAAAAAGAAAGCTTGTCGTCTAAAGAAGGTAGGCACCTCTGCACCAAAGATAATTAGTTGCAAAGTGGCAAAGTTGGGCTTTTGAGTTTGGAGCAGTCATGCAACTATGGGTCATGGTCCCTTGATTGTAAATTTATTCTTGTGCTGCAGAGATTCACCTGATTTGTTGTTTTTATGTATATTATACCAAACTGCCCATGAGTCACCACTGTACAGGAGCTGTCTCTAACCCCCTGCTGGTAAATTCATTTGCAACTGTAAAAAGGAAAATGCCTGCACACTGGGAAGCTGCAGATAAGCAGTTTGTAATACTATCTAAATTTAGCAAATGTTGCTTGCTTTACAATGAGCATTGAATATGTGACAGTAAGCAAATAGATACTGACATTATAGTGCTGCATGAGGAGGAAGGTTTTGCAACCTTGCTTATAACAACAAAAATTTATCAAAATCATACTTTCAGTAATTCTTTCCAGGGGACCTCCTCCCTGAAGTCCCCTCATTCAGTTTTTGTAATCTCACAAGCCAGGCTTTTGGCACTAGAGGATCCTTTCCTGCCCAGCTAGTGAGCTGGTCCCTTCTTAGCTCTTTGAGACGGGGGTGAGCTGCTCCCCTATTGATACTGGTCATCTAGCTCTTCATTGTTGTGATGAAATGCTCTTTAAGGTCACAGATCCATGGGGTGATAGAGAGCTTGCTGCCACATAAACACGTGAAAGGTTTGAGGAACAAAACAAAAATCTGAAAACTCTGCAAGAAAGACCACTATCTTTTCCAAATACCCAAAAATAGAATCAAAATGTCCAAACTGGACTCCATCACCACAGAAAATCACCGTGGACAAGGAAACTAAAATGGAAATGATGAACTGCAATCCCTGAAGGTACTAATGACAGAGAATCATAGTGCAACCAAAGAAATAAAAACAGAGGTGTATTTCCTTACAATGCAATCCTCTTTATTTTACAAAGAAAGTGGATGATTTGAAGGGAAGAGTTTCCTAGGGGTAGTATCGGCGCCAGTGCAATAGTCCTTAACAGCCCTAAATCAAAGCAAACGTGGTCAACATGATGCCTTGGGCAGATGCACATGCACCCTCAAGGTCTGCTATGCCTCCCCCCCCCCCCAAATGGGAAGTTTGGAAGGGGCAGGACACAGATCTACTCAAGGCCCTGTGGCGGCCATTTTTGCTTTGTTTTAGAGTTGGCCTGATGGAGAGCAGGAACAGCAAATGCACTTGAAAGTCCAGGTAAGAATCAAAGAAGGGGTATTAGAGAAAGAGATACAGTATGCTGGATACCTCGAAGGGGGAAGCAGGGTACAGAAGAGAGCATGCTGGACACCTGAAAAGGAGAGGGTTAGGGAAGAGGAGATGCTTGCATCTTGCGGGTAGGGAAGGGAAGGGGAGATGCTGAGAACTTGGGAGTGAGGGGGCTAGGGAAGAGAAGGGAAGATGCTAGATACATTCGGGGGTACAGATGGAAAGGGGAGATGCTAGACATGGGGTACAGGGATATTGATGGGAAGGAGAGGAAGATGTTGGATTGTGAGAGGCTAAAGAAGGGGCGGGGAGATGTTTGACTATGGGGTGGAGGTAGGGCCTTGTGCTGCTCTGGGGGGAGGAGTGGATGCAGGACCTTGAGCTGCCCCTGGGGGAACCAGATAGTCGATGACATTAGATGCTAACCTATAGAAGTTGGATTATGGAAAATACATGTGGAATAAGCTACTGAAAATTTATTTATTTTTATTTATTTATTACAATTTCTTATATACCGCACTATTCAACATCAGCGCGGTTTACATTAAACAAAAAGACCAGAACAACAGGCTGTTCGGTTTTACAGAGAACAGGTGTACATACTTGGATAACATGGGTGAACTATTTACATAAAGTATCTACAAGTAGGCATTATGACAAAGCTCTAGAAGTATCATGTAGTGGTGGGGTTATCTAGGCTTCACTGCTGACTGGGTAGTACTTGAGGAACAGGTGATATTTGAGTGCCTTCCTGAACTGGGCTAAGTCACCGATAGCACGAATGTCAGATGGTAAGGCATTCCAGCATTTTGGGACGCAAAATTTGAAAGCCCTGTTTGCCGTTGTCAGGTTGCATTTTGTTAAGGCCTTCAGAATTATTAGAGAGTTTAAAGCTGTTGGTCTTCTGGATCTGTTATGTGGAACGGTGTGAATGAGCTCTGTAAGTGAAGAGGATGAGAGACCATTGATGGCCTTGAAGGTCAGTAGTAAGGTCTTGAACACAAGCCTTCCATGTATGGGGAGCCAGTGAAGCTGCTTCAGGATAGGCGTCACATGGTCACTCTTAGAGGCTCCATGGAGGACCCTTGCTGCAGTATTCATAGCAAGATGGAGTGAGTTCAAGGTGGATTGTGGGAGGCCTTGTAAGATGGTGTTGGCATAATCGAAGTGGGGTAAGATTAGTGCTTGGTATATAGTCCGGAAGTCCTCTGGATCTAATACGGCACGCAGATGCCTGAGTGTTCGGATTTTGAAGTATATTGCTTTTACTGTGTTGCCTATGTGTAACTTCATATCAAGACGTTGGTCCAACGTGACCCCAAGGTATCTTATTGAGTCTTTTGTTTGCAGATCCGCTTCCTTAACCCTTACATGGGGTGGTGGAGTGAAGTTGAGGTCCCTTGTGATGAAGAGTACTTCAGTTTTCTTGTGTTGAATGCGGAGGTTTTGAGATCGGAGCCATTCTGAAACTGCGTCGAAACATTCTATCAGGGGGGAAAGGTCCATTTGATCCGTAGAGAACAGCATGTATAAGAGAGTATGTCATCAGCATATATCAAACAGTTCACATTGAAAGATCTGATGATATTGCAGATGGGCTGCATGTATATGTTGAACATGAGTGATGATAGAGAGGAACCTTGCGGTACACCTTGACTTTGGTGGAAAGGTTTTGATTCTTCTGCTTCGGATTTTACATGTTGCATTCTTCCAGAGAGATATGATTTACACCATTCAAGTGCAGTGCTGCAGATGCCCTTCTCTTTCAGGCTTGGATCTGAAGAATGAAGGAATAATGATGATGTCCTTTGTACGATCTAAGATAAGTAATGATGATGACTATTTGATTTCCCTGAAGCACGATATACTCTAATAGAATACTGATCATCCAAAACATAGCGCTGTGTCGGGACTGAGATTGAATAAGATGAATCTTTTGGAATGATCGTGGATAGCATTCTATAGGATAATTATATAAGTTTCCATTTTAAAGTAACAAGGACCTATGCATATATGAAATGCGGTTAGTATACCATAGTATAACTGCTTGGTCCGACAAAATATCATTTTCTAGCCTGGAAGATTTGAGATTCATGGGTTATATCCGAAGGTTTGCCTAGAGCATCAGATAACCTTTGGCTGGCCTTGCTTATAGAAAGATACATTATTGGATGACTAAAGCCATCATGGCCAGTTAAAAGAAAAACAGAAATCTCAGTACAGCATGGAATCACTACAGAAAAATCTTACAATTACATCTTACAATTTTGCATAATAAATTCCCTTGAGATGCACAAAATAAATCCTGGATTCATCGAGTACATCAAGTTCACTATGAATATGTGGCCAACCTCACTCCATCAGAAGTATGAAAGGAGACTATTCGTCATGCCTAACATCAAGATTCAGCAAGGAATATTTTAGGGCAAAAATAAAAACTTATCTCTGACTGATGACTGTGACATAATGAAATTTAAACAGGAAAATATACAAAAATATCTAGGAGTAGAGGAAGGAGTAACAATCAAGCATCAGTAAAGAATATTTCAGGAAATTAAAATTGAAATTGAAAAGTGCTTTAACGTTATGGAATACGATACATTCTAGCAATTCTCATATGCTAATACATCTTTGGAACTGAAGACTGGCCTCTTTTTTTAAAATAAATTTATTTAACTTTTCAACACGTAACAAATACCAAAGAACAAACACAATCATTGACTTATGACATCAATACCCGCCCTCCGTCCCCGACTCGCAGGCAATTGATATGTAACATACTACCATCCTCCCACAGCTGAAAATACCTTGCAACACTGGAAGGAAATCACTACATAGACAAATCAGGATTCCTAGCAAAATTCAGATGACTGTGGCTGTTCAAAACACAGGCAGGCACCCACGGCAAAATCATCCAACAAGTTCCATTTGTTACTACTGCGCTGGCCCATCTGAATACATGACCTGTGCTTCGTTCATATTTGGAGTAAAGGGAAACTAAATTCCACCACAAGTGCCAGTCCAGTGAGCATTTCCAGTGTGAAATTGCAAGCTCAAGGCTACCCATACCATAAAGTCTAATACAAAGAAACTTTCCTTAACTAACAAGGGGTTCTGCACCCTAGATCACATCATAACTGTACTTCATGTTAAGGGGGCCTAGAAATGTAGCACTACCTGTATTATATCTCCCATACAGGTCTCCAAAAAAGATGAATGTTATGGCATTTAAGAATCATGTGTGCCAAAGTACCTAACGCAGTGTGGCAAGACCAACTTCTGCTTTCTACTTTTGGGTCTCATTTTGATAGTCAGATTAGAGTAATATAGGCTCTATGGGCTAGGAGAAAGAGGAATTGAGTAATGGCAACAGATCTAGCCTCTTTAGTTAAGGCTCCCCAAAAAAGGAACCATTATTGTGGTGAAGGCGAGAAAGAAAGCTCCCTTTCCCAAACTTGTTCCAGCCTTTTTGGACTAAATGGAGAACGATGTCTAAATAGAGTATAAAATGCAGAGACAGCCCCTTTGTTATACCCCACCGCATTAACCATCTAACTAAACCCTCATTCTCAGCTAAGCATGTGTAAGTCCACCTTGGAGTGCATGATGCAATGTTTCAATTGTATCCACTGGAATTGGCAAGATGGCGAGAGACCAAACTCCTCTTGCAACTATGAAAAGGTTGTCCAAACGGAGCCCTCCAGGAGTTGCCCCAAGGTGCAGATACCACAAACTTGCAACTTGAGCCATGCAAAGGATCTATTCTGAATCTTAAATATAGGGTTGACCAAATAGGTATAGCTGAGAGAAACAAAAGAAATAGAGATTGGAGGGCATCTGGCTTGGCAGTGATGATCCAGCCTATCTTTGAATCCATGGGATGTCTCATCCCTATAAGAAACGGAAGTGGTGCCGGAGAGACCAAGGGGTATGTTTACTATTCTCACCTCCGATATCACACAGAAGCCGCTGCTGCTGAATAGTAAACATACCCCCAAGTATTCTTCCAGCCTTACCCACACAGGGCAAGCTGCCATCCCTTCATGTTCCATCCATTTAGCACCCTGCTTTAATAAGAACACTTGGTGATACCACCAAAAGTCTGGAAAGTGAAGCCCACCACTTATTTTATTGGCTTTCAACTTTTTTGAGGCTATCCTGGGGGGCTTCCCCTGCCAAAGGAATGCAATAAGGAGTCTCTCAACCTCCTTATAGACACACACTGGAAAAGAAAAAGGGGGCATTTCAAGGATATAATTGACCTTGAGTGTAAGAACAATCTTTATTGACTCAAGCTTACCCCACCAAGAAAGATGAAGGGGGGACCATTTCAATGTGAAGGCATGCACCATTTCCAGAATGAATGTCTTTGATGTTTAGCTGAATGGTATCCTCTTCTGAAGCACAATAGCTGACTCCCAGATATTTAACAGCCTTTGGTTCCCAGGTAAAGGGGAAGGAGGTTACCATCGCCTTATGAGTTAAATAGTTGAGAGGAAAAACTACCAATTTAGACCAATTGATCTTGTATCCCGATAGACGAGAGTATTGCTCAACCAGATCCAAAACAGAAGCAATGGAGGAAGGCTTTATAAATAGCAAAAGATCATCTGCAAGCTGATAGCTTAATCTGCAAGTTGCCCATGACTATGCCCTGCACATCTGCCACTTGCCGCAATGTAATGGCCAAAGACTTTAATGCCAGAGTGAAGAAAAGGGGAGAGAAGAACATCCCTGTTGAGTGACTCAACAAAGAGAAAAGGTCTGCGACACTGTAGAGTTCACTGTAATCCTAACAGTGGGGTTGGAATACAATATTCTATTCATGGCAATGAATCTCTTTTGAAAACCAAACCACCATAAAGCTGAAAATAGAAAGGACCTTTCTAACCGGTCAAATGCCTTTTCGGCATCCAGCAATAGACCCACACAAGGTGACTCTAAGAGCTCTGCTACTTCTAAGACATGTCCTAGTAATCTAGCATTATCATCTGTAGACTGCCCTGCTATAAAACCACATTGGGCAGAATGGATCAAATTAGAAGTAACTCTCGCAAGCCTATAGGTGGGTATAGAAGAGTAGATTTTATAGTCTGTGTTAAGTAGTGATATCAGACGGTAATTGCCCTTCTTGTGAGGATACCTGCTGGTTTTTTCTAAGACAATAACATTGGCATTCACAAAGGAGTTGGTGTTCAAGGGTTGTTGTTGAAGCATCTCAAAATAACAGAGTAGAAGCAAGCTCTGCCATGAAAGTGTGGTAAAATTCTACCAGTAGGCCTTCTGAGTCCATGGCCTTCCCTAATTTCATAGATTTTAAAGCGTTTCACAGTTTATCATTAATAAAAGTCTTGCCAACATCTACAGCAAACTCTTCTGAAAGCAGAAGGTGCTGTAGATGCTGAGTAAATTTCTCAAAGGCTCCCCCTTCCTCCTCCATCCCTGCCAAGTAAAGCTGTAAATAAAAGGTTCTAAAGACATTCACTATGGCAAGATTGTCCACAAAGCGATGACCTTGCTCATCTTCTATGGCTATTATTTGAGCAACCATGGACCGTGCCTTAAGTGTTCTAGAAAGAAGATGGCTTGCCTTACTTTTCTCCACATAGCACTTTGACACGTAGGCATGTTCTCAATGACTCACCTTTGAACTCAGGCTAGTGTTATACCGATAGCGCAGCTGTTGAAGCCAAAGTAGTATACCAGAGTCTAACCCCTTCTGCAAAAGCCTTTTGCCCGCTCAAATTTGTTCCTCCAGAGCTTTCTGTTCTGCCTTCTGTTGTTTCGCTACCCAAATGGAGTAATTCATTATAGTGGCCCGGATAGAAGCTTTAAAAGTTTCCTACCATGCCCAGACAGATGTATCATCTACACTATTTAGCTCAAAATAATTTTTAATAGTGGCCCGAATAGTTTCTTGAAAAGAGATATCCCCTAAGAGAGATCTATTCAAAGACCACTCAGGGCTAGAGGTCTTCGTTCCAATTGGATGAAAAATGAGGGAGCTCACTACATGGTCTGATACATGAGTGCTATGAATTTCTGAAATTAATATATTACTAATCAATGCCTTGGAGACTAAGAAAAAATTGACTGGTGGGGAAGGGAAAAAAAATGTGAAGTCACGGTCAGTGGAGTGCAGGAGTCTCCAAATATCTATTGACCCAAAAGATGTCATTAGTGCTGTAATGACTGCGGGTGCTTTGGCAGGTCACCTCTGTGAGAGGGTTGCCTGTCTAAAAGGGTGTCTAGCATTAGGTTAAAATCTCCTCCCAGTACGATATTAGATTTAGAAGCCTCCGCTATCTCCTCCACCACAACATGAAAGTAATGCGGGTCATTTCTGTTGGGAGCATAAACATTCATTAGTGAAAAATTCATATCATCTAACTGGACATTTACCTTAGCCCATATGCCTTCCACATCCGACCGGTTCTGGCTCATCACTGGGCAGAGACATTAACGAATAAGGACGGTTACTCCATGTTTTTTCCCGTGAGCAGGAGAATGGACTGCCAATAAAAATTTCCCTAGGCCCAATTTTGTGGTTTCCACAGTGGATAAATGTGTCTCTTGCAAAAATATTATATCAGCTTTGGCCTTCTGACAGTATGCTAATATTTATTTCTGTTTTATCAGATTAAGGATGTCCTTAACATTCAGTGATAAAACTTTACATGATCCCATTACGGAATAGTGTATAATGGGGACGGACCCTAGATGCCTGAACCTTTCCTATCAACCAGCAACTCCTCCTGATTAGAATGCCAACACATCTGAATAAGTACAAATGAAGCCTGCGAGTCAAACCCAACCCTTAGTACAAGGTACAACTAATAGAGGTAAGACAGCGCTCTCCTAGATAACCATCAAGGACCCCTCTCTCAAAGGAACTCCTGCATTCCCCCCACTCCTCCCAATACCCCTTCATGCCAAAATGTTTACCCCATGCTGTTACCTCCCATAAAACCATGCTGCACTTCCCATACATATTCCATTCAATCCCACAGTAATTACACCACATTTCCCTCCTAGTCTCCATCCCAAACACCCCCTGCTTCTTAGGGCTCTATTGCCATTACATTAGGCTCCCGCCAGTGCAACATACTGATTACACCATCCCCCATCACAATACACTCCCAGACAAAAAATATCCTTGTTAGACTACAAAGGAATCTGTGCTGGGCTTACTAGATAAAGAAATAAAGGTATCTAACACCCACACTTCTACCAGCAAGCCACCCTGCCTGAACTTTTAGTCAACCCATGTGTCCCCCTTTCACCAAAAAACCCATACCCCCATAACACACTAACACCAGTTATAACCCCAATCATATACAAACTTCTCTCCACCTTGTGACCGTAAGCAATGAAACTCGCAAGACTACATGAGAATGTTGCCCTGCCATCGTCTCCATTGACAGAGACAACACAAGCAGACATACACCCCCAGGTGGAGGTGTTGACTGTCTTCTACAGGCACATCCAGACATGACCCTCCTTTTAAGTCATCCAGAATAACGGACAGCCTACCATGTCCTTAGTCACTACATCCCGGATGCCTCTTTATCCTCAATAAAGGCCTTCAAGGAATCTGTCTCTTCAAAGGTTCTAGTGTGATTATTTATTTATTTGGAAACTTTTCTATACTGCCCCTTCCAGAGATCAGGGGCGGTTTACAGAGAACAGAAAAAAACAATGACATTGGACATTTTGTAACTTAGGAACTACTTACAATAAGCAGTTAAACATAAACTATTTACAAATTTATAAATTATAACTTTGGCACTCAAAGTTTTATTGAGGCACTTACATTGGTATGAGGTGAAAAAACTTTAGAAGGAAGAGTGAGGTTATGACTGAGTTTGTGTAGGCGGGATACTAGGTCATATGGTCAGACTGTGCTTGTGGGGCTTGATCAGAGGTGTGGTCTAGATTTTAGAAATGCTGGATGAACAAGTATGTTTTTAATTCCTTTCGGAAAGTTTGGAGGTCTTTGATCTCTCTTAAATTCACTGGGAGATTATTCCATTGAACAGGTGCAATATATGAAAAAGCACTGTTGCTTGTTATGTGTTTTGTTTTTCATATTGAGTCAGGAACTAAAATAGTGTTGAGGTTCATCCTTCTTCTGGTTCTGTTTTCAGGGGGAGTTTGAATCAATGTTGAGAGATGAGATGGGGCAATTTTGTTGATTATGCCGTGTTACATGCAGTCACGCTGGAAAGAATAGGCCATAGCGGGCTTAAAGTTGCTGCAGAGGCGGGTGAAATGCTAACAATTGCTTCCTTCGTTTCATGGTAGTTTTATGCCCTTCAAAGAGTACATCTGACTGAACCTTAACCACATTCATGATCTGAAATACATGTCGGTACGTACCTCAAAACCCGGAAAATCAGTGGGCTTGGCTGGCATTGTGTGGAGTCGGGTGTGTCAAAATGCTATGGGCCCTTTTGATTTCTAAAGGTCGAGAGGTGTCGATGCGCAGAAGTTTTAGAATCAAAGATTCTATGAAGTGCACAGTATCTGTACCTTCCGCGCCCTCCGGCAAGCCCAAAAGGCGTATGTTGTTCTGCCTTGACTGATTATTTAGGTCCTCAAGGCTCCGCTCTAGCTGCGCAATCCGTTTGGTGTTATACTGAACTTGTTTCAGCTTTTCCTCATGCACTTCTAGCAGGGTGTCCATTTTGTCAATGTGCAAGGTCAGAGAAGCCTTTGTACATTTAAGTCATAAGAATATAAGAAGATAAGATATGCCATACCGGGTCAGATGAAGGTCCATCAACTCCAGTATCCTGTTTCCAACAATGGCCAATCTAGGTCACAAGTACCTAACAGCTTCCCAGAAGACGCAGGCTCCACAATGCTAGTATTGGGGCAAGCAGTGGATTTCCCAGGTCCCCTTTAATAATGGTTTATGGACCATTTCTCCAGGAACTTGTCCAAACCTTTTTTAAACAGCTTTTACTACATCCTCCGGTAATGAAGTCCAGAGTTTGATTATGCATTAAGTGAAAAATATTTTCTCTTATTAGTCTTAAATAGGTTACCCTGTAGCTTCATTGCATGTCCCCTAGTCTTTCTATATTTTGATGGCGTAAACAATCAATCTAAGTTTACCCATTTCACTCCATTCATTAATTTATAGATCTCTATCATATTTCTCCTCAACCGTCTCTTTTCCAGGATGAAGAGCCCTAACTTTTTTAGCCTCTCCTCATAGGGGTATCCTTCCATCCCTTTAACCATTTTGTTGGCTCTTCTCTGTACCTTTTTTTTTTATTTTTTATTTTATATTTAACAAATTTTCCAATACACAATTGAAAAAAAACAAACAAAAGGAAAGGATGGTTGTACATTACAAAAGCACTCAAACCACCAGTAATCCCATAATACATTTCCATAATACATTCCATCTCAATAGATAGACCACAAAAAAAAAACCAACCCAATGCGGTTTGTACCTTTTTTAACAACACTATATCCTTTTTAAGATATGGTGACCAGAATTGCACATAATATTCAAGGTGCAGTATCACCATGGATCAAAACAGAGGAATTATTATCCTTTGTTTTATTCTCCATTCCTTTCCTTATGACTCCTAGCATTCTATTTCCTTTCTTGGCTGCCACTGCACACTGGGTGGAGGGTTTCAACATGTTATCCATGATGACGCCTAAATTTTTTACCTGGGTGGTGGTTCCTAATGTGGAACTTTGCATCGTGTAACCATAGTTTGGGTTGTTCTTTCCTAGGTGCATAACTTTGCACTTGTCCACATTAAATTTCATCTGCCATTTGAACATCCAGTCTTCCAATTTATCAGGATCCTCTTGCAATTTTTCACATTCCTCATGGGTTTTAATATATTGAATAATTTTCTGTCATCTGCAAATTTGATTACCTAACTCGTTATTCCCATTTTCAGGTTATTTGCAAATATGTTAAAAAGCAGTGGACCCAGCACAGATCCCTAGGGTACTCCACTATTCACGTATCTCCATTGGGAAAATTGGCAATTTAGCTCTACCCTCTGCTTTCTATCTTTTAACTAGTTCCTGATCCACAATAGTACACTGCCTCCTATCCCATGACTTTTTAATTCTGCCGAGTCTCTCATGAGGGACCTTATCAAAGGCTTTCTGAAAATCCAGTCAGGATGACCTTCCATGACAAAGACGGCTGAGAACATTGACAGAGTGAACCAGCTGGTGCGGAGTGATTGCAGATTGATGGTGTGGATGATAGCTGAAGAGCTCAGCATGAACAGGGAGTCATTGTGGACCATCTTGGTGCAGGAGCTGGGGATGCAGAAGGTGTGTACCAAGATGGTGTCCAAACTTTTATTGGATGACCAGAAGGAGCACCGGGTCAATGTTTGTCGAGACTTGCTAGAGAAGATCGGAGAAGATCCAGAGTTCGTTAGCCAAGTCATCACAGGAGACGAGACTTGGGTCTTCCAGTACGACCCTGAAAGCAAGACACAGAGCCTGCAGTGGAAGACTCACTGTCGCCCAGACCCAAGAAGGCACGCATGTCCAAATCAAGGATCAAAGTCATTCTGATCGCATTGTTCGACCAGAAGGGAGTGGTCCATCATGAGTTTCTGCCTGAGGGTCAGACAGTCAACCAACACTTCTACCAGCAGGTCCTCAATCGCCTCCATGACTGGGTTCGGCGTAGCAGGCAGGCTCTGTGGAGAGACAAGTCATGGCTGCTCCACCATGACAACGGGCCCACACACACCACACTCAGTGTGAGGTAGTTCTTGGCCAACAAACAGATCACAGGTCTCGACCATCCTTCTTATTCCCCAGATCTCGCACTGTGCGATTTCTGGCTCTTCCCCAGGCTGAAGACTGTGCTCAAAGGAACTCATTTTGACTCTGTAGAAGAGATCAAGGCCACTGTGACGAGGGAGCTGAGGGACCTCAAGGAGGAGGACTTTACCAAGTGCTTCTGTACGTGGCAGAAGTGAATGCAGAAGTGCATTAACTCTGGGGGGATTACTTTGAAGGGGACAATGTGCAATTTCTCTGTAGATTTTGTAATAAAACATTTATGGGACAGTCTCATTTCTTTTTTGTCACACCTCATATATTCTAACTCTCCCATCTTTTTTTTTAGACTTCTAGCATCTTCATAAAAACATTTTAGAGGCTGTATTTTATTCATATTAATCTGGTTATCGGTAGGCAGGGGTAATTTGTAATCTTTAAGCTCTACCTACTCTGTACTTAAGGACATTTGGGTTACTTGTGTCTTTATTGGAACCTCTCTGTCGATATGCCCTAACTTCAGTCTTTTGCTAGTATCCTTCAAGGATACATTTTTCCAAACCTTGTGCTCCTGGGCGACTGTTGGTTTTCCCCTATAAACTAGTTAAAAAGCTGCTCTCCTTTTGAAAGGTTAATGCCAGCAGCCTGGTTCCATCCCAGTTAAGGTGGAGTCCATCCCTTCAGAACAGCACCTCCTTTCCCCAGAATGTTGCCCAGTTCCTAAAAAATACAAAACCCTCTTCCTTGCACCATTGTCTCATACACACATTGAGACTTCGGAGCTCTGCCTGCCTTTTGGGTCCTGTGCATGGAATGGGAAGCATTTCAGAGAATGCTACCCTGGAAGTTCTGGATTTCAACTTCCTACCTAAAAGCATAAATTTGGCCTCCAGAACCTCCCTACCACACTTACCTATGCCACTGGTACAAACATGTACCAAGACATAGACTCCTCCAAAGCACTATCTAAGACCTTGTCTAGATGGCGCATGAGGTCTGCTACCTTCGCCCCAGGCAGGCATGTTACCAGGCGATTCTCACGTCCACCAGTCACTCAAATATCTACATGCCTAATGATCGAATCACCAACTATAACAGCTGTCCTAATCCTTCCCTCGTTGGCACATGACCCTGGAGAAACCTCCTCAGTGTGAGAGGGTTTTACATCATCTGGAGGACAAGTCCTAGCTACAGGATCGCTTCCTGTCACACCAGAGTGCTGTTCTCCTATCACATGACCTCTCTCCTCCATGATTAGATCTGTTTGGATGACTAAGTGCTTCGCCATTCATTGTGACCAGTACTCGAACTGCTCTTATCTCTTGCTGCAGTTCTTGCATGCCTTCTGCTATTTCCTGCACCGGCGCCATTTTTACCAGGGAAGGGAGATCTGCTTTCGCTTTTGCTCTGGTGTAGGGCCTTGGAGCATAATCTAATCAGATGGGTTTAGTGCTGGATATGCTGTTAATTCTCAATTTACTATTGGAGTTTTGCAAAATTGAGTAGGGCAGGGTAAGAATCACAATTCTTGTCTGGATCCATTCCAGCTTGGGTCCTAAGCAGTCAACTTGGATGATACCTGGTTCCGCCCCATGAAGATTGGCCTTTGAAATATTTTGAAAAGCTGGATGTGCCAACAAGAAAACTCCTCCATGCCTATAAGGTAATTTATAAGAATCAGTGTATGCCAAGACTGTACCTTCCTTGAGCTAGTGGAGGAATGGGCCTTATAGAGATAAATTAAACATATAAAGGCACATTTTATATAGGACATAGAGTTCAGAATCGATACATCAAGGTCAGGACATACTCGATTCTGGCGGCATTTTAGGAACAGCTTTGCTAAATGTGCAGCCATTTCTATAAGACATACCCATGTGCAGCGAGAGAAACCATTTGAGAAATATATACATGGGAAAAATCAATGGAGAAAACCTGACAACTTACATGTATAAGTGCCAGCATTTCACAAAATGCACGTCTAAATGTCAACACATATATGTGCATCTAAGTCATTTCCAAATGAGATGTGCAGATGCTGCTATTCAACTACAGAGGACCCCATCTTTAAGTCATTTCAATTTGAAGGGGAAAATAAACATTGGAGATTAAAGGAGATAGTCTCATTGATCCCTCCTGTAAAGGAGGAGGCAGGCAGAACACTTTTCCATACCTAATTGTGTCAGGGAGCAGGTATAAATTCAGACATGTGTAATTTGAGGCTTGGATGCAATTTACATTTGTAAGTGATCATACTGACATGTGTAAATCAAGAATAAGGCTTTTAAAATAATCCTCCTAGAGTTACCATCATAGGCCTCCAGGTCTGCTTAAAGCATCACAGATCTTAATATGCAGAAAGTGTTGAAGTCTGAAAGTAAACATCTGGAATCTTTCTCCATCTTTAGACACGGGCAAGTAATCCATTGAGTAGAAGGATTGAGTGAGAATTCACGAGTATAAATAGGAAAGGAAGCAACAGAATTTGTATATCAAGAGGAAAAACTCTTTAAAGAATTAGAACAGCAAATGAGGAAAAACAAGTCGCAAATGCACAAATACAAGGGGAAATACAAAAGAAACCATATTTCAATCAAAACCGGACACAGGAATGCTTAAGGGCAGGTGAACGGAAATCTGAAGGTGAGCGATTGATAGTTGCAACCCAGGACAGTGGATTGTGGGTGAGATGATTCTCAGCAAGCATAGAAAAAACAGATAAACGAGACATATAAATATATCTTGTAGGGAAGATCTGGAAATGGTTAGCCATCTTGTAGCTGGCTGCAAAGTTCTGATGGGAAAATATTTCTATACAGAAAGGTAGAATAAGGTGACATATCTCATCCATAGAAAACGTCAGAAACATTATATTGTTATAGCAGAAACCAAATGGGATGAAACTTATAGAAGAATTAAGGAAAGTGGTTTTGTTCGTCTAGGACATTCCCATTCCAACTGATAAGAAGCTCAATGCAAGGAGAAAAACATAAAAGCTGCATTAATAATAGAAGTGTCATGGCCAAGTGATCATTCTGTGAATCATATGGAAAGGGAGAAATCCTCAAATACCATGAAATGCAGAGACCAAAATAATGTGGCAGAAAGATACAGAAATATTTCTCATTGTATTTGGTTCCACCAGGGCCAGCATAAGAGTATATGACACCCTTTGTGAACTATTGGCCACGTGCTCCTGCCCTGCTCCATCCACAGTCCAGCATCTCATGTTCCCAACCCTCCAAATCTTAGCATCTCCCCTCTCTATCCCTCCACTCAGGTCTCCAGCTTTTCTCACCTTCCCTTCTCCCAAAGGTATTCACCATGCTCCCCTCTCTCCTTACCTCTCCAAAGTGTCCAGCATCTCTCCCCTCTTCTCTTCCCTCTACCACTGCTACTTCTTTCCTCATCACCCTTCTAAAATGAGCAATAGCAGTAAATTTGAGAGAATAAGATCATACTCAACATACTCTGGTTAGGAGTGAGGTTCATTACTAACATGAAATGCAGAAAACTAATCCATTTGGAGGCATTAATATACTACTGCTTAAGAATGATGGTCTAGATTTTGAATAATACTATGATAATACCACAAAGAACCCAGAAGTTGGCAACATCTCAACAGCACACAAGAACAACAATAATATAGTAATACAGTTACAGTACCTTACATAGCTTGACTAATTTTTCGATGTCCAAAAGTTAAAAGGTCTCTGAACCGCAAATCTAGGTGGTGTGTGAGAAGGTAGACGAAAGTAAAAGAGGCTATAAAAGGTGACACCATGTTGTTAGCCTTTGTAGAAGCTGAATTTCCTCCCATCCTACCACTCACCCACCCACTCAAATCTCTAATTCTGCCTTAGATATTGGTTGTGGAGCAGAGTCCAGATTTCTTGCATTTTTCCCCAGATACACATAGAGGGTAATTATGAAACAGGGCATCTAGGTGGGAAGGCACATAAGCTCATGCATTGCATATATTTTAAACAATACTGGCTTATTGAATAAAACATGATGTTTAGAGCCCAAACCCAAATTCTTTAGGTTATATATATTACACTATAGAACATGTTGACTAAAGTATCATACATTTTTGCACTTACGGTGCAATAGGAGCAAAACCTAACTTGAGGTAAATGCAATGGCCCCATGCTGTCAGGGGTGTACTCAGCATGTTCCCGACAGTTACCTCCCTAATGTGTGGCAGCGGCATTCTCAGTTTACACCGATGGACTTAACCTCACCCATTGAAGTGGAATTAAGTGCACCCATGCTAACAGCAGCGTTGACAATTAGTGCGTGTTAATTACCCACATGCTAATCACAATGTGCAGTCAACACCTACTCTACCCCTAAGTCGCCCAGACCCCGCCCTGTCACATGCTAAACAGTTAGAGTTTTACCATGTTGGATGTTTTTAGCATGCAGGAGCCATTATGGTGGTGTCATGCCAACTACTAAGTGCAATTTAGTTCCCAACTGTGTCTCAAATTGATATCAGCATAAAACATCTAATACAATGGACCATCAGCCACATATCATTTCACTAAATATTGTGCTAATTAACGGCATATAGAATTAGATTGCCATTTTGTAAACATAGCTCTTTTTTTTTTTACTTTTAAAAGTGCAGGAAGAAAGAAGTGATAGCGCTTCTGTATAAATCTTTGGAGTATTGTGTGCAGCTCTGGAGACGGCACCTTCAAAAAGATATAAACAGGATGGAGTCAGTGCAGAGAGTGGCTACAAAAATGGTCAGAGGGCTTTGTCAGAAGGCATATGAGACGTACAAAATGCTCTGCACTACAACTAGAAAGTGTTCTGCAGTCTTCAATTGGCTTGTTACTAAGTATCAAAAGAGATAAAACTATTGTTACGAGTGGCTAAAGAGGTCTCAGAAACTCAGGCAGTCATTGACTGATCGTATAGAGTCATATGAATGAACTGCCCCTCACACATCAACGATCCTCTATGAAAAGCCACTTGTTAATGCAGGTTTTTTATATAGTAAGATTTAGAAAAATTGAGTGCTTAACTTATAGACATCCAGCTTCTGGCATTCGTTTCCCGACGCTGTAAAGCGCGCTGGAAATATGCGTTTCACCTTTGCGGTTTCATCAGGGGAATCACATAAGCACTACAAAATAGATAAGTCCATTAGGTGCACACTTTCAATACTCATTTTCAGATGTGAAGTAGTTAAGTATGAAAACTGAGGAAAAACATAGACATTCACCTATATTGCAATACGTAATGCTCCCCAGGCATATGAGGACATACGTAAAAATCACAATAAGAATGCTATGGAAAAAAGAGAGGAGATATGATAAAGATGTTTAAATACCACTGTGCCATAAGTGCACAAGAGGTGAGCAACTTTCAATTGAAAGAAAGCTCTAGAGCGAGGGGGCATAGGATGAAGGTGAAAGGGGACAGACTCAGGAGTAATTTGCAGAAATATTGCTTTATAGAAAGAGTGGTAGATGCGTAGAATTGTCTCCCAGTGGAGTAGTAGAGACAAAGACTGCATCGAAATTCAAAAAATAATGAGACAAAGACAGAAGATCTCAAAAGGTTAAAAAGGGACTGTAGAGCTTAGTAGTTGGTATGGAAAGGCCTGGATAGTCTCCATCTGCTGTCATGTTTCTATATTTCTATTGTGGCACCAAAGGTTCCCTTAAGGAGTCAGATTACAAAGAAGGGGGGGGGGGGCAGGGAATAGGGTTGCCAACTGGCTCCAGATGCGCCCGACAGGCTTGATCCAGTCCTGGGTTTACCCCATTGCATGCAGGGACTTGTAGTTTTCCATTTCTTATGGAATGCAATGGAGAATTCAGAACTAAATAACCCTGCATGGAATGGGGTAAACCCAGGAGTGAATTAAGGACCCTCCAGGGCTAGTCTGTTCCTCAGTCCTAGGCAAAAACAGGAAAGATCCCCTTCTGATGGCCTGTCAGGACTCCTGGGGATAGGGAGCATGGATTCAACAGCATAGGCACACTGCACCATATCACCAGGGTGACTGACAGCCCACTCTGATGGGCTGTCAGGACTCCTGGGGATATGGAGCATGGATTCAACAGTCTAGGCACACTGCACCATATCATCAGGGTGACTGACAGGACTCCTGGGGATAGGGAGCATGGATTCAACAGCATAGGCACACTGCACCATATCACCAGGCTGACTGATAGCCCACTCTGATGGGCTGTCAGGACTCCTGGGGATAGGGAGCATGGATTCAACAGTCTAGGCACACTGCACCATATCATCAGGGTGACTGACAGCCCACTCGATGGCCTGTCAGGACTCCTGGGGATAGGGAGCATGGATTCAACAGCATAGGCACACTGCACCATATCACCAGGGTGACTGACAGCCCACTCTGATGGGCTGTCAGGACTCCTGGGGATAGGGAGCATGGATTCAAAAGTCTAGGCACACTGCACCATATCATCAGGGTGACTGACAGCCCACTCGAGGGCCTGTCAGGACTCCTGGGGATAGGGAGCATTGATTCAACAGCATAGGCACACTGCACCATATCACCAGGGTGACTGACAGCCCACTCTGATGGGCTGTCAGGACTCCTGGGGATAGGGAGCATGGATTCAACAGCATAGGCACACTGCACCATATCACCAGGGTGACTGACAGCCCACTCTGATGGGCTGTCAGGACTCCTGGGGATAGGGAGCATGCATTCAACTGCATAGGCACACTGCACCATATCACCAGGGTGACTGACAGCCCACTCTGATGGGCTGTCAGGACTCCTGGGGATAGGGAGCATGGATTCAACAGTCTAAGCACACTGCACCATATCACCAGGGTGACTGACAGCCCACTCTGATGGGCTGTCAGGACTCCTGGGGATGGGGAGCATGCATTCAACTGCATAGGCACACTGCACCATATCACCAGGGTGACTGACAGCCCACTCTGATGGGCTGTCAGGACTCCTGGGGATAGGGAGCATGAATTTAACTGCATTGGCACACAACCCCATATCACCAGGGTGACTAACATACCATTTGGTGCACGTTTCACGACCCCTGATGGTGGGCCATATGTGTTACCCTGCAAATGCAGATCCCACCATAAGCACATGATGTTTCTGGAAGCTCCTTAGGCAGAACTATGGGCTAGCTGTGTTACAGTGTGCTGTAGCACATCAACAGCAGCAGCTGCCATGACTCCAGAATGGCATCAGGACCTCTTTGATCACATCCGTCACCACCTGGGTACAGGGCAAACCACTCAGATGTGATACATAAACAATATGGCATGTGGTTTCACCTACTACACATTACTGATCTAGACTACCTACACACAGCAGCATGGACAGCTGCAATCAACCCTGTCTGTGTATATGGTTATAATGACCTATGCCCATACACTTACCTCCCGTGGGTTTTCTGCCACATGATTGAATCGTCTTTGTACACGTTCCCAGGCCCTGCGTACCCTCACCCTGTCCTGTTGCCTGGAGGCCCCAGGGAACAGCCTCTCCTTCTTTGGCCCAATCAGAGCAGCCACATGATGCAGCTCGTGGCGGGTAAAAGCTGGCTTCCTTGTCCTGGTCGCCATTTTGATGTATGCTCAGATGAACCACTGCACACACGCAACGCAACTCTCGCGCATGCGCAAAGCAACTCGCGCATGCGCAAAGCAACTCACGCACATGCGCACCGCAAATGGCGCGTCGCGCATGTGCGCGACCACAAATCGCACACATGCGCGAAGCAAATTGCAAATGCGCGCATCTTTCTGCTGCACAGGTTATGGTGTTGCCAACAGTATTTCTACGGATCTCTGCAGACACACATAGCACCGATGTGTCTCACATGTACAAAACAACAATTAGATTATTATGGATTATTCTTGTTTATACAGTTTGGTCTCGAACCTATAGACACTTCTCCACTGGTTCCTAGTGTATTGTATGATGCAGTGTGCTATGTCTTTCACATAGTAGTGACTGCCAAGACACTTACAACAAGGGGTCCTGACAGCCCATCAGCGTCGGCTATCAGTCACCCTGGTGATATGTGGTTGTGTGTGCCAATGGAGTATGTTCAGTAGTCCATCTCGATGTTAGCCCAGCAATGATGTGGAGGTTGGCATAAGGGGGTAGGGGGGGGGCTTCAAATCTGAACATAGGACATGCACAATAGGTTGCGTGGTGCACATTATGAGGCAATGGAGGTCGGCATGCCACCTTAATGCATGTTAACCATGAGTATGTGTGCTGACATACAGCCCTAGTGGCACAGGTGTAGCACAATGGTTGATACATGGACTGCTGAACTAGGGGGTCATGAGTTCAATCCTCCAGTGGGGTTAATGATTACCTGTCTCAGGCATCACACATTATTATACAGCAGTGCCGAATGAGGCATAGTGCTTTTTAATGTACATCAGTGCTGCATGAGGCATATGTCTTCTTACGTTACAACAGTGTTACCTGTGGCAGTCTCCTTTCTACATTACAGCAGTGCTGCCAGGAGAAACACCCTCACAGTGCTATAAACGTCATGTGCAGTGCAGCATGGTTAGTAATGGTCAACCCTACCCTGATAACCGCAGCACACAGTCTGCAGGATTCCCTCTGTAGCCAGCCAAGCATCTGTTCTCAGCTATAGAGCTGTGGCCCACAGGTTACTTTGCTGCCTGTGGAACCAGAGGTTGTGTGTTTGAATCCACAGTGGGGTTATTTATGAGTGCAGCCGATGGCAGGTTTTTAAATTTAAATTAGTAGTGGCAGCTAAAACACCCTCACAGTGCTATAATCTTCAGGTGCCCCATAAGGCACCTTATAGGGCACCTTAAGGTTACAGCACTGTGAGGGTGTTTCTGCTGGCAGTACTACTTGACATTACACACAAACTGCCCCAGACAGCCCCCCATGTACCTTGTAAAATAGTTATCTCCATGTTACAATGCCCTGTTCAATGTATGTACAGTTTGTGCAATGTAAACCGCAATGATGCAGAATAGCGCAGTATATGGGGGAATGTAAATAAATAAAGTAAATTAAATAAATAACCCCACTGTGGATTCAAACCACCAACCTGTCGCTTCACAGGCTTTGCAGTCACCAGTGGGCTACAGCTCTATAGCTGTAAAGAGATGTCTGGCTGGCTACAAAATAACGTCTGCAGACTGTGTGCTGTGGTTACCAGGGTAGGGTTTGTCCACTCGCACCCATGATGCACTGCACATGTAAAGCAGCAGTCTACAGATGATCCAGAGATGGGGTGTGCACCCCCACAGCACCTAGGCCTGGTAGTGGGTACTTACCTTGTGTGTTACTGGTACAGAGTGGCTACAGACCGTCACAGTGTGTGGGTCCTGTGCTCACCCTGAGGGTGCGGTGGGGCGCACAGCACCATGTCCACAGCACCTGTCTTAGCTGAGATGGGCTATGCTTCAGGTCACCATTTGTGCCGATGTTTGATAGGTTGTCCCATCAGACACACCTATGTCCATCTGTATATCCCAGTCACATCTGGGCCTTGTGGACTACGAGGCCCAAGGAATAGTGCATATCCTGTGTGGGTGCCATGGCCACATGATATGTGGGGGAGGACAGGAGCTGTTTGGACACATAGGCGGAGTGTGTCAGACCACCGAACCTGCCCTCTGGAACTCAGGATCCCCTAACAACAGATCCATGTTCTATATCCCTGCAATGGGACCATCAACCTCAGTCCAGCTGGGGTCCAGACAACCTACAGGGCACTCCATGCAGTTCTGTCCACATCCATACTTCAATAGCAGACAGACAGTAGGGCCTGAAATGCCCAGCTGACCCACCACCATCTGACATTTTCCAGCAGCCAGCACAGTGAGTCCCCAGCTGCTGCACCCTGCAAGGTGTTCCAGCCATATACACACACACACTAACTGCAGATAGTCCGCTAGCTAGTCCATAGTGCATGCTACCGGAGGAAATGTGTGCACCCATAACTGGGATGTGAGCACACCCACCAGGCAGATAACTCAGTGATTGGGCCCCAGAAATAAAGAACCCATATACATCAATTCAGAGAAACACTATATGGCACTATGGTGGATCCTAGCCATGCCGTGGTCACTGCTCAGTCAGTGTGAGAGTGACCTCCCAGCAGAACATGCTGTGGACACCCTGTCTGTGCAGGTGGTGGCCGGGCACTACAATGTCTCAGCCATTGCCCTAAGCCCTGTGCAGATGCATCCTGCTCAGGCCGCCCTGTCTGGTCTATACCCACAGTACCTTGCTCCTCATTATGCACATTGGCAGGCCAATACTGGCAACAGTGCTAGCAGTGTGGGCTGAGGAGGGTGTTGGCAGCCACTACACACTGGATAGACAGACACACACTCCCCACACCTATGCCAGCATTGAGCAACTGTAGAGGTATTTGGCAGCCCTGGCCACCGCACCAGTACTGGGCACAGTGCAGGCATGGCTATGGTAGGCAATACTGTAGGAGTCATTCCCCAGGGTGGTGGACTCTGTCAGACACACGACCTGTAGCACATTCCACAGACATCAGAGAGGTTGGTATGATACAGCTCAATGAGCTGATTGTGCTTAACTTAGGAATTGCTATCTGCCAGTAATCATAGCATCCTTTTGATATCTGTGTACCGTATCCCCGGGTGTAGGGTGGCATTGCTAAGGTATGCACGTGCTAGTATTGGGAGATGCACACAGAGCCCAACATCCTGCCTCTGCATTAGGCTTTGGATAATGGAGCCTGCGGGTGCAGGTGTTTCTGCCCCTGTTGGCCGCTGCTCTAGGGCAGAGGTTCCCAACTCCAGTCCTGGTGGGCCAGACACTGTTCGGGTTTTCATGCTGTCCCTGATGAATATGCATAAGATACATCTGCATACCATGGGGGCGGTACCTGGAATTGCAGCACAGGCATCTTTATTGGAGACAGCATACAACCTGAGTGATTTGTGACCTTCCAGGAATGCATTTGGGGGACTCTGCTGTAGGTAATGCACATGTTTATGTGGTGTGTGCTGTTTAAGGTAAAATATGAGCGTTTCACCCACGCTTATGTTCTCAGCAGTAAAGGTTCAGTCTTTACTACCACGTTTTCTTAGTGGGAAAATTATGGGGACTAGGTTGGCAGGAGCCACAGCTAGGATTTGAACCTGTGACCTTCTGTTCTTGCACACACTGTCTGTGTGCACTGCACCACTATGTTGCCACAGATAGGCTGTATTCCCTGGGGTGTCCATGACTGTACACCCGACAGGGCCTGTTTGTTGCAGTGCACAGCACCCACCTGGACATGGCTAGGCCATGGTCTGCTGTGGGCACCAACCGCTGCCACCTCCACCATCAGTACCGCTCCATCCTTAGATTGGAGACAGCATAAACCCTGATGGATTTGTGGCCCGCCAGGACTGCATTTGGGGGATTCTGCAGTAGGTAATGCACATTTATATGGTGTTTGTGCTGTGTAGGGTAAAATATAGGTGTTTGACCCATGCTTATGTTCTCAGTAATAAAGGTTCAGTTTATACTACCATGTTTTCTTCATGGGTAAAATAAGGGGACTGGGTTGGCAGGAGCCCCAGCTGGGATTTGAACCTGTGACCTTCTGCTTCTGAAGGCACTGACTGTGTGCACTGCACCACCGTCTTGCCACAAAAACAGTGCATTCCCAGGGGAGTCCATGGCTGTTTGTCAGACTGGCCCTGTCTGTTGCATTGCACGGCACCCACATGAAGAGGGCTAGGCCATGGTGTGCTGTGGACAGCTGCCACTGCCCCCTCCGCCACCAGTACCCCTCCACCACCATGCTGACATGGCCTTATATTGGAGACAGCATAAAACCTGAATGATTTGTGACCCTCCAGGACTGCATTTGGGGGACTCTGCTGTAGGTAATGCACATGTTTATGTGGTGTGTGGTGTTTAAGGTAAAATATGAACATTTCACCCACGCTTATGTTCTCAGCAGCAAAGGTTCAGTCTTTACTACCAGATTTTTTTAGAGGGAAAATTATGGGGACTAGGTTGGCAGGAGCCACAGCCAGGATTTGAACCTGTGATTTTCTGTTCTTGCACACACTGTGTTGCCACAGATATGCTGCATTCCCTGGAGAGTCCATGACTGTACATCTGACAGAGCCTGTCTGTTGCAGTGGACGGTGCCAGCCTGCACAGGGCTAGGCCACTGTCTGCTGTGGCCAGCAGCCACTGCCCCCTCCACCACCTGTACCCTTCCGCCAACATGCTGACATGTCTTTATATTGGAAACAGCATTTGACCTGATTGATTTGTGGCACTCCAGGACTGCATTTGGGGGACTCGGCTGTAGGTAATGCGCATTTTTATGGTGTTTGTGCGGTGTAGGGTAAAATATAGGTGTTTGACCCATGCTTATGTTCTCAGCAATAAAGGTTCAGTCTTTACTGCCATGTTTTCTTCATGGGTAAAATAAGGGGACTGGGTTAGCAGGAGCCACAGCTGGGACTTGAACCTGTGACCTTCTACTCTTGAACACACTGTCTGTGTGCACTGCGCCACCATGTTGCCACAGATATGGTGCATTCCCTGGGGAGTCCATGACTGTACATCCGACAGGGTCTGTCTGTTGCAGTGGGTGGCACCCACCTACACAGGACTGTGCCTGGACTGCTGTGGGCAGCTACCACTGCCCCCTCCACCACCAGTACCCCTCTGCCACTATGCTGACATGCCCTTCTGCTGATGGTGCTGGTGGTGCGCAGTCTCAGGCCATGCAGTGTGTGGGTAGGCGGCTTCCTATGGTGCGGGTTCTGGGGTAGGGGTGCCTGCATATCTGTCCACACATCACCCAAGCACCACCTGGCAATGTTCTGTGTCCTTGGGGTTACCTGCTGGGTACTATCCCCAGTGACACTGTGGGAAATACACTCGTGCCCATGTTGGACCCTCATCAGTTGCTGTCTGGCTGCTGTACAGTTTCAGCATTCCTATGGGCCACCTAGGTATCACCCTAGTCCGCACTGTGGCTCAGCTGCACCACAGCATGTGCCACCTGCAGCCCTCTGCGTCCCCTTTTCCGGCATCTGTCCAGTTGCCCGTTCCGACATGCCCACCCTGATCAGTGCTATTTCTGTGGGATCATTCACCTTGTATGGAGACGGAGCGTAGAGCTTTCCAAAATTCATATCTTTTTTTTGGAGCTTTCTCGGGAGTGTTTTTTTGATGTTTCCCATTAATATCACTGTTGCCCAGCTTGGTTATGTTTCTTTTATATTTTTTTGGGGTCATTTTCAATGTTTATTTGCCCTTTTGTTCTGTGCACATGTATCACACTTATCACCTTTTATAGGTTTCCCTGGTTTTCAGGTACATTGCTGACGGAAATGGTTTCTTTTCCCTTTAAATGCTCTCTTGCGTGAGGTTTTCACTCGCGGTATTTTTCAGCACGATATTTCACTGCGCTCGTGTGCGGGGAGCCTCTCCCCTCCCACCATCCTCCCCTTGACCTCTTCTCTCCGCCCCTGGGGAACCTTATACGGACCTTCCTCCACCCTCCCGATGCCTTTCTCCGCCCTCGGCGCACATTTCTGTTGCGGCGCACATGAGCGCACACTAATGCGCATTTTGACCCCGTAAAGCACATTAGGACGGCTTAGTAAACATACCCCATAGTCTTTGCTATTCTCTATGAGCAGCTCAGTGCTGTTTTTGTTTTGTATTTTGTGTGTTGTTTTTATGGGGTTTTTTTAATGTAGCTTGCCTTGGACTTATTTGTAATGGCAGGCAAAACACTGAATAAATATAAAAAAATGAAAATGAAATAGATGCTTGCCATTGCGGCTGAATAAAATCTGCATATTCAGTGCTGATATGGAAAGTTGCCAGCATTGAATTTACAGATCCAGCAGTGACTGGCACCATTATTCGAGTACTGTTGATACTGGGCATGCTATTAGGACAGCTAACCGGATAAAGTTAGGGCACTCTTCTTGCTGTCCTAGCTTTATCTGCTAGTTACTCAGTTAAAGGACTGAATTCAGAGCTGCTCCAACCATTAGGCAAATGAGGCAGCAGCCCTGGGTGGCAGCTTCTAGAGGGCAGCAAAGAGCAGGGCATTCAAAGCTAAGCAATAAATTCTGCCAGCCAGAGGGAGTGCCAGGCTTAAGGTTTTCCTAGGGGTCAACACCAGGAACCAACTCGGGGGCTGGCCCTGGACTAAATCTCATCACAAATTAGATAACTCCTAACTCCACCTAAGCTCCACCCCTAGACTGCGCCAGCACTATCTGCCAGCAGCACTATCAGGACAATGCACTAAACAGCTTGCCGAGAGGCACTTATCCGGTTAGAGGGTAGAGAGGTACGGGGATGGGGAACTCAGTCCTGTAGGGAACAGCTGTTTGAAAAAAATGCAGATGTGGAAATTTGGGGAGAGTTTTAAACTTGCTGCTCTCACTGGACATAACTGGCAATTGCATATAGATTTCTATGGGAGAGTATTCAGAGGTGGTGGCTAGGCTAAATAAAGTATTTTGACGTTGCTGCTTTAAGGAAAACTGGATATTCAGCTATGGAACCTATCCAGGTTTTGCTGCTGAATATCTGGGCTGGCCAGACACCAGAGACATTATGCAGTTAGTGGTGACTGGTGTCACGGGCACCACCTTGGCAGGGTAATAAACCAAGGTAGGTTGGACACAAAAATATATAAGGTTGAGTTTGGCAAGTGTTTCACAGGGCCCAGGGACTTTTAGCCTGGTAGCCTCCTTGTTACCAAATATCAAAGAACACAAAGGTCAGAGTGGAGGGAAAACAAAGGCATTTATTTCCCCTTCTTGCAAAGGTTCAAACGCTTGGGCAATAACATCAACACAAGTGTCCTTACTTCAGGTTAGAAGAAAAAGTAAAACATGAGTTTAAAGCAAAACTGTTATCTTCACAGAGTGGTGTACAAGAACAAACATTTTCTATTCCACAAGTTATAGCTTATACGCTAGGCAAGGACTCCAGGCTTCCTGTCATGCAGTAATTACAGTCCATTTCGGTATCTGAAAGCTCTTTAGCAAATTCCACTTGCATCGGTTCCAATTCGGAAGCCTCTGAAACTGAGTCAGTAGTTTCTGGCAAATTGTAGTCAGGCTTCTTATATAACTTTTGTATGACCTCCCAGTGCTCAGGGTTAAGCGTAGGGCGTCGGTCCTGTGCTCTCCTATACTGAGAACACTCCTCCTTCTGCAAGGATTTTACATTAGCTTCATGCAAACCTTTCTCATTAAAAAGTCTCTTATTTGATAAACGTTTCTTGTACGTTGTATCATAGGCAGTTTTATATGGACAGTATTCCTCTGCTCCCTGTGCTCCCCATATACCAGCAGTCTGAAACCTGCTTCGAGTAAAATAAGGGTTACCTTTTATCTTTGGCTTTTCTACTCCAGGTGAGGGTTGAGGCCTGCCTCGGCTGGGATTCTGACTTGCCTGAGCAATAGGCCTTAGGTTCTCCAGCTGTCCTTCAGTTGGCTTCCTACTGCAGTCACAGCAATGCCTTCGCCTCTCTGGACGAAGAGCACTCACTCTTGATGGAGCTGTCTCTCCTTCTCCTCAGTTGCTCCTCTCTTCATGCCACAGCGGCTGCTGCTGCCTTCTTCCAAACTCCTGTCCAAGGGTTACTGCTTCAGCCCTTCCTTCCCCAGAACTGGCTGCTTCTTCTGCTGGTCCTGCCTCTTTTCCTGGTCCTGCTTCTTCTGCTGGTCCTGCCTCTTCTGCTGGACCTGCTTCTCCTGCTGGTCCTGCCTCTTCTGCGGGACCTGCTTCTCCTGCTGGACCTGCTTCTCCCCCTCTCCAGTCTTCCAGACTCTCTTTAAGAGGTACTCCTCTCTTCCTTGATTGGAGGCTGGCTGGCATTACCTCACGACCTATGGGGCGTGGTTCCTCAGTCTCTCGGAGGTCCCTCTTGCTCCCTCTATCTGGTTCCTTGAAATATTGCAGCTTGTGCCCGACTTTTTCTGTGTTTAAAACATTTTCTTCTGTTCCCAGAGGGTCTGCTGCGTGACACTGGACAGTGCTAACCAGTAAAGGTTAGGGCAGCCATTCACCTGTCCTAACTTTAATTATTTCAGCTATCCCATTAGTCGCTGACATCACTGCTAACTGGATAGCGCCTGTCGCCGCTCCCGCTCCACCCACAGACTGCCCTGGTTTTAGCCGGGCATTTTTGCAGCAGCCTGTGGGGATGTTCAGTGACACTAACCAATTACTGCAGCTGAATATTACAATGACTGCGTTTTAGCCAGGTAGAGCTGCCAACTTTTTGAAAGAGAAAAACTAGCCACCTGTGGTTAGCCATGCTCTGCCCATGCACACCTCCGCCCAGTCCTCACCCTGCTCCACTTTACCCCATGTCCCGCCCCCTGCCCCCCAAAATAATTGCACAGGGGGCAGTGTGCAATCATCAAGCAAGATTGCTACACATTCTTAAACAGAAATTCCATACTAACAGAATACTCAGTATTGGTTGTACACACACACAGTACAGACAGGCTTTCATCAATAAATGAGCACAAAACGAAAAGAGAAATATATAGGAACTAAAATCTCATAGTCAGACACTGCAAGTAGTGCAGCACAACAGAAATAAAAATGCATTTCCTCCGTATTGTACAAAATAAGACAGCAGATGTCAGGATTGGCATTAGGAGGGATATGGGTCCAGGGCAATTGCCAGGTTACAAGTCAGAGAGGGCCTCAGATCTGTCGGAGATGGAAAAAGACACAGCTTGCTAGTGGGCTTTAGGCAATGCAATGTGTGCCTTGGAGTCATTGCCCACTCCTGGTGATCTATCAGCTCCTGGGTTTTATTGGCAGTGTGGCCAGAAGTAGATTGCCAGACTTTTCTTCTAAGGCAATGGAGAGTTAAGTGACTGCGCTGGAGAGCGGCGGCACAGAAGTTGCTGTGTGGTAGTGCTTTTGTTTTTTAAAGAAAATGCAGCTGCATTTTTTTGCGGATGTTGAGGAAGGGCAACAGGACAGCTTTGGGCTGTGATCGGGGCTGTCAGCGGCCGTGGTGAGCCCGAGTCAGCCCCGAGCAGCGGCGGCAGAATTTAAAAAGAAAAGTGAAGCCGCGGGGCTGGGATCGAGCAGCATTTGAGGTCCTGCTGGCATTGGGGAGAGCCGTGATCACTGTGGCTGCTCCCATTTAAGGCCCGCGGTGCTTGTGGCTACTCTAGAGTGCTAGACTGCTGTGAGGATTATGGCAGCAGTGCCCGGGAGTAGCCACAAGCACTGCGGGCCTTAAACGGGAGCAGCAACGGTGATTGAGGCTCTCCCCAACACCTGCCATGAACCCATATGCTGCCTGAGCCCAGCCCCGTGGCTTCACTTTTTTCTTTTTAAATTCTGCCACCACTACCCAGGACTATAGTCTGGCCCACCACGGCTACTGACAGCTTTGATCACAACCCAAAGTTGTCCTGCTGCATGCGTACGGCCAGCCTTAGTAGGGCCAGAACTAGGGTTTCTGGCGCCCCTCTGCAATCTATAAATCCTCCCTCATTATTATTAATGTTGGCTACAACCCACCCTCCTTTTTCCCAAAACTCCTTTGTGAACTCTTTTCACGTGCTGATAGTATTTCTCCTTCATATCCAATGTTGTAAGAAAATTGCAGTGAAAGGGCAAATGCATAGCCAGAATAAAAAGAACTACTTTTAATAACTATAAATAAATAAAATAAATAAATAAATATTAATAAAATAACTACAATTGTTTCAAAGAGAACACACCTCTTCACTCTACATTACATCAATATGGATTGTCACATGGATATGGCTTCTGATCCTCCATAACACAGTTAGAAATTATTCTCCATTTCCAACTCACTACTACCCACATTTCTACCCAAGCTAATATCTAAAACCTGTATATATGTAAAATATGTAAAAACTGTAAAAAGTTCAGAACTGTACAAAGTTGTTTAAAGTTACATGTATTCGTTAATAGTTTAATTATTGTTTCCTCTATATTTTTTACATTGTTCTCTGTATTATGACATATTGTTCTCTGTATTATGACATTTTGTTCGATGTAAACCGACACTGATCTTAGGAACTGGCAGTATATAAAAACGTTGCAAATGAATAAATAAATAAATAAATAAATACTTAGCAGTACTGTAAATACTTATCATCATTCAAACAGGCTGTGATGTTGTTGTTAAGTGCCGTCGACTCATGGCGACCCTTTGGATAGTTGTCCGAAACTGTATTCAGTCTTCAGTCAGGCTCATTGTTGACAGAGTGGCACCCATAGCTGCTGTTATTGTATCGATCCATCTTCCTCTTTTGTTTCGACCTTCTACCTTGCCAAGCATGATGTTTTCTCTAATGATCTTTCACTTTGCATGAGGTCTCCAAAGTATGAAAGTCAAAGGGGTATGTTTACTAAAGGGTGCTATTTGCGCTGCTGTCATGTTATCGCGCGATAAGGCGCCTTACCTGGTGATAAGGTGCCTTATCGCACGATAATGCGCACAGCGGCGCAAACGAGCGCTGAAGGCGGAGAAAAGCTCCCGGAGGGCAGAGGAAGGCTCCCCAGGGGCGGAGAGAGAGGGTCAATGGGTAGAGAGTGGGAGAGGAGAGGCTCCCTGCACACTAACACTGTGGATTCCGGGGCTGCAAACTAACGCCAGTGAAACCCTCATGTTAGAGCAGATTTAAAGGGAAGAGAAACCATTTACGTCAGCAATGTACAGCAAAGCCAGGGAAACCTTCAAAAAGTGATGTGTGATACAATTATGCATGGAACAAAAGGGCAAATAAACATTGAAAATGACCTGAACAAACTGGAAAAAAAACATAACCAAGCTGGGCAATAGTGATATTAATGGGAAACATCAAAAAACACTGCCAAGAAAGCTCCAAAAAAAGATATCAATTTTGGAAGGGGCTATGCTCTGTCCCCATACAAGGTGAATGATCCCACAGTGAAATAGCGCTGATCAGGGGTTTCCCTTTCTATTGGACAGGTTTCCTATGGCGTGCACATGTCCCACAACAGCAGGGTGGGCATGTTGGAATGGGCAACTGGATAGATGCTGGAAAAGGGGATACAGAGGGCTGCAGGCGGCATATGCTGTGGTGCAGCTGGGCCACAGTGCGGACTAGAGTGATGACTAGGTGGCCCATAGGAATGCTTAAACAGTAGAGCTGCCAGACAGCAACTGATGAGGGCCCAACATGGGCACGAGTGTGTTTCCCACAGTGTCACAGGGGATAGTACCCAGCAGGTACCCCCAAGGGCACAGAACATTGGCAGGTGGTGCTGGGAGGAAGCGTGGATGTCTATGCAGGCACCCCTACCCCAGAACCCACACCATAGGAAGCCGCCTACCGGCACACTGGATAGCCTGAGATTGCACACCACCAGCAGAAGGGCATGTCAGCATGGCGACAGAGGGGTACTGATGGTGGAGACCATAGCCTAGCCCTGTTTAGGTGGGTGCCATGCACTGCAACAGACATGACCTGTCTGATAAACAGTCATGGTATCCCCAGGGAATGAACTGTCCCTATGGCAACAGTGTGGTGCAGTACGCACAGCCAGTGTGTTCAGGAGCAGAAAGTCACAGATTCAAGTCCCAGCTGTGGCTCCCACCAACCCAGTCTCCATATTTTACCCAGTACTAAACCGTGGTAATAAAGAGGGAACCTTTATTGCAGATAACATATACATGCCTGAAATGCCTATATTTTACCCTTCAGAGCACAGACACCATAGACATGTGCAATACCTAGAGCAGAGTTTCCCAAATGCAGTCCTGGAGGGACAAACTCCATTCAGGCATCATGCTGTCCCTAATAAAGATGCCTGTGCTGCATTTCTATGCGCCACCCCCATGGTATGCAGATGTATCCATGCATATTCATTAGGGACAGCATGAAAACCCAAACAGTGTTTGGCCCACCAGGACTGGAGTTGGGAACCTCTTCCCTAGAGCAGCGGCCAACAGGGGCAGAAACACCCGCACCCACAGGCGCCATTATCCAAAGTCTCCTGGAGAGGCAGGATGTTGGGCCCTGCGTGCAGCGCCATCTCCCAATACTAGCACTTGCATACCATAGCACTGCCACCCTAAACCTGGGAATATGGTACACATATATCAAAAGGTTGCTATGATTACTGGCAAATAGCAATCCCTAGGTTAAGTACAATCTGCTCATTGAGCTGTATCGTAGCAACCTCTCTGATGTCTGTGGAGTGTGTTTCAGGTCTGGTGTCTGACAGTGTTTACCACCCTGGGGAGTGACCCCCAACAGTATTGCGTACAATAGCCATGCCTGCACTGTGCCCAGGACTGGTGCGGTGGCCAGTGCTGCCAAAAGCCTCTATAGTTGCACAATGTGGGAGTGTGTGTCTGTCTACCCAATGTGTGGTGGCTGCCAACACCTTCCTCAGCCCACACTGCTTGCACTGCTGCCAGTGTCAGCCTACCAATGTGCATAATGAGGAGCAAGGTACCATGGGTATAGCCCGGACAGGGTGGCCTGGCCAGGATGCATCTGCACAGGGCATAGGGCAATGGCTTGGACACTGTAGTGCCCGACCACCACCTGCACGGACAGGGTGGCCACAGCATGTCCTGCTGGGAGGTCACTCTCACCCTGACTGAGCAGTGACCACGGCATGGCAAGGTTCCCCCATAATGCTATGTAGTATTGCTCTCATGTGATATTTATGGGTTCTCTTTTGGGGTCCAATCACTGACTTATCTGCTTGCTGTGTATGCTGACATCCCATTCCTGGGTACATGCATCTTCTCCAGGAACATGCACTATGGACTAGCTAGCAGACTGTCTGCAGTTAGTATGTGTCTGGCTGGAACACCTTGCAGGGTGCAGTGGCTGGAGACTTGCTCCTGGAGAATGTCAGATAGTGGTGGGGGGCAGCTGAGCATTTCCAGGCCTACAGTCTGTCTGCCTTGCCTTGCCTTATGGATGTGTACAGATCTGCATTAACTGCCCTGTAGGGTGTCTGTTTCCCAGCAGGACTGGGGTTGATGGTTCCCCTCTACTGCCACCATTGCAAGGAGGTGGAATGTGGATCTGTTGGTGGGAGATCCTGTTTCCCACCCTGAGCCACAGAGGGTGGGTTGGGTGGTGGTACATAATCTGCCTATGGGTCCAAACACCCCCCCCCCCCTTCACCTACATCATGTGACCATGGCACCAACACAGGATGTGCATCATAGCCCATAAGGGCTAGACATGATTGAGAAATACAGATGGACACAGATGTATCCTAGGTATGTCTGCAAGAGTAACCTATCTCAAACACACACTAGCACTGATGGGGATTTGCAGTATGGCATATTTCAGTCTTGAAAGGTGCTGTGGACCTGGTGCTGGGCGCCCCACCTCACCCTCAGGGTGAGCACAGTACCCGCACAATGTGATGGTCTGTAGCTACTCTGTGCCACTAACACACACCGTCGGCACCCCCTACCAGGCTGAGGTGCTGTGGGGGTGCACACGGTCAGTTCTCCCTACCAGGCCGAGGTGCTGTGGGAGTGCATACCCCATCTTGTGATCATCTGTAGACTGCTTATTTGCATGTGCAGGGCATCATGGGTAAGGGCGGGTTAACCCTATCCTGGTAACCACAGCAGACAGTTTGTGTGGTGACCTGCAGTCCTTCTGTAGCCAGCCAGGGGCTTTTTAGCAGCTATAGAGCTGTAACCCACTGGTTACTTCACTGCCTGTGAAACCAGAGGTTGTGGGTTTGATCCCACAGTGGGGTTATTTGTTAGGGCTGTCTGAGGCATTTTCTTTTTTAATTTAAATTAGTGCTGCCAGCAAAAACACCCTCACAGTGCTGTAGCCTTAAGGTGCCTCATAAGGTGCCCTCTAAAGCGCTCTATAAGGCGCCCTATAGGGAACATTATAAGGTGCCTTGGCGGACAGTGCACTTTATAATGTGTTATCTGGAGTGCCTTATAGGGAGCCTTATGCGGCACCTTAGGTTATTTATTTATTTATTTATTTATTACATTTTCTTTTATACCGCGCTATTTAAGATCAGTGCGGTTTACAATAAACATTGAAACTACACATCTCAGTTTAGTGATTTGTGCTTACAATAAACATTTAAAATAACTCGGGTATACAATGAACAAGTTTCTTAACAG